>OZ038383.1:82281175-83481175 GCA_964036045.1 Eutreptiella sp. 'Long Island Sound 2002' | reverse complement strand
AACCACACCCACAACCAGAGCTACCACAACGGCCGTGGCAACAACTAGAAGCAGACCCGCAACCACAGCCACAAACACAACCACAGCCATACCTACAGCCGCAGCCACAAACACAACTTTATGCGCACACAATCAAAGCCTATGCCAAGCAACACCAAAACCAGCAGCAACATCCAAAACAACAACTGCAACATGAGCAACACACACACACACACACACACAGACACACATACACACGGACACATAATTGCGCGCACACACAATCACCAATCCGCATACACACACAAACCTAGCCAAACAGAAAATAAAATCATGCACGCACACACACACACACACACACAATAGCACAACATACCTACAAACTTCATCGTCATTGCCGCCACCATTACGCAGTTGATGTGCATCCAATAACGAGGCAACACAAGACAAGTGCGGGGCAAGGGGACAGGACAAGCAAGAGGAGAGAAGGGGTGGGCAAGGGGAAGGGGGGGGTGCCACATAGGAAAGGGGAGGGGAGGGGATATCGAGGAAGGAGGATCAATGTGTCATGTTGTAGGTCAAGACAGTTATATGATCAACATCACAAAGGTAAGCAATGTCCTTTGTGCCCTACTTGTGCTTCATGACGGGTGTCTGTGTTTTTGGGGGGGGGGGGGTGGCCATTGCCATGTGCAACAAAGAACACGCTCCCGAATGGCTAGGTCCATATCCCTGAACCCCCACCCCACAATTGTCTCCCCCTAGCCCTGCACTTCGAATGGCTCAATGTGGCCATCTGTCTATGTACTCCCTAGATCTTTGCACACAAGAGTGAATGTGGTTGTATATCCATGCATGTGCATATGTCTGTGGACGTGCGCATAGGTGTGTGTGTGTGTGTGTGTGTGTTTGGATGGTCGTGTCCCTCACCAAGTGTATGTGATTGGATGTTTGTGTGTTTGTCGCTATGGGTACATGTACGCAAGTGTGTATGTGTGCATGCACGTTCAAGTTCTTTGAGAGCAGACATGGTAACTCTTGTGGACACATGTTGGTGTGAAAAGGGGGCAGTGTGGGTTGGCAGAGGTGGGAAGAGAGGGGGGAAAGGGGGAGAACCTCCTAAGTGACCCCTAGGTGAGCCCCTAATTAGCTCTCAGTGAGCGCTCACTGAACCATGTGGTGTGCTCACCGAGAGCTAAGTGAGAGCTACCTGAGGCGACTCATTGACGGCTAAGTGACGGCTCAGTCGGGCGCTCCATCAACTGAGCCGTCGCCAAAAAAAGTAAATCCCCGTTCCAACCTTGACCAAGGAAGGATACACATCTTCTAGAAACATTTAAAGCGCATTACCTAGCATGCAGGAAGCACAAGAAACGAGCATAAAGACACCGTACTACATGATTGAGCCCCAAATGAACCCCAACCTCACATTTCCACTTGGTCACCAATGAGCCGCAGGTACAAAGAAAATGTTTTTTTTGTGTGTTCGGTGCGTGCAAAACTACAATCTCAAATTTCATGTCTTTATTTGCCATTATGACTACTTCTGGACCAAAATTTTGCTAGGTTAGGGTGAATAGCAAAAAAGGTATGTACAATTCAAGCATATTATCAAGCTAGACCAATTTTAGTCCAGCTCTTCCCCTCCTCCTAAAATCTATGCTGCGAAATGACATTAATTGGTTGTGAACGACATTTAGGCAACCCCCCCCCCCAATGCTCTTGCATTGCTCCCACTGGCATAACCCCACTTGCATTGCTCCCTTGTGCTTATGGAATTCATAAGGCTATGGTATCGGACTAGTTTACTGTCAGCTTCACACACCTTGTTGTGTTACCTTTGTTGGGCTGCATTGAGTTACGTTGTAACTGTTGCTGCAGTTCTTTGTGTCTCATGCCTTCATTGAATGATTGACATTCATCTTCTTCAAGCAGCCGTGGGGGGTACACGGGCCAGGACCCCAAAGGCTGAACAAAGGCAGCACCGTGCCCCTATCGGAGCTGGCGCTTGAGTTGCGACACAATTGAAAGACCAGGCATACTGTAGGAGATGTGTGTGTTGTTCGGGATCGTGTGCGTCCACCAAGATGGCTGATTGTACTGCAGAAGCAACGGTTCTCATTGTATAATGTTGTATAGGTTTCCATACATATCCATACGTTGAGAGGGCCACTTGGGCTTCATGTCGGGGCACTTTGTTTCAATCCATAAGACGCAAACTGGCCATGGCAGGGGAATGCACCAGCAAGGCACCAACAATTTTAGAGGTCGCTACTTTTCAGGCTGCACATCTCTCGAGGTAATTTGAGCGACAGCAAATTGCACTACTCCCACAACTCTGATAAGAGCTTGAAGGTGACTGCAATCGCTGTTGTGTACACTGGTGGGCTACCACAATCCTGGCCTGCTCGATTTGGATGATGTTGCACAAGCAGTCCCTCGAGTCGTTGCCCATTGTGTCCGATGTGTTGGGTTGCTTCCACAAAAGAGTACAGTACCAGATGGACCCGTGCTGAGGACGCTGGATCGTGGACTTTGCTTGTACAACAGTTATGTCCCTCAACTGGAGGTGTCTTTTGTTGTCGGAATTGAAATGTGGAACTTACGTTCAGTTACTTGAATTTCTCAGGGGGCGAGAATGTATGTAGCTCAACACAAGACGGATTGTGCCATTTCTGATTGACATGAAGATTTTCTATGCATTGTTGAAGATGTCTTACGGAGCAAGCTACGCCCCCTGGCACGTACACCTTTTTTTTTTGGGACACCCATTAATCCATGGAGTCTGGCACCCTTACAAGGACTGTGTGGAAATGACCTACAGCACATTTACAACAAATGTTAAGTTTCTTGAGCAAGGTTGGGACCTGAAGGTCGGGGTTGTGGTGCCACTTAAAGCGAAGCTGCGTACATGGAGAAAACAATTTTTGGGCTGCTGCTTGCCACTGTTGCCAACAAGGCTTGGTTGGATAGTACGTCACAGGCACTCATGGACATTTTTTAGAGACTTGTGTGATGTCCAAAGGGTTGGTCTCAGATGCCTGTCGGGACTGAAAGCCTTGTTGTATTTCTATTGAAAGGCACTGCTTGCCCTGGGTGTTCTTGTTGTTGAATGTAATTCGAATGGTTGGATAACCTCTTCCACCACTGCTGCCGAGGAATGTCTTGCAATGAGTACTGATCTGCTGATGCACATAATACCTTCTAACAAGCGGATGACTACCGAGCCCTTGCGTACAAATAGTGTGGCACTGTTGTTTTGGTCTGAGTGACACAGCTGCGCACTGGGCTATCTGTTACGGAAGGAGTATGGCGAGTCAATATTGAGGCGTCTACTCATGAGGTCAAAGGAGGTTGGCAATGCGCAGTCGGTGCGAGAAACGTTTGACATTTTTTTAACCTTGCCACCCACATTTCCGGGGCAAAAAAATTGTGCTGTTGTTTTTACCCACATTTCCGTTGCAAATTCACCCAAAATGTCCGGCTGTTGATTCACAATGTATCACATGCTTGGTTCCCTGTTCTTGTTTTTCAAGAGGGGAAATATGTGGTCAAACGGCTTCATGAAGCCCGCGCCATGTGTTTTCCAGGAGTGTTGTCCTGTACTAAGGTTCAAGAGCAAAATTTTGTCAAACTGGTTAGGCATAGCCTCAGGTGTCTCAAAGCAAGGACACAAATACCAAATGGTGTGGAGGATTTTCTTAATACCTATGCTCAAAAACGTTCTGATGTGGATCAGAGGCAACGCAATATGCAATACTAGAACATTGACACAGCAGGTGCCAATGCCCCAAAAGGTGCACCCAAGCAAGCCCGCAGTGCACAGCCTGCACCAGCCCCCCTCCCCCACCAGCCCACACCTGCTCCACCCGCCTAACCCCCCCCCATTGCCTGCACCTGCACCTGTTGATGATTTCACCAAGCCTCCCCCTCCCCCTGCTCCACCCCCCCGCCCCCAGGCCTGGCCATACACCATTGGTCGACGATTTCAATTATGTGGAGACGCCCAGTGATTGGCCTGAAGAGGTTCACAATAACCCGTCCTTGAGATGCCGAATGAAGATCTGGAAGGGGGACAGTGGACACAGGGGTGGGATTAAATTGCTTGTGTTATTTGTTGTTATGGTCAAAGCTGCACGACGTTTTGTCCACCTTTCGGATTTTTGTGATTTCATTGTATTATTTGCTGTGATGGTCAAAGGTGGACTAAATTTCATCTAGACCCGCCTTTGTTGTGAATTTGCCGATCTGTAGCACTGTCCCATCGCTGTTGCCCATGTGTTGCGCATCTGTTAGCAATACTGAATTCAAGTGCTGTCCATCCGGTAATATTCTCTTTCTTCTACACTATAATGTCGCACATTTTCGTTAGATCAACTATGCCCGTGTGCGTGTTTTGCTGCTTCCAAACTATGTCTGCGATTGATGAATCTCAAATTGTCATTTCTGCGCCCACGGACCAGACCAATGATGAGGCCCCTACAAATGGAACCCAGGAATCCAATCTGCATCGGACCCCAGTTGAGGAACCAGCGCCCCAACCTGCTACGAAGGCAAAGCCAAAGGCGAAGTTCAAAGGAAAGGACAATATTTGTGCTTTTACTTCGATGTAATGTTATCTTTATATGTGTATTCCGCTTTGTCGTCAAAGCTGTCACCAATCTTCGTCCAACCTCGCCTCTTCGTGGTTATACACATTCTGCTTTTTCATTGTGCATTGTGTAATCCGTTGCAACCAATTTGGGTACAATTAACATGTGCAAGGAACAATGTCGCATTATGGCCCATATCCGTGTGATGTATGGCACCTAAATTTGGACAAAGACGTCACCATGGCCTCCTTGGGCCTCTGTTATCAGGGCCACTTTTGGGTGTTTCCAAATGTATGAAGGGTTGAGAGCCTGGCTCCGGAGGCCCCGAGTCACGCCGAATATTCAGATGGCCGATGGTGGGCATGTCGGCGTTACGCTTGGTGACACTATTATTGAGACAGCCACAGGGAAGGTTCTGAAGGAAGAGGGTAGACTGGAAGTCCTCCCTCTGTCATATGCCGCCTATTCCCCACATTTATTAGTGCACTGCCCTTTGTCTACTGTTTGATTGAGATCCCACGTATGTGGACCATTGCAGTGCACAATACTATGGCCTAGTTCTTGGCTGAGTGGTGTTCCAATCGCTGTAACCGGGGAAACTGCACATGTGCGAGCATGTGTTGGTAATATGAAGGTTCCATGTTCCGAGGAATTTTTCCATGCTGATATTTGCAGGGGGGGGGGGGGGGCAAGAAAATAATCACCCCGGCGTGCGAAATTCCATCCTGGTAGGTGGGGGACGAGTGTCGCCGTTGAACCAAGAAAACACCCAAAGTTGGCTGTGGGGGTATGTCCGGGACCATTGTTGGGGTTGAAAAAAATGCATGTTAGTGGCGCACAGTTAATCGCCCCCGACTGATTGCTGCATGGGAGGTCCTATTGGACGGTCCATGAAAGGGTAACTCTCCCTAAGCTTGGAGGCCTAGAGCTGCCATTGCGGCTATGCCGCAATCTAGAGGTCCCCCTGTTTGGGCAGTACGCTCTTTTTTTCAGGGCGCACTGCCCAAGTAGGGGCCCCCGTGGGCACCCTCCACAATTGTGTGTCTTGCTCAAACGTCGTTCGTTTGTGTGCTTGGGTCTGGGCTGTGTGGTTAGACAGGTGGTGAAGGGGATCCTCACGGACTGATTCTGGTTACACATCTCAAAAATCGTTGCTCAACTGTTGCTGAATGTTCGTGCTTTTCCGGAGTCGGACCGGGCTATGTGGTCCCACACATGGCCCGTGGGAGCTCCTGGACAATGCGAGCATTGCTGTTAAACCCATCCTCCCGGCTTTCATTGCAGAAACCACAATTCTTTGTCACAAATGGCTGACATGCACGCATCTCCCTCCTGCTTGCCTCCCTTTAGCCTTGCCACAGGATGGCGCAAACACCACAACCCCACGAAGAAGTGGCAGTGCCCCTGCGGCAGGGGCCTGCCTACAATGCACACCCTAGAGAGCAAGGCATTCGGCATCCACTGCTCCAGTGCCCAGCATAAGGATTGAGTGCGCTATGGCAAAGTCGTAACGGAGTTCTTTCGGGGTAGTGGCGCCTCAGATACTTCCCTACTGAGCATGCTCATTCACGTAGACAAGCATCCGGATCTAGACTTTGTGCCCGGAGCCTCCTCCTCCGACGCGGAATCCTCCTCCTCCGAGGGCTCGTCCGCTGAGTCCCCCTCAGGGGGGAGCAGATACATTGACCTCAAGGTGTTTTAGGAGCCCGCTTCCTCTACAAGAAGTTGGGGGAGGGCTCAGGAGGTTTCCCAAGTTTTTGCCAGCCCAAGGGCTCCGTCGCCAGCTCGGTCAACTATCTCTGTGTCAAGTACTAGTAGTCGGGGTCAACCCCCCCCACGGGTGTCCCCCCACCCCCACGCCTCCGGCCTGCCAAGTAAGCTGCTGGCACCTGTGACCCTCTCTCTTGAGCTCGCCATGTCTTCCAGCCCCATCAGCGTGGCCTCTTCCGTGCCTTCCGGTCGGTCCTCGTGCAACGAGGACCGGGGCTGGGGGGATCTGCCAGAGCTCTTGTAGTTGGGGGACCAACCCCCATCGCCACATTGGGACTCTGATGCTGAGAGGTGTCTCAATGAATTGCCTTCGCCCGAGCCCCCGACATTGACATCCCCCCCTCTCACCCTCCATCCATCTAGCCACCATCACCCCCACCCCCGATAGCAAGTCCTCCTCCTACACCCCACATTTCCTTAACTCCATAGCACGTGGCTATGGAAGCCTTGGAAGAGGTAGTGATGTCCACCGCAGTGCCACCACCGCCCCCCCCCCCCCCCGCGAGGCACAAGTTGTACTTTTTGGGGTGTCATTCGACTCTTTTTGCCCGTACTGCGCTTAGTTGGCTTGAGTGAAAACCCCTACACTACCGATTGATGGCATTTGACGTGTTGTGCCTTGCCACCGGTGAATGCATGCAGAAGTCAGGGGCCTCTGTGTACACCAGGAGACCACAGGAACTGCAGAAGGAGCCATCGGGGCCACGAACTTGCAGAACCCCAAGGCACAAGTTGGTCTTTTTTAGGCGTTATTGCCCTTTTTTCCCCACACTTTGTGGCACATCAAACCAAAAAGCCGCGAAAGAAAGAAAGAAAAACGAAGGCGAATCTGCAAAAGGAAGGAAGAAGGAAGGTGCAGAAGGAGAAGGAGGTCATGGAAGAGAAGGAGGAGAAGCAGAAGGTGAAGCTGCCCAAGTATAGAATTGTGGTGTGGGAGGAGATTCACGAGAATGAGAGGAAGGAGAAGGAGAAGGAGGAGAGAGAGGGGCGACCAACCCTAGCCGCCCTCACGGATGAGCAGCTACTGCGCAGCATGCCCAGCGATGAGATGGGTGTCCCTCCGGAAGTCCCGCCGCCCTACCTTCTGGCCGACCGGACAAAGATTCACCTGCTCACGGTGTGAGATCCTCGGAGCCACGGTGCCATAACGGTGTTTTTCAACACCACTGCTCCACTCTCTGCTCTGTGTTGGCCTGCCCATACTGCATGTAGTTGGCGGCCTAGTCGATAGAATGAAAACCCCTGCATTGATGATTGATGGCATTTTAGGTGTTTTGCCCTGCCCACGGGGAACCAATGCACAATTATGGGCAGTATGTGTACGCTAGGAGAAGCCGCGGCGATTGAAAAAGAATTGGGTCCATCGGGTTCAAGCAGTTGGAGAACTCGAAGGCACAAGTTGGACCCTTTGGGGGGTTCTTGGCTTTTTTGCCCATAATTCGCCTAGCTTAAAGAATGAAAACCCCATGCGCTGCTAACTGATGGCATTTGAGGTGTCCTGCCCGGCCGCCGGGGAGTGAGTGCACGGTTGTAGGCAGTATGTGTACGTTAGGGGACGCCGCAGCCACTGCCAAAAGAATCGGGTCTATCGGGGATGGGCCCTTGGAGAACTCAACGCGCAAGTTAGACCCTTTGGGGGGTTGTTGGCTGTTTTGCTCATACTGCGCATAGCTGATAGATTGAAAACCCTTGTAATGATGACTGATGGCATTTCAGGTGTTGTGCCCTGCCCACGGCTGCACATTCGCGCTCAATATGTGTATGTTAGGGGAGCCCGCATCCACTAAAGAAGCATTTGGGTTCATTGGGGCCGTGCACGCGGAGCACTGGTGGCCACAAGTTGGACTCTTTGGAGCGTTGTTGGCTTTTTTTGCCCATACTACGCATAGCTAACAGGATGAAAACCCTTGCAATCCTTATTCTTGGCATTTGAGGTTTCGTGCCCTGCCCACGGGGAGTGAATGCAAATGTGCGGGCATTCTGTGTACCTTGGGGGGTGCAGCAGCCACTGGAGAAGCATTTGGGTCCATTGGGGTTTTGCACGCGGAGACGGGTGGCCACAAGTTGGACCCTTTGGGGGATTGTTGGCTTTTTTTGCACATCTTGCGCATAGCAGATAGGATGAAAATTCCTGCACTACTGACAGATCGCATTTGTGGTGTCGTGCCCTGCCCACGGGGAGTGCATGCACATGTGCGGGCAGTATGTGTACGTTACGGGAAGTAGCGGCCACTGGAGAAGGAATTGGGTCCATTGCATTTGCGGTGTCGTGCTGTGCCCAAGGGAAGTGAATCCACAGGTGCGGGCATTATGCTTACTTTCGGGGACACAGCAGCCAATGGAGATTGAATTGGGTCCATTGGGGCCGGGCACGCGGAGAATGGTGGCCACAAGTTAGACCCTTTGGGGGGTTGTTTGGTTTTTTTGTCCATACCGCGCATAGCTGATAGGATGAAAACCCCTGCAATGCTAAATGATGGCATTTGAGGTGCCATGCCTTGCCCACGGGGAGGGAATCCACATGTGTGGGCATGAAGTGTACGTTAGGGGACAAAGCAGCCACCGGAGGAGGAATTGGGTACATTGGGGCCGGGCACGTGGAGAACTCGAAGGCACAAGTTGGGCCCTTTGGGGGTTGTTGGCTTCTTTTTCCCCATACTGCATATAGCTGATAGAATGAAAACCCCGCACTGCTGCTTGATGGCTTCTGAGGTTTGGTGTCCTGCACATGGGCATGGAATGCACATGTACAGGCATTATGTGTATGTTAGGGGGCGCCGCAGCCGCTGGAGAAGGCTTTGGGTCCATCGGGGCCGTGCAGGGGGAGAACCTCTGGCCACACGTTCGAACATTTGAGGGGTTGTTGGCTTTTTTTGCCCATACTGCGCATAGCTGATAGAATGAAAACCCTTGCACTCCTGATTGATTGCATGTGAGGTTTCGTGCCCTGCCCACGGTGAGTGAATGCGCATGTCCGGGCATTATGTGTACGTTGGGGGATGCATTAGGCACTAGAGAAGGATTTGGGTCCATTGGGGTTGTGCACGCGAAGAGGGGTGGCCACAAGTTGGACCCTTTTGGGGATTGTCGGCTTTTTTTTGCCCATCTTGCGCATAGCTGATAGGATGAAAACCCTTGCACTCCTGATTGATTGCATTTGAGGTTTCGTGCCCTGCCCATGGTGAGTGAATGCGCATGTCCGGGCATTATGTGTACGTTTGGGGATGCAGTAGCCACCGGAGAAGCATTTGGGTCCGTTGGGGTGGTGCACGCGGAGACGGGTGGCCACAAGTTGGACCCTTTGGGGGATTGTTGGCTTTTTTTGCCTACACTGCGCATAGCTGATAGGATGAAGACTGATGGCATTTGCGGTGTCATGCCCTGCCCACGGGGAGTGAATGCACCTGTGCGGGCAGTATGTGTACGTTAGGGGAAGCAGCGGCCACTGGAGAAGGAATTGGGTCCATTGCATTTGCGGTGTCGTGCTGTGCCCATGGGGAGTGCATCCACGTGTGCGGGCATTACGTGTACGTTAAGGGACGCAGCGGCTAGTGGAGAAGGAATTGGGTCCATTGCGGCCGGGCACGCGGAGAACTGGTGGCCACAGGTTAGACCCTTTGGGGGATTGTTGGGTTTTTTTGCGCATACCGCGCATAGCTGATAGGATGAAAACCCCTGCAATGCTGAATGATGGCATTTGAGGTGCCGTGCCATGCCCATGGGGAGTGAATGCACATGTGCGGGCAATAAGTGTACGTTACGGGACAAAGCAGCCACTGGATAAGGAATTGGGTTCATCGGGGCCGTGCACGCGGAGAATGGTGGCCCTAAGTTGCACCCTTTGTGGGGTTATTGGCTTTTTTTGCCCATACTGCGCATAGCTGATAGGATGAAAACCCTTGCACTCCCGATTGATGGCATTTGAGGTTTCGTGCCCTGCCCACGGGGAGTGAATGCGAATGTGCGGGCGTTATGTGTATGTTGGGGGGTGCAGCAGCCACTGCAGAAGCATTTGGGTCCATTGGGGTTGTGCACGCGGAGAAGGGGCTCCACAAGTTGGACCCTTTGGGGGATTTTCGGCTTTTTTTGCCCATCTTGCGCATAGCAGATAGGATGAAAACCCCTGCACTACTGATTGTTGGCATTTGCGGTGTCGTGCCCTGTCCACTGGGAGTGATTGCACATGTGCAGGCAGTAAGTGTACGTTAGGGAAAGCATATGCGCGATATGGGCAAAAAAGCCCAACAACCCCCCAAACGGTCTAACTTGTGGCCACTAGTCCTCCGCGTGCCCGGCCCCAATCGACCCAAATGCTTCTCCACTAACTGCGGTGTCCCCCAACGTACACAAAATGCCCGCAGATGCGCATTCCGTGCCCATGGGCAGGGCACAAAACCTCAAATGCCATTACTCATCAGTGCAGGGGTTTTCATGCTATCACGTATGCGCAATATGGGCAAAAAAAGCCAGCAACCGCCCAAACGGTCCAACTTGTGGCCACAAGTTCTCCTCTTGCACGGCCCCGATGGACCCAAATGCTTCTCTACCGGCTGCGGTGTCCCCTAACGTACACATAATGCCCGTACATGCGCATTCCATGCCCATGGGCAGGGCACGAAACCTCAGAAGCCATCAGTCAGCAGTGCAGGAGTTTTCATTCTATCAGCGATGCGCAGTATGGGCAAAAAAAAGCCAACAACCCCCCAAAACGTCCAAACTGTGCCTTCAAGTTATCTGCGTGCCCGGCCCCAATGTACCCAATTCCTTCTCTAGTGGCTGCAGCGTCCCCTAACGCACACATACCGCGCACACATATGCGGTCACTCCCCGTGTGAAGGGCACGACACCTCAAATGGCATCAGTTTGGAGTGCACCAGTTTTCATCCTATCAGCTATGCGAGGATTGGGCAAAAAAAGCCAAGAACCCCCCAAACGGTCCCAATGGACCCAATTCCTTCTGCAATGGCTGCTGTTTCCCGTAACGTACACTTCCTGCCCGCACATGTGGATTCGCTGCCCGTGGGCACAACACAACACCGCAAAGGCAATGGACCCAATTCCTTTTCCAGTGGCTGCCAGTTGATAGGATGAAAACCCTTGCAATGCTGAATGATGGCATTTGAGGTGTTGTGCCCTGCCCACGGGGAGTGACTCCACATGTGCGGGCATGAAGTGTACGTTACGGGACAAAGCAGCCACCGGAGGAGGAATTGGGTACATTGGCGCCGGGCACGCGGAGAACTCGAAGGCACAAGTTGGATCCTTTGGGGTCGTTGGCTTCTTTTTGCCCATACTGCGTATAGCTGATAGAATGAAAACCCCGCACTGCTAACTGACGGCTTCTGAGGTTTGGTGTCCGGCACATGGGCATGGAATGCACATGTGCGGGCATTATGTGTACGTTAGGGGGCGCCGCAGCCGCTGGAGAAGCATGTGGGTCCATTGGGGCCGTGCAGGGCGAGAACCTCTGGCCACAAGTTGAAACCTTTGCGAGGTTGTTGGCTTTTGTTGCCCATACTGCGCATAGCCTATAGAATGAAAACCCTTGCACTCGTGATTGATTGCATTTGACTTTTCGTGCCCTGCCCACGGTGAGTGAATGCTCATGTCCGGGCATTATGTGTACGTTGTGGGATGCATTAGGCACCGGAGAAGCATTTGGGTCCATTGGGGTTGTGCACGCGGAGACGGGTGGCCACAAGTTGGACCCTTTTGGGGATTGTTGGCTTTTTTTGCCCATCTTGCGCATAGGTGATAGGATGAAAACCCTTGCACTCTTGATTGATTGCATTTGAGGTTTCGTGCCCTGCCCACGGTGAGTGAATGCGCATGTCCGGGCATTATGTGTAGGTTTGGGGATGCAGTAGCCACCGGAGAAGCATTTGGGTCCGTTGGGGTGGTGCACGCGGAGATGGGTGGCCACAAGTTGGACCCTTTGGGGGATTGTTGGCTTTTTTTGCCCATACTGCGCATAGCTGATAGGATGAAAACCCCTGCACTACTGACTGATGCCATTTGCGGTGTCCTGCCCTGCCCACGGGGAGTGAATGCACCTGTGCGGGCAGTATGTGTACGTTAGGGGAAGCAGTGGCCACTGGAGAAGGAATCGGGTCCATTGCATTTGCGGTGTCGTGCTGTGCCCATGGGGAGTGCATCCACATGTGCGGGCATTACGCGTACGTTAAGGGACGCTGCGGCTAGTGGAGAAGGAATCGGGTCCATTGGGGCCGGGCACGCGGAGAACTGGTGGCCACAAGTTAGACCCTTTGGGGGATTGTTGGGTCTTTTTGCGCATACCGCGCATAGCTGATAGGATGAAAACCCCTGCAATGCTGAATGATGGCATTTGAGGTGCCGTGCCCTGCCCACGGGGAGTGAATGCACATGTGCGGGCAATAAGTGTACGTTACGGGACAAAGCAGCCACTGGGGAAGGAATTGGGTTCATCGGGGCCAGGCACGCGGAGAATGGTGGCCACCAGTTGCACCCTTTGTGGGGTTGTTGGCTTTTTTTGCCCATGCTGCGCATAGCTGATAGGATGAAAACCCTTGCACTCCCGAATGATGGCGTTTGAGGTTTTGTACCCTACCCACGGGGAGTGAATGCGCATGTGCGGGCATTATGTGTACCTTGGGGGGTGCAGCAGCCACTGGAGAAGCATTTGGGTCCATTGGGGTTGTGCACGCGGAGACAGTGGCCACAAGTTGGACCCTTTGGGGGATTGTTGGCTTTTTTTGCCCATCTTGCGCATAGCTGATAGGATGAAAACCCTTGCACTCTTGATTGATTGCATTTGAGGTTTCGTGCCCCGCCCACGGTGAGTGAATGCGCATGTCCGGGCATTATGTGTAGGTTTGGGGATGAAGTAGCCACCGGAGAAGCATTTGGGTCCATTGGGGTGGTGCACGCGGAGACGGGTGGCCACAAGTTGGACCCTTTGGGGGATTGTTGGCTTTTTTTGCCCATACTGCGCATAGCTGATAGGATGAGAACCCCTGCACTACTGACTGATGCCGATTGCGGTGTCCTGCCCTGCCAACGGGGAGTGAATGCACCTGTGCGGGCAGTATGTGTACGTTAGGGGAAGCAGCGGCCACTGGAGAAGGAATCGGGTCCATTGCATTTGCGGTGTCGCGCTGTGCCCATGGGGAGTGCATCCACATGTGCGGGCATTACGTGTACGTTAAGGGACGCTGCGGCTAGTGGAGAAGGAATCGGGTCCATTGGGGCCGGGCACGCGGAGAACTGGTGGCCACAAGTTAGACCCTTTGGGGGATTGTTGGTTTTTTTTGCCCATACCGCGCATAGCTGATAGGATGAAAACCCTTGCACTCCCGAATGATGGCATTTGAGGTTCACTCCCCGTGGGCTGATAGGAGCCCACGGGGAGTGAATGCACATGTGCGGGCAATAAGTGTACGTTACGGGACAAAGCAGCCACTGGGGAAGGAATTGGGTTCATCGGGGCCGTGCACGCGGAGAATGGTGGCCCTAAGTTGCACCCTTTGTGGGGTTATTGGCTTTTTTTGCCCATACTGCGCATAGCTGATAGGATGAAAACCCTTGCACTCCCGAATGATGGCATTTGAGGTTTCGTACCCTACCCAGGGGGAGTGAATGCGCATGTGCGGGCATTATGTGTACCTTGGGGGGTGCAGCAGCCACTGGAGAAGCATTTGGGTCCATTCGGGTTGTGCACGCGGAGACGGGTGGCCACAAGTTGGACCCTTGGGGGGATTGTTGGCTTTTTTTGCCCATCTTGCGCATAGCAGATAGGATGAAAACACCTGCACTACTGATTGTTGGCATTTGCGGTGTTGTGCCCTGTCCACTGGGAGTGATTGCACATGTGCAGGCAGTATGTGTACGTTACGGGAAGCAGCATCCACTGGAAAAGGAATTGGGTCCATTGCCTTTGCGGTGTCGTGCTGTGCCCACGCGCAGCGAATCCACATGTGCAGGCATGAAGTGTACGTTACTGGATAAAGCAGCCATTGGAGAAGGAATTGGGTCCATTGGGACCGTTTGGCGGGTTCTTGGCTTTTTTTGCCCATTCCTCGCATAGCTGATAGGATGAAAACTCGTGCACTCCTAACTGATGCCATTTGAGGTGTCGTGCCCTTCACACGGGGAGTGACCGCACATGTGTGCGCAGTATGTGTGCGTTAGGGGACGCTGCAGCCACTGGAGAAGGAACTGGGTACATTGGAGCCGGACACGCAGATAACTTGAAGGCACAAGTTGGACCTTTTGGGGGGTGTTTGGCTTTTTTTTGCCCATACTGCGCATCGCTGATAGAATGAAAACTCCTGCACTACTGATTGATGGCTTCTGAGGTTTCGTGCCCTGCCCATGGGCATGGAATGCGCATGTAGGAGCATTATGTGTATGTTAGGGGACGCCGCAGCCAGTAGAGAAGCATTTGGGTCCATCGGGGCCGTGCAGGAGGAGAACTTGTGGCCACAAGTTGGACCGTTTGGGCGGTTGCTGACTTTTTTTGCCCATATTGCGCATACGTGATAGCATGAAAACCCCTGCACTGATGAGTAATGGCATTTGAGGTTTTGTGCCCTGCCCATGGGCACGGAATGCGCATCTGCGGGCATTATGTGTACGTTAGGGGACACCGCAGTTAGTGGAGAAGCATTTGGGTCCATTGGGGCCGTGCACGCGGAGGACTAGTGGCCACAAGTTGGAGCCTTTGGGGGGTTGTTGGCTTTTATAGCCCATAGTGCGCATCGTTGATAGAATGAAACCCCTTGCACTGCTGACTGATGCCGTTTGAGGTGTCGTGCCCTGCCCATGGGAAGTGGTTCCTCATTTTCGGGCATTATTTTGTACGTTAGGGGACGCAGCAGCCGCCTGAGAACGAATTGGGTCCATTGGGGACGGGCACGCGGAGAATTGGTGGCCACAATTTGCACCCTTTGGGGGGTTGTTGGCTTTTTTTACCCATACTTCGCGAAGCTCATAGGAGGAAAACGCCTGCACCACTGGTTGATGGCATTGGACGTTTCGTGCCCTGCCCACGGGGATGGAATGCGCATGTGCGGGCATTGTGTGTAGGTTAGGGGACGCCACAGCCACTGGAGAAGCATTTGTGCCCAGCGGGGCCGTGTAGGTTTAGAACTGGTGGCCACAAGTTGGACCCTTTGGGGGTTGTTTGCTTTTTTTGCCCATACTTCGGCCGATAGAAAGAAAACCCGTATGCTGCTAACTGATGGCAAATGAGGTTTTGTGCCCTGTCAACGGGCGTGGGATGCGCATGTGCGGGCATCATGTGTACATTAGGGGCCGCCGCAGCCGCTGGAGAAGGAATGGGGTCCATTGGGCCCAGGCCCGCGGACAATTCGAAGGCACAAGTTGGACCCTTTGGGGGATTGTTGGCTTTTGTTGCCCATATTGCGCATAGGTGATAGGATGTAAACCCCTGCACTACTGATTGATGGCATTTCGGGTTTCATGCCGTGCTCACGGGGAGTGAATGCGCATATGGCGGCATAATTTGTATGTTAGGCGATGCCGCATCCGGTGGAGAAGGAATCGGGTCCATTGGGGCCTGGCATGCCCAGAACTGGTGGCGGCAAGTTAGACCCTTTGGCGGGTTGATAGCTTTTCTGGCCCATTCTGCGCATAGCTAATAGAATGAAAACCCCTGCACTGCTGACGGACGGCATTTGAGGTGTAGTGCCCTGCCCACGGGGAGTGAATGCACATGTGCGGGCAGTGTATGTACGTTAGGGGACGCCGCAGGCACTGGGCAAGCATTTCGGTCAATCATGGCCGTGCATGCGGAGAACTGGCGGCCACAAGTTGGACCCTTCGGGGGGTTTTTTGCCCACACGGCGCATAGCGGATAGGATGAAAACCCTTGATTGATGGCATTTGAGCTGCCGTGCCCTGACCACGGGGAGTGAAAGCACATGTGCGGGCAGTATGTGTATGTTAGGGGACACCACACCCACTGGAGAAGCATTTGGGTCCATTGGGGTCGTGCACGCAGAGATCTCGTGGCCACAAGTTGGATACGTAGGGGGTTTGTTGGCTTTTTTGACTGATAGAATGAAAACCCCTGCACTGCTAACTGATTGCATTTGAGGTGTCGTGCCCTGCCCACGGGGAGTGAGTGCACATGTGCGGGTCGTATGTATACGGTAGGGGGCGCCGCAGTCATTGGAGAAGGAATCGGGTCCATTGGGGCCAGGCTTGCGGAGAATTGGAAGGCACAAGTTGGACCCTTTGGGGGGTTGTTGGCTTTTTTTGCCCATGCTCCGCATAGGTGATAGCATGAAAACCTCTGCACCGCTAACTGATGGCATTTGAGGATTCGTGGCGTGCTCAAGGGGACTGAATGCGCATAGGCGGGCATTATGTGCATGTTAGCGGACGCCGCAGCCACTGGAGAAGGAATCGGGTCCATTGGCGCTGGGCACGCGGAGAATTGGAAGGCACAAGTTGGACCCTTTGGGGGGTTGTTGGCTTTTTTTGCCCATACTGCGCATAGCTGATAGAATGAAAACCTCTGCACTGCATTTCGGACGGCAGTTGAGGTGTGGTGCCCTGCCCACGGGGATTGAATGCACATGTGCGGGAAGTATGTGTCCGTTAGGGGACGCTGCAACCACTGGAGAAGGATTTGGATCCATCGGGCCGTGCATGCAGAGAAATAGTGGGCACAAGTTTCACCCCTCGGTGGGCTGTTGGCTTTTTTTGCCCATACGGCGCATAGCTCATAGGATGAAAACCCGTTCACTGCTGACAGATGACATTTGAGGTTTCGTGCCCTGCCCAGGGGGGGTGAATGCCCATTTGCGGGCATTATGTGTACGTTAGGGGACGCCGCAGCCACATGAGAAGCATTTGGAATCATCGGGCCGTGCACGCAGAGAACTGGTGGCCACAAGTAGGACCCTTGGGAGGTTGCTGGCTTTTTTTGCCCATATTGCGCAAAACTCATGGGATGAAAACCCCTGCACTGCTGACTAATGACATTTGAGGTGTCGTGTTGTGCCCACGGGGAGTGAATGCACATGTGCGGGCATTATGTGTACGTTAGGGGACGCCGTAGCCACTAGAGAAGCATTTGGGTTCATCGGGGCCGGGCAAGCGCAAAACTGGTGGCCACAAGTTGGACCCTTTTGGGGGGTTATTGGCTTTTTTTGCCCATACTGCGCATAGATGATAGGATGAAAACCCTTGCACTGCTCATTGATGGCATTTGCGGTTTCGTCGCCCTGCCCACCTAGAGTGAATGCGCATGTGCGGGCATTATGTGTACGTTAGGGGACGCTGTGGCCACTGGAGAAGCATTTGGGTCCGTTGGGGCATTGCACGCGGAGAAGTTGTGGCCACAAGTTGGACCCTTTGGGGAGTTGTTGGTTTTTTTTCCCATGCGAAGCCTAGCTGATAGAATGAAATCCCCTGCACTGCTAATTGATGGTATTTGAGGTATTGTGACGTGCCCACCGGTAGTGAATGCACATTTGCGGGCATTATTTGTACGTTAGGGGACGCAGCCGCCATTGGAGAAGGAATTTGGTCCATCGTGGCCGGGCACCCGGAGAACTTGAGTCCACAAGTTAGACCCTTTGGATGGTTGTTGGCTTTTTTTTGCCCATACTGCGCATAGCTGATAGAATGAAAACCCCTGCAGTGCTAACTCATGGCATTTGAGGTGTTGTGCCCTGCCCACGGGCAGTGAATGCACATGTGGGGCAGCATGTGTACGTCAGGGGACGCCACAGCCACTAGAGAAGGAATTGGGTCCATTCAGGCCGGGCACGCGGAGAACTAGTGGCCACAAGTTGGACCCTTTGGGGGGTTATTGGCTTTTCTTGCGCATACTTTGCCAACGTGATAGGATTAAACCCCCATGCATTGCTAACTCATGGCATTTGAGGTGTTGTGCCGTGCCCACCGGGAGTGAATGCACATTTGCGGGCATTATGTATACGTTAGGGGACGCCGCCGCCATTGGAGAAGGAATTGGGTCCATCGTGGCCGGGCACCTGGAGAACTAGAGTCCACAAGTTAGACCCTTTGGGGGGTTGTTGGCTTTTTTTGCCGATACTGCGCATTGCTGATAGAAGGAAAACCCCTGCAGTGCTAACTCATGCCATTTGAGGTGTCGTGCCCTGCCCACGGGGAGTGAATGCGCAGGTGCCGGCATTATGTGTACGTTAGGGGACGCCGCAATCACTGGGAAATCATTTGGAGCCATGGGGGCCGTGCACGCGGAGATCTCGTGGCCACAAGTTGGACCCTTTGGGGGGTTGTTGGCCTTTTATGTCCATAATGCGCAAGACTGTTCGGATGAAAACCCTTGCACGCTGACAAATGGCTTTTCACTTTTTGTGCTCTGCCCACGGGGAGTGAATGCACATGTGGAGGCCGTATGTGTACGTTAGGGGACGCGGCAGCCATTGGAGCAGGAATCGGGTCCGTTGGGGCTGGGCACGCCGAGAACTAGAGGCCACAACTTGGACCCTTTGGGGGGTTGTTGGCTTTTTTTGCCCATATTGCGCATGCGTGATCGGATGAAAACCCTTCCACTGCTGACTGATGCCATTTCAGGTGTCGTCCCCTGCCCACCGGGAGTGAATGCACATGTGCTGGCCGTATGTGTACGTTAGGGGAAGCAGCAGCCACTGGAAAAGCATTTGGGTCCGTTGGGCCCGTGTACGCGGAGAACTAGTGGCCACAAATTGGACCCTTTGGGGGGTCGTTGGCTTTTTTTGCCCACACTACCCAAAGCTGTTAGGATGAAAGCCCTTGCACTGCTAACTGGTGTCATTTCAGGTTTCGTGCCCTGCCCACGGGGTGTGAACGCACATGTGCGGGCATTATGTGTACGTTGGGGGACGCCGCAGCCACTGGAGAAGGAATTGGGTCCATTGGGGCTGGGCACGCGAAGAACTCGAAGGCACAAGTTGAGCCCTTTGGGGGGTTGTTGCCTTTTTTTGCCCATATTGCGTATAGCTGATAGGATGAAAATCCCTCCACTGCTGACTAATGGCATTTGAGGTTTCCTGCCCTGGCCACGGGGAGTGAATGCGCATGTGCGGGCATTATGTGTACGTCAGGGGACGCCGCATCCATTGGAGAAGCATTTGGGTCCATCGGGGCTGTTCACGCAGAGAACTGTTGGGCACAAGTTGGACCTTTTGGGGGGATTGTTGGCTTTTTTTGCCCATACTGCGCATAGCTGATTGAGTGAAAACCCCTGCACTGCTTACTGATGGCATTCGAGGTTTCGTGCCGTGCACACGGGGAGTGCATGCACATTTGCGGGCATTATGTTGACGTTAGGGGACACATGGAGAAGCATTTGGGTGCATCGGGGCCGTGCACACGGAGAACTGGTGGCCACGAGTTGGACCTTTTGGGGGTTGTTGGCTTTTTTTCACCATTTTGAACCCAGCTGATAGAATGAAATCCCGTGCACCACTGATTGGCATTGGGTTGTTGCCTTTTTTTGCCCATGTTGCGCAATAAAAATCCCTCCACCGCTGACTAATGGCATTTCAGGAATCGTGCCCTGCACAGGGGGATTGAATGCGTATGAGCGGGCATTATTTGTACGATAGGGCACGCCGCAGGCACTGGAGAAGCAATCCGGTCCATTGGGGCCAAGCAGGCGGAGAACTTGTGGCCACAAGTTGGATCCTTTTGAGGGGTTGTTGGCTTTTTTTACCCACACTGCGTATAGCTCATAGAATGAAAACCCCTGCACTGCTGACTGATGGCACTTCAATTGTCGTGCCCTGCCCACGGGGAGTGAAGGTACATGTGCGGGCATTATATGTACGTTGGGGGACGTAGCATCCACTGAAGAAGGAATGGCTACCATCGGGGCCAGGCACGCGGAGAACTGGAGGCCACAAGTTGGACCCATTGGAGAATAGTTTGGGTCCATCGGGGCCCTGCACGCCGAGAATTGATGGCCACAAGTTGGAACCTTTGGCGCGTTGTTGAGTTTTTCGCCCATATTGCGCATAGCCGATCGAATGAAAACCCCTGCACTGCTAACTGATGGCATTTGAGGTGTCCTGCCGGGGGAGTGAATGCACATGTGCGGGCATTATGTGTACGTTAGGGGACGCAGGAGTTGGGTCCATTGGGGCCGAGTGAGCGGAGGATCGCAGGCCACAAGTTGGACCCTTTGGGGGATTGTTGGCTTTTTATGCCCAGGCTAAAAAAACAGGTGCGCTTTGCATGTGATTTTTTTGCGGGTATCAAGATTTTGTGGTGCCTCAAGATCCTCAAGTGGAGCATGGCCGCATCAAAGACCACTGTGGGCGGTGCATCTCTTGATGGCGCCGAGGATGTGCAAAAAAGCAGGTGTGTTTTGCATGCGGCTTTTGTGCAAGTATCAAGGTTTTTTTGAGCATCACATACACCCCGACCCTCAAGTGGAGCATGTGGGCAGTGCATCTTTGGATGGTGCTGAAGACGGACAAAATATAGGTGTGTTGTGCATGCGAGTACCAAGTGTATCTGCAGGTATCAAGATTTTGTGGGGCAAGACCGCACGCCATTCAAAAAGCAGAGCAGAAAATCTCGGCATCTTCGCATGGCGGGGAACACAGGCATTCAAAAAAAACAGGTGTGTAGGCGCACCGGCACAATGTGCGCAGGATGTAGGTCACAAGCGTTGTGCATGCGAGTACCGAGTACGACGTAGTGCCGAAGGGTGCAATTCCCTTCTACGCTTTGCACAGAGAGCGGGCGCCGTAGTATCTTCTCTTTGAGAGAGCGATTCTGTCAAAAGATCAATGTGCCCTTGTACATATATATGTGAGCAACCGATCCGACAATTGGTACTCGTGTGCTTGGAATCCGGTGCTCTGTCTCGGGGGCATGTGATTGGCCACGCCTGGCCTTGTCAGCCGGGGCAGTCTCCATAGAAATTCTGTGGAGGCGGCGGAGCAAGGGGGGTGGGGTCGGGGGTCGGGGGGGGGGGCAACAAGGGGGGGATGTTTGGGGGGGGGGGGTCAGTGGGCCAAGTGGGGACAATGGAGGGTTAGGGTAGACAAAGAAATTTCTGTATACGGGGTTGGGAGGGGACAAGTGTCGCAGTTGAAAAAAATTTTACCTCCTGGGGGAATTTTGTTCCATCCTGCCCCTGGATGTTTGTGTCTACAACCTGTCTAAGGCCTCTACAGTCTGTAGCATGGGAGAGTCTGCACCGGCACTCTGCAGTTTGCACCAGTTCAATTCCCGTCTGCCCCGGTATATGTCGTTTACACAGGGCACATTGTCTAGTCCCCTTCCGGTTGAAATTGTTTGTTTTTTTGCTATGTCACCTGAATTTAGTCAAGAAGAACAGCACGTGGATCATGGTTGCCACACAACAACCAGATTTTGCCGCAGCATTGTGTGTGCAGAGTATGTTCCCAGTTGACATTGGTGTAGTGTATTTGTCTGAAGACAAAGCGGTGCCAGGCGCCTTTGTTATTGATCTCAGGGCTGGTGTGTCGAACTGCCACTCTGTGGCACCCATTAACTAGGATAGGGCCTGTGAGGACTTGGAAGACGCGTTTCAAGTGGATTGTTCCGGAATGAGGTATGTAGAGCAAGAAGAGGAGGCCCCCACACAAGAGGCAGCTGGCGGGGCCCGGTCGTGACCTTGCGGCCCGGCGGGCCGATCTGGTCGGCAGCGGCAGGGGAGGGAGGCGCGGGGCTGTGGCCTTCTCTTTCCGGGCTTTTGCTGGGCCAGGGTCCTGCAATGTGTGAGGTTGTGTGGGTTGGCGTCCGCGGGGGGGAACAGTTCGCGTGGGCTGCATTCAGGGGCCGGGGGGGGTGGGCCTGGGTCTTCTGGGGTGTGCGCGGGGGGCGTGTGCGGGCGGGCCACTGGGTGGGCCGGGCGTGCCGCGGGGCGCGGGGCTCCTCTCGGCGGGTGAGTGCGGGTTGTCGAGTGTGGGGGGTGGTGAGGGGTGTCCAGCGGGTGGGTCTGTGGCGGGCGTGTGCTGGTGTTCGGGAGGGTGGGCAGGCCCGTGTCGCGGGGCCCGGTGGTGCGCGCGATGGTGGGCGTGTTTGGGTCTCCGGGTGAGCAGCGAGAGGGGAGGGGCATGGGCGGGGTTTGTGCGGTGGGGTGTGTTGTGTCGGTGTATGTGTCCGCTCGCCGCGGCGCGCTTGCGTGGTCAGTTGTAGGCCGGGCGGTTTGGAGGAGAAGCTTGCCGTCTTCTGCTGCCGCGGCAAGGATTTCGCAGACGAGCTTGCGTATCTGGTGGACCTCTTGGTCAGTGGTGGGAAGGGGGTATGCCAGCTCTGTGCTAAGACCCACGCGGCTGAGGAACCTGTGGATGGCGTGGTACCCGCAGGTGAGGGAGTGCTGCGGTCTGCGGGGGGGGGGTTTGGCCGCGTGTCCGGGCCCGCCTCGATTTGTGTGTGGGCGGTGGGGATGGCCCAAATCCAGGGCACGGTCCCCGTGGGTGGCCAGCGGCGCTGGATCCAGTGGGTCAGGCAGAGCATGGCCAGTCCCAGGTGGTAGCCCGCCTTCCCTGAGGTGATTTGGGCCAGGGCGCGGGCTGGGGGCTTGTCCCCTGGCTGGAGAACGCCCCTGAGGACCCTGTGCGGGGTCATGGGGTCCCCTACTGCCCCTGGTGGGGCGGCCCCTGGGGCGAGCATGGTGTCTGTCCCTTTGACGAGCCATTGCGGGCCGGGGGACATAGCCGTAGCGGCTATCACGTAGTAGTGCCCGCGCTCGAGGACTGTACACCAGACCTCCGGCGGGGGGTGGTCACTGTCTGTAGGTGTGGGGGGGAGGTCGTCGTCTGGGGTGCGGAGGCCGGCGGCGCGGAGGGCGGTGTCGCGGGTTGGTGCCGTGGCCTGTTCCCACTGCTCCGGGCGGTTCGGGTCCGCTGGGTGGTCACTCTCCGCTGGGGCCCGTCGTAGGCGTACGGTCCCTCGACGTGTGACGTTGACGTCGGTGTTGTGTGTCAGGGCCTGGCCCCACTCGATGGGGGGGATCCAGACGTGCAGGCCCTGGGTGTGTTTGCCGGCTCGCCAGAGTACAAGGTCTACAATGGCGCTACGGCGTCCCCTAACATACACATAATGCCCCCACATGCGCATTCACTCCCCGTGCGCAGGGCACGAAACCTTAAATGCCACCACTTAGCAGTGCAGGGGTTTTCATTGTATCGACTAGGCGCAATATGGGCAAAAAAAGCCAACAACCCCCCAAAGGGTCAAACTTGTGGCCACCAATTCTCTACGTGCACGGCCCCGATGGACCCAAATGCTTCTCCAATGGATGCGGCGTCCCCTAACGTACGCATAATGCCCGCACATGAGCATTCACTTCCCGTGGGCAGGGCAGGAAACCTCAAATGCCATTAGTCAGCAGTGCAAGGGTTTTCATCCTATCACGTATGCGCAGTATGGGCAAAAAAAGGCAACAACCCTACAAGGGGTGCAACTTGTGGCCACCAGTTCTCCGCGTGCCCGGCCCCAATGGGCTGAATTCCTTCGCCAATGGCGGCGGCGTCCCCTAACGTACACATACTACCTGCACATGTGCATTCACTCCCCGTTGGCAGGGCACGAAACATCCAATGCCATCAGTTAGCAGCGCATAGGTTTTCATTCTATCAGCTATGCACAGTATGGGCAAAAAAAGCCAACAACCCCCCAAAGGGTCCAACTTGTGGCCACCATTTCTCCGCGTGCCCGGCCCCGATGGACGCAATTCCTTCTCCAGTGGCTACGGCGTCCCCTAACGTACACATAATGCCCGCACATGTGGATTCACTCCTCGTGAGCAGGGCACGACACCTCAAATGCCGGCAGTTAGTAGTGCAGGGGTTTTCATCCTATCAGCCATGCGCAGTATGGGGAAAAAAAGCCAACGATCCCCCAAAAGGGTAGGAAGAGGAAGGTGACACACAGAAGCGCCCCCTGGCCAAGGGATTAGGTACGGGGGGGGGGGGAGGGCACACCAGCTAAGGCAAAAAAACCAAAGCCCGGTGCCAATGGCACTCCCACGCAGTCCAACCCCCCACCCACAGCAAGACCCGCGGCCAACAAGATAGTGAGTACCTTTGCAGCCCATTTCACCCCCTCCCAACAAACTCAGGCATCCAGTGCTGCTGCTGTTGCTACCAACCCCGTGGATGCCCAACAGGCACCACAGGCCAATGCAGGGAAGGGTGGAGGTAAGCCTGCCAAGCACAGGCCTATTGGCTTGCGCAAGAGGCGGTAGATTGTCAATGGCAAAAATTTCGTCCAAGTTTGTTGTTGTTGAAGAATACATACTTCATGTTCAGGGTTTTGCAAGATCCGGCAGAAATTTCGTCCATGGGTCTCTACATTGGCAAATACAGACCTCATTTATGATGACTGGATTTCACTGACTGTTGGTTGACAATTTTTGCGCACTCACACACTGTGTGTGTGACTGTCAGGGCTGTGACATCGTGTTTCTTGTCACGCAGTGCACTGGTGCATGATCCATCTGTGTTGTACACTCGAAATGGTTGATGTATTACAAAAGGTGGGTTCAAATGCAGTCTCTCTCAATATGCATGCATGGTTATTGTGTAGCACTCCCTTGGATTTGGTTGCATGAGAATAGCATTTTTGAAATATGAAAGACTCCATTTCCCCTCACCGGGTGCAAGGGGTCCCCTACGTGAAAAATTCATACCCCATTTTTGGGTGTATCCCCCCTGGGCCAGCATGGCCCCTCGTAGCCGGGGGGGGGGGGGTAGTTTGCGTGGCCTAAGAAGGAAGCGCCAGCTTCCGAGAGCAGCACTAGCAGCATCAGCAACAATAGCAAGTGGAGAATATGCTAGACATGAGAATAAAAAAAATCCACAAGTAAAGAAAGGTATTCCTTTTTTTTTTTTGTTACAATAATGTCTGTTATTAACTGGCGGCACATGCCAGCCACCCAAGCTTGAGGTGGGGCCCACCTTCAATGTGAGTTGGGTTTTTGTTGTTAGATAAATTAGGGGTGACAAATTGGCAGCGTCCTACCGGCCACCCCATGCCTAATGGTGGGGCCCACTTTCAATTTGAGTCGTCTGTGGGTTTTGACAAGTTTCTAAGACATTAAGTAGTAAGAGAAAACTGTACCGTGGAATTGGGGGAATGGAGGCACGGGGTCAGCTTGTTAGTGCCCCTAGTGGGGCTGACTGCTGCCTAGGAGGTAAGTAAGTATGTAAGGAGGTATGTGCATAGCCTTATTGTTTATGGTGCGGTCACGGTAAAACTGTATGGCACCAGCGCCGTAAAATTTGCTGGCTCTGTAAACAACCAACCTGAATAAAACAGGGATAATTTTCCCCTACCCCTGATTTCTTGTTGCCCAGCATCTGATACCCTACTTGTGGTCAGTTGCATTTACAGGGCAAGCGCCATAAATATTTTTCCTTTCTCTTGCACAATGATTCATGGTAATGAATTGTCAACATCACCTGTAACAGGGGCTGACAAACAAAGCAAGCAGGTAGGGAAGGTGTTGTGTGGGAAAACTCAAATATAGACCCCCAAACCTGCAAACATGCAACCGCCAGATTTTTTTTGGGAATACTGCTCACCACCTGTACACCCTTGTTTGAATTACGCCCTCGCATTTCCAATCGTACATCCCTGTCAAACAAGTAGCTGCTGACTGCAAATTGTTTGCTTTGCATGCTTTAATTTTGAGAAAACCCTTTAGCATTTGGCCCATATCTGGTTATATTGGGTTTGCGCCATTATTCTGGTTCAAGTACCATTCAACTTGTGTTTTGTTGAATAAAATGGAGTAGCGACCCATCAGGAAATCAGGTGGTGTACGTTCTTTTTTTAATTCAATTAAACGCTGTCACCCAAAGCACAAATGACGGCTGATAGCTGTTTGCCTTGCTGGCTGACAATTTGCCCAATCAGCAGACTGGCCACCAGGCTTTTCGAATGTTCGGTCTCGCGATCTTGGCCTTTGGTAGCGGTAGTGGTGTGTTGATGTTTACTTCAGTGGAGTCCCATAAGTCACATAAAAGCAGCGTTGATGCAATTCAGATAATCATCACACGGACGACCCCATCTTCGAATGTCTCGTTTGCATCGTTTTCTCACATTGCATTGCTGTGTTCAGGCATGTCCACCATCAACCCTTTTGTTCAGCTACTGTGGGACCGGTGTCTGACAGGCAAGCCACTGGGCCCCATGGCGCGGGCCTCTCTGGGTCTGGCGTGCTGCTCGGTGTGCTTTGTGTGGATGCTTCGACTGGTTGTTGCATAAAGTCCTTCAGCAAAGAGGAGTCGCATGCATTACATATCCTCGCTCTGCGGAAACAACGGAAGGCAGAGCCTGTTTTGTGCACAACACATTTCTGTTCCATATTTCCCTCCAGATACTACGCGTTTGTTTCGTTGCATTCTCCTGTGTTGCGTTGGCAATCTGGTCATAGAAAATCACCTTTTTGCCACCCTGAGAGACGGTGGATAGGCGGGGTTCGAAGTGATGCCATTTGTCATGTTGTCGCTGAATGCTCTGTGTGCCGACACGCGTGGCTCTCACAGTTTTGCCCCCACCCCCCCCCCCCCCCATGTCAACGCCCGAATTATTTTGTAGCGACTTGTTTTATCATCGAACCTTGTAGAAACGACAGCGGGCTACCTGCTGGCCGCGCTCATCATCTGCGTTATTGGCTGCGAATATGGCAACCACCCATCCACCCAGTCAGTCATCCACCCACCGATGCACCCATATTCATACACGCACACCCACTCATCCACCCAGCCATTCACCTGCTCACCCATGCACCCAGCAAACTACCCGCTCCCTCGCTGTCACTTCCCCACCCGTCTTACGCCACTCCATTTTGTCTTGAGTCAGCACGTAGCCGACACCATGGTGCTTGTTTCAGTATAAAGTCAGCTGCCACCTCATGACAGGACGGTACTGTGTGCGATCTTCCACCTTGGGCCCATTTTGGGCGGTTCAGCTGGTCTTTTTCTTTTCAGTTGTGGGTCCTGTGGTCCAAGTCGTTTTGTCAGAAAAACTGTCAGCCGCAAGGGGACACCTCGGGGTTTGTCTCAGGACGGTATCACGTTTGTGCTACAGGTGATTCTCATGTTGTGTGCTGACATGTTGTCCAGTGTTGTGGGAATATTTTGGGCAGTGGTATCTGCGGTGTTCTATGTGATGTATGTGAAATGGTCAGATGAATTGAATACCCGGGTATGCGCCTCCTCAACAGTGCTGAATGTGTCATTCCCACCAGGCTTGTTAGTAGTTTCAGTACTTGAGCTGAGTCTGGGCAGACGTGGACACGGGTGAAGGGTGGTATCTGGGCTGCTGGGCAGGCCTGGGCAGAGTACCAGGGTCTATTCGGGCAGACCGGGGCACATTTTGAGGGCTGGTACCTGGGTATGGAGAGGCCCCTGCCCTGCCCTCCATGACTTCAGTGTGACCCCTTTCTTTGAGAATGGATGAGTCAAGAGCAAGCCTCCGTGGCATGATGCAGCAGCATCCACTGCAAGTGCACATGAGTCATCAGCAGCATCCCATACATCTGAAAGACAAGGCTTCCAGCAAGGCTGCCAGTGTTCATGTCACAGTACACCACAGTCACCACAGTCACCACAGTCACAGACTTCAATAATTTAAAATTTTCTGCCACATCCTCAACTTCAGACACATGCTCTGAGACTTCCATTGGCAGTGAGTATTTTTTTGACAGCTTTCAACGTCAGCCCTGTATTTGTTCACGTGATCCAGCTCCTGTGGAGCCACGAAAAGGCATTGGCGGACCCTTTATTTTCCCAAATTGATGAATTGAAGTGGCCCTTGGGATTTCACCTAGTCCTTTCCCAATATGAAACTCTTTGCATCAGGAAGGATGGGGGAGGCATTTGAAATAGCTCCAAACTCATGCGAACAGGGCCTCATACTCCCTTAGGCACTTTGTTTTGCACACAGGTCTGCTTTCAGTGGTTCGAGTGAATCATGAGGCAATGTGGAATGAATGTTGGTCGCAGAGCCATTTTGGGGCTGCATTGAACGAGTTGTGGGGTATTCATACTAGTAATTCTCTCCTCTTTCATTCATTAGGGTAGAGTAAGGGGAGAGGCTTGAAAGTTCAAAAAGGCAGGCAAAAGGCTGTGGAACATTTCAGCGCGGCTGAGGTAGCACATGGCCTGTCTTCAGGCAGACCCAAGCAGACTGATGGGGTGTATCCGGGCAGACCCGGCGGGGTGAGGGGGTCCATCCGGACATACATGGGCGCTCGGGTCTTTGTGGCAAGCCTGACTCCCATCGTACGCCACCGCTTCATTCCCAGTTTCAGCCACACAACTTGCACCACTGTTTTCTGGAAATGAACATGGCTAAAGATCAGTATTTGTTCACTGAAAGCGAGTGTCAGCTGAATCAATCCATCCTGAAAGGCATCATCGGCATGGCCAAATCCCATCACAGGCTAAATGCTGGGGGCGGGCAGGGGGGGGCGGGATTCAATTCTCTGTATGGTGCATAGAAATGCCTTCCCCCAGCAGATTCCACCAGAAGATACAAGGTGAAGGGGAGATGAAATGTTCTCTGCACTCCAAGCATTGCCTACTCCCCAATGTGGATGTCACATGGGACACTGTATTGGTCGTGACAGCACAACCAGTGAACCCCCACCCCTCTGCAGGCAGAAGTCCCCTCCAATAATTGTGTTGCCATCCATAATTCTGCGTTTGTTT
Organism: Eutreptiella sp. 'Long Island Sound 2002'; assembly: GCA_964036045.1. Lineage (NCBI taxonomy): Eukaryota > Euglenozoa > Euglenophyceae > Eutreptiales > Eutreptiaceae > Eutreptiella > Eutreptiella sp. 'Long Island Sound 2002'. The sequence continues at coordinate 83,452,155 of OZ038383.1, read as the reverse complement.
GAGGCAAAGCTACAGCAACCATGCAGGGTCCATATTTGGCAAACCTCCTGCCGTCACCTGCCGAATTTAGTATCCTTGATACTGAGTTCAGGTTAGGCGGTGTAATGTCACATGCAGATTGCAGATTCCTGCTTGCCCAGCAGCTCACGAAGCCTGAGTTGCACAGCCAGGCCAGCTGGCAAAGGGCATACAGAAATCACTCAACGGATTCTGAGATGATGAGATTTGATTCTTTTCAAAGCAATGTCTGTGCGGTGTGAGCGAGGCGACGTTGGTTGCAGTGTACTGGGCATTCAAATGCAGCAGTTTTCCGCCGCACGTCGTACGTTGGATGCAAGGCGCGCATGGGCGGTGGTTGATGAATGTCAGTGCATGTGTGAGCATCTGGTCTATGCTCAGATACTGCCTTTGGTTTGCCTAGTAGCCATGAAATTGATCCTGCCGGTGATGGTACTTCCAAAAGCTCAACCCCTGGTGTATTCATCTGGCTTTGTGCAGATGCCATTTCTCTATTTGATGACAATTACATTTTTCATTGGGACGCTTTTGTCACTGATACCCACTTTCTGGTATGCACTACTGTCATTTTGTCATTGTGGGAACGCTAACGGGGTAATCGAATCGGGTATGACCTTCGAGGCCCTCTCATGCAGTCCGCCCATCCACGCAGTTATGAAATTTTATTTTCGCCCTGTGTGTGTGTACTCCATATGCTCAGAATTTTTTTGTGAATCAAATATGGATGCAAAACATGAAAATTTTTTGGCTTAAAGAACCCACATATCTGCGTTGAAAATTGTCACCTCCACAAGGGGATCGTTTTGAGGAATGTATGTTGGGGTATTTTGGACCCCCACCCAGCAGCCCCCCACGAGGACACCCCCCCACAGGGCCCAAAAACTTGACGGGGGTGTTGGTGTCAGGGTCTGAGTCCAAGTACCTCCCATGGTTCCAGGCGAAGCATGGCAATCCCTGTAGTGGAGGCATGCCAGTCAAGTCAACCGGCAGTGTTGAACGTTCCTGCCAATTCGGTGCAGGCATCTGCCCCAGCGCCGTTGCTGTGGGTGGTTGGTGATGTGGCGAAATTCCAAGTTTTTCGGTCGGTCAGTGGCCGTGGTGAGGGTTTCGACTGAGGAACCTCAGGGGGGGGGGGGGTGAGCTCCTGGAAAAATGGATAATGGGGAGTTTCGTCGAACGCAGCCAACCGAGGCGGACTGCGTAGAGAGATGACCATCTGTGCCAACATGTACACTTCTGAGCGTTGGGCAGTACTGAGCTAACCACCAACAGCGCCTCGGCCAATCTGGTCAGGATCGCCCCAGCTCGCCTTGCGCGCAGTCTCAATGCTTTGGTGGGCCATGGCCGAGAATTCGTGTGTGTGGTTGCATGCATGCGTGCGTGCCATGGGATGGCACATTGAGCAGGTGCCTATCTAATGCCACTGAAATCACAAACTCACCCAATTTGGATGCTGGAGGTAGGTGGGCAAATGAGGTGACAATACGGGGGTGGGGGAAGGGCGAAGATGGGATTGCAATGGACGGAAAGGTTGCAAGGGAAAAGGATGTGGTGATAAATGGGAGGAGAATGGGAAAAGAGCACCTGGCCTGGCAGTTCCAGTGACAAATGGAATGCTGGGATGAGCTGTTGTAGTCTTTGCGGCAATGGAAAATGGTGGGCAAGCTCCAGAGTTTGAACCCAGACGGGTGCAGATTAGGGTGCAGGAGCCGTAGCCCGTGGATGCTCATTGTTTTTCAGGTTTGAGCACACTACTTGGGGCCCAGGACCTGAGTCTATTTGGGGCCTTTTGGAGGACCGGTACACTTTTATGGTGGTGTTTACACTTGGCTCCCTATTTGTGGTTGGAATCTGCTGTCTTACTGGTGTTTGCTTGATGCATCCCTGCACCAATCCCCCAAATGTCCTGCACGACCACTCTGCCCCCCCCCCCCCCCGCCCCCGCCCCTCTCTTTTTCTGTCTCTTCATCTACCTCCAAGTAATGTTTATTCCACAGAGGTCCCATGGGCTGCCTTGCTAGGGTCAAGCGCACAGTAGAAGAGAGGTCCAGGCATTCATTTGGGCCATTCTAAGCAGTGGTATTTGCAGATAGGCCATGGGCCCTTGGAATTCAATTTTGAACCACATGACCTGGGATGTAGGGGCAGCCCTCTAACGCTGCGCACCGGTGTGGAGATTTAGCCATCCGACTTGGGCCAAGCACCCATAGTTAGCCGGTAGTCAAGTAGGCTAAGCTGTAGTTTGCCCCACAGTAGCGCGCACACAGGTGATTGGCACAACCACTCGCAATGGTTAGGCCGCTTTAGATGGGCAACAAATGGTATTTATACTGTACCCTGCCTTGCCCTATCCGGCGCCTCTCAGGGTGAAAATCCACGAGATGGCCCTTTGGGAGCAACCACCACCATGGTTTGGGGTCCAAGTACCTTGGTCTTGTAACTGGATGGTTGAATATTAAAATGGAAGCTTCAAAATCTGTCAATAATGGAGAAAAACTGCCCTTGATTGGGCATTTTGGGTGCCGAGGATGGCCACAAGACTTGTGTAGACACCCCTCTTTCCCACAATGAACAGAACAATATCGTGAACTTTTTTGCTGCTTGTGCACAATGTGAACCAAGCCCATTCACGTGATGTGTACCGTACGAATCCTAAAGATTTGCGAAAATATTTAATTCCCGGAACAAGGTGTTGTTGTCCACAAAAAAAAAGCAACGCAAAAACTAAATTAATTTTTGGCGTCCTGCCATGCGCAAAAATGAGTTCCGCAAAAAAAAAATCGAACCAACAAAATATTTTGTTGCCCCTGCCCCCCCCCCCTTTTGCAAGAATGCCAGAATCGTGGGATATTTTGCCCCACTGCTTGTGGCCCCGCTCTTCCGTGTCTCATGCCCCATTCTGCAGCTTGCTTTGCTTTCAGAGAATATCAGGGACCGGGTATCAGGGCATCTGGGATGATGCTTATCTTTGCTATGGACTGCACTCCCAGAGTCCAACTGATCCACTTTGTATGCCTATGTAGGAATGGACTGCAATCCCAGAGCCCAAGGTACGCACGGACTCTTGCAGTAGCAAAAAAATGATTGGACCCCAATCCCCAAAACGCACAAAAAAAACGCAAAAAAATTGGCGTCACACCCAAGGCAAAAATGGGTTCTGAAAAAAAACACAAGAATAAAATCCTTTTTGCCCATTTTGGACGCCATTGCAAAAATTTTGCTTATTATTAATTCAAAACACCCAACACAAAACCTACAATTCCGCATCTTTAGGATTTGTACGGTATCCCATGGGCGTGGTCGTTCGCAATGGCTAGGCTGCAGCAGCAGTGGTATTTACAAAGTGCCCCGTCCTGCCCTCTCCGGCGCCTCCCACGGTGAAAATCCACAACATGGCCCTTTGGGAGCCACCACCACCTACTTTGGCGTCCAAGTACCCTGGTTTCGTTATTGGATGGTTGAATTTTGAAACACAAGCTTCAAAATCTGTCAAAAATGGCAAAAAAAATGCCCTTCATTGGGCAGTTTGGGTGCCTAGGATGTTCATGGAGGGGACCGGTTGCATTGAATCGAATCTAGATGATGAACAAATGCCCCAGGGTAGCGGGTAATAGAGTTTGCACGCGTTTAGTGGGCCCAATCACCCCTTTTGGGGGCCCATAGTTAGCGTTGAACCGGGCCTTTTTTACATGCTTTTTCAAGTTGCACCTTCTTTCGCTGTTGGACTGCTTTGTGTGCTTTCATGGTATTAACCAATGGTGAATGAACGATTTGGTGGTTGTAAGATGTTTTCATTGCATATTTGCCCATGCAAGTTCCCAAGAAGCCTTTCAAGAGGCTAAAAGTGGCCAATGTGCGTTGCAAATGATCTTGTACAAGTACCACCTTCTCTCCTTGTATTTGACGGCCATGGATTGTTCTAGGCACCGCTATGATGACAAATAATGATGAATGGGAATCTTTGCAAGCTGCGTACGCATCACTAACACCCGTCAATGTGCCGTTGGCACCCATGAGTGGTGCATGGAATGCATGCTCGGGCAGGGTAAGCAGCGGTCACTTTTGCGTCAAAAAGTGGTCCGGGGCAATGTTTTCCAAATGTTTGCAACCTGTGTCTGCATCACCAACACTTGTCAATGCGCCGTTGGCACCAATGAGTGGTGCACGCTAGGGTAGGGTTAGCGGGGGCCACAATGGGGTCAAAAAGTGGCCGAGGACAATTTTTTCCAATTTTGTTTCGTGACCACTAGGGGTGCTTAAAAAAGTGGTATACCACTGCTTTCAGCTATTTTCCACCAATAGTACCATGTCGTGAAAACCCTTGAAAAGGGCTATTGTAAGACGGAAGAGGGGGCTTAAATTGGTCAAGAGCGGATTTCATAAAAGTGATATTAGATCATTTGGGTTGCCCCACTTGTTGGTTTCAAGCTATTTTCCACTATCCTTGGACTTTTTTTACCCTCTAAATCGGTATTGGACCGGTTCTTAACGGTGGTCTTTGATGGGGTGGTGTTTGTAGCTTTTGTAGTGGCCGGGAGCGTTCATGGGATCACTTCAGATATGTCTTTAATGAGCCCTTTCTACGTGTGCACCCCCTCCTCCCCCCCCCACACACACTAGCTTGGTCGCAAAATTAAGATGATGAGTCAGGGTCACTGATGGGTAAAAGAGTTGTTCAAAAAGTTTCCTTGTTTTGTTCCCAGCCCCTTTGGGGAGCTCAAAGTAATGGTATTAAGGTGTTTTGATCTTTTTTTGATCCTTTCTACTCCATGCAAGTCCGTAAAATATGTTAAAGATGCCAAAAATGGCCACAATTGCCGTGAAAGTGATTTTACGCAAGTGCCATATTCCTTGACTATTTGACCGCCATGTACACGGGGGGCGTCAAGGTGCAAGACCCGACCCGTACTTCCAACCGCCTGGGTAGAGGGCCAAATGTGAAAGAGGTCCCAATCATCGGACAAGCCAATATGGATGAATTAGTTGGTGCTACGGGCGCCAGCAAATTTTTGGCCACCCATTTGAGCAAGGTCGTAAAACAGGTTTGGATGGCGGTCTTGAGCCACGGTGTCGTCGCAAGGACTTTTGGATCGCCTGTTGCTGGCTGCTGCTGCTGCTAAAATGTGTTGCTCATGCTTCTTAGGAGGCCCATAGTGCCACCTATCGTTTTTTCAAAAAAAAGTCGTGCCGTGCACATAGCCTAGCCTCTCTGCTGCACAGCCAAGCGTAATGGGGGGGTTGTTCCCGGCCCGGGTGTATGGGGAGGAGCAATGACACGCAATTTAGGGGGGTGCGAAGCAGCAAAAAGGCACCATTTAGGGCCCCCACAGCATACGATCGCAGCTGCTGTTTTTTCCCATTTTGGAGGTCTCAAATACGGAAAATGGATCAGCCCCGCCATAAAACTATGTTCCACAGTCTGATATCACAAATGGAGCACGTATTTGTCAATAGCACGTGCTGCGGTTCTCTCGGCAGTCGTAGTATTGTGACGGCAATGATGACCTTACATGGGCCGCCTGTGAAGAAGGTGTACCCTATAACAACATAGAACAGCACTTGTATGAAAGGAGGGTGCAAAGGAGTATTTCTGAAAGGCTGGGCTCTGCAGAGCCCAAAAACACGAAATTCACTAAAAACAGGGGTAATAATACAGGGTTGAACACAAAACAACAATGTACAGGCAAACAGGTAGTAACAGGGCCTGAAATAGGGAATTCCTACTGGTTGGGCTCTGCAGAGCCCAGCTCGATAGAAACAACAGAAAGTGCACATGAATTACGCTAATGATAAACACACCACACCACCATTGTGGTAATGGATACCATAAGCATCGCACTGTATGCCCCCCCCCCCCCCCCCAGAAACTTCAGTCCCCACATAAAAGACAGACCACCAGGGCACCAGTCATAGACAAGGCATGGAAGCTGCATACACACTTGTTGATGAGTATAAAGCAGAAACACACACAAAACGAAGCACAAAAATTGTAAAAACCTTTACATGCGCTGTAGGAGGTCCGTCAGAACTCTAGAATTGGATGCTGTACTGACTACGGGCTGATGTGCCCCCAGATGTGGTTCAGAAGCACGTACTAACACCTGAACACACACCGACTGTTCCCCCTTCTAAGTCCCGGGGAAATGTGGAATTATGAAAAAATGGTCAACGAAAACGGGTCAATAATGGCACCGAAAAATGAATCATTGCACAGTGGACAGTCAAAGCACTGCCCAACATACGCACTGTCAATCGCCGAAGAAATCAAAAAACACTGGCCAGACAGATCAATGAAATTGGAGCCTACATGACAGTGCAAAAGGTAATGTGGCTCAGCGAAAAAAAGCAAACTTGTGCCCAAGATACACACTGCAGATGAGACTCTGGGCATACCCGGTAAACTCAAAATGAAGGACAGATTCGCCTTAGCTGTGCAGGGCCCAGGAATGGGTAACAGAACATGCCAGGACCCAATCAAGGGTACATATGGCATCTGGACTTTGATGCACATGGACTGGTAAAAAACTAGCACATAAACAGAGGATGTAGGGCTCATAGACACCAACCTAGCACCGTATATGCACCAAAATTGTGAACAAACTCGACAGTTCATACACCGTGTACACGGGGGACATACTAGAAGAAATGCTATAGCACAATGTTGTGCTGATACAACCAAATTCACAGGGACAGTACTACATTGTTGAGATGAGGGCAACACTGTGACCAACCAGGGGTTAGCTACTTGGATGCCCATTTTCAACCTACATTTCCAGAAAAAGACCCTTTGCGCCTTTTGCTCCTTGGCGCCGATGCTCCTTAGTGCCGCTCACGGCTCCTCAAATGTGTTGCTTATCTTGGACCCTAAGAAGGGTTGTAAATCGTTGACAAAGTAGACCTAGCTCTGCCTTCTCGCCGTTCCCCAACAGGGGGACGGAGAGAACCGTGGATGCACAAATGCTGCCTTCTTGGGGGCCACAGAAAATGCAAAAAAAAACAACAACATTGTGAGTATAGACACACGCAATAGTACCTCAAAACGACCCGGGAGCAAACACGCACCACCACAATCAAGTTTCGTGCCGTTTCGAGCCGTCTAGCCCGTTCTAGGGCCGATTCAGCGTCCAAAAATGGCCGTTTTTGGGCTGTTTTTAGGACAATCGTCCTGAAATTTCAGGACGATGGCCGGTGTGTCAAGTGGGCGTCTTTAATGAGGGCCGTTCTTCTTCCATAGTGCATGGGGTATCAAATGAATGCAAATCAGTGTTCAACAAGGCATGTGGCATGCCGTGGTGCCACACCGTGGTCCATTTTGGGGTGAAAATCAGCCATTTTATAGCCGTGTTCCAGGACGATCGTCTTAATCCTGGAGGCAGATCTGCAAAGCAATCACTGTTTATTGCACGGTGATTTCCAATGTGTTACGCAAGACTAGGACCCAGCTCGGTCCTATTTTAAGTCTTGTTACCGAGCTGGGTTTACCCTGTCGAGGTTTTACACCACCTTTTAGGGTCCAAGGCTGGGCAACACGTTTTAGCAGCAACAGCAAGTAGCAGCAGCAGCAGCAACAAGCAGCAGCAGGCGAGTAAAAAGTCCTTGCGACGACGCCGCGGGTCAAAACCGGCATCCAAGTAGCTCAAAACTACCGGGAAGCGAACGCGCATCACGGCAAACATTTTTCGTTGCATTTCGAGCCGTGTAGCCCGTTCTATGGCCGATTTAGTGTCCAAAAATGGCCGTTTTTGGGCTGTTTTCAGGACGATCGTCCTGAAAACTCAGGACGATCGCCAGTGTGTCAAGTGGGCGTTTGCAATGAGGGCCGTTGTTCTTCCATGGGGATTGGGCTATGAAATGATGGCAAATGGGTGTTCAATAAGGCGTGTACCATGCCGTGGTGCCACACGGTGGTGCATTTTGAGGTGAAAATGAGCCGTTTTTGAGGCATGTTTCAGGACGAGCGTCCTGACCGTGGAGGCACATCTGCAAAGCAAGCAGTCTTTCTTCAATGGTGATCTCCAATGCGTTACGCAAGACTAGGACCCAGCTCCGTCCTAGTTTGAGTATTGATTACCGAGCTGGGTTTACCCTGTCGAGGTTTTACACCACCTTTTAGGGGGCAAGGGTGAGCAACACGTTCTAGCAGCAGCAAGCAGCAGCAGCAAGCAGCAGCAGCAAGCAGGCGGTTAAAAAGTCCTTGGGACCACACCGCGGCTCAAAACCGGCATCCAAGTAGCTCAAAACGACCGCGGAGCCAAGGCGCATCACAACAAACAAGTTCCGTTGCATTTTGAGCCGTCTAGCCGGCTCTACGGCCGATTTAGTGGCCAAAAATGGCTGTTTTTGGGCTGTTTTCAGCTTCTTTTCAGGACGATCGTCCTGAAAGTTCAGGACGATCGCCGCTACGCCAAGCAGGTTTTTTTTTGATGAGGGCCGCTGTTCTTTCATGGCGATTGGGCTATCAAAGGATGGCAAATTGGTGTTCAATAAGGCGTGTACCACGCCTTGGTGCCACGCGGTGGTCCATTTTGAGGTGAAAATGAGCCGTTTTCCAGCCGTGTTTTAGGACAATCGCCGTAACCATGGAGGCACATCTCTAAAGCTAGCGGTGTTTCTTCAACGGTGATTTCCCATGCGTTACGCAAGACTAGGATCCAGCTCGGTCCTAGTTCGAGTCTTGATTACCGAGCTGGGTTTACCCTGTCGAGGTTTTACACCACCTTTTAGGGTCCAAGGATGAGCAACACGTTTTAGCAAGCAGCAAGCAGCAGCAAGCAGCAAGCAGGCGGTTAAAAAGTCCTCGAGACCACACAGCGGCTCAAAACCGGCATCCAAGTAGCTCAAAACGAGCGGGGAGCCAAGGTGCATCACCACGAGCAAGTTTCGTTGCGTTTCGAGCCGTCTAGCCCGTTCTACGGCCGATTTAGTGTCCAAAATTGGGCGTTTTCGGGCTGGTCTCGGCTGTTTTCAGGACGATCGTCTCGCAAGTTTAGGACGATCGCCGCTACGCTAAGCAGGTATTTCCGATGAGGGCGGCTGTTCTTTCATGGCGATTGGGCTATCAAATGATGGCAAATGGGTGTTCAATAAGGCGTGTACCACGCCGTGGTACCACGCGGTGGTCCATTCTGAGGTGAAAACGAGCCGTTTTTGAGCCGTACTTCAGGACGATCGTCTTGACTGTGGAGGCAAATCTGCACAGCAAGCGGTCTTTCATCCGCAGTGATTTCCCAGGCGTTACGCAAGACTAGGACCCAGCTCAGTCCTAGTTCGAGTCTTGATTACCGAGCTGGGTTTACCGTGTCGAGGTTTTACACCACCTTTTAGGGTCCAAGGCTGAGCTACACATTTTAGCAGCAGCAAGCACCAAGCAGCAGGCGGTTAAAAAGTCTTTGCGACCACACGAGGGCTCAAAACCGGCATCCAAGTAGCTTAAAACGACCGGGGAGCAAAGGGGCATCACCACAAACAAGTTTCGTTGCATTTTGAGCCGTCTAGCCCGTTCTACGGCCGATTTAGTGTCCCAAAATGGCCGTTTTCAAAACTCAGGACGATCGTTGGCCGGCCGCGTGGGTGTTTCCAATGAGGGCAGTTCTTATTCCAAAGCGATTGGGCCATCAAAGGAATACAAATGGGTGGTGAATAAGGCGTGTGCCATGCCGTGGTGCCACACGGTGGTCCATTTTTAGTTGAAACTGAGGCGTTTTTGAGCCGTGTTTCAGGACGATCGTCCTGGCTGTGGAAGCTGTGGAGGTTTTCAGGACGATAGTCCTGAAAGTTCAGGACGATCGCCGCTGCGCCAAGTAGGTGTTTCCGATGAGGGCCGTTCTTCTTTCATGGCGATTGGTCGGGCAAAGGATGGCAAATGGGTGTTCAAGAAGGCATGTACCATGCGGAGGCGCCACGCGGTGGTCCATTTTGAGGTAAAAATGAGCCGTTTTTGAGCCGTGTTTCAGGACAAACGTCGTAACCATGGAGGCACATCTCTAAAACAAGCGGTCTTTCTTCAACGGTGATTTCCCATGTGTTACGCAAGACTACGACCCAGCTCGGTCCTCGTTCGAGTTTTGATTACCGAGCTGGGTTTACCCTGTCGAGGTTTTACACCACCTTTTACGGGCCAAGGGTGAGCAACACGTTTTAGCAGCAGCAAGCAGCAGCACGAAGCAGCAGCAGCAAGCAGGCGGTTAGAAAGTCCTTGCGACCACACCGCGGCTCAAAACCGGCATCCAAGTAGCTCAAAACGACCGGGGAGCCAAGGCGCATCACCACAAACAAGTTTCGTTGCGTTTCGAGCCGTCTAGCCCGTCCTACGGCCGATTTAGTGTCCAAAAATGGCCGTTTTTGGGCTGTTTTCAGGACGATCGTCCTGAAAACTCAGGACGTTCGCTGGTGTGTCAATTGGTCGTTTGCGATGAGGGCCGTTGTTCTTCCATGGCGATTGGGCTATGAAATGATGGCAAATGGGTGTTCAATAAGGCGTGTACCATGCCGTGGTGCCACACTGTGGTCCATTTTGAGGTGAAAATGAACCGTTTTTGAGCCGTGTTTCAGGACGATCGTCCTAACCGTGGAGGCACATTTGCAAAGCAAGCGGTCCTTCTTCAACAGTGATCTCCAATGCGTTACGCAAGACTAGGACCCAGCTCCGTCCTAGTTCGAGTTTTGATTACCGAGCTGGGTTTACCCTGTGGAGGTTTTACACCACCTTTTAGGGGCCAAGGAACAGCTACACGTTTTAGCAGAAGCAGCACCAACACCAGCAAGCAGCAGGCGCTTGAAAAGTCCTTGCGACCACACCGTGGGTCAAAACCGGCATCCAAGTACCTCAAAACGACCGGGGAGCCAAGGCGCATCACCACAAACAAGTTTCGTTGCATTTCGAGCCATCTAGCCCGTTCTACGGCCGATTTAGTGTCCAAAAATGGCCGTTTTTGGGCTGTTTTCGGCCGTTTTCAGGACGATCGTCTTGAAATATCAGGACGATCGCCGCTACGCCAAGCAGGTGTTTCCGATGAGGGCCGTTGTTCTTTCATGGCATTTGGGCTATCAAATGATGGCAAATGGGTGTTCAATAAGGCGTGTACCACGCCGTCGTGCCACGCGGTGGTCCATTTTGACGTAAAAAGGAGCCGTTTTTGAGCCGTGTTTCAGGACAATCGTCGTAACCATGGAGGCACATCTCTAAAGCAAGCGGTCTTTTTTCAACGGTGATTTCCCATGCGGTACGCAAGACTAGGACCCAGCTCGGTCCTAGTTCGAGTCTTCATTGTTTTCGATAAGGTAATTACCGAGCTGGGCTTACCCTGTCGAGGTTTTACACCACCTTTTAGGGGCCAAGGCTGAGCTACACGTTTTAGCAAGCAGCAGCAGGAGCAGCAGCAGCAGGCGCATAAAAAGTCCTTGAGACCACACCGCGGCTCAAAACCGGCATCCACGTAGCTCAAAACGACCGGGGAGCCAAGGCGCATCACCAAAAACAAGTTTCGTTGCCTTTCGAGCCGTCTAGCCGGTTCTACAGCCGATTTAGTGTCCAAAAATGGCTGTTTTTGGGCTGTTTTCGGCTGTTTTCAGGACGATCGTCCTGAAAGTTCAAGACGATCGCCGCTACGCCAAGGAGGTGTTTCCGATGAGGGCCGTTGTTCTTTCATGGTGATTGGGCTATCAAAGGATGGCAAATGGGTGTTCAGTAAGGCGTTTACCACACCGTGGTGCCACGCGGTGGCCCATTTTGAGGTGAAAATGAGCCGTTTTCCGGCCGTGTTTCAAGACAATCGCCGTAACCATGGAGGCACATCTCTAAAGCAAGCGGTGTTTCTTTAACGGTGATTTCCCATGCGTTACGCAAGACTAGGACCTAGCTCGGTCCTAGTTCGAGTCTTGATAAAGCGGGATGGAGTTAGGGATGGGTTACCAAGCTGGGTTTACCCTGTCGAGGTTTTACACCACTTTTTAGGGGTCAAGGCTGAGCAACACGTTTTAGCAGCACCAGCAAGCAGCAACAGCAGCAGCAGCAAGCAGCAGCAGGCGAGTAAAACGTCCTTGCGACCACACGGTGGCTCAAAACCGGCATCCAAGTAGCTCAAAACGACCGGGGAGCCAAGGCGCATCACCGCAAACAAGTTTCGTTGCGTTTCGAGCCGTCTAGCCCGTTCTACGGCCGATTAAAAGTCCAAAAATGGCTGTTTTCGGGCTGTTTTCGGCTGTTTTAAGGACGATCGTCCTGAAAGTTCAGGACGATCGCCGCTTCGCCAAACAGGCGTTTCCGATGAGGGCCGTTGTTCTTTCATGGCGATTGGGCTATCAAAGGATGGCAAATGGGTGTTCAATAAGGCGTGTACCACGCCGTGGTACCACGCGGTGGTCCATTTTGAGGTGAAAACAAGCCGTTTTTGAGCCGTGTTTCAGGACGATCGTCCTGAAATTTCAGGACGATCGCCGCTACGCCAAGCAGGTGTTTCCGATGAGGGCCGCTGTTCTTTCATGGCGATTGGGCTATCAAAGGATGGCAAATGGGTGTTCAAAAAGGCGTGTACCACACCGTGGTACCACGCGGTGGTCCATTCTGAGGTGAAAACGAGCCGTTTTTGAGCCGTACTTCAGGACGATCGTCTTGACTGTGGAGGCAAATCTGCACAGCAAGCGGTCTTTCATCCGCAGTGATTTCCCAGGCGTTACGCAAGACTAGGACCCAGCTCAGTCCTAGTTCGAGTCTTGATTACCGAGCTGGGTTTACCGTGTCGAGGTTTTACACCACCTTTTAGGGTCCAAGGCTGAGCTACACATTTTAGCAGCAGCAAGCAGCAAGCAGCAGGCGGTTAAAAAGTCTTTGCGACCACACGAGGGCTCAAAACCGGCATCCAAGTAGCTTAAAACGACCGGGGAGCAAAGGGGCATCACCACAAACAAGTTTCGTTGCATTTTGAGCCGTCTAGCCCGTTCTACGGCCGATTTGGTGTCCCAAAATGGCCGTTTTCAAAACTCAGGACGATCGTTGGCCGGCCGCGTGGGTGTTTCCAATGAGGGCAGTTCTTATTCCAAAGCGATTGGGCCATCAAAGGAATACAAATGGGTGGTGAATAAGGCGTGTGCCATGCCGTGGTGCCACACGGTGGTCCATTTTTAGTTGAAAATGAGGCGTTTTTGAGCCGTGTTTCAGGACGATCGTCCTGGCTGTGGAAGCTGTGGAGGTTTTCAGGACGATAGTCCTGAAAGTTCAGGACGATCGCCGCTGCGCCAAGTAGGTGTTTCCGATGAGGGCCGTTCTTCTTTCATGGCGATTGGTCGGGCAAAGGATGGCAAATGGGTGTTCAAGAAGGCATGTACCATGCGGAGGCGCCACGCGGTGGTCCATTTTGAGGTAAAAATGAGCCGTTTTTGAGCCGTGTTTCAGGACAAACGTCGTAACCATGGAGGCACATCTCTAAAACAAGCGGTCTTTCTTCAACGGTGATTTCCCATGTGTTACGCAAGACTACGACCCAGCTCGGTCCTCGTTCGAGTTTTGATTACCGAGCTGGGTTTACCCTGTCGAGGTTTTACACCACCTTTTACGGGCCAAGGGTGAGCAACACGTTTTAGCAGCAGCAAGCAGCAGCACGAAGCAGCAGCAGCAAGCAGGCGGTTAGAAAGTCCTTGCGACCACACCGCGGCTCAAAACCGGCATCCAAGTAGCTCAAAACGACCGGGGAGCCAAGGCGCATCACCACAAACAAGTTTCGTTGCGTTTCGAGCCGTCTAGCCCGTCCTACGGCCGATTTAGTGTCCAAAAATGGCCGTTTTTGGGCTGTTTTCAGGACGATCGTCCTGAAAACTCAGGACGTTCGCTGGTGTGTCAATTGGTCGTTTGCGATGAGGGCCGTTGTTCTTCCATGGCGATTGGGCTATGAAATGATGGCAAATGGGTGTTCAATAAGGCGTGTACCATGCCGTGGTGCCACACTGTGGTCCATTTTGAGGTGAAAATGAACCGTTTTTGAGCCGTGTTTCAGGACGATCGTCCTAACCGTGGAGGCACATCTGCAAAGCAAGCGGTCCTTCTTCAACAGTGATCTCCAATGCGTTACGCAAGACTAGGACCCAGCTCCGTCCTAGTTCGAGTTTTGATTACCGAGCTGGGTTTACCCTGTGGAGGTTTTACACCACCTTTTAGGGGCCAAGGAACAGCTACACGTTTTAGCAGCAGCAGCACCAACACCAGCAAGCAGCAGGCGCTTGAAAAGTCCTTGCGACCACACCGTGGGTCAAAACCGGCATCCAAGTACCTCAAAACGACCGGGGAGCCAAGGCGCATCACCACAAACAAGTTTCGTTGCATTTCGAGCCATCTAGCCCGTTCTACGGCCGATTTAGTGTCCAAAAATGGCCGTTTTTGGGCTGTTTTCGGCCGTTTTCAGGACGATCGTCTTCAAATATCAGGACGATCGCCGCTACGCCAAGCAGGTGTTTCCGATGAGGGCCGTTGTTCTTTCATGGCATTTGGGCTATCAAATGATGGCAAATGGGTGTTCAATAAGGCGTGTACCACGCCGTCGTGCCACGCGGTGGTCCATTTTGACGTAAAAAGGAGCCGTTTTTGAGCCGTGTTTCAGGACAATCGTCGTAACCATGGAGGCACATCTCTAAAGCAAGCGGTCTTTTTTCAACGGTGATTTCCCATGCGGTACGCAAGACTAGGACCCAGCTCGGTCCTAGTTCGAGTCTTCATTGTTTTCGATAAGGTAATTACCGAGCTGGGCTTACCCTGTCGAGGTTTTACACCACCTTTTAGGGGCCAAGGCTGAGCTACACGTTTTAGCAAGCAGCAGCAGGAGCAGCAGCAGCAGGCGCATAAAAAGTCCTTGAGACCACACCGCGGCTCAAAACCGGCATCCACGTAGCTCAAAACGACCGGGGAGCCAAGGCGCATCACCAAAAACAAGTTTCGTTGCCTTTCGAGCCGTCTAGCCGGTTCTACAGCCGATTTAGTGTCCAAAAATGGCTGTTTTTGGGCTGTTTTCGGCTGTTTTCAGGACGATCGTCCTGAAAGTTCAAGACGATCGCCGCTACGCCAAGGAGGTGTTTCCGATGAGGGCCGTTGTTCTTTCATGGTGATTGGGCTATCAAAGGATGGCAAATGGGTGTTCAGTAAGGCGTTTACCACACCGTGGTGCCACGCGGTGGCCCATTTTGAGGTGAAAATGAGCCGTTTTCCGGCCGTGTTTCAAGACAATCGCCGTAACCATGGAGGCACATCTCTAAAGCAAGCGGTGTTTCTTTAACGGTGATTTCCCATGCGTTACGCAAGACTAGGACCTAGCTCGGTCCTAGTTCGAGTCTTGATAAAGCGGGATGGAGTTAGGGATGGGTTACCAAGCTGGGTTTACCCTGTCGAGGTTTTACACCACTTTTTAGGGGTCAAGGCTGAGCAACACGTTTTAGCAGCACCAGCAAGCAGCAACAGCAGCAGCAGCAAGCAGCAGCAGGCGAGTAAAACGTCCTTGCGACCACACGGTGGCTCAAAACCGGCATCCAAGTAGCTCAAAACGACCGGGGAGCCAAGGCGCATCACCGCAAACAAGTTTCGTTGCGTTTCGAGCCGTCTAGCCCGTTCTACGGCCGATTAAAAGTCCAAAAATGGCTGTTTTCGGGCTGTTTTCGGCTGTTTTAAGGACGATCGTCCTGAAAGTTCAGGACGATCGCCGCTTCGCCAAACAGGCGTTTCCGATGAGGGCCGTTGTTCTTTCATGGCGATTGGGCTATCAAAGGATGGCAAATGGGTGTTCAATAAGGCGTGTACCACGCCGTGGTACCACGCGGTGGTCCATTTTGAGGTGAAAACAAGCCGTTTTTGAGCCGTGTTTCAGGACGATCGTCCTGAAATTTCAGGACGATCGCCGCTACGCCAAGCAGGTGTTTCCGATGAGGGCCGCTGTTCTTTCATGGCGATTGGGCTATCAAAGGATGGCAAATGGGTGTTCAAAAAGGCGTGTACCACACCGTGGTGCCACGCGGTGGTCCATTTTGAGGTGAAAATGACCAGTTTTTGAGCCGTGTTGAAGGACAATCGTCGTAACCATGGAGGCACATCTCTAAAGCAAGCGGTCTTTTTTCAACGGTGATTTCCAATGCGTTACGCAACACTAGGACCCAGTCGGTCCTAGTTCGAGTCTTGACTACCGAGTTGGGTTTACCCTGTCGAGGTTTTACACCACCTTTTAGGGTCCAAGGCTGGGCAACACGTTTTAGCAGCAAGAGCAGCAGCAGCAAGCAGCAAGCAGCAGAAGGTCCAAAAGTCCTTGTGACCACACTGCGGCTCAAAACCGGCATCCAAGTAGCTCAAAACGACCGGGGAGCGAATGCGCATCACCACAAACAGGTTTCGTTGCGTTTTGAGCCGTGTAGCCCGTTCTGCGGCTGATTTAGTGTCCAAAAATGGCCGTTTTTGGGCTGTTTTCAGGACGATCGTCCTGAAAACTTGGGACGATCGCCATTGTGTCAAGTGGGCATTTGCAATGAGGGCGGTTGTTCTTCCATGGCCATTGGGCTATCAAATGATGGCAAATGGGTGTTCAATGTGGCATGTACCATGCCGTGGTGCCACACGGTGGTCCATTTTGAGGTGAAAATGAGCCGTTTTTGAGCCGTGTTTCAAGACGATCGTCGTGACCGTGGAGGCACATCTGCAAAGCAAGCGGTCTTTCTTCAACGGTGATCTCCAATGCGTTACGCAAGACTAGGACCCAGCTCGGTCGTAGTTCGGTTCTTGATTACCGAGCTGGGTTTACCCTGTCGAGGTTTTACACCACCTTTTAGGGGCCAAGGCTGAGCAACACGTTTTAGCAAACAGCAGCAGCAGCAAGCAGCAGGCGGTTAAAAAGTCCTTGCGACCACACCGCGGCTCAAAACCAGCATCCAAGTAGCTCAAAACGACCGGGGAGCCAAGGCGCATCACCACAAACAAGTTTCGTTGCGTTTCGAGCCGTCTAGCCCGTCCTACGGGCGATTTAGTGTCCAAAAATGGCCGTTTTTGGGCTGTTTTCGGCTGTTTTCAGGACGATCGCCCTGAAAGTTCAGGACGATCGCCGCTGCGCCAAGCAGGTGTTTCCGATGAGGGCCGTTGTTCTTTCATGGCGATTGGGCCATCAAAGGATGGCAAACGGGTGTCCAATAAGGCGTGTACCACGCCGTGGTGCCACGCGGTGGTCCGTTTTGAGGTAAAAATGAGCCATTTTCCAGCCGTGTTTCAGGACAATCGCCGTAAGCATGGAGGCACATCTCTAAAGCAAGCCGTCTTTCCTCAACGGTGATTTCCCATGCGTTACGCAAGACTAGGACCCAGCTCGGTCCTAGTTCGAGTCTTGATTACCGAGCTGGGTTTACCCTGTCGAGGTTTTACACCACCTTTTAGGGGCCAAGGCTGAGCAACACGTTTTAGCAAACAGCAGCAGCAGCAAGCAGCAGGCGGTTAAAAAGTCCTTGCGACCACACCGCGGGTCAAAACCGGCATCCAAGTAGCTCAAAACGACCGGGGAGCCAAGGCGCATCACCACAAACAAGTTTCGTTGCGTTTCGAGCCGTCTAGCCCGTCCTACGGGCGATTTAGTGTCCAAAAATGGCCGTTTTTGGGCTGTTTTCGGCTGTTTTCAGGACGATCGTCCTGAAAGTTCAGGACGATCGCCGCTGCGCCAAGCAGGTGTTTCCGATGAGGGCCGTTGTTCTTTCATGGCGATTGGGCCATCAAAGGATGGCAAACGGGTGTCCAATAAGGCGTGTACCACGCCGTGGTGCCACGCGGTGGTCCGTTTTGAGGTAAAAATGAGCCGTTTTCCAGCCGTGTTTCAGGACAATCGCCGTAAGCATGGAGGCACATCTCTAAAGCAAGCCGTCTTTCCTCAACGGTGATTTCCCATGCGTTACGCAAGACTAGGACCCAGCTCGGTCCTAGTTCGAGTCTTGATTACCGAGCTGGGTTTACCCTGTCGAGCTTTTACACCACTCTTTAGGGACCAAGGGTGAGCAACACGTTTTAGCAGCAACAGCAGCAGCAAGCACAGCAGCAAGCAGGCGCTTGAAAAGTCCTTGCGACCACACTGCGGCTCAAAACCGGCATCCAAGTAGCTCAAAACGACCGGGAAGCCAATGCGCATCACCACAAACAAGTTTCGTTGCGTTTCGAGCCGCATAGCCCGTTCTACGGCCGATTTAGTGTCCAAAAAAGGCCGTTTTTGGGCTGCTTTCAGGACGATTGTCCTGAAAACTGAGGACGATCATCAGTGTGGCAAGTGGGCGTTTGCAATGAGGGCCGTTGTTCTTCCATGGCGATTGGGCTATGAATCGATGGCAAATGGGTGTTCAATCAGGCATGGACCATGCCGTGGTGCCACGCGGTGGTCCATTTTGAGGTAAAAATGAGCCGTTATTGAGCCGTGTTTAAGGACAATCGTCGTAACCATGGAGGCACATCTCTAAAGCAAGCGGTCTTTCTTCAACGGTGATCTCCAATGCGTTGCGCAAGACTAGGACCCAGCTCGGTCCTAGTTCGAGTCTTGATTACCGAGCTGGGTTTACCCTGTCGAGGTTTTACACCACCTTTTAGGGTCCAAAGGTGAGCTACACGTTTTAGCAAGCAACAGCAAGCAGCAAGCAACAGCAGCAAGCAGCAGCAGACGGTCCAAAAGTCCTTGCGACCACACCGTGGCTCAAAACCGGCATCCAAGTAGCTGAAAACGATCGGGGAGCGAATGCGCATCACCACAAACAAGTTTCGTTGCGTTTTGAGCCGTCTAGCCCGTTCTACGGCCGATTCAGTGTCCAAAAAAGGCCGTTTTTTGGCTGCTTTCAGGACGATCGTCCTGAAAGTTCAGGACGATCACCAGTGTGTCAAGTGGGCGTTTGCAATGAGGGCCGTTGTTCTTCCATGGTGATTGGGCTATCAAATGATGGCAAATGGGTGTTCAATACGGCGTGTACCACGCCGTGGTGCCACACGGTGGTGCATTTTGAGGTGAAAATGAGCCATTTTTGAGCCGTGTTTCAGGACGATCGTCCTGACCATGGAGGTAGATCTGCAAAGCAAGCGGTCTTTCTTCAACGGTGATCTCCAATGCGCTACGCAAGACTAGGAACCAGCTCGGTCCTAGTTCGAGTCTTGATTACCGAGCTGGGTCTACCCTCTCGAGGTTTTACACCACCTTTTAGGGGCCAAGGGTGAGCTACATGTTTTCCCCGGCCGTTTTGAGCTACTTGAATGCCGGTTTTGAGCCGCAGTGTGGTCGCAAGGACTTTTCAAGCGCCTGCTGCTTGCTGCTGCTTGCTGCTTGCTAAAACGTGTAGCTCAGCCTTGGCCCCTACAAGGTGGTGTAAGGCCTCGACAGGGTAAACCCAGCTCGGTAATCAAGACTCGAACTAGGACCGAGCTGGGTCCTAGACTTGCGTAACGCCTTGGAAATCACTGCGGATGAAACACCGCGTGGTTTGCAGATTTGCCTCCACGGTCAGGATGATGGTCCTGAAGTACGACTGAAAAACGGCTCGTTTTCACCTCAAAATGGACCACCGTGTGGCACCACGTCATGGTACATGCCTTATTGAACACCTATTTGCCGTTCTTTGATACCTCAATCGCCATGAAAGAACAACGGCCCTCATCGGAAACACCTGCTTGCCGTAGCAGCGATCATCCTCAAGTTTCACGACGATTGTCCTGAAAACACCCGAAAACAGCCCGAAAACGGCCATTTTTGGACACTAAATCGGCCGTAGAACGGGCTAGGCGGCTCGAAATGCAACGAAACTTGTTTGTGGTGATGCGCATTCGCTCCCCGGTTGTTTTGAGCTACTTGGATGCCGGTTTTGAGCCGCCGTGTGGTCGCAAGGACTATTCATGCGCCTGCTGCTGCTTAATACCGAGCTGGGTCCTAGTCTTGCTTAACGCATTGGAGATCACCGTTGAAGAAAGACCGCTTGCTTTGAAGATGTGCCTGCACGATCATGACGTTCGTCCTGAAACACGGCTAAAAAAGGGCTCATTTTCACCTCAAAATGGACCACTGTGTGGCACCACCGCATGGTACATGCCTTATTGAACACCCATTTGCCTTCATTTGACAGCCCAATCGCCATGGAAGAACAACGGCCCTCATTGCAAACGCCCACTTGACACACCGGCGATCGTCCTGGGTTTTCAGGACGATCGTCCTGAAAGCATCCAAAAACTGCCCAAAAACGGCCTTTTTTAGACATTAATTCGGCCGTAGAACGGGCTACACGGCTCAAAATGCAACGAAACTTGTTTGTGATGATGTGCCTTTGCTCCCCGGTCGTTTTGAGCTACTTGGATGCCGGTTTTGAGCCACGGTGTGGTCGCAAGGACTTTTTATGCGTATGATGATGCTGCTGCTGCTTGCTGCTGCTACTGCTGCTGGAGCCAAGGCGCATCACCACAAACAAGTTTCGTTGCGCTTTGAGCCGTCTAGCCCGTTCTACGGCCGATTTAGTGTCCAAAAATGGCCGTTTTTGGGCTGTTTTCAGGACGATCGCCCTGAAAGTTCAGGACGATCGCCGCTACGCCAAGCAGGTGTTTCCGATGAGGGCCGTTGTTCTTTCATGGCGATTGGGCTATCAAAGAATGGCAAATAAGTGTTCAATAAGGCGTGTACCACACCATGGTGCCACGCGGTGGTCCATTTTGAGGTGAAAATGAGCCGTTTTTGAGCCGTGTTTCAGGACGATCGTCCTGACCGTGGAGGCACATCTGCAGAGCAAGCGGTCTTTCTTCAACGGTGATCTCCAATGTGTTACGCAAGACTAGGACCCAACTCGGTCCTAGTTCGAGTCTGGATTACCGAGCTTGGTTTACCCCGTCGAGGTTTTACACCACCTTTTAGGGGCCTAGGGTGAGCAACACGTTTTAGCAAGCAGCAGCAGCAGCAGCAGCAGCAGCAGCAAGCAGCAGCAGGCGCATAAAAATTCCTTGAGACCACACCCGAACACCGCGGCTCAAAACCGGCATGCAAGTAGCTCAAAACGACCGGGGAGCCAAGGCGCATCACCACAAACAAGTTTCGTTGCATTTCGAGCCGTCTAGCCCGTTCTACGGCCGATTTAGTGTCCAAAAATGGCCGTTTTTGGGCTGTTTTTGGCCGCTTTCAGGACGATCGTCCTTAAAGTTCGGGACGATCGCCGCTACGGCAAGCATGTGTTTCCGATGAGGGCCGTTGTTCTTTCATGGCGATTGGGCGATCAAAGGATGGCAAATGGGTGTTCAATAAGGCGTGTACCACGCCATGGTGCCAAGCGGTGGTCCATTTTGAGGTAAAAATGAGCCGTTATTGAGCCGTGTTTCAGGACAATCGTCGTAACCATGGAGGCACATCTCTAAAGCAAGTGGTCTTTCTTCAAGGGTGATGTCCAATGCGTTACGCAAGACTAGGACCCAGCTCGGTCCTAGTTCGAGTCTTGATTACCGAGCTGGGTTTACCCTGTCGAGGTTTTACACCACCTTTTAGGGGCCAAGGCTGAGCAACAGTTTTAGCAAGCATCAGCGGCAACAGCAGCAGGCGCATAAAAAGTCCCTGCAACCACACCGCGGCTCCAAACCGGCATCCAAGTAGCCGAAAACGACTGGGAAGCCAAGGCGCATCACCACAAACAAGTTTCGTTGCGTTTGGAGCCGTCTAGCCCGTTCTACGGCCAATTTAGTGTCCAAAAATGGCCGTTTTGGGGCTGTTTTCGGCTGTTTTTCAGGACGATCGTCCTGAAAGTTCAGGACGATCGCCGCTACGGCAAGCAGGTGTTTCCGATGAGGGCCGTTGTTTTTTCATGGCAATTGGGCTATCAAAGGATGGCAAATGCGTGTGTAATAAGGCGTGTACCACGCCGTGGTGCCACGCGGTGGTCCATTTTGAGATGAAAATGAGCCGTTTTCCAGCCGCGTTTCAGGACAATCGCAGTAACCATGGAGGCACATCTCTAAAGCAAGCGGTCTTTCTTCAACGGTGATTTCCCATGCGTTACGCAAGACTAGGACCCAGCTCGGTCCTAGTTCGAGTTTTGATTACCGAGCTGGGTTTACCCTGTCGAGCTTTTACACCACCTTTTAGGGGCCAAGGCTGAGCTACACGTTTTAGCAAGCATCAGCAAGCAGCAGCAGCAACAGGCGCATAAAAAGTCCTTGCGACCACACCGCGGCTCAAAACCGGCATCCAAGTAGCTCTAAACGACCGCGAAGCCAAGGCGCATCACCACAAACAAGTTGCGTTGCATTTCGAGCCGTCTAGCCCGTTCTACGGCCAATTTAGTGTCCAAAAATGGCCGTTTTCGGGCTGTTTTTGGCTGTTTTCAGGACAATCGTCTCAAAAGTTCAGGACGATCGCCGCTACGCCAAGCAGGTGTTTCCGATGAGGGCCGTTGTTCTTTCATGGCGATTGGGCCATCAAAGGATGGCAAATGGTTGTTAAATGAGGCGTGTACCACGCCGTGGTGCCACGCGGTGGTCCATTTTGAGGTAAAAATGAGCCGTTTTCCAGCCGTGTTTGGGGACGAACGTCGTAACCATGGAGGCACATCTCTAAAGCAAGCGGTGTTTCTTCAACGGTGATTTCCCCTGCGTTACGCAAGACTAGGACCCAGCTCGGTCCTAGTTCGAGTCTTGATTACCGAGCTGGGTTTACCCTGTCGAGGTTTTACACCACCTTTTAGGGGCCAAGGATGAGCTACACGTTTTAGCAAGCAGCAGCAAGCAGCAGCAGCAGCAAGCAGCAGCAAGCAGGCGCTTAAAAAGTCCTTGAGACCACACCCAGACACCGCGGGTCAAAACCGGCATGCAAGTAGCTCAAAACGACCGGGGAGCGAATGCGCATCACCACAAACAAGTTTCGTTGCATTTCGAACCGTTTAGCCCGTTGTACGGCCGATTTAGTGTCCAAAAATGGCCGTTTTTAGGCCGTGTTCGGCTGTTTTCAGGACGATCGTCCTGAAAGTTCAGGACGATCGCCGCTACGCCAGGCAGGTGTTTCTGATGAGGGCCGTTGTTCTTTCATGGCGATTGGGCTATCAAAGGATGGCAAATGGGTGTTCAATAAGGCGTGCACCACGGCGTGGTGCCACGCGGTGGTCCATTTTGAGGTGAGAATGAGCTGTTTTCCAACCTTGTTTCAGGACAATCGGCGTAACCATGGAGGCACATCTCTAAAGCAAGCGGTCTTTCTTCAACGGTGATTTCCCCTGCGTTACGCTAGACTAGGCCGATGTAGTGCCCCAGAATGGCCATTTTTGGGCTGTTTTCAGGACGATCGTCCTGAAAACTCAGGACGATCGCCGGTGTGTCAAGTGGGCGTTTGCAATGAGGGCCGTTGTTCTTCCAGGGTAATTGGGCTATCAAATGATGGCAAATGGGTGTTTAATAAGGCATGTACCATGCCGTGGTGCCACACGGTGGTCCATTTTGAGGTGAAAATGAGCCGCTTTGGAGTCGTGTTTCAGGACAATCGTCCTGACCGTCGAGGCGCATCTCTGAAGGAAGCGGTCTTTCTTGAACGGTGATTTCCCATGCGTTACGCAAGACTAGGACCCAGCTCGGTCCTAGTTCGAGTTTTGATTACCGAGCTGGGTTTACCCTGTCGAGGTTTTGCACCACCTTTTAGGGGCCAAGGGTGAGCAACACGTTTTAGCAGCAACAGCAGCAGCAAGCAGCAGCAGCAAGCAAGCGGTTAAAAAGTCCTTGCGACCACACCGCGGCTCAAAACCGGCATTCAAGTAGCTCAAAACGACCGCGGAGCCAAGGCCCATCACCACAAACAAGTTTCGTTGCATTCCGAGCCGTCTAGCTCGTTCTACGGCCGATTTAGCGTCCAAAAATGGCCGTTTTTGGGCTGTTTTTGGCTGTTTTCAGGACGATCGTCCTGAAAGTTCAGGAGGATCGCCGCTACGCCAAGCAGGTGTTTCTGATGAGGGCCGTTGTTCTTTCATGGCGATTGGGCTATCAAAGGATGGCAAATGGGTGCTCAATAAGGCGTGTACCACGCCATGGGGCCACGCGGTGGTCCATTTTGAGATGAAAATGAGCCGTTTTTGAGCCGTGTTTCAGGACAATCGCCGTAAGCATGGAGGCACATCTCTAAAGCAAGCGGACTTTCTTCAACGGTGATTTCCCATGCGTTACGCAAAACTAGGACCCAGCTCGGTCCTAGTTTGAGTCTTGATTACCGAGCTGGGTTTACCCCGTCGAGGTTTTACACCACCTTTTAGGGACCAAGGGTGAGCAACACGTTTTAGCAGCTACAGCAGCAGCAAGCGCAGCAGCAAGCAGGCGGTTAAAAAGTCCTTGCGACCACACCGTGGCTCAAAATCGGCATCCAAGTAGCTCAAAACGACCGCGGAGCCAAGGCGCATCACCACAAACAAGTTTTATTGTTTTTTGAGCCGTCTAGCTCGTTCTACGTCCGATTTAGCTTCCAAAAATGGCCGTTTTTGGGCTGTTTTCGGCTGTTTTCAGGAGGATTGTCCGGAAAGTTCAGGACGATCGCCGCTGCGCCAAGCAGGTGTTTCCCATGAGGGCCGTTGTTCTTGTCCGATGAGGGCCGTTGTTCTTTCATGGCGATTGGGCTATCAAAGGATGGCCAATGGGTGTTCAATAAGGCCTGTACCACTCCGTGGTGCCACGCGGTGGTCCATTTTGAGGTGAAAATGAGCCGTTTTTGAGCCGTGTTTCGGGACAATCGCGGTAACCATTCAGGCACATCTCTAAAGCAAGCGGTCTCTCCTCAACGGTGATTTCACATGCGTTACGCAAGACTACGACCCAGCTCGGTCCTAGTTCGAGTCTTGATTACCGAGCTGGGTTTACCCTGTCGAGGTTTTACACCACCTTTTAGGCGCCAAGGGTGAGCGACACGTTTTAGCAGCAACAGCAGCAGCAAGCAGCAGCAAGCAGCAGCAGCAAGCAGACGGTTAACAAGTCCTTGCGACCACACCGCGGCTCAAAACTGGCATCCAAGTAGCTCAAAACGACCAGGGAGCCAAGGCGCATCACCACAAACAAGTTTCGTTGCATTTCGAGCCGTCTAGCCCGTTCTACGGCCGATTTAGTGTCCAAAAATGGCCGTTTTTGGGCTGTTTTCGGCTGTTTTCAGTGATCGTCCTGAACGCCCAGGACGATCGTTGGTGTGTCGAGTGGGCGTTTGCAATGAGGGCCGTTGTTCTTCCATGGCGATTGGGCTGTAAAATGATGGCAAATGGGTGTTCAATGTGGCATGTACCATGCCGTGGTGCCACACGGTGGTCCATTTTGAGGTGCAAATGAACCGTTTTTGAGCCGTGTTTCAAGACGATCGTCCTAACCGTGGAGGCACATCTGCACAGCAAGCGGTCTTTCTTCAACGGTGATCTCCAACGCGTTACACAAGACTAGGACCCAGCTCGGTCCTAGTTCGAGTCTTGATTACCGAGCTGGGTTTACCCTGTCGAGGTTTTACACCACCTTTTAGGGTCCAAGGTTGAGCAACACGCAGCAGCAAGCATCACCAGCAGCAGCAGCAAGCAGCAGCAGCAAGCAGGCGGTTAAAAAGTCCTTGCGACCACCGTGCGGCTAAAAATCGGCATCCAAGTAGGTCAAAAGGACCGGGGAACAAATGCGCATCACCACAAACAAGTTTCGTTGCATTTCGAGCCGTCTAGCCCGTTCTACGGCCGATTTAGTGTCCAAAAATGGCCGTTTTCGGGCCGTTTTCGGATGTTTTTAGAACGATCGCCGCTACGCCAAGCAGGTGTTCCCGATGAGGGCCGCTGTTCTTTCATGGCGATTGGGCTATCAAATGATGGCAAATGGGTGTTCCATAAGGCGTGTACCACGCCGTTGTGCCATGCGGTGGTCCATTTTGAGGTAAAAAGGAGCCGTTTTTGAGCCCTGTTTCAGGACAATCGTTGTAACCATGGAGGCACATCTCTAAAGCAAGCGGTCTTTCTTCAACGGTGACTTCCAATGCGGTACGCAAGACTAGGACCCAGCTCGGTCCTAGTTCGAGTCTTGATTACCGAGCTGGGTTTACCCTGTCGAGGTTTTACACCACCTTTTAGGGTCCAAGGCTGGGCAACACATTTTAGCAGCAACAGCAGCAAGCAGCAGCAACAGCAGACGCAAGAAAACTCTTTGCGCCGGCACCGTGGCCCAAAACAGGCATCCAAGTAGCTCAAAACGACCGCAGAGAAAAGGCGCATCACCACAAACAAGTTTTGTGCCGTTTCAAGCCGCCTAGCCCGTTCTACGGCCGTTTTAGTGTCCAAAAATGGCCGTTTTTGGGCTGTTTTCAGGACAATCGTCCCGAAAATTTAGGATGATCGCCACTGTGTCAATTGGGCGTTTGCAATGAGGGCCGTTGTTCTTCCCTGGCGATTGGCTTATCAAATGATGGCAAATGGGTGTTCAATAAGGCATGTATCATGGTGTGGTGCCACACGGTGGTCCATTTCGAGGTGAAAATGAGCCGTTTTTGAGCCGCGAATGAGGACGATCGTCCTGACCGTGCAGGCACATCTCTAAAGGAAGCGGTCTTTCGTCAACGGTGCTCTCCAATGCGTTACACAAGACTAGGACCCAGCTCGGTCCTAGTTCGAGTCTTGATTACCGAGCTGGGTTTACCCTGTGGAGGTTTTACACCACCTTTTAGGGTCCAAGGGTGAGCAACACGTTTTAGCAGCAACAGCAGCAGCAGCAGCAGCAAGCCGTGGCCCAAAACCGGCATCCAAGTAGCTCAAAACGACCGGGGTGCAGACACGCATCACCACAAACAGGTCTCGAGCCGTTTCAACCCGTCTAGCCCGTTTTATGGCCAATTTAGTGTCCAAAAATGGCCGTTTTGGGGCTGTTTTCAGGACGATCGCCGATGTGTCAAGTAGGCATTTCCAATAAGGGCCGTTGGTCTTTCATAGCAATTGGGCTATCAAATGATGGCAAATGGGTGTTGAATCGGGCATGTACCATGCCGTGGTGCCACACGGCGGTCCATTTGGAGTTGAAAATGAGCTGTTTCTGAACCGTGTTTCAGGACGATCGTCCTGGCCGTGGAGGCACATCTCTAAAGCAAGCGGTCTTTCTTCACCGGTGATTTCGCATGCGTTACGTAAGACTAGGACCCAGCTCGGTCCTAATTCGAGTTTTGATTACCGAGCTGGGTTTACCCTGTCGAGGTTTTACACCACCTTTTAGGGGCCAAGGGTGAGCTACACGTTTTAGCAAGCAGCAGCAGCAGCAGCAAACAGCAGCAGCAGCAAGCAGCAGGCGAGTAAAAAGTCCTTGCGACGGCACCGCGGCTCCAAACCGGCATCCAAGTAGCTCAAAACGACCGGGGAGCAAAGGCGCATCACCGCAAACAAGTTTCGTTGCATTTTGAGCCGTCTAGCCTTTTCTACGGCCGATTTAGTGTCCCAAAATGGCCGTTTTTAGGCTGTTTTCGGCTGTTTTCAAGACGATCGTCCTGAAAGTTCAGGACGATCGCCGCTACGCCAAGCAGGTGTTTCCGATGAGGGCCGTTGCTCTTTCATGGCGATTGGGCTATCAAAGGATGGCAAATGGGTGTTCAATAAGGCGTGTACCACGCCGTGGTGCCACGCGGTGGTCCATTTTGAGGTGAAAGCAGGCCGTTTTCTGGCCGTGTTTCAGGATGATCGTCCCGACCGTGAAGGCACATCTCGAAAGCAAGCAGTCTTTCCTCAACGGTGATCTCCAATGCGTTACGCAAGACTAGGACCCAGCTCGGTCCTAGTTCGAGTCTTGATTACCGAGCTGGGTTTACCCCGTCGAGGTTTTACACCACCTTTTAGGGGCCAAGGCTGAGCTACACGTTTTAGCAAGCAGCAGCAGCAGCAGCAGCAAGCAGCAGGCGCTTAAAAAGTCTTTGCCACCACAGTGCGGCTCAAAACCGGCATACAAGTAGCTCAGAACAACCGGGGAGCCAAGGCGCATCACAACAACTAAGTTTCGTTGCATTTTGAGCCGTCTAGCCCGTTCTACGGCCGATTTAGTGTCCAAAAACGGCTGTTTTTGGGCTCTTTTCGGCTGTTTTCAGGACGATCGTCCTGAAAGTTCACGACGATCGCCGCTCCGCCAAGCAACTGTTTCCGATGAGGGCCGTTGTTCTTTCATGGCGTTTGGGCTATCAAATGATCGCAAATGGGTGTTCAATAAGGCGTGTACCACGCCGGGGTGCCACGCAGTGGTCCATTTTGAGGTGAAAATGAGCCGTTTTCCGGCCGCGTTTCAGGACCATCGCCGTAACCATGGAGGCACATCTCTAAAGCAACCGGTCTTTCTTCAACGGTGATTTCCAATGCGTTGCGCAAGACTAGGACCCAGCTCGGTCCTAGTTCGAGTCTTGATTACCGAGCTGGGTTTACCCTGTCGAGGTTTTACACCACCTTTTAGGGTCCAAGGGTGAGCTACACGTTTTAGCAAGCAGCAGCAGCAGCAGCAAACAGCAGCAGCAGCAAGCAGCGGGCGAGTAAAAAGTCCTTGCGACGGCACTGCGGCTCAAAACCGGCATGCAAGTAGCTCAAAACGACCGGGGAGCAAATGCGCATCACCATAAACAAGTTTCGTTGCATTTCGAGCCGTCTAGCCTGTTCTACGGCCGATTTAGTGTCCAAAAATGGCCGTTTTTGGGCTGTTTTCAGGACGATCGTTCTGAAAACTCAGGACGATCGCCAGTGTGTCAAGTGGGCGTTTGCAATGAGGGCCGTTGTTCTTCCATGGTGATTGGGCTATCAAATGATGGCAAATGGGTGTTCACTAAGGCTTGTACCATGCCGTGGTGCCACACGGTGATCCATTTTGAGGTGAAAATGAGCCCTTTTTGAGCCGTGTTTCAGGACGATCCTCCTGACCGTCCTGGCACATCTCTAAAGCAAGCGGTCTTTCTTCAACGGTGATTTCCAATGCGTTATGCAAGACTAGGACCCAGCTCGGTCCTAGTTCGAGTCTTGATTACCGAGCTGGGTTTACCCTGTCGAGGTTTTACACCACCTTTTAGAGGCCAAGGGTGAGCAACACGTTTTAGTAGCAGCAGCAAGCAGCAGCAAGCAGCAGGCGCTTAAAAAGTCCCTGAGACCACACCGCGGCTCAAAACCGGCATCCAAGTAGCTCAAAACGACCGGGGAGCCAAGGCGCATCACCACAAACAAGTTTTTCCTCACGGAGGTATCAGATAATTCACGGAGGGGGTTAGATAATTCACGGAGGCATGAAATATTCATGGAGGTATGAAATAATTCACGGGGGGGGGTTAAATAAATCACGGAGGTATCAGACAATTCACGGAGGGGGCCAAATAATTCACGGAGATATGAAATAATTCACGGAGGGCGTTCAATAATTCACGGAGGTATCCAAAAATTCACCGAGGGGGTTATTTAGTTCACGGAGGAATCAGATAATTCACGGAGGGTGTTAAATAATTCACGGAGGCATGAAACTATTCACGGAGGGGGTTAAATATTTCGCGGAGGTATGAAATAATTCACGGAGGGGTTAAATAATTCACAGACCCATGAAATAATTCCCGGAGGGGGTGAAATAATTCACGGAGGTATGAAATAATTCACGGAGGGGGTTGAACAATTCACGGAGGTATCAAAAAATTCACGAAGGGGGTTAAATAATTCACGGAGGTATCAAATTTTTCCCGGAGGGCGTTAAATAATTCACAGAGGTATGAAATAATTCACGGAGGGCGTTAAATAATTCACGGACGTATGAAATGATTCACGAAGGGGGTTGAATAATTCAGGCAGGTATCAAATAATTCACGGAGGTGGTTAAATAATTCACGGAGGTATCAAATAATTCACGGAGGTGGTCAAATAATTCACGGAGGTATCAGATAATTCACGGAGGTGGTTAAATTATTCACGGAGGTATGGAATGATTCTCGGAGGGGGTCAAATAATTCACGGAGGTATGAAATCATTCACGGAGGGCGTTAAATCATTCACGGAGGTATGAAATAACACACGGAGGGGGTTAAATAATTCACGGAGGTATGAAATAATTAACGAAGGGGGTTAAATATTTCGCGGAGGTATGAAATAATTTACAGAGGGGGTGAAATAATTCACAGACCCATGAAAATATTCAGGGAGGGGGTTAAATAATTCACGGAGGTATCAAATAATTCACGGAGGGGGTTGAATAATTCATGGAGGAATGAAATCATTCACGGAGGGGGCTAAATAATTCACGGAGGTATCAAATAATTCACGGAGGTGGTTAGATAAGTCAGGGAGGTATCAGATAATTCACGGAGGGGGTTAAATAATTCACGGAGATATGAAATAATTCAGAGGTATGAAATCATTCTCGGAGGGGCTTGAATCATTCACGGAGGTATCAAATAATCCACGCAGGGGCTTCAATATTTCACGGAGGTATGAAATCATTCACGGAGGGGGTTAAATAATTCACGGAGGTATGAAATAATTCACGGAGGAAGTTCAATTATTCACGGAGGTATCAAATAATTCACGAGGGGGTTAAATACTTCAGGGAGGTATCCGATAATTCACGGAGGGGGTTCAATAATTCACGGAGGTATGAAATGATTCACGAAGGGGGTTAATTAATTCATGCAGGTATCAAATAATTCACGGAGGGGTTAAATGATTCACGGAGGTATCAAATAATTCACGGAGTCCGTTAAATAATTCAGGGAGGTATCAGATAAATCACGGAGGTGGTTAAATAATTCACGGAGGTATGAAATAATTCACGGATGGAGTTAAATAATTCATGGAGGTATCAAATAATCCACGGAGGGGGTTAAATAATTCACGCAAGTTAAAATCAATTCACGGAGGGGGTTGAATAATTCACGGAGGCATGAAACTATTCACGGAGGGGGTTAGATATTTCGCGGAGGTATGAAATAATTCACGGAGGGCGTTAAATAATTCACGGACGTATGAAATAATCTACGGAGGTGGTTAAATAATTCACGGAGGTATCAAATAATTCACGGAGGTGGTTAAATAATTCACGGAGGTATCAGATAATTCACAGAGGTGGTTAAATTATTCACGGAGGTATGGAATGATTCACGGAGGGGTTTAAATAATTCACGGAGGTATGAAATCATTCACGGAGGGCGTTAAATCATTCACGGAGGTATGAAATAACCCACGGAGGGGGTTAAATAATTCACGGAGGTATGAAATAATTCACGAAGGGGGTTAAATATTTCGCGGAGGTATGAAATAATTTACAGAGGGGGTTAAATAATTCAGAGACCCATGAAATTATTCAGGGAGGGGGTTAATTCACGGAGGTATCAAATAATTCACTGAGGGGGTTGAATAATTCACGGAGGAATGAAATCATTCACGGAGGGGGTTAAATAATTCACGGAGGTATCAAATAATTCACAGAGGTGGTTAGATAAGTCAGGGAGGTATCAGATAATTCACGGAGGGGGTTAAATAATTCAGAGGTATGAAATCATTCTCGGAGGGGCTTGAATCATTCACGGAGGTATCAAATAATCCACACAGGGGCTGCAATATTTCACGGAGGTATGAAATAATTCACGGAGGGGGTTAAATGATTCACGGAGGTATGAAATAATTCACGGAGGGGGTTCAATTATTCACGGAGGTATAGAATGATTCACTAAGGGGGTTAGATAATTCACGGAGGTATCAAATAATTCACGAGGGGGTTAAATACTTCAGGGAGGTATCCGATAATTCACGGAGGGGGTTAAATAATTCAGGGAGGTATGAAATGATTCACGAAGGGGGTTACATAATTCATGCAGGTATCAAATAATTCACGGAGGGGGTTAACCGATTCACGGAGGTATCAAATAATTCACGGAGGGGGTTAAATAATTCAGGGAGGTATCACATAATTCACGGAGGTGGTTAAATAATTCACGGAGGTATGAAATAATTCACGGAGGGAGTTAAATAATTCATGGAGGTATCAAATAATCCACGGAGGGGGTTAAATAATTCACGCAGGTATGAAATGATTCACGGAGGGGGTTAAATAATTCACGGAGGTATGAAATAATTCACGGATGGAGTCAAATAATTCATGGGGGTATGGAATGATTCACGGAGGGCGTTAAATAATTCACGGAGGTATCAAATAATTCACGAGGGGGTTAAACAATTCACGGAAGTATGAAATCATTCACGGAGGGGGTTACATCATTCACGGAGGTATCAAATAATCCACGGGGGGGTTAAATAATTCACGGAGGTATCAAATGATTCACGGAGGGGGTTAAAAAGTTAACGGAGGTATCAAATAATTCACGGAGGGGGTTAAATAATTCACGCAGGTATGAAACATTTCACGGAGGGGGTCAAATAATTCACCGACACGTGAAATAATTCACGGAGGGGGTTAAATAATTCACGGAGGTATCAGATAATTCAGAGAGGGGGTTAAATAATTCACGGAGATATGGAATAATTCACGGAGGTGGTTAAATTATTCACGGAGGCATGGAATGATTCACGGAGGGGGTAAAATAATTCACGGAGGTATCAAATAATTCACGAGGGGGTTAAATAATTCACGGAGGTATGAAATCATGCACGGAGGGCGTCAAATCATTCACGGAGGTATCAAATAATCCACGGAGGGGGTTAAATAATTCATGGAGGTATGAAATAATTCACGAAGGGGGTTAAATGTTTCGCGCAGGTATGAAATAATTCACAGAGGGGGTTAAATAATTCACAGACCCATGAAACAATTCACGGAGGGGGTTAAATAATTCACGGAGGTATGAAATCATTCACGGAGGGGGTTAGATAATTCACGGAGGTATGAAAGAATTCACGGAGGGGGTTAAATAATTCACGTAGGTATCAAATAATTCACGGAGGTGGTTAAATAATTCACGGAGGTATCAAATGATTCACGGAGGGGGTTAAATAATTCACCGACATGTGAAATAATTCACGGAGGGGGTTGAATAATTCACGGAGGTATCAGATATTCACGGAGGGGGTTGAATTATTCACGGAGGTATCAAATAATCCACGGAGGCCGTTAAATAATTCACGGAGGTATCAAATAATTCACGAGGGGGTTAAACAATTCACGGAAGTATGAAATCATTCACGGAGGGGGTTACATCATTCACGGAGGTATCAAATAATCCACGGGGGGGGTTAAATAATTCACGGAGGTATGGAATGATTCACGGAGGGGGTTAAATAATTCACGCAGGTATCAAATAATTCCCGAAGGGGGTTAAAAAGTTAACGGAGGTATCAAATAATTCACGGAGGGGGTTAAATAATTCACGCAGGTATGAAACATTTCACGGAGGGGGTCAAATAATTCACCGACACGTGAAATAATTCACGGAGGGGGTTAAATAATTCACGGAGGTATCAGATAATTCAGAGAGGGGGTTAAATAATTCACGGAGATATGGAATAATTCACGGAGGTGGTTAAATTATTCACGGAGGCATGGAATGATTCACGGAGGGGGTAAAATAATTCACGGAGGTATCAAATAATTCACGAGGGGGTTAAATAATTCACGGAGGTATGAAATCATGCACGGAG
Source organism: Eutreptiella sp. 'Long Island Sound 2002' (assembly GCA_964036045.1). Classification (NCBI taxonomy): domain Eukaryota; phylum Euglenozoa; class Euglenophyceae; order Eutreptiales; family Eutreptiaceae; genus Eutreptiella; species Eutreptiella sp. 'Long Island Sound 2002'. The sequence goes on along the minus strand of OZ038383.1, from coordinate 83,418,582 downwards.
GGCGTCAAATCATTCACGGAGGTATCAAATAATCCACGGAGGGGGTTAAATAATTCACGGAGGTATGAAATAATTCGCGAAGGGGGTTAAATGTTTCGCGCATGTATGAAATAATTCACAGAGGGGGTTAAATAATTCACAGACCCATGAAACAATTCACGGAGGGGGTTAAATAATTCACGGAGGTATGAAATCATTCACGGAGGGGGTTAGATAATTCACGGAGGTATGAAAGAATTCACGGAGGGGGTTAGATAATTCACGTAGGTATCAAATAATTCACGGAGGTGGTTAAATAATTCACGGAGGTATCAAATAATTCACGGAGGGGGTTAAATAATTCACCGACATGTGAAATAATTCACGGAGGGGGTTAAATAATTCACGGAGGTATCAGATATGTCACGGAGGGGGTTGAATTATTCACGGAGGTATGGAATGATTCACTGAGGGGGTTAGATAATTCACGCAGTTATGAAATGATTCACGAAGGGGGTTAAATAATTCACAGACCCATGAAATAATTCACGAGGGGGTTAAATAATTCAGAGAGGTATCCGATCATTCACGGAGGTGGTTAAATAATTCACCAAGGTATGTAATACTTCACGGAGGGGGTTAAATAATTCACGCAGGTATCAAATAATTCACGGAGGGGGTTAAATGATTCACGGAGGTATCAAATAATTCACGGAGGGGGTTAAATAATTCAGGGAGGTATCAAATAATTCACGGAGGGAGTTAAATAATTCATGGAGGTATCAAATAATCCACGGAGGGGGTTAAATAATTCACGGACGTATGAAATAATCCACGGAGGGCGTTAAATAATTCACGGAGGTATGGAATGATTCACGGAGGGCGTTAAATAATTCACGGAGGTATCAAATAATTCACGAGGGGGTTAAATAATTCACGGAGGTATGAAATCATTCACGGAGGGGGTTACATCATTCACGGAGGTATCAAATAATCCACGGGGGGGGGTGAAATAATTCACAGAGGTATGAAATAATTCACGGAGGTATCAAACAATTCACGGAGGGGGTTAAAAAGTTAACGCAGGTATCAAATATTTCACGGAGGGGGTTAAATAATTCACGGAGGTATGAAATAATTCACGGAGGGGGTTAAATAATTCGCGGAGGTATGAAACATTTCACGGAGGGGGTCAAATAATTCACCGACATGTGATATAATTCACGGAGGGGGTTAAATAATTCACGGAGGTATTAGATAAGTCACGGAGGGGGTTAAATAATTCACGGAGGTATGAAATCATTCACGGAGGGCGTTAAATCATTCACGGAGGTATCAAATAATCCACGGAGGGGGTTAAATAATTCACGGAGGTATGAAATAATTCACGGAGGTGGTTACATTATTCACGGAGGTATGGAATGATTCACGGAGGGGGTGCAATAATTCACGGAGGTATCAAATAATTCACGAGGGGGTTAAATAATTCACGGAGGTATGAAATCATTCACGGAGGGCGTCAAATCATTCAAGGAGGTCTCAAATAATCCACGGAGGGGGTCAAATAATTCACGGAGGTATAAAATAATTCACGAAGGGGGTTAAATATTTCGCGGAGGTATGAAATAATTCACAGAGGGGGTTAAATAATTCACAGACCCATGAAATAATTCACGGAGGGGGTTAAATAATTCACTGAGGTATGAAATCATTCACGGAGGGGGTTAGATAATTCACGGAGGTATGAAAGAATTCACGGAGGGGGTTAAATAATTCACGCAGGTATCAAATAATTCACGGAGGGGGTTAAAAAGTTAACGGAGGTATCAAATAATTCACGGAGGGGGTGAAATAATTCACGGAGGTATGAAATGATTCACGAAGGGGGTTAAATACTTCACGCAGGTAACAAATAATTCACGGGGGGGGGTTAAATGATTCACGGAGGTATCAAATAATTCAGGGAGGTGGTTAAATAATTCAGGGAGGTATCAGATAATTCACGGAGGGGGTTAAATAATTCACGGAGGTATGAAATAATTCACGGAGGGGGTTAAATGATTCACGGAGGTATGAAATAATTCACGGAGGGGGTTAAATTGTTCACGGAGGGATGGAATGATTCACGGAGGGCGTTAAATAATTCACGGAGGTATCAAATAATTCACGGAGGGGGTTAAATAATGCACCAACATGTTAAATAATTCACGGAGGGGGTTAAATAATTCATGGAGGTATCAGATGATTCACGGAGGGGGTTAAATAAATCACGGAGGCATGGAATCATTCACGGAGGGGGTTAAATAATTCACGGAGGTATCAAATAATTCACGAGGGGGTTATATAATTCACGGAGGTATGGAATGATTCACGAAGGGCGTTAAATCATTCACAGAGGTATCAAATAATCCACGGAGGGGGTTAAATAATTCACGGAGGTATCAAATGATTCACGAAGGGAGTTAGATATTTCGCGGAGGTATGAAATAATTCACAGAGGGTGTTAAATAATTCACAGACCCATGAAATAATTCACGGAGGGGGTTAAATAACTCACAGAGGTATGAAAGAATTCACGGAGGGGGTTAAGTGATTCATGGAGGTATCAGATAATTCTTGGAGGGCGCTAAATAATTCCCGGAGGTATGAAATAATTCATGGAGGGCATTACATAATTCACCGAGGTATCAAATAATTCACGGACGGGGTTAAATAATTCACGAATTCAAATGATTCATGGAGGTATCAGATAATTCACGGAGGGGGTTCAATAATTCACGGAGGTATCAAATAATTCACGGAGGTGGTTAAATAATTCAGGGAGGTATCAGATAATTCACGGAGGGGGTTCAATAATTCACGGAGGTATGAAATAATTCACGGAGGGAGTTAAATAATTCACTTAGGTATCAGATATTTCACGGAGGGCGTTAAATAATTCACGGAGGTATGAAATAATTCACCGAGGGCGTTAAATAATTCACGGAGGTATGAAATAATTCACGGAGGGGGTTAAATAATTCACGGAGGTATTAAATAATTCACGGAGGGGGTTAAATAATTCACGGAGGTATCAAATAGTTCACGTAGGGGGTTAAATAATTCACGGAGGTATCAAATAATTCACGGAGGGGGTTAAATAATTCACGGAGGTGTCAAATAGTTCATGGAGGTGGTTCAACAATTCAGGGAGGTATGAAACGTTTCACGGAGGGGGTTAAATAATTCACGGAGGTATCAGTTAATTCACGGAGGGGGTTAAATAATTCACGCAGGTATCAAATAATTCAGGGAGGGGGTTAAAAAATTCACCGAGGTATCAAAGAATTCACAAAGGGGGTTAAATAGATCATGGAGGTATCAAAGAATTCACGGAGGGGGTTAAATAAGTCACGGAGGTATGGAATGATTCACGGAGGGGGTTAAATAATTCACGGAGGTATCAAATAACCCACGGAGGGGGCTAAATAATTCACGGAGTAATGAAATAATTCACAGAGGGGGTTAAATAATTCACGCAGGTATCAAATACTTCACGGAGGGGGTTAAAGAATTCACGGAGGTATGAAATAATTCACGGAGGGGGTTGAATAATTCACGGAGGTATGGAATGATTCACGGAGGGGGTTAAATAATTCACGGAGGTGTCAAAAAATTTACGAGGGGGTTAAATAATTCATGGAGGTATCAGATAATTCACGAAGGGGGTTAAATAATTCACGCAGGTATCAAATATTTCTCGGAGGGGGTTAAATATTTCACGGAGGTATCAAATAAGTCACAGGGGGGGTTAAATAATTCACGGAGGTATCAAATAATTCACAGAGGGGGTTGAATAATTCACGGAGGTGTCAAATAATCCACGGAGGCGGTTAAACAATTCACGGAGCTATGCAATAATTCACGGAGAGGGTTAAATAATTCATGGAGGTATCAAATAATCCACGGAGGGGGTTAAATAATTCACGGACATGTCAAATAACTCACGGAGGGGGTTAAATAATTCACGGAGGTATCAAATAATCCACGGAGGCGGTTAAACAATTCACGGAGCTATGCAATAATTCACGAAGGGGGTTAAATAATTCATGGAGGTATCAAATAATCCACGGAGGGGGTTAAATAATTCACGGACATGTCAAATAACTCACGGAGGGGGTTAAATAATTCACGGAGGTATCTGATAATTCACGGAGGGGGTTAAATAATTCACGGAGGTATGAAATAATTCACGGAGTGGGTCAAATGATTCACGGAGGTATCAAATGATTCACGGGCGGGGTTAAATTATTTAGGTACATGTGACATAATTCATAGATGGGGTAAAATAATTCACGGAGGTATCAAATAATCCACGGAGGGGGTTAAATAATTCACGGAGGTATGAAATAGTTCATGGAGGGGGTTCAATAATTCACAGAGGTATCAAATAATTCGCGGAGGGGGTTAAATAATTCACGGACATGTCAAATAACTCACGGAGGGGGTTAAATAATTCACGGAGGTATCAGATATTTCACGGAGGGGGTTAAATAGTTCACGGAGGTATGAAATAATTCACGGAGGGGGTCAAATAATTCATGGAGATATCAAATAATTCACGGAGGGGGTTAAATAATTCACGGAGGTATCAAATAATTCACGGGGGGGTTAAATAATTCACGGAGGTATCAAATAAATCACGCAGGGGGTCAAATAGTTCACGGAGGTATGAAATAATTCACGGAGGGGGTTAAATAATTCACCGACATGTGAAATAATTCACGGAGGGGGTTAAATAATTCACCCAGGTATCAAATAATTCAGGGAGGGGGTTAAAAAATTCACGGAGGTATCAAAGAATGCACGGAGGGAGTTAAATAATTCACGGAGGTATCAAAGAATTCACGGAGGGGGTTGAATAACTCACGGAGATATGGAATGATTCACGGAGGGGGTTAAGTAATTCACGGAGGTATCAAATAATCCACGGAGGGGGTTGAATAATTCACGGAGTAATCAAATAATTCACGGAGGGGGTTAAATAATTCACGCAGCCATCAAATACTTCACGCAGGGGGTTAAATAATTCATGGAGGTATGAAATAATTCACGGAGGGGGTTAAATAATTGAGGGAGGTATGGAATGATTCACGGAGGGGGTTAAATAATTCACGGAGGTGTCAAATAAATCACGAGGGGGTATGAAATAATTACACGGAGGTATCAAACAATTCACGGACGGGGTTGAATTATTCAGGTACATGTGACATAATTCATGGATGGGGTAAAATAATTCACGGAGGTATCAAATAATCCACGGAGGGGGTTCAATATTTCACGGAGGTATGAAATAGTTCACGGAGGGGGTTCAATAATTCACGGAGGTATCAAATAATTCACGGGAGGGGGTCAAATAATTCACGGAGGTATGAAATAGTTCACAGACCGGGTTACATACTTCACGGAGGAATCAAATAATTCACGGAGGGGGTTAAATAATTCACAGTCATGTGAAATAATTCACGGAGGGGGTTAAATGATTCACGGAGGTATGAAATAATGCACGGAGGGGGTTAAATAATTCACGGAGGTATCAAATAATTCACAGAGGGGGTAAATAATTCACGGAGGTATCAAACATTTCACGGAGGGGGTTAAATAATTCACCGACATGTGAAATAATTCACGGAGGGGGTTAAATAATTCTTGGAGGTATCAGATAATTCACGGAGGGGGTTAAATAATTCACGCAGCTATCAAATAGTTCAGGGAGGGGGTTAAAAAATTCACGGAGGTATCAAAGAATGCACGGAGGGGGTTAAATAATTCACGGAGGTATCAAAGAACCCACGGAGGGGGTTAAATCATTCCCGGAGGTATGGAATGATTCACGGAGGGGGTTAAATAATTCACGGAGGTATCAAATAATCCACGGAGGGGGTTAAACAATTCACGGAGTAATGAAATAATTCACGGAGGGGGTTAAATAATTCACGCAGGTATCAAATACTTCACGCAGGGGGTTAAATGATTCATGGAGGTATGAAATAATTCACGGAGGGGGTTAAATAATTCACGGAGGTGTCAAATAATTCACGAGGGGGTTACAAAATTCATGGAGGTATGAAAGCATTCACGGAGGGGGTTACATCATTCACCGAGGTATCAAATAATCCACGGGGGGGATGAAATAATTCACGGAGGTATGAAATACTTCACGGAGGGGGTTAAATAGTTCACGGAGGTATCAAATAATTCACGGAGGGGGTTAAATAATTCACGGAGGCATGAAATAATTCACGGAGGGGGTTAAATAATTCACGGAAGTATGAAATACTTCACGGAGGTATTAAATAATTCACGGAGGGGGTTAAATAATTCACAGTCATGTGAAATAATTCACGGAGGGGGTTAAATGATTCACGGAGGTATGAAATAATGCACGGAGGGGGTTAAATAATTCACGGAGGTATCAAATAATTCACGGAGGGGGTTAAATAATTCACGGAGGTATGAAATAATTCACGGGGGAGGTTAAATAATTCATGGAGGTATCAGATAATTCACGGAGGGGGTTAAATAGTTCACGCAGGTATCAAATAATTCACGGAGGGGGTTAAATATTTCACGGAGGTATGAAATAATTCACGGAGGGGGTTAAATAATTCACAGAGGTGTCAAATAATTCACGAGGGGGTTACAAAATTCATGGAGGTATGAAAGCATTCACGGAGGGGGTTACATCATTCACCGAGGTATCAAATAATCCACAGGGGGGATGAAATAATTCACGGAGGTATGAAATACTTCACGGAGGGGGTTAAATAGTTCACGGAGGTATCAAATAATTCACGGAGGGGGTTAAATAATTCACGGAGGCATGAAATAATTCACGGAGGGGGTTAAATAATTCACGGAAGTATGAAATACTTCACGGAGGTATTAAATAATTCACGGAGGGGGTTAAATAATTCACAGTCATGTGAAATAATTCACGGAGGGGGTTAAATGATTCACGGAGGTATGAAATAATGCACGGAGGGGGTTAAATAATCCACGGAGGTATGAATTGATTCGGGGAGGGGGTTAAACAAATCACGGAGGTATGAAAGAGTTCACGGAGAGGGTTAAATGTTTCATGCAGGTATCAAATAATTCACGGAGGGGGTTAAATAATTCACGGAGGTATCAAATAATCCACGGAAGCGGTTCAATAATTCACGGAGATATGAAATAATTCATGGAGACGGTTAAATAATTCACGCCGTTATTCAATGATTCACGGAAGGGGTGAAACAATTCACGGAGGTATCAAAAAATTCACGGAGGGGGTTAAATAATTCACGGAGGTATGACATAATGGATGGAGGGGGTTAAATAATTCACAGAGGTATCAAAAAAATCAGGGAGGGGGTTGAATAATTCACGGAGGTATGAAAGATTTCACGAAGGGACTCAAATGACTCACGGAGGTATGACATAAATCACGGAGGGGGTTAAATAATTCTCGGGGGTATGAAATAATTCACGGAGGGGGTTAAATAATTCATGGAGGTATCCAATGATTCACGGAGGTGGTTCAATAATTCACGGAGGTATGAAATGGTTCACGGAGGTGGTTGAATAATTCACGGAGGTATCAAATAATTCACGGAGGGGGTTGAATAATTCACGGAGGTATCAAATAATTCACGGAGGGGGTTAAATGATTCATGGAGGTATCAAATAATTCACGGAGGGGGTTAAATAATTCATGGAGGTATGAAATCATTCACGGAGGGGGTTAAATACTTCACGGAGGTATGAAATAATTCACGGAGGGGGTTGAATAACTCATGGAGGTATCAGACAATTCACGGAGGGGGTTAACAATTTCACGGAGGTATCAAAAAAGTCCCGGAGGGGGTTAAATAATTCACGGAGGTATGAAATACATCACGGAGGGGGTGAAATGATTCACGGAGGTGGTTCAATAATTCACAGAGGTATGAAATAGTTCACGGAGGGGGTTGAATAATTCACGGAGGTATCGAATAATTCACGGAGGGGGTTAAATAATTCACGGAGGTATCAAATAATTCACGGAGGGGGTTCAATAATTCATGGAGGTATCAAATAATTCACGGAGGGGGTTAAATAATTCACGGAGGTATCAAATATTTCACGGAGGGGGTTAAATACTTCACGGAGGTATGAAATAATTCACGGAGGGGGTTGAATAATTCATGGAGGTATTAAATAATTCATAGAGGGGGTTAAATAATTCACGGAGGTATCAAATAATTCACGGAGGGGGGTTAAATAATGCACGGAGGTATGAAACAATTCACGGAGGGGGTGAAATAATTCACGGAGGTATCAAATAATTCACGGAGGGGGTTAAATAATTCACGGATGGGGTGAAATAATTCATGGAGGTCTCAAATAATTCACGGAGGGGGTTAAATAATTCATGGAGGTATCAAATAATTCACGGAGGGGGTTAAATACTTCACGGAGGTATGAAATAATTCACGGAGGGGGTTGAATAATTCATGGAGGTATCAAATAATTCATAGACGGGGTTAAATAATTCACGGAGGTATGAAATAATTCACGGAGGGGGTTAAATAATTCACGGAGGTATGAAATAGTTCACGGAGGGGGTTGAATAATCCACGGAGGTATCAAATACTTCACGGAGGGGGTTAAAGAATTCACGGACATGTGAAATAATTCACGGAGGGGGTTAAAAAATTCACGGAGGTATCAGATAATTCACGGAGGGGGTTAAATAATTCATGGAGGTATGAAATAATTCACGGAGGGGGTTAAATAATTCATGGAGGGATGAAATAATTCACGGAGGTATCAAATAATTCACAGAGGGGGCCAAATAATTCACGGCCATGTGAAATAATTCACGGAGGGGGTTAAATAATTCACGGAGGTATCAGATAATTCACGGAGGGGGTTAAATAATTCACGCAGGTATCAAATAATTCACGGAGGGAGTTAAGTGATTCACGGAGGTATCGAATACTTCACCGAGGGGGTTAAATAATTTACGGAGGTATCAAATAATTCACGGAGGGGGTTAAATAACTCACGGAGGTATCAAATAATTCACGTAGGGGGTTAGATAATTCACGGAGATATGAAATAATTCACAGAGGGGGTTAAATAATTCACGGAGGTATCAAATAATTCACAAAAGGGGTTAAATATTCACGGAGTTATCAAATAATCCACGGAGGGGGCCAAATAATTCATGGAGGTATGAAACAATTCACGGAGGGGGTTAAATAGTTCACGGAGGTATCAAATAATTCACGGAGGGGGTTAAATAGTTCACGGAGGTATGACATAATTCACGGAGGGGATTAAAAAATTCAGGGAGGTTTCAGATGATTCACTGATGGGGTTAAATAATTCACGGGGGTATAAAATAAATCACGGAGGGGGTCGTATAATTCATGGAGGTATCAAATAATTCACGGAGGGGGTTAACTAATTCACGGAGGTATGAATTAATTCACGGTGGGGGTTAAATAATTCATGGAGGTATGAAATTATACACGGAGGGGGCTAGATAATTCACGGAGGTATGACATAATTCACGCAGGGGGTGAGATCAATCACGGAGGGGGTTGAATCATTCACGGAGGTATGAAATAAATCACGCAAGGATCAAATAATTCACAGATCACTGAAATAATTCACGGAGGTATGAAAGAAGTCACGGAGGGGGTTGAATAATTCACGGGGGTATCGAAAAATTCGCAGAGGGGGTTAAATAATCCACGGAGTTATGAATTAATTCACGGAGGGGGCCAAATAATTCACGGAGGTACCAAATAATTCACCGAGGGGGTTAAATAATTCACGGAGGTATCAAACAATTCACGGAGGGGGTTGGATAATTCACGGAGGTATGAGATATTTCATGGAGGGGGTTAAATAAATCACGGAGGTATAAATTAATTCACGGAGGGGGTTAAATGATTCACGGAGGTATCAAATAATTCACGGAGGGGGTTAAATAATTCACGGAGGTATGAAATAATGCACGGAGGGGGTTAAATAATTCAGGGAGGTATCAAATAATTCACCGAGGGGGTTGAATAATTCACGGAGGTATCAAATAATTCACGGAGGGGGTTAAATAATTCACAGAGGTATGAATTAATTCACGGAGGGGGTTGAATAATTCACGGAGGTATGAAAGAATTCACGGAGGGGGTTAAATGATTCAGGGAGGTATCAGATAATTCAGGGAGGGGGTTAAATAATTCACGGACATGTGACATAATTCACGGATGGGGTGAAATATTTCATGGAGGTATCAAATAATTCACGGAGGGGGTTAAATAATTCATGGAGGTATCAAATAATTCACGGAGGGGGTTAAATAATTCACGGACATGTGAAATAATTCACGGAGGGGGTTAAAAAATTCACGGAGGTATCAGATAATTCACGGAGGGGGTTAAATAATTCACGGAGGTATGAAATAATTCACGGAGGGGGTTAAATAATTCACGGAGGTATCAAATAATTCACAAAAGGGGTTAAATATTCACGGAGTTATCAAATAATCCACGGAGGGGGCCAAATAATTCATGGAGGTATGAAACAATTCACGGAGGGGGTTAAATAGTTCACGGAGGTATCAAATAATTCACGGAGGGGGTTAAATAGTTCACGGAGGTATGACATAATTCACAGAGGGGGTTAAATAGTTCACGGAGGTATAAAATATATCACGGAGGGGGTTGTATAATTCATGGAGGTATCAAATAATTCACAGAGGGGGTTAACTAATTCACGGAGGTATGAATTAATTCACGGTGGGGGTTAAATAATTCACGGAGGTATGAAATTATACACGGAGGGGGCTAGATAATTCACGGAGGTATGACATAATTCACGCAGGGGGTGAGATAAATCACGGAGGGGGTGGAATCATTCACGGAGGTATGAAATAAATCACGCAAGGATCAAATAATTCACAGATCACTGAAATAATTCACGGAGGTATGAAAGAATTCACGGAGGGGGTTAAATAATTCACAGGGGTATCGAAAAATTCGCAGAGGGGGTTAGATAATCCACGGAGTTATGAATTAATTCACGGAGGGGGCCAAATAATTCACGGAGGTACCAAATAATTCACCGAGGGGGTTAAATAATTCACGGAGGTATCAAATAATTCACGGAGGGGGTTGGATAATTCACGGAGGTATGAGATATTTCATGGAGGGGGTTAAATAAATCACGGAGGTATCAAATAATTTACGGAGGGGGTTAAATAATTCACGGAGGTATGAAATTATTCACGGAGGGGGTTAAATACTTCAGGGAGGTATCAAAAAATTTACCGAGGGGGTTGAATAATTCACGGAGGTATCAAATAATTCACGGAGGGGGTTAAATAATTCACAGAGGTATGAATTAATTCACGGAGGGGGTTAAATAATTCACGGAGGTATGAAAGAATTCACGGAGGGGGTTAAATAATTCAGGGAGGTATCAGATAATTCAGGGAGGGGCTTAAATAATTCACGGAGGTATGAAATAATTCACGGAGGGGGTTAAATAATTCAGGAAGGTATCAAATAATTCACCGAGGTGGTTGAATAATTCAGGGGGGTATCAAATAATTCACGGAGGGGGTTGAATCATTCACGGAGGTATCAAATAATCCACGGAGGTGGTTGAATAATTCAGGGGGGTATCAAATAATTCAAGGAGGGGGTTGAATAATTCACGGAGGTATCGGATAATTTAGGGAGGGGGTCAAAAAATTCACAGAGGGATGAAATGATTCACGGAGGGGGTTAAATAATTCACGGAGGTATGAAATTATTCACCGAGGGGGTTAGATAATTCAGGGAGGTACCAAAAATTTCATGGAGGGGGTTAAGTAATTCACGGAGATATCAAATAAATCACGGAGGGGGTTAAAGAATTCACGGAGGTATGAAATAATTCACGGAGGGGGTTAAATAAATCACGGAGGTGTCAAAAATTTCACGGAGGGGGTGAAATAATTTACGGAGGTATGAAATAATTCACGGAGGGGGTTGAATAATTCACAGAACCATGAAATAATTCACGAAGGGGGTTAAAGAATCCACGGAGGTATGAAATTATTCACCGAGGGGGTTAAGTGTTTCGCGGCGGTATGAAATAATTCACCGAGGGGGTTAAATAATTCACGGAGGTATCAAATAATTCACGGAGGGGGTTGGATAATTCACGGAGGTATGAGATATTTCATGGAGGGGGTTAAATAAATCACGGAGGTATAAATTAATTCACGGAGGGGGTTAAATGATTCATGGAGGTATCAAATAATTCACGGAGGGGGTTAAATAATTCACGGAGGTATGAAATAATTCACGGAGGGGGTTAAATAATTCCGGGAGGTATCAAATAATTCACCGAGGGGGTTGAACAATTCACGGAGGTATCAAATAATTCACGGAGGGGGTTAAATAATTCACAGAGGTATGAATTAATTCACGGAGGGGGTTAAATAATTCACGGAGGTATGAAAGAATTCACGGAGGGGGTGAAATAACTCAGGGAGGTATCAGATAATTCAGGGAGGGGCTTAAATAATTCACGGAGGTATGAAATAATTCACGGAGGGGGTCAAATAATTCAGGAAGGTATCAAATAATTCACCGAGGGGGTTGAATAATTCACGGAGGTATCAAATAATTCACGGAGGGGGTTAAATAATTCACGGAGGTATGGAGGAATTCACGGAGGGGGTTAAATAACTCAGGGGGGTATCAAATAATTCACGGAGGGGGTTGAATCATTCACGGAGGTATCAAATAATCCACGGAGGGGGCTAAATAATTCAGAGAGGTATCAAATAATTCAAGGAGGGGGTTGAATAATTCACGGAGGTATCGGATAATTTAGGGAGGGGGTTAAAAAATTCACAGAGGGATGAAAGGATTCACGGAGGGGGTTAAATAATTCACGGAGGTATGAAATTATTCACCGAGGGGGTTAGATAATTCAGGGAGGTACCAAAAATTTCATGGAGGGGGTCAAATAATTCATGGGGGTATCAAATAATCCACGGAGGGGGTTAAAGAATTCACGGAGGTATGAAATAATTCACGGAGGGGGTTAAATAATTCACGGAGGTATCAAAAATTTCACGGAGGGCGTGAAATAATTCACGGAGGTATGAAATAATTCACGGAGGGAGTTGAATAATTCATGGGGGTATTTAATAATCCACGGAGGGGGTTAAAGAATTCACGGAGGTATGAAATAATTCACGGAGGGGGTTAAATAATTCACGGAGGTATCAAAAATTTCACGGAGGGGGTGAAATAATTCACGGAGGTATGAAATAATTCACGGAGGGAGTTGAATAATTCACAGAACCATGAAATAATTCACGAAGGGGGTTAAAGAATCCACGGAGGTATGAAATTATTCACCGAGGGGGTTAAGTGTTTCGCGGCGGTATGAAATAAATCACGGAGGGGATCAAATAATTCACAGACCCATGAAATAATTCACGGAGGCGGGTAAATAATTCGCGCAGGTATCAAATAATTCACGGAGGGGGTTAAATGATTCACGGAGGTATCAAATACTTCACGGAGGGTGTTCAATAATTTACGGAGGTATCAAATAATTCACGGAGGGGGTTAAATAATTCACGGAGGTATCAAATAATTCACGGAGGGGGTTAAATAGTTCACGGAGGTATCAAATAAGTCGCGGAGGGGGTTAAATAATTCACAGAAGGGGTTAAATAATTCACGGAGTTATCAAATAATTCACGGAGGGGGCCAAATAATTCATGGAGGTATGAAACAATTCACGGAGGGGGTTAAATAGTTCACGGAGGTATCAAATAATTCACGGAGGGGGTTAAATAGTTCACGGAGGTATGACATAATTGACGGAGGGGGTTGAAAAATTCAGGGAGGTATCACATGATTCACGGAGGGGGTTAAATGATTCACGGAGGTATGAATTAATTCACGGTGGGGGTTAAATAAGTCACGGAGGTATGAAATTATTCACGGAGGGGGTTAGATAATTCGCTGAGGTATGACATAATTCACGCAGGGGGTGAGATAATTCACGGAGGTATGTGGTAGTTGACGGAAGGGGTTAAACAATTCACCGAGGTATCAAATAATTCACCGAGGGGGTTAAATAATTCACGGAGGTATCAAATAATACACGGAGGGGGTTGGATAATTCACGGAGGTATCAAATAATTCACGGAGGGGGTTAAATAATTCGCAGAGGTATGAATTAATTCACGGAGGTTGTTGTTGTTGTTGTTGTGAAGGCACCCAGCACGTGCCGGCGGGAGAAATTGCCAGACACGCTCTCCTTGGGCAGGGCGCAAGGGAGCAGTCGGCCGCCTTCAGAATGGCCGGGCGTGTGCCGACAACGACCGAGGGGCGGGGGGGGTGGGGGCCGCCGTGGTGTGGAGGGGGGGGGTGCGCGCGCACGGAGGAGGGAGGAGCCACCTGTGTGTGTTACCCTGGAGCCCTCCCCCGCTGCGGGGGGGAGGGTGAACCAACCTGTGCGTGACGGAGGCGGGGTGGGGGGGCTGGATGGAGGGACCACCTGTTCGGGGACCTGCGGGGCCCCGATTCCCCTTGCTTCCGGCCGCCGCTCTCCCACGACAGGGGAGTTGCCAATCTGCCAGCGTGCCCGAACCGCACGGGCGCGGGGGTGGGGGGGCGCTGCCCGTTTCCCGTGGGGCCTGCACAACACAGCTGGTGCGGCCCTGGTGTGCGGGGGTTCCTGTGGGGCCTGCACAGCACAGCTGGTGCGGCCCTGGGGTGCGGGGGTTCCTGTGGGGGCTGCACAGCACAGTTGGTGCGGCCCTGGCGTGCGGGCGTTGCTGTGGGGCTTGCACAGCACTGCTGGTGCGGCCCTGGCGTGCGGGGGATCCTGTGGGGGCTGCACAGCACTGCTGGTGCGGCCCTGGCGTGCGCGGGTTCCTGTGGGGCCTGTACAGCACTGCTGGTGCGGCCGTGGCGTGCGGGGGTGCCTGTTGGGCCTGCACAGCACAGCTGGTGCGGCCCTGGCGTGCTGGGGGCGAGGGGGGGGGGCGCGCAGGAGTGAGGGAGTAGGCCTGGGACCCCCGCCGGCGGTGGGGGGCCCGTAGTTGTCTTGACGTCACCGCGCGAGGTTGGTTCTCTCGCTGCACCTGTGAGGCGAAAAGGAAGGGAGGGGACCGGGAGGGAGGGGCGGCGTGTGCGGGGAGAGGGGGGGGGGGGGGGCGTGGGAGGGGCGTGTGCGCGCGTGATCGGGGGGAAGGGGGTCGGTGCGCTCGGCCGCCAAGCGTCACCGTGTGGCCGTCCGTAGCGGGTGCGCGGCCGGGGCTGGCCAAAGTCGGCCGGGGAGCCCGGGGCGCTGCTGGTGACGGGGGGGCTGCGGACGGCGATGGGGCCCGCACCCCGCTCGGCGGGGACGAATCCCGCCGAGCACCATCCACGGGGGCGAGTCGTGGTGGAGGCAGGGGGAGTGCCACACTGTCCCCTCGCGGCCGACCAGGAAGGGCCCCGCCGGAGGGACACTGGGGGGGCGGGCTGGGCTGGGCACCGGGGCTCCGAGGCCCGGGTCCCGGTAGTGCGTGGGCCGGCGCGTGGGAGACCGGGCGGGCCCTAGGGCTGCGGCCGGGGGGGGGAGGGGCTGGAGGGCTGTGCTGGCTCGGGGCCGAATCCCGAGAGGCCCCCGGGGGCTGGGCGAGGGCCCCCGAGGGCGGCCGCTCCTTGAGGGGGGGGGGGGGGGGTTGCTCCCTGCCCGGGGGACGACGGGGGCCCCTCTTGAGCGAGGGGGGGGTGAGGGCGTGTATCGCCCGGTGTAGGACCATGTCGATTCCTGGCCGCGCGGCATGGGACTATATCCCCAACCCTCCGCGCCGGAGTCCCTTTTTGGGGGGGGCTGAGGGGGGGGGGGGTGGCGGTCGTTGTGTGCACCCTCCCATGCGGGGGGGGGTCGCCGGTGGGAGCTCCGTCCGGCTTGGCCGAAAATACCCGGTGGCGTCCCCTGGGCCCGTGGGCCCCTTCGAGGAAGAACCTCGGATTCGCCGGGGGGGACTCCGCTATTAATTCACAGAGGGGGTTAAATAATTCACGAAGGTATGAAAGAATTCACGGAGGGGGTTAAATAATTCACGGAGGTATCAAATAATTCACGGAGGGGGTTACATAATTCATGGAGGTATGAAATAATTCACGGAGGGGGTTAAATAATTCAGGAAGGTATCAAATAATTCACTGAGGGGGTTGAATAATTCATGGAGGTATCAAATAATTCACGGAGGGGGTTAAATAATTCACGGAGCTATGAAAGAATTCACGGAGGGGGTTACATAATTCACGGGGGTAACAAAGAATTCACGGAGGGGGTTAAATGATTCACTGGGTATGAAATAATTCACGGAGGGGTCTAAATAATTCACGGAGGTATGAAATGATTCACGGAGGGGGTTGAATAATTCACGGAGGTATGAAATAATTCACGGAGGGGGTTAAACAAGTCACGGAGGCATCAAACAATTCACGGAGGGGGTTAGAAAATTCACGGAGGTATCAAATAATTCACGGAGGGGGTTAAATAATTCACGGAGCTATGAAAGAATTCACGGAGGGGGTTACATAATTCGGGGGGGTAACAAAGAATTCACGGAGGGGGTTAAATAATTCACTGGGTATGAAATATTTCACGGAGGGGTCTAAATAATTCACGGAGGTATGAAACAATTCACGGAGGGGGTTGAATAATTCACGGAGGTATGAAATAAATCACGGAGGGGGTCAAATAATTCACGGAGGTATGAAATTATTCACGGAGGGGGTTAAATAATTCACGGAGGTATGAAATAATTCACGGAGGGGGTTAAATAATTCACGGAGGTATCAAATAATTCACGGAGGGGGTTGAATAATTCATGGAGGTATCAAATAATTTAGGGAGGGGGTTGAATAATTCATGGTGGTATGAAATAAATCATGGAGGGAGTTAAATACTTCATCGAGGTATCAAATATTTCACGGAGGGGGTTAACGAATTCACGGAGGAATGAAATAATTCACGGAGGGGGTTAACTACTTCACGGAGGTATGAAATAATTCACGGAGGGCGTTAAATAATTCACGGAGATATCAAATAATTCACAGAGGGGGTTAAATATATCATGGGAGGTATGAAATAATTCACGGAGGGAGTCAAATAATTCACGGGGGTATCAAATAATCCATGGAGGGGGTTAAATGATTCACGGAGGTATCAAATAATTCAGTGAGGGGGTCAAATAATTCACGCAGGTATCAAATAATTCACGGAGGGGGTTAAATAATTCACGGAGGTATGAAAGAATTCACGGAGGCTGTTAAACAATTCAGGGGGGTATCAAAAAAGTCACGGAGGGGGTTAAATAATTCACTGGGTATGAAATAATTCACGGAGGGGGTTAAACAATTCACGGAGGTATGAAATAATTCACGGAGGGGGTTAAATAATTCACGGAGGTATGAAATAATTCTTGGAGGGGGTTAGATAATTCACGGAGGTATCAAATAATTCACGGAGGGGGTTAAGTAATTCACGGAGATATCAAATAATTCACGGAGGGGGTTAAATAATTCAGGGAGGTATGAAATGATTCACGGAGGGAGTCATGTAATTCACGGAGGTATCAAATAATCCACGGAGGGGGTGAAATACTTCACGGAGGTATGAAATACTTCACGGAGGGGGTTACATAATTCACAGAGGTATGAAATAATTCACGGAGGGGGTTAAATGATTCACGGAGGCACGAAAGAATTCACGGAGGGGGTTAAATAATTCACGGGGGTATCAAAAAGTTCACGGAGGGGGTTAAATAATTCCCGGAGGTATGAAATTATTCACGGAGGGGGTTAAATATTTCGCGGAGGTATGAAATAAATCACGGAGGGGATCAAATAATTCACAGACCCATGGAATAATTCACAGAGGGGGTCAAATAATTCACGGAGGTACCAAATAATTCACGGAGGGGGTTGAATAATTCACGGAGGTATGAAAAAATTCACGGTGGGGGTTAAATAATTCACGCACGTATCAAATAATTCATGGAGGGGGTTAAATAATTCACGGAGGTATCAAATAATTCACGGAGGGGGTTAAATAATTCACGGAGGTATGAAAGAATTCACGGAGGGGGTTAAATAATTCACGGAGGTACCAAATAAATCACGGAGGGGGTTGAATAATTCACGGAGGTATGAAATAATTCACGGAGGGGGTTAAAAAATTCACGGGGGTATCAAACAATTCGCGGAGGGGGTTTAATAATTCATGGTGGTATGAAATAAATCAGGGAGGGAGTTAAATACTTCATCGAGGTATCGAATATTTCACGGAGGGGATTAAATAATTCACGGAGGTATGAAATAATTCACGGAGAGGGTTAAATAATTCACGGAGGTATCAAATAATTCACGGAGGGGGTTAAATAGTTCATGGAGGTATCAAATCATTCACGGCGGGGGTTGAATAATTCACGGAGGTATCAAATAATTCACGGAGGGGGTTAAATAATTCATGGAGGTATCATATAATGCACGGAGGGGGTTGAATATTTCACGGAGGTATGAAATAATGCACGGAGGGGGTTAAATAATTCATGGAGGTATCAGATAATTCACGGAGGGGGTTAAATAATTCACGGAGGTATGAAAGAATTCACGGAGGGGGTGAAATAATTCACGGAGGTATGAAATAATTCACGGAGGGGGTTAAATAATTCATGGAGGTATCAAATAATTCACGGAGGGGGTTAAATAATTCACGGAGGTATGAAATAATTCACGGAGGGGGTTAAATACTTCATAGAGGTACCAAATAATTCACGGAGGGGGTTGAATAATTCACGGAGGTATGAAATAATTCACGGAGGGGGTTAAATAATTCGCGGAGGTATGGAATAATTCACGGAGGGGGTTAAGTAATTCATGGAGGTATCAGGTATTGCACGGAGGGGGTTGAATAATTCACGCAGGTATGAAATAATTCACGGAGGGGGTTAAATAATTCACGGAGGTACCAAATAATTCACGGTGGGGGGTGAATAATTCACGGAGGTATGAAATAATTCACGGAGGGGGTTAAACAATTCACGGAGGTATGAAATACTTCACGGAGGGGGTTAAATAATTCACGGAGGTATCAATTAATTCGCGGAGGGGGTTTAATATTTCCTGGGGGTATGACAGAAATCACGGAGGGCGTTAAATACTTCATGGAGGTATCAAATAAATCACGGAGGGGATTGAATAATTCACGGAGGTATGCAATAATTCATGGAGGGGGTTAAATAATTCACGGAGGTATGAAATAATTCACGGAGGGGTTGAATAATTCATGGAGGTATCAAGTCATTCACGGCGGCGGTTGAATAATTCACGGAGGTATCGAATAATTTACGGAGGGGGTTAAATAATTCACGGAGGTATGAAATAATTCACAGAGGGGGTTAAATAATTCATGGAGGTATCAGATAATGCACGGAGGGGGTTAAATAATTCACGGAGGTATCAATTAATTCGCGGAGGGGGTTTAATATTTCCTGGGGGTATGACAGAAATCACGGAGGGCGTTAAATACTTCATGGAGGTATCAAATAAATCACGGAGGGGATTGAATAATTCACGGAGGTATGCAATAATTCATGGAGGGGGTTAAATAATTCACGGAGGTATGAAATAATTCACGGAGGGGTTGAATAATTCATGGAGGTATCAAGTCATTCACGGCGGCGGTTGAATAATTCACGGAGGTATCGAATAATTTACGGAGGGGGTTAAATAATTCACGGAGGTATGAAATAATTCGCAGAGGGGGTTAAATAATTCATGGAGGTATCAGATAATGCACGGAGGGGGTTAGATAATTCATGGGGGTATCAAATAAGTCACGGAGGGGGTTAAATAATTCACGGATGTATCAAATAATTCACAGAGGGGGTTAAATGATTCACGGAGGTATCAAATAATTCAGTGAGGGGGCCAAATAATTCATGGAGGTATGAAATAATTCACGGAGGGGGTTAAATAATTCACGGAGGTATCAAATAATTCACGGAGGCGGTTAAATAATTCACGGAGGTATCAAATAATTCACGGAGGGGGTTAAATAGTTCACGAAGGTATGACATAATTCACGGATGGGGTTAAATAATTCACGGAGGTCTGAAATAATTCACGGAGGGGGTTAAATAATTCACGGAGGTAACAATTAATTCACGGTGGGGGTTAAATAATTCAGCGAGGTATGAAATTATTCACGGAGGGGGTTAAATAATTCACGGAGGTATGAGATAATTCACGGAGGGAGTTGGATAATTCACGGAGGTATGAGATAATTCAGGGAGGGGGTTAAATGATTCACGGAGGTATCAAATAATTCACGAAAGGGGTTAAATAATTCATGGAGGTATCAAATCATTCACGGCGGGGGTTGAATAATTCACGGAGGTATCAAATAATTCACGGAGGGGGTTAAATAATTCATGGAGGTATCAGATAATTCACGGAGGGGGTTAAATAATTCACGGAGGTATGAAAGAATTCACGGAGGGGGTGAAATAATTCACGGAGGTATGAAATAATTCACGGAGGGGGTTAAATAATTCATGGAGGTATGAAATAATTCACGGAGGGGGTTAAATAATTCACGGAGGTATGAAATAATTCACGGAGGGGGTTAAATACTTCATAGAGGTACCAAATAATTCACGGAGGGGGTTGAATAATTCACGGAGGTAAGAAATAATTCACGGAGGGGGTTAAATAATTCGCGGAGGTATGAAATAATTCACGGAGGGGGTTAAGTAATTCATGGAGGTATCAGATATTGCACGGAGGGGGTTGAATAATTCACGCAGGTATGAAATAATTCACGGAGGGGGTTAAATAATTCACGGAGGTACCAAATAATTCACGGAGGGGGGTGAATAATTCACGGAGGTATGAAATAATTCACGGAGGGGGTTAAACGATTCACGGAGGTATGAAATACTTCACGGAGGGGGTTAAATAATTCACGGAGGTATCAATTAATTCGCGGAGTGGGTTTAATATTTCCTGGGGGTATGAAAGAAGTCACGGAGGGCGTTAAATACTTCATGGAGGTATCAAATAAATCACGGAGGGGATTGAATAATTCACGGAGGTATGCAATAATTCATGGAGGGGGTTAAATAATTCACGGAGGTATGAAATAATTCACGGAGGGGTTGAATAATTCATGGAGGTATCAAGTCATTCACGGCGGCGGTTGAATGATTCACGGAGGTATCGAATAATTCACGGAGGGGGTTAAATAATTCACGGAGGTATGAAATAATTCACGGAGGGGGTTAAATAATTCATGGAGGTATCAGATAATGCACGGAGGGGGTTAAATAATTCACAGAGGTATGAAAGAATTCACGGAGGGGGTTGAATAATTCATGGAGGTATCAGATAATTCACGGAGGGGGTTAAATAATTCACCGAGGTATGAAATAATTCACGGAGAGGGTTAAATAATTCACGGAGGTATCAAATAATTCACGAAGGGGGTTAAATCATTCACGGAGGTATCCGATAATCCACGGAGGGGGTTAGATAATACATGGGGGTATCAAATAAGTCACGGAGGGGGTTAAATAATTCACGGATGTATCAAATTATTCACAGAGGGGGTTAAATGATTCACGGAGGTATCAAATAATTCAGTGAGGGGGCCAAATCATTCATGGAGGTATGAAATAATTCACGGAGGGGGTTAAATAATTCACGGAGGTATCAAATAATTCACGGAGGCGGTTAAATAATTCACGGAGGTATCAAATAATTCACGGAGGGGGTTAAATAGTTCACGAAGGTATGACATAATTCACGGAGGGGGTTAAATAATTCACGGAGGTATGAAATAATTCACGGAGGGGGTTAAATAATTCACGGAGGTAACAATTAATTCACGGTGGGGGTTAAATAATTCAGTGAGGTATGAGATAATTCACGGAGGGAGTTGGATAATTCACGGAGGTATGAGATAATTCAGGGAGGGGGTTAAATGATTCACGGAGGTATCAAATAATTCACGAAAGGGGTTAAATAATTCACGGAGGTATCAAATAAGTCACGGGGGGGGTTAAATAATTCACGGATGTATCAAATAATTCACGGAGGGGGTTAAATAATTCACGGAGGTGTCAAATAATTCACGGAGGGGGTTAAATAGTTCACGAAGGTATGAACGAATTCATGGTGGGGGTTAAATAATTCACTGAGCTATGAAATTATTCACGGAGGGGGTTAAATAATTCACGGAGGTATGCCATAATTCACGGAGGGGGTGAAATAATTCACGGAGGTATCATATAAATCACGGAGGGGGTTCAATAATTCACGGAGGTATCAAATAATTCACGGAGGGGGTGAAATGATTCACGGAGGTATCAAATAAGTCACGGAGGGGGTTAAAGAATTCACGGATGTATCAAATTATTCACAGAGGGGCTTAAAGAAATTAACGGAGGTATCAAATAATTCACGGAGGGGGCAAAATAATTCATGGAGGTATGAAATAGTTCACGGAGGGGGTTAAATAATTCACGGATGTATCAAATAATTCACAGAGGGGGTTAAATGATTCAAGGAGGTATCAAATAATTCAGTGAGGGGGCCAAATAATTCATGGAGGTATGAAATAATTCACGGAGGGGGTTAAATAATTCACGGAGGTATCAAATAATTCACGGAGGCGGTTAAATAATTCACGGAGGTATCAAATAATTCACGGAGGGGGTTAAATAGTTCACGAAGGTATGACATAATTCACGGATGGGGTTAAATAATTCACGGAGGTCTGAAATAATTCACGGAGGGGGTTAAATAATTCACGGAGGTAACAATTAATTCACGGTGGGGGTTAAATAATTCAGCGAGGTATGAAATTATTCACGGAGGGGGTTAAATAATTCACGGAGGTATGAGATAATTCACGGAGGGAGTTGGATAATTCACGGAGGTATGAGATAATTCAGGGAGGGGGTTAAATGATTCACGGAGGTATCAAATAATTCACGAAAGGGGTTAAATAATTCATGGAGGTATCAAATCATTCACGGCGGGGGTTGAATAATTCACGGAGGTATCAAATAATTCACGGAGGGGGTTAAATAATTCATGGAGGTATCAGATAATGCACGGAGGGGGTTAAATATTTCACGGAGGTATGAAATAATGCACGGAGGGGGTTAAATAATTCATGGAGGTATCAGATAATTCACGGAGGGGGTTAAATAATTCACGGAGGTATGAAAGAATTCACGGAGGGGGTGAAATAATTCACGGAGGTATGAAATAATTCACGGAGGGGGTTAAATAATTCATGGAGGTATGAAATAATTCACGGAGGGGGTTAAATAATTCACGGAGGTATGAAATAATTCACGGAGGGGGTTAAATACTTCATAGAGGTACCAAATAATTCACGGAGGGGGTTGAATAATTCACGGAGGTAAGAAATAATTCACGGAGGGGGTTAAATAATTCGCGGAGGTATGAAATAATTCACGGAGGGGGTTAAGTAATTCATGGAGGTATCAGATATTGCACGGAGGGGGTTGAATAATTCACGCAGGTATGAAATAATTCACGGAGGGGGTTAAATAATTCACGGAGGTACCAAATAATTCACGGAGGGGGGTGAATAATTCACGGAGGTATGAAATAATTCACGGAGGGGGTTAAACGATTCACGGAGGTATGAAATACTTCACGGAGGGGGTTAAATAATTCACGGAGGTATCAATTAATTCGCGGAGTGGGTTTAGTATTTCCTGGGGGTATGAAAGAAGTAACGGAGGGCGTTAAATACTTCATGGAGGTATCAAATAAATCACGGAGGGGATTGAATAATTCACGGAGGTATGCAATAATTCATGGAGGGGGTTAAATAATTCACGGAGGTATGAAATAATTCACGGAGGGGTTGAATAATTCATGGAGGTATCAAGTCATTCACGGCGGCGGTTGAATGATTCACGGAGGTATCGAATAATTCACGGAGGGGGTTAAATAATTCACGGAGGTATGAAATAATTCACGGAGGGGGTTAAATAATTCATGGAGGTATCAGATAATGCACGGAGGGGGTTAAATAATTCACAGAGGTATGAAAGAATTCACGGAGGGGGTTGAATAATTCATGGAGGTATCAGATAATTCACGGAGGGGGTTAAATAATTCACCGAGGTATGAAATAATTCACGGAGAGGGTTAAATAATTCACGGAGGTATCAAATAATTCACGAAGGGGGTTAAATCATTCACGGAGGTATCCGATAATTCACGGAGGGGGTTAGATAATACATGGGGGTATCAAATAAGTCACGGAGGGGGTTAAATAATTCACGGATGTATCAAATAATTCACAGAGGGGGTTAAATGATTCACGGAGGTATCAAATAATTCAGTGAGGGGGCCAAATCATTCATGGAGGTATGAAATAATTCACGGAGGGGGTTAAATAATTCACGGAGGTATCAAATAATTCACGGAGGCGGTTAAATAATTCACGGAGGTATCAAATAATTCACGGAGGGGGTTAAATAGTTCACGAAGGTATGACATAATTCACGGAGGGGGTTAAATAATTCACGGAGGTATGAAAAAATTCACGGAGGGGGTTAAATAATTCACGGAGGTAACAATTAATTCACGGTGGGGGTTAAATAATTCAGTGAGGTATGAGATAATTCACGGAGGGAGTTGGATAATTCACGGAGGTATGAGATAATTCAGGGAGGGGGTTAAATGATTCACGGAGGTATCAAATAATTCACGAAAGGGGTTAAATAATTCACGGAGGTATCAAATAAGTCACGGGGGGGGTTAAATAATTCACGGATGTATCAAATAATTCACGGAGGGGGTTAAATAATTCACGGAGGTGTCAAATAATTCACGGAGGGGGTTAAATAGTTCACGAAGGTATGAACGAATTCATGGTGGGGGTTAAATAATTCACTGAGCTATGAAATTATTCACGGAGGGGGTTAAATAATTCACGGAGGTATGCCATAATTCACGGAGGGGGTGAAATAATTCACGGAGGTATCATATAAATCACGGAGGGGGTTCAATAATTCACGGAGGTATCAAATAATTCACGGAGGGGGTGAAATGATTCACGGAGGTATCAAATAAGTCACGGAGGGGGTTAAAGAATTCACGGATGTATCAAATTATTCACAGAGGGGCTTAAAGAAATTAACGGAGGTATCAAATAATTCACGGAGGGGGCAAAATAATTCATGGAGGTATGAAATAGTTCACGGAGGGGGTTAAATGATTCACGGAGGCATCAAATAATTCACGGTGGGGGTTAAATAATTCACTGAGGTATGAAATTATTCATGGAGGGGATTAAATAATTCACGGAGGTATGAGATAATTCACGGAGGGGGTTAGATAATTCACGGAGGTATGAAATAATTCACGAAGGGGGTTAAATAATTCATGGAGCTATGCAATAATTCACGGTGGGGGTTAAATAATTCACGGAGGTATGAAATAAATCACGGAGGGCATCAAATAATTCACAGACCCATGAAATAATTCACGGAGGGGGTTAAATAATTCACGGAGGTATGGAATAATTCACGAAGGGGGTTAAATAATTCACGCAGGTATCAAATAATTCACGGAGGGGGTTAAATAATTCACGGAGATATCAAATAATTCACGGAGGGGGTTGGATAATTCACGGAGGTATGAAATAATTCATGGAGGGGGTTAAATAATTCAAGGAGGCATCAAATAATTCACGGAGGGGGTTAAATAATTCACGGAGGTATGAAATAATTCACGGAGGGAGTTAACTAATTCACGGAGGTATCAAATAATTCACGGAGGGGGTTAAATAATTCACGGAGGTATGAAATAATTCACGGAGGGGGTTAAATCATTCACGGAGGTATCAAATAATTCACGGAGGGGGTTAAATATTTCGCGGGGTATGAAATAAATCACGGAGGGGGTTAAATATTTCGGAGAGGTATGAAATACTTCACGGAGGGGGTGAAACAATTCACGGAGGTATCGGACAATTCACGGAGGAGGTTAAATGAGTCACGGAGGTATGAAAGAATTCACGGAGGGGGTGAAATATTTCAGGGAGGTATCAAAAAAGTCACGGAGGGGGTTAAATAATTCACGGGGGTATGAAATAATTCATGGAGGGGGTTAAATAATTCACGGAGGTATGAAATAATTCACGGACGGGGTTAAATAATTCACCGAGGTATGAAATACTTCACGGAGGGGGTGAAACAATTCACGGAGGTATCGGACAATTCACGGAGGGGGTTAAATAATTCACCGAGGTATGAAATAATTCTCGGAGAGGGTTAAATAATTCACGGAGGTATCAAATAATTCACGTAGTGGGTTAAATCATTCACGGAGGTATCAGATAATTGACGGAGGGGGTTAGATAATTCACGGGGGTATCAAATAAGTCACGGAGGGGGTTAAATGATTCACGGAGGTATCAAATAATTCAGTGAGGGGGCCAAATAATTCATGGAGGTATGAAATAATTCACGGAGGGGGTTAAATAATTCACGGAGGTATCAAATAATTCACGGAGGCGGTTAAATAATTCACGGAGGTATCAAATAATTCACGGAGAGGGTTAAATAGTTCACGCAGGTATCAAATAATTCACGGAGGGGGTTAAATAATTCACGGAGGTATCAAATAATTCACGGAGGGGGTTAAATAGTTCACGAAGGTATGACATAATTCACGGAGGGGGTTAAATAATTCACGGAGGTATGAAATACTTCACGGAGGGGGTTAAATGATTCACGGAGGCATCAAATAATTCACGGTGGGGGTTAAATAATTCACTGAGGTATGAAATTATTCATGGAGGGGGTTAAATAATTCACGGAGGTATGAGATAATTCACGGAGGGGGTTAGATAATTCACGGAGGGGGTTAAATAATTCACGAAGGGGGTTAAATTATTCATGGAGCTATGCAATAATTCACGGTGGGGGTTAAATAATTCACGGAGGTATGAAATAAATCACGGAGGGCATCAAATAATTCACAGACCCATGAAATAATTCACGGAGGGGGGTAAATAATTCACGGAGGTATGGAATAATTCACGAAGGGGGTTAAATAATTCACGCAGGTATCAAATAATTCACGGAGGGGGTTAAATAATTCACGGAGGTATCAAATAATTCACGGAGGGGGTTGGATAATTCACGGAGGTATGAAATAATTCATGGAGGGGGTTAAATAATTCAAGGAGGTATCAAATAATTCACGGAGGGGGTTAAATGATTCACGGAGGTATGAAATAATTCACGGAGGGAGTTAACTAATTCACGGAGGTATCAAATAATTCACGGAGGGGGTTAAATAATTCACGGAGGTATGCAATAATTCACGGAGGGGGGTAAAAAATTCACGGAGGTATGAAATAATTCACGGAGGGGGTTAAATCATTCACGGAGGTATCAAATAATTCACGGAGGGGGTTAAATATTTCGCGGGGTATGAAATAAATCACGGAGGGGGTTAAATATTTCGGAGAGGTATGAAATAATTCACGGAGGAGGTTAAATGATTCACGGAGGTATGAAAGAATTCACGGAGGGGGTTAAATATTTCAGGGAGGTATCAAAAAAGTCACGGAGGGGGTTAAATAATTCACGGGGGTATGAAATAATTCATGGAGGGGGTTAACTAATTCACGGAGGTATGAAATAATTCACGGAGGGGGTTAAATAATTCACGGAGGTATGAAATAATTCACGGAGGGGGTGAAACAATTCACGGAGGTATCAGACAATTCACGGAGGGGGTTAAATAATTCACCGAGGTATGAAATACTTCACGGAGAGGGTTAAATAATTCACGGAGGTATCAAATAATTCACGAAGGGGGTTAAATCATTCACGGAGGTATCAGATAATTCACGGAGGGGGTTCGATAATTCACGGGGGTATCAAATAAGTCACGGAGGGGGTTAAATAATTCACGGATGTATCAAATAATTCACAGAGGGGGTTAAATGATTCACGGAGGTATCAAATAATTCAATGAGGGGGCCAAATAATTCATGGAGGTATGAAATAATTCACGGAGGGGGTTAAATAATTCACGGAGGTATCAAATAATTCACGGAGGCGGTTAAATAATTCACGGAGGTATCAAATGATTCACGGAGGGGGTTAAATAGTTCACGAAGGTATGACATAATTCACGGAGGGGGTTAAATAATTCACGGAGGTATGAAATAATTCACGGAGGGGGTTAAATAATTCACGGAGGTATGAATTATGTCACGGTGGGGGTTGAATAATTCAGTGAGGTATGAAATTATTCACGGAGGGGGTTAAATAATTCACGGAGGTATGAGATAATTCACGGAGGGAGTTGGATAAGTCACGGAGGTATGGGATAATTCAGGGAGGGGGTTAAATGATTCACGGAGGTATCAAATAATTCACGAAAGGGGTTAAATAATTCACGGAGGTATCAAATAAGTCACGGGAGGGGGGTTAAATAATTCACGGATGTATCAAATAATTCACCGAGGGGGTTAAATAATTCACGGAGGTGTCAAAGAATTCACGGAGGGGGTTAAATAGTTCACGGAGGTATGAAATAATTCAGGGAGGGGGTCAAATATTTCACGGAGGTATGAACGAATTCATGTTGGGGGTTAAATAATTCACTGAGCTATGTTTTTTTCTCACGGAGGGGGTTAAATAATTCACGGAGGTATGCGATAATTCACGGAGGGGGTGAAATAATTCACGGAGGTATCAAATAAATCACGGAGGGGGTTCAATAATTCACGGAGGTATCAAATAATTCACAGAGGGGGTGAAATGATTCACGGAGGTATCAGATAAGTCACGGAGGGGGTTAAATAATTCACGGATGTATCAAATAATTCACAGAGGGGGTTAAAGGAATTAACGGAGGTATCAAATAATTCACGGACGGGGCAAAATAATTCATGGAGGTATGAAATAGTTCACGGAGGGCGTTAAATGATTCACGGAGGCATCAAATAATTCACGGTGGGGGTTAAATAATTCACTGAGGTATGAAATTATTCATGGAGGGGGTTAAAAAATTCACGGAGGTATGGGATAATTCACGGAGGGGGTTAGATAATTCACGGGGGTATGAAATAATTCACGAAGGGGGTTAAATAATTCATGGAGCGATGCAATAATTCACGGTGGGGGTTAAATAATTCACGGAGGTATGAAATAAATCACGGAGGGCATCAAATAATTCACAGACCCATGAAATAATTCACGGAGGGGGTTAAATAATCCACGGAGGTATGGAATAATTCACGCAGGTATCAAATAACTCACGGAGGGGGTGGAAAAATTCACGGAGGTATCAAATAATTCACGGAGGTATGAAATAATTCATGGAGGGGGTGAAATAATTCAAGGAGGTATCAAATAATTCACGGAGGGGGTTAAATAATTCACGGAGGTATGGAATAATTCACGAAGGGGGTTAAATAATTCACGGAGGTATGAAATAATTCACGGAGGGAGTTAACTAATTCACGGAGGTATCAAATAATTCACGGAGGGGGTTAAATAATTCACGGAGGTATGCAATAATTCACGAAGGGGGGTAAATAATTTACGGAGGTATGAAATAATGCACTGAGGGGGTTAAATCATTCACGGAGGTATCAAATAATTCACGGAGGGGGTTAAATAAATCTCGGGGTATGAAATAAATCACGGAGGGGGTTAAATATTTCGGAGAGGTATGAAATAATTCACGGAGGAGGTTAAATGATTCACGGAGGTATGAAAGAATTCACGGAGGGGGTTAAATATTTCAGGGAGGTATCAAAAAAGTCACGGAGGGGGTTAAATAATTCACGGGGGTATGAAATAATTCATGGAGGGGATTAAATAATTCACGGAGGTATGAAATAATTCACGGAGGGGGTTAAATAATTCACGGAGGTATCAAATAATTCACGGAGGGGGTGAAACAATTCACGGAGGTATCAGACAATTCACGGAGGGGGTTAAATAATTCACGGAGATATCAAATAATTCACGGAGGGGATTTAGGAATTCACGGAGGTATGAAATAATTCACGGAGGGGGTTAAATAATGCACGGAGGTATCAAATACTTCGCGGAGGGGGTGAAATATTTTGCGGGGATATGAAATGAATCACGGAGGGGGTTAAATATTTCACACAGGTATGAAAAAATTCAGGGAGGGGGTTAAATGATTCACGGAGGTATGAAAGAATTCACGCAGGGGGTTAGATAATTCAGGGAGGTATCAAAAAAGTCACGGAGTTAAATAATGCACTGTGGCATGAAATAATTCATGGAGGGGGGGAAAAATTCACGGAGGTATGAAATATTTCACGGAGGGGGTTAAATAATTCACGGGGGTATGAAGGAATTCACGGAGGGGGTTAAATAATTCACGGAGGTATGAAATAATTCACGGAGGGGGTCGAATATCTCGCGGAGGTATGAAATAAATCACGGAGGGGGTTAAATCATTTACAGACCCATGAAATAATTCACAGAAGTGGTTAAATCAATCACGGGGGTATCAAATAATTCACGGAGGGGGTTAAATAATGCACGGAGATATCAAATAATTCACGGAGGGGGTTAAATAATTCATGGAGGTATAAAATACTTCACTGAGGGGGGTAAATAATTCACGAAGGTATGAAATAATTCACGGAGGGGGTTAAAGCATTCACGGAGGTATCAAATCATTCACGGAAGGGGTTAGATAATTGACGG
Organism: Eutreptiella sp. 'Long Island Sound 2002'; assembly: GCA_964036045.1. Classification (NCBI taxonomy): domain Eukaryota; phylum Euglenozoa; class Euglenophyceae; order Eutreptiales; family Eutreptiaceae; genus Eutreptiella; species Eutreptiella sp. 'Long Island Sound 2002'. Next base: position 83,387,744 of record OZ038383.1, on the reverse strand, counting down.
AGGGCGTTAAATATTCCGCGGGCATATGAAATAAATCACGGGGGGGGGGTAAATATTTTACAGAGGTATGAAATAATTCACGGAGGGGGTTAAATCATTCACGGAGATATGAAAGAATTCACGGAGGGGGTTAAATAATTCACGGGGGTATGAAATATTTCATGGAGGGGCTTAAATGATTCACGGAGGTATTAAATAATTCACGGGGGGGGTTAAATAATTTCACGGAGGTATCAGACAATTCACGGAGGGGGTTAAATAATTCACGGAGATATCAAATAATTCACGGAGGGGGGTAAATAATTCACGGATGTATGAAATAATTCACGCAGGGGGTTAAATAATTCACGGAGGTATCAAATATCACAAGGAGGGGTTAAATAATTCACGGAGGGGGTCAAATATTTCGCGGGGGTATGAAATAAATCATGGAGGGGCTAAATATTTCACAGAGGTATGACATAATTCACGGAGGGGGTTAAATATTTCAGGGAGGTATCAAAAAAGTCACGGAGGGGGTTAAATACTTCACGGGTGTATGAAATAATTCACGCAGGAGGTTCAATAATTTCATGGAGGTAGCAGACAATTCACGGAGGGGGTTAAATAATTCACGGAGATATCAAATAATTCACGGAGGGGGTTAAAGTATTCAGGGAGGTATAAAATAATTCACGGAGGGGATTTAGGAATTCACGGAGGTATGAAATAATTCACGTAGGGGGTTAAATAATGCACGGAGATATCAAATAATTCACGGAGGGGGTTAAATAATTCAGGGAGGTGTGAAATAATTCACGGAGGGGGTCAAATAATTCACGCAGGTATGAAATAATTCACGGAGGGGGTTAAATAATTCACGGAGGTATAAAATAATTCACGGAGGGGGTTAAATAATTCACGGAGGTATGAAATAATTTACGGAGGGGGTCAAATAATTCGCGGAGGTATGAAATAATTCACGGAGGGGGTTAAAAAATTTACAGACCCATGAAATAAACCAGGGAAGGGGTGAAATAATTCACGGGGGTATCAAAAAATTCACAGAGGGGGTTAAATAATTCACGGAGGTATGAAATAATTCACGGAGGGGGTTGAATAATTCACGGAGGTATGAAATACTTCACGGAGGGGGTTAAATAATTCGCGGAGGTATCAAATAATTCAGCGAGGGGGTTAAATAATTCACGGAGGTGTCAATTAATTCGCGGAGGGGGTCAAATAATTCACGGAGGTATGAATTAATTCATGGAGGCGGCTAAATAATTCACAGAGGTATCGCATAATTCACGGAGGGGGTTAAATAATTAACGGGGGTACCAAATAATTCATGGAGGGGGTTAAATACTTCACGGAGGTATGAAACAATTCACGAAGGGGGTTCAATAATTCACCATGGTATGAAATTATACACGGAGGGGGGTAAAACAATTCACGGAGGTATGAAATCCTTCACAGAGGGGGTTAAATAATTCACGGAGGTATCAAATCATTCACGGTGGGGGTTGAATAATTCACGGATGTATGAAATAATTCACGGAGGGAGTTAAATCATTCACGGAGGTATCAAATAATTCACGGCGGGGGTTAAATGATTCACGGAGGTATGAAATAATTCACGGAGGGGGTTAAATCATTCACGGAGGTATGAAATACTTCACAGAGGGGGTTAAATGATTCACGGAGGTATCAAATCATTCACGGAGGGGGTTGAATAATTCACGGATGTATGAAATAATTCACGGAGGGCGTTAAATGTTTCGCGGAGGTATGAAATAAATCACGGAGGGGGTCAAATGATTCACGGATGGGGTTGATCAATTCCAGCAGGTATGAAGTAATTCCGGGAGGGGGTTAAATAATTCACGGAGGTATGAAGTAATTCACGGAGGGGGTCAAATGATTCACGGATGGGGTTAAATAATTCACGGAGGTATCAAAAAATTCACGGAGGGGGTTAAATGATTCACAAAGGTATCAAACAATTTACGGAGGGGGTTGAATAATTCACGGACGTACTAAATAATTCACGGAGGGGGTTAATTGATTCTGGAAGGTATCAGATAATTCACGGAGGGGCTTAAATAATTCACGGAGGTATGAAAGAATTCACGGAGGGTGTTAAATAATTCACGGTGGTATCAAATAATTCACGGAGGGGGCCGAATAATTCACGGAGGTATGAAATAATTCACGGAGGGCGTTAAATCATTCACGGAGGTATCAAATGATTCACGGAAGAGGTTGAATAATTCAGGGAGGTATGAAATAATTCACGGAGGGGGTTAAATAAATCACGGAGGTATCAAATGATTCACGGAGGTATCAGATAATTCACGGAGGGGTTAAATACTTCACAGACCCATGAAATAATTCACGGAGGGGTTTGAATGATTCACGGAGGAATGAAAGAATTCACGGAGGGGGTTAAATGATTCACGGAGGTATCAAATATTTCACGGAGGGGGTTACATAATTCACGGAGGTATCAAATAATTCACGGAGGGGGTTGAATACTTTACGGACGCATCAAATAATTCACAGAGGGATTTAAATAATTCACGGAGGTATCAAATACTTCACGGAGGGGGTTAAATAATTCACGGACGTATGAAATCATTCACGGAGGGCGTTCAATAATTCACGGGTGTATCATAAAATACACGGAGGGGGTTAAATAATTCACCCAGGTATTAAATAATTTACGGAGGGGGTTAAATAATTCACGGAGGTATCAAATAAATCACGGAGGGGGTCAAATAATTCACGGAGGTATCAAATGATTCACGGAGGGGGTTAAATAATTCACGGAGGTATCAAATAATTCACGGAGGAGGTTGAAAAATTCAGGGAGGTATGAGATAATCCACGGAGGGGGTTAAATATTTCACGGAGGTATGAAATAATTCACGGAGGGGGTTGAATAATTCAGGGAGGTATGAAATAATTCACGGAGGGGGTTAAATAATTCACGGAGGTATCAAATAATTCTCGGCGGGGGTCAACTATTTCACGGAGGTATGAAATGCTTCACGTAGGGGGTTAAATAATTCACGGAGGTGTAAAATAACTCACGGAGGGGGTTAAATAATGTATGAAATTATTCACGGAGGGGGTTAAATTTTTCGCGGAGGTATGAAATAATTCACGGAGGGGGTTAAGTAATTCACAGACCCATGAAACAATTCACGGCGGGTGTTAGATAATTCACAGAGGTATGAAATAATTCACGGAGGGGGTTAAATGATTCACGGAGGTATGAAACAATTCACGGAGGGGGTTATATAATTCACCCAGGTATCATATAATTTACGGAGGGGGTTAAATATTTCACAGAGGTATCAAATAAATCACGGAGGGGGTTAAATAATTCACGGAGGTATCGAATAATTCTCGGAGGGGGTTAAATAATTTACGGAGGTATGGAATACTTCACGGAGGGGGTTAAATATTTCACGGCCGTAGGAAATAATTCACGGAGGGGGTTAAATAATTCACAGAGGTATGAAAGAGTTCACGGAGGGGGTTAAATAATTCAGGGGGGTATCAAAAAATTCACCGAGGGTGTTAGATAATTCACGGAGGTATGAAATAATTCACGGAGGGGGTTAAATAATTCACGGAGGTATCAAATACTTCTCGGAGGGGGTCAACTATTTCATGGAGGTATGAAATGCTTCACGGAGGTATAAAATAACTCACGGAGGGGGTTCAATAATTCACGGAGGTATTAAATGATTCACGGAGGGGGTGGAATAATTCACAGAGGTATGAAATAATTCACGGAGGGGGTGAAATAATTCAGGGAGGTACGAAATAATTCACGGAGGGGGTTAAATAATTCACGGGGGTATGAAATGATTCACAGAGGGAGTTACATAATTGACGGAGGTATGAAATAATTCAGGCAGGGGGTTGAATAATTCACGGAGGTATGAAACAATTCACGGAGAGGGTTAAATAATGCACGGAGGTATCAGATAATTCACGGAGGGGGTTAGATAATTCACGGAGGTATGAAATAATTCACATAGGGGGTTAAATAATTCATGGAGGTATCAAATGATTCACGGAGGGGATTGAATAATTCACGAAGGTATCAAATAATCCATGGAGGGGGTTAAACAATTCATGGAGGTATGAAATAATTCACGGAGGGGGTGAAATAATTCACGGAGGTATCAAATGATTCACGAGGGGGTTAAAGATTTCACGGAGGTATGAAATCATTCACGGCGGTATGAAATAATTCACGGAGGGGGTTAAATAATTCAGGGAGGTATCAAATAATTCACGGTGGGGGTTAAATAATTCACGGAAGTATGAACTAATTCAGGGAGGGGGTTAGATAAATCACGGAGGTATCAAATTATTCATGGAGGGGGTTAAATAACTCACGGACACGTGAAATAATCCACGGACGGGGTGAAGAAATTCACGGATGTATCAGATAATTCACGGAGGGGGTTGAATAATTCATGGAGGTATCAAATAATTCATGGACGGGGTTAAATAATTAACGGAGGTATCAAATAGTTCACGGAGGGGGTTGAATAATTCACGGAGGTATCAAATATTTCATGGAGGCGGTAACTAATTCACGGAGCAATGAAATAATTCATGGAGTGGGTTGAATAATTCACGGAGGTATCAAATAATTCACGGAGGGGGCCAAATAATTCACGGAAGTATCCAATAATTCACGCAGGGGGTCCAATAATTCACGGAGGTATGAAATAATTCACGGAGGGGGTTAAATAATTCACAGAGGTATGAAAGAATTCACGGAGGGGGTTAACTAATTCACGGAGGTATGATATACTTCACAGAGGGGGTGAAATAATTCACGGAGGTATGAAATATTTCACGGAGGGGGTTAAATAATTCACGGAGGTAGCAAATAATTCACGGAGGGGGTTAAGTAATTCACAGACCCATGAAATAATTCACGGAGGGGGTTAAATAATTCACAGAGGTATGAAATAATTCACGGAGGGGGTTAAATGATTCACGGAGGTATGAAATAATTCACGGAGGGGGTTAAATAATTCACCCAGGTATCAAATAAACTACGGAGGCGGTTAAATATTTCACAGAGGTATCAAATAAATCACGGAGGGGGTTAAATAATTCACGGAGGTATCGAATAATTCTCGGAGGGGGTTAATTAATTTACGGAGGTATCGAATACTTCACGGAGGGGGTTAAATATTTCACGGCCGTAGGAAATAATTCACGGAGGGGGTTAAATAATTCACAGAGGTATGAAAGAGTTCACGGAGGGGGTTAAATAATTCACGGAGGTATCAAATAATTCTCGGAGGGGGTCAACTATTTCACGGAGGTATAAAATGCTTCACGGAGGTATAAAATAACTCACGGAGGGGGTTAAATAATTCACAGAGGTATGAAATAATTCACGGAGGGGGTTAAATAATTCACGCAGGTATCAAATAATTCACGGAGGGGGTTAAATAATTCACGGAGGTATCAAATAACTCACGGAGGGGGTTAAATTATTCAGGGAGGTATGAAATAATTCACGGATGGCGTTAAATAATTCACGGAGGTATGAAAAAATTCACGGAGGTATGAAATTTTTCACGGAGGAGGTTAGATAAGTCACGGAGGTATGAAATAATCCACAGAGGGGGTTAAACAATTCGCGGAGCTATGAAATAATTCACGGAGGGGGTTAAATTTTTCGCGGAGGTGTGAAATAAATCACGGAGGGGGTTATATAATTCACACAACCCATGAAATAACTCACGGAGGGGGTTGAATAATTCACGGAGGGATGAAAGAATTCATGGAGGGGGTTAAATAATTCACGGCGGTATCAAAAAATTCACGGAGGGGGTTAAATAATACACGGGGGTATGACATAATTCACGGAGGGGGTTAAATAATTCACGGAGGTATGACATAATTCACGGAGGGGGTTGAATAATTCACGGAGGTATCAAATAGATCACGGAGGGGGTTGAATAATTGAGGGAGGTATCAAATAATTCATGGAGGGGGTTAAATAACTCAGGGTGGTATCGGATAATTCACAGAGGGGGTTAAATAATTCACGGAGGTATGAAATAATTCACGGACGGGGTTAAATAATTCACGGAGGTATCAAACAATTCACGGAGGGGGTTGAATAATTCACGGAGGTATCAAATACTTCACGGAGGGGGTTAAATAATTCAAGGAGGTATGAAATAATTCACGGAGGGGGTTAAATAATTCACGGAGGTATGAAATTTTTCACGGAGGGGGTTAGATAAGTCACGGAGGTATCAAATAATTCACAGAGGGGGCCAAATAATTCACCGAGGTATGAAAGAATTCACGGAGGGGGTTAGATAATTCAGGGAGGCATGAAATAATTCAAGGAGGGGGTTAAATAATTCACGGAGGTATCAAATAATTCACGGAGGGGGTTAAATAATTCACGGAGGTATGAAATAATTCACGGAGGGGGTTAAATAATTCACGGAGGTATCAAATAGATCACGGAGGGGGTTGAATAATTCACGGAGGTATGAAATTTTTCACGGAGGGGCTTAGATAAGTCACGGACGTATCAAATAATTCACACAAGGAGCCAAATAATTCACCGAGGTATGAAAGAATTCACGGAGGGGGTTAGATAATTCACCGGGGCATCAAAAAATTCACGGAGGGGGTTAGATAATTCACAGAGGTATGAAATAATTCACGGAGGGGGTTAAATAATTCACGGAGGTATCAAATACTTCACGGCGGGTGTTAAATAATTCAGGGAGGTATGAAATCATTCACGGAGGGGGTTAAATAATTCACGGGGGTATGAAATGATTCACAGAGGGAGTTAAATAATTCACGGAGGTATGAAATAATTCAGGCAGGGGGTTGAATAATTCACGGAGGTGTGAAACAATTCACGGAGAGGGTTAAATAATTCATGGAGGTATCAGATAATTCACGGAGGGGGTTAGATAATTCACGGAGGTATGAAATAATTCACGGAGGGGGTTAAATAATTCATGGAGGTATCAAATAATTCACGGAGGGGATTAAATAATTCACGGAGGTATCAAATAATCCATGGAGGGGGTTAAACAATTCATGGAGGTATGAAATAATTCACGGAGGGGGTGAAATAATTCATGGAGGTATGAAATAATTCACGAGGGGGTTAAAGATTTCACGGAGTTATGAAATCATTCACGGCGGTATGAAATAATTCACGGAGGGGGTTAAATAATTCAGGGAGGTATCAAATAATTCACGGTGGGGGTTAAATAATTCACGGATGTATGAACTAATTCAGGGAGGGGGTTAAATAAATCACGGAGGTATCAAATTATTCAGGGAGGGGGTGAAATAACTCACGGACACGTGAAATAATCCACGGACGGGGTGAAGAAATTCACGGATGTATCAGATAATTCACGGAGGTATCAAATAATTCACGGACGGGGTTAAATAATTAACGGAGGTATCAAATAGTTCACGGAGGGGGTTGAATAATTCACGGAGGTATCAAATATTTCATGGAGGGGGTAACTAATTCACGGAGCAATGAAATAATTCATGGAGTGGGTTGAATAATTCACGGAGGTATCAAATACCTCACGGAGGGGGCCAAATAATTCACGGAAGTATCCAATAATTCACGCAGGGGGTCCAATAATTCACGGAGGTATGAAATAATTCACGGAGGGGGTTAAATAATTCACGGAGGTATGAAAGAATTCACGGAGGGGGTTAACTAATTCACGGAGGTATGATATACTTCACGGAGGGGGTGAAATAATTCACGGAGGTATGAAATATTTCACGGAGGGGGTTAAATAATTCACGGAGGTAGCAAATAATTCACGGAGGGGGACGTGTGAAATAATTCACGGAGGGGGTTAAGTAATTCACGGAGGTATGAAAAAGTTCACGAAGGGGGTTAAATAATTCACAAAGGTATGAAATAATTCACGGAGGGGGTTAAACAATTCACGGAGGTATCAGATAATTCACGGAGGGGGTTCAATAATTCACGGAGGTATCAAATAATTCACGGAGGGGTCTAAATAATTCAGGGAGGTATCAAATAATTCACGGAGGGGTTAAATAATTCAGGCAGGTATCAGATAGTTCACGGAGGTGGTTAAATAATTCACGGAGGTATCAAATAATTCACGGAGGGGGTTAAATAATTCACGGAGGTATGAGATAATTCACGGAGGGGGTTAAATATAATTCACGGAGGTATCAAATAATCCACGGAGGGGGTTAAATAATTCACGGAGGTATGAAATACCTCACGGAGGGGGTTGCATAATTCACGGAGGTATGAAATAAATCACGGAAGGGGTTAAATAATTCACGGAGGTATCAAATAATTCACGGAGGGGGTTGAATAATTCACGGAGGGGGTTAAATAATTCACGGAGATATCAAATAATTCACGGAGGGGGTTGAATAATTCACGGAGGTATGAAATAATTCACGGAGGGGGTTAGATAAATCATGGAGGCATCAAAAAATTCAAGGAGGGGGTTAGATAATTCACGGAGGTATCAAATAATTCACGGAGGGGGTTAAATGATTCACAGAGGTATCAAAGAATTCACGGAGGGGGCCAAACAATTCAGGGAGGTATCAAATAATTCACGTACGGGGTTCAATAATTCACGGAGGTATGAAATAATTCACGGAGGGGGCCAAGTAATTCACGGAGGTTTCTGGTAATTCACGGAGGGTGTTAAATGATTCACGCAGGTATGAAATAATTCACGGAGGGGATTAAATAATTCACGGAGGTATGAAATAATTCACGGAGGGGTTAAATAAATCATGGAGGTATCAAATAATTCACGGAGGGGGTTAAATAATTCACGGAGGTATCAAAATAATTCACGGAGGGGGTTGAATAATTCACGGAGGTATCAAATATATCACGGAGGGGGTTAAATAATTCACGGAGGTATCAAATAACTCACGGAGGTATGAAATAAGTCACAGAGGGAGTTAAATAATTCACACAGGTATGAAATAATTCATGGAGGGGGTTAAATAATTCACGGAGGTATGAAATAATTCACGGAGGGGGTTAAATAATTCACGGAGGTATCACATAATTCACGGAGGGGGTTAAATGCTTCACGGAGGTATGAAATAATTCACGGAGGGGGTTAGATAATTCACGGAGGTATCAAATATTTCACGGAGGGGGTTAAATAATTCACAGAGGTATCAAATAATTCACGGAGGGGGGTAAATAATTCACGGAGGTATGAAATAATTCACGGAGGGGTTCAATAGTTCACGGAGGTATCAAATAATCCACGGAGGGGGTTCAATAATTCACGGAGGTATGAAATACTTCACGGAGGGGGTTACATAATTCACGGAGGTGTGAAATAATTCACGGAGGGGGTTCAATAATTCACAAAGGTATCAAATTCTTCACGGAGGGGGTTGAATAATTCACGCAGGTATGAAATAATTCACGGAGGGGGTTAAATAATTCATGGAGGTATCAAATAATCCACGGAGGGGGTTAAATGATTCACGGAGGTATCAAATAATTCACGGAGCGGGTTAAATAATTCACGGAGGTATGAAATAATTCACGGAGGGGGTTAAATAATTCATGGAGGTATCAAATAATCCACGGAGGGGGTTAAATAATCCACGGTGGTATGAAACACCTCACGGAGGGGGTTGCTTAATTCACGGAGGTATGAAATAAATCACGGAAGGGGTTAAACAATTCACGGAGGTATCAAATAATTCACCGAGGGGGTTAAATAATTCACGAAGGTATCAAATAATTCACGGAGGGGGTTAAATAATTCACGGAGGTATGAAGTAATTCAAGGAAGGGGTAAAATAATTCACGGAGGTATCAAATAATTCACGGAGGGGGTTAAATGATTCACAGAGGTATCAAAGAATTCACGGAGGGGGCCAAATAATTCAGGGAGGTATCAAATAATTCACGCAGGGGGTTCAATAATTCACGGAGGTATGAAATAATTCACGGAGGGGGCCAAGTAATTCACGGAGGTATCTGGTAATTCACGGAGGGTGTTAAATGATTCACAGATGTATGAAATAATTGACGGAGGGGGTGAAATAATTCACGGAGGTATCAAAATAATTCACGGAGGGGGTTGAATAATTCACGGAGGTATCAAATATATCACGGAGGGGGTTAAATAATTCAGGGAGGTATGATATACTTCACGCAGGGGGTTAAATAATTCACGGAGGTATCAAATAACTCACAGAGGTATGAAATAAGTCACAGAGGGAGTTAAATGATTCACACAGGTATGAAATAATTCATGCAGGTATTTATCAGATAGTTCACGGAGGTGGTTAAATGATTCACGGAGGTATCAAATAATTCACGGAGCGGGTTAAATAATTCACGGAGGTATGAAATAATTCACGGAGGGGGTTAAATAATTCATGGAGGTATCAAATAATCCACGGAGGGGGTTAAATAATCCACGGTGGTATGAAACACCTCACGGAGGGGGTTGCTTAATTCACGGAGGTATGAAATAAATCACGGAAGGGGTTAAACAATTCACGGAGGTATCAAATAATTCACCGAGGGGGTTAAATAATTCACGAAGGTATCAAATAATTCACGGAGGGGGTTAAATAATTCACGGAGGTATGAAGTAATTCAAGGAAGGGGTAAAATAATTCACGGAGGTATCAAATAATTCACGGAGGGGGTTAAATGATTCACAGAGGTATCAAAGAATTCACGGAGGGGGCCAAATAATTCAGGGAGGTATCAAATAATTCACGCAGGGGGTTCAATAATTCACGGAGGTATGAAATAATTCACGGAGGGGGCCAAGTAATTCACGGAGGTATCTGGTAATTCACGGAGGGTGTTAAATGATTCACAGATGTATGAAATAATTGACGGAGGGGGTTAAATAATTCACGGAGGTATCAAAATAATTCACGGAGGGGGTTGAATAATTCACGGAGGTATCAAATATATCACGGAGGGGGTTAAATAATTCAGGGAGGTATGATATACTTCACGCAGGGGGTTAAATAATTCACGGAGGTATCAAATAACTCACAGAGGTATGAAATAAGTCACAGAGGGAGTTAAATGATTCACACAGGTATGAAATAATTCATGCAGGGGGTTAAATAATTCACGGAGGTATGAAATATTTCACGGAGGGGGTATGAAATAATTCACGGAGGTATCAAATAATTCATGGAGGGGGTTAAATAAGTCACGGAGGCATGAAATAATTCACGGAGTGGGTTTAATACTTCACGGAGGTATCACATAATTCACGGAGGGGGTTAAATGATTCACGGAGGTATGAAATAATTCACGAAGGGGGTTAGATAATTCACGGAGGTATCAAATATTTCACGGAGGGGGTTAAATAATTCACAGAGGTATCAAATAATTCACGGAGGGGGTTAAATAATTCACGGAGGTATGAAACAATTCACGGAGGGGGTTACATAATTCACGGAGCTGTGAAATAATTCACGGAGGGGGTTCAATAATTCACGGAGGTATCAAATAATTCACGGAGGGGGTTGAATAATTCACTGAGGTATGAAATAATTCACGGAGGGGGTTAAATAATTCACGGAGGTATGAAATAATTCACAGAGGGCGTTAAATGATTCAGGAAGGTATCAAATAATTCACCGAGGGGGTGAAATAATTCAGGGCGGTATCAGATAATTCACGGAGGGGGTTAAATAATTCACGAGGGTATGAAATAATTCACGGAGGGGGTTAAATAATTCACGGAGGTGTGAAAATTATTACAGAGGGGGTTAGATAAGTTACGGAGGTATCAAATAATTCACGGAGGGGTTTAAATAATTCACGGAGATATCAAATAATTCACGGAGGGGGTTAGATAATTCACGGAGGTATCCAATAATTCACGGAGGGGTTCAATAGTTCACGGAGGTATCAAATAATCCACGGAGGGGGTTAAATAATTCACGGAGGTATGAAATACTTCACGGAGGGGGTTGAATAATTCACGGAGGTATCAAATATTTCACGGAGGGGGTTGAACAATTCACGGAGGTATCAAATAATTCACAGAGGGGGTTAAATGATTCAGGGAGGTATCAAATAATTCCCTGAGGGGGTTAAATAATTCAGGGCGGTATCAGATAATTCACGGGGGGGGGGTCAAATAATTCACGGAGGTATCAAATAATTCACGGAGGGGGTTAAATAATTCACGGAGATATCAAATAATTCACGGAGGTGGTTAAATGATTCACGGAGGTATCAAATAATTCACAGAGCGGGTTAAATAATTCACGGAGGTATGAAATAATTCACGGAGGGGGTTAAATAATTCATGGAGGTATCAAATAATCCACGGAGGGGGTTAAATTATTCACGGCGGTATGAAACACCTCACGGAGGGGGTTGCTTAATTCACGGAGGTATGAAATAAATCACGGAAGGGGTTAAATAATTCACGGAGGTATCAAATAATTCACCGAGGGGGTTAAATAATTCACGAAGGTATCAAATAATTCACGGAGGGGGTTAAATATCTCACGGAGATATCAAATAATTCACGGAGGGGGTTAAATAATTCACGGAGGTATGAAGTAATTCAAGGAAGGGGTAAAATAATTCACGGAGGTATCAAATAATTCACGGAGGGGGTTAAATGATTCACAGAGGTATCAAAGAATTCACGGAGGGGGCCAAATAATTCAGGGAGGTATCAAATAATTCACGCAGGGGGTTCAATAATTCACGGAGGTATGAAATAATTCACGGAGGGGGCCAAGTAATTCACGGAGGTATTTGGTAATTCACGGAGGGTGTTAAATGATTCACGGAGGTATGAAATAATTGACGGAGGGGGTTAAATAATTCACGGAGGTATCAAAATAATTCACGGAGGGGGTTGAATAATTCACGGAGGTATCAAATATATCACGGAGGGGGTTAAATAATTCAGGGAGGTATGATATACTTCACGGAGGGGGTTAAATAATTCACGGAGGTATCAAATTACTCACGGAGGTATGAAATAAGTCACAGAGGGAGTTAAATGATTCACACAGGTATGAAATAATTCATGCAGGGGGTTAGATAATTCACGGAGGTATGAAATATTTCACGGAGGGGGTATGAAATAATTCACGGAGGTATCAAATAATTCATGGAGGGGGCCAAATAAGTCACGGAGGCATGAAATAATTCACGGAGGGGGTTAAATACTTCACGGAGGTATCACATAATTCACGGAGGGGGTTAAATGATTCACGGAGGTATGAAATAATTCACGAAGGGGGTTAGATAATTCACGGAGGTATCAAATATTTCACGGAGGGGGTTAAATAATTCACAGAGGTATCAAATAATTCACGGAGGGGGTTAAATAATTCACGGAGGTATGAAACAATTCACGGAGGGGGTTACATAATTCACGGAGGTGTGAAATAATTCACGGAGGGGGTTCAATAATTCACGGAGGTATCAAATAATTCACGGAGGGGATTGAATAATTCCTTGAGGTATGAAATAATTCACGGAGGGGGTTAAATAATTCACGGAGGTATGAAATAATTCACAGAGGGCGTTAAATGATTCAGGAAGGTATCAAATAATTCACCGAGGGGGTGAAATAATTCAGGGCGGTATCAGATAATTCACGGAGGGGGTTAAAACATTCACGAGGGTATGAAATAATTCACGGAGGGGGTTAAATAATTCACGGAGGTGTGAAAATTATTACAGAGGGGGTTAGATAAGTCACGGAGGTATCAAATAATTCACGGAGGGGTTTAAATAATTCACGGAGATATCAAATAATTCACGGAGGGGGTTAAATAGTTCACGGAGGTATCAAATAATCCACGGAGGGGGTTAAATGATTCACGGGGGTATGAAATAGTTCACGGAGGGGGTTAAATAATTCATGGAGGTATCAAATAATCCACGGAGGGGGTTAAATAATTCACGGAGGTATCAAATAATCCACGGAGGGGGTTAAATAATTCACGTAGGTATGAAATAATTCACTGAGGGGGTTGAATAATTCACTGAGGTATCACATAATTCACGGAGGGGGTTAAATAATTCACGGAGGTATGAAATAATTCACGGAGGGGGTTAGATAATTCATGGAGGTATCAAATAATTCACGGAGGGGGTTAAATACTTCACGGAGGTATCAAATAATTCACGGAGGGGGTTAGATAATTCACGGAGGTATCAAATAATTCTCGGAGGGGTCCAACTATTTCACGGAGGTATAAAATGCTTCACGGAGGTATAAAATAACTCACGGAGGGGGTTCAATAATTCACGGAGGTATCAAATGATTCACGGAGGTATGAAATAATTCACGGAGGGGGTTAAATAATTCACGCAGGTATCAAATAATTCACTGAGGGGGTTGAATAATTCACGGAGGTATCACATAATTCACGGAGGGGGTTAAATAATTCACGGAGGTATGAAATAATTCACGGAGGGGGTTAGATAATTCACGGAGGTATCCAATACGTCACGGAGGGGGTTAAATAATTCACGGAGGTATGAAATACTTCACGGAGGGGGTTACATAATTCACGGAGGTGTGAAATAATCCACGGAGGGGGTTCAATAATTCACGGAGGTATGAAATAATTCACGGAGGGGGTTGGATAATTCACGGAGGTATGAAATATTTCACGGAGGGGGTTAAACAACTCACTGAGGTATCAAACAATTCACAGAGGGGGTTAAATGATTCAGGGAGGTATCAAATAATTCACCGAGGGGGTTAAATAATTCAGGGCGGTATCAGATAATTCACGGGGGGGTCAAATAATTCACGGAGGTATCAAATAATTCACGCAGGGGGTTAAATAATTCAGGGCGGTATCAGATAATTCACGGGGGGGGTCAAATAATTCACGGAGATATCAAATAATTCACGGAGAGGGTTAAATAATTCACGGAGGTATCAAATAATCCACGGAGGGGGTTAAATAATTCACGGAGGTATGAAATCATTCACGGAGGGGGTTTAGTAATTCACGAAGGTATCAAATAATCCACGGAGGGGGTTGAATAATTCACGGACATGTGAAATAAATCACGGAGGGGGTTAAATAATTCATGGAGGTATCAAAGATTTCACGGACGGGCCTAAGTAATTTACGGAGGTATCAAAGAAATCATGGAGGGGGTTAAATAATTCATTGAGGTATCAAATAATTCACGGAGGTATCAAATATTTCATGGAGGGGGTAACCAATTCAACCAGGTATCAAAAAATTCACGGAGGTATCAGATAATTCACGGAGGGGGTTAAACAATTCACGGAGGTATGAAATAATTCACGGAGGGGGTTGAATAATTCACGGAGGTGTGAAATAATTCACGGAGGGGGTTAAATAATTCAGGGCGGTATCAGATAATTCACGGGGGGGTCAAATAATTCACGGAGGTATCAAATAATTCACGGAGGGGGTTAAATAATTCACGGAGGTATGAAATCATTCACGGAGGGGGTTTAGTAATTCACGAAGGTATCAAATAATCCACGGAGGGGGTTAAATAATTCACGGAGGTATCAAATAATCCACGGAGGGGGTTAAATAATTCACGGGGGTATGAAATAATTCACGGAGGGGGTTAAATAATTCATGGAGGTATCAAATAATTCACGGAGGGGGTTAAATACTTCACGGAGGTATCAAATAATTCACGGAGGGGGTTAGATAATTCACGGAGGTATCAAATAATTCTCGGAGGGGGTCAACTATTTCACGGAGGTATAAAATGCTTCACGGAGGTATAAAATAACTCACGGAGGGGGTTCAATAATTCACGGAGGTATCAAATGATTCACGGAGGTATGAAATAATTCACGGAGGGGGTTAAATAATTCACGCAGGTATCAAATATTTCACCGAGGGGGTTGAATAATTCACGGAGGTATCACATAATTCACGGAGGGGGTTAAATAATTCACGGAGGTATGAAATACTTCACGGAGGGGGTTACATAATTCACGGAGGTGTGAAATAATCCACGGAGGGGGTTCAATAATTCACGGAGGTATGAAATAATTCACGGAGGGTGTTAAATAATTCACGGAGGTTTGAAATAATTCACGGAGGGGGTTAAATAATTCAGGGCGGTATCAGATTATTCACGGGGGGGGTCAAATAATTCACGGAGGTATCAAATAATTCACGCAGGGGGTTAAATAATTCAGGGCGGTATCAGATAATACACGGGGGGGGGTCAAATAATTCACGGAGATATCAAATAATTTACGGAGAGGGTTAAATAATTCACGGAGGTATCAAATAATCCACGGAGGGGGTTAAATAATTCACGGAGGTATGAAATCATTCACGGAGGGGATTTAGTAATTCACGAAGGTATCAAATAATCCACGGAGGGGTTTAAATAATTCACGGAGGTATCAAATAATCCACGGAGGGGGTTGAATAATTCACGGACATGTGAAATAATTCACGGAGGGGGTTAAATAATTCATGGAGGTATCAAAGATTTCACGGACGGGCCTAAGTAATTTACGGAGGTATCAAAGAAATCATGGAGGGGGTTAAATAATTCATTGAGGTATCAAATAATTCACGGAGGGGGTTAAATAAATCACGGAGGTATCAAATATTTCATGGAGGGGGTAACCAATTCAACCAGGTATCAAAAAATTCACGGAGGTATCAGATAATTCACGGAGGGGGTTAAACAATTCACGGAGGTATGAAATAATTCACGGAGGGGGTTAAGTAATTGACGGAGGTGTGAAATAATTCACGGAGGGGCTTCAATAATTCATGGAGGTATGAAACAATTCACGGAGGGGGTTACATAATTCACGGAGGTATGAAATAATTCACGGAGGGGGTTAAACAATTCACGGAGGTATGAAATAATTCATTGAGGGGGTTCAATAATTCACGGAGGTATCAAATAATCCACGGAGGGGGTTAAATAATTCACGGATGTGTGAAATAATTCACGGAGGGGGTTAAATAATTCAGGGCGGTATCAGATAATTCACGGGGGGGGGGGTCAAATAATTCACGGAGGTATCAAATAATTCACGGAGGGGGTTAAATAATTCACGGAGGTATGAAATCATTCACGGAGGGGGTTTAGTAATTCACGAAGGTATCAAATAATCCACGGAGGGGGTTAAATAATTCACGGAGGTATCAAATAATCCACGGAGGGGGTTGAATAATTCACGGACATGTGAAATATTTCACGGAGGGGGTTAAATAGTTCATGGAGGTATCAACCATTTCACGGACTGGGTTAAGTAATTTACGGAGGTATCAAAGAATTCATGGAGGGGGTTAAATAATTCATTGAGGTATCAAATAATTCACGGAGGGGGTTAAATAAATCACGGAGGTATCAAATATTTAATGGAGGGGGTAACCAATTCACCCAGGTATCAAAAAATTCACGGAGGTATCAGATAATTCACGGAGGGGGTTAAACAATTCACGGAGGTATGAAATAATTCACGGAGGGGGTTAAATAATTCACGCAGGTATCTGATAATTCACGGAGGGGGTTAAATGATTCGCGGAGGTATCAAATAATTCACGGAGGGGGTTACATAATTCACGGAGGTATGAAATAATTCACGGAGGGGGTTAAATAATTCATGGAGGTATCAAATAATTCACGGAGGGGGTTAAATAATTCACGGAGGTATGAAACACCTCACGGAGGGGGTTGCTTAATTCACGGAGGTATGAAATAAATCACGGAAAGGGTTAAATAATTCACGAAGGTATCAAATAATTCACGGAGGGGGTTAAATATCTCACGGAGATATCAAATAATTCACGGAGGGGGTTAAATAGTTCACGGAGGTATGAAATAATTCACGGAGGGGGTAAAATAATTCACGGAGGTATCAAATAATTCACGGAGCGGGTTAAATGATTCACAGGGGAATCGAGGAATTCACAAAGGGGGCCAAATAATTCAGGGAGGTGTCAAATAATTCACGCAGGGGGTTCAATAATTCACGGAGGGCGCCAAGTAATTCACGGAGGTATCTGGTAATTCACGGAGGGTGTTAAATGATTCACGGAGGTATGAAATAATTCACGGAGGGGGTTAAATAATTCACGGAGGTATGAAATAATTCACGGAGGGGTTAAATAAATCACGGAGGTATGAAATAATTGACGGAGGGGGTTGAATAATTCACTAAGGTATCAAAATAATTCACGGAGGGGTTTGAATAATTCACGGAGCCATCAAATATATCACGGAGGGGGTGAAATAATTGAGGGAGGTATGATATACTTCACGGAGGGGGTTAAATGATTCACGGAGGTATCAAATAACTCACGGAGGTATGAAATAAGTCACAGAGGGAGTTAAATGATTCACAGAGGTATGAAATAATTCATGCATTGGGTTAAATAATTCACGGAGGTATGAAATATTTCACGGAGGGGGTATGAAATAATTCACGGAGGTATCAAATAATTCATGGAGGGGGTTAAATAGGTCACGGAGGCATGAAATGATTCACGGAGAGGGTTAAATACTTCACCGAGGTATCACATAATTCACGGAGGGGGTTAAATGATTCACGGAGGCATGAAATAATTCACGAAGGGGGTTAGATAATTCACGGAGGTATCAACTATTTCACGGAGGGGGTTAAATAATTCACAGAGGTATCAAATAATTCACGGAGGGGGCTAAATAATTCACGGAGGTATGAAACAATTCACGGAGGGGGTTACATAATTCACGGAGGTGTGAAATAACTCACGGAGGGGGTTCAATAATTCACGGAGGTATCAAATAATTCACGGAGGGGGTTGAATAATTCACTGAGGTATGAAATAATTCACGGAGGGAGTTAAATAATTCACGGAGGTATCAAATAATTCATAGAGGGCGTTAAATGATTCAGGAAGGTATCAAATAATTCACCGAGGGGGTTACATAATTCACGGAGGTGTGAAATAATCCACGGAGGGGGTTCAATAATTCACTGGGGTATCAAATAATTCACAGAGGGGGTTAAATGATTCAGGGCGGTATCAGATAATTCACGGGGGGGGGTCAAATAATTCACGGACGTATCAAATAATTCACGCAGGGGGTTAAATAATTCACGGAGATATCAAATAATTCACGGAGAGGGTTCAATAATTCACGGAGGTATCAAATAATCCACGGAGGGGGTTAAATAATTCACGGAGGTATGAAATCATTCACGGAGGGGGTTTAGTAATTCACGAAGGTATCAAATAATCCACGGAGGGGGTTAAACAATTCACTGAGGTATCAAATAATTCACAGAGGGGGTTAAATGATTCAGGGGGGTATCAAATAATTCACCGAGGGGGTTAAATAATTCAGGGCGGTATCAGATAATTCACGGGGGGGGGTCAAATAATTCACGGAGGTATCAAATAATTCACGCAGGGGGTTAAATAATTCACGGAGATATCAAATAATTCACGGAGAGGGTTCAATAATTCACGGAGGTATGAAATAATCCACGGAGGGGGTTAAATAATTCACGGAGGTATGAAATCATTCACGGAGGGGGTTAAATGATTCACGGAGGTATCAAATAATCCACGGAGGGGGTTAAATAATTCACGGAGGTATCAAATAATCCACGGAGGGGGTTGAATAATTCACGGACATGTGAAATAATCCACGGAGGGGGTTAAACAATTCACGGAGGTGTGAAATAATTCACGGAGGGGGTTAAATAATTCAGGGCGGTATCAGATAATTCACGGGGGGGGTCAAATAATTCACGGAGGTATCAACCAATTCACGGAGGGGGTTAAATAATTCACGGAGGTATGAAATCATTCACGGAGGGGGTTTAGTAATTCACGAAGGTATCAAATAATCCACTGAGGGGGTTAAATAATTCACGGAGGTATCAAATAATCCACGGAGGGGGTTGAATAATTCACGGACATGTGAAATAAATCACGGAGGGGGTTAAATAGTTCATGGAGGTATCAACCATTTCACGGACGGGGTTAAGTAATTTACGGAGGTATCAAAGAATTCATGGAGGGGGTTAAATAATTCATTGAGGTATCAAATAATTCACGGAGGGGGTTAAATAAATCACGGAGGTATCAAACATTTCATGGAGGGGGTAACCAATTCACCCAGGTATCAAAAAATTCACGGAGGTATCAGATAATTCACGGAGGGGGTTAAACGATTCACGGAGGTATGAAATAATTCACGGAGGGGGTCAAATAATTCCCGCAGGTATCAGATAATTCACGGAGGGGGTTAAATGATTCGCGGAGGTATCAAATAATTCACGGAGGGGGTTACATAATTCACGGAGGTATGAAATAATTCACGGAGGGGGTTAAATAATTCATGGAGGTATCAAATAATCCACGGAGGGGGTTAAATAATTCACGGAGGTATGAAACACCTCACGGGGGGGGTTGCTTAATTCACGGAGGTATGAAATAAATCACGGAAAGGGTTAAATAATTCACGAAGGTATCAAATAATTCACGGAGGGGGTTAAATATCTCACGGAGATATCAAATAATTCACGGAGGGGGTTAAATAATTCACGGAGGTATGAAATAATTCACGGAGGGGGTAAAATAATTCACGGAGGTATCAAATAATTCACGGAGCGGGTTAAATGAATCACAGAGGAATCAAAGAATTCACAAAGGGGGCCAAATAATTCAGGGAGGTGTCAAATAATTCACGCAGGGGGTTCAATAATTCACGGAGGGCGCCAAGTAATTCACGGAGGTATCTGGTAATTCACGAAGGGTGTTAAATGATTCACGGAGGTATGAAATAATTCACGGAGGGGGTTAAATAATTCACGGAGGTATGAAATAATTCACGGAGGGGTTAAATAAATCACGGAGGTATGAAATAATTGACGGAGGGGGTTAAATAATTCACTAAGGTATCAAAATAATTCACGGAGGGGTGTGAATAATTCACGGAGCCATCAAATACATCACGGAGGGGGTTAAATAATTCAGGGAGGTATGATATACTTCACGGAGGGGGTTAAATGATTCACGGAGGTATCAAATAACTCACGGAGGTATGAAATAAGTCACAGAGGGAGTTAAATGATTCACAGAGGTATGAAATAATTCATGCATGGGGTTAGATAATTCTCGGAGGTATGAAATATTTCACGCAGGGGGTATGAAATAATTCACGGAGGTATCAAATAATTCATGGAGGGGGTAAAATAAGTCACGGAGGTATCAAATAATTCACGGAGAGGGTTAAATACTTCACCGAGGTATCACATAATTCACGGAGGGGGTTAAATGATTCACGGAGGTATGAAATAATTCACGAAGGGGGTTAGATAATTCACGGAGGTATCAAATATTTCACGGAGGGGGTTAAATAATTCACAGAGGTATCAAATAATTCACGGAGGGGGTTAAATAATTCACGGAGGTATGAAACAACTCACAGAGGGGGTTACATAATTCACGGAGGTGTGAAATAATTCACGGAGGGGGTTCAATAATTCACGGAGGTATCAAATAATTCACGGAGGGGGTTGAATAATTCACTGAGGTATGAAATAATTCACGGAGGGAGTTAAATAATTCACGGAGGTATCAAATAATTCATACAGGGCGTTAAATGATTCAGGAAGGTATCAAATAATTCACCGAGGGGGTGAAATAATTCAGGGCGGTATCAGATAATTCACGGAGGGGGTTAAATAATTCACGAGGGTATGAAATAATTCACGGAGGGGGTTAAATGATTCACGGAGGTGTGAAAATTATTACAGAGGGGGTTAGATAAGTCACGGAGGTATCAAATAATTCACGGAGGGGGTTAAATAATTCACGGAGATATCAAATAAGTCACGGAGGGGGTTAAATAGTTCACGGAGGTATCAAATAATCCACGGAGGGGGTTAAATGATTCACGGAGGTATGAAATATTTCACGGAGGGGGTTGAATAATTCACAGAGGTATCAAATAATTCACGGAGGGGGTTAAATAATTCACGGAGGTATGAAACAATTCACGGAGGGGGTTACATAATTCACGGAGGTGTGAAATAACTCACGGAGGGGGTTCAATAATTCACGGAGGTATCAAATAATTCGCGGAGGGGGTTGAATAATTCACTGAGGTATGAAATAATTCACGGAGGGGGTTAAATAATTCACGGAGGTATCAAATAATTCACAGAGGGCGTTGAATTATTCAGGAAGGTATCAAATAATTCACCGAGGGGGTTACATAATTCACGGAGGTGTGAAATAATCCACGGAGGGGGTTCAATAATTCACTGAGGTATCAAGTAATTCACAGAGGGGGTTAAATGATTCAGGGCGGTATCAGATAATTCAGGGGGGGGGGGTCAAATAATTCACGGACGTATCAAATAATTCACGCAGGGGGTTAAATAATTCACGGAGATATCAAATAATTCACGGAGAGGGTTCAATAATTCACGGAGGTATCAAATAATCCACGGAGGGGGTTAAATAATTCACGGAGGTATGAAATCATTCACGGAGGGGGTTTAGTAATTCACGAAGGTATCAAATAATCCACGGAGGGGGTTAAACAATTCACTGAGGTATCAAATAATTCACAGAGGGGGTTAAATGCTTCAGGGAGGTATCAAATAATTCACCGAGGGGGTTAAATAATTCAGGGCGGTATCAGATAATTCACGGGGGGGGGGGTCAAATAATTCACGGAGGTATCAAATAATTCACGCAGGGGGTTAAATGATTCACGGAGATATCAAATAATCCACGGAGGGGGTTGAATAATTCACGGACATGTGAAATAATTCACGGAGGGGGTTAAATAATTCATGGAGGTATCAAATATTTCACGGACGGGGTTAAGTAATTTACGGAGGTATCAAAGAAATCATGGAGGGGGTTAAATAATTCATTGAGGTATCAAATAATTCACGGAGGGGGTTAAATAAATCACGGAGGTATCAAATATTTCATGGAGGGGGTAACCAATTCACCCAGGTATCAAAAAATTCACGGAGGTATCAGATAATTCACGGAGGGGGTTAAACAATTCACGGAGGTATGAAATAATTCACGGAGGGGGTTAAGTAATTCACGGAGGTGTGAAATAATTCACGGAGGGGCTTCAATAATTCATGGAGGTATGAAATAATTCACGGAGGGGGTTACATAATTCACGGAGGTATGAAATAATTCACGGAGGGGGTTAAACAATTCACGGAGGTATGAAATAATTCATTGAGGGGGTTCAATAATTCACGGAGGTATCAAATAATCCACGGAGGGGGTTAAATGATTCACGGAGGTGTGAAATAATTCACGGAGGGGGTTAAATAATTCAGGGCGGTATCAGATAATTCACGGGGGGGGTCAAATAATTCACGGAGGTATCAAATAATTCACGGACGGGGTCAAATATTTCACGGAGGTATGAAATCATTCACGGAGGGGGTTTAGTAATTCACGAAGGTATCAAATAATCCACGGAGGGGGTTAAATAATTCACGGCGGTATCAAATAATCCACGGAGGGGGTTAAATAAATCACGGAGGTATCAAATATTTCATGGAGGGGGTAACCAACTCACCCAGGTATCAAAAAATTCACGGAGGTATCAGATAATTCACGGAGGGGGTTAAACAATTCACGGAGGTATGAAATAATTCACGGATGGGGTTAAGTAATTCACGGAGGGGCTTCAATGATTCATGGAGGTATGAAATAATTCACGGAGGGGGTTACATAATTCACGGAGGTATCGAATAATTCACGGAGGGGGTTAAACAATTCACGGAGGTATGAAATAATTCATTGAGGGGGTTCAATAATTCACGGAGGTATGAAGTAATTCACGGAGGGGGTTACATAATTCACGGAGGTGTGAAATAATTCACGGAGGGGGTTACATAAGTCACGGAGGTATCAAATAATTTACGGAGGGGGTTAAATAATTCACGGAGATATCAAATACTTCACGGAGGGGGTTAAATAATTCACGGAGGTATCAAACAATCCACGGAGGGGGTTAGGTAATTCACGGAGGTATGAAATAATTCACGGAGGGGGTGAAATAATTCACGGAGGTATGAAATAATTCACGGAGGGGGTTTAATAATTCACGAAGGTATCAAATAATCCACGGAGGGGGTTAAATAATTCACGGAGGTATGAAATCATTCACGGAGGGGGTTAAATAATTCACCGAGGTATCAAATAATCCACGGAGGGGGTCGCACAATTCACGGACATGTGAAATCATTCACGGAGGGGGTTAAATACTTCACGGGGGTATGAAATAATTCACCGAGGGGGTAAAATAATTCATGGCGGTATCAGATATTTCACGGACGGGGTTAAGTAATTCGCAGAGGTATGAAATAATTCGCGGAGGGGGTTAAGGAATTCACAGAGGTATGAAATAATTCACGCAGGGGGTTAAATAATTCACGGAGGTATCAAATAATTCACAGAGGGGGTTAAATAATTCACGGAGGTATCAAATAATTCACGCAGGGGGTTAAATAATTCACCCAGGTATAAAAAAATTCACGGAGGGGGTCAAACAATTTAGAGGTATCAAATAATTCACGGAGGTATCAGATAATTCATGGAGGGGGTTAAATAATTCACGGAGGTATGTTATACTTCACGGAGGGGGTTAAATAATTCAGAGAGGTATCAAATAATTCACAGAGGGGGTTAAATAATTCACGGAGGTATGAAATGATTCACGGTGGTATGAAATAATTCATGGAGGGGGTTATATAATTCACGGAGGTATCAAATAATTCACGGAGGGGGTAAAAGAATTCACGGTGGTATCAAATAATTCGCGGAGGGGGCGAAAAAATTCATGGACGTATGAAATAATTCACAGACGGGGTTAAACAATTCACCGAGGTATGAAATAATTCACGGAGGGGGTTACATAATTCACGGAGGTGTGAAATAATTCACGGAGGGGGTTCAATAATTCACGGAGGTATGAAATAAATCACGGAGGGGGTTAAATAATTCACGCAGGTTTCAAATAATTCACGGAGGGGGTTAAATAATTCACGGAGGTATCAAATAATCCACGGAGGGGGTTGAATAATTCACGGAGGTATCAAATAATTCGCGGAGGGGGTTAAGTAATTCACGGCGGTATCAAATAATCCACGGAGGGGGTTAAATAATTCACAGAGGTATGAAATAATTCATGGAGGGGGTTAAATGATTCACGGAGGTATCAAATAATTCACGGAGGGGGTTAAAGATTTCACGGAGGTATCAAATAATTCACGGAGGGGGTTAAATGATTCACGGAGGTATGAAATAATTCACGGAGGGGGTTAAATAATTCACGGAGGTATCAAATAATTCAGGGAGGGGGTTAAATAATTCACGGAGGTATGAAATAATTCACGGAGGGGGTTACATAATTCACGGAGGTGTGAAATAATTCACGGAGGGGGTTCAATAATTCGCGGAGGTATCAAATAATTCACGGAGGGGGTTGAATAATTCACGGAGGTATGAAATAATTCACGGAGGGCGTTAAATAATTCACGCAGGTATCAAATCATTCACGGAGGGGGTTAAATAAGTCACGGAGGCATCAAATAATTCATAGAGGGGGTAACTAAGTCACGAAGGTATCAAACAATTCACGGAGGCATCAAATAATTCATAGAGGGGGTAACTAAGTCACGAAGGTATCAAATAATTCACGGAGGGGGTTAAATAATTCACGGAGGTATCAAATAATTCACGGAGGGGATTAAATAATTCACGGAGGTGTGAAATGATTTACGGACGGGGTTAAATGATTCACGTTAAATAATTCACGGAGATATCAGAGAATTCACGGAGGGGTTAAATAATTCACGGAGGTATCAAAATATTCACGGAGGGGGTTAAATAATTCACGGAGGCATCAAATAATTCATTGAGGGGGTTAAATAATTCACGGAGGTATCAAAAAGTTCACGGATGGGTTTAAATCATTCATGGAGGTATGAAATTATTCACGGAGGGGGTTAAATTGAGGTATGAATGGAGGTATGAAGTAAATCACGGTGGGGGTTAAACAGTTCACAGACCCATGTAATAATTCACGCAGGGGGTTAAATAATTCACGGAGGTATGAAAGAATTCACGGAGGGGGTTAAATGATTCACGGCGGTATCAAAAAGTTCACGGAGGGGATTAAATAAGTCACGAAGGTATGAAATAACTCACGGAGGAGGTAAAATAATTCACGGAGGTCTGAAATAATTCACGGAGGGGGTTAAATAATTCACGGAGGTATGAAATAGTTCACCGAGGTATCAAAAAATTCACGGAGGGGGTTAAAGAATTCACGGAGGTATGAAATTATTCACGGAGGGGGTTGGATTTTTCGCGGACGTATGAAATAACTCACGGAGGGGGTCAAATAATTCACGGACGTATGAAGTTTTTCTTGGAGGGGGTTAAATAATTCACGGAGGTATGAAATAATTCACGGAGGGGGTTAAATACTTCACGGAGGTATCAAAAAATTCAGGGAGGGGGTTAAATAATTCACGGAGGTATCAAATAATTCACGGATCGGGTTGAATAATTCATGGAGGTATGAAGGAATTCACGGAGGGGGTTAAATATTTCATGGAGGTATGAAATAATTCACGGAGGGAGTTGAATAATTCACGGAGGTATCAAATAGTCCACGGAGGGGGTTAAATAATTCACGGAGGTATGAAATACTTCACGGAGGGGGTTAAATAATTCACGGAGGTATCAGATGATTCACGGAGAGGGTTAAATAATTCCCGGAGGTATCAAATAATTCACGGAGGGTGGTTAAATAATTCACGGAGGTATGAAATAATTCACGGAGGGGGTTAAATAATTCATGGAGGTATCAGATAATTCACGGAGGGGGTCAAATAATTCACGGAGGTATCAAATAATTCACGGATGGGGTTAAATAATTCACGGAGGGATCAAATAATTCATGGAGGGGGTTAAATAATGCACAGGGGCATCAAATAATTCATAGAGGGGGTAACTAAGTCACGGAGGTATCAAAAAATTCACGGAGGGGGTTAAATAATTCACGGAGGTATGAAACAATTCAGGGAGGGGGTGAAATAATTCACGGAGGTATGAAAGAATTCACGGAGGGGGTTAAATACGTCACGGAGATTTCAAAAATTTCACGGAGGGGGTTGAATACTTCACGGAGGTATGAAATAATTCACCGAGGGGGTTAAATGATTCAGCGAGGTATCAGATAATTCACGGAGGGGGTTCAATAATTCGCAGAGGAATGAAATAATTCAGGGAGGGGGTTTAATAATTCACGGAGGTATGAAATAATTCAAGGAGGGGTTAAATAATTCACGGAGGTATCAAGGAATTCACGGAGGGCGTTGAATAAGACACGGAGGTATGACATAATTCACGGAGGGGGTTATATAAATCACGGAGGTATCAAATACATCACAGAGGGGGTTAAATAATTCAGGGAGGTATCAAATAATTCACGGAGGGGGTTAAATAATTCAGGGAGGTGTCAGATAATTCACGGAGGGGGTTAAATAATTCACGGAGGTATGAAATAATTCACAGAGGGGGTTAAATAATTCACGGAGGTATGGAATAATTCACAGAGGGGGTTAAACAATTCACGGAGGTATGAAATAATTCACGGAGGGGGTTAAATAATTCACGAAGGTTTGAAATAATTCACGGAGGGGGTTCAATAATTCACGGAGGTATGAAATAATTCACGGAGGGGGTTAAATAATGCAGGGAGGTGTCAGATAATTCACGGAGGGGATTAAATAATTCACGGAGGTATGAAATAATTCACAGAGGGGGTTAAATAATTCACGCAGGTATCAAATAATTCACGGAGGGGGTTACATAATTCACGCAGGTGTGAAATAATTCACGAGGGGGTTAAATAAGTCATGGAGGTATCAAATAATTCACGGAGGGGGTTAAAGAATTCACGGAGATATCAAATAATTCACGGAGGGGGTTAAATGATTCACGGAGGTATGAAATAATTCACGGAGGGGGTTAGATAATTCACGGAGGTATGAAATAATTCACGGAGGGGGTTAAATAATTCACAGAGGTATCAAATAATTCACGGAGGGGGTTCAATGATTCACGGAGGTATGAAATAGTTCACGGAGGGGGCTAAATAATTCACGGAGGTATCAAATAAATTACGGACGGGGTTAAATAATTCATGCAGGTTTCAAATAGTTCACGGAGGGGGTTCAATAACTCACGGAGGTATGAAATATTTCACGGAGGGGGTTAAATAATTCAGGGAGGTATCAGATAATTCACGGAGTGGGTTAAATAATTCACGGACATATCAAATGATTCACGGAGGGGGTTAAATAATTCACGGAGGTATCAAATAATCCACGGAGGGGGTTGAATAATTCACGGAGGTATCAAATTATTCGCGGAGTGGGTTAAGTAATTCACGGCGGTATCAAATAATCCACGGAGGGGGTTAAATAATTCACGGAGGTATGAAATAATTCATGGAGGGGGTTAAATAATTCACGGAGGTATCAAATAATTCACGGAGGGGGTTAAAGATTTCACGGAGGTATCAAATAATTCACGGAGGGGGTTAAATAATTCACGGAGGTATGAAAGAATTCACAGAGGGGGTTAAATAATTCAGGGAGGTATCAAATAATTCACCGAGGGGGTTAGATAATTCACGAAGGTATCAAATAATTCACGGACGGGGTTAAATAATTCACAGAGGTATCAAATAATTCACAGAGGGGGTTCAATAATTCACGGAGGTATGAAATAATTCACGGAGGGGGCTAAATAATTCACGGAGGTATCAAATAATTCACGGACGGGGTTAAATAATTCACGGAGGTTTCAAATAATTCACGGAGGGGGTTAAATACCTCACGGAGGTATCAAATAATTCACGGAGGGGGTTCAATAACTCACGGAGGTATGAAATAATTCACGGAGGGGGCTAAATAATTCAGGGAGGTATGAGATAATTCACGGAGGGGGTTAAATAATTCACGGAGATATCAAATAATTCACGGAGGGGGTTAAATAATTCACGGAGGTATGAAACAATTCACGGAGGGGACCAAATAATTCACGGAGGTATCAAATCATTCGCGGAGGGGGTTAAGTAATTCACGGCGGTATCAAATAATCCACGGAGGGGGTTAAATGATTCACGGAGGTATGAAATAATTTATGGAGGGGGTTGAATAATTCACGGAGGTATCAAATAGTTCACGGAGGGGGTTAAAGATTTCACGGAGGTATCAGATAATTCACGGAGGGGGTTAAACAATTCACGGAGGTATGAAATAATACACGGAGGGGGTTACATAATTCAAGGACGTGTGAAATAATTCACTGAGGGGGTGAAATAATTCACAGAGGTATGAAATTATTCACGGAGGGGGTTACATAATTCACGGAGGTATCAAATAATTCACTGAGGGGGTTCAATAATTCACGGAGGTATCAAATAATTCACGGAGGGGGTTGAATAATTCACGGAGGTATGAAATAATTCACGGAGGGGGTTAAATAATTCACGCAGGTATCAAATAATTCACAGAGGGGGTTAAATAAGTCACGGAGGCATCAAATAATTCATAGAGGGGGTAACTAAGTCACGAAGGTATCAAATAATTCACGGAGGGGGTTAAATAAGTCACGGAGGCATCAAATAATTCATAGAGGGGGTAACTAAGTCAGAAAGGTATCAAATAATTCACGGAGCGGGTTAAATAATTCACGGAGGTATCAAATAATTCACGGAGGGGATTAAATAATTCACGGAGGTATGAAATGATTCACAGAGGGGGTTAAATAATTCACGCAGGTATCAAATAATTCACGGAGGGGGTTACATAATTCACGCATGTGTGAAATAATTCACGAGGGGGTTAAATAAGTCATGGAGGTATCAAATAATTCACGGAGGGGGTTAAAGAATTCACGGAGATATCAAATAATTCACGGAGGGGGTTAAATAATTCACGGAGGTATGAAATAATTCACGGAGGGGGTTAGATAATTCACGGAGGTATGAAATAATTCACGGAGGGGGTTAAATAATTCACAGAGGTATCAAATAATTCACGGAGGGGGTTCAATGATTCACGGAGGTATGAAATAGTTCACGGAGGGGGCTAAATAATTCACGGAGGTATCAAATAATTTACGGACGGGGTTAAATAATTCATGCAGGTTTCAAATAGTTCACGGAGGGGGTTCAATAACTCACGGAGGTATGAAATATTTCACGGAGGGGGTTAAATAATTCAGGGAGGTATCAGATAATTCACGGAGGGGCTTAAATAATTCACGGACATATCAAATAATTCACGGAGGGGGTTAAATAATTCACGGAGGTATCAAATAATCCACGGAGGGGGTTGAATAATTCACGGAGGTATCAAATTATTCGCGGAGTGGGTTAAGTAATTCACGGCGGTATCAAATAATCCACGGAGGGGGTTAAATAATTCACGGAGGTATGAAATAATTCATGGAGGGGGTTAAATAATTCACGGAGGTATCAAATAATTCACGGAGGGGGTTAAAGATTTCACGGAGGTATCAAATAATTCACGGAGGGGGTTAAATAATTCACGGAGGTATGAAAGAATTCACAGAGGGGGTTAAATAATTCAGGGAGGTATCAAATAATTCACCGAGGGGGTTAGATAATTCACGAAGGTATCAAATAATTCACGGACGGGGTTAAATAATTCACAGAGGTATCAAATAATTCACAGAGGGGGTTCAATAATTCACGGAGGTATGAAATAATTCACGGAGGGGGCTAAATAATTCACGGAGGTATCAAATAATTCACGGACGGGGTTAAATAATTCACGGAGGTTTCAAATAATTCACGGAGGGGGTTAAATACCTCACGGAGGTATCAAATAATTCGGGGAGGGGGTTCAATAACTCACGGAGGTATGAAATAATTCACGGAGGGGGCTAAATAATTCAGGGAGGTATGAGATAATTCACGGAGGGGGTTAAATAATTCACGGAGATATCAAATAATTCACGGAGGGGGTTAAATAATTCACGGAGGTATGAAACAATTCACGGAGGGGACCAAATAATTCACGGAGGTATCAAATCATTCGCGGAGGGGGTTAAGTAATTCACGGCGGTATCAAATAATCCACGGAGGGGGTTAAATGATTCACGGAGGTATGAAATAATTTATGGAGGGGGTTGGATAATTCACGGAGGTATCAAATAGTTCACGGAGGGGGTTAAAGATTTCACGGAGGTATCAGATAATTCACGGAGGGGGTTAAACAATTCACGGAGGTATGAAATAATACACGGAGGGGGTTACATAATTCAAGGACGTGTGAAATAATTCACTGAGGGGGTGAAATAATTCACAGAGGTATGAAATTATTCACGGAGGGGGTTACATAATTCACGGAGGTATCAAATAATTCACTGAGGGGGTTCAATAATTCACGGAGGTATCAAATAATTCACGGAGGGGGTTGAATAATTCACGGAGGTATGAAATAATTCACGGAGGGGGTTAAATAATTCACGCAGGTATCAAATAATTCACAGAGGGGGTTAAATAAGTCACGGAGGCATCAAATAATTCATAGAGGGGGTAACTAAGTCACGAAGGTATCAAATAATTCACGGAGGGGGTTAAATAAGTCACGGAGGCATCAAATAATTCATAGAGGGGGTAACTAAGTCAGAAAGGTATCAAATAATTCACGGAGCGGGTTAAATAATTCACGGAGGTATCAAATAATTCACGGAGGGGATTAAATAATTCACGGAGGTATGAAATGATTCACGGACGGGGTTAAATAATTCAGCGAGATATCAGATAATTCACGGAGGGGGTTAAATAATTCACGGAGGTATCAAATTGTTCATGGAGGGGGTGAAATAATTCATGGAGGCATCAAATAATTCATTGAGGGGGTTAAATAATTCACGGAGGTATCAAAAAGTTCACGGAGGGGGTTAAATCATTCATGGAGGTATGAAATTATTCACAGAGGGGGTTAAATATTTCGCGGATGTATGAAATAAATCACGGTGGGGGTTAAAGAATTCACAGACCCATGAAATAATTCACGGAGGTATGAAAGAATTCACGGAGGGGGTTAAATGATTCACGGCGGTATCAAAAAGTTCACGGAGGGGATTAAATAAGTCACCGAGGTATGAAATTATTCAGGGAGGGGGTTGGATTTTTCGCGGACGTATGAAATAATTCACGGAGGGGGTCAAATAATTCACGGAGGTATGAAGTTATTCACGGAGAGGGTTAAATAATTCACGGAGGTATGAAATAATTCACGGAGGGGGTCAAATAATTCACAGAGGTATGAAATATTTCACGGAGGGGGTCAAATAATTCACGGAGGCATGAAATAATTCACGGAGGGAGTTAGATGATTCACGGAGGCATCAAATAAATCACGGAGGGGTTAATTAATTCGCGGAGGTATGAAATAATTCACTGAGGGGGTCAAATAACTCACCGAGGTATGAAATAATTCACGGAGGGGGTCAAATAATTCACGGAGGTGTGAAATGATTCACGGAGGGGGTGAAGAAATTCACGGAGGTATGAAATAGTTCACGGAGGGGGTTATATAATTCACAGAGGTATGAAATTATTCACGGAGGGGGTTACATAATTCACGGACGTATGAAATAATTCACGGAGGGGGTTCAATAATTCACGGAGGTATGAAATAATTCACGGAGGGGGTTACATAATTCAAGGAGGTGTGAAATAATTCACGGAGGGGGTTAAATAAGTCACGGGGGTATCTAATAATTCACGGAGGGGGTTAAATGATTCACGGAGATATCAAATAATTCACGGAGGGGGTTAAATAATTCACGAAGGTATGAAACAATTCACGAAGGGGGTTGGATGATTCACGGAGGTATCACATAATTCACGGAGGGGGTTAAATAATTCACAGAGGTATCAAATAATTCACGGAGGGGGTTAAATAATTCATGGAGGTATGAAATAATTCACGGAGGGGGTTGAATAATTCACGGAGGTATCAAATAATTCACGGAGGGGGTTAAATAATTCACGGAGGTATGAAATAATTCACGGAGGGGGTTACATAATTCACGGAGGTGTGAAATAATTCACGGAGGGGGTTCAATAATTCACGGAGGTATCAAATAATTCACGGAGGGGGTCGAATAATTCACGGAGGTATGAAACAATTCACGGAGGGGGTTAAATAATCCACGCAGGTATCAAATAATTCGTGGAGGGGGTTAAATAAGTCACGGAGGCATCAAACAATTCATAGAGGGGGTAACTAAGTCACGAAGGTATCAAATAATTCACGGAGGGGGTTAAATAAGTCACGGAGGCATCAAATAATTCATAGAGGGGGTAACTAAGCCACGAAGGTATCAAATAATTCACGGAGGGGGTTAAATAATTTACGGAGGTATCAAATAATTCACGGAGGGGATTAAATCATTCACGGAGGTATGAAATGATTCACGGACGGGGTTAAATAATTCACGGAGATATCAGATAATTCACGGAGGGGGTCAAATAATTCACGGAGGTATCAAATTATTCATTGAGGGGGTTAACTAATTCACGGAGGCATCACATAATTCATCGAGGGGGTTAAATAATTCACGGAGGTATCAAAAAGTTCACGGAGGGGGTTATATCATTCATGGAGGTATGAAATTATTCACGGAGGGGGTTAAATATTTCGCGGATGTATGAAATAAATCACGGTGGGGGTTAAAGAATTCACAGACGCATGAAATAATTCACGGAGGGGGTTAAAAAATTCACGGAGGTATTAAGGAATTCACGGAGGGGGTTAAATGATTCACGGCGGTATCAAAAAGTTCACGGAGGGGATTAAATAAGTCACGAAGGTATGAAACAACTCACGGAGAAGGTAAAGAAATTCACGGAGGTATGAAATATTTCACGGAGGGTATGAAATGATTCACTGAGGTATCAAAAAATTCACGGAGGTATGAAATCATTCACGGAGGGGGTCGGATTTTTCGCGCACGTATGAAATAATTCACGGAGGGGGTCAAATAATTCACGGAGGTATGAAGTTATCCACGGAGGGGGTTAAATAATTCACGTAGGTATGAAATAATTCACGGAGGGGGTCAAATAATTTACGGAGGTATGAAATATTTCACGGAGGGGGTCAAATGATTCACGGAGGTATGAAATAATTCACGGAGGGGGTTAGATAATTCACGGAGGCATCAAATAAATCACGGAGGGGTTAAATAATTCGCGGAGGTATGAAATAATTCACGGAGGGGGGGTTAAATAATTCACGGAGGTATGAAGTTATTCACGGAGGGGGTTAAATAATGCACGGAGGTATGAAAGAATTCACGGAGGGGGTTAAATGATTCGCGGCGGTATCAAAAAGTTCACGGAGGTATGAAATAATTCACGGAGGAGGTTAAACAATTCACGGGGGTAAGGAAATAATTTACGGAGGGGATTAAATACTTCACGGAGGTATCAAAAAATTCACGGAGGGGGTTAAATGATTCACGGAGGTATCAAATAATTCACGGAGGGGGTTGAATGATTCATGGAGGTATGAAGGAATTCATGGAGGGGGTTAAAAAATTCACGGAGGTTATCAAATAATTCACGGAGGGGGTTAACTTTTTCATGGAGGTATGAAATAATTCACGGAGGGAGTTCAATAATTCACGGAGGTATCAAATAGTCCACGGAGGGGGTTAAATAATTCACGCAGGTATGAAATACTTCACGGAGGGGGTTAAATAATTCACGGAGGTATCAGATAATCCACGGAGAGGGTCAAATAATTCACGGAGGTATCAAATAATTCACGGAGGGTGGTTAAATAATTCACGGAGGTATGAAATAATTCACGGAGGGGGTTAAATAATTCACGGAGGTATCAGATAATTCACGGAGGGGGTTAAATAATTCACGGAGGTATGAAACAATTCAGGGAGGGGGTGAGATAATTCACGGAGGTATGAAAGAATTCACGGAGGGGGTTAAATACTTCACGGAGATTTAAAATAATTCACGGGGGGGGTTGAATACTTCACGGAGGTATGAAATAATTCACCGAGGGGGTTAAATGCTTCAGCGAGGTATCAGATAATTCACGGAGGGGGTTTAATGATTCACGGGGGTATGAAATAATTCAAGGAGGGGTTAAATAATTCACGGAGGTATCAAATAATTCACGGAGGGGGTTAAATAGTTCACGGAGGTATGAAATAATTCACGGCGGGGGTTTAATAATTCACGGAGGTATGAAATAATTGACGCAGGGGGTCAAAAATTTCACGGGGGTATCAAAAAATTCATGGAGGGCGTTGAATAAGACACGGAGGTATGACATAATTCACGGAGGGGGTTAAATAAATCACGGAGGTATCAAATAATTCACAGAGGGGGTTAAATAATTCAGGGAGGTATGAAATCATTCGCAGAGGGGGTTAAATAATTCATGGAGGTATGAAATACTTCACGGAGGGGGTTAAATAATTCACGGAGGTATGAAATAATTCACGCAGGGGGTTAAATAATTCACGGAGGTATGAAACAATTCACGGAGGGGGTTAAATAATTCACGGAGGTATCAAATAATCCACGGAGGGGGTTGAATAATTCACGGAGGTATCAAATAATTCGCGGAGGGGGTTAAATAATTCACGGAGGTATCAAATAATCCACGGAGGGGGTTGAACAATTCACGGACGTGTAAAATAATTCACGCAGGGGGTTCAATAATTCACGGGGGTATGAAATAATTCTTGGAGGGGGTTGAATAATTCACGGAGGTATCAAAGAATTCACGGAGGGGGTTAAATAATTCACGGAGGTATCAAATAATTCACGGATGGGGTTAAATAATTCACGGAGGTATCAAATCATTCACGCAGGGGGTTAAATAATATACGGAGGTATCAAATAATTCACAGAGGGGTTTGAATAATTCATGGAGGTATGAAAGAATTTACGGAGGGGGTTAAATAATTCACGGAGGGTATCAAATAAATCACGGAGGGGGTTAAATATTTCATGGAGGTATGAAATAATCCACGGAGGGAGTTGAATAATTCCCGCAGGTATCAAATAGTCCACGGAGGGGGTTAAATAATTCACGGAGGTATGAAATACGTCAAGGAGGGGGTTAAATAATTCACGGAGGTATCAAATAATTCAAGGAGGGGTTAAGTAATTCACGGAGGTATCAAATAATTCACGGAGGGGGTTAAATAGTTCACGGAGGTATGAAATAATTCACGGAGGGGGTTCAATAATTCACGGAGGTATGAAATAATTGACGCAGGGGGTTAAATAATTCACGGCGGTATCAAAAAATTCACGGAGGGCGCTGAATAAGACACGGAGGTATGACATAATTCACGGAGGGGGTTAAATAAATCACGGGGGTATCTGATAATTCACAGAGGGGGTTAAATAATTCAGGGAGGTATCAAATAATTCACGGAGGGGTTAAATAATTCACGGAGGTATGAAATAATTCACAGAGGAGGTTAAATAATTCACGGAGGTATGAAATAATTCACGGAGGGGGTTATATAATCCACGGAGGTATGAAATAATTCACGGAGGGGGTTAAATAATTCACGGAAGTATGAAAAAACTCACGGAGGGGGTTAAATAATTCACGGAGGTATCAAATAATCCACGGAGGGGGTTGAATAATTCACGGAGGTATCAAAGTATTCGCGGAGGGGGTTAAATAATTGACGGAGGTATCAAATAATCCACGGAGGGGGTTGAATAATTCACGGACATGTGAAATAATTCACGGAGGGGGTTAAATAATTCACGGGGGTATGAAATAATTCTTGGAGGGGGTTGAATAATTCATGGGGGTATCAGATAATTCATGGAGGGGGTTAAATAATTGACGGATGTATCAAAGAATTCACGGAGGGGGTTCAATAATTCACGGAGGTATCAAATAATTCACGGATGGGGTTAAATAATTCACGGAGGTATCAAATCATTCACGGAGGGGGTTGAATAATTCACGGAGGCATCAAATAATTCACGGAGGGGTTTAAATAGTTCACGGAGGTATCAAATAATTCACGGAGGGGGCGAAATAATTCACGGAGGTATCAGATAATTCACGGAAGGGGTCAAATGATTCACCGAGGGGGTTAAATAATTCATGGAGATATCAAATAACTCACGGAGGGGGTTAGATAATTCATCGAGGTATCAAATAATCCACGGAGGGGGTTAAATAATTCACGGAGGGGGTCAAATAATTCACGGAGGTATGAACTAATTCACGGAGGGGGTTAGATAATTCACGGAGGTATCAAATCATTCACGGAGGGGGTTAAACAATTCACGGAGGTACGAAATAATTCACGGAGGGGGTTAAATAACTCACGGAGGTATCAAATAATTCACGGAGGGGGTCAAATAATTCACGGAGGTATGAACTAATTCACGGAGGGGGTTAGATAATTCACGGAGGTATCAAATCATTCACGGAGGGGGTTCAATAATTCACGGAGGTATGAAATAATTCACGGAGGGGGTTACATAATTCACGGAGGTATGAAATGATTCACGGAGGGGGTTAAACAATTCACGGAGGTATGAAATAATTCACGGAGGGGATTCAATATTTCATGGAGGTATGAAATAATTCACGAAGGGGGTTACATAATTCAAGGTGGTGTGAAATAATTCACGGAGGGGGTTAAATAAGTCACGGAGGTATCAAATAATTCACGGAGGGGGTTAAATAATTCATTGAGGTATCAGATGATTCACGGACGGGGTTAAATAATTCACGGAGGTATCAAAGAATTCATGGAGCGGTTTAAATAATTCACGGAGGTATCAAATAATTTACGGAGGGGGTTAAATCATTCACGGAGGTATCAAATAATTTACGGAAGGGGGTTAAATAATTCACGGAGGTATCAAATAGTTTACGGAGGGGGTTAAATAGTTCACGGGGGTATGAAATACTTCTTGGAGGGGGTTAAATAATTCATTGAGGTATCAGATAATTCACGGAGGTATCAAAGAATTCATGGTGGGGGTTAAATCATTCACGGAGGTATCAAATAATTCACGGAGGGGGTTATAAAATTCACGGAGGTATCAAAGAATTCATGGAGCGGGTTAAATAATTCACGGAGGTATCAAATAATCCACGGAGGGGGTGAAATAATTCACGGAGGGGGCGAAATAATGCACGGAGGTATCAGATAATTCACGGAAGGGGTTAAATAATTCACGGAGGGGGTTAAATAATTCACGGAGGTATCAAATAATCCACGGAGGGGGTCAAATAATTTACGGAGGGGGTCAAATAATTCACGGAGGTATGAAATTATTCACGGAGGGGGTTAAATAATTCGCGGAGGTATGAAATAATTCACGGAGAGGGTACAATAATTAACGGAGGTATGAAATAAATCACGGAGGGGATTAAATAGTTCACGAAGGTATCAAATAATTCACGGAGCAGGTTAAAAAATTCACAAAGGTATGAAATAATTCACGGAGGGGGTTAAATAATTCGCAGAGATATGAAATGATTCACCGAGGGGGTTCACAGAGGTATCAAATAATTCACGGAGGCCGTTGAATAATTCACGGAGGTATGAAATATTTCACAGAGAGGGTTAAATAATTGACGGAGGTATAAAATAAATCACGTAGGGGGTTAAATAACTCGCGGAGATCTGAAATAATTCACGGAGGACGTGAAATAATTCGCGGAGGTATCAAATAATTCACAGAGGGGGTTGAATTGTTCACGGAGGTATGAAATAATCCACGGAGGGGGTTAAATAATTCAGGGGGGTGTCAAATACTTCACGGAGGGGGTTAAAGAAGTCACGGAGGTATGAAATAATTCACGGAGGGGGTTAAATAATTCACGGAGGGGGTTGAATAATTCGCGGAGATATGAAATGATTCACCAAGGGGGTTAAAAAATTCACGGAAGTATCAAATATTTCACGGAGGGGGTTGAATAATTCACGGAGGTATCAAATAATTCACGGAGGGGGTTGAGTAATGCACGGAGGTATGAAATAATTTACGGAGGGAGTTGAATTATTCACGGAGGTATCAAATAAGCCACGGAGTGGGTTAAATAATTCACGGAGGTATGAAATACTTCACGGAGGGGGTTAAATAATTCACGGAGGTATCAGATAATTCAGGGAGAGGGTTAAATAATTCACTGAGGTATGACATAATTCACGGAGGTATGAAATAATTCACGGAGGGGGTTAAATAATTCACGGAGGCATCAAATAATTCACGGAGGGGGTTAAATAGTTCACGGAGGTATGAAATAATTCACGGCGGGGGTTTAATAATTCACGGAGGTATGAAAAAATTGACGCAGGGGGTTAAAAATTTCACGGCGGTATCAAAAAATTCATGGAGGGCGTTGAATAAGACACGGAGGTATGACATAATTCACAGAGGGGGTTAAATAAATCACGGAGGTATCAAATAATGTACAGAGGGGGTTAAATAATTCAGGGAGGTATGAAATCATTCGCAGAGGGGGTTATATAATTCATGGAGGTATGAAATACTTCACGGAGGGGGTTAAATAATTCACGGAGGTATGAAATAATTCACGCAGGGGGTTAAATAATTCACGGAGGTATGAAACAATTCACGGAGGGGGTTAAATAATTCACGGAGGTATCAAATAATCCACGGAGGGGGTTGAATAATTCACGGAGGTATCAAATAATTCGCGGAGGGGGTTAAATAATTCACGGAGGTATCAAATAATCCACGGAGGGGGTTGAACAATTCACGGACGTGTAAAATAATTCACGCAGGGGGTTCAATAATTCACGGGGGTATGAAATAATTCTTGGAGGGGGTTGAATAACTCTTGGAGGTATCAGATAATTCACGGACGGGGTTAAATAATTCACGGAGGTATCAAAGAATTCACGGAGGGGGTTAAATAATTCACGGAGGTATCAAATAATTCACGGATGGGGTTAAATAATTCGCGGAGGTATCAAATCATTCACGCAGGGGGTTAAATAATATACGGAGGTATCAAATAATTCACAGAGGGGTTTGAATAATTCATGGAGGTATGAAAGAATTTACGGAGGGGGTTAAATAATTCACGGAGGGTATCAAATAAATCACGGAGGGGGTTAAATATTTCATGGAGGTATGAAATAATCCACGGAGGGAGTTGAATAATTCCCGCAGGTATCAAATAGTCCACGGAGGGGGTTAAATAATTCACGGAGGTATGAAATACGTCAAGGAGGGGGTTAAATAATTCACGGAGGTATCAAATAATTCAAGGAGGGGTTAAGTAATTCACGGAGGTATCAAATAATTCACGGAGGGGGTTAAATAGTTCACGGAGGTATGAAATAATTCACGGAGGGGGTTCAATAATTCACGGAGGTATGAAATAATTGACGCAGGGGCTTAAATAATTCACGGCGGTATCAAAAAATTCACGGAGGGCGCTGAATAAGACACGGAGGTATGACATAATTCACGGAGGGGGTTAAATAAATCACGGGGGTATCTAATAATTCACAGAGGGGGTTAAATAATTCAGGGAGGTATCAAATAATTCACGGAGAAGGTTAAATAATTCACGGAGGTATGAAATAATTCACGGAGGGGGTTATATAATTCACGGAGGTATGAAATAATTCACGGAGGGGGTTAAATAATTCACGGAAGTATGAAACAATTCACGGAGGGGGTTAAATAATTCACGGAGGTATCAAATAATCCACGGAGGGGGTTGAATAATTCACGGAGGTATCAAAGTATTCGCGGAGGGGGTTAAATAATTCACGGAGGTATCAAATAATCCACGGAGGGGGTTGAATAATTCACGGACATGTGAAATAATTCACGGAGGGGGTTAAATAATTCACGGGGGTATGAAATAATTCTTGGAGGGGGTTGAATAATTCATGGGGGTATCAGATAATTCATGGAGGGGGTTAAATAATTGACGGATGTATCAAAGAATTCACGGAGGGGGTTAAATAATTCACGGAGGTATCAAATAATTCACGGATGGGGTTAAATACCTCACGGAGGTATCAAATCATTCATGGAGGGGGTTGAATAATTCACGGAGGCATCAAATAATTCACGGAGGGGGTTAAATAGTTCACGGAGGTATCAAATAATTCACGGAGGGGGCGAAATAATTCACGGAGGTATCAGATAATTCACGGAAGGGGTCAAATGATTCACGGAGGGGGCTAAATAATTCATGGAGATATCAAATAATTCACGGAGGGGGTTAGATAATTCATCGAGGTATCAAATAATCCACGGAGGGGGTTAAATAATTCACGCAGGGGGTCAAATAATTCACGGAGGTATGAACTAATTCACGGAGGGGGTTAGATAATTCACGGAGGTATCAAATCATTCACGGAGGGGGTTAAACAATTCACGGAGGTACGAAATAATTCACGGAGGGGGTTAAATAACTCACGGAGGTATCAAATAATTCACGGAGGGGGTCAAATAATTCACGGAGGTATGAACTAATTCACGGAGGGGGTTAGATAATTCACGGAGGTATCAAATCATTCACGGAGGGGGTTCAATAATTCACGGAGGTATGAAATAATTCGCGGAGGGGGTTACATAATTCACGGAGGTATGAAATGATTCACGGAGGGGGTTAAACAATTCACGGAGGTATGAAATAATTCACGGAGGGGATTCAATATTTCATGGAGGTATGAAATAATTCACGGAGGGGGTTACATAATTCAAGGTGGTGTGAAATAATTCACGGAGGGGGTTAAATAAGTCACGGAGGTATCAAATAATTCACGGAGGGGGTTAAATAATTCATTGAGGTATCAAATGATTCACGGACGGGGTTAAATAATTCACGGAGGTATCAAAGAATTCATGGAGCGGTTTAAATAATTCACGGAGGTATCAAATAATTTACGGAGGGGGTTAAATCATTCACGGAGGTATCAAATAATTTACGGAGGGGGTTAAATAATTCACGGGGGTATGAAATACTTCTTGGAGGGGGTTAAATAATTCATTGAGGTATCAGATAATTCACGGACGGGGTTAAATAATTCACGGAGGTATCAAATAATTCACGGAGGGGGCGAAATAATGCACGGAGGTATCAGATAATTCACGGAAGGGGTTAAATAATTCACGGAGGGGGTTAAATAATTCACGGAGGTATCAAATAATCCACGGAGGGGGTCAAATAATTTACGGAGGGGATTAAATAGTTCACGAAGGTATCAAATAATTCACGGAGCAGGTTAAAAAATTCACGGAGGTATGAAATAATTCACGGAGGGGGTTAAATAATTCGCGGAGATATGAAATGATTCACCGAGGGGGTTCACAGAGGTATCAAATAATTCACGGAGGCCGTTGAATAATTCACGGAGGTATGAAATATTTCACAGAGAGGGTTAAATAATTGACGGAGGTATAAAATAAATCACGTAGGGGGTTAAATAACTCGCGGAGATCTGAAATAATTCACGGAGGACGTGAAATAATTCGCGGAGGTATCAAATAATTCACAGAGGGGGTTGAATTGTTCACGGAGGTATGAAATAATCCACGGAGGGGGTTAAATAATTCAGGGGGGTGTCAAATACTTCACGGAGGGGGTTAAATAAGTCACGGAGGTATGAAATAATTCACGGAGGGGGTTAAATAATTCACGGAGGGGGTTGAATAATTCGCGGAGATATGAAATGATTCACCAAGGGGGTTAAAAAATTCACGGAAGTATCAAATATTTCACGGAGGGGGTTGAATAATTCACGGAGGTATCAAATAATTCACGGAGGGGGTTGAGTAATGCACGGAGGTATGAAATAATTTACGGAGGGGGTTGAATTATTCACGGAGGTATCAAATAAGCCACGGAGTGCATTAAATAATTCACGGAGGTATGAAATACTTCACGGAGGGGGTTAAATAATTCACGGAGGTATCAGATAATTCACGGAGAGGGTTAAATAATTCACTGAGGTATGACATAATTCACGGAGGTATGAAATAATTCACGGAGGGGGTTAAATAATTCACGGAGGCATCAAATAATTCATAGAGGAGGTAACTAAGTCACGGAGGGATCAGGTAATTCACGGAGGGGGTTAAATAATTCACGGAGGTATGAAATAATTCACGGAGGGGGTTAAATAATTCACGGAGGTATGAAACAATTCAGGGAGGGGGTGAGATACTTCACGGAGGTATGAAATAATTCACCGAGGGGGTTAAATGCTTCAGCGAGGTATCAGATAATTCACGGAGGGGGTTTAATGATTCACGGGGGTATGAAATAATTCAAGGAGGGGTTAAATAATTCACGGAGATATCAAATAATTCACGGAGGGGGTTAAATAGTTCACGGAGGTATGAAATAATTCACGGCGGGGGTTTAATAATTCACGGAGGTATGAAATAATTGACGCAGGGGGTCAAAAATTTCACGGGGGTATCAAAAAATTCATGGAGGGCGTTGAATAAGACACGGAGGTATGACATAATTCACGGAGGGGGTTAAATAAATCACGGAGGTATCAAATAATTCACAGAGGGGGTTAAATAATTCAGGGAGGTATGAAATCATTCGCAGAGGGGGTTAAATAATTCATGGAGGTATGAAATACTTCACGGAGGGGGTTAAATAATTCACGGAGGTATGAAATAATTCACGCAGGGGGTTAAATAATTCACGGAGGTATGAAACAATTCACGGAGGGGGTTAAATAATTCACGGAGGTATCAAATAATCCACGGAGGGGGTTGAATAATTCACGGAGGTATCAAATAATTCGCGGAGGGGGTTAAATAATTCACGGAGGTATCAAATAATC
This sequence comes from Eutreptiella sp. 'Long Island Sound 2002', assembly GCA_964036045.1. Taxonomy (NCBI): domain Eukaryota; phylum Euglenozoa; class Euglenophyceae; order Eutreptiales; family Eutreptiaceae; genus Eutreptiella; species Eutreptiella sp. 'Long Island Sound 2002'. The sequence continues at coordinate 83,343,761 of OZ038383.1, read as the reverse complement.
CACGGAGGGGGTTGAACAATTCACGGACGTGTAAAATAATTCACGCAGGGGGTTCAATAATTCACGGGGGTATGAAATAATTCTTGGAGGGGGTTGAATAATTCTTGGAGGTATCAGATAATTCACGGACGGGGTTAAATAATTCACGGAGGTATCAAAGAATTCACGGAGGGGGTTAAATAATTCACGGAGGTATCAAATAATTCACGGATGGGGTTAAATAATTCACGGAGGTATCAAATCATTCACGCAGGGGGTTAAATAATATACGGAGGTATCAAATAATTCACAGAGGGGTTTGAATAATTCATGGAGGTATGAAAGAATTTACGGAGGGGGTTAAATAATTCACGAGGGTATCAAATAAATCACGGAGGGGGTTAAATATTTCATGGAGGTATGAAATAATCCACGGAGGGAGTTGAATAATTCCCGCAGGTATCAAATAGTCCACGGAGGGGGTTAAATAATTCACGGAGGTATGAAATACGTCAAGGAGGGGGTTAAATAATTCACGGAGGTATCAAATAATTCAAGGAGGGGTTAAGTAATTCACGGAGGTATCAAATAATTCACGGAGGGGGTTAAATAGTTCACGGAGGTATGAAATAATTCACGGAGGGGGTTCAATAATTCACGGAGGTATGAAATAATTGACGCAGGGGGTTAAATAATTCACGGCGGTATCAAAAAATTCACGGAGGGCGCTGAATAAGACACGGAGGTATGACATAATTCACGGAGGGGGTTAAATAAATCACGGGGGTATCTGATAATTCACAGAGGGGGTTAAATAATTCAGGGAGGTATCAAATAATTCACGGAGGGGTTAAATAATTCACGGAGGTATGAAATAATTCACAGAGGAGGTTAAATAATTCACGGAGGTATGAAATAATTCACGGAGGGGGTTATATAATCCACGGAGGTATGAAATAATTCACGGAGGGGGTTAAATAATTCACGGAAGTTAAAAAAACTCACGGAGGGGGTTAAATAATTCACGGAGGTATCAAATAATCCACGGAGGGGGTTGAATAATTCACGGAGGTATCAAAGTATTCGCGGAGGGGGTTAAATAATTGACGGAGGTATCAAATAATCCACGGAGGGGGTTGAATAATTCACGGACATGTGAAATAATTCACGGAGGGGGTTAAATAATTCACGGGGGTATGAAATAATTCTTGGAGGGGGTTGAATAATTCATGGGGGTATCAGATAATTCATGGAGGGGGTTAAATAATTGACGGATGTATCAAAGAATTCACGGAGGGGGTTCAATAATTCACGGAGGTATCAAATAATTCACGGATGGGGTTAAATAATTCACGGAGGTATCAAATCATTCACGGAGGGGGTTGAATAATTCACGGAGGCATCAAATAATTCACGGAGGGGGTTAAATAGTTCACGGAGGTATCAAATAATTCACGGAGGGGGCGAAATAATTCACGGAGGTATCAGATAATTCACGGAAGGGGTTAAATAATTCATGGAGATATCAAATAATTCACGGAGGGGGTTAGATAATTCATCGAGGTATCAAATAATCCACGGAGGGGGTTAAATAATTCACGGAGGGGGTCAAATAATTCACGGAGGTATGAACTAATTCACGGAGGGGGTTAGATAATTCACGGAGGTATCAAATCATTCACGGAGGGGGTTAAACAATTCACGGAGGTACGAAATAATTCACGGAGGGGGTTAAATAACTCACGGAGGTATCAAATAATTCACGGAGGGGGTCAAATAATTCACGGAGGTATGAACTAATTCACGGAGGGGGTTAGATAATTCACGGAGGTATCAAATCATTCACGGAGGGGGTTCAATAATTCACGGAGGTATGAAATAATTCACGGAGGGGGTTAAATAATTCACGGAGGTATGAAATGATTCACGGAGGGGGTTAAACAATTCACGGAGGTATGAAATAATTCACGGAGGGGATTCAATATTTCATGGAGGTATGAAATAATTCACGAAGGGGGTTACATAATTCAAGGTGGTGTGAAATAATTCACGGAGGGGGTTAAATAAGTCACGGAGGTATCAAATAATTCACGGAGGGGGTTAAATAATTCATTGAGGTATCAGATGATTCACGGACGGGGTTAAATAATTCACGGAGGTATCAAAGAATTCATGGAGCGGTTTAAATAATTCACGGAGGTATCAAATAATTTACGGAGGGGGTTAAATCATTCACGGAGGTATCAAATAATTTACGGAAGGGGGTTAAATAATTCACGGAGGTATCAAATAGTTTACGGAGGGGGTTAAATAGTTCACGGGGGTATGAAATACTTCTTGGAGGGGGTTAAATAATTCATTGAGGTATCAGATAATTCACGGAGGTATCAAAGAATTCATGGAGGGGGTTAAATCATTCACGGAGGTATCAAATAATTCACGGAGGGGGTTAAATAATTCACGGAGGTATCAAAGAATTCATGGAGCGGGTTAAATAATTCACGGAGGTATCAAATAATCCACGGAGGGGGTTAAATAATTCACGGAGGGGGCGAAATAATGCACGGAGGTATCAGATAATTCACGGAAGGGGTTAAATAATTCACGGAGGGGGTTAAATAATTAGCGGAGGTATCAAATAATCCACGGAGGGGGTCAAATAATTTACGGAGGGGGTCAAATAATTCACGGAGGTATGAAATTATTCACGGAGGGGGTTAAATAATTCGCGGAGGTATGAAATAATTCACGGAGAGGGTACAATAATTAACGGAGGTATGAAATAAATCACGGAGGGTATTAAATAGTTCACGAAGGTATCAAATAATTCACGGAGCAGGTTAAAAAATTCACAAAGGTATGAAATAATTCACGGAGGGGGTTAAATAATTCGCAGAGATATGAAATGATTCACCGAGGGGGTTCACAGAGGTATCAAATAATTCACGGAGGCCGTTGAATAATTCACGGAGGTATGAAATATTTCACAGAGAGGGTTAAATAATTGACGGAGGTATAAAATAAATCACGTAGGGGGTTAAATAACTCGCGGAGATCTGAAATAATTCACGGAGGACGTGAAATAATTCGCGGAGGTATCAAATAATTCACAGAGGGGGTTGAATTGTTCACGGAGGTATGAAATAATCCACGGAGGGGGTTAAATAATTCAGGGGGGTGTCAAATACTTCACGGAGGGGGTTAAATAAGTCACGGAGGTATGAAATAATTCACGGAGGGGGTTAAATAATTCACGGAGGGGGTTGAATAATTCGCGGAGATATGAAATGATTCACCAAGGGGGTTAAAAAATTCACGGAAGTATCAAATATTTCACGGAGGGGGTTGAATAATTCACGGAGGTATCAAATAATTCACGGAGGGGGTTGAGTAATGCACGGAGGTATGAAATAATTTACGGAGGGAGTTGAATTATTCACGGAGGTATCAAATAAGCCACGGAGTGGGTTAAATAATTCACGGAGGTATGAAATACTTCACGGAGGGGGTTAAATAATTCACGGAGGTATCAGATAATTCACGGAGAGGGTTAAATAATTCACTGAGGTATGACATAATTCACGGAGGTATGAAATAATTCACGGAGGGGGTTAAATAATTCACGGAGGCATCAAATAATTCACGGAGGGGGTTAAATAGTTCACGGAGGTATGAAATAATTCACGGCGGGGGTTTAATAATTCACGGAGGTATGAAAAAATTGACGCAGGGGGTTAAAAATTTCACGGCGGTATCAAAAAATTCATGGAGGGCGTTGAATAAGACACGGAGGTATGACATAATTCACAGAGGGGGTTAAATAAATCACGGAGGTATCAAATAATGTACAGAGGGGGTTAGATAATTCAGGGAGGTATGAAATCATTCGCAGAGGGGGTTAAATAATTCATGGAGGTATGAAATACTTCACGGAGGGGGTTAAATAATTCACGGAGGTATGAAATAATTCACGCAGGGGGTTAAATAATTCACGGAGGTATGAAACAATTCACGGAGGGGGTTAAATAATTCACGGAGGTATCAAATAATCCACGGAGGGGGTTGAATAATTCACGGAGGTATCAAATAATTCGCGGAGGGGGTTAAATAATTCACGGAGGTATCAAATAATCCACGGAGGGGGTTGAACAATTCACGGACGTGTAAAATAATTCACGCAGGGGGTTCAATAATTCACGGGGGTATGAAATAATTCTTGGAGGGGGTTGAATAATTCTTGGAGGTATCAGATAATTCACGGACGGGGTTAAATAATTCACGGAGGTATCAAAGAATTCACGGAGGGGGTTAAATAATTCACGGAGGTATCAAATAATTCACGGATGGGGTTAAATAATTCACGGAGGTATCAAATCATTCACGCACGGGGTTAAATAATATACGGAGGTATCAAATAATTCACAGAGGGGTTTGAATAATTCATGGAGGTATGAAAGAATTTACGGAGGGGGTTAAATAATTCACGGAGGGTATCAAATAAATCACGGAGGGGGTTAAATATTTCATGGAGGTATGAAATAATCCACGGAGGGAGTTGAATAATTCCCGCAGGTATCAAATAGTCCACGGAGGGGGTTAAATAATTCACGGAGGTATGAAATACGTCAAGGAGGGGGTTAAATAATTCACGGAGGTATCAAATAATTCAAGGAGGGGTTAAGTAATTCACGGAGGTATCAAATAATTCACGGAGGGGGTTAAATAGTTCACGGAGGTATGAAATAATTCACGGAGGGGGTTCAATAATTCACGGAGGTATGAAATAATTGACGCAGGGGGTTAAATAATTCACGGCGGTATCAAAAAATTCACGGAGGGCGCTGAATAAGACACGGAGGTATGACATAATTCACGGAGGGGGTTAAATAAATCACGGGGGTATCTAATAATTCACAGAGGGGGTTAAATAATTCAGGGAGGTATCAAATAATTCACGGAGAAGGTTAAATAATTCACGGAGGTATGAAATAATTCACGGAGGGGGTTATATAATTCACGGAGGTATGAAATAATTCACGGAGGGGGTTAAATAATTCACGGAAGTATGAAACAATTCACGGAGGGGGTTAAATAATTCACGGAGGTATCAAATAATCCACGGAGGGGGTTGAATAATTCACGGAGGTATCAAAGTATTCGCGGAGGGGGTTAAATAATTCACGGAGGTATCAAATAATCCACGGAGGGGGTTGAATAATTCACGGACATGTGAAATAATTCACGGAGGGGGTTAAATAATTCACGGGGGTATGAAATAATTCTTGGAGGGGGTTGAATAATTCATGGGGGTATCAGATAATTCATGGAGGGGGTTAAATAATTGACGGATGTATCAAAGAATTCACGGAGGGGGTTAAATAATTCACGGAGGTATCAAATAATTCACGGATGGGGTTAAATACCTCACGGAGGTATCAAATCATTCACGGAGGGGGTTGAATAATTCACGGAGGCATCAAATAATTCACGGAGGGGGTTAAATAGTTCACGGAGGTATCAAATAATTCACGGAGGGGGCGAAATAATTCACGGAGGTATCAGATAATTCACGGAAGGGGTCAAATGATTCACGGAGGGGGCTAAATAATTCATGGAGATATCAAATAATTCACGGAGGGGGTTAGATAATTCATCGAGGTATCAAATAATCCACGGAGGGGGTTAAATAATTCACGCAGGGGGTCAAATAATTCACGGAGGTATGAACTAATTCACGGAGGGGGTTAGATAATTCACGGAGGTATCAAATCATTCACGGAGGGGGTTAAACAATTCACGGAGGTACGAAATAATTCACGGAGGGGGTTAAATAACTCACGGAGGTATCAAATAATTCACGGAGGGGGTCAAATAATTCACGGAGGTATGAAATAATTCACGGAGGGGGTTAGATAATTCACGGAGGTATCAAATCATTCACGGAGGGGGTTCAATAATTCACGGAGGTATGAAATAATTCACGGAGGGGGTTACATAATTCATGGAGGTATGAAATGATTCACGGAGGGGGTTAAACAATTCACGGAGGTATGAAATAATTCACGGAGGGGATTCAATATTTCATGGAGGTTGTGGTGCAGCAAGAGTGGCAAAACTCACGGCCTTCTTCAGGGGCACTCCAAGATTACCGTGCCTGGATTTTGCATTGGTCAGTGCTTTTGAAGAGGTTGGGAGGGGTGTCACCGGACTTAGCTAAGACCCAATATTTGCATGCGTTGCTGTCCTGTGGGTTTTATGATTCGTAGCTTGAAAAACCGTATGAGCATCAGCATCAACAGCCCAAGAATTTGACTTTGGAGCAGTGAGCAGTAATTTCATCATGCCTTGGTTGAGGACACGCAGGTGCTTTAATGTGTCCAAGGAGGCGGCAGGGCGTGGGGTTGGTGACAGTGCCCCAGAGGCTAAGCCAGACTCCTCGGCTGATGTGTTGCCTGTGCGTGCTCTGAATGGTGATAGGTCCAACGGGGCAGAGCAATGGGGGCGATCACCAGAACGTGGGCAAGGGGGGGGTAAACGTCCTGTGTCCGACCCAGGTCTGCCCCCCTGCAGACACTGTGGAAAGGCGTACAATCCAAAGTACTGTTGGGTGGGCTCCTCTACTTTTTAACCCAAGTGGTTAACGGATCAGAGAAAAGTAGGGGAATCCGACGTGAAGGAGAGACTGAATTTGAACCTATGTGTTTGGTGTAGCAAGAAGAGCCACGAAGGTACTGAGAGGTGCCCTGAGCGTAAGCCGAGGACAGGAAATCAGGGGCAGGATCCACAGAACCCGGACGCTCAACGGTCAGTGTGCAAGGGTTGCGGTAAACCAGGGCACAGTGAGGATAGTGTAATGTGTAGTACTGAATGCCGACAGATCGCTGTAGAATACTGACAGATGGCCGCTGATTGCAGACAGATCGTCGCGCCTGAGGGTCGCGCTACAGGAATGTAAGTCGCGACGACCAGAGATTGTCAGGAATGAAGAGAGAAGAAAGGAATTACAGGTAAATTTGGAATCTTTTAATGGTCAGCGAGTTGCATGGATCGTTCCGATTCCAATGGTGCTTCACTGACAGGTGCGAGAAGCAAATGAGATTCCAGGGTACATGGAGTGAAACACCTCCTTTCCCCTATGTACTTCACTTGCAATGTCATTTTGTCATGTGGTCATTCAAACATGATGTGCATATGAATTTGGATTCATTGACATATGACATTTGTGGCAAGAATAATCGTTTGGGGAAGACTCGCTTTCGTATAGAATAAATATTATGCATGGCATGTTTTCATAAGTGAGTTCGCTTCTCCTTTGCGTTAAGAGAGAAGGCTTGATTGTATTTTGCACATGTGTGTGCTCCTTTGTTGTGCAGGATCGTGTAGTTACAATATTTTATCAATTGAATTCATCAAATTCAATTCAATTCAATTCAAGTCAATTCAAGTCGATTCAATTCAACTCCGAGTTCATCCCTAAACTAATTGGGAAGTGGAGCTTCTTCAAACACGGATCGTGGGACTCATTCAAGTACGCTTTCAGTCATTTTGTTGTCTTGTTGAGTGTCAGGGGTCTCGATTGAGGTTGGAGTTATTTTCAATTTATATTGTAAAAGGAGATTTATTTTTATTTCAAAATGGAGCCCATTAGCGATAGTGAAGCTACAATGGAACGTGTTAGTAAAGATAGCACAAGTACATTACATGGTAGCAGTTCGTTTGGTTCTGCGCCACATCAAATTGCGCAAACTCCGCGCAAGTCATTTCCTCAAGTTAAAAAACCCGGTTTGGGAGAAGATGAGGATTTTGAACGATTTTTGGAGTCGGAGACCCCAACCCCCGTGAAGTCGTCGTCCGTTGGTTTGTCGGTTCGTCATTCTTCATCACATGACATGGACAAGGACGAAGAAGAGATGGTGAATCGTCGTGTGAGCTTTGGGATGAATGCGAAGTCCAAGGAAGAGAAAAGAATGGACTATCCAACACAAAAGAAAAGACGGCGCGAGCATGATGTTCATGACACGGTGTTCATGACGGGAGACATGGAGACCATGATCTCCAAGATCATCAAGAAAATGATGATGCGGAAACCGAAGTCAACATCAACGAGGACATCGGCGCCGGGCATACATATAGAGGAGGTCACATCAAGTATGCGGGTTTGGGAAGCAAGTATGCGGGCATTGGAGACAAGGATACAAACCATTGAGACGGCGACGGTTGAGGAAATGAAAGGAGATTTGCGGCAAATTCGGGACCAATTGAAGACAACGAATATCGATGAGGAGCGTTTGAATACGATAAAGATGACACATGAGAAATTCGGGGAGTGGAAGGAAGAAATGGAAGGGAAGATGAATTCGGTGAAACAAGAGGTGGATCAGCTCAGAGGAATCAACAAAAGCCCGAGGAGCATGCAAGAAGTGGCGGAGCTCAATGACCGAGTCGGGTTGATGAAGCGAAGAGTTGAAGGTATTGATCAGGAATTCAAAAGGGATTTCGAGCGTGTGGAAACGGAACACAAGGAAGGGAATGCACACATCGCTCGTGAGGTTCAAGAACTTCGAAATTCCGTGAACACTAGGATCAACCAGGTTTGTGAACAAATTCAATACGAGAAGTTGGGTCATCAAAAGCTACACGGAGAGACATCCAATAAGACCAAGGATTCATTGGGAAAAATACAACGTCAAATGGAAGTGATGACACGCAAAGTGGAGGAAAGTGCGAAGGCGTATGAAGTGCAAGTTCAAATGCAACGACAGGAGGAGTGGCTTAAAGAATTGGATACAATTACCGACAACATGAAGGAGCACTTTACCAAGGATAATGCTAAGTTGGAGGAATGGATCTTGCAAGTCGAACGGCGTGTAGATCAACGACCACATGTGTCCGTGGAGGAGAGTAAAACAAGGCGGGGCGATGAGGCCTTGGAAGAGCAACGGGTGAGCCGAATGCAGAATCTGGCAGATCAAGTGAGAAAGACGGAGAAGACCTTTCATCAATCTGTGGGAGAGCAACAAAAGGTGCAAAAGGAAGTTACTCGTGCATTTTCGGAGGTCCAGGCCATGGAGAAACAGATGCAAGCCCAGGTGACGGAGATAACTACCCTGGTGGCGGAGACGGTGCGGGACCATGGAAACAAGATGCATGAGATGTCCGTGGCGAGTGAGGACTTGATGGCCAGAGTGGAAAGCCAGGAGAGGGTGGCGACCCGAGTGCTTGAAAATGCACAGGATCTCATGCCCAAGATGCAGGATTTGGCGAAGGAGTGCAGAGCAGCAGTACTCACGATACGAGAGCAGGACACACGACCCAAGGAGACTGGACACCAGCAGATGTTCACCAAGGAAAATGTGCGGAAGTTCGAAGAACAATTGCACAGCATTACGGAGAATGGAGGCAAGCTGGAGAAGGAAATTCAAGGAGTGCAGCAGAAACTGGTACACGTCCAGGAGGTGATTCAATCTGAGCGAGCGGAGGTTGCACAGGTACGTGAACAAATCAGGAAAATGCAACAGGGGTGTTCGGACAGCTTCGAGGACAATGCCAAAAGAATTGACAGCACCGCGCAGCAAGGACAGACCGAGATGCTGGAGATACGACAGCGGGTGCAGGGACAAATTCAAGAGGCACAGAGGCAGATGCAAACTTCCTGGGACCTGAAGCTGACCGAGGTACAACGAGGGATGAAGGAACAGATGGGATCACAATATGAACATGTACTGAAGGAGTTCACTGCCACGGGTGATCTTCACTCCATACGCACAAAACTGCAGCGGGTTGACGAAATGTTGGCGCAAGCTGCAGCCAGTCCCAAACACGGTCCGAGCCCGGGCATTGGAGACACTCGAGGGGCTGACGAAGTGCGGAAGGAGTTTGTGGAGGTGCTGGAGAGGAGAGATGAGCATACGAAGTGGAACTTTGATCAACTGAAGGAGCACATCAGGGCTGGTGAAGAGGAGTTGCAGCGAAATATGGATCTGCTGGCAGACAAGGTGCAGCAAGTATGTACTTCTGAGGGCCGCAGAGAGGTAGATAAAGAAGCCGGTTGGGAAGAACATTCGGGTCGACACAACCAAGGCCGTCATGCGAGTCGCAACACAAAAAGGACAGTGCAAGAGCCGCCTGATTGGTGGGTACCAGGACCTGTTGAACCTGAGCGGGCATCAGTCCCTGGATATCGCCAGGATGATGATGTCCGGTGGTTGCAAACAGACCCCTACTTTAAAGATGGAGGGTTCGTACCAACTTTGGCGTTGGATACAGCTGCCGCGAGAAGTGGACGACGCACACGGATAACACCGATGGGAGTTGGAACAGGTATTGCATTCCAGGAAGTGCAGTTGCCTCCTGGGACGGACCAACATCAGGCAACAGCAGCTGAGTCCACGTTGTTGGGAAAAGAAGTTGGTCCTTATGGAGATCATGCAAACTCATGGATAGACCCCACTACCAAGGAAATTATGAAGAAGAGAGCTAAAATACCGTCATGGGATGGAAAAGAGGAGACCAAAAAGGAGTGGCTCAAGCAGTACGGACAGTGGAGACGTTCGCATGCATCCAGGTACACCGAGCACATGCAGTGTGAGATGTTGCTGGCAGCAATGACGAATGACGAAAAACGCCAGGATGATACAGAACGGTTTGTCGATGAGCAGCTGGGTTATGCACAGTTGTTTCAGGTTGTTACGGGTGAAAAGATGGATGATATCTATACACCGACCCGTGAGTGGCAGGACGAAAACTTGCCAGAAGGACCGCTTACGAGTGCCAAGTTCGCCAAGTGGATGACGAGCTGGAGCCGAAAAGGAAAGCAGGTACCAGGAGGTGTGACAATGGAAGCGGCGAAGATACAAATGATGACAGAGTTAGCGTTGTATGTCACACGAAACCCGGATGATAGGACAATGGGAAAGGCCTATGATCGGCTGTGGCAGGCGGAAAGTGAAAGCGATTTCAGCCACAGTTATTTGGAGGTGTTCTTGACTATTATGCCGCAGTTGCGCACTCAGGAACGCAGAAAGAAAGCTGAAGGCCAACTGCTACGTCATCTGCAGGAGACACAAGTCAATTGGGTTGGACGAAGAGGTTCCGACCGAGTTAAACCTGAACGAGCCGGAAGAGATCGTACCAGTTCTTCGGCGGAGAGACGCAGATCGTTTTCTGGAGGGAGCCAGAAGTCGATGACTGATACAAGGGAGAGAAACCGATCACGAGAACACGGCCGGGATCGGGAGAATAGCCGAGGGCGTGGTGAACGTTCAGGCAGTTCGGGATACAGGGATCGCGGCAATAGTAGGGACAAGGACAGAGGTGGACGTTATGGTGAACGACGGTCGAGTACTACGAGCAAGTCCGATAGGAGGGATGGCCGTGAACGGTCCAAATCTCCTGCTTTCACCACGCAGAGGGGTCCCAGTCCAGCCAGATCCAGTGCGAGCACCAGTACGAGACTGTCTAAGGAGGCCTTGGATGCATTGGGTAAATCAATATGCTATTACTGTAAAAAGCCTGGGCACATTTCCAAGGAGTGCCCGCAGGTCAAGGATGTGGTATGCCACAACTGTGGGCAGAAAGGACACCAATCTGCCTACTGTCCGCAGAAAAAACGGGAACGAAGCCCTGGCCGTGGGTCTAAAGATGGAAGGAGCGGCAGTAATTCAAGTGGCAGATCCAAGTCGGCCGAGAAACGAGGAGAATGTCACAATTGTGGCAAGACGGGACATTGGGCTGCAGAATGTCCGCATCCCAAGAAGCAATAGAGGCCCGGCAAGTATCGTTGTCGACATCCGCCGAAACGGTGGTATAATTGGCGGCAACCAACAAGCGCCCTGATGCCAGAGCCTGCGCAGATCCAGCAACGTAAAGCAATTCGGCTGGATGTCAGCGCGGTACTGCAGAAAATTCGCGAACGGCCAGCTGAAATCAGCACGTTGAACTTCGACGATACAGTGGTCGAAGTGCTTCGACCACCACGCAAGTGGAGAAGGAAAAGTGGAAAAGAACCACTTGAATTGGTGGTGCAAGCAAAGCTGCAGTTCCCCGATGATGTAGGGGTGGCAGACATGGCGGTCCCTACAGTGGTTGATACAGGGTGTCAGGTTCTGATTTTGGCTGGTTTTGAGCTTTCTTCTACTGCGGTGCTGCAGAAGGCGCCCCAGCCCATTGTTTTAGTCCACGCTGGGCGGTCCACTATTTTTGGTGGGCAAATGGGCGTTTTTGTAAGTCTCTCTATACCAGTGATTACTCCCGACGGTATCAGGATTTTCAAGTGTATCAATGCATTTGTACATGTTGCTGACATCGGGCCTCGTCTCATTGTAGGCTACCCGTTTTTGTTACAATACGGGTTGGCGGTGGTGCCTAGTCAGCCGGGTTTGGTTCAGATTCCAGATAGGCTGATTAGACGCAAACCCACGCGCCGTTACCAGCATGTGCATGACGTCATTGGTCATTGCTCAGCGAGTATGACTGCATCTGTGTCACAGGAATCAATTCCGCAGACAAGATGTCAGAATATACAAGCCGAGACTCCAGGTATCATGTTCACGCCCGACCAGACATCAGGTACTGTGTCACAGCAAGGGAGCAGGGAGGAACAGAAAGTCACTCGGCAGAGGGAGTCGAGGGTACATTTTTCTGAAGTGCCCATATTTTATTTTATTTCTGAATGCCTGACGCCCGGTTGTGACAAGCAGGGTTACACCATGCACACCACGAGACATTTTAGAGTTCGTTTCAGGTGCCCTGAGTGTGACCCTGTGAAGCACGAGAAGTCTTATCTGGAAAATAAGGCCCGTGAGATGGGGCAACGAGTCCGCAGGATTAACGAAACCTGTAGGAAGGGGGTACAGCAGATGTCCATCACTGTGCCCCCCTTGAGTCTGGAGTCGGCAGAGCGAGCCGGTACGACACCAGATTCACCTCGTATGGAGCCCCCCCTTTCCCCCCCTCTGGCACCACGGAATCCAGACACTTTTGAGTCACCACGGGACTGCTCAAGTTGGATCCCACAGGGTCAGAATTTTGTGAATAGCGCTGCGTTGCCGGCATTGTTGAGTCAGTACACCAGTTCAGTACGCCTCAAGGTCCGCAGGTTGACAGAGAGGGCTGTAATGCCTACCAGGGCCACACCTGGAAGTGCGGCCTATGACATATATGCTGCAGGTCCGACCACGGTGCCGGCACGGGGCCAGGCGCTAGTGGATACAGACCTAGCCATGGAACTGCCTCGTCATGTCTATGGTCAGATTAAGAGCAGGTCGGGTCTGACAACTAGGAATAGGGTTACAGTGCAGGCTGGCACCATTGATGAGGACTACAGGGGCCATGTCATAGTGGTCATGGTCAACGATAGTGATCAAAATTTTCCGGTGCGTCAGGGGGACAGGATAGCACAGATGGTGCTGGAGTTGCACCTCACTCCCCAGGTACAACAGGTGATAGAACTGGACAGCACCACACGAGGGGAGGCTGGATTTGAAGCACTGGTGTGTCAGGCCAGCCTCCGGGAGTGCAGATGGACCAGAATACCCCCCCTGATTCCCCACCTACCTCCCTTAACCCCGACAGTGTGTCGGCATACCATGCGCCACACACAAATTTACAGCATATTTTCTCTGTCGTTTTGAGGGGTTTTTATTGGTTGTGTGTGGAGAAGAGTGGGAAGGGTTCGGGTGGTGTGAAGAGCAGCGGCTCAAGTGTCTGTAGGACACCAGAGCCTGTGACGCCTAATGGGGCGCACACGGTGCCCCCTCTGGTGGAGGAGATGGCAATGGCCTTTATGTGCCTAATGTCAAGCCTGCAGAGAAGGGGAGATAGTCAGTATTTCCCGCAGACTGAGGGTGTTTACCCTCCAGTTCCTGAACAGAATTCCCAGGTCCTGGTTCCCAGGACTGTTGGTTCGTCTCCTGAAGCTACGTCTTCGGTTGCAGCGAAGCATGCAGAATGTGCCGAGCGGCTGCTACATGCTGTTTTGAGTGACGACGTGGTTCCTGAGTTTACCGCCATGGATGCAGGGTCCAGGGGGCAGACAGAATCAGGAGGGTGGGATAGGGACTGCAGCCCAATTCCATACGCGCCTGATGAGTTTATGGGGAAGTGGGGATTCCCTAGGGTCGAAACAAATGCGGCCCTGGTGGATCCACGTGAATATGCAATGCGAGAAGTTTGCCACTTCAAGGCTCTTGATCTGTGGGGAGACCCTGAGGGTTTTGCCGGTACAGGGTACAATGTACAGCGGGTGACTGCAGGACAGAGTTGGTTGCGTGGGAAGGGTGATTCAGATGCGAAGACAGACAGCATGCACCTTCGTTTGTTGAGGGAGTCTCGTGTTCGACAGGATGGATCTGTGTTGCATGTTTTGAAGCAGGCAAGGCGCCGTAAATTGCGAGTGTTACGACAGGAGGTAGCCCCTGTTTCGCTTCGGCTAGATGTCTTTAGGAGAATAGATGAGTGGATGCGGTCAATTGGAGATGATTTCATTTTTACAGTGGATGTCTTTTCATCCAAGAACATGGCCAAACTGCCACGGTTTTGGAATTCCATGCGTGATGGGCTTCATCAGCCATGGAAGGGGGAAGTGTTCTGGCTACATCCCCCTGCAGAAAGATGGGCGGAGTGTGTACCGAAAATTTTGGTGGACGAGGCCCGGGGGGTGGCTGTCATGCCAACACGCAAGGAACACGGATGGTGGTGGGCCATGGGTGAAGTGGCGTTGGACTGGGTTGATATACCGGTCGGATCACCGCTCCTGGTTGACAGCCAGGGCGAAATTTTACACACGCGGGAGCCCATGCGTCTTGTCCTGTTTGATGCATTTGGGCATAAGGACGGTCAGGATAACGATCCTGAGGACACAGACACGCAGCCACAGAACAAGCAGAAGGGGGATAGCATGGATGACTCGGATTTACCCCCTGAGTCTGTCCCAGGGAAACCTTCGTTTTTTAAACAGGACCCCCCCCCAGATTACCACCCTACCCTTATGATGGACAGAACGGAGTCCGACAGATCAGCAGACAGTTACAGTATACAGGGCATCGAGTCAGAGTTTTGTTATTCCTCTGACTCATCCTTGTCCTCTCAGAATGATCTCCAGCGGATTCCCCGGCAGATGAAGAGACGATGGATTAGGTCAAAGCTATTGCAAGGACGAAGCAGAAATCCCAGACCACACAGTCAGAAGAGGATTCAGGTACGGAAGACACCCCAGGCCCATCTGATATTTCTGTGTGCAGTGAGCCTGAATCTGTAAATAATAATTCCACTGGGCAGAATGCAGTATTGCGTACGCGCAAACCGAGGCGCAGACTGCAGTATTGCTCCGAGTTCAAGCATAGGGTTGGTAGTGGTAAGCGGGAGAAGAGAGGTGTGCAGGTGGTCGGAGACCTTCAACAAGGTCTGGATACTTATCAAACAGGCTCTGCACATCGACAGTTCTCCCGCAGCATTAATTCAGTGATTCAGGCGGATGAGGACTGGCCTGAGGGTGAATATTACAGACAGAAATTAATGCAGGATTTTGCGAAAACAGTTTTTACTACCAAGCATGTGGACGAGATAGACGCAGCAGCTCAGGCAGCGCGTGGTCCACATGCGAAAGTGCAGTTAAAATTGTTACAGGAACACCCTGGGCCGCGGGCAGCTAAGCCCATTCGCGCAGTAGGTCTTAGGGAGCAAGTTTTGTTGGAAAAGTTGGAGGATTTCTGCAAACGCGGTATGCTGAGGAAAGCAGAAGGGGATCCGCAGTGGGTATCCCGTTGTTTTTTGGTACCAAAACCAGGCACCAACAAATGGCGCCTGGTCATCGATTATAGGTACTTAAATTCTTGTCTGGAGGGGAAAAATTTCCCTTTACTCATAATCGAAGATCAGCTTGCCAATCAGCAAGGCAACTTCATTTTTTCGCTGATCGATTTGGAGGACGGGTTCCACCAAATGCATCTTGAGGAGGAATCTAAGCACTTGACGGCTTTTTGCACTCCTTTTGGTGTATTTGAGTGGAACGTCCTCCCAATTGGGGTAAAAGTGGGGCCTGCAGCATTTCAGGAAATGGTGCAGCATGTTACACGTAAATGCCCTGCTTCCAGACCGTATATCGACGACATTTTATCGTCGTCAGGCAAAAGCCAATTACCCACACAACAACGGGACATACCACTGCACGTAAAAATGGAGGATCCTGTAAACCGTGGGGAATATATTAAACAGCATTATCAGGATTTAGTTGCCCTTTTTCAGGCACTGGAGGAGGCTAAACTCACGGTGAAACCCTCCAAGTGCCATTTATTTAAACGTGTTGTACAGTATGTGGGGCATGTCCTGAAGGGAGGTAAACGGTACCCCAGCCCAGCCAAAACAGAAGCCCTGGACAAGTGGGATCATACCACTATAAATACAGCAAAAAAACTGAAGGGCTTTCTGGGCTTGGTTGGGTGGTACCAAATATATATTCCAGATTTCGCGAAACACGCGGCCCCCCTGATGGAATCCCTTAAAGGGAAATATCAGTACGAGGCGCCAGACCCCCATGCCCCCAAGAACGACGTTAACCTCCCCGCTAAACATAAGCGCATAAAACTCACACCTAAGGAAGCTAAAATAACCTGGACCCAGGCTATGATTGATGGCTTCACGCATCTCAAGTCTGCGCTGAGCCAGAAAATCAGCCTATATTTGCCACAGCCTGACCAACCCTGGCGCATACGCTGTGATGCCTGCGACTATGCGGTCGGAGGGGCATTGGAGCAGCGTCAGGATGATGGCAGTTGGCATCCAGTGGCCTTTTATTCCCGTAAACTGCAGGGGGAAAAGGCTAATGGCCTTACAAAAAAACGCGATACGGGCCAGTATGCCTGGACCCCCCGGGAAAAAGAAACGTATGCCATTGTGTGCTGTCTGCTGAAGTTTCAATCCTGGATAGGTTCCCAGGAAGTAACGGTGCAGACGGACCACAGTGCCATCGTGAAATGGTACAAAGAGGATCTTTGTACCATTTCGGGGCCAATGGGTCGCAGGGGGAGGTGGCATGAGTTTTTAAGCCGATTCAATCTTTTTATCGAATATCGGCCGGGGGAGGATAATGAAGGGGCAGATGCCCTTTCTAGATGGGCGTATCCTGCGGGGGAAGCACAGGATACAAATTTTCATGGGGGCGATGCGGATTTGCTGGGGTGGACTGAGGCAGAGCGTGCTGAAAGGGACAGGGTAAGGTCAGCGTTGCAGGACAAGTATCCTGATGATTTCGCTGCAGTGCATCCTGATACGGAGCATTATTCAGACGTGTGTCACTTGACTGATTGCTATAGGACGCACATGCGGCGTGTGCATTCACTTCAGGTTCAGTACCTCGAAAGCAAAAGGTCAAAAGCATACGTCAGTCAGGATGGCCGGATGCATGAGACACTTACAGGTCTGTTTCAGCATGTAGTGCCTGGTGTGTGTACAGGGAATGAGCAGTGTGCTCACGACGATTTGACTGGTCCAGGTTTCTCAGTCAGCGAGCGACAGAAAGGTCAGAGCAAACTGTAGCGCCCCATGCGACGACAGTTGAGATTCCTTCGTGCCCAGACTGCAGTGGCGTCGGGTGGTAATTCTTTACAGGATCTCAGCTGGCACATGCCTGGGGCAGTAAACCTGGCAGTCAACAGTGCCCAGACTATTAAAATCCCCCCAGCGGTGAAAATTTTGAACGAGGACTGGTCAGACCATTATATGGTTGACCCTTTTTTTGCTCCGCATTGGCCTGAGATTAAACGTGAGAGTTTCTGGACCATAGGGGACACCGATTATGTGTTGCATGAAGGCAAAATACGAGCCGATGGCCGTATCTGTGTTCCCCTGCATCTTGTTGGTCCAGTTATAAAGGCAGTGCATGCATATGCGCATCCCGGTGTAAATAAAACTAAGGAAATGTTTGACCGCAAGTACACCACGCATCTGAAGTGCAGGGATTTAAAAGCGAAAATCGCAGCGGAGGTAAACTCTTGTCAAGTGTGTCAGGCGGTGAAGGGGAGAAAAGGTCTCCAGCCTGAGGTCAATCATCCGTATCCCATTCCGGAGTATCCTTTTTCTTCAATTTGTATTGATTTTTTGGAGTTGCCGGACTGCGTTTCTCAGGGAAAAACATATAATAATGTGATGATTGTAGTCTGCCGTTTGACTGGCTATATATTGGCAGTTCCCTGTGACAAGTCACTGACCGCTACACAGTTGGCACACCTTTTTCTGGAGCGGGTGGTTGGTTTTATGGGCCTGCCCCAGCAAATTTTTTCAGACCATGACCATTTGGTCACTGCGAAATTTTTTCAGACACTATGCCAATTATGTGGCATTGATATGAAGCAGTCGCCTATATATAGACCGCGGTCAAACGGCAGGGCAGAGCGTGCTGTACAGGTCATTGTTGATTCGTTACGTAAATTTTTGGAGCAAACGTCCAAAAAGCGGTGGGTGGAATTACTCCCGCTAGCCACGTGGACAGCAAATGACGTGCCGGGCCCTGTACATGGGTACTCTGCGCACCAGCTCGTGTTTGGGCGCAACCCTATCGGGTTCGGTGACTGTCCGCCAGTCATCCCTGAACATGGTTCGGAGGATGCTGTTTCTTTCTTTAAAAGACTGGCACAGGACCGGTTGCATGTACGGGATGCATTGACTAAAATACATAAGAAATTATGCACCCAGTTTGAGTCTGAGCATCCCCTGCATGTATATCAGGCAGGCGAAAGGGTGTGGTATAGAAGGCATAAAAAGCAGGACAATTCCAAGCTAAATCGTGTGTGGGAGGGGCCTGGGGAGATATTGGAACGGAGAGGCCGCAGTCAGTACAGGGTTGCTACGAGTCGCGGTGAGGTCATCCTGGATGGCATGCGGTTGAAACCGTATCTCCCCCCTCATGATCTAAATGGCAAGGAACCGCCGTTACATTATTACACAGACAGTGAGTTCTTAGTGGACTCTGAAAAATACATCATCGAAGACATAGTGGGACACACGAAGGTCGGGAGGGGGAAGAATAGACATATACAGTGGGAGGTCAAATATAAAGGCTTCCCAGATACAGAGTTTCAGCCTGCGTCGGCGTTTATGCACGACATAAACGAGACCTGGACCAAATACAATGCAAAACATAAATTCGATTTGAGGTTAGCGGATATACGGTTCATTGCCTCCAGACCCCATACCCTCCATGATTGTGTACACAGATGGCAGACGGGGATGCAATGGGTTCAATCCCAGGAGGAGCACGAGTGGGTCAGGTTATTGCGCGCGGCGGCAAGGGTGCGAGCTCAGCTTCCTCAGTTTGTCCCTGTGTTTACTGCAAATGTGCACCAGATCCGACAGGTCAGGAGCGTGGGACAATATCGTCAGAGGTACGACTCACAGCCATGAGGTCAGATATGTCTGGTGCATGCATGTTTGTATGTTTGGTGTTTGTGCATACGACGTTACGCTTCTTTTGTTATTGCGCGGTCTGCAGTGGTCTTCAGTCAGTCATGGATTGCCTGGGTGTCAGACATGCCAAACAGGAGGATGCGTCGCTGTGACGACGTTGAGTAACAATTGGAGGCCTGTAGACATTGTCTGGGCGCCCAAGGTCCATAGCTGACGATTTACTGCGACCCCCCCCCCCTCCCTCTGTGTGATGTTACCTGTCTGGGGTGGAGTGAGTGAGTTATGAAGGGTGGCCTAGCACCCGCACCCCACAAACCCTTACCCTCACCCCCCCTTGTATCTCCCATTGATTTCACTGAGCATTAAAAGGCCATAGCCTATGTTATTCGGAGAACAACCTCCATAACACTCACCAGTGATTTGGCACTGGAAGAGTTTAAAAAAGGGTTTTCTATGGAAGGCCGTTTGCTCATGGTAAGTTAGTACCCCCCGCGACTGTTTTCTATTTTTCCCAGAGGAGATACCCTCTTTGGTGGGGCTGACTGCCCACAGAAGCCAGCGGACAGAAAGGGGAGCCCATCCTTTACTATTTTTTTCCGGAGCACTGGCACTGTAGGCCGACCTGGCAGTGGGTTAAGGGACACGTAACCCCAGGAAGGGCAGTGCTACCTGTGAACCCGGACTCTCCCTGCCTGTGCTTCTTTGCAGTATGTCTGTGTTGGGTTTTGATGCTTTGTGTTTGACAGGTTGAGTGCAGACTACCATTTATTTGGTGACGTTGTGATGACAGCGCTGCAGATATGCTCTTCTTTCCCTTGTGTAATATAGCATGTAGTGCTTGTTTGAACGAACCGCGATCAGTCCTCCACATTGAGTGGTTTTTCAGCCCTTATCATGGCTTAGGAAGGGGGTGTAATGTGTAGTACTGAATGCCGACAGATCGCTGTAGAATACTGACAGATGGCCGCTGATTGCAGACAGATCGTCGCGCCTGAGGGTCGCGCTACAGGAATGTAAGTCGCGACGACCAGAGATTGTCAGGAATGAAGAGAGAAGAAAGGAATTACAGGTAAATTTGGAATCTTTTAATAGTCAGCGAGTTGCATGGATCGTTCCGATTCCAATGCTGCTTCACTGACAGGTGCGAGAAGCAAATGAGATTCCAGGGTACATGGAGTGAAACACCTCCTTTCCCCTATGTACTTCACTTGCAATGTCATTTTGTCATGTGGTCATTCAAACATGATGTGCATATGAATTTAGATTCATTGACATATGACATTTGTGGCAAGAATAATCGTTTGGGGAAGACTCGCTTTCGTATAGAATAAATATTATGCATGGCATGTTTTCATAAGTGAGTTCGCTTCTCCTTTGCGTTAAGAGAGAAGGCTTGATTGTATTTTGCACATGTGTGTGCTCCTTTGTTGTGCAGGATCGTGTATTTACAATATTTTATCAATTGAATTCATCAAAATCAATTCAATTCAATTCACGTCAATTCAAGTCGATTCAATTCAACTCCGAGTTCATCCCTAAACTAATTGGGAAGTGGAGCTTCTTCAAACACGGATCGTGGGACTCATTCAAGTACGCTTTCAGTCATTTTGTTGTCTTGTTGAGTGTCAGGGGTCTCGATTGAGGTTGGAGTTATTTTCAATTTATATTGTAAAAGGAGATTTATTTTTATTTCAAAATGGAGCCCATTAGCGATAGTGAAGCTACAATGGAACGTGTTAGTAAAGATAGCACAAGTACATTACAGATAGATATTGAAGCCTGCATCCTGAGTTGAAGCCACAGAAGCAGTAGGTGGTTGATGAAGTCCTGGCATCCCGCTTAAAGCCTCAAGTCCCAGGCGTACCGAGCCCTCAGCTGCTGGCGCCCCCATACAACGGAGTTTCTTTGGTGCTGTCACGCCAAAGGGGGACGAGGGTGGAGCACAGTGTGAGAAAGGTTAGTGACGCCCTACTGCAACTTATCTTACCTGCAAAGGTGCATTTTTTGAGTTTTGATTTAACAGTTGATGCTGAGGCGCTGGCTGATATTGGATGTACAGTATTTGCCAACCCCAGGTTCTTCCCTGAGGGCACGCTGGTTCAGGCCAGACGGCCACTGAAGTTATCCAGTGTTACCTCTGATGGAATAGCAGGAGGAACACATGGGGCATGGATTGACCTGGACATCCCGACCTGTGATAGGGTGTCAGGCAAGTGGATACGGTGCCCCAAGGCTTTTGTCTACTCCGCGGGCGTTACGGATACGTTGATTTTTGGTCTGCCGTTTTTCTGTGCATTTCATTTGATCATTGACCCAGTGCAGGGTTGTTTGCTGCCTTATGAGTGTGTCACTGTATCAGCGCCTGACATGGTGCATACAGGTGACAGAGAGCAATTGCGCCAGGCTGATTGCTGTGGCATTGCTGAAGGTCATCAGCAGTGCATCAAAGTTGACTCTGAGCTGGCATCTTTGGCCAATGAGGTCCAGATAGCGAGCGCAGTTACACAAGCACTCACTTTTGCAAATTTACTTGCGGTGCTGTGCTATGGTGGTGTATTAGGGATGCTGTTGTGTCACAGTCAGGAGACACAGCAGCGGACCATGACACCGAAGACCCGATCCATCGACAAAGGTATTAAACCAAAGCCTGCAGGTTTTTGCCTTTGTGACGTCACTCGTAACTGTGTCCAGAAATGTTCAGAAAAAGGGGTACGTCCGCATTGGCATGCTCCACTGTTGTGGGAGAACAGGGACATCTATATTTCTTTCGCTGACACACATAAATGTCCCTGTTCCAATGCATGTCTGTTTCCTGAGAATGCAAGTGACAGGGTGCCACAGGCCAGTGCTGCAGGACATTATGAGCCTGCGGCAGCACACCCGGAGGTGGATGCTGATGATGCATGGTGGGACCAGTTTCTGGATCTTCCCTTGAGTGACGCAAAGGGTCGACTCATGCAGTTTCAATGCGACCAGGGTTCATTACAGGTTCCGCAACTTACGCATCATGACATCATGCAAGCACAGAAGTGATTAGTTTCAAATCCAACTGTTGCAGCCCCCCCTGCAGCCCCATGATTTTTTCTTGTCATTACAATCACTACGCCTTATTTGGTGTACGTTAGGTCACGAACGGGCCAGGGGCACCATTGTAGTCCCCCCCTATGCCGGTGTGTAGGGCAGGCCACCAAGGGCCGTGGAACGGATCTAGATGTTGTGTTTTTTCTCTCCTTTCCCTTGCTCCCTGCTCTCCCTTCTCTTGTCCACAGATGCGAGTCAACATTTCATGTACAGAGTTCGGTGATGACGCTGAGTATCATGTTCGTGAGGTGTTGGGCACATTGTCTTTTTTTAAGCCTGCAGAGTTCCAAATCTGATATTTGCTGCGATTGCTTCGATATTTGCTTCAATATTGGCCTGTCATCAGTGCGATATTTCAAGCCTCACTAGTTACGCTAGGACACATGCGTTTCTGCTACATCAAGGTTCGAGGTAGGCTGATCTAGGGTGGGGACAGGGGCGGAGGGATCGTAGCCTGGTGCAGGCCCACGGACACTCGCGGGGGCTGCAGCCCCCCCCCCCATGATACCCAGGGCTGCCCTTGTCCGATGGCACTGTATTTTGCTGATCACTGTAGCCTGTGTTCTTGCGTGTTTCCTTTGCATCTCTTTCAGGTGCATTTAATTCAATTCAGGCAATGCAAGCTGGGTGCCAGGGTCAGTTGATCGGTGCTTATCAGGGTTTGACAGGTCTGTACTGCTATTAACTTTGTCTGGTGTTTGTGCCCAGTCAGCGTCAGGATTTCATTCAAGGCTCCAACGCAGCGTCAGGATTTCATTCAAGGGTTCCAAGGCAACCTGAAGCTGGGAATATTGATTGATCCAGCCCTGAGTCTGGCTGGCACTGTGTCTCAGCGCTGTTTTGATTTTGCAATCTCAGGCTTTGTGTGGCTGTCCACGCCATGGGGTTTTGATACAACAGACGACAGAATTGACATACTGTGGTTCAGCTGGATTCCTGAAGATATACGGATGATTCCCTGGGCGATGCATTGTCTGAGATTGCAGTCGACGTTCACGTAGTTTTGTTAGGGGATCGCACGTTAGCTGCAGTTCCCCTGTTATGTGAGTATATAACTGATGCCCTTTTTTCCGCCCTCTCGCTTTCAGGATCAGTTCAAGAGAGCAACGTCAGAAGTAATTAATGCAGCAATACAGAGCAGGAGACGCACTGGGATTTGTATATTACCTGATCCCCTAGATTATCGTCTTGAGGTCAAAGCCGTTCTACTCAACTCGACCCTATTCAATCTGTCAATTGAACAGAATTGAATAAAATTGAAAATTGACAAAATTGAACGGAGAGCGCGCCGACATTTTGCGCTCGCGCGCTCAGTCAAAAAGACGCAGACGACATGTAGAGCCACAAACAGCTTTAAAGCATATAAAAGCTGAGGATTCCACAGTGTCTGGTGATAAAATACAATCCTGTTCATGTAGGTTAATTGTGTGTTGCCCGAAATTGCTGTGCGCACTATTGACCGTGGTGCGCGCTACTCATGTTCAATTTTTATATGTAGATAATGGCCTCTCGCAACATCTATGACCCCCATGGACTCCATGATTTCCTATTATATGCAACACGTGCAACTTGCATTATTGATGATGACGTTGTTGACATGCTTGCAAACGTTTTCATACAAACACCACGATACCGCAGCCTTCTAAAGAAGGTGTGTGATACGGCCCATGGTGGTAATGTCGTTCAACGTTGTACACAAGAAGCGTTGACCGACCATGGTACGCTTATTTGCACACCTATACGTGCGGTAGAGCTCATTGTGGATTTGAGGATGCCACGTACGAGGTATCCTATCCTACAAGAGTTCATGAGTGACTTCAGTCACAAATTTACCCAAAAGCTCCGTGTACAATGGTCTCCACGCTTACCTTCGTTGAAGTCCGTCAACGATAAGTGGAGGGAATTGTGTAGTGAAATGCGGCCAGAGCCTCCACAGCTTACTACACAAGACAGAGCTATTGGGATATCATGGAGTATCCTAGAGGTCGTCAAATTTATACAGCGACATAAGGTGTTACATAGTGCATGCGATACTTCGCTGCATTTGACCCTTATTGTCCCTGGGGGCGCATTCCCCGTTGCGGGCACTCAATGGTCCCAATTATGCATAACATTTGCTAATTGGGGCCAATTGGCGCGGAACCTGTCACACCAATTCATCATTGGTGTGGCAGATTGCGATGACGAGGATGCTACAATCCTGGCCAACCTTTGGGAAAGAAATAGCAAGGTATGTGTTACGACGCGTCCTTCGTGGTTATTCACATCCGATTCTTCAATTGACAAATTGAACTTTCAACTCGTTCAATTGAACATTACAACTTACAATGCACCTTCTTCTCTTTCTAGTTGTTGCAAGCTCTCATTGACGGTGCAACACTTGAGTGGTTCGGGAAGAAGGAGCATTGCGAAGTCTGGTTCGGGGGTGACCACCCGTGGTTGCGGCGATGGTTGGGATTATCAGAATATTGGGAGATCGCTAGTATATATACATTTGCGATTTGGCAAAGGGCCGAACATAAGTTCATCGCCGATGCCATTTGGCGTACCAATGCCGCAGAAGCCACATACCGAACGGGTGGTGGTCCTTGTATGCAACGACCTGGTTGTATGAGGCCACCACTCGTTCGTTTGGACCGTTGGCGATTTGTACAGTGTATCCTTCATGGCCTCATGGCCATAGGTCGTTTACTTTGTACATATATAGAGGATTCCGTTGAGAACTATCATGATAGTAAGGGCATTGCTATCAACAAAACTTTGAAAACGTGTGGAGTACGGTGGTCCTTAGGCAAGACCCCCAAGCCAACTGGTGAGTGTACATGGAGGCTCATGCTACATGCCTGGCCTCTTATTGCACAATGGCTTGGTATAGTTGGCACTCGTGCCAACAAGAGTGTTGAGGACATGTGTTGCCTCCTATGCCACTTATATAGCACCTGGAAAAATGATGAAGCCATTCATCAGTGTCAACGTGTGGTTGCTAACTTTCGAACCCATATTGCTCCTACAAGTGCATCGCACTATTTGTACTTTTTTGAGTTTGTGTGCCCCACACTACTCCCTAAACTAGGTAACTTTGGGCTTGGCCTATTTTGTCAAGATAGTGCCGAGTCCCTTAACCACCTTTTGAAAAGCATTTTTCTAACCATGACTAACCGCGGAGGCTCAACGCAAGTTGATACTACACTCCCTCCTAGTGTAGCAGATTGTTTTCATAGGATAGTTTGGCAATGAAGCAAACTCTCCAGTATGTATTTCTCTATTTTTTTGTTCCAATTATTGCACGCAACGAGACCCGGTGGGCACAATGCACGAACCAAAAAATTGTGGATGCCGTATATGCATGGTTCAATGCAGATAATAGTGAATCGGAGGATGAAGTGGAGGAGTGAGTGGGTGTAGGATATACACTTTAAGCTATTGCATTCTCTCTTTGAAGGGGCATGATGGACGTGCTAGGGCAAGTGCTACCCCAAGCACATTTCGGGTCCGCGGAGTCTCCACAACGGCAGCAGGTGTGTGGGGATGTTTCGTGTGTGTGTGTATTGCGATGTTTCATGCCTGTGGGTATGGCAATGCATGTTTCGCGCGCGTCCGTACGTATGGTGATGTTTCATGCGTGTGCGTAAGGCCCAAAATTTCATGACCCAATGTAGGCAAGGATGCGTGTAGCGGTTTGGTTATCACTTTCTTCAATTGAAACTTCAATATAGTCAATTGAACGTTGAATTGAACGAACGAGTTTCAATTTTGTCAATTGAACAGTGCAGTGCCGGTGCGTTGCATTTTGGTCGCGGATTTTTCCGTGTGTGTTTTGTCTAATTGTTGCTGTGCGTCTTTTAGTTGTCGGAAGCAATCCGTGCCCTCCAATCGCCGCCCGACAGTCAAACCTCCCAAAGCTCTGACCCTTCCCCCATGGGCCACGATGAAGGTTTCCCGCAACCTCAAGTTTCGCAACCAGAATTGGAATCACAAGATGAGGGAGTGCAAGCAACCTACGACCCGGAAGATGCAATCGTCTTCGAGGATGCATTTGAAACGGGCCTTGGTGAAGTCAAGGGAGAGGGTGAAATGAAATCAACGGCGTGCGTGCCAGACCCCACACAACTAGCACAACTGCACGCGCCGCAACTACCAGCACCGCCGGAACCAAATCTCATGGGTGAGCCACCTTTTGCGTTCCCAGTCACAAGTGCAATCCGACGGGCCCACTGCAATTGTCCATGTACCACATGGCTCGCATCTCACGCTTCTCCTCGTCTACCAGCGATGTTATCAGAAAATGATCAACGCCTACGAACCGTGGGGGCGAATGTGGCCCCCACTTGAAGAGAAGGAAGCCTCCCTCAAAAGAATATTTACACTCAACGGGTACAAAAACCCAGGCGTCAATGTATGGTGCGCCATATATCGCGCTTGGGACCACTATAGCCTCGGGAAACACACGCCTGCAGGCAGCCACGGGCCACGAAGCCCTGGGACTTTTGAATTCGGGAGCGCGCCGCGAACGTGGTACCAGGAAGAGTGCGCACACCGGTACCAAGGCCGCATCCAAGGTGTTACGTTGGCCCCACATTTGAAGAGACCACGTGGAGGTCATGGAGGTCATGGAGCCCCAAGCCCAATGGCACCGTACGCGGCCTCCCCGCAGGAGACGTACAGGAGCGCCGCCGCTGCACTTTGGGATGCCACAGACCCGCATTGGGTGGTGTCAGATTTGACGGTTTCGCCGCGCGGCGCGCAAATCCTCCTTGAGCACCCTCGTGAAGCGGCAACCGTGGTGGACCTTGGTGATCTCGAAGCAACACTATTGTCGAAGCCAAGTTGGGGACTACGCATTCTTGCGGCATTGGCGGAACACATCAAAGACCGGGAAGTGGGAGTGAGCCAGTGGGAAAAACGCAACAAGCGACCCCTTGCGAAAAGTGGATGGTGGAAGCCCTTGAGTGATGTCCAACCACTCTCCATCGATCCGGAGTCTATGAAGCCCCAAGATCCGGAGTCTGTCATGCCCCACGCCCCACACTCCAACGACCCCTCCAATCGCAAGTCCCACAACAAGGGGAAGAAGCATCACCACAATGAAGAAGATGAGGTGGTCGAGAAAAAACTGAAGAAGGCAAAGCATGCACAAGACACCGCCGAAGAGATCCCAGGTGTGTTCAATTGACTTTTAAAATGGCCAATTGAACAAGTAGAATGGAATTTACTTCAATTGAACAAGGGAGCATCCACTTGGTGCGCATCCACTTCGTTCGCTCGTAGGTGCGCGCTTGAGCAAGAAGGCCTTGAAGAATTTGGCCGCCTCACAACCCAAGGAGGTACCCAAGAAGGGAGACAAGAAGGCCATGGGTGTTTCGAAGAAGCCGAAGGGGAAGGATGCTCCCAAGAAGGCAACACCGAAGCCCGCGGTAGAACCGAAGGATGAGATTGTCGAATTGACCTCAAGGAGCGGGGAGAGAGTGGAACGAAAGGTTTGTACTTCCTTTCGTGAGATTTGTCGACAAGGGCTATTCCAAGACATCATGAGGATGAAGTGGTCCTACAAGAGGCTGTATGGTGCCAAGTTCCGCAAGGCCATCTTTGGAGCAACGGTGGAATTTCTTGCATTCAAAAGCATAAAAATCACCGGTCGCACGGAAGATTATTCAACTTTGGTGAGCCAATTGAACCAATATGCCCAAGTAGAATTCCGCGCACATTCCTTCCATTGGAATGCCATAGCCGTAGTTTATGGTTATGGCCATTCACCAATGCAATTGCATTGCCATGAACATGATGAGCACCGCATTTCGGGCGTTTGCGTGTTGGCGGGGGAGGAGGGGGATTGCCATGGGGGGGCTTTCTTTGTGGAGAAGGGGGGGATCATCCACCAAGAAGGAAAGCCAGTCCCCACAATGGGTACGCGTGCGGATGGATCCCTCGCTGAGGGTACCTGTGTGACGCCCAACAACATGGCGGTGTCTTTGATTCACATGCATTGCATGGCCCTTGGCAATGGCGTGGTCGGAGGGTGGCACTCGTGTTTTACACACGGATAGCCGGAACACATGCTGGAAGCGGATGTTGCGCAATTGTAAAGCCTTGCATTCCCATTGGTTTTAACAATGTGAGTCATTGCTTTCACTTGCTTATGTGGTATTGCATGCATATGAATGGATATTTCTTTTGCTTTTGTTCGTTGGTGTGGCCTTTTCTCTCTAGAGCCTCAAAGTCATTTTGAAAGGAGCTGTGGCAAGCAACGTTGAGGAGGAAGCAAAAAGGGAGGAAGAGTAAGAGGTACCAACCAATGATGTGGATGACCCAAACGAGGAAGAGGAACCAACCAATGATGCGCATGAAGGAGAGGAATGTAAGGAAGTAGAGAGAGTGGATGAGGAAGATGGGGTCCCTCCAACAAGGGCCTCTCTATGTCTTAGAGACCTAGATAAATTTTGGGTTCCCATACAATTGGAAATGGAAAAGGACTTGGAGTGTGATAAGAAGTGAGTTGTTTGTTGTGGGTATGATGCCATGCTTTTGCGTGGCTCGGAGTTAGATGATGCTCCGAGGAGTGAATGGACAAAGGCCACCCGTCCAGGTTGGCGAATACTCATCATGCCCCCGCAACTACCGGGAGAAGATAACATTAGCCTCGTGGCCGTAACAAAAATTGATTGTGAAAAGACATATGAGGAGGCGGGGGCCCGGAGGGTGCAATACAAGGCGGATGCCAAGGTGTAGGACAAGTGTATTCATCAATACATGGTCTTCACACTTTTTTATGATAGTGTTCATTCCATCTTATTGTGCGTGTTGATCCTCTTGTTGTTCAATGGAATTTTCAACTCCATCAATTGTGAGAAAAATGCATAAAATAGGGTATGCAAGGGTCGCAAGGGTTTAAAAATCAATGGTAGTAGTATGTCAAACACACATTGTGTGAAATGGTTGTCATGGTTTTGGAAATATGAAACCACGTGAGATGCCAGTAGATGGGAATTAGACATGGTGGAAAGTAGTTGTTCAATTGAAATCTATGGTATTCAATTGAGTAGACTTGATTGAAATGAGTAGAACGGTTTTGACCTTAAAACGATAATCTAGGGCCCAATGACCCAGTGACCGCCCATCTGCTCGTTGTTTTTTTTGCTGCTGCGTGTTACTGAGGGCACGGACTCTGTTTTTTCTTTTTCTTTTCCTGTGACACCAGAACAATTTGTCGGCATTGATGCCTGGGTAGGCCTGTGCCTCCCACCTGGTTTCTTTCGGCCTGAGTTGGCCTAGGAGGGGGGTGTAGGAGGCCCAGGTAAGTAGAGTATGTCTATGCTATCCTGGGATGATGATTCCATGTTGGTGTTTGCTTGATAGGAGGATAGATAGATGTGGGGAGTCATTAATCAGTGTGAATCTTGAACATAATGTAGAGGGATTTCAGCTGATTGCAGAATTGTCTTTACAGGACAGTTTTGATTCCAATAAATGTAGAATTATTCACGACCCTTTGCCGATTGAGATTGTTATCATCCAGTATGTTTTGACGCAGTTTTGTGGTGTTCTGACTGTCGAGGAGCAGCTATCGTGCACAACCCAACTCTCAGGTATGTTAGTGTCATGTCACACGCATGCATTGCGTTCGTGTTGTTAGTTTCCTTAAAACGTTAGGGTTGTCATCGTTGTGTTCGTTGTGGGTTGGGGCGTTCACTTCCCTTGCTCTGCACAGGTCAAAACAGAAATGAAAGGTATGTGAGACGAATGGAGCACGCAGCGCGCACGTAGGGTTGGAATATGCGCTGTGGTTGCCATGCATGTGCCTAATCTAGGCATCCACACGTTGTGGCGCTTTCCCTGTGCACCCATCCCCCCTTCTCTTCTCTTCACAGGTCAAAAAGGAAAGTGCTTGCTCGTGCTTGCCTCGCCGTAGTGCTAAAATAGGGTTGTTTAAAGCGCTTAGGCTCGTTTTGCGCTGTGCAGTTGCTCGCCATTCCCTCTCCTTAACCTGCAGGAAACAAGGTACGAAGGGCATGCATGACACACGATGCATTAATCCTTTAGGGTTGTTTGTAACTCTCTGTAGGGTTGTTTCAACGCTTAGGGTTGTCCTTGCGTTCGTTTTCTTCGGTATACACATGATGCGTGGTGAGTAAGGTAGGTAAGCCCAGGATGAGCTCACCTCCGGGTTGAGTTTCGTGTTGATTGCTTAAATCTAGTTAATGTTAGGGAAAAAAAGAATGTTGTCGATCGCCTCCCTTCCCTGCATACGCACGATGCATTAAGGGGCTTTAGCCCATGCGCCGTGCACGCGGTGTAACCCTTGTTTAGGCTACCCAGGGCTCCGCTCTACATTCTATAAGAGAACGGTCAGAGTCCTTAAGCTTGCTTGCTTGCAGGGCTGCTCTGAGAGAGCGTCCTATTTTCCAGCCGAAGACCGGTATAATACAGCGAGGCTGGTTAGGTTTCTCCGCTCAGAACATTCCTTCATCTGCCTTTGCTCTCAGGTGGGAAAGGGTCAAGGGTGAAGTGGTGCAGCAGCAACTGCCTTCGGCAACTTTCCATTTTTGCCCACCCTAAAAAGGGCGCAGATCACACAATCAAAATGGGTCAGTGAACGACGTCTTCATTGACAGCCCTGACTACACGCTGTGCACGCAGCACTCCTTCCCTCCGAGCCCTGTCAAGAAAACGCGCGAGGGCGTCCCTGGAAGGCCAGAGTTGCCTAGCGGCTCTGTGTTCCCTTGCTATCTCACAGGGGAGCCAATATGGCTCGTGACTTGTTCCCCATGGCCATCCAGTAGCGTGTGTAGGAGTTAGTGAAGCGGTACCCAGAACCCCATGGCTAGGTTACGGCATACAACCGGTCTCCGGTCCACTAACCCCATGTACGGAAGGAAAGACGCCCGTTGACGCTCCGATCCGTGCCGTAAAGCCCCGCATCGGCAACCGATGCACCGCGAGCGGAGATTTGCATATCAGAATATCAGGAATCAACAGGGTTTTATTTCCATATTGTTTCCGTCAATTTTTACGCTTCCGTTCTGATATTCACTGTTTTGACTGCTGGCGGTTGGATCGCGACTTTACCGTAACCGCCAGTTTAACTGTTTATAATGGAAATTTTAACGCTATCCGTCACGAAGGCTCCAAAGCCTTCAGGAACTGCATGGATGCTTCCGCAATTTTCATAATTAATACTCGCAACCTTTATCCGAATTTTTCAGGATGTCGAAATCGGATTTTCGACTTCGACATCCCCGCACTTGATCTGACCTCTTTCGAGTGGACCTACGTGCTTCCCTATGCACGAATCAACTTTCCTTTTATCCTGCCCTCCATTTGTCTTAAAGATATGGGCAAAACAAAGTTGATTCGTGAGGCCACTTGTAAGGGTCATATCTCGTGCCGCTTGCGAGGAATGACAATAAGGAAACGTGGGAGGTATTCACAATACTCCCGACGTAATTTAGGAAGCTTTATATGCCTTGCGTTTCCACACGTGCGCGCTAGTGTAATGGATCATGGTCAAGAGGGTAGAGTTGGCGTTATAACTCTTTGGCCATGACATTGCGTGCGTTAAGATAACCTTCGAGTGTAGCGCGCAAGTGTTGGTGTGGCATAGGAACTCTCCTTGAGTTCCTATGAGCGATTGACACAAAGTTATGCCCTTGGAGGGGCATGACATATCGTGGTGGGAGCTACCTTTTTGGGCAATATGTGGTATGTGCCATGTGTTGTGTTGCGTGCCCATTTGGCGGGTCCATTACTCCAAGCCGAACCCGCCAATGGACCTCATATTGTGTAAGCCCCTTCTCCATACTCCCCACGATCAATCGCAAGCCTAACCTTCGTGGAGGAAAGCTTGTGTGGCGAACCCAAAGCGATGCGTTGGGAGCAAGGTGTGTATTTTGCAATTTTCCATATTTTCATGTGCCCACTTGGGAAGTAGCGCTCGTAACCTTTCAAAGCGCCCCAAGCGGAGCACGTAGGTGGAATCGAAGGTCATTGGTGTCAAGTCATTGTGTTTAGAAGGATTAGTTGATTGCACGATCCAAGCCAAAGATATTATAATATAATTGTGCACCTTTCAAGGCACTTTTGTGTATCTTTGTGCCAATTTTGCCGTTTTTGGCCCGTCATGATGTCAAGTGGCGACCTTGTATTTCAACGTTGCGCTCAATTGACATCATGACCCAAGTATGATATGAGGGTACATACTTCGGTGCCCAACATATCTTGGACCCGGCGAATAACTCCTCTTAGGCTTGGCATACCGTGGCCGCCATGTTGGCAATTTGGGACTATCCCAAATCATGGGCTCACTTGGCGACCCTGCCATTCCCAATACGGGAGGAGTTGGGCGACGCCCAAAAGATATGTTGGACACATATGACTTGATACCAATCCTATGGCACACTCCGGTCCGAGTCGGGCATGTGCCTCATTTGCCCCAACCATGAGTGTGCGCATTTTTGGCCATTTTGAGCAATTTTCCGCTTTCGCTGCCCGCCGTGCACTATGTTCTAACCCTCGTGCACGCCGGACGCATGGACCAATGGACCATATATGACATGGGTGTTATGGGTGATGGTCCCCATGGTCCACACACCACGTGGGCGAAGCGGAGCCACCTTCGTTAAGGCGCTAGCCCAAAGTGAGTGTGGGCAATTTTGCAATTTTGGCATTTGTGGACCCAATTGGGATCGTCACCACGCCATGTGGCATGGAGATCTTTGGGGGCCAAGGGCATGGGAGTCTTTGTTGGACTCCTGGTGGATCGCGTATAGAATGGCGGATCCGATCTCCAAGCCGGCGTGGAGATATACTATTGGGAGCACCCCGAATTTTGGCTCATTTCAAGCAGCCAAAATGACCCCATTTTGGGACCCCAATTTCCCCCTTCCGTGTGGTCAATTGGCGGCCCCATTTCTCTATGCCCACAGGGAGCCCGTACCTAAATTCAAGTTGTACACTCAGATATAAGTCCTAGGTCCTGCCTCCTAACCTGTGAGCCATTGGCCTTGCCCTGGCCGGGCGAGCCACGCGTGGGGATGAGGCCAATTTTGGTGATTTTGGCATCATGACCCCACTTGACGAACCAGTGGTGCCCTGATGCCGGGACCTCAGAGGGAACCAGGTTGGGTGAAGGCTCCAGGGAGTTCGTACTCGAACGGGCATAGGGTCAGTTGCCTCGTCCCTACCTCTGGCATGTCCAGACGAGAGGTCAATTTTGGAGTTTTTCAAGCTAATATCAGTTTGGGCTGAAACAGCCCATTTTCAGCTACCAACTCCTGAGGGATAATGGCGGGGCCATATCTCTGACTCAGGGTGGAGTTGGGACCTGCCGTTAAGGGAGCATGAGGAGCCACTGTCGGTTGGCCTTGGACCTGCTTCGTTTCGAGGAACTCGCCTGTGGCTGGGCATGACACCTCTCCCGATGGCAGGGTTTCAGGGTCCGGACTGAGCAGGGCATGGGTTGTGTTTGAGCCCCCGCCCCCACCAGCCACTGAGAGGGTCGGACCTGGGATTGGGATATGAGTTGGGACTGAGTGTCTATTGTCCTGTAATGCCCTTACCCCAGTCCAGTCTTAACCCCATGTGTACATATCCTGATGTGTTGCTGTACATACTTTCGCTCCCTCATTTCAGAGTGGCAAGGATTCTGAAACGCTTTGTCACATGACATGAGCGCATTGATGCCCCTGTGAGCGTAGTGCTTTGCCTGCCTGCTCACTTGCGCGTGTCCCGCAGCGTCCCGTGGCCGGCCCCCCACGGGAACGCGTCAAAAGCGTTTCACCGCCGCGGGGTTACCCAGCCCTCGCGTGCCACTCGGGGCCACCAACCCCGAGCAGCGCGTCGCAGCAGCTCGCAGCTCGCAGCTCGCAGCGCAGCGCAGCAGCTCGCAGCGCAGCGCAGCGGCTCGCAGCGCCGCCCAGCGACAGCGCCGAGTTCGTCACGGAGCCCGCAGCGCCGTCCAGTACATCGCCCTGACCGCGCAGCGACCGTGGAAGAGGTGCACAGACCAGGACTCCTGCATCAGCCCCATCGGCCGACCCGGAGTCCCATCGGCCGACCAGCAAGGCCGCGTCAACCACCTCCACAACCACCGGCTGACGAGCACCAGCCGCACTTCCAATCCAGTGCTGCAGCACCCGCCTCAACAACCACCACCAGTTCGTTGAGTAGAACGAGTGCACTCCAAGGACCTCAAGACCAAGTACGCCCCCCGCTGCCATGGTAAACTGGCAAGAAGCGGGCAGGACGTGGCCGCGGCCCCACCCCCATGCGGCACGCCTGCTGCGTGGGTTGGTCTGGGACCAGCACTACCGCCACAGCCACCCCCAGTGTGAAGGCGGCATGCCCGGGAGCTTCGAGCTCCGCGAAGACATGGGGGAGGACCGCCTGCGGGCAGTGGAGGAGTGGCTGCGGGCGGAAGGCTACGAGTGGCGCTTCCGCCGCAAGCGCTGGCGGACCTGGACCCGGTCGGACAGGCCCGGCGAAGGGCTGCGCCCCGACGGGATCGAGGAGGACGAGGACCCCAACGCCTACCCGTCGGGCGCCTCGATCAATGTCTCCCTGTGGGACATGATCGAGAAGGACTTCCCGGAACCGGGGAGCGAGCGCGGGCTGCAGGGCAGCAGCAGCGCGACGCCGGCGAAGGAGAAGCGGTCCGCCGGGGACAGGAAGCGGGACCGGAGGTGGCGGGAGTACCAGGAGTCCCTGGCCGCCGAAGCCGCCCAAGGCGCCAAGGGCGGAACCCCAGCCCCCAGTCCCCAACGGGCCAATGGTGGTCATCACCCCGGCCACGCCACCCTTGGTGACTTCATGGAAGTCGCCAAGCAGACCCAGGCCAAGCCCCGTCGGCTGCTCCTGAGGCCCCAGCAGGCCCCAGCAGGCCCGGGCAGCGACGACGTGTCGGCCCACCGCGGGAGGATGCCCGCCGACCAGGCCAGCTCCAGCAGCAGCGCCGCTCCCGCCCAAAGGGACGTGGCGCGCGCCTGTGAGCGCGTCTGTAGGGTGCCCTGCAACCTTCGGGTTGCCCGGCAACGAGCCACGCAGCGGAACGCTGCCGTGGAGGGCGCCGTCGGCATCGCCCATGAGGAGGCCACCGAGTGGGGCAGAGGCATGGACTACCACGCCTCGAAAGTGGCAGCCATCGCGGCCGGTCTCACGGCTGCGGCCGCCCATGAGGCAGTGGCTGCCCGGATCAGGGCAACCGACGAGGAAGCCCGCCGGACGCAGGAGGCCATTGCCTGCAAGGAGGCCGAGGTGAAGGCGCTGGAAGAGGCGCTTGCCCAAGAGAGGGCAAAGAAGGAGGCCGAGGAAAGGGCCCAGGCCGAAGCAACGGCTAAGGCCCAGGAGGACGCCGCCAAGAAGGAAGCCATCGAGGCCGCGCGACGGAAGGTCGCTGAGGAGAAGGCCAAGACGGAGGCGGAGCTGGCAGCGTTGGAAGCGCAGAAGGCGCGGCTGCAGCAGGCCCGGGAAGCCGAGGCGGGTCGTGCTCGGGAAGAAGCCGAAGCGCGAGCTGCCGCAGCCACCGCCGCCGCAATGGAGGAGGCAGAGGCCAAACTCCACCGCGAGACTCCCCCGGGAGGATCACGAGTGGAGACCCTTCGAAAGCTTTTCGAAGGGGACGCCTCCTCCAGGATGATGCTGGATGAGGCGGACACGGGCAGCAGTGGGAGCAGTGGCACCACCGCCCATCGACGGAGGAAGGGCAAGGGGAAGACCCCCGAGAGGCCGCGGAGGCCAGCGGGTGGACACCCCGATGACAGTTACCCCTTCTTCACCGCCAGTGAAGGGGATGAACGAGGCCGCCGACATCGCCAAGTGGTGGCTTGGACGGGCGGAGGCGGCGGAGACGTCCCCATCGAACCGGAAGGTGAGGATGAGGATCTCCCTCCTCCCTACCGGAGCTCGGAGTCTTCCGTGAACGAGACGCCCAGGTGGGGCGACATGGACGAGGATGACGACATGGACTTCGGCATCACGAGGAAGCGCCCATCCTCGGACCCACCGACGCGACCCGGCGGAGACCCACCGGGACCCCCTGGCGGAAGACCATCAGGACCCCCTGGAGGACGCCCAACAAGTGGACCCCCTGGAGGCCGACCACCGGGCGGGGGAGCACCCCCTGCACCGGGCGGACCCGGCGGAGGCCCTCCTGGAGGACCCCCTGGGGACCCCGACGACCCACCAGGGAACGGCGACCCGGATACCACCTGGCGGTGGATTGTCTACCTCCACAGGAGAGTCCAGTTGCTCGAGCTGGAGGTAGACACGGGCAAGGGCGAGATGGCTCGCATCTCCAGGGTCGCCGCGCGCGCGCAGAAGGAACTGGACATCGCCAGGGCCGAGACCAAGTCGCTGACCAACGTCGTCAGCGGCCTGCAGCAGAGGCTGGACGTGCTGGAAGCCCGTGGGACCGTCGGCAGCGACCACCCACCCCTGGAGTCTGGCTCGTCGGACGACGGCTGGGGACCCGGACCAGGTCCAGGCAGACCCCACGCCCCCGGCGGAGCCCCCAGGAGTCGCCCCAGCGCCAGTGCCCCCTCTCTCACCGCCCCCTCTCACCACAGCGCGGGCCGCCGCAACGAGCGCGTGCCGCCCGGCAGTGGCGGTGAGGATTGGCGTGATGAGTGGCTCAGCGCGGAGTACCGCAACCGCCGTGCTCCACCGCGGACACCGGTACGCCCCCGGCGCCCCGCACCAGCCCTAGAGCCAATCCCAGTGGCTGGTGGACGTTATGGTGGACTCAGGGATGAGGTCCCCAGAGGAGACGTGGAGTGGGATGTCGGCGAAGGTGAGGACCTGGACCTGGACCTGGAGGAGTTCGACATCAGCCCGCCGCGTGGTGTACGACGGGAGGCCGCTGAACTCAGCCGTTGGCGCCGTGATGAGGATGCGTACATGGATGCAGTACCGCGTGAACATTTTGGTTCAGCGTACGTGGAGGAACCGCGGCGTAGCCACAGGGGTTCCATGGAGGAGATGGACGTGGCGGCCGTGGGAGTCCGTGGGCGAGGCCGATGGGAACCTCGGTCGACCTCGCGGCCGGCGTTCATGGTCTCTAAGGCCACGGATGCCGCCGTGTGGGAAGACTTGAAGGACATCAAGCCCCCCATGTACGGCGGCAACCCCCTCAACCTCGACCGCTTCTTGGAGAAGCTGGACGATTGGGGGCTGACCGTCACTGAAGACCTGCCTCCCGCTGATGCGGAGAAGTATGTCTTCAAACGGTTCAGGTACCGCCTGCCGGAAGTGCTCGGAGAGCTATACTTCATGGCGACCAAGGAGGGGAAAATCAAGACCCTCAAGGAAGCCAAGAAGTGGCTCACCGAGCAGGAGCGGGTGGACGCTCCGCAGGTCTCGGCCAAGCGCTGGAAGTCCATCAAGCTTGAGCATGATGGACGGGAGATCCGCCTACGAGAGTGGCGAGACTTCCGAGGGAAATACACCCTCTTCCGCCGCAACGTGGAGGATTGGAACGAGGGTGACGAGCAGGCTCGCCTGCTCTCCATGCTGCCGGAAGCATGGATCAAGAGGGTCACCAAGGAGGAATCCAAGCGGGCCAAGTCCAACCACACGGTCAAGATGATGCTCCCCAAAGAGTATCATACGAACGTGGTGGCTTGGACGAAGAAGAACGTGTCCCGGGATGTCAAACGGCACTCCCTGCGGAACGCTCTTCTCATCACCGTCTCGGGCGATCGCGAGAAGACCGCGATGTGGCGCCTTGACGAGTGTGAGTTGAGCGGCCAGACCATCCGTCTGCAGCCCATCCCGGCGCGGATGAGCTGCGACGAGATCCTGGAGTGGGTTGGCGAGGAAGTACTCAAGGAGTACCGAAACCTCCAGCACACACCCGCGGGTTGAGGCCCGGCGACCGCGACGTCAACTATGTTGGCGAGGGACCTGGCGGGGAAGCTGCCATGGACCCGGCGGGAGTCGGCGGCGATGAGACTCTCGTCGACGATGACGACGACGATGAGCCCGCCGAAGTGGCCGTTTGTGCCTTTGTGGCCAAGAACCTGAGCGCGGGGAGCAAGCCGGGAAACTGGAAGCCCCTGCAGCAGGGTTGGAGGAAGCAGGAGAAGAGGGACCCTCGCCGCATTGGCGACCCTCCGCTGTCCTTTGGGGAGTTCATACGAGCTCACCCTCAGGGCTGTTTCGTGTGTTATGGGAGGAAGCGAGGCTTCAACCATGACCACCGGACATGCCCCATCCACAAGGCCGACACGGACGCTTACAAGAAGGCGCACGGGTCGAAGAAGCGTGCGCCCGCGGGTATCCGGGAAGCCAAGGTGGAGGTGGACAGGGACGAGCTCTCCAAGCTGGTGTCGCAGGGGACCGAGTTGGCCAGGGAGATCCAGGAGATCAAGCGGAACTGGGTCCCCAGGTCGGACAACAAGAACAAGGAGAACAACCAGAACAACCAGAACAAGGACAAGGACAAGAAGCCTACTCGTAGTGAGAGGAGGAAGAAGGGCGTCAACGATGTTGAGGCCGAGGAGAACACCCCCTCTTCCACAACCGACGCCCCCTAGCGGAGCCCCTGCAGCCAAGGGCCCCAGCTAGGGCGGTCGCAGGATGGTGACGTGGGAAGCGCCGAACCATCCCAGTCGGGAGTCGATAAGCACAAGGGGACTGCCGCGGGCGGAAGGCCCGGTCCGGCGCCCAGTCGCGGAGGCGGGGTGAGGGCAAGTGAAGGCACGAACCCTTACACCCGTCCGTCCTTCGCGACCAAGAATGTGTTTGATGTACTACAGGATCTATCCGAGAGTATCGGAGGATCACCCGGACCGCAGCTGGATGCTGCAGATGGGCAGCCGGAGCCCATTGTCCAGGACCTGCACCAGTCGCTTGTGGAGCTTCTGGAGCGGCCGGAGATCCTGAGTTTGCACGCCGTGCGCCGTGTCGGTCGCGAGCGGCAGTTGCATCTTAAGGTCCGTGCCCTATGCGGGGAAGTGGAAAAGGTTTTCGACGTGTTGCTCGACACCGGAGCTCAAGTCAGCTTGGTTAAGGCTGGCCTACTTCCACCAGAGTGTCTGACCGACAGTCGGAAGCCTGTCAGGCTGAAGGTGGCGAACGGCCAGTACATGGTGGGAGGCACGAAGGAAGCGGCCATCGGGCTGCAATTCGTTAACCATCGTGAGCTGAGCCGCCCAGACCTCGGCAAGGAAATCCTCCTGCACGGTCGCTTCTACGAGGCCGAGATGGACTGGGACATGATCGTTGGGTACGACTTCATGATGGAGACGGACTCCGGCGTTCTCCCGGCCCAGGCCTCCATGACCCTGTACCAGGACGACCAGCTCTCGTGGCTTTCGTCACCTGAGCACCATGTGGAATGCCAATGGATCCACCCCGAACGCAATCAGCTCGAAGTGGCCGCGCTGGACACTGAGCCCACTGGGCCAGCAAACCAGGAGTACGGCGTAAGGCCGGAAGTGGCGAACCGAGTGGTCGCGGACCTGGGAGCGTCGCATCTGGCCCTGGATGCGTTCTCTTCAGGAACCTCCGCCCATCTTCGGGTATGTGAGAAGTACTGGAGCGCCCAGGACTCCGCGTGGAAGAAGCACTGGGGTCCGCATCAGGGATTGATGTGGATCCATTGCCCTCGATGGGACATTCCAAGAGCGATAGCGAAGATTTGCAAGGACCGCTCCAAGGCAGTGCTGGTTGTTCCTATGGGATGCACCGAGGAGGAGAGTACCCGACATTGGGTAGCCTCATTGACCAACATGACCTTAAACAAGGTCGTCCTACCGGCTGGTGAGAGTGTCTATCAGGACGCTAAGGGACAGCCCATGCCACCCCAGAGATGGCCAACGGAATTCCACTATGTGGATGGGGGCCTTGATCAGGCCGACACCACGGACTTCGTGTGTGTCAACCGTATCATAGCAGAGCCTTGGAGGCAATGCTTTGCGGTTCCCCCTGTTGACATCGAAGAATCGGAATCCGAAGACCCCCTCACTGAAGAGGAGTGGGATCTGGTTCAGGGGTATATGGATCAGCCCTTTCACGACTGGGGAAACCAGCGTGAGGGCAAGGGCCAGGACAGAGCCTGGTGGGAAGTGGACTCAATCGTCTCTGGTTCCTATGACGGGAACACCTTCGTGCAGAGAGTGCTGGACCACATGTCCAGCCATAACGAGCCGCCTGGCGGTAACCCTCCCACCTACGGCGATCTGTTCCGAGGCAAGACCAGAGATGGCCCTTTGGGCCACCTGGGAAGACCACCTGAGCCGAAAGCGAGCGGAGTAGCTACCCCTCAAGTAAGCTCCGTGGTTCAAGTGCCCGGAAAAGCCAAGGCGGAGTCCGATGACTGCCCCAAGATTCAGGCATTGAGGGCCAGGCTGAAGCAGAAGTATGGTGATACCTTCTTCAGCGGTAAGCCTGTGTTTCCCCCACCGGTGCGTGGACCGTATGGCGAGGCCAAGATACGACTGAAGCAGGACCCCCGTGTGTATCGGCACCGGGAGTTTGCCCTGAGGGGCGAGAGGAAAGAGGCCATGGAGAAGATCCTCCGTGACTTCATCCAGAGAGGCTGGCTTGAGCCGTGCCACTCCGAGTGGGCCTCTCCCTGCTTCGTCGTCCCCAAGAAGGTTGCCGGTGAGTGGCGGCTCGTGGTCGACTACCGCGGCCTGAACGCCCAAACGCAGCACGACAGCTATACGCTGCCCCTCATTGAGGACATGCTGCAAAAGCAACACCGGCGGAGGATCTTCACGGTGATTGACCTGAAACATGGTTATCATCAGATGGCTCTCGCCGAGGAGTCCCGTGCCTGCACAGCCATGAGCACCCCACTTGGACCTCTCCAGTGGAAGGTGATGCCCATGAGCGTTACCAACGGCAATGCGGCTTTTCAGCGGATGCTGGAGAACCTGCTTGAGCCGGTGCGCGACTGTGCGGACCCCTTCGTGGACGACGTGATCATCGCGTCCGGGGACCCCAGCATGAGCTACGAGGAGCTCCTGGAGGCACACGAGAGGGACGTCACTCGAGTGCTGGACCTTCTGGTTCGGCACAAACTCACGGGCAGCAGTGACAAGGCCACCATTGCGGTAAGCGAGGTGGTCTTCGCTGGCCACGTAGTTGGGAACGGGCAGCGAAAGCCCATACCTGGCAAGGTGGCCGCGATCGAGCACTGGGAAAAGCCCAAGACAGTCTCCGAGCTACGGGCGTATCTGGGGTTCTGCAACTACTACTCGGGGTATATCAAAATGTATGCCGAGTATGCAGCCCCCATGACGACCATGCTCAAGGGCAACCGAGAGGAGACCAAGAAGGGGTCCAAGAAGGCTCTGGTCTGGACAGCTGAGTCCGACCGTGCCTTTGAGGGGATGAAGCAGGCGCTGCTATCCGCAGTGGGTCTGCACCTCGTGGATCCCGACCGAGGGTTCGTCCTGCGCACCGACGCTTCCGACTACGCCATTGGCGCTGTGTTGGAGCAAGTGCTTGACGACGGGAGGCACGTGCCCGTGGCCTTCTGGAGCCGAGTCCTGGCGGAAGGCCAGAGACGGACGTGGACGCCCCGTGAAAAGGAGGCGTATGCCATCGTCATGGCTCTCAGGAAATGGGCTGGGTACATAGCCCTCCATCCCGTCACCGTCTGCACCGACCATCAGAGTCTGCAGTCGTGGCACAAGGAGCACGTGGACACCCCCTCAGGTCCCGCCTCCCGACGGGCAAGATGGCATGAGACCTTGGCCAAGTTCGACCTCACGGTTGTGTACATTCCTGGAAAGGATAACACCGTGGCGGACTGTCTCAGTAGGTGGGCCTATCCCGCCAGCAAGGGCATGCAGGATATCTCTGCCCATGGCGATGAGGCTGAGACCGCTGAAGCCAAGAGGATCATTGAAATGGAGCGCCTGATGGAGGAGGAGGGTGCAAAATGCTTCGTCGTCATGGCTGCGGATGCCCCCCTCGCGTCGAGGGTGAGCAGAGCGGTCAGAGTACTCGCCCCTGATGGAGCTGAGTCCGACAAGCACCTCTTCCCGGAGTCTTGCCTCCAGGACGACTGGACCGACGACTACGCCAAGTCTGAGGCCTTTGCGGCCGAGTATAGGGCTGTGACCGACCCTGATGACGGGCAGAAGTGGCCAAAGGGGCTGACTGAGGAAGATGGCAAGCTCTACCGGAATGGTAAGCTGCTAGTACCAGAGTCCCGGGTGCTCGAGCTGTGTGAAGCTTGGCACCACCACATGCTGCACCCAGGGGTCAAGAAGCAAGCTCTTGACATGCAGCGTCGGTTCGAGATCGACCATATCGTTCTCTACACCGCCATCAAGAAGGTCAGGAAGGGTTGCTCGGTCTGTCAGGCCTGCAATCCCGAAAACCGGAACGTCAAGGGGGAACCCCAATGGACCCCGGTTCCTGACCAGCCCATGGAGAGCGTGGCCATGGATGTCTTCTCCATGCCCGAGGTGCACATTGGCAAGGAGACCTTTGACTGTGTGGTTCTCTTTGTGGACCGCCACAGCGGCTACGTTGTAGCCGTTCCGGCACGCAAAAAGGGGTTGCTTGCCAAGGAAGTGGCAGTCATGATCATTCGTCATTGGCTGACCGTCTTTGACATCCCCCGCACCATTTGCAGTGACCGAGGGCCCCAGTTTACTGGTGGCTGCTTCAAGGCTATGTGTTCCCTCATGGGAATATGTCATGCCAAGAGCGTCGCCTATCTCAGCCGGTCTAACGGCCGTGCTGAAGTGGCTGGACGGCAGCTGTTCGAGAAGCTGCGCAAGATCCACATCACCAATCCACGTCGGAACTGGTTTGAGGAGATGTGGCCTGCTCTGAAGGCCCATCATGACACCCCCACGCCGGGTGGTTTGTCACCTCACCAGATTTTGTTTGGCAGGGACCCCCTGGGTAGGGGACTTCCCTTGTCTGGTGATGGCATGGCTATGGATGCCAAGGAGTTCTTCGCGCGGCAAGAGCAAACGGCGCGGGACATCCGCCAGCAGCTCGAGAAGGAGCATGCTGAACGTCAGAAGTCCGCATCGAGCTCGACAGCGCAGAAGTTCAGGGTGGGAGACCCGGTGTGGGTGATCAGACCCCGCCCTATGGGCACCCACCGCACCAAAACCTGGTTCACACCCGGCGAGGTGGTCCGCAGGATTGGTGAGGACACCTACCGCATCAAGGTGGGTCACGGACAGTTCCGGGAGCGCCACGAGAGTCAAGTCCGTGTGCGGGAGCCCGACCTCCGTGGCCAGCATGTGTCCCTGAGCTATGCCGCACATGAGGCCGATTGGGACGACGACTATGCTGAGCAGGACGACTATACAGTCGAGAAGATCCTGGCTCAGCGTCCGAAGGCTTCGGCACCCGGAGGTCTGGAGTTCAAGGTTCGTTGGCGAGGCTATGGGCCGTCCCACGACACCTGGGAACCCGTCTCCTCATTCGTGCCGCGGGTCAATACTCCCTTCATGGAGTACATCCGCAAGCACAAGACCAAGATCCACGTTTCGGACTTGGCAGCACTCACCCGGGCGATTGCAGCCAGGGGTGCCTGATCAGCGCCCTGAGCTCTCCCCTGATGTGCTTTGAGGCGCTTGTGAGGCTGACGGATCGTCCCTCACTTGCTTGCTCTCTCTCATCTTCCGGTGGCCCGCCATCAGAGTGGCCATATACCCCCCCCTGCTGAATCCAGAGGAGGATGGCCCCTCTCTTCTTCTATTCGTCACTCACCCCCCTGCTGAATCCTTGGGAAACCAGGTAGGGCGACTGACCTTCATATTTCTGAGCTCTTGGGGCCTTGAAGCCCATACGACGTTGCGCAACGGATGCCGCTGTCATCGGCATTGCGATTTTTGGGTGTGTGGTCTGGTCCCATGGCACTTGCAGGATCCAGACCAGTCGACGTGTGTCTCGAGACTATATATGGCCTGAACTCAGGCGTTTTCCTGTCCACCCTCCTGCATTTGCCTTATCCTGACCGTGGCGTGGTTTGGCGCTCTGTTCAGAGTGTGTTTACACGCCTATTTACCCCGCTTGTTTTGCTTCTCTGCCCCCCAGGATATGTGCATCTGTATGTTAGCCCATCACTGAGTGTGGACTATTTTTCACCACGAATCGGATTACACAGGCGCCTTGAGTCGCCGTTTACATGATTGTACATAAGGTCCAGCCTGGACCAGTACTGAATACAGATTCTACTGTTTGAGTGCCCGTGATACCGTGTTGCCCTATTCGCTGTGATGTGTGGAGATCCTGATGGCGGCAGGCGGGAAGCCCAGTTGCCTGACTACACTCCCAGCGGTCCGCCACTGTCAGTCCCAGTGT
The DNA here is from genome assembly GCA_964036045.1 of Eutreptiella sp. 'Long Island Sound 2002'. NCBI lineage: Eukaryota > Euglenozoa > Euglenophyceae > Eutreptiales > Eutreptiaceae > Eutreptiella > Eutreptiella sp. 'Long Island Sound 2002'. Next base: position 83,299,028 of record OZ038383.1, on the reverse strand, counting down.
GAGCCTACCGATTCGCAGACGCACTTGCATTCGGATGGCGGCCTCCGGTGCTCCTGACCTCGGTCAGTCTGCCTGGGAAACTGGTGGTTTGAGGAGTCGACGCCTCTGCCCACACTGCATGAGGACTCCCTCATGTATGGCCTTCGTGGTAATAGGGCGAGGGAAAAGACGGCCTTGATGCCCGATCCCTTCAGGAGGAGTTCCCTTAAGATCTGGGGTTCTTAAGGAGTTCGACTATGGCACTCTGGACTCGCGTCGTATGGATATGGACATGGTGCGCCCGAGGAAGGACCCGTGGGGACTCTCCCCAGTCGGCGGGCCTTGGGAAGCTTGGGGTAGCCTGATGGATCTTTGTGGTCGCTCTCGACTTGTGGGACCACCTCGGTCGTCGTGTGTCGCCTATGTTGGCCGTGTATGCCACTGCCACTGTGGTGGTGACCGTAGCAGCCGGCACCCGGTGCGCCTGGTATGGGTTAACGGGTCCTTTGGATGCCGAACAATCGCCGCCAGGACCCGGGACTTGATACTTGATACTGTACCTCTTATTGCTAACATTTACAGCATCATACCTGTTTTACTATGCGTTGGAATAACAGCCTAACCCAGAATCAGCCTGAAGTGAGGATGTGACACCCCCCCTTCAGGGGATGGTCCTGGGTACCCGCTGCCATGCTTGGGTGTTATCGAGCCCCCCCCAGGGTTTGCTCTAAGGAGGGGGGTGAAGCGGTACCCAGAACCCCATGGCTAGGTTACGGCATACAACCGGTCTCCGGTCCACTAACCCCATGTACGGAAGGAAAGACGCCCGTTGACGCTCCGATCCGTGCCGTAAAGCCCCGCATCGGCAACCGATGCACCGCCAGCGGAGATTTGCATATCAGAATATCAGGAATCAACAGGGTTTTATTTTCATATTGTTTCCGTCAATTTTTACGCTTCCGTTCTGATATTCACTATTTTGACTGCTGGCGGTTGGATCGCGACTTTACCGTAACCGCCAGTTTAACTGTTTATAATGGAAATTTTAACGCTATCCGTCACGAAGGCTCCAAAGCCTTCAGGAACTGCATGGATGCTTCCGCAATTTTCATAATTAATACTCGCAACCTTTATCCGAATTTTTCAGGATGTCGAAATCGGATTTTCGACTTCGACATCCCCGCACTTGATCTGACCTCTTTCGAGTGGACCTACGTGCTTCCCTATGCACGAATCAACTTTCCTTTTATCCTGCCCTCCATTTGTCTTAAAGATATGGGCAAAACAAAGTTGATTCGTGAGGCCACTTGTAAGGGTCATATCTCGTGCCGCTTGCGAGGAATGACAATAAGGAAACGTGGGAGGTATTCACAATACTCCCGACGTAATTTAGGAAGCTTTATATGCCTTGCGTTTCCACACGTGCGCGCTAGTGTAATGGATCATGGTCAAGAGGGTAGAGTTGGCGTTATAACTCTTTGGCCATGACATTGCGTGCGTTAAGATAACCTTCGAGTGTAGCGCGCAAGTGTTGGTGTGGCATAGGAACTCTCCTTGAGTTCCTATGAGCGATTGACACAAAGTTATGCCCTTGGAGGGGCATGACATATCGTGGTGGGAGCTACCTTTTTGGGCAATATGTGGTATGTGCCATGTGTTGTGTTGCGTGCCCATTTGGCGGGTCCATTACTTTAAGCCGAACCCGCCAATGGACCTCATATTGTGTAAGCCCCTTCTCCATACTCCCCACGATCAATCGCAAGCCTATCCTTCGTGGAGGAAAGCTTGTGTGGCGAACCCAAAGCGATGCGTTGGGAGCAAGGTGTGTATTTTGCAATTTTCCATATTTTCATGTGCCCACTTGGGAAGTAGCGCTCGTAACCTTTCAAAGCGCCCCAAGCGGAGCACATAGGTGGAATCGAAGGTCATTGGTGTCAAGTCATTGTGTTTAGAAGGATTAGTTGATTGCACGATCCAAGCCAAAGATATTATAATATAATTGTGCACCTTTCGAGGCACTTTTGTGTATCTTTGTGCCAATTTTGCCGTTTTCGGCCCGTCATGATGTCAAGTGGCGACCTTGTTCTTCAACGTTGCGCTCAATTGACATCATGACCCAAGTATGATATGAGGGTACATACTTCGGTGCCCAACATATCTTGGACCCGGCGAATAACTCCTCTTAGGCTTGGCATACCGTGGCCGCCATGTTGGCGATTTGGGACTATCCCAAATCATGGGCTCACTTGGCGACCCTGCCATTCCCAATACCGGAGGAGTTGGGCGACGCCCAAAAGATATGTTGGACACATATGACTTGATACCAATCCTATGGCACACTCCGGTCCGAGTCGGGCATGTGCCTCATTTGCCCCAACCATGAGTGTGCGCATTTTTGGCCATTTTGAGCAATTTTCCGCTTTCGCTGCCCGCCGTGCACTATGTTCTAACCCTCGTGCACGCCGGACGCATGGACCAATGGACCATATATGACATGGGTGTTATGGGTAATGGTCCCCATGGTCCACACACCACGTGGGCGAAGCGGAGCCACCTTCGTGGGGGTGCTAGCCCAAAGTGAGTGTGGGCAATTTTGCAATTTTGGCATGTGTGGACCCGATTTGGATTGTCACCACGCCAAGTGGCAGGGAGATCTCTGAGAGCCAAGTGCATGGGGGTCTTTGTTGGACTCCTGGTGGATCGCGTATGGAATGGCGGATCCGATCTCCAAGCCCGCGTGGAGATATACTATTGGGAGCACACCAAATTTTGGCTCATTTCAAGCAGCCAAAATGACCCCATTTTGGGACCCCAATTTCCCCCTTCCGTGTGGTCAATTGGCGGCCCCATTTTTCTATGCCCACAGAGAGCCGGGACCCAAATACAAGTTGTACACTCAGATATAAGTCCTAGGTCCTGCCTCCTAACCTGTGAGCCATTGGCCTTGCCCTGGCCGGGCGAGCCACGCGTGGAAATGAGGCCAATTTTGGTGATTTTGGCATCATGACCCCACTTGACGGACCAGTGGTGCCCTGATGCCGGGACCTCAGAGGGAACCAGGTTGGGTGAAGGCTCCAGGGAGTTTGTACTCGAAGGGCATATGGTCAGTTGCCTCGTCCCTACCTCTGGCGCGTCCGGACGAGAGGTCAATTTTGGAGTTTTTCAAGCTAATATCAGTTTGAGCTGAAACAGCCCATTTTCAGCTACCAACTCCTGAGGGATAATGGCGGGGCCATATCTCTGGCTCAGGGTGGAGTTGGGACCTCCCGTTAAGGGAGCATAGGGAGCCACTGTCGGTCGGCCTTGGACCTGCTTGGTTCCCAGGAACTCGCCTGTGGCTGGGCAGGACACCTCTCCCGATGGCAGGGTTTCAGGGTCCGGACTGAGCAGGGCATGGGTTGTGTTTGAGCCCCCGCCCCCACCAGCCACTGAGAGGGTCGGACCTGGGATTGGGATATGAGTTGGGACTGAGTGTCTATTGTCCTGTAATGCCCTTACCCCAGTCCAGTCTTAACCCCATGTGTACATATCCTGATGTGTTGCTGTACATACTTTCGTTCCCTCATTTCAGAGTGGCAAGGATTCTGAAACGCTTTGTCACATGACATGAGCGCATTGATGCCCCTGTGAGCGTAGTGCTTTGCCTGCCTGCTCACTTGCGCGTGTCCCGCAGCGTCCCGTGGCCGGCCCCCCACGGGAACGTGTCATTAGGGTCAACAAGCCTTGCAGGGACTGAGTACGGTTCCGCTCACCCTGCCTTCGAAGGCTGGTGCTGGTAGTAGTGAGTGTAGTGTAGTGGTGTCTCCTGCTCCGCTAGCAGCTGTCAACCCATAGTGTTCCAAAGCACCACGTAGCCATGCAGCAATGTTCTTGCCAGTGTGCCTTGCTTCAGGAAACGGGCTGATATGCAGCAACAGGTTATGCAAATCATAGTACTCATCAAAAATGCTGCATGTGACAGCACCATACGCTGCGTGCTGGTGGCTTGATGTCAATAGGTCCATCTGCAGTGAAAAGAATGATAAACCCCAGAGCTGTTTCAGTTTGGCAAACAGCACTCTCATCTTGTTGAACCCCAGCGCTTTCATGATGTGTGCACCTTTCTCCACTGTACGCTTTTGTGCAGTTATTTGGCTGCCTTGCAGTTTTCATTCTGATTCAGCTGGGTTAATATTGATATTGCATCGAACCTTTTGCATGGTAATTTGGAAACTGAAAATGAGAATCAGCTATTGAATCTTGAAATTTGCACAGTGATTTGAAGCCAGTGTGGTGCGCATTGATGCCAGGTTACCTGCGCTCTCACAGGAGTTTCAGTCAGTTAAAAACAGTTTGTGTCAGTTAAAAACAGTTTCTGTCGGTTTTTGCCTGTGTGACCTGAAAACAGTCATTCAGCAGCTGTAAAAGGCAGTTTTTTAACCATATTTTGACATGAAATAAAAAACAAAGATTGAGAAAGATAAAATGGGGTTCAACTCCTTTAGATATATGCTTCTATTCATCCTAATAATCCCCAAGATGATTATGCTTCAACCAATCAAAGAAAAATAAAACTAAATGAAAACTATCACTAAGATAACTTAAGACAAAGTTTGGAAAATGGGCTCATAAAACTATAGAATATTTGGGAGGGTTGCACACGAGCAAAAATTTATCTAAATCTATATCTCGATTGGTTGTTGGATAAAACACTTTCAATACAAAGTATTCCTAATCGAGTCCCCAACCAACATACCAACAACAAACAAGAGCAAGGGCAAACCAAGGGAGACACGAAGAAAACCACCATGTCCGCATCCGAGTCGTTGTTGAGGGTGTGGGCCCGCCGTGCCGTTGCCAAGGCCCCAGCATTTCTATTTCTCCACGGCGGCGGGTCGTGGTGGCCAAGGCATTAAGGATCCATACGGCTCTACCCCCACTTAGGCACCCAAGAATGGGGCCGCGCTCCCCACGGCTATATGCTAAACAAAGCATAGGAGACGTGTGACACCAATCCAACTCTCATACATGCATTACCTTCATCCTTGCTCGTAACTAAACAATACCAAACCATGCAATGGACATCACTACGTGCAACAACCAAAGTCCGAGCAACAATAAGCAAACAATATGTGCTTGAATGGAATGAATGCATAACAATGCAATGAGTGTAATGAAAGCATGTGAATGCAACACATGGAATGCGACAAAGCAAACTAGTGGTGCACCATCGAGAAACTACAATTCCCACCTCGAAAGCGAGCTAATCAATTGAAGAGGATAAACGTTCAATCAGAACCAGACCTAATGAATCCTTATATTCGCATATTCGGGGATCACGTCGCAGGCTGCAACACGGTCTAAACTAACCAATCACGATCTTTAAGCAGCAATAATATGATTGCGTGACAGCAAAGAATTGAATGATGCACCTGAGAGTACTGATCTGTACGCGATCTGTATTACTGTAATCTGCAATCTGTCTGGCACTGTACAGTCTAAATCTGCAACACCATCACCTGCACTGTAGCGACATTGAAAGAAATCAATTTTTTCCAACTCCCCCCCGGACTCTACACTGAAAGTGGGGATGTCTACAGGGGCGCTGCACCACAGACTTCGAAGGACTGCCCTGCCAACACGGACAGCTGGACATCTGGATACGTGATGGTTGAAAAACTAAAACTCAACACCATTGAAAAACTGAAGTATGTCAAATGATTCAGGATCACTGACGACAGCAAGCAGTCCTGAATCAGGATACCTTGAATCCTGCCACCTGGCATCACAGGCATACTTGGACACTTGAGTACCCTGAAGTCTGCCATCTGGGATCACAGGCATATTGGCATACTGGGGTACTGACATCAGGGCAGTCGGGAAGCAGGGACCAGCAGGCCCAGAGAACACGAGCCACTGATACAGAGCGCGTCTGCATTATCTGCAACGTCTGCACATGACTGCACTGTCTGCACTGCCTGTAACATCTGCAATTTCTGAGCAAGTTTGCACTGTCGGCACTGTCTGCAACATCTGAAATTTCTGCTATACCCGCAATGTATAAAATGCCAAGTAACGAGACCTTCCAGACTCTCCAGTACGCTGACAGGGCCTCCAGTCACTACCAGCTGTCAGTACCACAAACCCAGAAATTCAGGACGCCTCAGGTAACAAAGGTTAGAACAGGACAAACATGTGCCATGCATGTACCCCTACAAAGGGACTGCACACATACTGAAAAGCCTGAGACTGGGAAAATAAAACAAGATCTACCCATATTACACAGACTGTCACACAGTCCACGAAACTTTCTTCCACCAGAGACCACACTCCCTGTATCCATAAAGCCATTACTGGGTCTACCACTAGGGAGAGCACTCTCATACTTGACCAAACTGGATGTCTGCACCAAGGTCAAACTTACCGACCGTGCACTGGCACATAGGCTCATCGGCTTCAGTGTCAGTCTTATGGGAATACCAGAAAATAACTGGAAGCATCAGTACCCCCTGTGACCCATTCGCAGTCCTTGGGATCAGGAGAAACCTGTGCAGGCGCTGAACACCAACGTCAAACTGACAGTCGGGTTATGCAAGGCAAAAGGGTGAGGTACATACAGCGACCCCTTACAGCGGGGGTGTTGCTCATGGCTTATGACTCCAAAAGGAGGGCCCACCCGCTCATGGTTGGTACAAAAAATAGATAAGATAAATGAATAGTAGCGGAAGACATGGCGCTCCCTAGACCCGTGATCTGAAAATATCACACTGCTCTCGACCCAATGGTCACTGTCATTGATACAACAAAACAGAAGTCGGCAAGAACCGATCGTCGGTGGACAAACCAAAACTGCTGTACTCCCACGGCACACCGAAAGTTAACCTACAGTAGGCCACTGAAGACTACCGGTAGATGGTTGGTGTAGGGGCAGGGGGTATACTACAAGTCTGGGTGACCACGGGCAGGATATATGACCAGAACGTCATACCCCCCTCCGGCTGGGGTTTGAGGTTTGAGGTTTGATTTTGCGGGCACTAGACGCCTTTCGGCCCCGGGGGGCCACCTGGTCGGGCCAGGTGATATCCTCCCCACCGTGTCCTAGTGGGGGGCCCTCCAAGACGCACATCCTGCCCGGTGGCGGAGTCCCCCGGGTTCACAGGGCTCGGAGCCCCGTCCCTCCCCGGCTTCCCCGTTTCGCCACTCCCCGGTCAGTGCATCAATTCGCAGCCGTGGCTGCGGGCGCTTACCCACCGCGTCGCCCCCCTGATGCGTGGTCGCCCGGGGCGCCAGCGCCGCCAGGCCCGTGCTACTGGCTTGTCGCCACTGGGAGCCCCTTGGGCTGGCGCGGAGGCTGCCTAGCTTAGGGGTTGGGGCGTGGCGCAGTGGCCAACTACTGCCTTGGCGGGTGCAGTGCCCCGTCCGTGTGTGCGCGGCGCTCGCGGCCGGTTCGGGGGGCTCGGGCCGGTACCTGGTGATGTGTCTCTCCCGTTTCCCCCTTCCCGCCCCGCGTGTCCCGCGCTGCGTGTGGCGGGCCGTCCTGTCCGGGTGTCCCTTACCCTCGCTCGCTGGTACGCCATTCCAAGCGGTCTGTGCGTTCCGCGAGCTCGGTCCGGTTGCCCTTCTGGTAGTCCCCGCGTGCCCCTTGCGTGTGTTTGCACTCGCGCTCCCGCGGCGTCTCCTCCCCCCCCCCTGGGTGGTCTGGCGTGCGCACCTCGAGCGGTCCCAGCACTGGGCGCTGGTAGGGCCGTTCCACGTGGTCCGTGCCCCTCCGCGTGTCCTGCCCCGGTCCCTTGCTCCGTCTGGCGTGCTTGGGGGGGGGCGGTCCGGTCCCGGTTCCCCCCTACCTGGCTTGGGGCTGTGCGCTTCACGTGAGGCGGGTCCGTGGCGTTTGTGTGCCGGGAGGCGTGCTTTGGGGGGGGGGGCGTGCGCCGTGCCCCCCGTTTGTGCGGCCGGGGGGGCCAGTAGGGCGGGGGGTCGCTCTGCCTTGTTCCGTCCCTCTGCCTTCCCTTGGCAGGCAACAAAGCGTGTGTCACTGGCGTTGTTCTGGTCATGGAGGGCGTGGTCCCCATACCACTCCGGTCCGTCCTCGCCCGCCTTCTCGGGGCGCGATCTGTGCGGCGTCCTGGCGCGTTGGCGCGGGCTGGCTTGTTCCCCGCCGTTTCTGTGGGAGCCGGCGGCTGAGGCGGGGGGGCTGGCCGTGCTCCGGCTCCTCTCTCGGGCGGGGGGAGGGGGGACCATCCCCCCTGCCTCGGGGGGTGGGGGCAGGCACCCCCGCGGCTTGCGGGCTGCTGAGGGGGCTGGGGGGGGGGGGGGTCGCGCCGCGGCCTCCCTTCTCCCCCTACCCTGGCCCCCCTCCGGCGCATTCCCCCCCGGCGTGCGCGTTCGGTCGGGGTCGTGGGGCCGCCCCGGGGGGTGGGGGGATGAGGGGCGGCCCCTGGACCGCTCTCCCGGGGGCCCCTTCAGACCTGAACCCCCCCTCTGCCCCCCCCGAGTGGGCAATGGTCATGGGGGGGGTCATGGGGTGCGCCGCCGTGCGCCGCCCTCAGGCGTGGTCCGCGCGCCGCTCCGGCGCGCTGGTGTGGGCTCGCCCGTCGGCCGCGACCCCCGCGGGAGCAGGCGGCTGGAGGCGCTGGGGCGCGCGGTGTGCAGGTCCAGCCGCATCCCCCCCCCCGCGTCGCGGTCCCTTCTGGGGGAGGGGGGGCGTCCCCTCGGCTCCGGGGGGGCGGAGGGTCGCTCCTGTGGCCCTCGAGCTAGGGGGGGGGGGAGGGGGGGGGGTGGGGGGGCCGCTCTGCCGCCCCCCGTCCCCCCGCCCCGTCGGGCGTCGGCCTGCCATCCGTTGTCTCCGGCGTGCCCCCCCTGGGTATACTCGTGCCGTGGGGGTTGCAGGGCGGCCGCGGGCGTCAGGCGCAGCCCGGTCGGCCGCCAATTGGTCAGTGCGGCGGGGGGGGGGGGAGGGGGGGGGAACCCCCCCGCCCTTGTTCGCGCCCCCGCCTTCCCCAGGCCAGCCTCTGAAGTAGCCGCTCCGTTTGCGCTGTCCTGGGCGCCGCCGGTCCGCCGTCGGTCGGCAGCGGGCAGGGCAGGAGCGTGCGGGTGGTTCACTGGGGGCGCTTGCCGCAGCCGCGGTGCCCCCTCACCCCGGGTGCAGCGGCCTCTTCGGGGGGGGTGGGGCCGCCGTCTCTTCGGTCTGCCTCCGTCTGCTCTCGGGCCTGAGGGGGAGGGCGGGGGGGGAGTGGGGGGGGCCCTCTGGTCCCCTGGCGCCGCCCCCTGACGGCCGAGGGGGGGCGGCCTGGCGGTCCCGGCCCCGGGGGCTAGCCGTCGGCTGGGGGGTGGCACTCTTCCCCCGCCCCCCTCTACCCAGAGCCGGAGCCTCGCGCAGGCCCTTGCTGGGGCCCCTTGTCCCCCCCACCGTCGCCGCGCGTCGCTGGCTGGCCGGGGGCGGCCGTGACGGTTAGTGGTCAGCGGTTAGCAGGCTGCGGGGCAGTAGGTTCCCCCCCGCGCTCGTTGTCTCCGCCCCCCGTCCCGCGGGAGGTGGCGCAGCCTCCCCCGTCACGCCGTATTGGGGGGGGGTCGTGGGTCGGGGGGGTCAGCCCCCCCCCCCCATTCTCTCGCGTCCGCCGTCTGGGCTGTCACCTGCGCCGCCGCTTGTGTGGGGGCTGGGGCTGTGGCGGTGGCGGGTTGCGCTGGCGGTAGCGCCAGTGGGCAAGGGCGCTGCGCAAGGCCCTGGGAAGCCATTTGTTGGCGTCCGCGTCCGTGATGCGGAGCACCGCCCCCCCTTCCAGGAAGGCCGGCATCGTCGGCCCCCTGTCGGGCCACGCCGCCCGGATCACTGACTTGAGGACCCTCTCGTGATCCTCTGGGGCTGCCCAACCCCCCTGGGGGCACCTCTTGGTTTCCTCCGTCCCTCCGGAGGAGTACAGCATCGAAAGGCCGCTTCCTCAGCCCCCTGGTAGTCCCCTGGTTGGCCCAGCTCAACCACCCGTACACCTCCCCCACGAGGAAGAGGGCCTCATCCCCCAGAGGGTTCGGGACTGTGCCCCAGTCCCGGTTTCAGGGCCGGGCCCCCTCTGCCCCTCGCGCCGGCTCCCCCTGCTGCCATCCGCGCCGGCTCCGCTCTCGGTGCGGGGGGGGGCTGCCTGGTGCTGGGGTCGTGAAGGTTCGGGGGGGATGAGCTCTCCGGCGTTGGGGTCGATGTTGTAGAGGTGGTGGTGGTGGTGGTGCTGGTGCTGGGTGTGATGCGCCGGCATCTGTTGGATGCCGGGGGGGATGCACCTCACCGGCTGCATGTCCGGCTACGGGGGCGCCCCGCCCCCCGCCCCCCTCCCTTTGACCCGCCCTCCCCCCCGGGTTCCCATGCCCCGTCCCGCCTGTCCCTGGGGGCCTGTGGCGCCCTTCCCCTAGCCCTTGGGCCCCCTTCCGGCCCCCACGCCTCTGTCCCCCTGCCCGTGCCCCGGGTCCCGCCCCCTGTCACCGACGCCCTGACCTGCCTGCTCGCCCACCGTCCCTCGCTCCGCGCCATGCACCTGGGCGCCCTGCCCGCGCCCCTGCGCGCCCTTCCCGTGCCCTGGCCCCTTCCCGGCTCCCTGCCCTGTGTCGCCCCGTCCGTGCTTGCGCCCTTGCTCCTTGCCGCGTGTGCCCTGGCCCGCTCCCTGCCTGTGCCCCTGGGCACTTCCCCTGTCGCCTCCTGTCCCCCGCTCCGCGCTCCCGTGGCTGGCACGCAGCTCTGCCTGCACGCCGTCCCCTCCTTCCTGGATCACGCGCCGGGCGTCCCGCTGCCTTTGCAGCTGCGGCAGCGTGACGCCCGGCGGCGAGCGCTCGGGTGCCGGGGGGCGGACGTGCCGCGTCCGCCCCAGGGGGAAGGGCTTCGGGGGGAACGGCTTGGGGGGGCTGGTTTGGGTGTGGATGGGGTTGGCGTGGGCGCGGTACTTTGCGCCCTCCCTGCCCACTGCTGCTGCTACGGCGGCAGCCGGCGAGGTGCCCGTGGCCCGTGCAGGGTCCGTCCCCCGCTTTCGTGGCGTGCTGGGGGCCGCGGCGTGGCCAGCCGAGGCGGTTGCGTGGCTCGCTGGGGCCGCGGTTGCAACCCCTCGCGCACCCTCCCCGCTCCCCTCTGCGGCTGCAGCAGCCCTCGGCGATGCGCCTGGTTCCTGCGCCGGGGCTACCCCCCGTGTTGGCGGCGTGCCGGGGGCCGCAGTCGGGCCGCGGCGTGGCTCGCTGGGGCTGCGGTCTCCCCTCCCCGCGCGTCTGGGGCCCCCTCCCGGGGCGGGGCGGCAGGGCTTGCTGTTGGGGCCGCGGGGGCGGTCACCTCGGCCGGCTCAGGCTCCTGGGTCGACGGCCCGGTGTCAGCGGAGGCCGCCCGTGGCTGTCCAGCCGGCGGCCGGACCGGCACCGCCGTCTCCGCCAGCCACCGCTCCTCGCGCTCCGCGGGGGTCTCCCCCGCCCCTTCCGGGGAGACGGGGGAGCGGGAGCGGGACCGGCGGTGGTGGCAGTTGTCCCGCTGGAGGGAGCCATCGGAGCCTGACATCACTGTTATCCTGGTAGGCATGCGTTGCGGCAGGTGCGCCCTTCCCACTACCTCCCGGTGCATCAATGTCGTGCCGTGGGCAGTGCTGTGCGGTGCTCTGCAGGGGGGGAGGGGGGGAGGGGGTGGGTGCGCGTCTGTGGCGTCAGCCCCGTGTGGGCGGGGACCGGCGGCCATCCGTCGGCATTTGGAGGGGAGGCGGGGGAGCCAAGCAGCCCACGCGTCGCGCCACAGCTCCCAGTCTGGGGCGGGGCTGAGGGCTCTGGGCCCCCGGGGGTCGTCAGGTGGTGCCAAGGGGGGCCGCACCAGAAGGACCCCCGTAACGGCGGTGACCTCCTGTGTTCGCAGGAAGGTGTGTACCCCGTCCCGCGCCGCGGGCGCCGGGAGGGGGGGGCGGGGTACGGGTGCTGACCCATAGACGTGGGTGGGGGTGATCCCCAGGACCCGTTCCGGGTCCCCGCGGGTCGCGACGACGAGGAGGAGCAGGGGGGTGACAGAGCGCTCTTGGTAGAGGACCTGCCCCCTGTGGTGGGCACTCCTGGTCTGGAGAGGGGGGGGGACAGGTCTGGGTTGGCCCAGCCGCGGGGCGCGTGCGTCGCCGGCGGGAGGGCGGGGCACCAGGTGGACTCCCTGGGGAACGCCTCGCACACGATTGCGTACGCAGGGGTCGGCCTGGTGCCGTCGTACGCCGGGTTGGTCGGCCGGGGGCTGCCGGCGCCTCGTCCGCGCCTTCCATGAACACCGTTGTTTGGCCCACCTTCAGGTCCTCGTCCGGTGGCTGTAGAAGGTGGAGCGCCGCATCCAGCTCGGACACTCCCCCCGGGTACGTGGCCCGCGTCTGGTTCAGGTACAGGGCCGTGTCCCCGGGGTAGCGCGTCCTGAGGGCTTGCAGCAGGGCTGGGGCGCTGCTGCGGAGGGACATGACAGACCCTGCTCCCGTCAGCCGCAGGGTGTCCCCCATGGACAGGGGCCGGCCCGACTGGTTGGACTCCTGCCACTCCATCCAGTGCCCGTAGAGGGCCGCCTCCAGGACGATGAGCCCCGGCTGGATGGCGTTCACGATCAGGTTCATCGCCGGGAGTAGCGTAGGGTCCCCTGCTCCGTTCAGGGCGCTGAAGCCGGTTCGGACCCCCGTGGCCATCTTGGGGTCACTTGGGGTGTGTATCTATGTGCCGGCAAGCCGTCATTGGCTGATATCATACTCTCCCATCCACCTGACCTAACCTGATGTGATAGTGTGATAGGTTTGGCCATTCCGGCTATGAGCGGCCATATTCAGTACCGAGGCGCCGCCAGCGGAGATTTATATATCGGAATATCAGGAATCAACAGGTTTTTATTATCATAATGTTTCCGTAATTTTTCAGCCTTTCTTTCTGATGGTCAATGTATCGGCGACTGTCAGTTGGCTCGCGATTTTGCGTTAACCGATTGGTTAACTGTTATTTCCAGATATTTTGGCGGAAACCCCGATGAAGGGTCAGATTTCATCAGTAAAGGGTTCGTTGCTTTCGCAATTTTCTAAATATGCACTCGAAATTTTCATCTGAATTTTTCGAGATGTCGAAATCGGATTTTCGACTTCGACATCGCCGCACTTGATTTGGTCTTCTTCGAGTGGTCATACTCCTTTCCCTATGTCCGAATCAGGTTTCCCTTATACTTGCCACCCATTTGACCTGGAGATATAAGGGAAACAAAAGTGAATCGTGGGACCACTTTGAAGGGCCATATCCACGCGCGAGTGTGAGGAAAGAGAATAAGAAAGGTTGGGTTGCAAGCGCCTTACTCTCAACTTAATTTAGGAAGCATCAAACGCCTTTGGTGTGTACACATGCCCGGTGTAGCAAGGGATAAGGGCAAGAGGGTAGAAAGTGATATATAACTCTTGGACCGTGCAACCGAATATTTTATTGCGACTTTCGAGTGTACCGCATGAGTGTTGGGGTTGCATAGGTATTTTTCTTGGGTTCCCACGTATTTTTAGCGTGAAGTTATGTCCATGGAGGGACATGACATACCATGGTGGGAGCCACTTTTGAGGGTATGTGTTATATGCATGGTATATGTCTTGATATGCTCACGCCCATGTTATATATCTTCGTGTTGCCGAAGAGATGGGGAGCCACACGTGACAAGGGCCTTGCCCATGTCCCAATTGTGGAAATCAAAGCACTAGACTAAGTCTACCGCATATGTATTGCTCATGGTATGTATGGCAAAGAGATCCATGAGTGCACTCCCATTTTCATGGGGCATGTAGATATGGGTGGCGAAGGTATCTCCATGCGCCTGATTGGGGATCCAAGTGGGGGAATTGTTCGTAAATAGTTCCAATCATTGGTGTATTGAACCATGAGCGGATATCATGGGTGAGCATAGAGATATACTATCATGACAACTTTGTTTTTGGACATATTTTCATGTTTTTGACCTCATTTTATGCTCATTTTTGTGTTTTATGTGCTCAACTGGTCGGCTAACAGTAAAGGGCCTAGAGATCAGTGAACTATGGTATGTTGCTTATACGTTGGCATATGCTTCGGTGTTATACCTCACCATATGCCGGATCACATGATCACTTTGGCGTGGCACACGAGGCCTCACAAAATTAGGTCTCAAATTCATGAGTTGACTTGTGAAGCATGTCATGTACATAACTGGAAGGGTTTCGGAGCGGATGATGGGATATTCTTGGGCATGGATCTTGGGTCTATATCACCCTTGTATATTACTTTCCGGTTTGACACATGCATGGAGCATTTGGGTAATTGCCGTATGCATTTTTGAGTATATTACTGAATATTGAGCACTATGGTGTGTTTTGCCTGATTTTGTCAGGTTGTGAGGTCATCTTCATTGGGCAGTTCTCCAAGCCCATTCGACTCCAAGTCCAACCAAGGTTATGTCAGGGTAGGGCATAGTCCTGAGTGCCACTCTGGGCCATCACACGCCACCTCCCCTATTGGACTAAGATTTAGAGGCTTGGGAGTGAACACATTTTTGGGGTTAGTGTAGTGACTTGTGACACATGGCATTCAGCCATCTCATTTGACCTGGTTCAGGGCAATATGTTGGTGAGTCAAGGGAAGGTCTTGAGTCCAGGGAATGAGGGGTTTATGGCTGTGAATGTGTATGTTTACCTCTTTCCCCAACTTTGCTTTATTGGTGTTCATATGCCAATTTCAGGGCTTTCCTCTTTGGTGCAATTCTTGTACATGCCCGCCACCGTGAGACGACCGGTGTGCTGAACGGAAGCCCGCAGCGTGTATTGGATTGTGGATTGGGTTATTGCTATACTTGTGGGATCTGGTTGCTGTTCAGGGTTGAAGGAGGATTACATTTTCTATTTTTTTGGATTCGGACCCTGGATTTTGAGGATTTTGAGAAATGCAATCGTTGATCCGGAGCAAGTCAGCAGGGGTGACAGGCGGAAGGGGCACAGCGGGGGCCGGTCCTGGTAGGGACCTTCTTTATGGTAGCAGAGGCGTACCTGCTGCCCCTACCTACCGCCGACCCGGGGACTTGGGCCCTTATGAGCCCTGCCCAAGTACGCCCCGGGTGCGTATTGTGGACTCGGTGGAGACCACGCCGGAGATTGGAGCCATAGAAGAGCCAAGACGTTCAAGAGCATGGCAAACTCCCGAAGGTGAAGCCCGAAGAGAAGTACGACATTCGGGAAGAGGAGGACTTGACATGGAGGATCTGGTCTCCATGTGTGAGCGTCGCTGCCGAAAGGCATGCATAGAGATATACTATCATGACAACTTTGTATTTGGACATATTTTCATGTTTTTGACCTCATTTTATGCTCATTTTTGTGTTTTATGTGCTCAACTGGTCGGCTAACAGTAAAGTGCCTAGGGATCAGTGAACTATGGTATGTTGCTTATATGATGGCATATGCTTCGGTGTTATACCTCACCATATGCCGGATCACATGATCACTTTGGCGTGGCACACGAGGCCTCACAAAATTAGGTCTCAAATTCATGAGTTGACTTGTGAAGCATGTCATGTACATAACCGGAGGGGTTTCGGAGCAGATGATGGGATATTCTTGGGCATGGACCTTTGGTCTATATCACCCTTGTATATTACTTTCCGGTTTGACACATGCATGGAGCATTTGGGTAATTGCCGTATGCATTTTTGAGTATATTACTGAATATTGAGCACTATCGTGTGTTTTGCCTGATTTTGTTAGGTTGTGAGGTCATCCTCACGGGGCAGTTCTCCAAGCCCATTCGACTCCAAGTCCAACCAAGGTTATGTCAGGGTAGGTCATGGTCCTGAGTGCCACTCTAAGCCATCACACGCCACCTCCCCTATTGGACTAGGATTTAGAGGCTTGGGAGTGAACACATTTTTGGGGTTTGTGTAGTGACTTGTGACACATGGCATTCAGCCATCTCATTTGACCTGGTTCAGGGCAATATGTTGGTGAGTCAAGGGAAGGTCTTGAGTCCAGGGAATGAGGGGTTTATGGCTGTGAATGTGTATGTTTACCTCTTTCCCCAACTTTGCTTTATTGCTGTTCATATGCCAATTTCAGGGCTTTCCTCTTTGGTGCAATTCTTGTACATGCCCGCCACCGTGAGACGACCGGTGTGCTGAACGGAAGCCCGCAGCGTGTATTGGATTGTGGATTGGGTTATTGCTATACTTGTGGGATCTGGTTGCTTTTTAGGGTTGAAGGAGGATGACATTTTCTATATTTTTGGATTCGGACCCTGGACTTTGAGGATTTTGAGAAATACAATCGTTGATCCGGAGCAAGTCAGCAGGGGTGACAGGCGGAAGGGGCACAGCGGGGGCCGGTCCTGGTAGGGACCTTCTTTATGGTAGCAGAGGCGTACCTGCTGCCCCTACCTACCGCCGACCCGGGGACTTGGGCCCTTATGAGCCCTGCCCAAGTACGCCCCGGGTGCGTATTGTGGACTCGGTGGAGACCACGCCGGAGATTGGAGCCATAGAAGAGCCAAGACGTTCAAGAGCATGGCGAACTCCCGAAGGTGAAGCCCGAAGAGAAGTACGACATTCGGGAAGAGGAGGACTTGACATGGAGGATCTGGTCTCCATGTGTGAGCGTCGCTGCCGAAAGGCATGCATAGAGATATACTATCATGACAACTTTGTATTTGGACATATTTTCATGTTTTTGACCTCATTTTATGCTCATTTTTGTGTTTTATGTGCTCAACTGGTCGGCTAACAGTAAAGTGCCTAGGGATCAGTGAACTATGGTATGTTGCTTATATGATGGCATATGCTTCGGTGTTATACCTCACCATATGCCGGATCACATGATCACTTTGGCGTGGCACACGAGGCCTCACAAAATTAGGTCTCAAATTCATGAGTTGACTTGTGAAGCATGTCATGTACATAACCGGAGGGGTTTCGGAGCAGATGATGGGATATTCTTGGGCATGGACCTTTGGTCTATATCACCCTTGTATATTACTTTCCGGTTTGACACATGCATGGAGCATTTGGGTAATTGCCGTATGCATTTTTGAGTATATTACTGAATATTGAGCACTACGGTGTGTTTTGCCTGATTTTGTTAGGTTGTGAGGTCATCCTCACGGGGCAGTTCTCCAAGCCCATTCGACTCCAAGTCCAACCAAGGTTATGTCAGGGTAGGTCATGGTCCTGAGTGCCACTCTAAGCCATCACACGCCACCTCCCCTATTGGACTAGGATTTAGAGGCTTGGGAGTGAACACATTTTTGGGGTTTGTGTAGTGACTTGTGACACATGGCATTCAGCCATCTCATTTGACCTGGTTCAGGGCAATATGTTGGTGAGTCAAGGGAAGGTCTTGAGTCCAGGGAATGAGGGGTTTGTGGCCTTGAATGTGTATGTTTACCTCTTTCCCCAACTTTGCTTTATTGCTGTTCATATGCCAATTTCAGGGCTTTCCTCTTTGGTGCAATTCTTGTACATGCCCGCCACCGTGAGACGACCGGTGTGCTGAACGGAAGCCCGCAGCGTGTATTGGATTGTGGATTGGGTTATTGCTATACTTGTGGGATCTGGTTGCTTTTTAGGGTTGAAGGAGGATGACATTTTCTATATTTTTGGATTCGGACCCTGGACTTTGAGGATTTTGAGAAATACAATCGTTGATCCGGAGCAAGTCAGCAGGGGTGACAGGCGGAAGGGGCACAGCGGGGGCCGGTCCTGGTAGGGACCTTCTTTATGGTAGCAGAGGCGTACCTGCTGCCCCTACCTACCGCCGACCCGGGGACTTGGGCCCTTATGAGCCCTGCCCAAGTACGCCCCGGGTGCGTATTGTGGACTCGGTGGAGACCACGCCGGAGATTGGAGCCATAGAAGAGCCAAGACGTTCAAGAGCATGGCGAACTCCCGAAGGTGAAGCCCGAAGAGAAGTACGACATTCCGGAAGAGGAGGACTTGACATGGAGGATCTGGTCTCCATGTGTGAGCGTCGCTGCCGAAAGGCATGCATAGAGATATACTATCATGACAACTTTGTATTTGGACATATTTTCATGTTTTTGACCTCATTTTATGCTCATTTTTGTGTTTTATGTGCTCAACTGGTCGGGTAACAGTAAAGGGCCTAGAGATCAGTGAACTATGGTATGTTGCTTATATGTTGGCATATGCTTCGGTGTTATACCTCACCAAATGCCGGATCACATGATCACTTTGGCGTGGCACACGAGGCCTCACAAAATTAGGTCTCAAATTCATGAGTTGACTTGTGAAGCATGTCATGTACATAACTGGAAGGGTT
Source organism: Eutreptiella sp. 'Long Island Sound 2002' (assembly GCA_964036045.1). Taxonomy (NCBI): domain Eukaryota; phylum Euglenozoa; class Euglenophyceae; order Eutreptiales; family Eutreptiaceae; genus Eutreptiella; species Eutreptiella sp. 'Long Island Sound 2002'. Next base: position 83,280,786 of record OZ038383.1, on the reverse strand, counting down.
TCGGAGCGGATGATGGGATATTCTTGGGCATGGATCTTCGGTCTATATCACCCTTGTATATTACTTTCCGGTTTGTCACATGCATGGAGTATTTGGGTAATTGCCGTATGCATTTTTGAGTATATTACTGAATATTGAGCACTATCGTGTGTTTTGCCTGATTTTGTTAGGTTGTGAGGTCATCCTCATGGGGCAGTTCTCCAAGCCCATTCGACTCCAAGTCCAACCAAGTTTATGTCAGGGTAGGGCATGGTCCTGAGTGCCACTCTAGGCCGTCACACGCCACCTCCCCTATTGGACTAGGATTTAGAGGCTTGGGAGTGAACACATTTTTGGGGTTTGTGTAGTGACTTGTGACACATGGCATTCAGCCATCTCATTTGACCTGGTTCAGGGCAATATGTTGGTGAGTCAAGGGAAGGTCTTGAGTCCAGGGAATGAGGGGTTTATGGCTGTGAATGTGTATGTTTACCTCTTTCCCCAACTTTGCTTTATTGGTGTTCATATGCCAATTTCAGGGCATTCCTCTTTGGTGCAATTCTTGTACATGCCCGCCACCGTGAGACGACCGGTGTGCTGAACGGAAGCCCGCAGCGTGTATTGGATTGTGGATTGGGTTATTGCTATACTTGTGGGATCTGGTTGCTGTTCAGGGGTGAAGGAGGATTACATTTTCTATATTTTTGGATTCGGACCCTGGATTTTGAGGATTTTGAGAAATGCAATCGTTGATCCGGAGCAAGTCAGCAGGGGTGACAGGCGGAAGGGGCACAGCGGGGGCCGGTCCTGGTAGGGACCTTCTTTATGGTAGCAGAGGCGTACCTGCTGCCCCTACCTACCGCCGACCCGGGGACTTGGGCCCTTATGAGCCCTGCCCAAGTACGCCCCGGGTGCGTATTGTGGACTCAGTGGAGACCACGCCGGAGATTGGAGCCATAGAAGAGCCAAGACGTTCAAGAGCATGGCGAACTCCGGAAGGTGAAGCCCGAAGAGAAGTACGACATTCGGGAAGAGGAGGACTTGACATGGAGGATCTGGTCTCCATGTGTGAGCGTCGCTGCCATAAGGCATGCAACCTCCGCTCCGCCGCGGAGGACTCTGATGAGGCCTGCCATTCAGGCAGCAGTGGAGGACGGGCCCGGCGCTACCGGAAGCGCAGGTCACCCAAGTCCGCGGCAAGCGACGCCGGGGCTATGGACACGGACCCCAGCCCGGTCAGGCTGTGGGAATCCGAGGGGCACTCCGAGGGCTATCGGACAGCCTACGAGCCACCTTCGGAGTCGGAGATGTCCGCGCCGATCGCCAGGGCGCATACGGCCCCAGAGCCCGCCCTGAAGCACGACGCCGAGGGCTTGGAGAGGCCACCCAGGGCCCGGACGGCACCTGTGCCCCGGCACACGGGACCAGAGACGGACGCCATAGGCGATACGCCCATGGGCGACGAGTCTGAGGTGCCGGGAACCGCGGGATGCGCCGGATCAGGCGGTAAGCAGGCTGAGTGCCACTGCGAGCACGTGTCCTTCCTCATGGGCAAGTACCCAAAGATGGGGATGGACGCCATCATGCATCGCCTAGACCGCCTGGACAACGCGAAGGACGGTCTAGAGGAGGACGTCGCCGGGATCCTGGATGACCAGTCAGCCGCGGAGAAAGACATGGAGGAGCTGCGAGCGGAACGGGACCGGTACCGGGATAATCTGGAGCTGGCCCTGGAGAAGCAGCAGCGAGTGGTGGACAGCCTCCTCCACCTGGTGGAGGACATGTCGGGACGCCTGAAAAGGCTGGAGGAGCTACAGCCCCTCGCCTCGGGTCCGGAGCTCCCGGCAAAGCCGGCCGCGGTAGAGCTGGTGGAGCGGGTTAAGACCCTCAGGAGCGCCATGGAGAAACCCATGGGCGGTCCTGCAGAGGCACCATACGCGCCTCCGCGTGTTGACCCGGGTGCGCTGTCGTTTGTTCCCATGTTCAGCGAATCCACAATGCTCGGGGAACACACGGCACCGGCTGGGTCCATGCGGGAAGGGCACGTAACCACGGACCCGAGGAGCCTGACGGTACAGATGTCCCATGCCGCCCAGGATGTACCGATCACGACCAATATGGTAGTTTATGCGGAAGATGAGATCCAGAGCCAGACCATGCAGGGGCGAACCATGGGAAGCGCCGACGGACATGGTCGAGGTCATCCAGGCGGAAACCTGTGGGTGAAGGACCCCAATACGGGGATATGGACGGCCGATGGAGCAAATCCTTCCCGCATTCCAAACCCCATGGGTTCAGGCCCAGCTGGACCGCACTCCATGGAGAAGAGGGATGTACGGGGAGTGTACTCACACCCCCCGGCCACAGGTGGTATCCGTCTCGGTGGAGTGGTGGCTGGAGACGTCGGAGACGCCATCAGGATTGACGACCTCAGGGGAATCAAAATCCCCTACTACGATGGCAACCCCTCCAAGCTGGATGACTTCATCCTGAATTGGGAGGACTTTGCCGAGGAGGTCGTCGGCGAGATGCGGGGAGCGCCGCGGAATAAGTGCGTATGCCGGACATTCCCACACCGGCTGGCACAGGACCTGAAGGAGGAGCTGCGGGATCAGATCCGGGAAGGACTGATCAGGACGGAGCAGGCCTGCCTCCAGTGGTTGGAGGATGAGGAGCGGGTGGACGCTCCGAACCAGAAGCTGGTGGACTTGTGGTCCATCCCGCTGCCGCTGGACCGCGGTGAGTTGCGGGTCCGGGAGTGGAACCGGTATCTGCGGAAGTACCGCAGATGCCTCAAGCTGGTGGAGGACTGGAACCAGGCCAGCGAGATCCGCCACCTGCTGGAGGAGGTCCTCCCCAGCAACTGGAAGAGGCGAGTGGAGGACGAGGAGAAGAAGCGGGCCAAGAAGCGGGTGGCGGTGAGGATCATGGCGGCGGAGGATACCCATGCGGGTATCATGGAGTTCCTCAGGAGGAACCTGGGCGAGCCCATCCGGATGTTGGGACTGAAGAACGCCGTGTACGTGGAGGTATTTGGAGACTCCATGGGGCAAAGGTTGCTGCGCCTCAACAACGTGGAGTGGAGGCGCGGGGAGCCACTGAGGATGCAGGTCATCTTCGCCCGCATGAGCCTGGACGAGATCGTGAAGTACATCACGGTGGAGTTGAAGCTCAATGCGAAGAACGAGGCCCACGTGCAGGATCGACATGGTCATGGACAACGAGGCCACCGAGAAGGGCGCCATCATCGAGAGATCCAGGAGGACACGGCCAACTCCGCGGAGGATGGTAGTGGAAGTATCCAAGACCACTGGTCCCAGGAGGATCACGAGGAGGCCCATTTCTTCGCGTTTGTGGCGCACAACGTGAGGGACCATGGGCAGGATCGGTCCAGATGGAGCCGGGTGGGACCCAAGAAGGGCAACGCGCCAGGGAGGATTGGGAACCCACCGCTCTCGTTCCGGGAGTACGGGTCTCAGCACGACGGGTGCTGGGTCTGTTATGGCAAGGGAAACAACCATGCACATGACCACCGTCAGTGCAAGGTGTATGAGGCGAACAAGAAGGCCTACTTCGCCGCTCACCCCGAGATAAAGCCCAAGGAGCAGCGGATTACCGATTGGAAGGCGAAGGGCGGAGACGGGGGAAAAGGCCAAGGCAAAGGCCAAGGAAAAGGCGGAGGAAGAGGCTATGGTGGTGGACCTGGCCAAGACCAACGAGTGAGGTCGATCGAGGAGGTTGCTGAGGACATGTTGAGGACGTTGGAGGAACTCAAAGCCCAGCAACGTGGTGGACAAAGTCCTAGCGGATCGCAGCCAGGAGGGGCTGCGGGAAGTCAAGTCTAGAGGAGCCCCCACGGGAGTGGGACCTCGGAGGTCTCTCCTCCTAAAATCAGTGGAATCCCAGAGAAAGCGAAGGCACATCGGGTGCCGAAGGAGGCTCCAGAGGAGCCAAAACCACTGAGTTTCGCCACTCCCAACCCCTGGAGCGCCCTGCCAAGGGAAGTTTATGTGGGCAAGGGACGTGGCAAGAAGGAAGGAGCGACCACGGAGAGCCCCGTGGACGGTCAAGACCAACCCAAAATCTACACCATCCGTGATCATACCCTCGAAGTCCTGATGCACCCGGAAGTGCTAGAGTTGCATGCCGTGAGAGTGGTCCATACATGGCGACGAGCGGCAGTTGCACTTGAAGGTGCGTGTACGGTGCGGACAAGAGGAATTGGTGGTGGATGTTCTGGTGGATACGGGTGCCCAGGTGAGCCTGGTCCGGAGAGGGTTGTTCAAGGAGGAACTCCTGCAGCCCAGCCAGAGACCGGTCTGCCTGAAGGTCGCCAACGGAGAAATTATGGGTGGCGGCACCCATGAGGCCACCATCAGTATGGAATTCTGGGAGCATGAGCGCTTGAACCGCCCTGATCAGGCGAAGACAAGCACTCTATCCGGGAACTTCTATGTGGCCGACATTACCGATTGGGATATGATCATGGGGTATGACTTCATGGTGGCAAATGCCATTGGAGCCCTTCCCCATCGTGCAACGCTGGTCCGGGAGGATGATGCATGCCTCACATGGCTGTCCGCGGACTATGCATGCGGATCATCCCAATGGAATGCTGAGGAAGAGGATCGGATCGTCCGAGCGGTGCAAGCTGTGGGTGCCAAGTCCAGAGGAGACCGCGGAGTTCAACTCACAGAGTATGGAATGGCGCCGCAGGAGTACGACAGGATGATCCAGACGCTGGGAGCCGAAGCGCCCGAGACGGACGTCTTCGCTTCCCGGGATGCCCCACTTCTGCGGAAGTGTAGGAGGCATTGGCATCGAGGAGACTCAGCCTGGCACAGGCATTGGGGTTTGAAGGAGTGGGGGCCCATGTATTGGCATGGCTCCCTGGACAACACCAGACGTACGGTGGAGAAGATCGTCGCGGATAGGGCGAAGGGGATTCTGGTCATAACCGGCATAGGATCCACCCCATGTCCGCTGGAAGGTCTCAAGTCGACGCTGGACCCCATCACCCTGAAGGAGATGTCATTCGGGCCAGAGGAGGAGCTGTTCATCGACGCCAAGGGTGTATCAATGCCCTCCCCCGGGTCAAGCGTGGGGTACCAAGGCTTTCCTGGTGGATGGGGCGCAAGCCCAGCCCACGGGTGATGAAGCATTCATCCGTAGGGTGGAGGCGGTGCCCATGAAGGTCATGTTTGAGCCCAAGGAGGGGACGGATCAGCCAAATGATGGCATTGACGTCCTGTCCCAAGCCGAGATCGACGACGTCGTCAACTACATGCGGATGGGGATGCATGACCGCGTGGCAGCCAACAAGAGGCGGGCCATGGTCACATCTCTGCATTGGTGGGAGGACAAGATGTTGGTCACCGGCAAGTACGAGAAGGACGAGTTCGTGGCGAGGGTCATGGATCACATCGCGGACCAATACGATGGTCCGGTTGGATCGGACCCACCGACATGAGATTTTCCAAGAATGGGTGCCGATAGCGACAGTAACCAGCCCGACGCCGCAAATTTCCGAAGATTATCGGTGGGAAGCATGCCCGACGACGATGAAGACGGCATATCGGACGAGGAGAAGTCGGATTCGGACCCGGAAGAGGCCTATACCGCAGTGCGGTCAGTTGTATCGATACCGAAGCAAGCGGCTGAAGAGGCCCAGGACAACCCGAAGGTCGCCGAGCTGAGAGAGAGGCTGATCAATGCCTATCCGCGGCTATTCAGTGGCGTCGCCAACAAGAACCCTCCAGATCGTGGGAGGTTTAGCACAGCGAAGATCAAGCTGAAGCCGAACCCCAAGATCTATCGTCATCAGGAGTACCAACTTCAGGGCGATCGGGCCGAGGCCATGAAGAAGTTGTTGGCCGAGTTCATTGAGCGAGGATGGATCGAACCCTCCGACAGTGAGTGGGCCAGCCCAGCCTTCATCGTGCCCAAGAAGGAGAAGGGCGAGTGGAGGTTGGTGGTGGATTACAGGGGTTTGAACGAGCAAACCGAGCACGACTCGTACTCGCTTCCCCTGATCGACTCCATCCTCCAAAAACAACAGAAAAAGCGGATTTTCACGGTGTTGGACCTGAAACACGGTTATCACCAGATGCCGCTACACCCGGACTCCAGGCCCTGCACAGTGATGTCGACGCCGCTGGGGCCCATGCAGTGGAAAGTGGTGCCTATGGGCGCCAAGAATGGCAACGCCGCTTTCCAGCGCATGATGGAGGACCTACTCGGTCCTGTCCGGGACTGTGCCGATCCCTTCGTGGATGACATCATCAACGGGTCCGGCACGGAGAACATGACTGAGGACGAGCTCATTGACGCGCATGAGAAGGATCTGCGCCGAGTGCTCAGCGAGTTGGACAAGCACAACATGGTGTGCAAGCCCACCAAAGCCTCACTCTTTGTGAAGGAAGTGGAGTTCGCGGGTCACGTGGTTGGTCACGGGCAACACCGTCCTATGCCTGGGAAGCTGGCGTCCCTGCACCACTGGGAGAAGCCCCAGACCATCAGCGAACTCCGATCCTTCATGGGGTTCTGCAACTACTATTCGGGCTATGTCCGAATGTATGCAGAACTGTCAGGGCCGCTGCTCAAGATGCTGCAAGTGGGCAAGTTCGATGGCCGGAAGGGGAGCAAGAAGAAGCTTGCCTGGACCCCTGAGGCCGAAGATGCGTTCAGCCGCCTGAAGGAGCGACTCCTGGGGCAGCTGGGGCTATTCCTGGTTGACCCGGACAAGGGATTCGTGCTACGGACGGACGCCTCGGACTATGCTGTAGGGGCAGTCCTCGAGCAGATCCGGGACGACGGGTCGCACGTACCCGTGGCGTTTTGGAGTCGAATCCTGGCCGAGGGCCAACGCCGCACTTGGACCGCGAGAGAGAAGGAGACGTACGGCATTGTTTGTGCGCTCAGGAAGTGGTCTGGCCACATCGGATTGCAACCGGTGGTGGTTTGCACGGACCATCAGTCCTTGCAGAGCTGGCACAATTGCAGTACGTCGACACCCCCTGGGGACCGGCGGCAAGGAGGGCCCGGTGGCACGAGACGTTCGCCAAGTTCGACCTCAGCGTCCTGTACGTCCCGGGGAAGGACAACACTGTGGCAGATTGCCTCAGTCGATGGGCCTACCCCGCGGGCAAGGCGTGGATGGACATATCCAGCCATGGGGACGCCGAGGAGACGGAGGAGGCCAAGCGCATCATCGAGATGGAGAAGGCCATGGAGCAAGAGGGGGTCAAGTGCTTTGTGGTGATGGCAAACCGTACGGACCTGGCCAAGTTCCGGGGCGCCCGCGTCCAAGCTATTCGAGAGGAAACTCTCGAGCAATGGATGGTGGCCCCTGTAGAGCTAGTCAGGTCAGTGCTCACAGAGGACTGGCCGGATGACTATGCGGCATCCGAGCACTGGAGCAAGTACTGGAATGCCGTGAGCGCCCCGTCGGACGACGAATGGCCCGAGGGCTTGACCGAGGATGGGGACAAGTTGTTCCTCAAGGACAAGCTGCTGGTGCCCGAGAACCGAGTGGAGGAGCACATTGACCATTGGCACAACGCCCAGCTCATGCACCCTGGCCGAGACAACATGCATCAGGACATGGAGTGGCATTTCAAGTTCCCTCCGGGGTACTACGCCATCCTGGATAGGTACTGCAGCGATTGTGCCGTGTGTCGGGCCACAAAGAGCCCCAACCACTCCACAGCGGGCAATCCGGTGTACACGGCTATACCGGAGGCCCCTATGCGGTCCGTGGCCATGGATGTATTCGCCATGCCTGAGGTCACCGTGGAAGGAGAGACCTACGACTGTGTCATCCTGGCGGTGGACAGGCTCAGTGGGTATATCGTGGCGGTCCCTGGCAAGAAGTCCAAGAAGAAGGACAAGAAGGACAAGCATGGAGTGGGGCTGCAGGCCAAGACCGTCGCTAATGCCATGATCAGGCATTGGCTGACGATTTTTGATGTCCCGGCTGTCATCTGCAGCGGTCGGGGCAGTCAATTCGTGGTGACGTGGTTCAAGACGATGTGCAGCACATGGGAATTCGGCACGCCAAGACCGTGGCATACCACAGCCGGTCGAATGGCCGGGCTGAGGTGGCCGGGCGGCAGATGTTCGAGAAGTTCCGCCAGCTGCACATCAACGAACCGGGCCGGAATCGGTACAATTCGCTGTGGAGGGTACTCCAATCGTATCACGACCTTCGGGGGCCCACTGGACTGTCGCCCCATCGTATCCTGTTCCTACGGGATCGAGTGTCACGCACTCTCCCGTGGTTGAACCATGGCAAAGTGGCCCGAGATGCGAACGCCATGATGGCTGAGGCGGACGACACGGCGGCCAAGGTGTGCAAGGCACTACAGGACGAGCATGACAAGAGGGCCAAGTACTTCAACCAGGGAAAAGTCCAGAAGTATGCTCTCCAAGACACCGTGTGGGTGGAGCGGCACCACAAGGATGTCCTGTCCAGGCATCGACAGGCATCTTGGTATGTGCCGGGGGTATTCGTGCGGAAGGTCGGGCAGGATATGTATGCGGTTCGTGTGGGGGATAACAAGATCCTGGACCGCGACCATACCCAGCTTCGTCCCCGAGCGCCAGACCCCAGCGGACGTCCAGTCACCTTCGAGTTCACGGCCGGCGATGTGGACTCGGACGACGAGGGTGAGGACGACGACTTCACCGCTGAGAAGATCCTGGCGGACAAGCCGGACCCGGGGACGCCTGGGGGTAGGCTTTATAAAGTCCGTTGGAAGGGATTCGCCGCATCCAGGGATTTGTGGGAGCCTCCGAGCAGTTTTGTGCCGAGGTACACCACGGTCTGGATGGACTACCTGAAGAAAAAGAATATTTCTTTGGATGTCAAGGACGTGTTGGTCCATTTGGTTGCTGCTGTAGCACCGTAATGGATCCCCCTTGGCATTTTGTTTGTTTCTGTGATTGAGGAGACGGTTGAGGGCGTTCATCCGGGGATTTTTCGGCCTTGATTGGCCATATACCCCCTTCACTCGATCTCCACATATATATTTCATTGTGGTATACTTATTTAGGTCGACCGACAACGTTTCTCTATCTTTGATCCCCTTGGTCCATGTTGTAGATCAAGAGGAGACCGGATATGGCGTAGGGCACCGATTTTCAGTGTCCTCACCCCTCCCTTGGGGCATGGGGGACGCCTACGACGTGTGTGGGGCCTCCATGTGTCCTTGGGACATGGAGGGGGGGGTAGGAGTCCATTGGGGTCCTCCCGTCCTCTCTTCAATGACTTCCGAGCGGTAACAACGCTCTGAGAAGGGGGGTGAAGCCGGTTCGGACCCCCGTGGCCATCTTGGGGTCACTTGGGGTGTGTATCTATGTGCCGGCAAGCCGCCATTGGCTGATATCATACTCTCCCATCCACCTGACCTAACCCGGTGTGATAGTGTGATAGGTTTGGCCATTCCGGCTATGAGCGGCCATATTCAGTACCGAGGCGCCGCCAGCGGAGATTTATATATCGGAATATCAGGAATCAACAGGGTTTTATTATCATAATGTTTCCGTAATTTTTCAGCCTTTCGTTCTGATGGTCAATGTATCGGCGACTGTCAGTTGGCTCGCGATTTTGCGTTAACCGATTGGTTAACTGATATTTCCAGATATTTTGGCGGAAACCCCGATGAAGGGTCAGATTTCATCAGTAAAGGGTTCGTTGCTTCCGCAATTTTCTAAATATGCACTCGAAATTTTAATCTGAATTTTTCGAGATGTCGAAATCGGATTTTCGACTTCGACATCGCCGCACTTGATTTGGTCTTCTTCGAGTGGTCATACTCCTTTCCCTATGTCCGAATCAGGTTTCCCTTATACTTGCCACCAATTTGACTTGGAGATATAAGGGAAACAAAAGTGAATCGTGGGACCACTTTGAAGGGCCATATCTACGCGCGAGTGTGAGGAAAGAGAATAAGGAAGGTTGGGTTGCAAGCGCCTTACTCTCAACTTAATTTACGCAGCATCAAACGCCTTTGGTGTGTACAGATGCCTTGTGTAGCAAGGGATAAGGGCAAGAGGGTAGAAAGTGATATATAACTCTTGGACCGTGCGACCGAATATTTTATTGCGACTTTCAAGTGTACCGCATGAGTGTTGGGGTTGCATAGGTATTTTCCTTGGGTCATGACATACCATGGTGGGAGCCACTTTTGAGGGTATGTGTTATATGCATGGTATATGTCTTGATATGCTCACACCCATGTTATATATCTTCGTGTGGCCGAAGAGATGGGGAGCCACACGTGACAAGGGCTTTGCCCATGTCCCAATTGTGGAATTCAAAGCGCTAGACTAAGTCTACCGCATATGTATTGCTCATGGTATATATGGCAAAGAGATCCATGAGTACACTCCCATTTTCATGGGGCATGTAGATATGGGTGGCGAAGGTATCTCCATGCGCCTGATTGGGGATCCAAGTGGGGGAATTGTTCCTAAATAGTTCCAATCATTGGTGTATTGAACCATGAGCGGATATCATGGGTGTGCATAGAGATATACTATCATGACAACTTTGTATTTGGACATATTTCCATGTTTTTGACCTCATTTTATGCTCATTTTTGTGTTTTATGTGCTCAACTGGTCGGCTAACAGTAAAGTGCCTAGAGATCAGTGAACTATGGTATGTTGCTTAGATGTTGGCATATGCTTCGGTGTTATACCTCACCATATGCCGGATCACATGATCACTTTGGCGTGGCACACGAGGCCTCACAAAATTAGGTCTCAAATTCATGAGTTGACTTGTGAAGCATGTCATGTACATAACCGGAAGGGTTTCGGAGCCAATGATGGGATATTCTTGGGCATCGATTCTTGGTCTATATCACCCTTGTATATTACTTTCCGGTTTGACACATGCATGGAGCATTTGGGTAATTGCCGTATGCATTTTTGAGTATATTATTGAATATTGAGCACTATGGTGTGTTTTGCCTGATTTTGTTAGGTTGTGAGGTCATCTTCATGGGGCAGTCCTCCAAGCCCATTCGACTCCAAGTCCAACCAAGGTTATGTCAGGGTAGGGCATGGTCCTGAGTGCCACTCTAGGCAATGACACGCCACCTCCCCTATTGGACTAGCATTTAGAGGCTTGGGAGTGAACACATTTTTCGGGTTTGAGTAGTGACTTGTGACACATGGCATTCAGCCATCTCATTTGACCTGGTTCAGGGCAATATGTTGGTGAGTCAAGGGAAGGTCTTGAGTCCAGGGAATGAGGGGTTTATGGCTGTGAATGTGTATGTTTACCTCTTTCCCCAACTTTGCTTTATTGGTGTTCATATGCCAATTTCAGGGCTTTCCTCTTTGGTGCAATTCTTGTACATGCCCGCCACCGTGAGACGACCGGTGTGCTGAACGGAAGCCCGCAGCGTGTATTGGATTGTGGATTGGGTTATTGCTATACTTGTGGGATCTGGTTGCTGTTCAGGGTTGAAGGAGGATTACATTTTCTATATTTTTGGATTCGGACCCTGGATTTTGAGGATTTTGAGAAATGCAATCGTTGATCCGGAGCAAGTCAGCAGGGGTGACAGGCGGAAGGGGCACAGCGGGGGCCGGTCCTGGTGGGGACCTTCTTTAGCGCGGACGGTGAACAACGGCCGGGAGGGCGGTCTCGTTGAGGAAAGCCCTCGCACTGCCCGTCGGGTCACGTCGTGCTGCAGCGTGCGCCTCATGCGCCTCCGCCACCGCGTCCGCTACCAGGCGCCGCACGGTCGCCTCCTGCCCTTGGCGGCGGGTCCTGGCGTGTCCCGGCCCATCCCCCCGTCGGCGTGGCATGGTACTGCGGGCTCTGCAAAGGGTGGCGGCGGGTGGGGGTCAGGGCGCAAACACGTGCGACAAGTGCGCAACGGATGTGGGGTCCCGCAGGTGCACGTGGATCCACAGAAGAGCAGCGCCCGCGGGGCCCGCGCGTTCGTGTGAGGGGGCGTGTGCCCCCTCGATGCACCGGTGCAAGGCCTCCTCCTCCGTGCGCCTGCGCGGGCCCGCGAGAGGTTGGGGCCAGGGGCACACGGCCACCTGGGCGCACCGCGCGCACCTGTTGGCGCCTGTCGTCACTGCACAGGACACCGTGTCGCAATCCCCACAGAGTCAGCAGGTGTGTGGGAGGTGGGAGGGCGACGACCAAGGGTCGAGATGGCAAAGCCAGAGGTCGTCCCAACTCAGTCGGAGGGGGTCCCAGATCTCCAGCAGGCGGGCGCGGACGCGGCGCCGGTAGTCCCTGCCGAGCGTCTTCCGCTGGACCTCCCGCCACGTGTCGTCGGGGAGAATCCCGTGGTCGTGGAAGGCGGCAATGAGGTCGTCCCACGCCGGGCGGGGGTGCCCCTGGGGGGGGGTTGCCATGTACACGTGGCGCCCGGTGAGGTGGGGCGCCAGCGTATCCCATTGGCACCCGTCTGCGGCGTCCCGGTGGAGGAGGGCCAGTAGGGTGCCGTCCGCGACTGCCTCCCACCCCACTTGCAGCCCTTCGCCGCCGTCCAGCTCCTGGCGCAGCGCGGCTGCAAGGTCGGTGGGGAGCATGAGGAGCAAGGGCCCCTGGGTATCGCCCAGCCGGGACAGGGCGTCGTCGTATACCGGCCCCCCAGTTTTGAAGTGCGCCACGGCGAATTGGGCGGCCCCGTCCTCTGGGAGGTGCCATCGGACGTTGGCCGTGTCGTGTCCCCATTTGCGTATCTCCGTAACCCGGAGTACGTTGGTGGCGTGAAGGACGATGCGGGGGGGGACCGGCGTCCGGACGAGTGAGGACACATCCCCAGTCCATCCCGTTTGCGGCCCCGGGGCCGCTTGCAGCCATTCCCCCGTTGCCGCGTCGCACTGGTGGTCAGGTCCCGCCCCGCGGATCACGGTGGGCCTCGGCCGGGTGTCCGGCCCCCATCCCTCGAGCGGGATGGCGGCGTATCGTTGCGCAGGGGTCTCCGGGGCGCGCGTGGCGGCGCAGCACCAGCTCCACTCGCACGCCCACTCCTCACCCACTATGTGTGCCTCCCACGCGGTCATTGAGCCGCGCCCGATGATTCACGGTGGGAAGAGGGCGTCTTGTTGGTGCTTCGAGAAACGACCCGGCAGGTCCCGGTACGGGTGGGGGCCCTCTTGTGGCGGGCACTCCAGAGTGCCATTCACGACACGGAGGGAGGCTACGAAGTCCTTGTCAGGGCACGGGGGAGCGGGGGGGTGGTCGCCCTCTGCCACGGTGAGCCACTGGTGCACCCGGGCCGCCGCGCTTAGGGGCTCGCGGAGGAGTTGCTCCAGCTGGTGGTTGCGAAGCTGCCATGCGAAGTCCCCCAGCCGGAGCATGTGGTGGAGGAAATCGTCCACAGAGGTCCCTCCCGGCAGGTCGTAGCGGGCTATGGCGCGGAGCTGCGCCTCTGCGTCCTCGGGCACCAGCCCAGGGCAGAAGACTTCCGTCCATGTGGCGCCTGCAGAGCGCCACGAGGCCACCAACAGGGCTTTGTCCCCTGGTGGGAGGTGGCGGGCCGCCTCTTGTACCGCCTGGTGGTAGTGGGGCCAGAGGAGCCGTGAGTGGACACACCCCACGTGCATGTGCATCGGGGTCTCCTCCGGGCCGCCGCATGGGGGGCACGGTTGTGGGAGGACAGCGACGCCGGAGAGCCGCTCCCTACGGACGCGGAGCCTGCGCTGCACCGGCGTGTGGCCGTCTCTGGCCCGCAGCACCTGGCGGTTGGTGGCCGTCGGGGTGAGGTCCCGGGCGTGGACATAGGCTGTTGCGTGGGCCGCGCCCAGAGGTGTGTGTCCTCGGTGCGTCAGCGCATGGTCCGTCTGCGCCCGCTGCGCGACCTTGCCGAGCGTCCGCATCATGGGGGGCCGTAGATCGAGGTGGCCGTCATGACCGGCGACAATGAATTGGGCGTGGCCAGGGTCCGGGGGCGTGATCTGCAGGACGGTGTCCTGGGAGCCCATCCAGTCAGCCATGTGCAGTAGGGCGTCACTGTGGTGCGCCGTGGCTCCGACGTACCAGAACGGGTGCCCGGCGTGTCGCCATCGCGCGCACGGGCCGTCCCGGAGCCACCGTAGGGGTATCTGGTTGACCAATCTCGCCGCACCCGCGGGGACCCCCGTAGTCCGCTCGCTATCTGCGTGTCGCAGGAGGTGGAGGATGATTTCGGCTTCCACCGTGTGGAACCATGGTCGGTGGGTGCCTTTTTGTAGGGGGAGGGAGGCGGCCACCCCCTCCCCGTCGGGCACCGTGCCCGAGATGGCCATCGCCCACATTCGGGTGAGGTCGGCGGCGAGAGCGACGCTGGTGGCGTGTTTGCAGGGTCCGCCCCCCGACGCGTCGGAAGAGGTTTGGCCCCAGGCCTCCGGGATCCAGTAGTACTCGGTGGGGCTGAGCCACCCCGCGTTGAGGTCGGCGGAGTGCCACCGGACGTCAGGGTGGCTGGGGGTCAGTTGGTCCACGCTCAGCGCCCTGGTGTCGCCGGGGCTGATCGCCGGGTGGTCGTGCAGCCGGATTTCCGCTCCGGCGATCGTTCTTGCCCAGGACCGAAGTGCCGTCACATGTTCCTTGAGCCACGCCGGGCCTCCGCGCTGGTGCACCACCAGGTGTCCCGTGTCCTCTGGCTGGTCCTCCAGCGCGTGCACTGCCATGTGTGGGTCGTGCGGCACCCCCGTAGCTACCAGCAGGGCGGTGCCACGGGGGAGTCCACGGGGCCTGGGCTGGCCTGCCCCCACTGCACTATTACCCACTCGGCCTGGAGCTGCGCTTGCCCCGCCGCTCGGGTGCATTGATCGTGCGTGGTCACCAACCACACTGGCGTCGGCGCGTGGGGCCGAGGCGCAGGGGCTCGGGCCACGCCGCATCCGCGTTAGGCTCTCGGTGCTCGCTTTCCGCGAGTACGTCGTGGAGGATGTGGATGAGGGCCGCCGGCGGGTGGTACGCCGCCCCCCGCGTGGGGGGGGATAGGCCGCCCTGGCGGCGGTAGCCCCCGACGTCGAGGTGCAGGCCGTCTGGGGTCACCCGTGGGCCGATGTGGGCGACCTGCTTAGCCCTCGTGGGGTGGACGAGTATCAGGCAGGGGTCCCGTGTGCCGGTGGTGTGAAAGAGGTGGACCAAGGCATCGCGCCAGCCGGGCTGGTTGGTGGGCTCCTGCTCGCGGCGGCAGTAGTGGAGGTGTTCATCGGCGCATTGGTTGAGGCATTCCCGCAGCGCCGTCGGCCACGGGTGGTCGTTGTCGGGGAAGAGATGGCGTGGCCCGTGGTGCCTATGCCACGGCGTCCTGTGCGGCACCGTCAGGCGGCACGTGTCGCGGTGTCGCAGCTTGACGGTGCGCAGCGTGACCATGTTGCCCGGTGGGAACTGTAGTCGGACATGGGCCGCCCTGGGGCACGCGATGGGGCTGTAGAGCCCCACTCCCAGGGCGGCCAGGGCCCCGGGTATGCGGTGGACCCAGTCAGCTCCCGCTAGAGTTGCGAACTCCGGGACGGGGTAGTGCACCTCGGGACATAATCCGTGCGCGCCGGCTATTTCCCAGAACATCTTGGTGACCTCGGCGCGCACAGAGGTTGAGCGGTGGTGGACGAGTGTACCCACGAGGGCCACCGCTGCCTGCTGGCACCGTGTTGGTACCCATTTGAGCCCAAGGACCCGGTCATCCTGCAGGCTGTCCCGCGAGGCGTCGAAGGCGTAGCGCGCCCTGTCCTCCGCGACCTGGACCGTGATTTGGTCCATGTGGCGCGCGGTGTCGGAGTCGTCGGCGATGAAAGGGGCGACGTACTGTGTCAGCCCCCCGAGGATCGCCAGGATGACTTCCTGCACCACTTTCGGTGGCGCGAGGGTGTTGAGGCACCAGTGGTGCACCGCTGCCAGGCGCAGCAGGTGCTTGCGCTGCAAGGAGAACTCCCCGTCCGGGTGCAGCTGGAGCCCCAAGTAGGGGACGGAGTACGCCGCTGGTACCCAGTGCCATGGGTTTTCCAGGTGGGGACAGAGGCGCAGCTGCAGGCCCGGGACCCCCTCCATGGTGGCCATGGCGCACTTGCGGGGGTTGAGCTCCATGCCCACCATCCCCAGGTACGCGGCCACCGCCTCCACGCCCTCGACGAAATGCTGCAGCGTGTGGGCCACTACCAGCAGGTCGTCGATGTAGGCCTGAATGAGGCCTTGCTCGGCCCCTCCTGGCAGGCGCAGGCGGTGCACCTGCGCCCTGAGCAGGGGCTCCAGGAGGAGCTCGTACAGCAGGGGGCTCTCGGGGTTGCCCTGCCGGACACCGCGCAGCATGTGGACGGGCTGCGTTAGCCCGTGTGCGGTGGCGATGCGCAGCCTGGCGCACGTGTGGAGGAAGGGCAGGAGGTTGATGATCTCCGGCGGCACGGAGAGGTGGCGCAGGATGAGGTGGAGGGCGCCGTGCGGGGCGGTGTCGAAGGCCTTGCGGGCGTCCAAGGAGAAAACGTAGTTGGGCCTTCCCTGCTGCAGCTGCCGCTGCGCCATGAACAGTTGGGGGGCTTGTGTTGGAGCCAGGGAGGACCCCTTGCTGCCAGTTGCTGACCACTCCGTGCCGTGTGAGCACTTCCGTGATGCGCTGGGTGAGGGGGCCCGTGAACAGCTTCATGTCCAGCTGGCCCAGGGCTATGGGCCTGTAGTCGTCCAGTCTGGCGGAGCCCGGTACCTTGGGGCTGAGCCAGATGTGCTCGTCCCTCCAGTGCATCGGTGGCGGGGCGCCGCGGAGGATGGCCCGGTAGGAGTGGACCAGGAGCCACTGGACGGATGCCGGGAGGGCCTTGATGAAATGGGCCTCCAGGTGGTTGGGACCTGGGGCCTTGCCATCAGCCTTGTCCAGGGCGGACTGCAGGTCCTGCATGGAGTACTGCTGGACCTGTGTCCAGGCCCCGTCAGGGACCCGGGGGACATGGCGGCCGAGGACTGCCTGGAAGCCTGGGAGGTCCACCGGGCGTTTGTCATACAGTTCCCGCCAGAAGGCGCGAACTGCGAACATCACGTCCTGGGCCTCTGTGAGGAGCCTTTGGTTGTTGGAGACCCGCACGTTACAGAGGCCTGACGGGCCCGGGGCCTCTACCTCTATGGCTCCCCGCACGGCTTTCCACCGCTGGGCGATGTCGGGGGCGTGGCGGCGCCAGAAGTCCTTGATGGCGCGCTTGCGGTCTGCCGCCAGGAGTGCGCGGAGTTGGCGAATGTCCTCTTCGAGCTGGCTGCTTGCCTCTCCAGCTCCACCTGTAGTTGGCCCTGTGTGGTCGGGCGGAACCCGGGCGACGCACCCCGCAGCTCCTCCGCGAGCCGGAGCGCCGCCTCGGACCGGGTGCCATGCCGTGTCGCATCCGCCTCGTACGCCGCCAGCGCGCACGCTGCCAGGGTGTCATAGCGGAGGACCGCCGCGTGGAGCCGCTTTCCGCTCTCCGGTGGGTCCTCCTCCGCCGGGTCCGTCCCCGCCGGGGACGGCTGCCGGCGTCCCACCACACGCGCTAGGGCGTCATGCGCCGCGTGGAGGTGTTCGAACACCTTGTCCACCGCGGCCGCGGGCATGGACCCGTAGGGCGTGCTGCTCTGCGGGACCGACCCAGGGCGCCAGGGAGGGTTCATCCTGCGCGGCGGTGACCGCCGCCCACAGGCAGTGTTGGACGGGCGCGGCCTCGGCGTCGTACGGGAGAAGGCGGCCCTCCGTGTGGCTGTGAGGGGTGGGCATCATCGCGCGGCCCGCTGCGTTGAGGAGGCCCGGCAAGGCCAGGCGGACCGGGAGGTGGTCCGAGCCGACCACCTGGGGGTGTGCCATGCCGCGAGCCCAGACGCTTTCCCGCAGGGACCACAGGAGGAGGGGTTCGTTGACCAGGAAGGTGTCCACTCTGTGCCGGGACGGGTCGAGCGTGGGGGTCATGTCCTCCTCGCCGCCTGCCGTGGCCCTCCGGAAACCGCAGGCCTCCCAGCCCGCGCGGAAGTGCTCCGTGGCCGGGTTGGAGGTGGCAACCATGTAGACGTTGGTGTCACCCGCGATGACCACCGGACGTCTCCCACCGAGGCTGCGTGCCGTGGCATTCATTTGTATGTCGGCCCAGAACGCCGCCCGTCCCGCCCATGGGGAGCAGCCTGCTTGCAGCCCGTGGACGTTGATGAGGGTGAGGCCAGCCCCGTCCGTGCGGATCTCCAGGGCCGCGGCCTTCCCGGGGACGATTTCCGTGAAACTGAGCACCTCGTTCTCCGCCACGTACTTGCTGCTGACCGCGGTGAGGAGGCCCCCCCCTCTCGAGGTGGAAGTGGCTCCTGCGTCCGCCAGCCGGCTGCTGAAGAAGGGGGTGTACCCCTTGTCCCGGAGCGCCGCGGCCACGTGCATCTCCTGCGCCGGGGTGGCGATCCCTGTTCTCTGGAGCATGATGGCAAAGCCCCCCTCCTGGGGTAGCATGCCGGTGATGAGATGCTCCTTGTCGGTACAGGCCGCCAGCCCCCGGAGCCGCCGGAGCGTGTCCCGGAGGGACCGGTCTGGCGGTACGAGGCCGTTGCGCAGGTTCAACGAGAGGAGCTATAGGGCGTCGTCTGCCGTGTCCTCCTGGAGTCAGCCATCCCGCATCAGCATCGCTGCTGGGTCCGCTGGTGCAGCCAGGGCTCCCGGGTGCGCCGGGGCCATGGGGTGCGGAGAGCCCGTTCCCAGCGGGGCCCACAGGGGGGCCAGGGGGGCCAGCCCCGCGGGGATGGACCCTTGTTGTGCCGCACCGCCGGTCCCCGGGGCCGCTCCAGGTGCCTCCTCATCGCCGTCTGCGTGGTCGGCCGCCTGGGGCGGGGGGCGCCGGGCGTACGAGGCGTGCCATGGGGACCTCCCTGCCCTTCCTTGCAGGATGTTGGAGGCCGCCTCCTTGTCGTCCACCGGGGCTGCAGCGTGCACTGCGTGCCACGCCAGGTGTTCCAGCTTTGCCCCGCTTGTGTAGTACTTGTCTGCACACAGGGGGCATTTCATTGTTTCCGTGGCCCCTCGCGCCGGGGGGAGCGGCACCGACTTCCGGATGGCGCCCTCCGTTGCTGGTTCGAAGGGCAGGTTGGCCAGTGGAAATGTGTGTGGTGCCAACGCGCGGCCCGGGGCGGCCGCATCGAGGGCTCGTGTCGCGGGCGCGGGCCCGAGACTCCGGACCACATCGCGCTGCGCGTCTGCCTGCAGCCACGCTTGCCAGTGTGTGGAGCCGATTTGGAGGTCGGGTTTGCACCTCCATCGCAGGTCGTGGAAGGCTTGTAGCCAGTGGTACACTGTGGTCGGGACCGCCAGCTGGAGCTCTAGGTCGGCGGGGTGCGCCGCTGCCTGCCACACCCCCGGCTTTGCCGCCCGGGCGTTGTCCTTCAGCCGGACCTGGAGCAGGAGGGCGTGGTGTTCGCCCTCCCGTAGCGCCTTGACGATCATGCGGGTACAGTCCGCCACGCGGACCACGGCCTCGAGCCCCGGCAGGCGCTCGGGGTCGCAGACAACGATGTGCGCGTCCGCCAGGCTGACCATGCAGACCACCCACTGTGGGTTCTGCTGTCCCCGTTGGGCCACCGCCACGGTAGCCGCCGGGCGGGCGTGCGTGATTGGCCCCGCGTGGAGGTCCGGGACGTCCGTGGCCCTGATGGCGTCTCCCTGCCACGCAGCCCGTAGATGCTCCTCCTGGTCGGGGCTCCACACCAGTGCGGGGGGGTTGACCCATCCCGGTTCCTGCCTCTTGTTGGGGGCGCTGACGGTGTGTAGCAGGACTGCTAGCGGCCAGGGGTCCGCCGACATATAGTAGGCCTGGGTGGGCCCCTGCTGCCAGTCGACGTGGGGCAGGGGCGGGAATGCTTCTTGCCTGGCGGTGCTGTGCCAGACAGTCCAGCGGCCCCCGGCCAGGACGTGCGACCGGTACCCTCCGGCGTGGCCGTGCAGGATGGCCTGGTAGCCTGCCGTCTGCAGCACCAGTGCCTCCCCCTGCTGAGGCCCATGAGGGGGTGTGCCAACGCCCGCATCCCAGACGTTGGTGCGCCCGCGGAGTGTGGCGTGCCACGGGTGGGATGCATGGCGCTGCGGCCCTTGTATGCTTCCCGCAACCTGCGCCGGGCCGTGGTGGTGGACGAAGCTCTCCCCGCTGTCCGCCGGCAGCGCCGCCGCGACGACGTATAGCTGCTCCGCCCTGAGGGGTACCGTCGGCGCGTGCGTTGCGACCGGCTGGCGGGGCTGCGTGTCGCGACAGGGGACGTGGGGCAGCAGTTGCGCCCGCCACGCCGCCACGGGACCCATGGTGACGGCCGCGACCGCGGACGCCAGCGCCGTGCGGTCCGCTGGCCTGTACTGCCTGAGCCCCGTGGTATCTCGGGCGAGGTGCCTGCAGGCCGCCGTCCAGGCCACCGCTCCGCAGTTCGTGCAGTCCGGTTCGGCACCATCCGCGCCGTTGCTTCCCCATTGCTGTACCGTGGTGGCGGTGTCGAGCGGGGGGCCCTGCTGCAGCGCCTCTGGGCCCTGCCCCGGCGAGAGGGCGGGCGGGACCGGCTGCGGGAAGCTCTGCGCGCCTCGGCGCCCCGGGTGCGTGTGGTACGGGTTTTGCCGGCGGTGCTCTGGGGCCGCCCGGGGTAGGAAGAGGAGTTGGTGTAGGCACCAGTGGCCTTGCGCGGCGGACGGGTTGCGGAGCGTTAGCCACTGTTCCACAACGCCTCCCGGGTGCGCGGCCTCGACACGGCGCTGCAAACCCAGGCGGCCCTTGCGGTTGGACGTGCCCGCGGAAAGAATGTGGGTCTGCGGGTAAAGCACCCGAAGCGGCTCCAGCGCCAGGTCTAGCACCTCGTCGTTGAGCTGCTCCGTGAGAGCCGACCCTCTGTGCAGGGCGTGGCGGACCCCGGTTGTGGGGGCCGTGAGCTGTTCGAGCACCGGCCCCGGCGGGTACTGTGCATCCGGGTTCGTTAGCCACTCCCTGGTGTGGCTCAGTATGGCCCTCCATACGTCCCTCGTAAGGGCGTGTTGGGGGGCCAAGGAGGGGACCACCCGTAGGAGGCGGTGGCACGCCGGTGGCGATCGCATGGGCTGTGGGGCGGCCGCAGTGATCCACCTGCACGCCGTGCCGGGCAGGATCGCCCCCCATTCCACGGTCCCCATGCCCTCGGCGTGGAGATAGTTCCTGGGCCTGGACCAGGGGGAAATAGGGGCTCGAGCGCCCGCCCTCTTCCCACCACCGTACCCAGGCCGCCCCCGCCTGCAGGCTGCGGAGCAGGGCCACGCCGGGGACGAGCGGCTGCGGGAAAGCCCCCTTGACGGCTTGAGTGGCGTGGGCCAGGGTGCCCATGGGCAAATACCACAACAGGAGGACCCAGGGGCCCGGCAGCGGTTGCGCCTCCCCTTCGTCCCAGCGCCACTTCGAGTCTGGCGGGGCGGCCGGGACCATGCCCGTCTGCAGGAAGTGGCGTGCCCTCTTGTCGGGGTGCCGTTGGAGGGTTGCCGCGAGGCTGAGCCTCTCTGCCGCGGGTGCCACTGGGTGGCCGCCCCGGGGCCTGCGCCAGGGGTAATCCTGGCCGGCTGGCCAGGTGTGGAGGTCCCGGGCGATTTCCTCCGCGGTCCCTGTGGGGGCGTCCTCCGGTGCCAGGTGCCACATGACGGCGACCACTGCCCACGTGGAGAAGGGCCACGCCGGTGGGGGGATGTAGACCTGTATGGTCCACTGCGGGCGCCCCAGCCGCACGCGGGATGCGTGGAGCACCCCTCGGACCATGTCCGCCGCCAGGACCAGCACCATTCCCGGAGGCTCCGCAATGATCCCCTCTGCGGGTCCGCCGTGGCGGCGCCGGGTGTGCAAGGCCACTGCCGCTTGTCCCGCGTGGGTGACTTCGTCGACGGCCTCCTGGATGTTCACGCTGCCGCGTGCGGTCTCATCCAGGATTAAGCCCTCCGCCACCCGGTAGCATAGGGCGGCGTGTGCGGCCGCGCGTCCCACCTCGGGCAGCGCTCCGTCATCGGAGTCGGGCTGGGGGTGCTGTTTGGGGCACCAGCCTTCGCCAGTGCAGTGGCCCCGTTTCCACGCGGGGCAGAGGGTGGGCACGCTGCCCGCCGGCGGCGCAGGTTCCGCGGACGTGCTTCCCGTTGAGGGCTCCGGTATTTCCTCCAGGTCGGAGTCCGTGCCCGCGTCCTCTTGTGGGGGGTCTCCTTCGCCGCCTCTGAGTCCCAGCGCCCTGATGACCTCGTGTGCTGCGTCCAGCTTTGGAGATCGGGGGCGTGTTTTGCGTGGGGCCGCGGGTTCCGCAATTGTTGTGTCGCTTTGCCTAAGAGCAGGGAGTGCAGTGCGGATTTCCCGTGGCTGGTGCACGTGCTGTGGGCGCGGCGGGGCGTGGGTGGGGGAGCTCGTACGCCGGTTTCGTGGGCCGGCATTCGTGTGTGTGTGTGGGAACTAGGTGCTCCCCCCCGCGGTCCGTGGCGGTCCCGTTGCGAGGGGCGTCCGAGGCCGGGCGCTCTCCCCCCTCCGGCTGTCCTCCTCCTGGGGGCTATCGAAGCCCGCTGCCCACGTGCTGTGGGCACGAGCGTGCGGGTACGGGGTCCAGCGCTGTCCCCGTGGCCCATATTCCCCGTGTTTCTCAGGGGCGGGCAGCCGGGGTTTCGCGGTCCGCGTGTCCGTTGTGAGGGGCGTCTGCGGTCAGGCGCCCCCCCTCCCCTGACTGTCCGCCCTCTGGGCGGGCTGTCGGGGCCCGTCATCCACTCTTGCTATGGGCGCGGGTGTGCGGGTGTGGGGGCCCGGCGCTGTCCCCTCAGCTTGCATGCCCTGTGGGGGCCGCGCTCCGCGGAGGTGGTGGGGGCCGTCCCTGGGGGGGCGGCCTGCCACTGTTGGGAGGGGCGTGTGGTGTCAGGCGCTGTCCCTCCCCGGGTCGCCCGCCCTCTGGGCGGGCTGTCGGGGTCCGTCACCCACGCCCTGTGGAAGCTGCGTGCCGCGGGGGTGGTGGGGGGCCGCCCCCGGGGGGGCGGCCTGCCACTGTTGGGAGGGGCGTGTGGTGTCAGGCGCTGTCCCTCCCCGGGTCGCCCGCCCTCTGGGCGGGCTGTCGGGGTCCGTCACCCACGCCCTGTGGAAGCTGCGTGCCGCGGGGGTGGTGGGGGGCCGCCCCCGGGGGGTTGGCCTGCCACCGTTGCGAGGGGCGTCTGGTGTCAGACGCTGTCCCTCCCCCAGCCGCCCGCCCTCTGGGGCGGGTAGCCGGGGTTCCGCGACCCGTGTGTCCGAGGTGCGGTCGGTGCGGGCGTGGGGACCCAGCACCGGCCCCACCGCGTGCGCCCTTGCGGGCCGGCGTCGCTCGCCACGGGGGTGGCGGAAGGGCGTCCCCGGGGGGGTGCCTTCCACTGTTGCCAGGGGCGTCTGATGTCAGGCGCTCCCCCTCCCCCGACTGCCCGTCCACTGGGCGGGCTGTTGGGGTCCACTACCCACGTGCTGTGGGCGCGGGCGTGTGGGTGTGGGGGCCCAACGCTGTCCCCTTGGCTTGCATGCCCTGTGGGGGCTGCGTGCGGCGGGGTTGGCGGAGGGCCGTCCCCGGGCGGGGTGGCCTGCCGCTGTTGTGAGGGACGTCTGGTGTCAGGCGCTGTCCCTCCCCTGGCCGCCCATCCTCTGCGGTGGGCGGCCGGGGTTCCGCGACCCGTGTGTCCCGGGTGCGGTCGGTGCGGGCGTGGGGACCCAGCACCAGTTTCACAGCGTGCGCCCCTGTGGGCCGGCGTTGCTCGCTGTGGCAGTGGCGGAAGGGCATCCCCGGGGGAGGGTGCCTTCCACCGTTGTAAGGGGCGTCTGAGGTCGGGCGCTCCCCCTCCCTCGACTGCCCACCCACTGGGCGGGCTGTTGGGGTCCGTCACCCACATGCTGTGGGTGCGGGCGTGTGGGTGTCGGGGCCCATCACTGCCCCCTTGGCCCGCATGCCCTGTGGGGGCTGCATGCCGCGGGGGTGGCGGGGGCCCGTCCCCGGGGGGGTGGCCTGCCACCGTTGTGAGGGGCGTCTGGTGTCAGGCGCTGTCCCCCCCCCTGCCGCCCGTCCTCTGGGGCGGGCGGCCGGAGTCCCGCGACCCGTGTGTCCCGGGTGCGGTCGGTGCGGGCGTGGGGACCCAGCACCGGCTTCGCAGCATGCGCCCTTGCGGGCCGCCGTTGCTCGCTGTGGGGGTGGCGGAAGGGCGTCCCCGGGGGGGGTGCCTTCCACTGTTGCGAGGGGCGTCTGGGGTCAGGCGCTCCCCCTCCCCCGACTGCCCGCCCACTGGGCGGGCTGTTGGAGTCCGCCACCCACGTGCTGCGGGCGCGGGCGTGTGGGTGTGGGGGCCCATCACGGTCCCCTTGGCCTGCATGCCCTGTGGGGGCTGCATGCCGTGGGGGTGGTGGGGGGCCGTCCCCGGGGGGGGTGGCCTGCCACCGTGAGAGTACTGATCTGTACGCAATCTGTCTTACCGTAATCTGCAATCTGTCTGGCACTGCACAGTCTAAATCTGCAACACCATCACCTGCACTGTAGCGACAGTGAAACAAATCAATTTTTTCCAACTCCCCCCCAGACTCTACACTGAAAGTGGGGATGTCTACAGGGGCGCTACACCACAGACTTCGAAGGACTGCCCTGCCAACACGGACAGCTGGACATCTGGATACGTGACGGTTAGAAAGCTAAAACTCAACACCATTGAAAAACTGAAGTATGTCAAATGATTCAGAATCACTGACGACAGCAAGCAGTCCTGAATCAGGATACCTTGAATCCTGCCACCTGGCATCACAGGCATACTGGGACACTTGAGTACCCCGAATTCTGCCATCTGGGATCACAGGCATATTGGCATACTGGGGTACTGACATCAGGGCAGTCGGGAAGCAGGGACCAGCAGGCCCAGAGAACACGAGCCACTGATACAGAGCGCGTCTGCATTATCTGCAACGTCTGCACACGACTGCACTGTCTGCACTGCCTGTAACATCTGCAATTTCTGAGCAAGTTTGCACTGTCGGCACTGTCTGCAACATCTGCAATTTCTGCTATACCCGCAATGTATACAATGCCAAGTAACGAGACCTTCCAGACTCTCCAGTACGCTGACAGGGCCTCCAGTCACTACCAGCTGTCAGTACCACAAAACCAGAAATTCAAGACGCCTCAGGTAACAAAGGTTAGAACAGGACAAACATCTGCCATGCATGTACCCCTACAAAGGGACTGCACACATACTGAAAAGCCTGAGACTGGGAAACGAAAACAAGACTTACCCATATTACACAGACTGTCACACAGTCCACGAAACTTTCTTCCACCAGAGACCAAACTCCTTGTATCCATAAAGCCATTACTGGGTCTACCACTAGGGAGAGCACTCTCATACTTGACCAAACTGGATGTCTGCACCAAGGTCAAACTTACCGACCGTGCACTGGCACATAGGCTCATCGGCTTCAGTGTCAGTCTTATGGGAGCACCAGAAAATAACTGGAAGCATCAGTACCCCCTGTGACCCATTCGCAGTCCTTGGGATCAGGAGACACCTGAGCAGGCGCTGAACACCAACGTCAAACTGACAGTCGGGTTATGCAAGGCAAAAAGGTGAGGTACATACAGCGACCCCTTATAGCGGGGGTGTTGCTCATGGCTTCCCACTCCCAAAGGAGGGCCAACCCGCTCATGGTTGGTACAAAAAATAGATAAGATAAATGAATAGTAGCGGAAGACATGGCGCTCCCTAGACCCGTGATCTGAAAATATCACACTGCTCTCAACCCAATGGTGACTGTCATTGATACAACAAAACAGAAGTCGGCAAGAACCGATCGTCGGTGGACGAACCAACACTGCTGTACTCCCACGGCACACCGAACGTTAACCTACAGTAGGCCACTGAAGACTACCGATAGATGGTTGGCGTAGGGGCAGGGGGTATACTACAAGTCCGGGTGATCACGGGCAGGATACATGACCAGAACGTCATACCCCCCCTGGTGCTGAGTTAGCTACTCCCAGGACAATGAGGAAAAGGGGTTGTTTTCTCCCTGAGGGTCTCCGATGTAAGTACCTCAGAACCTAACCTAGATACCACTAGCTTATCCCAATCTTTCTTCGCATTTGAAGACTGGTCTACACATGAGTGCAGAACAAAGCAGGAACTCAGATCACAGGCCACTGGTGTGCGGCAAACTTACCTCTATGCTCGCAAATACACAATACCGCTAACTCCACTACGCACTTGTCCTCAATCAGGCTGTTACTCAGTCATGCTCTCACGGCACGTCTACCAGACTGCCTGCAGCAGGCTGTCCTGCAGTCCTAAGGGCTTATTTGTCTGGTGGAGTAAGGTTAAGCCATAGCGAAACAGGATAGGTAGGTAGGTAGGTCGACGCGGGACTGGCTTGCCCCGCAGGGGGTCTTACCAAGGGGCTTTTGCTCACCCACCCACGGCCCTACTGCACGTGCCCCCAAAAATTGGCTCCCCCACATGGGAAAAGGGCGCGGTCGCCGCAAGCAGTACCCTACTGCGGGTTCTGCCCAGGGAGGTAACCCATGTTCGACCGAAGTCGCACATTCCCCTCCTTCGGGCGGATGATACGTGGGGGAGGGTCCCATCGCACATCCTCATCAACCTCCGGATTCTGGGGCCCAGGGGCCGGGAGCCAGGCCAAAGGCCCCGTCCTGCAGGCACCCCCACCTGGGTTGGTTTTCAGTAGGCGTGAGGTGACTTGAAGAAGCACGTGTTACGGGACTCGCATGCCATGGCGCACACTCACGCCTCCTGACTCGGTCGAGCTTGCGCTCTCCCGGAGGGCCCGGGGTTCGAAGTAGGTCGTTGTGGTTGGTTGGTCGGTCGTTGAATGGTTTGGTGTAGTTTGTTAATGTTGGTTGGTCGGCTGCGTGATGGTAGAGTCACGATGTTCTGTTTTGTTCGTGGGTATGGTCGTCCGCGGGCGTGGTGCACCATGGTGTGGCCAACCCGTTGGACGCCGTTCCCGTTTCGACCCGTGCACGCCTGGCTGGTTTGATGTTGGCCTGCTTGCGTGTGGTCTGTTTACGGTCAGGTCGCGGCTGCAGCTGCGGTGTGGTTGGTGCGCAGGTGTCTTGGCCGCTTCATGGTCGGCTTGGTTTGCGTGGGTTCTGTCGCGCTGCTACCAGTGGTCGTATAGCCGAATGTTGTTTGTGTAGCCGGCACATCTGTTTCGGTGCCGGTTAGTAGCGTCTTGGTTTGTTCAAGTGTAGTGTGCTGTAGTTTGTTACTAGTGGTTGGTCGGGTTCGTGATGGTAGAGTTGTGGTGTTCTGTTGTGTTCGTGGGTATGGCGGTCGGCGGGCGTGGCGCAGCATGTTGTCGCCAGCAGATGGGACGCCGTTCCAATTTCGACCCTTGCATGCCTGGCCGGTTGGGTGTTGGCCAGCTTGCGTGTGGTCTGTTTATGGTCGCGTCGTTGCTGCTGCAGCGGTTTGGTTGGTGCATGGTTGTGTTAGCCGCCTCATGGTCGGCTTGTTCGTCGTTGGGTCTTTTGTGCTGCTGACAGCGCTGTCGCGTCCTGGGCTCTATTGGGTCCTTCGTGTGAAGGCCCGCGCGAGTCGTCGTGGTCTAGGTCTTGTCGTGGCTGGCATGTCGGATGCGGGGTTCTTTGTGCTGCAACCGGGGTGTAGCCGGCGCATTGTGTTCATTTGGCGTCGTCGTAGCCGCACGCGGGCGGCTTGTTGGGGGTTACGCTGTTGCCCGCATTGGTTTGGCCGGCTATGCGTTTGTCGTGTATGGGTGTGTGGTTGTTGTGTTGTCGCCAGTATTACACGTGGCCGGTTTTGTTGCCGTGGCGTCGTGTGCGCTGCCTAATGGCCGGTTTGTCCTGCTGGGGGGTGTTTGGGGCCAGCGGCGGTCGGTTGCGGTTGTTCTGGTGGTGTATGCCCCCCCCCCTGGTGGGGCGTGTTGTGGTGGTGTGTGGCCCCCCTCATGGCGGGGCGTGGTGTGGTGGTGTGTGGTCCCCCTCATGGTGGGGCCTGATGTGGTGCTTCGTGGCCCCCCGCATGGTGGGGCATGCTGTGGTTGTGTTGGGCCCCCCTCTTGGTGGGGCGTGGCGTGGTGGTGTGTGGTCCTCAGCATGGTGCGGCGTGGCGTGGTGGTGCGTGGCCCCTTCCGAGTGGGGCGGGGTGTGGTGGTGTGTGGCACCCCTCATGGTGGGGCTGCGGTATGTTGTGTTGTGTCGTGCCGCGCTGCGGTATGTTGTGTTGTGTTGCGTTGCGTTGTGTTGCGTGGTGTGGTGGTGTGTGGCCCCCTGCATGGTAGGACGTGCCACGTTGGGGTGCGGTGTGTTGTGTTGTTCGGCCTTGTGTGTTGTGGTGGTGTGTGGCCCCCCTCATGGTGGGGCGTGGTGTGGTGGTGTGTGGCCCCCCTCATGGTGGGGCTATGTTATGTTGTGCTGTGTCTCGGCGCGTTGCGCGGTGTTGTGTTGTGCCGAAGGCGCTGTTACCAAAGGGCAAAGGCCGGGATGTCTATCCACGGGTACAGGTAAACGGGCTGGGCTGTGTGTGTTGTGTGCGCGCTGTGTGTAAATGTGTTGTGGCATAGCCGGACCAGTGCACTCTCGCACTTGGCCGACACTGCCTTGCTGACGCCTGCGCGCAGTCACACAGGGTCTCATTTGCCCACTGCACCCTGCGTGCAGCGCTGCACCACCAGTGCCTTCTCTGTGGTGCCGCATTGCTTGGCGCTCGGCACCACACTGCACTGTGTGTGCCCTGCTGCTCCGTTGTTGTGGGCAGGGGTCAGTGGGCAGTGTTACGCACCGCCTGGGGGCTGTGGGCAATGGAAATAGCGCTTCGCACTGCCTCACTGCCTGGGGGCGGTGGACAGTGCAACTCCTGCAATCTGCTGCCTCACTGCCCGGGGGCAGTGGGCAGTGCAACTCCTGCAATGCACTGCCTCAGTGCCCTGGGGCAGTGGGCAGTGCAACTCCTGCAACGCACCGCCTCACTGCCTGGGGGCAGTGGACGGCGCAACTCCCGCAATGCACTGCCTCACTGCCCTGGGGCAGTGGGCAGTGGAACTCCTGCAATGCACTGCCTCACTGCCTGGGGGCAGCGGACAGTGCAACTCCTGCAATGCACTGTCTCACTGCCCTGGGGCAGTGGGCAGTGGAACTTCTGCAATGCACTGCCTCACTGCCTGGGGGCAGTGGGCAGTGCAACTCCTGCAATGCACTGTCTCTGTGCCCCGGGGCAGTGGGCAGTGCAACTCCTGCAATGCACGACCTCACTGCCTGGGCGCAGTGGCCGCACTCCTGCGGGAAGAGGCAGCGAACATGGCAACAGGGCTGGGGGCGAACTGCGTCACGTAGGCACTGGTCAAACCGTTCACGGCGAATTGGTCGGCAATGTTGGATGCCCAGTTCTCAACAGGGCCCTCACCAGTCACGATGGCCTGCACGTAGTAGCCAAACATCGAGAACATAGCAAGACGGCCGTTCTTGATCTCCTTCACCTTCAACTCAGCGAACGTGTCAGGGTCGTCAGCCAATCCCAGAGGATCGAAGGTTTCACCAGGGTGCAGCTTATCCAATCCCTCACCCAATGGGCCAGACTCAGCTGCACGGTAAGCCTCAACGGCTCCCATCAACTGAACCTGGCAGGCCAGGATGGCCAGGATGGATTGGGCGTCGACCAGCTGAGGCTCACCCAAGTAGTTGATACCACCCTCACTGAAGATGGCGGCACCAGCCTTGAACCAGACAGCGGAGTCCCCGGCGAAGGAGATGCCTCCTCCGTACTTGGCAAGGAACTCTGGGGTGATGCACCCCAAAGTGCCCAACATGGCCCAACGGGCATGGATCAGCTCGGCCTCACGGTACTTCTCCAAAGTGGTGGGGTCAGCACCCAGTCCAGCAGTGTCCCAACCGTAATCACCAGGCAGCTCACCAGTCAGGTATGCAGGCACGTTCTGGGTGTAGGGGCCCAACCACAGGTTCCGGTCAGGGCCGTACCAGAGGTCAAGAGGGGTGACGGACTTCTGGAACTTGCGGCCAGACAAAGCGAACATGGCAACAGGGCTGGGGGCGAACTGCGTCACGTAGGCACTGGTCAAACCGTTCACGGCGAATGGGTCGGCAATGTGGGATGCCCAGTTCTCAACAGGGCCCTCACCAGTCACGAGGGCCTGCACGTAGTAGCCGAACATCAAGAACATGGCAAGACGGCCGTTCTTGATCTCCTTCACCTTCAACTCAGCGAACGTGTCAGGGTCGTCAGCCAATCCCAGAGGATCGAAAGCTTCACCAGGGTGCAGCAGATCCAAATCCTCACCCAGAGGACCTCCGTTCACACGGTAAGCCTCAACGGCACCCATCAGCACAACCTGGCAGGCCAGGATGGCAAGGATGGACTGGGCGTGCACCAAGTTGGAGCTGCCAAGGTAGTCCAGACCGCCCTCAGAGAAGATCTGAGCACCAGCCTTGAACCACACAGGCTCGCCAGAGGACACACCGGCGTACTTGGCCAACAGCTCAGGGGTCAAGCAGCCCAAAGTACCCAACATGGCCCAACGAGCGTGGATCAGCTCAGCCTCGCGGTAGGCAGCGAAGGTGGTAGGGTCGGCGGCAAGACCAGCAGTGTCCCAGCCGTATTCACCAGGGTACTCACCAGTCAGGTAGTCAGGGGTGGAGGCATCAGAGAATGGTCCCAACCACTTGTTTTGCTCAGGGCCATACCAGGCCGCCAGATTGTCAGAGACACGGCCAGACGCAGCGAACATGGCAACAGGGCTGGGGGCGAACTGCGTCAAGTAGGCACTGGTCAAACCGTTCACGGCGAATGGGTCGGCAATGTGGGATGCCCAGTTCTCAACAGGGCCCTCACCAGTCACGATGGCCTGCACGTAGTAGCCGAACATCCAGAACATGGCAAGACGGCAGTTCTTGATCTCCCTCACCTTCAACTCAGCAAAGGCCTCGGGGTCGTCAGCCAATCCCAGAGGATCGAAAGCTTCATCAGGGTGCAGCAGATCCAAATCCTCACCCAGAGGACCTCCGTTCACACGGTAAGCCTCAACGGCACCCATCAGCACAACCTGGCAGGCCAGGATGGCAAGGATGGACTGGGTGTGCACCAAATGGTCGCTGCCAAGGTAGTCCAGACCGCCCTCAGAGAAGATCTGAGCACCAGCCTTGAACCAAACAGACTCGCCGAAGGGCACACCGGCGTACTTGGCCAACAGCTCAGGGGTCAAGCAGCCCAAAGTACCCAACATGGCCCAACGAGCGTGGATCAGCTCAGCCTCGCGGTAGGCAGCGAAGGTGGTAGGGTCGGCGGCAAGACCAGCAGTGTCCCAGCCGTAGTCACCAGGGTACTCACCAGTCAGGTATGCAGGGGTGGCACCCTCGGAGAACGGGCCCAACCACTTGTTGCGGTCAGGGCCGTACCAGGCAGAGGAGGGGACACTGGCCGTATTCCTGCGGGAAGAGGCAGCGGACATGGCAACAGGGCTGGGTGCGAACTGTGCAGCGTACACAGCGGTCAAGCCGTTCACGGCGAATGGGTGGGCTATGTGGGATGCCCAGTTCTCAACAGGGCCCTCACCAGTCACGATGGCCTGCACGTAGTAGCCGAACATCGAGAACATAGCAAGACGGCCGTTCTTGATCTCCTTCACCTTCAACTGTGTTGTGTTGTGTTGTGTTGTGCCGAAGGCGCTGTTACCAAAGGGCATAGGCCGGGATGTCTATCCACGGGTACAGGTAAACGGGCTGGGCTGTGTGTGTTGTGTGCGCGCTGTGTGTAAGTGTGTTGTGGCATAGCCGGACCAGTGCACTCTCGCACTTGGACGACACTGCCTTGCCGACGCCTGCGCGCAGTCACACAGGGTTCCATTGGCCCACTGCAGCCTGCGTGCCGCGCTGCACCACCAGTGCCTTCTGTGTGGTGCCGCACTGCTTGGTGCTCTGCACCACACTGCACTGTGTGTGCCCTGCTGCACTGTTGCTCACTGCCTGGGCGCAGTGGGCAGTGGACCTCCTTCAATGCACTGCCCCACTGCCTGGGCGCAAAGGGCAGTGGACCTCCTGCAACACACTGCCTCACTGCCGGGGGGCAGTGGGCAGTGGACCTCCTTCAATGCACGACCCCACTGCCTGGGGGCAGTGGGCAGTGGAACCCCTGCAATGCACTGCCTCACTGCCCCGGGGCAGTGGACAGTGCAAATCCTGCAACGCACTGCCTCGCTGCCCGGGGGCGGTGGACAGTGCAACTCCTGCAATGCACTGCCCCACTGCCTGGCGGCAGTGGGCAGCGCAACTCCTGCAATGCACTGCCTCACTGCCCTGGGGCAGTGGGCAGTCGAACTCCTGCAATGCACTACCCCACTGCCTGGGGGCAGTGGGCAGTGCAACTTCTGCAATGCACTGCCTCACTGCCCTGGGGCAGTTGGCAGTGCAACTCCTGCAATGCACTGCCTCACTGCCTGGGGGCAGTGAACAGTGCAACTCCTGCAATGCACTGCCTCACTGCCCTGGGGCAGTGGGCAGTGGAACTCCTGCAATGCACCCCCTCACTGCCTGGGGGCAGTGGGCAGTGGAACTCCTGCAATGCACTGCCCCACTGCCTGGCGGCAGTGGGCAGCGCAACTCCTGCAATGCACTGCCTCACTGCCCTGGGGCAGTGGGCAGTGGAACTCCTGCAATGCACTACCCCACTGCCTGGGGGCAGTGGGCAGTGCAACTTCTGCAATGCACTGCCTCACTGCCCTGGGGCAGTTGGCAGTGCAA
Source organism: Eutreptiella sp. 'Long Island Sound 2002' (assembly GCA_964036045.1). Classification (NCBI taxonomy): domain Eukaryota; phylum Euglenozoa; class Euglenophyceae; order Eutreptiales; family Eutreptiaceae; genus Eutreptiella; species Eutreptiella sp. 'Long Island Sound 2002'. Next base: position 83,248,121 of record OZ038383.1, on the reverse strand, counting down.
CTCCTGCAATGCACTGCCTCACTGCCTGGGGGCAGTGGACAGTGCAACTCCTGCAATGCACTGCCTCACTGCCCTGGGGCAGTGGGCAGTGGAACTCCTGCAATGCACTGCCTCACTGCCTGGGGGCAGTGGGCAGTGGAACTCCCGAAATGCACTGCCCTACTGCCTGGGGGCAGTGGGCAGCGCAACTCCTGCAATGCACTGCCTCACTGCCCTGGGGCAGTGGGCAGAGGCACTCCCGCAATGCACTGCCTCACTGCCTGGGGGCAGGGGGCAGCGCAACTCCTGCAATGCACTGCCTCACTTCCCTGGGGTAGTGGGCAGTGGAACTCCTGCAATGCACTGCCTCACTGCCTGGGGGCAGTGGACAGTGCAAATCCTGCAACGCACTGCCTCACTGCCCTGGGGCAGTGGGCAGTGGAACTCTTACAATGTACTACCCCACTGCCTGGGGGCAGTGGGCAGTGGAACTCCTGCAATGCATCGCCCCACTGCCTGGGGGCAGTGGGCAGTGCAACTCCTGCAATGCACTGCCTCACTGCCCTGGGGCAGTGGGCAGTGCAACTCCTGCAATGCACTGCCTCACTGCCCTGGGGCAGTGGGCAGTGGAACTCCTGCAATGCACTACCCCACTGCCTGGGGGCAGTGGGCAGTGCAACTTCTGCAATGCACTGCCTCACTGCCCTGGGGCAGTTGGCAGTGCAACTCCTGCAATGCACTGCCTCACTGCCTGGGGGCAGTGGGCAGTGCAACTCCTGCAATGCACTGCCTCTCTGCCTGGGGGCAGCGGACAGTGGAACTCCTGCAATGCACTGCCTCAGTGCCTTGGGGCAGTGGGCAGTGGAACTTCTGCAATGCACCACCCCACTGCCTGGGGGCAGTGGGCAGTGGAACTCCCGCAACGCACTGCCCTACTGCCTGGGGGCAGTGGGCAGCGCAACTCCTGCAATGCACTGCCTCACTGCCCTGGGGCAGTGGGCAGTGGAACTCCCGCAATGCACTGCCTCACTGCCCGGGAGGAGTGGGCAGCGCAACTCCTGCAATGCACTGCCTCACTGCCTGGGGGCAGTGGACAGTGCAACTCCTGCAATGCACTGCCTCACTGCCTGGGAACAGTGGGCAGTGCAACTCCTGCAATGCACTGCCTCACTGCCCGGGGGCAGTGGGCAGTGCCACTCCTGCAATCCACTGCCGCACTGCCTGGGGGCAGTGGGCAGTGCAGCTCCTGCAATGCACTGTCTCACTGGCTGGGGGCAGTGGGCAGTGCAACTCCTGCAATGCACTGCCTCACTGCCCTCGGGCAGCAGGCCGTGCCACTCCCGCAATACACTGCCTCACTGCCTGGGGGCAGTGGGCAGTGGAACTCCTGCAATGCTCTGCCCCACTGCCTGGGGGCAGTGGGCAGCGCAACTCCTGCAATGCGCTGCCTCACTGCCTGGGGGCAGTGGGCAGTGGAACTCCCGCAATACACCGTCTCACTGCCTGGGAGCAGTGGGCACTGCAACACCTGCAATGCACTGCCTTACTGCCTGGGGGCAGTGGGCAGTGCCACTCCTGCAATCCACTGCCGCACTGCCTGGGGGCAGTGGGCAGTGCAGCTCCTGCAATGCACTGCCTCACTGGCGGGGGGCAGTGGGCAGTGCAACTCCTGCAATGCACTGCCTCACTGCCCTAAGGCAGTAGGCAGTGCCACTCCTGCAATGTACTGCCTCACTGCCTGGGGGCAGTGGGCATTGGAACTCCTGCAATGCTCTGCCCCACTGCCCTGGGGGCAGTGGGCAGTGCAACTCCTGCAATGCACTGCCTCAATGCCCTCGGGCAGTAGGCAGTGCCACTCCTGCAATGTACTGCCTCACTGCCTGGGGGCAGTGGGCATTGGAACTCCTGCAATGCCCTGCCCCACTGCCTGGGGGCAGTGGGCAGCGCAACTCCTGCAATGCACTGCCTCACTGCCCTGGGGCAGTGGGCAGTGGAACTCCTGCAATGCACTGCCTCACTGCCTGGGGGCAGTGGACAGTGCAACTCCTGCAATGCACTGCCTCACTGCCTGGGAACAGTGGGCAGTGCAACTCCTGCAATGCACTGCCTCACTGCCTGGAGGCAGTGGGCAGTGCCACTCCTGCAATCCACTGCCGCACTGCCTGGGGGCAGTGGGCAGTGCAGCTCCTGCAATGCACTGCCTCACTGGCTGGGGGCAGTGGGAAGTGCCACTCCCGCAATGCACTGCCTCACTGCCCTTGGGCAGTAGGCAGTGCCACTCCTGCAATGCACTGCCTCACTGCCTGGGGGGAGTGGGCAGTGGAACTCCTGCAATGCTCTGCCCCACTGCCTGGGGGCAGTGGGCAGTGGAACTCCTGCAATGCACTGCCGCACTGCCTGGGGGCAGTGGGCAGCGCAACTCCTGCTATGCGCTGCCTCACTGCCTGGGGGCAGTGGACAGTGCAACTCCTGCAATGCACTGCCTCACTGCCTGGGAACAGTGGGCAGTGCAACTCCTGCAATGCACTGCCTCACTGCCTGGAAGCAGCCGGCAGTGCCACTCCTGCAATCCACTGCCGCACTGCCTGGGGGCAGTGGGCAGTGCAGCTCCTGCAATGCACTGCCTCACTGGCTCGGGGCAGTGGGCAGTGCAGCCCCTGCAATGCACTGCCTCACTGCCCTTGGGCAGTAGGCAGTGCCACTCCTGCAATGCACTGCCTCACTGCCTGGGGGCAGTGGGCAGTGGAACTCCTGCAATGCTCTGCCCCACCGCCTGGGGGCAGTGGGCAGTGCAGCTCCTGCAATGCACTGCCTCACTGGCTGGGGGCAGTGGGAAGTGCCACTCCCGCAATGCACTGCCTCACTGCCCTTGGGCAGTAGGCAGTGCCACTCCTGCAATGCACTGCCTCACTGCCTGGGGGGAGTGGGCAGTGGAACTCCTGCAATGCTCTGCCCCACTGCCTGGGGGCAGTGGGCAGTGGAACTCCTGCAATGCACTGCCGCACTGCCTGGGGGCAGTGGGCAGCGCAACTCCTGCTATGCGCTGCCTCACTGCCTGGGGGCAGTGGACAGTGCAACTCCTGCAATGCACTGCCTCACTGCCTGGGAACAGTGGGCAGTGCAACTCCTGCAATGCACTGCCTCACTGCCTGGAAGCAGCCGGCAGTGCCACTCCTGCAATCCACTGCCGCACTGCCTGGGGGCAGTGGGCAGTGCAGCTCCTGCAATGCACTGCCTCACTGGCTCGGGGCAGTGGGCAGTGCAGCCCCTGCAATGCACTGCCTCACTGCCCTTGGGCAGTAGGCAGTGCCACTCCTGCAATGCACTGCCTCACTGCCTGGGGGCAGTGGGCAGTGGAACTCCTGCAATGCTCTGCCCCACCGCCTGGGGGCAGTGGGCAGTGCCACTCCTGCAATCCACTGCCGCACTGCCTGGGGGCAGTGGGCAGTGCAGCTCCTGCAATGCACTGCCTCACTGGCTGGGGGCAGTGGGCAGTGGAACTCCCGCAATACACCGCCTCACTGCCTGGGAACAGTGGGCAGTGCAACTCCTGCAATGCAGTGCCTCACTGCATTGGGGCAGTGGACAGTGCAACTCCTGCAATGCACTGCCTCACTGCCTGGGAACAGTGGGCAGTGCAACTCCTGCAATGCACTGCCTCACTGCCTGGGGGCAGTGGGCAGTGCCACTCCTGCAATGCACTGCCTCACTGCCTGGGAACAGTGGGCAGTGCAATTCCTGCAATGCACTGCCTCACTGCCTGGGGGCAGTGGACAGTGCAACTCCTGCAAGGCACTGCCTCACTGCCTGGGAACAGTGGGCAGTGCAACTCCTGCAATGCACTGCCTCACTGCCTGGGGGCAGTGGACAGTGCAACTCCTGCAATGCACTGCCTCACTGCCTGGGAACAGTGGGCAGTGCAACTCCTGCAATGCACTGCCTCACTGCCTGGAGCAGTGGGCAGTGGAACTCCTGCAATACACCGCCTCACGGCCGGGAGGAGTGGGCAGTGCAACTCCTGCAATGCACTGCCGCACTGCCTGGGGGCAGTGGACAGTGCAACTCCTGCAATGCACTGCCTCACTGCCTGGGAACAGTGGGCAGTGCAACTCCTGCAATGCACTGCTTCACTGCCTGGGGGCAGTGGGCAGTGCCACTCCTGCAATGCACTGCCTCACTGCCTGGCAGCAGTGGGCAGTGCCACTCCTGCAATCCACTGCCGCACTGCCTGGGGGCAGTGGGCAGTGCAGCTCCTGCAATGCACTGCCTTACTGCCCTCGGGCAGTAGGCAGTGCCACTCCTGCAATGCACTGCCTCACTGCCCTGGGGGCAGTGGGCAGTGGAACTCCTGCAATGCTCTGCCCCACTGCCTGGGGGCAGTGGGCAGCGCAACTCCTGCAATGCGCTGCCTCACTGCCTGGGGGCAGTGGGGAGTCCAGCCCAGGGGGTGGTCGGAGTTTCCTGCAGGGCCTGCGGGGATGGACAACCGGGCCCACCGGCCTGGGGGGACGGGGAGTCCAGCCCAGGGGGTGGTTGGAGCGTCCTGCAGGGCCTCTGGGGGCGTAGAACCGGGCACACCGGCCTGGGGGGACGGGGAGTCCAGCCCAGCGGGTGGCCGGAGTTTCCCGCAGGGCCCGCGGGGATGGACAACCGGGCCCACCGGCCTGGGGGGATGGGGAGTCCTGCCCAGGGGGTGGTCGGAGCGTCCTGCAGGGCCTGTGGGGACGTAGAACCGGGCACACCGGCCTGGGGGGACGGGGAGTTGTGCCCAGGGGATGGTCGGAGTTTCCTGCAGGGTCTGCGGGGACGGACAACCGGGCACACCGGGCTGGGGGGATGGGGAGTCCTGCCCAGGGGGTGGTCGGAGTGTCCTGCAGGGCCTGTGGGAACGTAGAACGGGGCACACCGGCCTGGGGGGATGGGGAGTCCAGCCCAGGGGGTGGTGGGAGTTTCCTGCAGGGCCTGCTAAAATGGACAACCGGGCCCAGGGGGTGGTCGGAGTGTCCTGCAGGGCCTGTGGGGACGTAGAACCGGGCACACCGGCCTGGGGGGATCGGGAGTCCAGCCCAGGGGGTGGTCGGAGTTTCGTGCAGGGCCTGCGGGGCTGGACAACCGGGCCCACCGGCCTGGGGGGATGGGGAGTCCTGCCCAGGGGGTGGTCGGAGCGTCCTGCAGGGCCTGTTTGGACGTAGAACCGGGCCCACCGGCCTGGGGGGACGGGGAGTCCTGCCCAGGGGGTGGTCGGAGTGCATCGCAGGGCCTGTGGGGAGGTAGATTCGGGCACACCGGCCTTGGGGGACGGGGAGTTGTGCCCAGGGGGTGGTCGGAGCGTCCTGCAGGGCCTGTGGGGACGTAGAACCGGGCACACCGGCCTGGGGGGATGGGGAGTCCAGCCCAGGGCGTGGTCGGAGTTTCCTGCAGGGGCTGCGGGGATGGACAACCGGGCCCTCCGGCCTGGGGGGATGGGGAGTCCTGCCCAGGGGGTTGTCGGAGCGTCCTGCAGGGCCTGTGGGGACGTAGAACCGGGCACACCGGCCCTGGGGGGATTGGGAGTCCGGCCCAGGGGGTGGTCGGAGTTTCCTGCAGGGGCTGCGGGGATGGACAACCGGGCCCACTGGCCTGGGAGGATGGGGAGTCCTGCCCAAGGGGTGGTCGGAGCGTCCTGCAGGGCCTGTGGGGACGTAGAACCGGGCACACCGGCCGGGGGGGATGGGGAGTCCCGCCCAGGGGGTGGTCGGAGTTTCCTGCAGGGCCTGCGGGGATGGACAACCGGGCCCACCGGCCTGGGGGGATGGGGAGTCCTGCCCAAGGGGTGGTCGGAGCGTCCTGCAGGGCCTGTGGGGACGTAGAACCGGGTACACCGGCCTGGGGGGATGGGGAGTCCTGCCCAGGGGGTGGCCGGAGCGTCCTCCAGGGCCTGTGGGGACGGAGAACCGGGCACACCGCCCCGGGGGGATGGGGGGTCCTGCCCAGGGGGTGGTCGGAGTGTCCTGCAGGGCCTGCGGGGACGTAGAACCGGGCACAACGGCCTGGTGGGATGGGGAGTCCAGCCCAGGGGGTTTTCGGAGTTTCCTGCAGGGCCTGCGGGGATGGACAACCGGGCCCCCCGGGCTGGGGGGATGGGGAGTCCTGCTCAGGGGGTGGTCGGAGTGTCCTGCAGGGCCCGTGGGGACGTAGAACCGGGCACACCGGCCTGGGGGGACGGGGAGTCCTGTCCAGGGGGTGGTCGGAGCTTTCTGCAGGGCCTGCGGGGATGGACAACCGGGCCCACCGGCCTGGGGGGATGGGGAGTCCTGCCCAGGGGGTGGTCGGAGTGTCCTGCAGGGACTGTGGGGAGGTAGATTCCGGCCCACCGGCCTGGGAGGATGGGGAGTCCTGCCCAGGGGTTGGTCGGAGTGTCTTGCTGGGCCTGTGGGGAGGTAGATTCCGGCACACCGCCCCGGGGGGACGGGGAGTCCTGCCCAGGGGGTGGTCCGAGTGTCCTGCAGGGCCTGTAAGGACGTAGAACCGGGCCCACCGGCCTGGGGGGATGGGGAGTCCTGTCCTGGGGGTGGTCGGAGTGTCCTGCAGGGCCCGTGGGGACGTAGAACCGGGCACACCGGCCTGGGGGGACGGGGAGTCCTGCCCAGGGGGTGGTCGGAGTTTCCTGCAGGGCCTGCGGGGATGGACAACCGGGCCCACCAGCCTGGGAGGATGGTGAGTCCTGCCCAGGGGGTGGTCGGAGCGTCTTGCAGGGCCTGTGGGGACGTAGAACCGGGCACACCGGCCTGGGGGGATGGGGAGTCCAGCCCAGGGGATGGTCGGAGTTTCCTGCAGGGCCTGCGGGGATGGACAACCGGGCCCATCGGCCTGGGGGGATGGGGAGTCCTGCCCAGGGGGTGGTCGGAACATCCTGCAGGGCCTGTGGGGACGTAGAACCGGGCACACCGGCCTGGGGGGATGGGGAGTCCTGTCCAGGGGGTGGTCGGAGTTTCCTGCAGGGCCTGTGGGGATGGACAACCGGGCCCACCAGCCTGGGGGGATGGGGAGTCCTGCCCAGGGGGTGGTTGGAGTGTCCTGCAGGGCCTGTGGGGACGTAGAACCGGGCACACCGGCCTGGGGGGATAAGGAGCCCAGCCCAAGGGGTGGTCGGAGTTTCCTGCAGGGCCTGCGGGGATGGACAAACGGGGCCCACCCGCTGGGGGGATGGGGAGTCCTGCCCAGGGGGTGGTCGGAGCGTCCTGCAGGGCCAATGGGGGGCCATCTTCTTCAGAGAACCGGGCGCACCGGCCCGGGGGGGACGGGGAGTCCTGCCCAGGGGGTGTTCGGAGTCTCCTGCCAGGCCAACGGGGGGCCATCTTCTACAGAGAACCGGGCGCACCCGCCTGGGGGGGACGGGGAGCCCTGCCCAGGGGGTGTTCGGAGCCTCCTGCCAGGCCAATGGGGGGCCATCTTCTTCAGAGAACCGGGCGCAACGGCCCGGGGGGGGCGGGGAGTCCTGCCCAGGGGGTGTTCGGAGTCTCCTGCCAGGCCAATGGGGTATGTTGTGTTGTGTTGCGTTGCGTTGTGTTGCGTGGTGTGGTGGTGTGTGGCCCCCTGCATGGTAGGGCGTGCCACGTTGGGGTGCGGTGTGTTGTGTTGTTCGGCCTTGTGTGTTGTGGTGGTGTGTGGCCCCCCTCATGGTGGGGCGTGGTGTGGTGGTGTGTGGCCCCCCTCATGGTGGGGCTATGTTATGTTGTGCTGTGTCTCGGCGCGTTGCGGTGTGTTGTGTTGTGTTGTGGTGCGTTGTGTGGTCTGGTGGTGGTGCGCCGCCCCCCTCATGGTGGGGCGTACTGCGTTGGTGTGTGGCCCCCCGTACGGTGGGGCGTGCTGTGTTGGGGTGCGGTGTGTTGTGTTGTATGGGGTGGTGTGTGGCCCCTCATGGTGGGGCTGGCTGCGATGGTGTGTGGCTCCCCTCATGGTGGGGCGTGGTGTGTTGTGTTGTATCGTGTTGCGTTGCGGTGTGTTGTGTTGTGTCGCCTTGTGTGATCTGGTGGTGGTGTGTGGCCCCCCTCATGGTGGGGTGTGCTGCATTGGGGTGCCGTGGGTGCTGCCGTGTGGCGTTGTGTGTCGTTGTGGTGTGTGGCCCCCGTATGGTGGGGCGTGCTGCACTAGTGGATGGCCCCCCTCTTGGTTGGGCGTGCTGCGTCGGGGTGCGGTGAGTTGTTTTGTGTGGTGTTGTGTTGTGTGAGGTGGTGTGTGGCCCCCCATATGCCGGGGCGTGCTGCGTTGGTGTGTGGCCCCCCTGATGGTAGGGCCGTAGTGTTGCGTTGTTTTGCGTGGCGTTGCGGTGCGGCGTGTTGTGTCTGGTGCTGGTGTGTGGCCCCCCTCGTGGTGGGGCGTGCTGCGTTGGTGTGTGGCCCCCACCATGGTGGGGCTGTGCTGCGTTGTGTTTTGTTGTGTCGCGTCGCGGTGCGGTGTGTTGTGTTGTGTTGTGTGGCGTGGTGGTGTGTGGCCCCCCTCATGGTGGGGCATGCTGCGCCGGTGTGTGGCCCCCCTCATGGTGGGGCATGGTGCGTTGGGGTGCGGTGTGTTGTGTTGCCTGGCTTTGTGTTGTGTGTGGTGGTGGTGCGTGGCCCCCCTCATGGTGGGGCGTGCTGCTTTGTTGTGTGGCCCGCCGCATGGTGGGGCGTGCTGCGTTGGGCTGCGGTGTGTTGTGTTCTGTGGCGTTGTGTGTCGTTGTGCTGTGTGGTCCCCCTTGTGGTGGGGCGTGCTGCATTGGTGTGTGGCCCCCCTCATGGTGGGGCGTGCTGCGTTGGGCTGCGGTGTGTTGTGTTCTTCGACGTTGTGTGTTGTGGTGGTGTGTGGCCCCCCTCATGGTGGGGCGTTTCGTGGTGGTGTGTGGCCCCCCTCGTGTTCGGGCTGTGTTGCGTTGTGTTTTGCTCTGTGGTGTGGTGGTGTGTGGCCCCCCTCGTGTCGGGGCGTGCTGCGCCGATGTGTGGCCCCCCTCATGGTGGGGCGTGGTGCGTTGGGGTGCGGTGTGTTGTGTTGCCTGGCTTTGTGTTGTGTGTGGTGGTGATGCGTGGCCTCCCCTCATGGTGGGGCGTGCTGCATTGGTGTGTGGCCCCCCGCTTGGTGGGGCGTGCTGCGTTGGGGTGCGGTGTATTGTGTTGTGTTGTGTGTGGCTCCCCGTATGGTGGGGCGCGTTGCGTTGGTGTGTGGCCCGCCTCGTGGTGGACTGTGTTGTGGTGGTGTGTGCCCCCCCCCCATGGTGGGGCGTGCTGTGTCGGTGTGTTCGGGCTTTGGTGCGTTGTTTTAGCCGGCTCGTTGCTCGGCTTGTTTTGTTGCTTCGTTGTTGTCTCCGCCACCATAGGCCGGCGTTGTCGGGTGTTTGGTGTCTGTTGTGTTTGCCTGGCCGGGACGGACATGCCGGCCTCCCGAGCGCGTGTGGTGCGCCACCCCTTTGTCCTGGCCGGGACGGACGGGCCGGCCCCCCGAGCGCGTGTGCTGCGCCACCCGGTGTTTGTGTTTCGCGGGTGTCGTCGCCCTGCCGCTCGTGTTCCCCTGCTCGCCCTCCGCTTTCTTGTGTCTGCGCGGCTACTTGCCCTGCGTTGCTGTGTGGCGCCGCCTGCTGCTGCGCCCCCCCTCCTACCCCACCCCACCCCTCCGCTTGCTGTCTTCTGCCCCCCCCTTTGCTACGTGGTGTCCCCGCGCCTGCCGGCGGCTGTTCCTCCCCCCCCCCTGCCCCGGGGTTTTCGTTTTCCGGCCGTTGGCGTCTTGGTCCGCGTTTTCCTTTGTCCTCTCTTTCCTCTCTGTGCCTTGTGGTTGCTCTGCGCCGCTTGGCCGTTTGTTGGCGCCTCCTGCTCACCCCCCCCTCCCCCGGGTTTGTGTTTCGCGGGTGTCGTCGCCCTGCCGCTTGCCTTCCTCTGTTCTCCTTCTGCCTTCTCGTGCCCCCCCCCCCCCCCCCCCCCGGTTTTGTGCTTCGGGGTCCTCCTGCTGTTGCCTTGTGCCGGCTGGTGTGGGCGCGCTGTGCTGCCTTGTTCTGTGCTTTGCGGCCCTGTGTTGCTGCTTGCTGTGTTGTGTTGTTTGGGGTGCGGTGGTCCGGGTCGTGTGGTGCCGTGTCTTGTTGTGCTTCGCGGGTGGTGTGGTGCTGCGCTGCGTTTCCTCGTGCGGCTGCGCCCTGCCGAGTGCTCTGCCGTGCTCGGTGGCGCTGTGCTGTGTTGTCGTGCACTGCGGCGTTCGCTGGGTTGCTGCGTCTTTGTGCTCTGTGCTGTGCTGTTGCGCTGTGTGCTGTTGTGGTGTGCTTTGTGCCGTCTGGTGTCCGTTGGCGTCGTGCTGTTGGCTGTGCGCCGTGCTGTGCTGTGCCGTGCTGCGCTGTTGTTTGCTGCTGTGTGGTGTGCTGCGCCGTTGGGCGTGGTGTCTGGTTGCGCTGCGCTGTACCATCCTCGTTGTGGCGTGCTGGTTCGTCGTTGTCGCAGTGCTGTGTGCTGTGCTGTGCCCCCTGGTGCTGTGCTGGGCCGTGTTGCGTCGTGTTGTGCTGTGTGGTCCTGTGCTGTTGTGCACTGTGCTGTGGGGGTGGTGCTGCGCTGCGTTGTCTCGCGGTGTGTGGTGCCGCTTCGTGCCGTGGCGTGCCCTCGGGTGCTGTGCGGTGCCTCGGGTGCTTTGTGCTTTGCTGCGTGCTGTGCTGTGCTGTGCTTTGCCGCTGTGTTTTGTGCTGTGCCTTGGGGTGTGGTGTCTTGGTGCGCTGTGCTGTGCTGTTTGTGTTGTGTCTGCCTGTTTTGTCAGGGTCTGTGTTCCTGTGTGTTGTGCTGTGTCTCTCGGTCCTGTGCTGCGCTGTGTTGCGTCGTGTTATTTCGTGCAGTGCAGTGCTGGTGCGCACTGTGCTGCTTGCGTGGTGCTGTGCTGGTTTTTCTCGCGCTTTTTGGTGCTGTTGCGTGCTGTGCCCTGCCCTTGGATGTTGTGCCGTGCTGTGGGGTGCTGTGCCGTTTGATGTGGCGCTTTGCTGTGCTGCCCTGTGCTGTGTGCGCTGTGCTGTGTGTGTTTTGCAGCAGTGTTGTGGTGTGTGCTGCTTTTTGCTGCTGTCCGTTGCGCTGCTGGCGCCCTGTGCTGTCGCGCTGTGTGCACGGTTACCTCCGTGCATTTTCAAAAACAGAAGAACTGTTTCCTGCCTACACGTGTTTGTGTCTTGTGGTGTCGTGCCGTGTGCTCCCTGCCCTCCCTGCATGCAACATAACCACAAACTGAAAAAACCAGCCTGGTTGACTTATTTATTTCTTGGCCTTGCTGCTGCAGTGATTCGCACGCCTCTTTAAACCTCTTGACACCTGCAGCGAAAAGGGGGCAAACACGACGAGGGTGGGGCAGAAGCGAGAGGAGGAGTAACATGGAGGGTAAAAAAGGGCGAGAGGGAGGGAGTGCAGGGAGGTAACTTGTTAGCCTACTTTTTTGGTGTTTTACGCGCTGCTCCCGGCGTCGTTTTTGCTAACTGTTGGGCACACAGACAATCGAAGGACACGTTGTTTTGTTCGTTCGTTCGTTTGTTACGGCGCTTACGGCGCTTTATGTGTCCCTATTTAAGCCCTAAAAATTTTTCGGTCGTGTTTTAACGCGCTGCGTCGCGCACTTTTTGCCTAGTCGTTTTCTATGCCGCCTAATCTGCAGTAACGGGCACAAAGGTGGGAGGGAAGGTACATGGAGAAGGACAAGGGAAGAGAAAGAGTGCGAGACGGAGGATGCGCGTGTTAGAAACATTTTTTTCGGTTTTTACGCGCTGCTCGCGAAGCGTTTTTCTTTACCTATACGGCGTGTTAGAGGGCGAGAGGTACGGCGCTGTACTCCTAAGCTCGGTACGGTGCTTACGGCGTTAACTATTCACCTATTCAAGCCCGAAAGGTTTTGGGTCGCGTTTTAACGCGTTTCGCAGCGCGCTTATTCGCCTAGCCGTTTTTAATGCTAATTACCTTTATTTTCAGCTATTTAGAAAGTTTTTTCGTGGTGTTTTACTCAACGTCAGTCTTATCGGAATACCAGCAAATAACCGGAAGCAGTAGGACCCGCTGTGACCCATTCGCAGTCCTTGGGATCAGGAGAAACCTGAGCAGGCGCTGAACACCAACGTCAAACTGACAGTCGGGTTATGCAAGGCAAAAAGGTGAGGTACATACAGCGACCCCTTATAGCTGGGATGATGCTCATGGCTTCCCACTCCCAAAGGAGGGCCATCCCGCTCATGGCTGGTACAAAAAGTAGATAAGATAAATGAATAGTAGCGGAAGACACGGCGCTCACTAGACCCGTGGTCTGAAGATATCCCACTGCTCCCGACCCAATGGTGACTGTCATTGATACAACAAAACAGAAGCCGGCAAGAACCGATAGTCGGTGGACAAACCAACACTGCTGTACTCCCACGGCACACCGAAAGTTAAACTACATTAGGCCACTGAAGACTACCGGTAGATGGTTGGCGTAGGGGCAGGGGGTATACTACACGTCCGGGTGACCACGGGCAGGATACATGACCAGAACGTCATACCCCCCCTGGTGCTGAGTTAGCTACTCCCAGGACAATGAGGAAAAAGGGGTTGTTTTCTCCCTGAGGGTCTCCCACGTAAGTACCTCAGACCCTAACTTAGATACCACTAGCTTATCCCAATCTTTCTTCGCATTTGAAAACTGGTCTACACATGAGTGCAGAACAAAGCAGGAACTCAGATCAGAGGCCACTGGAGTGCGGCAAACTTACCTCTATGCTCGCAAATACAAAATACCGCTAACTCCACTACGCACTTGTCCTCAATCAGGCTGTTACTCAGTCATGCTCTCACAGCACATCTACCAGACTGCCTGCAGCAGGCCGTCCTGCAGTCCTAAGGGCTTATTTGTCTGGTGGACTAAGGTTAGGCCATAGCAAAACAGGAAAGTCATTTACGCTCGCCAGAGTCCAGAGGTTACTCACCTAAAGGCGGTTTCTGTGACACCCAGGATTCCTCACACTTCATTCCTACGAATACTCAGTACAGCACCACCGGATACAGCATTACGCAGCAATGCACAGTGGTTACCTGTACTGGCTTTACAGCCACTGCAGCTGCCATCACAAGTTAAAAAAAATTCAGGCACACAGAAATAAGTGAGCTGCATTCACTCACCCAGAAGTTGTGACACACTCAGGTGGTATCTGGGGTGGTGCTTAGGAGGTAATGCTCAAAGGCACTTCATAGCTTCCGGTCATTAGCACTCGTACACCCTGGGTCTCAGAGACGCAATACAGGGGCATCAAGTGCATCAGCTGAAAGCTGACAAATACAGACAGACACAACATCGCAGATAAAATGAGCGACACAGTTCCACACAGGACTCTTTGTTCACTCAGACACAACATCCCTTGATCTTCAAGCTGGCCTGCAGGGGTGTTAAAATCTGCCCCTAAGGACAGAACAGTTTGCGCGTATCATTCAATACAGTGCTCTGCACATCTTGGTACTGGTGGTTTCCGTCTCACTGGGGCATTATACCCATTATTGACAGTAGTCCCTACGAGTACTCAAGAACGAAGTTTGTGCAACAGCAAAGAAGGTCATCTGAGGGCGGAAACTGTGCAGTTTCCTAAACAGCTGCCTCAGTACGCACAGTAGGCGGACTTATGCATTTCAGACCTGTTATACCAGCCTACTATCCATCGTATCAACACTACCAAAAGGTGTCTTAAAAGGGGGAAAAGGCAGAATTCAAAAACTGCCATCATATGCAGTAAGCCACATAGGCACAGATTTGGGCCCTGGCTGACACGCCACAGAAATACAAGTCAGGATACACAAACACCAAAGAGGATGGCCAAGCACCCAAGCAATCATGCAGCCAATATCCTGCAAGACATTACAGGAACATCAAAGGCAGTCCCAGCGCAACAGTAGCTTGCAACACAAACAGCCCCTCTAAGGAGAGGTGTAGCAACTCACTGAAAAACCAAACAGTGTAACTGGGTTAATTCCACTGGACCTTCAGGCGTCTGTAAAGTACAGACCCAAACTCAGAACAAGTAAGGTTCCTGGTATGAAGCCTAACATCCTTCACTGGGGCAAACCCCGAACAAACACGTTGTTACCTGAAAGGTATTACTAAATATGGGACATCCACCAGAAAACATCCTGAGACCAACTAAAAGAGACTAGGCGCTGCAGAACTACCTCCTACTGCACGAAGGGTGCTGAGCTAAATCTATGGCTAGTTAAGGTCTGTGTTGAGGGGGAGGGTTGTCAGACTTCCAGCCCTTGCCAGGGACTGTCATACCCCGGAAATACGACCATCAAGGCGGTCATGAAAAAGGGACTCTCGTACTCCCTCACCTTATACGCAAGCACGGGAGGGGTAACCTAGGGGTTAAGTAAGCGACGACGGCAAAAGCTGAAACTCCATGCAGAGAGGAAATACCATCAACGAGTTTAACTCATATGACATCTGAATCACAAACAAGGAAGAAAAGGGGGGCGGAGTATCAACACAAGGGTCACTCGCTTACTCGAAACAGCATAATGGTTTCCCTTTTTTTTCTCTCTCTTCCCCACAGGAGAAGCAATTTTCTGGGGGGGGGGGGGTATCTGGCACCACACAAGACACAACGTCACTGAGACTGACTCATACCCTGGCAAAAAGGTGATTGCTGGCACAGGGTGTCCACACCTCCATGGGCTCTTTCGGACACTCTTCCCTGGCATAAATTCAGCCAATACCCTCAGAGGGTCTGGCAGCCAAAAGCACTGCCAAAGGCACACAAAGGCACTAACTCAGGATAAATATCATGGGGGTTCACCCGAGCATCAGACAAGGTTAGGCTCAGATCTTTGCTCCATAACGCGCCTGGCGATGTGTACTGCGCTTCTCAGACCTGCATTAAGCAGGGCCAGGGGCCTTGTGTCAGGTAGCGGTACACTCAGAGAACAAGTAAATGTAAATTGTATACCTCACAGAGTGTACCTGTCAGAGCTACATACAGACCTAAATCTCAGCAGCAAATTTCGTGCACGTAGTCCCTCAGTAAAATTCAGTATACCTCCGTCAACATACGTTACAACACAAAGAATCTATACAGGGAGAGCTCCATCTCACGGATGAATTTGGCCATCTCCTTTCAGTATCACCTCTAGGTAAACGTAAGACTAATACACTGTACCTGAACCTGCAGCAGGGTCTACTGAGTCATCAGCGAATCCCTCCTAATCTGTAATACATCAAGTGAGGTGCTGCTGCAGTAAATCAGGTAATACCTGTAGCTGTAGTTACGCTCAGGGGTAACACCTAATTCAAACTTATGGGGCGAGCTCGGATCATCGCCTCCATGCTCAGGCTGCCCTGGGTTCACACGCAAACGAATCAGAACGCCACACAGAGCGACAGGGTACTGAGGTGGTATCCAGGGAGTGTATCACAAGGTAACAAAAATTTCTCTGAGCGCCAAAATGGCAATCTGGCAAAGACCTGGCAAGTCAATTACTCCCTACGGAGCTATATTGCCATGCCTGATTACGCTCCCACAGATTGGTACGTAACCGTACCCTCAGTCACACAGGCAGGGCTTCACCTCAGTAACCCCAAGAAACCACAGACATTCCATGAGACAGACTTTGGCCACACTGACGAATCACTATCCTGTCCCTATAATTGGAGTCAACCCAAACAGATCTTCAGGAAGTAAGGTCAATGACTAAACAAAATGGTGCATGGCTCTAAAGGCCTGCATAGCTTTCAGTACTCTTACGTACAGTCTGTCTGGAAATACAGGACACAGTCTACACAGTGACTCAGTATTACTGTGAGGCCAGAAAACCTCAGTGTAATGTACGCACAGTTCACTTTACAGGGGGCGTAGATACAGTACCCAGGATACCCACAGCAAACTCCTGACACACCCCACGAGGTAAAAACCCTCAAAGCAGGGAAAATCTACAGGGCATCGCCAGCGGGATAACCCAGGGACCACTACACTATATACCACCTCAATGACCCGTACTGGACCGAAACCAGTGACTCAGTGGCCAGCGTCACCAAAAAATGGGGAAGCGAAGCCCCAACGTACCTCAGCATTGACCCCAACACGTTACCACAGCAACCAGCTTCACTGAAAATTATAGAACCTCAGTGTGCCATTCACTGTGCATGCCCTTCCGTGCACCAACACTCCAGTGCATCTCAATGTTTTTACAGTTACCGTGCTCGTATGTGCACTTTCGCCACAGAAACAACAGTACCAAGCCAGCTCACTGCAGTACAATACAGTCAGTGAAAAACTTAGCAACGCAATACCGTAGAGTGCAGCATGGTGCGGTACTGTACCTAAACAACAACGGCTCTTCGGTTTCGCGGTTCACCGGTGTCGCGCGCTTGGTGTGATCTGCACCCCGTTTGGATCTGGGGTCCCATCAAGGATGTCAGCGGGTTTCCCATTGTGCCCTTTCAAGCCAATCGGGTGCTACAGCGCGTGCAGGGGTCCTTCCCGCTTTCTCCGTGGATGTGTCCTGGTCACTGGGGTGCTGAAGAGCACGCACCAGGTTGTGGGTACATACCCTACATACAGACACAAATAGGTACAGCCGGTACGTGGGATGGCGCCCTGTTTTGTACCTTAGGCTTACAAACATGAGGCATGGCTGGCCGGTTCTGAGGAACGTGCCTGCAGGAACCTTACTAAGCAGGCACAGAGTTGGCCGGTTCTAAGGACGGTGCCTACAGGAATCTATCTAAACAAACACACAGGTTGAAACCCGCCGGCAGAGACATGACTGTCAGCGTGTGCCCGAGATTTTGGGACTCGGGGGTTTCTTCAGCGCCACATTTTGGACAAGGGACTTATGCACCACTCAACCTCCTGTCCGCCGGTCCTTAGGTCAGTGCCTCTCTGAGAAACAAGGAAGAAGGCAACACACAGGCTGGAATCGGCCTGCAGAGATGTGACTGTCACTGACTGCCCGAAACCTTCAGACTCAGGGTTGTGATCAGCGCCCCATTTTGGACTGGGTACTTATGCACCAATCACCCTCCTGTCCGCCGGTCCTTAGGTCGGTGTCTGTCTGAGACACAAGCGGAAGGGAGCACAGGAAAAATAGACAGGTAGGGTTAAGAGCATGCTGGATGTTTGGATAGCGCCAGCTAGCGCAGACTGCAACTGAACGACGCTATACCAGTCTGACAAACAAGAGAAACATTCAACGACCTGGACCAAGTCAAATGTAACGTTTGTGCCACAGACAGAAAAAGCGCATTCACTGCAGACCGTCTGACACGGAACAACGAACAATAAACAGAGGACAGAGACAGACAGAGATCGGATCAACCAGACTAAGGTTAGCAAATACACTCTTGCTATTTCATCGGCGCCCAAGTGAAGTTCCCACGCAAGCGTTGTGTGTAAGGGGGGGGGGGGTCTTGCCACCGTGCAGAGAAAATGAATGCACGTGCAAGGCAAAATTTCTTATCTCCCCCACCCCTTTGCTTGGTGTTTTCTATCCTACCCGAAAGGAAACTCCGTTTCACAGGCACACCGTCTTGGCCGCCTTGAAATGGGGAACCAAGTGTCCCCAAAATGTTTCTCACCAGAAAAAAGGCAAGATATTGGCCGGGAAGCCTGGGACAACCCGCAGGAGTGCTCGGGTGACGCCCGATCTCCCGGGGTTCTCGGCGGAGTCAATCTTGTCCTCTGGGGGCGGCATCCCAGCAAGGGAATATGCAGGTGCCTTAAAGACCCTGCTCTCAACACTTAGGTCCTAAAGGTTCCCGGTAAAGGACAAAGACCGTGACTGCATACATAACGACGGTTATCACACACAGACAAAGAGTCAACGGAACCTCTACATTACAATGAAGACATAAACAAGCCAAAACCTGGAACTTGGTACGGAGCTTGACCACAAAGACAACGTCATCAACGACCGTCCTTCCACTGGACAGGTAACCCGAGTTGCTCTGCTGTAATCCAAAGACATCCTACAACCAAAGAACAGAATGAATGAATGAATGAATGAATGAATGAATGGACAACCAAAGAACGGTCCTACATTCTCAAACAAGTAGACATGGCCGTATAGTGCCATCTCAGCTTATCTGGCTGTACGTGACCTACAGCTCTAGGTATACGCTAGTAAGTTGAACTACTTGCGTACACGCACACACGAGCGTGCTCTACATGCGCTTACACATAATCACGCACACACGAAAACGTATCATGCTTGCTCTCACCCTCCCATGCTCTCTCGCATGCTTGCTCTCGCTCTCGCATGCTCTCTCGCACGCTTGCTCTCCCTCTGGCTCGCTCTCTCGAATGTTTACTCTGGTGCTCGCATGCTCTCTCGCATGTTTGCTCTCGTGCTCATACAGACACGAATGAGGACCACGCGGCAATCGCTCATAGCGCAAATACACCTACACGTACGCATGAAGGCAAGCACTCACAACCGGCAAATGCATCATCAAACCTACCCTTTTCGCGGCTTGAACACAGCGGTAGCTTAGCCATACATCGGCGATGGTCACGGCTCACAAGAAAAGATGAAGCAAGAGAAGGGGTAATTTCATGAACCCAAGCACGGGGCAAATTTCTGGTGCACATCCGTGCCTCTTTCTCTCAGAGTAAGCAACATGCTGAGCCGAACCATGCACACACCTAAGAATAATCTTCACACGCACAACAAGGCGCAAGCACTATTGCTGTAAAGGCAGAGCCCTAACAAAGGGATGCCATACACAAAAATGAGAAACAGAACGACGGATGCAAACAAAGACACAACAATTAACTACAACAACTTGACAAGACCAACAAACCGACACCAGGGTGGTACTGGAGTTTCCCACCAATCAAAATGCTTGGGCCCACCAAGAATATCTTTACAAAGACCATAAATCATTCCTAATTGAAAAAATGTCGTTTTCGTAATTTCTCCCTTTGGCCACATGGCCGGAAGGGGCGTCATGCCCAGCAGCAAGGCAAGGGCGATGGCGCGCCGGAGGATGAGTCGTGGTTCATATCGGCGTGCTCATTGGTCTTCGTGAAGGTCTTTGCAACCAAGTCAACGACGCCGACATCGGGAGTGGAAACATGGGGAGCGATACCGCTCAACTCGCCCCTCAACTAGGGCAGCATGATAGCGAAGGCTTCGGTGACCCCAATGAAGTTGGGTACGATGTTCATAGCTCCAACATGGTCTCGGAGTAATTCAGAGTGACGGCCGTCCAAGATCATCTTGTCTCCATCGTAGGAGTGGATGGTGGTCATGGTACCGTACTCAATGCCGAAGATCTCATCCATAAGCTTGCAAACACAAAACATACCGCTGGTGAAGCATGAAGCGTTGGAGATAGTGGTGTCGTTCCCCCTGTCATCGACTTCCTTGTTCACGAGATAATTGAAAACAAGACCACGCAAACGAAAACAAGACAAGCAAGAAAATAACGGTACAAAATTTACGGGATAAAATTTCCCAAAATTGTTTAACTCCCTAGGGGCAACCAAAACGCAAACACACAAAACACTTGGGGCATGAGGACCCCACTTGTCGATGGCGAAGGCGACGGAGATGGGAAGTATCCTTGGTTATTTCTTGTGTCCAAGAGAAAGCACACCTTGGATATTTCTTGTGCCAAAGAGGAGGCACATCTTCGATATTTCTTGTGCCCAGGAGCGGGCACATCTTGGAACTTGGAAAGCGCCCAAGAGAAAGCGCGGCATTGGTACTTCAGAAGCGCCCAAGCGGAAGCGCCGGGAGTGAGGTTTAAACAAGAAACACCAACCTACATAGGTAACAAAAAGGTCCCTTACTCGAAAATGTAGCATTTCAAGAGTCGGCACAAGAAAGTACTAAATTTTGAGTGCTTCCCCTAAAATTAGGCAAACCTCTGCTACCAGAAAGAAAAACTGGGGTTCAACTCCTTTAGATATATGCTTCTATTGATCCTAAAATCCCCAAGGTGATTATGTTTCAACTAATCAAAGAAAAGTAAAACTAAATGAAAACTATCACTAAGATAACTTAAAACAAAGTTTCGAAAATGGGCTCATAAAACCATAGAATTTTTGGGAGGGTTACACACGCGCAAAAATTTATCTAAATCCATATCTCAATTCGTTGTTGGATAAAACACTTTCAATACAAAATATTCCTAACCCAATCCCTGACCAGCATAACAACAGCGAAAAAGAGCAAAGGCAAAGCAAGGAAGACACGAATAAAAACACCATGTCCGCATCCAAGTCATTGTTGACGGTGTGGAGCCGCCGTGCCGTTGCCAAGGCCCCGACATTTCTTTTTCTCAACGGCGGCGGGTCGTGGTGGCCAAGGCATTAAGGATCCATACGGCTCTACCCCCACTTACGCACCCAAGAATGGGGCCGGGCTCTCCACGGCTACATGCTAAACAAAGCATAGGAGATGTGTGACGCCAATCCAACTCTCATACATGCATTACCTTTATCCTTGCTGGTAATTAAAGAATAACAAACCATGCAATGGACATCACTACATGCAACAACCAAAATCCAAAAAACAATAAACAAACAATATGTGCTTGAATGGAATGAATGCATAACAATGCAATGAGTGTAATGAAAGCATGTGAATGCAACACATGGAATGCGACAAAGCAAAATAGTGGTGCACCATTGAGAAACTACAATTCCCACCTCGAAAGCGAGCTAATCGATTGAAGAGGATAAACGTTCAATCAGAACCAGACCTGATGAATCCTTATATTGGCATATTCGGGCGATCACAGGCAGGCTGCAACACGGTCTAAACTAACCGATCACGATCTTTAAGCAGCAATAATATGATTGCGTGACAGCAAAGAACTGAATGATGCACCTAACACTACTGATCACGGCCCGCTAGCGACGCGATCTGTCTTACTGCAGCCTGCAATCTGTCTGGCACTGTAGAGTCTAAATCTGCAACACAGTCACCTGCACTGTAGCGACCTTGAAAGAAATCAATTTTTTCCAACTGATTGCTTTTTAAAAAGAAAAAAGTTACCTCTTTTAGCATAAAAGTATCGTGTGAATTTGGCACTGGCAGGAACAACAGGCCATTTTTTGAGAAAAAGGACTAGTTTTGGAGAAAAAGGTATTGATTTTGGGTAGTGCAGCATTTGATTGCCTTGGGCAGAGTAGCATTTGATTGCGGGTTAAGATACAAAGTCTTCTTGAGAGAAATGGTTTGCAATGAAGAGGTGCAAGACATGATGAATAATGAAAGGCAATGAGGTAATGGCAAGTGTACGTTGTCAATTCACATGGCATTACGGGTATGGAAGAAAACAAGTGACCCTTTTGGGAGGATAGAACGGAAATGCAGTATAGCGTTCCTTATAGACTTGGAGTACTGGTGTGATATGTCCCCGTTATTGCAACAACATTGCAATGGGCTCACATGCAAGGGTTTTCGTGTGCTATTCGGAGAAACAAACCATTTCAAACGTGTTTGCTAATTGCTTTATGGAAAATTAGTACGCCAATGTGGGATGGACAAAGGTAGAAAGCGTGTCATTTTCTTTGGATTGTGTTGCAACAGTAGAGGAGGGGATGTTACAATCACAAGAGATCTCGCCACATCTCATTAGATCTCTTTGAGAAGACAAGAGAATATTTTCACCCGGGATTTTGGTGATGAAATTTTCATGATTTCGGAAAAAATGACGCACCAACGAACACCAACGCCACGAACGCAAAACCTCAACGAACACGAAGGCGTCTGGAGTTTCATTTTCACCTTTTCTTGAAACTGGTGTGTTCATGCGCAGCCCTGCTATAAACGTGTTCTATAGTGAATATGTTTACCGTTTGTTGTGTGTACGTGAGTAGCTGTTAGGAGCTCTTGTTTGTGTGGTTCGTGTGTGTCCCTTTCCCATCACGCCACCGCGAGGCTCGCACTCTTTGACACCCTTTGGGCCATTGTGCACCTCCGGGCGCTGCCGTTGGGTGTGCGTGCACAAGTGTCTGTTGTGTTTGTCAGCCTGCACCGCTCTATTATGCATATGTGATGTGTATACATAGTATGGCTCTTAGGTGGTGGGTTAGACACAGAGGTCAGATCGTTTTTATATGGTTAAGCGGTGTGTCAATTTCAACGTGTCTACTCAGACCCACATCCCACTCCGTACGTCCTCCTTTACTCTCTAAGTAGGCATCACGTGTGACACACATGCTACATTCAAATCGCAATTCGGTCACAGCCCATGGCTGAGCCCTGCCCATCACTCCTAGCATCATCCTTGCCACGGCCCTTGGCTGAGCCGTGGCTTTCCATCGATCCACAGGGCGGCGCTTTGGCCATCTTTCATCTCCACTTCTCTGTGGCTCGTCAATTTCCAAGTGGGCCTTTGGCTAAGCCTTGTCTCTTTCTTTCCAAGCAGGTAGCCAACAAGCAGTACATCTTACAAGCAAGAGCTCACTCGTTACTGCAAGCGTTAAAGATAAGCACACCAACAACATCAAGCACATACAAGCGCCCATAGATTCTCTAAAGGATGAGGGTGACGGGTGTGGGCATCGTGTCCGTGTTTTGAATTGTGCCTAAGGTTTTTTTATCAATTACCGTGAGGCCATCATGACGTCTTCCCTCTGATTAGTGTAGCTCCCGTGCGCAGTGTGAGGCAATTGTGGCCGTGTTTCTTTGGTGGCCTAAGAGCGGCATAAGGCAGTAGCACAGCACAGGGCGGTAGCAAGACACCAATCATCTCTTAAATTGTCTCACTGTTCTAGTTCAGGGAAAAATGTGTTGTGGTGGTTGTAAAGACTGTTGTTACGGTTGCCCGGGGTTTCAGTGCAAGGCAGGACAGCTAGCCCCCCGTGACAACGGTCCTCGGGCCGAAGGCCATTGAGGTGCAGTTCATTTCGTCGTCAATGTGTCCCTACCCTTTATCCCTACGCCCCTGCATGATGCCTGTTACAAGGACATTTCTATGTTACGTGCGCACTCGTGTGTGGTTGATTGTAACATTTTTTGCTGGTGTCAAAACTTTGGCACTTTCGCGTTGCACCGCTTTGTAGGTACCATTACATTCGTGATTGTTTACAAGTGTGATTTCACGTTGCCTTCAGTTTTGATTCTGAAGAAAACTACCAACTTTACTTGCTGGCCCGGACAATGCCTTTTGTGACACGCGGGGAACGGACTCTGTGCGCAATAGCTCGCGATTTTGCTTACTAATTGTTGCGGGACCTGCGGGATCCCGCTAATGATTTACAAAATTTCGGCGGTGGTTCAGTTCCCACCGATCGGGGTTACTTCAATAGCCGTTCGGCCCATGCGCATATCACCCGCGTGGGTTCGAATCCCACCATGAGAGATCACATGACATGCTTGCATTTGATGCACTTTGTCGTTTTCTGCCTGGTACGTTCCCCCTGGGCATGTACTTCCTGCTTGTGGCAGTGGTTTTAAGTGGGAGGGTGAAGCAGGTCACAGCCCTACCCTGGCATATTGCCCTTCAGGGGTCATTCTATGACCCTGTATATGAGACTATTGTATGTTATGTTCCATTTCCTTGTTAGGAACATAGGATGTGGGATACATAAGGCAATCTTGGATCCTTTGTAATGATGAGAATTATTTGATGCTACGGTGGATATCTCGTATGTGCACATCACGTATTTCAAGGGCCATTTCCACCTTATGGATTTGCAGGATACTATCAGTCTTCATGCATTACTATGTCTTCTTCGCCAAGTTGTGTTGCTGTCCACACCACTGCGACATGTGTTTCGGACCCCTTGGTCCAATTTCAGTGTGTGGTCACAAAGGAGAGAATATACCACCTTACTCAATGGACACGTAGGATCTACTGAATTCGATTGTTGTGTTTCTAATGCACTAAATTTCTTGCCTCGCATAACATACATAAAGAGAGTGAGGGATTAGTTTAGCCGCAGAGGATACATCACAAGTGGATGTTCTCACTTTCGCCTGCTTTCATGTACGGAAACAAGTTATCGCGAACAACAGTCCGGGCATTGCACTATCGGCCATACAAAAGACCAGATGAAAAGACATTCAGGCAAATGCAACACATAATCTGTAATTAGCATGTGCACACCATCCTTACACCTTGAGCTACCAATGTGCTCTAGGCTTGTCCAAATCTTGCGCAGGTAATGGGCTTATGGAATATTACCAATAACACCTAAATCATGAAGAATGGTACAAAAATACATAAAATCAACAAACGTCGCATCACGCACGTAACCCTCAACCTACGGTAAACAAAACGCCCATTAACAAGCAATGTATGCACAAAAGAAAGGCGGCGATGTATCCGCATTGCTCAAATTGGCATGACCAAGTTTGACCATGCATGTAGAGGAATCATGCTAATCGTGCCCTCCTTGGATAACGCTCTTGTCTTGGGCGCGGCACACTTTGTGCTCACAAATGTAAAACAAGAGCCTTTGGACTAGTGAAATACTACTCATGGCTATTGGAATTTTCTTTGACGGTACGAAGTGGGCTTCCCTGTTACTGAGGTGTAGCGTTTATCTTGTCCAATGTTATGATGCAAATGAAAGAAAAAGGGGTAAGCAATGCGAAGAGCCGATGACCCCAAAATTGGTTTCCTCTTGGTGTGCAGCTACAAAATACTTCGTCCCTGTCGGCACAATACAAAACAAGCTACAACACTCATGCGCAAAATCAGTAATCAAAACTAACATACAATGGCACTTGCTTGGCCTTTCTGAGCTCCATCTCAAAGTGTGGGTTTTGGTTAAATGACTTTCTTTACCTAAAAACAACTTTATTGCTGTGGTGCTTGCTGCAGCTCATTAATCGTCTGTTTTCTATGGCCACGGCGGAAGCATCATAGAACGCCAAATGTTTTTGAAGCACGCTCCCCGGGTCACTGGCGAGCTGCACACCATTCAGTCACACATACTGATGCAATTAGCCACAACATCCAAACCAAAACACAAAAAACCATTGACCCCAACGCGAAATACTAAAACACATACCTAACTCATCCTAGATCTCAGCTGAAACAGCTTTCCGTCATCGTTGGACCGCATCATCCCAACTCCACATCCAAAAGCATAAAGCATTAAGAATCCATCAACGCACACCAAAACGTGGGAGTTCATTGGGAAAAGATTCGAGAAAACACGCAAAAGCGCGGTAGTACACAATCCCAACTCACAAAGCGTAAGAATTCAATACCCTAATGCACCATACTTCGGGACAAAATCATAATGGCACATGGGCTACATAACCGCTGTGGTCGAAAACATCTACAACGTTTGAAACCAAAATACAAAATCAGCGATGGCCCAAAAGTGGTCAAATAGGCTACACAACTCTTGCCGTCAAGGTCGTCCTGCATTTACCAATGAAGCAGACAAAAAGAGTGGGCCACAAATGGGTACACTGGAAACATAACCCTTGCCGGCTGGCGGATTCCCAAAGCTCGATAATGGAAGAGAAAATCATCACTCCCTTGCAAATGGACAACTTAGTTATATAAATCCCGTCGTCTCAGGGTCCCCAACGCTAACCAGAGGATGAAGAGATCAGCATTGCAATACAAATGGTCCCCGGCGCTAGACATTGGATGACGAGATCAGCACTGCAACACAAATGCACAAAATAGATACGCAGCCACGGCCCTCTCAGGCATCACAAACACTTTAGAACAGAAAAAAACATGTTTCATTTTTCGCACAACTTGCAAGTTCTTCTTACAAAAGTGTTAGTAGAGAAGTTTTTGTACCCCCTAGGCCGTGTAGACCCGTATTCATGTTCATTTGACGTGGTTTGAATGTGGACAAAGCAATTTCAAAATATTTGTAAAAAGCACATGAAAATATAAACCACAGCCGTAATACTCTTTTTTTCGGCTGCAATCTATGCATAAAACAATGCACATACACCATTTGCTCTCCTTTGTTAAAAGAAAAAACACGGATTGTGCTTTTTTAAATAAAAATACGCAGTGCAGACTTTTTTGGTCGAGCAACGTGCGCCTGTGATCACCCTGAACCCATCCACCACAGGGGAATCCTACGTCCACAACCCACAAGCAGCAAATTTAGATGAGAAAGTGATAGAAGTCCGGCATTTTCTATGTCACATGGAGTTTGTTTGAGCTTGGTTCCTGAGTTTTTGGACTGAGTGAAAATCCGCGGCAGTCCTATGTCTACCAACAGTATCCAACGCAGTCACCTTGGCCATCGGTCAAAAATAACTTACTTTTGGCGCAGCGCACGGTGCCCCTCCCCATTCAAAGCAGAGAGCAGCATCATTATGAATAAACCCAGTGATATCAGGGTCTCAAAGTGGAGAACTCAAACATGGCTACATAACCCCAGCCATATTGGGGGCCGCCCTACACCAATACCTGGGATGGGATTGGCTACACCTCCCCTGCCACATCCATCAAAAAAGATCGCAGTAGCAAACATTGCAATGTGTCTTTGTTATGTCAATTTATACATGCCCTGCAGCTCATCCGTGTGCACAGTGTGCACAGCGCTTGTTGAATGCCTTGCCCTGCCATTGAACTGTGCAGAACATCTGTGAGTGCTTCTTGCCTCGTTACAACTCACCGTGCACTAACGCGTTTCTACAAAACTGATTGTGCCCATGAACCCTGCCTGCCTTACTCTCTTTACTATGAACACCTATCACTTCACTCAAATGCTTTCTCATTGGACATCAACCCAAGCAAAACAAGAGTGTCAGGTAGATTACAGGGATGAAATATGCACGGTGCGCACACGATGCAGCGGATTTGACTCAGAGGAGGAGGACGGCTCCCACTGTCCCCACTCACAATGCCCTCTTGTAGGCAACTGGGGGAAGCTGAATGGATTGTTTCCCAATGAGGCTGTCACTAGGGTACTTCTACAACATGTTTGAAATACGTGATTATTTTGAGCTCCTCATCGTTAGAACCCTGGATATTACATAATGTGGTCTCAATGCATTCATACTTAAATCAAAACAAATCCAAATATTGTTGGGAACAACAACATTGATATTGGTGAACCAGAAGAGTGTGCAGAGAAGAAGGCAACATGTCTGTTCACATTCCTTGCTCTCATCCATTCTACGTCACATGTTCTCTGTTTTTCTGTCTTTGTCACTGTCTCAATGACTGTCTCTGTTTTCCTCCATAGCACCTCGCACTTTGTTGCTCAGGTCCCTAGGAGCGTTCAATCCAACTCTAACCTCCCATCCACGGTTTGTATTAAAAACAGGAATTCCACGGACACAAAGCATGCAGAATTTCCCACACACAAAACCTCCCTACCCTCCCTACGTTGCCCTGTGATGCGCAGCAGGGGAAGGAACAATTGTTAACAATTGTTCACCTCTCCTTACCATATATAACACCTCCTATTGTCCAAAGTACAGTCATGAGGGGAAATGCAGTTGATGCAAATGAACAAAAACACATTACTGGTGTGCTTGGAATTCTGCAGATCACTGCTGTGGATGAGGCATGCGGATTCTTTGCAGTGCCTCTGCAGCTCCACAATGATTGCATGCACACTTTCGGGGGCAGTATTCTTTGAACATTTGTTGTGCAAGTGCAGCTCATGGAACAGCAGGACGGCTAGTGTACCAAGGAATCATTTCCTGGGTATTTGTCTGGAAATATGCATCTTTGCAATCCCAAAAAAAAGCAGGCAAATGATTGGCAAAAAGGGTATGCCGCTGCACAACATAAACTGGGAAGCTCCCCCACAAATCCCTTCCACACAGCAATGCATGACACCCCACAGATTTACTATGCAATTCCCAGTACACCACAGAGCAGTGAACATGCTTCCCAACAGACCTCCTGAGCTAAATTTTTTGGGGTGCCCTGTTGGACCAAAAAGTACTTCCTAGAGCCCTGCCCTGTCTCAACAGGAGCAGCAACGACAGCATCTGTCGACGGCAAACTGTCAGGTGGGCGCCAGGAACTGCCACAGTCTTGCTCCAACCCCGTAATCAAGAGCAGCACTTTCAATGAATGTGTCCCTGGCTGACACGTAAACAGAAGAACCTGGTGAAGAACCAAATTGCCTTCTGCCTTCAGCAATCCCTCTTGAAGTGGCTGATTTATGCAACCTGGACATTGCAGACACAGTCGACTAGAAACAGGTTTAGCACTGTCCAAGACATAACATTATCAGCTGCCCAAATGGCCTTTGGCATGGTCGGGAAAAAATTTTTGTGACCATAGGCTGGATGTTGATGCCTGTTCCTATGCCAAACACCAAGCTGGCCCGTGCCAACCTTGATGCTATTCATAATACTATCCTTGTGGCCATTGGACCCAACTTTTGAGTGGGGGGAGGGGTGGTCTGAGACCGAAAAATTGTGTGGGTGGGGGGGGGGGGGGGGGGGGGGGTTCAAAATCAGACCGATTCAATTGTGGGTTTCAATGGACCAAAACAACTACTTTCTCCGAATCCCATAGTTCCTGATATTTTTCTGGAATGTTTCACTTGAACCTAGTTTTTGAGTTCGTTTTGCTCCCAAAAAGGGCTTCTGGGACACATGACTGGGTCCTGCCAACCCCCCCCCCATATGAAATTGCGTCGCTCCATCTCATATGCACCAGTGTCCCTCCCACATTGCATCATGTCTTATTACCAGAGAACCTGCACAACCTGAGTTTCACAGCTTTCAAACCAGAAATCAGGTCCTCAGAAGAGGAACCCCCTCAAAGTACAACAAGATCAGAATGACCATCGGAAGCAAGATCTCCATCAGGCAGGGAACTTCCTGAAGTAATTGGAATGGACCCAATGGGGCAAGAGCACAGAGGAGATCTCCTGCCAGTCTCCAGCCACTGGCTAGACCGGAAAAGCATTTTTCGTAGGTGAGAGTGGGACAGTTGTCCCTTGGGGCCCCTTTCCTCATAGGTGCCGAGATGGGGGGGCTGAGACCTAGATTGATTGATTGGGTGGAACTAGAAAAGATGACAAGTATGTAAGTGAAAAGCAGTGCATTCAACATTGCAAATGAGGCATCGCACTCCTCACCTGCCGAGCCGGGGGGGGGGGGGGGGTTACTGTTTGCCTTGTGTCTTGGCCTTGGCCAATGCACCCAGTGGCCGGCCTTGTCCCTTTTCACACATGCAAGAGGCTTGCCGTAGTCCTCCTACCACATGATGGACGAGCAAGGTAGACAAACTCCTCCTGGAAACCCAAAGCAGTACAAACACCCAGAAGGACCAACGGGCACATTTCCTGAGCTTTCGCGTTGTTAGGGTTGCTATGGTGGAGGAACGGGTCGGGATGGCCACCAGTATGGAATGAGTGCCACACCAGACAGACGGGGCTCGGGTGTAGAGATCCGAGCCCAAATGCAAATACTGCAAGCATGTGGACAAGCAAACAGCCACGAGATGGCAGTTTTTTTTGGCTGTACAGGGCTCAACAGCGAGGCCACGCCCCATGGGGCATGCAGCAGCCTGTTTTGAGCAGTTTGTTTGTAGAGTTTAGGCCCCATCTT
Organism: Eutreptiella sp. 'Long Island Sound 2002'; assembly: GCA_964036045.1. Lineage (NCBI taxonomy): Eukaryota > Euglenozoa > Euglenophyceae > Eutreptiales > Eutreptiaceae > Eutreptiella > Eutreptiella sp. 'Long Island Sound 2002'. The sequence continues at coordinate 83,218,704 of OZ038383.1, read as the reverse complement.
TCTGGTGCCATGGCGAGGGTATGTAGTGCTGGTGACAGAATGCGGTGTCGTGGCAATTCTTTGCTCGGTTTATTATACTTTTGCGAAGCGCATTTGCCCCTGAGAAAATGTTTTGCGATGTGCTTTCCAGCAAAACATTTTCACTGGGAAAGCGTTTTGCGAAACACTTTCCCTGGAGTGGTGAATTGACCACCAGTACCGCAAAAAAAAATGTGGTGTTATTGTTTGTTTTTGGCACACGAAACATTTTTCCAGGGGCCAAACACGAATCGCAAAAGTATAACAGATTTGAAAATCTTCGCTAAAACGTCATGAAAACCCCCAAAGCAATCGGAGAAGCTCCATGGCTTTTGCTCACAAGCCGCGCTTCGCGAAACGTTTACATTGGGCCAAAAGCGCTTGGAGTTTTGCCAATGGAAAATTACATGTGGTGGTATAATCCTTAGTTGTATGTGCAGAGTTGTAGAATCAATCCGAAATGTTTTGTCTTTACCAAAAAGAACTCTGTTGTTTGTTTTTTTTGCAACATTCTCTGAGCAACAAAAAAGAAATCTGGTTTTTGCCTTTGGAAAGCACATCGCAAAACATTTTCCGAGGGCCAAATGCGCTTCGTGAAACTACAATAGAGCGGGAATGCTTTGGAAAGGCATCAACAAAACCAATAGGCACTTGGCGAAACGCAAAGCGCTTTTGGCTCATCTGGCTCATTGTACGGGTTTCGCAAAGCGCTTACGCTTGCGTAAGCGCTTTGTGAAACCCTTGCAATGAGCCAAAAGCGCTTTGCGTTTCGCCAAGTGCCTATTGGATTTGGTGATGCCTTTGCAAAGCGTTCCCATAATACTTTCTCTGGTGGTTGATAGACGATACAATGTGGGGGGCCAAGGTTATTTCGGGGTTGGGGCCACTCACGAGGACAGTCCCTGAAACTGCATCAAGCAAAGGCCCAGTTCCAAGGCCCATGGTAGTCGGCGAACAGCAGTTGCATTGATGTTTGATGTGACAGCATTCAAATGCATGGTGGGGTGGTAACCATCGGGCTGGATTAGCTATTCAGGGGCAGTATACATTAGGTGTCACTGCCCAAAGATTTCAACTGCATGGCTGGCTGCTTTCGCCTGCAGGGGCGACCCACTGACTTACTTTCAGGTCTTCAGTTTCACTTTGGGCTCATCACACGCACACCACGGGATCAAAAGCCGGTTCTCATGAATCAGGCATGACCAGCAAAAACCAACATGGTATCTTCCACCATTGAAACCCATTCTTGAGAATGTTTTGGGTGCCTTACAAGGAGGGCCAGGGATGACATTCAAGGAATGCTGTATTTTTGTATTTGTGCACATATTTACATATTTACATGTGTAGAGCTGTAGGGTGTCCACATAACGAAAAGCTTGGGAAAACATTCTCTCTCGCCCAATATACAAACGCACTTTCAACACATTGAGGATGCAGAATACCCCACAAAACCCCGCATGCCAGTGCATCCATGATCTGACAACCACATTGAAGTGCTTTTATCTCACTTTCTTTTATCTCAAAAGGGGCCACAGAGATGACTAGGTGTGCTGTGCTAGGGTGGACAACGGTTGAGAAACCCAGAAATCAAAACCTTCAGCTCATTCCAGTGAACCCAATATACAACATACCTATGCCATCTCCCCACTCAGAGAAGAATATGCCCGCCTCCAAGGACACAAGTTGCAGTAACCATTATTGTGAGTCCACCATAGGGCAAAGCATACAAGGGCCATCATCACCAGCAAGCGAACCCAGCCCAGCAACCATGACATTAATGAAGGTGATCCAAAGTCACAACCAGCTTCTGCAGCAAATGGCGAATGGATTGGCAGCATTCCAACAGAGCGCTCCAACACACAAACAAGTGTCCAGTGCCATACCTCTCGGCATCGTTGACGTTTGTGCCAACTTTGTGTGTTTTAGGGGGTCACAGCCCTTGTTACCTGAGGTGTGGCCCATGAGTGTCCTGTAAGGGAGGGGGGAGGGGGGGTTGGTTGGGTTGGGCTGGGTCAAGGCCTCACCTGGTCGCCAACCCAGGGTCCGCGCCGCCTTCCCTGCGGGGCCCGATTGGGCGGCCATACCCGGGTGTCCGGTCACAAGGCCTGCGGGACCGTTGACCGCCCTCAGACCCCGCAGTGGCGCTCGCGGGCGGGAGATGCCACCGTGCCTGCGTGTATGTGCCCCGTGTGTGGGGGGGGGGGGGGGGGCAGGGGGGGGGGGGGGGCTGTGGCACACCTGCTTGCTCCACTGTTGGTCAGCGTCACAGGTGGTGCTGCCACGTGGGCTGGGTCTGGCTCCCCACAGCCGAGGGCGTATCCCAGCAGGGGAAGGGCCCCAGGGCACACAGAGTGCTTCACTGCCCTGGGTGCCACCAGTGCTAGCTGCACAGGCTGCGGCGCTACAGCCTGCGTAGACAAGGGGGCCCAGAGGGCACCACACCCGAATGGCCTCTCCGTTGGGAGGGGGGGTAGGGGTCACCCACAACTGCACTAGAGTGCACGGGCTGTGCTGGCGCAGGTGGGTTGGAGGGGCGTGCACACCTGGAGGTTCCCTGGGCATGCCGCTCTTGGGATACTGGAAGCAGTCTAGCTGTGAGCCCTCCACAGCCACCAGTTTTTCAAGCCCAGAGGGCACCAAGTCCATTAACCCCTCCCTGGGGTGTGTGGGCAGGGGGGGGGGCTCGTCCTAGGGGAGGGGGAGTCTACCTGTTTGCTCCTTTGCTCGTTGTCCCCACTTGTTCGGGAAAGGAGGACCACCTGCTCTCTCTTCCTATATTCTATGCCGTGCACATGAGCCGGATGCGTGCTTTTAATCCCCGGACCGCTTATTCTTTTGCATTTTTTGTGATGTGTCTTAGTTAGAAAATTGGTTTTTCATTCTTTTGCATTTTTTGTGATGTGTCTTAGTTAGAAAATTGGTTTTTCCGTGCACAAACAAAGCCTGCTAGAAGAAGATGAATGCACATAGGCTTCTCATTTGCATCTCACCGTGGTGGGTCTGCTCTAATCTGCTACCAAAGCTAACCTGCAATTGTCAATTTGATGGGAAACAACACACCCTGCCGCAAGAAAAGGAAATGCACACAGGATTCCCTTCGAAACATTCTTGGCCTTCGATATTCTGATCTGCAACCGTCACAACCGTCACAACAGCAAAGTAATGAATAGTGAGTGAAAAAGCATATAACAACAAGATTCTAGATAGGGATCTACTACAAAAGGTCTCACCTTGACACCACCGCATTCAAGAAGTGTTGCAACATAGGGGACATTCAATCAAAGTCACTAGCCAGGGTCGCTGTTGGTATCTCTTCCTCGTCCTTTGGGTCCAGCCAAGTAGACCCGGCATAGTCATGGGACACACCGGGGTGCGCTTGTGCCATGTGGTGTGGCATGGCGTAGGTGCAATGCCATTTTCCGCAATCAAGCACCTTGCAGCGAACTGGCAAGTTGGTGCTAGGGTTCATCGCTGTTGTGGTTGCCGCGCTGTTTAGCCGTAGCCGATGGTACGCAAGACTGCAATTGCTGTCAATTGTCTTGCCATGCACACTTGTGCTGCACTTGCCATTGTGCAATCCTTCACCACGACACGACATAGCCAGTTTTAGAGATGGGGAACCGCCCCAGTTGCAACGCAGCCATCTCGGGGATGAACAAAAAAAAATCAGAGGTGGCTGCCTCACCCGTGCCTTCTCCCGGGCCTAAAAGGGGGCGAAAATGGGAAATGGTCCCTACCTACATAACCCCTGCCGCCTAGGGGGTCCCCTCCGCTTCACAGCGGGGGACAAAATCAGGAGTGGCCCACAAGTGGGCAAGGTGGCTACATAGCCCGTGCCGCCTGAGGGGTCCCCTCCGCTTCAGAGCGGGGGACAAAATCAGAAGTGGCCCACAAGTGGGCAAGGTGGCTACACAACCCCTGCCGCCTATGGGGTCCCCTCCGCTTCGGGGCGGGGGAAAAAATCAGAAGTGGCCCACAAGTGGGCAAGGTGGCGACATAACCCCTGCCGCCTATGGGGTCCCCTCAGCTTCAGAGCGGGGGACAAAATCAGAAGTGGCCCACAAGTGGGCAAGGTGGCTACATAACCCATGCCGCCTAGGGGGTCCCCTCCGCTTCAGAGTGGCCCACAAGTGGGCAAGGTGGCTACACAACCCCTGCCGCCTATGGGGTCCCCTCCGCTTCAGAGCGGGGGACAAAATCAGAAGTGGCCCACAAGTGGGCAAGGTGGCTACATAACCCCTGCCGCCTATGGGGTCCCCTCCGCTTCGGGGCGGGGGACAAAATCAGAAGTGGCCCACAAGTGGGCAAGGTGGCTACATAACCCCTGCCGCCTATGGGGTCCCCTCCGCTTCAGAGCGGGGGACAAAATCAGAAGTGGCCCACAGGTGGGCAAGGTGGCTAAACCCCCCCCCCTTTCATTATCACGCACCGAAACAATATCACGCATGCATGATATTGTTTTATACCTCCAAAATAATATCACGCATGCAATTCTTGACCTGAGAGGTAGCAACACAAAAGGCGGAAACCAGGATTTCTTGCAACACCATTGCAACTTGGTCCGGTTATTTGGAGAGAGATGCAGACATTGACAATTGCCTTGAAACTGGTTTAGGGTTGGGCTCGGGCTTGGGTTTAGGAGCGGATGGGGGGTGAGGGTGAGCGTGATAGCAAAGGACCTCGACCCCCCCCCCCCTACAGAGCAAGGGGTCACAGTTGCACGAATCTTTTGCGCATCCCTGGGTGGTGGTCAAAATAATATCACGCACCCCCTATTATCACGCACCGAAATATTATCACGCGCATGATAATGAAGGGGGGGGGGGGGGTTTACATAACCAATGCTGCCTATGGGGTCCCCTCCGCTTTGGGGCGGGGGAAAAAATCAAAAGTGGCCCACAAGTGGGCGAGGTGGCTACATAACCCCTGCCGCCTATGGGGTCCCCTCCGCTTCAGAGCGGGGGACAAAATCAGAAGTGGCCCACAAGTGGGCAAGGTGGCTACATAACCCCTGCCGCCTATGGGGTCCCCTCCGCTTCGGGGCGGGGGAAAAAATCAGAAGTGGCCCACAAGTGGGCAAGGTGGCTACACAACCCCTGCCGCCTAGGGGGTCCCCTCCGCTTCGGGGCGGGGGAAAAAATCAAAAGTGGCCCACAAGTGGGCGAGGTGGCTACATAACCCCTGCCGCCTATGGGGTCCCCTCCGCTTCAGAGCGGGGGACAAAATCAGAAGTGGCCCACAAGTGGGCAAGGTGGCTACATAACCCCTGCCGCCTATGGGGTCCCCTCCGCTTCGGGGCGGGGGAAAAAATCAGAAGTGGCCCACAAGTGGGCAAGGTGGCTACACAACCCCTGCCACCGATGGGGTCCCCTCCGCTTCGGGGCGGGGGAAAAAATCAGAAGTGGCCCACAAGTGGGCAAGGTGGCTACATAACCCCTGCCGCCTAGGGGGTCCCCTCCGCTTCAGAGCGGGGGACAAAATCAGAAGTGGCCCACAAGTGGGCAAGGTGGCTACATAACCCCTGCCGCCTATGGGGTCCCCTCCGCTTCAGAGCGGGGGACAAAATCAGAAGTGCCCCACAAGTGGGCAAGGTGGCTACATAACCCATGCCGCCTAGGGGGTCCCCTCCGCTTCAGAGCGGGGGACAAAATCAGAAGTGGCCCACAAGTGGGCAAGGCGGCTACATAACCCCTGCCGCCTAGGGGGTCCCCTCCGCTTCAGAGCGGGGGAAAAAATCAGAAGTGGCCCACAAGTGGGCAAGGTGGCTATACAACCCCTGCCGCCTGGGGGGTCCGGTCCGCTTCAGACCGGGGGACAAAATCAGAAGTGGCCCACAAGTGGGCAAGGTGGCTACATAACCCCTGCCGCCTAAGGGGTCCGCTCCGCTTCAGAGCGGGGGACAAAATCAGAAGTGGCCCACAAGTGGGCAAGGTGGCTACATAACCCCTGCCGCCTGGGGATCCCCACCGCTTCAGAGCGGGGGACAAAATCAGAAGTGGGCAAGGCGGCTACATAACCCCTGCCGCCTACGGGGTCCCCTCCGCTTCACAACAAGGGACAAAATCACAAGTGGCCCACAAGTGGGCAAGGTGGCTACATAACCCCTGCCGCCTGGGGGATCCCCTCCGCTTCAAGGCGGGGGACAAAATCAGAAGTGGCCCACAACTAGGCAAGGCGGCTACATAACCCTTGCCGCCTAGGGGGTCCCCTCCGCTTCAGTGCGGGGGACAAAATCAGAAGTGGCCCACAAGTGGGCAAGGTGGCTACATAACCCCTGCCGCCTAGGGGGTCCCCTCCGCTTCAGAGCGGGGGACAAAATCAGAAGTGGCCGACAAGTGGGTAAGGTGGCTACATAACCCATGCCGCCTATGGGGCCCCCTCCGCTTCAGTCCGGGGGACAAAATCACAAGTGGCCCACAAGTGGGCAAGGTGGCTAAATAACCCCTGCCGCCTAGGGGGTCCCCTCCGCTTCAGACCGGGGGACAAAATCAGGAGTGGCCCACAAGTGGGCGAAGAGCTAGATAACCCCTGCCGCCTAGGGGGTCCCCTCCGCTTCAGAGCGGGGAACAAAATCAGAAGTGGCCCACAAGTGGGCAAGGTGGCTACATGACCCCTGCCGCCTAGGGGGTCCCCTCCGCTTCAGACCGGGGGACAAAATCAGAGGTGGCCCGCAAGTGGGCAAGGTGGCTACATAACCCCTGCCGCCTAGGGGGATTCCCCCCTTACCTCCTGACATCCACAGCTCATACACCGTCTCAGAGAGGGGGGCAGAATCAGAAGTGGCCCACAAGTGGGCAAGGTGGCTGCATAACCCCTGCCGCCTAGGGGGTCCCCTCCGCTTCACAACAAGGGACAAAATCAGAAGTGGCCCACAAGTGGGCAAGGTGGCTACAAAACCCCTGCCGCCTGGGGAATCCCACCGCTTCGGAGCGGGGGACAAAATCAGAAGTGGCCCACAAGTGGGCAAGGCGGCTACATAACCCCTGCCGCCTAGGGGGTCCCCTCCGCTTCAGACCGGGGGAGAAAATCAGAAGTGGCCCACAAGTGGGCAAGGTGGCTACACAACCCCTGCCGCCTAGGGGGTCCCCTCCGCTTCAGAGCGGGGGACAAAATCAGAAGTGGCCCACAAGTGGGCAAGGTGGCTACATAACCCCTGCCGCCTGGGGGATCCCCACCGCTTCACAGCGGGGGACAAAATCAGAAGTGGGCAAGGCGGCTACATAACCCCTGCCGCCTAGGGGGTCCCCTCCGCTTCAAACCGGGGGACAAAATCAGAAGTGGCCCACAAGTGGGCAAGGTGGCTGCATGACCCCTGCCGCCTAGGGGGTCCCCACCGCTTCACAACAAGGGACAAAATCAGAAGTGGCCCACAAGTGGGCAAGGTGGCTACATAACCCCTGCCGCCTACAGGGTCCCCTCCGCTTCAGAGCGGGGGACAAAATCAGAAGTGGCCCACAAGTGGGCAAGGTGGCTACATAACCCGTGCCGCCTAGGGGGTCCCCTCCGCTTCAGACCGGGGGACAAAATCAGAAGTGGCCCACAAGTGGGCAAGGTGGCTACATAACCCCTGCCGCCTCTGGGATCCCGGCCGCTTCAGACCGGGGGACAAAATCAGAAGTGGCCCACAAGTGGGCAAGGTGGCTACATAACCCCTGCCGCCTGGGGGATCCCCACCGCTTCAGAGCGGGGGACAAAATCAGAAGTGGCCCACAAGTGGGCAAGGCGGCTACATAACCCCTGCCGCCTAGGGGGTCCCCTCCGCTTCAGAGCGGGGGACAAAATCAGAAGTGGCCCACAAGTGGGCAAGGCGACTACATAACCCCTGCCGCCTAGGGGGTCCCCTCCGCTTCAAACCGGGGGACAAAATCAGAAGTGGCCCACAAGTGGGCAAGGTGGCTACATAACCCCTGCCGCCTAGGGGGTCCCCTCCACTTCAGAGCGGGGGACAAAATCAGAAGTGGCCCACAAGTGGGCAAGGTGGCTACACAACCCCTGCCGCCTAGGGGGTCCCCTCCGCTTCAGACCGGGGGAGAAAATCAGAAGTGGCCCACAAGTGGGCAAGGTGGCTACATAACCCCTGCCGCCTAGGGGGTCCCCTCCGCTTCAGAGCGGGGGACAAAAGCAGAAGTGGCCCATAAGTGGGCAAGGTGGCATAACCCCTGCCGCCTGGGGGATCCCCACCGCTTCAGAGCGGGGGGACAAAATCAGAAGTGGGCAAGGCGGCTACATAACCCCTGCCGCCTAGGGGGTCCCCTCCGCTTCAAACCGGGGGACAAAATCAGAAGTGGCCCACAAGTGGGCAAGGTGGCTGCATGACCCCTGCCGCCTATGGGGTCCCCTCCGCTTCACAACAAGGGACAAAATCAGAAGTGGCCCACAAGTGGGCAAGGTGGCTACATAACCCCTGCCGCCTGGGGGATCCCCTCCGCTTCAAGGCGGGGGACAAAATCAGAAGTGGCCCACAAGTGGGCAAGGCGGCTACATAACCCCTGCCGCCTAGGGGGTCCCCTCCGCTTCACAGCGGGGGAAAAAATCAGAAGTGGCCCACAAGTGGGCAAGGTGGCTACATAACCCCTGCCGCCTAGGGCATCCCCTCCGCTTCAGACCGGGGGACAAAATCAGAAGTGGCCCACAAGTGGGCAAGGTGGCTACATAACCCCTGCCGCCTGGGGGATCCCCACCGCTTCAGAGCGGGGGACAAAATCAGAAGTGGCCCGCAAGTGGGCAAGGCGGCTACATAACCCCTGCCGCCTAGGGGGTCCCCTCCGCTTCAGAGCGGGGGACAAAATCAGAAGTGGCCCACAAGTGGGCAAGGTGGCTACATAACCCCTGCCGCCTAGGGGGTCCCCTCCGCTTCAGAGCGGGGGACAAAATCAGAAGTGGCCCACAAGTGGGCAAGGTGGCTACATAACCCCTGCCGCCTAGGGGGTCCCCTCCGCTTCAGAGCGGGTGACAAAATCAGAAGTGGCCCACAAGTGGGCAAGGCGACTACATAACCCCTGCCGCCTAGGGGGTCCCCTCCGCTTCAGAGCGGGGGACAAAATCAGAAGTGGCCCACAAGTGGGCAAGGCGGCTACATAACCCCTGCCGCCTAGGGGGTCCCCTCCGCTTCAGAGCGGGGGAAAAAATCAGAAGTGGCCCACAAGTGGGCAAGGTGGCTACACAACCCCTGCTGCCTAGGGGGTCCCCTCCGCTTCAGAGCGGGGGACAAAATCAGAAGTGGCCCACAAGTGGGCAAGGCGGCTACATAACCCCTGCCGCCTAGGGGGTCCCCTCCGCTTCAGAGCGGGGGAAAAAATCAGAAGTGGCCCACAAGTGGGCAAGGCGACTACATAACCCCTGCTGCCTAGGGGGTCCCCTCCGCTTCAGACCGGGGGACAAAATCAGAAGTGGCCCACAAGTGGGCAAGGCGACTACATAACCCCTGCCGCCTAGGGGGTCCCCTCCGCTTCAGAGCGGGGGACAAAATCAGAAGTGGCCCACAAGTGGGCAAGGCGGCTACATAACCCCTGCCGCCTAGGGGGTCCCCTCCGCTTCAGAGCGGGGGAAAAAATCAGAAGTGGCCCACAAGTGGGCAAGGTGGCTACACAACCCCTGCCGCCTAGGGGGTCCACTCCGCTTCAGAGCGGGGGACAAAATCAGAAGTGGCCCACAAGTGGGCAAGGTGGCTACATAACCCCTGCCGCCTAGGGGGTCCGCTCCGCTTCAGAGCGGGGGACAAAATCAGAAGTGGCCCACAAGTGGGCAAGGTGGCTACACAACCCCTGCCGCCTGGGGGATCCCCACCGCTTCAGAGCGGGGGACAAAATCAGAAGTGGCCCACAAGTGGGCAAGGTGGCTACATAACCCCTGCCGCCTGGGGGATCCCCACCGCTTCACAGCGGGGGACAAAATCAGAAGTGGGCAAGGCGGCTACATAACCCCTGCCGCCTAGGGGGTCCCCTCCGCTTCAAACCGGGGGACAAAATCAGAAGTGGCCCACAAGTGGGCAAGGTGGCTGCATGACCCCTGCCGCCTAGGGGGTCCCCACCGCTTCACAACAAGGGACAAAATCAGAAGTGGCCCACAAGTGGGCAAGGTGGCTACATAACCCCTGCCGCCTACAGGGTCCCCTCCGCTTCAGAGCGGGGGACAAAATCAGAAGTGGCCCACAAGTGGGCAAGGTGGCTACATAACCCGTGCCGCCTAGGGGGTCCCCTCCGCTTCAGACCGGGGGACAAAATCAGAAGTGGCCCACAAGTGGGCAAGGTGGCTACATAACCCCTGCCGCCTCTGGGATCCCGGCCGCTTCAGACCGGGGGACAAAATCAGAAGTGGCCCACAAGTGGGCAAGGTGGCTACATAACCCCTGCCGCCTGGGGGATCCCCTCCGCTTCAGAGCGGGGGACAAAATCAGAAGTGGCCCACAAGTGGGCAAGGCGGCTACATAACCCCTGCCGCCTAGGGGGTCCCCTCCGCTTCAGAGCGGGGGACAAAATCAGAAGTGGCCCACAAGTGGGCAAGGCGACTACATAACCCCTGCCGCCTAGGGGGTCCCCTCCGCTTCAAACCGGGGGACAAAATCAGAAGTGGCCCACAAGTGGGCAAGGTGGCTACATAACCCCTGCCGCCTAGGGGGTCCCCTCCACTTCAGAGCGGGGGACAAAATCAGAAGTGGCCCACAAGTGGGCAAGGTGGCTACACAACCCCTGCCGCCTAGGGGGTCCCCTCCGCTTCAGACCGGGGGAGAAAATCAGAAGTGGCCCACAAGTGGGCAAGGTGGCTACATAACCCCTGCCGCCTAGGGGGTCCCCTCCGCTTCAGAGCGGGGGACAAAAGCAGAAGTGGCCCATAAGTGGGCAAGGTGGCATAACCCCTGCCGCCTGGGGGATCCCCACCGCTTCAGAGCGGGGGGACAAAATCAGAAGTGGGCAAGGCGGCTACATAACCCCTGCGGCCTAGGGGGTCCCCTCCGCTTCAAACCGGGGGACAAAATCAGAAGTGGCCCACAAGTGGGCAAGGTGGCTGCATGACCCCTGCCGCCTATGGGGTCCCCTCCGCTTCACAACAAGGGACAAAATCAGAAGTGGCCCACAAGTGGGCAAGGTGGCTACATAACCCCTGCCGCCTGGGGGATCCCCTCCGCTTCAAGGCGGGGGACAAAATCAGAAGTGGCCCACAAGTGGGCAAGGCGGCTACATAACCCCTGCCGCCTAGGGGGTCCCCTCCGCTTCACAGCGGGGGAAAAAATCAGAAGTGGCCCACAAGTGGGCAAGGTGGCTACATAACCCCTGCCGCCTAGGGCATCCCCTCCGCTTCAGACCGGGGGACAAAATCAGAAGTGGCCCACAAGTGGGCAAGGTGGCTACATAACCCCTGCCGCCTGGGGGATCCCCACCGCTTCAGAGCGGGGGACAAAATCAGAAGTGGCCCACAAGTGGGCAAGGCGGCTACATAACCCCTGCCGCCTAGGGGGTCCCCTCCGCTTCAGAGCGGGGGACAAAATCAGAAGTGGCCCACAAGTGGGCAAGGTGGCTACATAACCCCTGCCGCCTAGGGGGTCCCCTCCGCTTCAGAGCGGGGGACAAAATCAGAAGTGGCCCACAAGTGGGCAAGGTGGCTACATAACCCCTGCCGCCTAGGGGGTCCCCTCCGCTTCAGAGCGGGTGACAAAATCAGAAGTGGCCCACAAGTGGGCAAGGCGACTACATAACCCCTGCCGCCTAGGGGGTCCCCTCCGCTTCAGAGCGGGGGACAAAATCAGAAGTGGCCCACAAGTGGGCAAGGCGGCTACATAACCCCTGCCGCCTAGGGGGTCCCCTCCGCTTCAGAGCGGGGGAAAAAATCAGAAGTGGCCCACAAGTGGGCAAGGTGGCTACACAACCCCTGCTGCCTAGGGGGTCCCCTCCGCTTCAGAGCGGGGGACAAAATCAGAAGTGGCCCACAAGTGGGCAAGGCGGCTACATAACCCCTGCCGCCTAGGGGGTCCCCTCCGCTTCAGAGCGGGGGAAAAAAACAGAAGTGGCCCACAAGTGGGCAAGGCGACTACATAACCCCTGCTGCCTAGGGGGTCCCCTCCGCTTCAGACCGGGGGACAAAATCAGAAGTGGCCCACAAGTGGGCAAGGCGACTACATAACCCCTGCCGCCTAGGGGGTCCCCTCCGCTTCAGAGCGGGGGACAAAATCAGAAGTGGCCCACAAGTGGGCAAGGCGGCTACATAACCCCTGCCGCCTAGGGGGTCCCCTCCGCTTCAGAGCGGGGGAAAAAATCAGAAGTGGCCCACAAGTGGGCAAGGTGGCTACACAACCCCTGCCGCCTAGGGGGTCCACTCCGCTTCAGAGCGGGGGACAAAATCAGAAGTGGCCCACAAGTGGGCAAGGTGGCTACATAACCCCTGCCGCCTAGGGGGTCCGCTCCGCCTCAGAGCGGGGGACAAAATCAGAAGTGGCCCACAAGTGGGCAAGGTGGCTACACAACCCCTGCCGCCTGGGGGATCCCCACCGCTTCAGAGCGGGGGACAAAATCAGAAGTGGGCAAGGCGGCTACATAACCCCCGCCGCCCAGGGGGTCCCCTCCGCTTCAAACCGGGGGACAAAATCAGAAGTGGCCCACAAGTGGGCAAGGTGGCTGCATGACCCCTGTGTACCCTTCGTGAACCGGCCGTTTGAATCCGAGATTCACGGTACCGTGAATTTCACCCAATTTTGCTGTGTTTTGCTCGTAACTTGGTGCTATCGTGTGCTTTTGTCGTGCTACCTTCGCCCAAAGTAAGATGCAACAAATAGGTGCAATTTAGAGGTTTAAAGTCCCCGCATGGTTTAACAGATTTGGTGAGATTCGCGTGAATGTGAGATTCACGCACCTAAATTCACGCAGAAATTCACGCTAGATTCACAGATTCACAGAATGTGAAATTCGTACGAAATTCGTACGAAATTCGTACGAATTTACCCTCATTTCCACTGTTTCGCTTTCTCACAGCTCTCAAAGCCTTTCTTCGCATTCTCTTTTGACAATGTCCCAGCAGACTATGTCGCAGCTCGCCAGCCTGGCCTCGCGCCACGACCCCGCAGCCGACACCCTCGCCCACTACCAAGCCCTCCCCGTTGCCCACCATCAATTGGAGGAGGCAACGTACGAGTCGGAGGCACTGGGGTTGGATGCCATCGTGGGCTGGGCAGCCTCCCTCGACCCCTCCCCCGATGTCATCCACATCGACATGCGCAGCCCCACCCGCAACAGCTACCTCGGGGGGAGGGGATGGGCCACAACCCTGTGGAGGGAACTGCGCCACCAACTCCCCACCCTCAAATTTCTCCATCTAACCCCTCTCCCCTCCAGTGTTGACCAGCTCCTCAACTCGATGAGGAATAACCCTGTGGGGAAGCCTAAGGACGCCCACGTCCAGGTGTACCCCACCACTAACCTTGTCCACACCCCCCCCCACTGCGATATGGTGTGCCTGCAGGATCTTTCTGTAGGTGCACCAGCAGACCACTCTTTTTTCCCCTTTTCTTGGCATCTTGCCAACCCCCGGTGGTGGGATGATTTGGGCGTCGCCCCTTTCCATCCCACCATCCCCCCCCAGGTGCACGTCCCCGACGTCACCCACCCCACCTTCTATAGCACAACTTCTTTGCAATGGTACCGTGGTGCCTCATGCGCCCCCCCCTTCATTTCGAGTGAACCCCCCCTCCGCACCGAACCCCTTCCCGACCCCCCTCATGGGGTGACGGGCAGCCCTGACCCCGCCCCCGACAGGGTTGGCCCCTCTCAGCCGCCCCTCAACTTTGTTGATGGGAACGGCTACATTGTGCTTCGGGGGCTTGTGGAGGCACGGGATTGTGAGGTGGGGTGGGACAAGGTGATGAAGGCGTGGGGCAGCGGCGACGAAAAAGTCGTCGCAAAAAATTTTGAGCTCCTTTTCAACGCCGCGCGGAGTGAGGAGCAGGCCAAGGATCCCGAGCTCCCCCGCCGGTGGCAAAGCAAGAGCACCTTGGGGTCGGGGGTGGGGGGGCCTCTCTTCAAGAAGTTCCACCCCCACCTCACCGAAAGTGTCCGTGGGGTTGGGGACCTCCACCCAATGACGCCGGGCAGCGTCATTGTGGCCAGTGTGGGGAGTGGGCCACAGCTCCCCCACACCGACGTGGCCACCCACCCCGACGTCCTCCCCCCCAGTGACAAGGCGGTGGGGGACTGCCACCTGAGTAGCTTCCTCTGCTTGTCAGAGGACTACCAGGTGGCGGTGCAGGCGGGGACGGCCCTGGGGGAGGCGGGGGAGGCGCGCTGGGACACCATTCAGCTGCATCGGGGGGACATGCTGCTGATGGTGGCCACCAGCCGCCATCATGGATTGCCTGCCCAGCCCGACTCCAAGGATGGGCTGCAGGGGGCTCTTTTTAACTTGTGGACCCCCGACCCCCGACACAAACACCACCAGGCCAACACCACACACTTGGACGCCATCCCCCCCAAGGAGGCCCTGGACGTTGCTGGGGATTTGTCCAGCTGGGACCTCCCCAGCGTGGACCAGGTGTTGTGGGTGGGGAAGGGGGCGGTTGGGAGGGTGGCGTTGTGGGAGGGGGAGGCTGCCCAGGCCCTGTTCGCCGACGCCCCGCAGACGCTCCCGGCATGCCCCCCCACCTGCCCCTTCCACCCCACCTTCATCTCCCGGTCGGCCCCGGCCGCCAGTGATGGATCTAATTGGGGGAGTGGGTGTCCCTCCCCCCCCCCCCGTTTTGTGACGAGGCGTCACAATACGCGTCACAAAAAAACCCGGTCACAGCCTTTTGGGTGTCACAATATTTTCAGAAAAGCTGTTTTCCCACTATGGCCTATTGTATTTTTTGTGACGTGTCACAATTCACTACCCCCCCCCCCCCCCCACCGCCACCCCCTGAGTGGCGCACAAATTAGATCCATCACTGCCGGCCGCCGACCTCGCCGTCATCGAGGTCGGCCCCCAGTGCATGCTGTTCTTCCTGGGCAGCGTGCACCAGCTGGAGGTCGTGAAGGGGGGCGATGTCGACGCGGAGGCAGAGATCCACTTCGCCTTGTCCGGCATTGCCCCCCTGGGTCGGCCGACCACGCTGTGGCACCTGGTGAACACGGTACCAGTGTGGCGGTCGCCCAAGTGCGCGAGGACCGGGGCATGGAGCATCACCTGCCCATGCGACTGCAAGGTGTGCTTGCTTGTGTGTTTGCTTTGTGTATTTGCAAAAATTGGACAAAATTCACGTGAAATTCGTACGAAATTCGTACGAATTTCGTACGAATTTCGTACAAATTTCACGTGAATAAATTTGTGTGAATTTTCTCGAGATGTGAAATCCGTACAAAGTTCGTACGAATTTCGTACGAATTTCTGTGAATTTCGTCCAATTTGCTCCTTTTGCTCTTCCATTGCCCCGTGTCGACTCGCCCTTTCTCAATTTTTGCCTTGCACACCTCCCCACATCTGCATGCAGGTCCCGTTCACCGCTTGGTCGCCGGATATTCGGCACCACACCAAGCGCCAGTACAAGCCCCGGCCCCGATTGCCTGAGGAGCACGCCGAGCCCGCCGAAGGCCCCGGTGGCGCCCAGCCCGCAGGCACCGGCGGTGGACGGGCACCAAGCGAGGCCGGCAGTGTGCGCAGTGAGGGGTCGCAGCGCTCTCGGCGTTCGGGAGGCAGCGAGGCCAGCACCGCCAGGGGGCATATGGCGCGCGAGGTGGTGGTGCCCCAGCCGTCCCGCGACGAGTTGGGCGAGGCCCACACCGACCCCCCCCTAGACCGGGTCACCCTGGCCGCCAGGCAGCCGGATCCGGCCTGGACCCAGCAGGTTCCGCCCGGGCCAGATGGGCGGCAGCGGCACCTCAGTGCCGTGTGGGACATGGGGTTGGAGTCGCGGGGGGTGCAGGGCACCCTCCGCATCTCCTTCCCCTGCCCCATTGTGCTCCGGGGGGGGTCCAACCTGCCTGCGGGGCAGGAGCTGGTGGGCATGTTTGCCTACCGGCTTGTGAGTGGGCACTGGCGGGTGCAGACGGGGGTGTCGCGGATCGGGGAGGAGGGGACGGTGACGACGGCTGGGATTTGTGGGCTGAATGTGCTCACGGGTTGGGAGCAGCGGAGGCCGGAGTGGGTGGACGTGGCATGGCTTGCCATGCGCGTCCATGTGGGGAGGCAGCGGAAGGGGGTGGTGGCTGACGTCATTGACGTTGAGGAGGACCAACCCCCCCCCACGCGCAAGCGGAAAGGGCGCCCCGAAGGGGACACGGGCCCCACCCCCCACCCCAAAGCCCCGCGTACGGCCACCCCGGGGGAGCGGGCAGGGCGGGCGGAGCAGGCGGAGCCGTCGGGGGGGCACGGGCAGAGGGGGGTGGTGCAGGAGTGGGATGACCAGCAGCGGGCGGGGGCGTGGGAGGCACGCGCCATCAGCGCGGAGGCCGCCAACCGCGACCTCGAGGCCCGTCTGTCCAGGGCCAACGAGGACAGGCGGGACTGCGAGTCGCGGTTGGCGGACGTCACCAGGGAGCGCGACCGGCTGGCCACCAAGGTGAAGACCCTTGAGCGTGACGTGGCGACGTTGCGCAAGGCAAAGCCAGCGGCACAGCCAGCAGAGGCAGTGGAGAGGGCTGAGGGTGCCGAGGCCCCCGCCCCCCCGGGTGACAGGGGGGGGGCCAGTGCTGCCGGTGACCGGTACCTCGTGGCCGGCGCACACGCCTGGCATGCCCAGGCCGAGGCATGCGCCGGCCAGATGTCCGCAGTGTCCACCGGCCTGCGGATGGCCATGATGGCCAGTGGCAAGCAGGTCGATGTGGACAGCGTGGCCCCGGACGCCCCCAAGGTGACTGCCGCAATGGAGGAAATGCGCCGGCAGTACCCCCCCCACCGCCTCACGTCGGCGGCCATGGACCCCTCCTTTGTGGAGGCGGTGGCGGAGCAGAGCTCCCAGGGCTCCGCTAGCCGGAGCTCTGCTCCCGGGGGGGGGGGGGTGCGTAGGTACCCTCCGGAGCACCTGTCCTTTCTAACCACGACGAATGTTATCCTGCCCCCCCCCCCCCAAGCATGGGCAGTTTGACCGATATGTGGGGTACTCCCCCCCCACTGTGCGAAATTTTCTGCAGCACTGTTTGTACATTAATTGGGGTACGGTGTACGTGCCCCCTGACCTGTTAACCTGTTAACCTGTTAGTTTGTGATTCCTTTCTGCGGAACTGTTTGTATTTTATTTATTATTTACACTGCTGGCTGAGTGACAGCCGGAATGACAGAGCGAACAGAGACACGCATGACATGAGCACCATCCTGAGCTTGCTTTGTGAGGGTCAACGAGGGCACAGGGATGAGGCTTTGGCAGAAATTCTGTGACAGTCATGTGAAATTCGCACGAAATTTGTACGAATTTCGTACGAATTTCGTACGAATTGCACATTTTCAGAATATTCACAGATTTCTATTCATGTGAAATTCGTACGAAATTGGTACGAATTTCGTACGAATTTCGTGCGAATCTGGGTGAATTTCTTTTAATTGCATGCGAATCACAGTAGAGAGAGTTGTCTGCGGGAGGGGGATGGTAGAAACTTTGCGATGACTGCCTGCCCATTCAACAGGTCCTGTATCTCACACCATGCCACGGCCCAAGGAGCCATTCCATCTGGTAGCGGATCGTACACGACGGCGGCGCCTACAAGAGCTCCAGGAGGTTGTTACCAAGGAGCTTGCAGCACCCTACACCGTCAAGTACCTGCCCGACACGGGGCAAATAGTGCTTACCCCCGAAACAAGAATTGTAGCCACCGTCCAGCCCGAGCCCACCCAGGAGGAGAGGTTGATTATGGCCGTGTGGAGGATCCGGTCATTGCACCTCTCTAGGTCAGAGTCCCGGTACCTAGTGGGGAGCATGACGTACGGTGTGGTATGGGACCAGGTGTACGGCATGCTTCGGCAGCTAGCGTTATGGGAGTCCCGGGCGTTCACTGCCTATACGGGTGACGACACGGCCATCAATGGTGCGGCCTGCTACCTACCTGACCGCATCGCCCACCTATTCAAGTGTCGACCACCACCACCCTCGGCCATCATGCAGCCCGGGGACCGACGGCTGCATTGGTTGCCTATTGCGGTGGACGGTACATCGAGGCATGAGGCCTCGTACGTCCATTGCACGCTTGGTGGCACCGCCAGCCCCAACCAACTGTCTAGTTGGTGGCTACGGGGGGCTACTAGGGGGCAGTGAAAAGTGGGAGACCCTCTACGCGGCCTCCCAGGAAATTGATTTTTATGATGAGTTGCGCAAGGCCGCAACCGTAAGTTTTAAGGATACGGCAGGGAACGATAGGCAGTCCCTTTTTTTTCTGTGTGCAGATGGTAAGGCACAGGTGCTCATGGCGGGCTGCCAAAACTGGAAGGCAGAATCCCCTGGTGCCGCTGTGTGTTGGGTCTGCATGCGTAACCATGCTCTGTGCCTTGCTACCTTTGGCACAGCAAGTGCGATAGACGGCAACTGGGAACCAGCCGTTGCCATAAGTGCTATATATAGGACCATTATGAGTGATAGGCGAGTGCCTGATTATGGCCTCCATGGGGTCCTTCGTGTCCTGTTGTGTGCAGTCAACGGGACACGGGACCTAGTTGTACAATTGACAGGGAAGGCACTGGCCACTGTGGCACGCACCATGCTGCAACCGGTTTTAGATGAGGCACGGCTTGCTGCACGAACTTGCACCCGTGCCTCATTAAATAATGACAAGGCGAACAGCAAGGGGAAGGTGAGGATGGAGTGTGCTGCTGCCATCCATTTCATGCGCAATAAGGGTTGGGAGAAGATAATAAATGCTTGCCTAGAGCAGGCTAGTGTCAGGCAGCATCAAGTAGGGGGAAAAAGTTGGGAGTCGGTGTGCAAAACGTGGTGGGAGAATTTTGCAAGCATGTGTGTATACGCGTGGCGTTCCGCATGGTTCTCCGGGGCCGACTTGGGGCGGCTCCGGAACCATAGCATAGCCATGGGCGCTGCCCACAATGAGCTCCAGTGGGGCAAACTTCTGTGGACGCATCTTTGGATCAACCACATGTATTATTTTGCAAAGAAGTGGAGAATCTTGTCAAAGTTCTCCTGCTTTGCCATGGAGGGAAGTCACCGGAGGCTGAAGCGCATGTTGCGCAACAGCGGGGGCCTAAGCCTCCTCCGGGGGAGACTAGGGGTGCAAGTGGTTGTGGACAACCACACCATTGACGATAGCCTTTGGTTGCATGGGTGGGATGCGACCAAAAGGGCTCAACATGGGCAAGGGCCCATAAGTGTACAAACGTATGCAAGCCGCACAAGAAGACGGCTTCTAACCGACATGCAGCACCTTCAGACTCTACAGCGGCGGTTCCGGTGCCGCAAGAGACGGACATGAGATGACCTTACGAACCCAGACCATTGTTGCCTGTGACCGGGGTGCATGCTGGGGGGCTTACTAGGGGTGTGAGGACAAATCATGGGGTGCACACGGGTAAGATTTGTGTAAATTCACGTGAATTCACGTGAATTCACGGCTGTGAATCGGCTACAGGCTTGCCGGGTTCCGGTACCTCTCGTTTTGGGCACGGTGCGGTCATGATGCATGCTTTTGGGGCGGGACTTTCATTGGATGATGCGTAACAAAGCTAGGGGAGGAATTTTGGCCCCTCAAAGCCCTTGAAATGAACCAAGAATATGGCATTTTCCCCCAAAAACCTCAAATTTTGGGTAAATTCACGTGAAATTCACGCAATTATTCAAACGGCCACTTAACGGCCGTTCACGAAGGGTACATGCCGCCTATGGGGTCCCCTCCGCCTCACAACAAGGGACAAAATCAGAAGTGGCCCACAAGTGGGCAAGGTGGCTACATAACCCCTGCCGCCTGGGAGATCCCCACCGCTTCAAGGCGGGGGACAAAATCAGAAGTGGCCCACAAGTGGGCAAGGCGGCTACATAACCCCTGCCGCCTAGGGGGTCCCCTCCGCTTCAGAGCGGGGGACAAAATCAGAAGTGGCCCACAAGTGGGCAAGGTGGCTACATAACCCCTGCCGCCTAGGGGGTCCCCTCCGCTTCAGAGCGGGGGACAAAATCAGAAGTGGCCCACAAGTGGGCAAGGTGGCTACATAACCCCTGCCGCCTAGGGGGTCCCCTCCGCTTCAGACCGGGGGACAAAATCAGAAGTGGCCCACAAGTGGGCAAGGCGGCTACATAACCCCTGCCGCCTAGGGGGTCCCCTCCGCTTCAGAGCGGGGGACAAAATCAGAAGTGGCCCACAAGTGGGCAAGGCGACTACATAACCCCTGCCGCCTAGGGGGTCCCCTCCGCTTCAGAGCGGGGGACAAAATCAGAAGTGGCCCACAAGTGGGCAAGGCGACTACATAACCCCTGCCGCCTAGGGGGTCCCCTCCGCTTCAGAGCGAGGGACAAAATCAGAAGTGGCCCACAAGTGGGCAAGGCGTCTACATAACCCCTGCCGCCTAGGGGGTCCCCTCCGCTTCAGAGCGGGGGAAAAAATCAGAAGTGGCCCACTAGTGGGCAAGGTGGCTACATCACCCTTGCCGCCTAGGGGGTCCCCTCCGCTTCAGAGCGGGGGACAAAATCAGAAGTGGCCCACAAGTGGGCAAGGTGGCTACATAACCCCTGCCGCCTAGGGGGTCCCCTCCGCTTCAGAGCGGGGGACAAAATCAGAAGTGGCCCACAAGTGGGCAAGGTGGCTACATAACCCCTGCCGCCTAGGGGGTCCCCTCCGCTTCAGAGCGGGGGACAAAATCAGAAGTGGCCCACAAGTGGGCAAGGCGACTACATAACCCCTGCTGCCTAGGGGGTCCCCTCCGCTTCAGACCGGGGGACAAAATCAGAAGTGGCCCACAAGTGGGCAAGGCGACTACATAACCCCTGCCGCCTAGGGGGTCCCCTTCGCTTCAGAGCGGGGGACAAAATCAGAAGTGGCCCACAAGTGGGCAAGGCGGCTAGATAACCCCTGCCGCCTAGGGGGTCCCCTCCGCTTCAGAGCGGGGGACAAAATCAGAAGTGGCCCACAAGTGGGCAAGGCGGCTAGATAACCCCTGCCGCCTAGGGGGTCCCCTCCGCTTCAGAGCGGGGGAAAAAATCAGAAGTGGCCCACAAGTGGGCAAGGTGGCTACAAAACCCCTGCCGCCTAGGGGGTCCCCTCCGCTTCAGAGCGGGGGACAAAATTAGGAGTGGCCCACAAGTGGGCAAGGCGGCTACATAACCCCTGCCGCCTAGGGGGTCCCCTCCGCTTCAGAGCGGGGGAAAAAATCAGAAGTGGCCCACAAGTGTGCAAGGTGGCTACACAACCCCTGCCGCCTAGGGGGTCCACTCCGCTTGAGACCGGGGGACAAAATCAGAAGTGGCCCACAAGTGGGCAAGGTGGCTACATAACCCTTGCCGCCTAGGGGGTCCGCTCCGCTTCAGAGCGGGGGACAAAATCAGAAGTGGCCCACAAGTGGGCAAGGTGGCTACATAACCCCTGCCGCCTGGGGGATCCCCACCGCTTCAGAGCGGGGGACAAAATCAGAAGTGGGCAAGGCGGCTACATAACCCCTGCCGCCTACGGGGTCCCCTCCGCTTCAAACCGGGGGACAAAATCAGAAGTGGCCCACAAGTGGGCAAGGTGGCTGCATGACCCCTGCCGCCTAGGGGGTCCCCTCCGCTTCAGACCGGGGGAGAAAATCAGAAGTGGCCCACAAGTGGGCAAGGTGGCTACATAACCCCTGCCACCTAGGGGGTCCCCTCCGCTTCAGAGCGGGGGACAAAATCAGAAGTGGCCCACAAGTGGGCAAGGCGACTACATAACCCCTGCTGCCTAGGGGGTCCCCTCCGCTTCAGACCGGGGGACAAAATCAGAAGTGGCCCACAAGTGGGCAAGGCGACTACATAACCCCTGCCGCCTAGGGGGTCCCCTCCGCTTCAAACCGGGGGACAAAATCAGAAGTGGCCCACAAGTGGGCAAGGCGGCTACATAACCCCTGCCGCCTAGGGGGTCCCCTCCGCTTCAGAGCGGGGGACAAAATCAGAAGTGGCCCACAAGTGGGCAAGGCGGCTACATAACCCCTGCCGCCTAGGGGGTCCCCTCCGCTTCAGAGCGGGGGACAAAATCAGAAGTGGCCCACAAGTGGGCAAGGTGGCTACACAACCCCTGCCGCCTAGGGGGTCCCCTCCGCTTCAGACCGGGGGACAAAATCAGAAGTGGCCCACAAGTGGGCAAGGTGGCTACATGACCCTTGCCGCCTAGGGGGTCCCCTCCGCTTCAGAGCGGGGGACAAAATCAGAAGTGGCCCACAAGTGGGCAAGGTGGCTACATAACCCCTGCCGCCTAGGGGGTCCCCTCCGCTTCAGACCGGGGGACAAAATCAGAAGTGGCCCACAAGTGGGCAAGGCGACTACATAACCCCTGCCGCCTAGGGGGTCCCCTCCGCTTCAGAGCGGGGGACAAAATCAGAAGTGGCCCACAAGTGGGCAAGGCGGCTACATAACCCCTGCCGCCTAGGGGGTCCCCTCCGCTTCAGAGCGGGGGACAAAATCAGAAGTGGCCCACAAGTGGGCAAGGGGGCTACATAACCCCTGCCGCCTAGGGGGTCCCCTCCGCTTCAGAGCGGGGGACAAAATCAGAAGTGGCCCACAAGTGGGCAAGGTGGCTACACAACCCCTGCCGCCTAGGGGGTCCCCTCCGCTTCAGACCGGGGGAGAAAATCAGAAGTGGCCCACAAGTGGGCAAGGTGGCTACATAACCCCTGCCACCTAGGGGGTCCCCTCCGCTTCAGAGCGGGGGACAAAATCAGAAGTGGCCCACAAGTGGGCAAGGCGACTACATAACCCCTGCTGCCTAGGGGGTCCCCTCCGCTTCAGACCGGGGGACAAAATCAGAAGTGGCCCACAAGTGGGCAAGGCGACTACATAACCCCTGCCGCCTAGGGGGTCCCCTCCGCTTCAGAGCGGGGGACAAAATCAGAAGTGGCCCACAAGTGGGCAAGGCGGCTACATAACCCCTGCCGCCTAGGGGGTCCCCTCCGCTTCAGAGCGGGGGACAAAATCAGAAGTGGCCCACAAGTGGGCAAGGCGGCTACATAACCCCTGCCGCCTAGGGGGTCCCCTCCGCTTCAGAGCGGGGGACAAAATCAGAAGTGGCCCACAAGTGGGCAAGGTGGCTACATAACCCCTGCCGCCTAGGGGGTCCCCTCCGCTTCAGACCGGGGGACAAAATCAGAAGTGGCCCACAAGTGGGCAAGGTGGCTACATGACCCCTGCCGCCTAGGGGGTCCCCTCCGCTTCAGAGCGGGGGACAAAATCAGAAGTGGCCCACAAGTGGGCAAGGTGGCTACATAACCCCTGCCGCCTAGGGGGTCCCCTCCGCTTCAGACCGGGGGACAAAATCAGAAGTGGCCCACAAGTGGGCAAGGTGGCTACACAACCCCTGCCGCCTAGGGGGTCCCCTCCGCTTCAGACCGGGGGACAAAATCAGAAGTGGCCCACAAGTGGGCAAGGTGGCTACATGACCCCTGCCGCCTAGGGGGTCCCCTCCGCTTCAGAGCGGGGGACAAAATCAGAAGTGGCCCACAAGTGGGCAAGGTGGCTACATAACCCCTGCCGCCTAGGGGGTCCCCTCCGCTTCAGACCGGGGGACAAAATCAGAAGTGGCCCACAAGTGGGCAAGGCGGCTACATAACTCCTGCCGCCTAGGGGGTCCCCTCCGCTTCAGAGCGGGGGACAAAATCAGAAGTGGCCCACAAGTGGGCAAGGCGACTACATAACCCCTGCCGCCTAGGGGGTCCCCTCCGCTTCAGAGCGGGGGACAAAATCAGAAGTGGCCCACAAGTGGGCAAGGCGACTACATAACCCCTGCTGCCTAGGGGGCCCCCTCCGCTTCAGACCGGGGGAGAAAATCAGAAGTGGCCCACAAGTGGGCAAGGCGACTACATAACCCCTGCCGCCTAGGGGGTCCCCTCCGCTTCAGAGCGGGGGACAAAATCAGAAGTGGCCCACAAGTGGGCAAGGCAACTACATAACCCCTGCCGCCTAGGGGGTCCCCTCCGCTTCAGAGCGGGGGAAAAAATCAGAAGTGGCCCACAAGTGCGCAAGGTGGCTACATAACCCCTGCCGCCTAGGGGGTCCCCTCCGCTTCAGAGCGGGGGACAAAATCAGAAGTGGCCCACAAGTGGGCAAGGTGGCTACATAACCCCTGCCGCCTAGGGGGTCCCCTCCGCTTCAGAGCGGGGGACAAAATCAGAAGTGGCCCACAAGTGGGCAAGGTGGCTACATAACCCCTGCCGCCTAGGGGGTCCCCTCCGCTTCAGAGCGGGGGACAAAATCAGAGGTGACCCACAAGTGGGCAAGGCGACTACATAACCCCTGCGGCCTAGGGGGTCCCCTCCGCTTCAGACCGGGGGACAAAATCAGAAGTGGCCCACAAGTGGGCAAGGCGACTACATAACCCCTGCCGCCTAGGGGGTCCCCTCCGCTTCACACCGGGGGACAAAATCAGAAGTGGCCCACAAGTGGGCAAGGCGGCTACATAACCCCTGCCGCCTAGGGGGTCCCCTCCGCTTCAGAGCGGGGGAAAAAATCAGAAGTGGCCCACAAGTGGGCAAGGTGGCTACATAACCCCTGCCGCCTAGGGGGTCCCCTCGGCTTCAGACCGGGGGACAAAATTAGGAGTGGCCCACAAGTGGGCAAGGCGGCTACATAACCCCTGCCGCCTAGGGGGTCCCCTCCGCTTCAGAGCGGGGGAAAAAATCAGAAGTGGCCCACAAGTGGGCAAGGTGGCTACACAACCCCTGCCGCCTAGGGGGTCCACTCCGCTTGAGACCGGGGGACAGAATCAGAAGTGGCCCACAAGTGGGCAAGGTGGCTACATAACCCTTGCCGCCTAGGGGGTCCGCTCCGCTTCAGAGCGGGGGACAAAATCAGAAGTGGCCCACAAGTGGGCAAGGTGGCTACATAACCCCTGCCGCCTGGGGGATCCCCACCGCTTCAGAGCGGGGGACAAAATCAGAAGTGGGCAAGGCGGCTACATAACCCCTGCCGCCTACGGGGTCCCCTCCGCTTCAAACCGGGGGACAAAATCAGAAGTGGCCCACAAGTGGGCAAGGTGGCTGCATGACCCCTGCCGCCTAGGGGGTCCCCTCCGCTTCAGACCGGGGGAGAAAATCAGAAGTGGCCCACAAGTGGGCAAGGTGGCTACATAACCCCTGCCGCCTAGGGGGTCCCCTCCGCTTCAGAGCGGGGGACAAAATCAGAAGTGGCCCACAAGTGGGCAAGGCGACTACATAACCCCTGCTGCCTAGGGGGTCCCCTCCGCTTCAGACCGGGGGACAAAATCAGAAGTGGCCCACAAGTGGGCAAGGCGACTACATAACCCCTGCCGCCTAGGGGGTCCCCTCCGCTTCAGAGCGGGGGACAAAATCAGAAGTGGCCCACAAGTGGGCAAGGCGGCTACATAACCCCTGCCGCCTAGGGGGTCCCCTCCGCTTCAGAGCGGGGGACAAAATCAGAAGTGGCCCACAAGTGGGCAAGGCGGCTACATAACCCCTGCCGCCTAGGGGGTCCCCTCCGCTTCAGAGCGGGGGACAAAATCAGAAGTGGCCCACAAGTGGGCAAGGTGGCTACACAACCCCTGCCGCCTAGGGGGTCCCCTCCGCTTCAGACCGGGGGACAAAATCAGAAGTGGCCCACAAGTGGGCAAGGTGGCTACATAACCCCTGCCGCCTAGGGGGTCCCCTCCGCTTCAGAGCGGGGGACAAAATCAGAAGTGGCCCACAAGTGGGCAAGGTGGCTACATAACCCCTGCCGCCTAGGGGGTCCCCTCCGCTTCAGAGCGGGGGACAAAATCAGAAGTGGCCCACAAGTGGGCAAGGCGGCTACATAACCCCTGCCGCCTAGGGGGTCCCCTCTGCTTCAGAGCGGGGGAAAAAATCAGAAGTGGCCCACAAGTGGGCAAGGTGGCTACACAACCCCTGCCGCCTAGGGGGTCCACTCCGCTTGAGACCGGGGGACAAAATCAGAAGTGGCCCACAAGTGGGCAAGGCGGCTACATAACCCCTGCCGCCTAGGGGGTCCCCTCCGCTTCAGAGCGGGGGAAAAAATCAGAAGTGGCCCACAAGTGGGCAAGGTGGCTACACAACCCCTGCCGCCTAGGGGGTCCACTCCGCTTGAGACCGGGGGACAAAATCAGAAGTGGCCCACAAGTGGGCAAGGTGGCTACATAACCCCTGCCGCCTAGGGGGTCCGCTCCGCTTCAGAGCGGGTGACAAAATCAGAAGTGGCCCACAAGTGGGCAAGGTGGCTACATAACCCCTGCCGCCTAGGGGGTCCCCACCGCTTCAGAGCGGGGGACAAAATCAGAAGTGGCCCACAAGTGGGCAAGGCGGCTACATAACCCCTGCCGCCTAGGGGGTCCCCTCCGCTTCAGAGCGGGGGACAAAATCAGAAGTGGCCCACAAGTGGGCAAGGTGGCTACATAACCCCTGCCGCCTAGGGGGTCCCCTCCGCTTCAGAGCGGGGGACAAAATCAGAAGTGGCCCACAAGTGGGCAAGGCGACTACATAAACCCTACTGCCTAGGGGGTCCCCTCCGCTTCAAACCGGGGGACAAAATCAGAAGTGGCCCACAAGTGGGCAAGGTGGCTACATAACCCCTGCCGCCTAGGGGGTCCCCTCCGCCTCAGAGCGGGGGACAAAATCAGAAGTGGCCCACAAGTGGGCAAGGTGGCTACACAACCCCTGCCGCCTAGGGGGTCCCCTCCGCTTCAGACCGGGGGAGAAAATCAGAAGTGGCCCACAAGTGGGCAAGGTGGCTACATAACCCCTGCCGCCTAGGGGGTCCCCTCCGCTTCAGAGCGGGGGACAAAAGCAGAAGTGGCCCACAAGTGGGCAAGGTGGCTACATAACCCCTGCCGCCTGGGGGATCCCCACCGCTTCAGAGCGGGGGACAAAATCAGAAGTGGGCAAGGCGGCTACATAACCCCTGCCGCCTAGGGGGTCCCCTCCGCTTCAAACCGGGGGACAAAATCAGAAGTGGCCCACAAGTGGGCAAGGTGGCTGCATGACCCCTGCCGCCTATGGGGTCCCCTCCGCTTCACAACAAGGGACAAAATCAGAAGTGGCCCACAAGTGGGCAAGGTGGCTACATAACCCCTGCCGCCTGGGGGATCCCCTCCGCTTCAGAGCGGGGGACAAAATCAGAAGTGGCCCACAAGTGGGCAAGGCGGCTACATAACCCCTGCCGCCTAGGGGGTCCCCTCCGCTTGAGAGCGGGGGAAAAAATCAGAAGTGGCCCACAAGTGGGCAAGGCGGCTACATAACCCCTGCCGCCTAGGGGGTCCCCTCCGCTTCAGAGCGGGGGACAAAATCAGAAGTGGCCCACAAGTGGGCAAGGCGGCTACATAACCCCTGCCGCCTAGGGGGTCCCCTCTGCTTCAGAGCATGGGACAAAATCAGAAGTGGCCCACAAGTGGGCAAGGCGGCTACATAACCCCTGCCACCTAGGGGGTCCCCTCTGCTTCACACCAGGGGACAAAATCAGAAGTGGCCCACAAGTGGGCAAGGTGGCTACATAACCCCTGCCGCCTAGGGGATCCCCTCCGCTTCAGAGCGGGGGACAAAATCAGAAGTGGCCCACAAGTGGGCAAGGCGGCTACATAACCCCTGCCGCCTAGGGGGTCCCCTCCGCTTCAGAGCGGGGGACAAAATCAGAAGTGGCCCACAAGTGGGCAAGGCGGCTACATAACCCCTGCCGCCTAGGGGGTCGCTTCGGCTTCAGAGCGGGGGACAAAATCAGAAGTGGCCCACAAGTGGGCAAGGCGGCTACGTAACCGCTGCCGCCTATGGGGTCCCCTCCGCTTCAGAGCGGGGGACAAAATCAGAAGTGGCGCACAAGTGGGCAAGGTGGCTACATAACCCCTGCCGCCTAGGGGGTCCCCTCCGCTTCAGAGCGGGGGACAAAATCAGAAGTGGCCGACAAGTGGGCAAGGCGACTACATGACCCCTGCCGCCTAGGGGGTCCCCTCCGCTTCAGAGCGGGGGACAGAATCAGGAGTGGCCCACAAGTGGGCAAGGTGGCTACATAACCCCTGCCGCCTGGGGGATCCCAACCGCTTCGGAGCGGGGGACAAAATCAGAAGTGGCCCACAAGCGGGCAAGGCGACTACATAACCCCTGCCGCCTAGGGGGTCCCCTCCGCTTCGGAGCGGGGGACAAAATCAGAAGTGGCCCACAAGTGGGCAAGGCGGCTACATAACCCCTGCCGCCTAGGGGGTCCCCTCTGCTTCACACCAGGGGCCAAAATCAGAAGTGGCCCACAAGTGGGCAAGGTGGCTACATAACCCCTGCCGCCTAGGGAGTCCCCTCCGCTTCAGAGCGGGGGACAAAATCAGAAGTGGCCGACAAGTGGGCAAGGTGGCTACATGACCCCTGCCGCCTAGGGGGTCCCCTCCGCTTCAGAGCGGGGGACAGAATCAGGAGTGGCCCACAAGTGGGCAAGGTGGCTACACAACCCCTGCCGCCCGGGGGATCCCAACCGCTTCAGAGCGGGGGACAAAATTAGGAGTGGCCCACAAGCGGGCAAGGCGCCTACATAACCCCTGCCGCCTAGGGGGTCCCCTCCGCTTCGGAGCGGGGGACAAAATCAGAATTGGCCCACAAGTGGGCAAGGTGGCTGCATAACCCTGCCGCCTTGGGGGTCCCCTCCGCTTCAGAGCGGGGGACAAAATCAGAAGTGGCCCACAAGTGGGCAAGGTGGCTACATAACCCCTGCCGCCTTGGGGGTCCCCACCGCTTCAGAGCGGGGGACAAAATCAGAAGTGGCGCACAAGTGGGCAAGGCGGCTGCATAACCCCTGCCGCCTAGGGGGTCCCCTCCGCTTCAGAGCGGGGGACAAAATCAGAAGTGGCCCACAAGTGGGCAAGTGGGCTACATGACCCCTGCCGCCTAGGGGGTCCCCTCCGCTTCAGACCAGGGGACAAAATCAGAAGTGGCCCACAAGTGGGCAAGGTGGCTGCATAACCCTGCCGCCTTGGGGGTCCCCTCCGCTTCAGAGCGGGGGACAAAATCAGGAGTGGCCCACAAGTGGGCAAGGTGGCTACATAACCCCTGCCGCCTGGGGGGTCCCCTCCGCTTCAGAGCGGGGGACAAAATCAGAAGTGGCCCACAAGTGGGCAAGGTGGCTACATAACCCCTGCCGCCTACGGGGTCCCCTCCGCTTCAAACCGGGGGACAAAATCAGAAGTGGCCCACAAGTGGGCAAGGCGGCTGCATAACCCCTGCCGCCTAGGGGGTCCCCTCCGCTTCAGAGCGGGGGACAAAATCAGAAGTGGCCCACAAGTGGGCAAGGTGGCTACATAACCCCTGCCGCCTAGGGGGTCCCCTCCGCTTCAGACCGGGGGACAAAATCAGAAGTGGCCCACAAGTGGGCAAGGTGGCTACATAACCCCTGCCGCCCGGGGGATCCCCACCGCTTTAAAGCGGGGGACAAAATCAGAAGTGGCCGACAAGTGGGCAAGGCGGCTACATAACCCCTGCCGCCTAGGGGGTCCCCTCCGCTTCAGAGTGGGGACAAAATCAGAAGTGGCCCACAAGTGGGCAAGGTGGCTACATGACCCCTGCCGCCTATGGGGTCCGCTCCGCTTTAGAGCGGGGGACAAAATCAGAAGTGGCCCACAAGTGGGCAAGGCGGCTGCATAACCCCTGCCGTCTAGGGGGATTCCCCCCTTACCTCGTGACATCCACAGCTCATAGACGGTCTCATAGCGGGGGGCAGAATCAGAAGTGGCCCACAAGTGGGCAAGGTGGCTGCATGACCCCTGCCGCCTAGGGGGTCCCCTCCGCTTCACAACAAGGGACAAAATCAGAAGTGGCCCACAAGTGGGCAAGGTGGCTACATAACCCCTGCCGCCCAGGGGATCCCCATCGCTTCAGAGCGGGGGACAAAATCAGAAGGGGCCCACAAGTGGGCAAGGCGGCTACATAACCCCTGCCGCCTAGGGGGTCCCCTCCGCTTCAGAGCGGGGGACAAAATCAGAAGTGGCCCACAAGTGGGCAAGGCGGCTACATAACCCCTGCCGCCTAGGGGGTCCCCTCCGCTTCAGAGCGGGGGACAAAATCAGAAGTGGCCCACAAGTGGGCAAGGTGGCTAGATAACCCCTGCCGCCTACGGGGATCCCCACCGCTTCAGAGCGGGGGACAAAATCAGAAGTGGCCCACAAGTGGGCAAGGTGGCTACATAACCCCTGCCGCCTAGGGGGTCCCCTCCGCTTCAAACCGGGGGACAAAATCAGAAGTGGCCCACAAGTGGGCAAGGCGGCTACATAACCCCTGCCACCTAGGGGGTCCCCTCCGCTTCAGACCGGGGGACAAAATCAGAAGTGGCCCACAAGTGGGCAAGGTGGCTACATAACCCCTGCCGCCTAGGGGGTCCCCTCCGCTTCAGAGCGGGGGACAAAATGAGGAGTGGCCCACAAGTGGGCAAGGTGGCTACATAACCCCTGCCGCCTAGGGGGTCCCCTCCGCTTCAGAGCGGGGGACAAAATCACAAGTGGCCCACAAGTGGGCAAGGCGGCTACATAACCCCTGCCGCCTAGGGGGTCCCCCCCGCTTCAGACCGGGGGACAAAATCAGAAGTGGCCCACAAGTGGGCAAGGCGGCTACATAACCCCTGCCGCCTAGGGGGTCCCCTCCGCTTCAGAGCGGGGGAAAAAATCAGAAGTGGCCCACAAGTGGGCAAGGTGGCTACATAACCCCTGCCGCCTAGGGGGTCCCCTCGGCTTCAGAGCGGGGGACAAAATTAGGAGTGGCCCACAAGTGGGCAAGGCGGCTACATAACCCCTGCCGCCTAGGGGGTCCCCTCCGCTTCAGAGCGGGGGAAAAAATCAGAAGTGGCCCACAAGTGGGCAAGGTGGCTACACAACCCCTGCCGCCTAGGGGGTCCACTCCGCTTGAGACCGGGGGACAGAATCAGAAGTGGCCCACAAGTGGGCAAGGTGGCTACATAACCCTTGCCGCCTAGGGGGTCCGCTCCGCTTCAGAGCGGGGGACAAAATCAGAAGTGGCCCACAAGTGGGCAAGGCGGCTACATAACCCCTGCCGCCTAGGGGGTCCCCTCCGCTTCAGAGCGGGGGACAAAATCAGAAGTGGCCCACAAGTGGGCAAGGTGGCTACACAACCCCTGCCGCCTAGGGGGTCCCCTCCGCTTCAGACCGGGGGACAAAATCAGAAGTGGCCCACAAGTGGGCAAGGTGGCTACATAACCCCTGCCGCCTAGGGGGTCCCCTCCGCTTCAGAGCGGGGGACAAAATCAGAAGTGGCCCACAAGTGGGCAAGGCGACTACATAACCCCTGCCGCCTAGGGGGTCCCCTCCGCTTCAGACCGGGGGACAAAATCAGAAGTGGCCCACAAGTTGGCAAGGCGGCTACATAACCCCTGCCGCCTAGGGGGTCCCCTCTGCTTCAGAGCGGGGGAAAAAATCAGAAGTGGCCCACAAGTGGGCAAGGTGGCTACATAACCCCTGCCGCCTAGGGGGTCCCCTCCGCTTCAGAGCGGGGGACAAAATCAGAAGTGGCCCACAAGTGGGCAAGGCGGCTACATAACCCCTGCCGCCTAGGGGGTCCCCTCCGCTTCAGAGCGGGGGAAAAAATCAGAAGTGGCCCACAAGTGGGCAAGGTGGCTACACAACCCCTGCCGCCTAGGGGGTCCACTCCGCTTGAGACCGGGGGACAAAATCAGACGTGGCCCACAAGTGGGCAAGGTGGCTACATAACCCCTGCCGCCTAGGGGGTCCGCTCCGCTTCAGAGCGGGGGACAAAATCAGAAGTGGCCCACAAGTGGGCAAGGTGGCTACATAACCCCTGCCGCCTAGGGGGTCCCCACCGCTTCAGAGCGGGGGACAAAATCAGAAGTGGCCCACAAGTGGGCAAGGCGGCTACATAACCCCTGCCGCCTAGGGGGTCCCCTCCGCTTCAGAGCGGGGGACAAAATCAGAAGTGGCCCACAAGTGGGCAAGGTGGCTACATAACCCCTGCCGCCTAGGGGGTCCCCTCCGCTTCAGAGCGGGGGACAAAATCAGAAGTGGCCCACAAGTGGGCAAGG
This sequence comes from Eutreptiella sp. 'Long Island Sound 2002', assembly GCA_964036045.1. NCBI lineage: Eukaryota > Euglenozoa > Euglenophyceae > Eutreptiales > Eutreptiaceae > Eutreptiella > Eutreptiella sp. 'Long Island Sound 2002'. Next base: position 83,186,615 of record OZ038383.1, on the reverse strand, counting down.
CGACTACATAAACCCTACTGCCTAGGGGGTCCCCTCCGCTTCAAACCGGGGGACAAAATCAGAAGTGGCCCACAAGTGGGCAAGGTGGCTACATAACCCCTGCCGCCTAGGGGGTCCCCTCCGCCTCAGAGCGGGGGACAAAATCAGAAGTGGCCCACAAGTGGGCAAGGTGGCTACACAACCCCTGCCGCCTAGGGGGTCCCCTCCGCTTCAGACCGGGGGAGAAAATCAGAAGTGGCCCACAAGTGGGCAAGGTGGCTACATAACCCCTGCCGCCTAGGGGGTCCCCTCCGCTTCAGAGCGGGGGACAAAAGCAGAAGTGGCCCACAAGTGGGCAAGGTGGCTACATAACCCCTGCCGCCTGGGGGATCCCCACCGCTTCAGAGCGGGGGACAAAATCAGAAGTGGGCAAGGCGGCTACATAACCCCTGCCGCCTAGGGGGTCCCCTCCGCTTCAAACCGGGGGACAAAATCAGAAGTGGCCCACAAGTGGGCAAGGTGGCTGCATGACCCCTGCCGCCTATGGGGTCCCCTCCGCTTCACAACAAGGGACAAAATCAGAAGTGGCCCACAAGTGGGCAAGGTGGCTACATAACCCCTGCCGCCTGGGGGATCCCCTCCGCTTCAGAGCGGGGGACAAAATCAGAAGTGGCCCACAAGTGGGCAAGGCGGCTACATAACCCCTGCCGCCTAGGGGGTCCCCTCCGCTTGAGAGCGGGGGAAAAAATCAGAAGTGGCCCACAAGTGGGCAAGGCGGCTACATAACCCCTGCCGCCTAGGGGGTCCCCTCCGCTTCAGAGCGGGGGACAAAATCAGAAGTGGCCCACAAGTGGGCAAGGCGGCTACATAACCCCTGCCGCCTAGGGGGTCCCCTCTGCTTCAGAGCATGGGACAAAATCAGAAGTGGCCCACAAGTGGGCAAGGCGGCTACATAACCCCTGCCACCTAGGGGGTCCCCTCTGCTTCACACCAGGGGACAAAATCAGAATTGGCCCACAAGTGGGCAAGGCGGCTACATAACCCCTGCCGCCTAGGGAGTCCCCTCCGCTTCAGAGCGGGGGACAAAATAAGAAGTGGCCCACAAGTGGGCAAGGTGGCTACATAACCCCTGCTGCCTGGGGGATCCCCACCGCTTCAGACCAGGGGACAAAATCAGAAGTGGCCCACAAGTGGGCAAGGTGGCTACATAACCCCTGCCGCCTAGGGGATCCCCTCCGCTTCAGAGCGGGGGACAAAATCAGAAGTGGCCCACAAGTGGGCAAGGCGGCTACATAACCCCTGCCGCCTAGGGGGTCCCCTCCGCTTCAGAGCGGGGGACAAAATCAGAAGTGGCCCACAAGTGGGCAAGGCGGCTACATAACCCCTGCCGCCTAGGGGGTCGCTTCGGCTTCACAGCGGGGGACAAAATCAGAAGTGGCCCACAAGTGGGCAAGGCGGCTACGTAACCGCTGCCGCCTATGATGTCCCCTCCGCTTCAGAGCGGGGGACAAAATCAGAAGTGGCGCACAAGTGGGCAAGGTGGCTACATAACCCCTGCCGCCTAGGGGGTCCCCTCCGCTTCAGAGCGGGGGACAAAATCAGAAGTGGCCGACAAGTGGGCAAGGCGACTACATGACCCCTGCCGCCTAGGGGGTCCCCTCCGCTTCAGAGCGGGGGACAGAATCAGGAGTGGCCCACAAGTGGGCAAGGTGGCTACATAACCCCTGCCGCCCGGGGGATCCCAACCGCTTCGGAGCGGGGGACAAAATCAGAAGTGGCCCACAAGCGGGCAAGGCGACTACATAACCCCTGCCGCCTAGGGGGTCCCCTCCGCTTCGGAGCGGGGGACAAAATCAGAAGTGGCCCACAAGTGGGCAAGGCGGCTACATAACCCCTGCCGCCTAGGGGGTCCCCTCTGCTTCACACCAGGGGCCAAAATCAGAAGTGGCCCACAAGTGGGCAAGGTGGCTACATAACCCCTGCCGCCTAGGGAGTCCCCTCCGCTTCAGAGCGGGGGACAAAATCAGAAGTGGCCGACAAGTGGGCAAGGTGGCTACATGACCCCTGCCGCCTAGGGGGTCCCCTCCGCTTCAGAGCGGGGGACAGAATCAGGAGTGGCCCACAAGTGGGCAAGGTGGCTACACAACCCCTGCCGCCCGGGGGATCCCAACCGCTTCAGAGCGGGGGACAAAATTAGGAGTGGCCCACAAGCGGGCAAGGCGCCTACATAACCCCTGCCGCCTAGGGGGTCCCCTCCGCTTCGGAGCGGGGGACAAAATCAGAATTGGCCCACAAGTGGGCAAGGTGGCTGCATAACCCTGCCGCCTTGGGGGTCCCCTCCGCTTCAGAGCGGGGGACAAAATCAGAAGTGGCCCACAAGTGGGCAAGGTGGCTACATAACCCCTGCCGCCTTGGGGGTCCCCACCGCTTCAGAGCGGGGGACAAAATCAGAAGTGGCGCACAAGTGGGCAAGGCGGCTGCATAACCCCTGCCGCCTAGGGGGTCCCCTCCGCTTCCGACTGGGGGACAAAATCAGAAGTGGCCCACAAGTGGGCAAGGTGGCTACATAACCCCTGCCGCCTACGGGGTCCCCTCCGCTTCAAACCGGGGGACAAAATCAGAAGTGGCCCACAAGTGGGCAAGGCGGCTGCATAACCCCTGCCGCCTAGGGGCGCCCCTCCGCTTCAGAGCGGGGGACAAAATCAGAAGTGGCCCACAAGTGGGCAAGGTGGCTACATAACCCCTGCCGCCTAGGGGGTCCCCTCCGCTTCAGAGCGGGGGACAAAATCAGAAGTGGCCCACAAGTGGGCAAGGTGGCTACATAACCCCTGCCGCCCGGGGGATCCCCACCGCTTTAAAGCGGGGGACAAAATCAGAAGTGGCCGACAAGTGGGCAAGGCGGCTACATAACCCCTGCCGCCTAGGGGGTCCCCTCCGCTTCAGAGTGGGGACAAAATCAGAAGTGGCCCACAAGTGGGCAAGGTGGCTACATAACCCCTGCCGCCTAGGGGGTCCCCTCCGCTTCAGAGCGGGGGACAAAATCAGAAGTGGCCCACAAGTGGGCAAGGCGGCTACATAACCCCTGCCGCCTAGGGGGTCCCCTCCGCTTCCGACTGCGGGACAAAATCAGAAGTGGCCCACAAGTGGGCAAGGTGGCTACATGACCCCTGCCGCCTATGGGGTCCGCTCCGCTTTAGAGCGGGGGACAAAATCAGAAGTGGCCCACAAGTGGGCAAGGCGGCTGCATAACCCCTGCCGTCTAGGGGGATTCCCCCCTTACCTCGTGACATCCACAGCTCATAGACGGTCTCAGAGCGGGGGGCAGAATCAGAAGTGGCCCACAAGTGGGCAAGGTGGCTGCATGACCCCTGCCGCCTAGGGGGTCCCCTCCGCTTCACAACAAGGGACAAAATCAGAAGTGGCCCACAAGTGGGCAAGGTGGCTACATAACCCCTGCCGCCCAGGGGATCCCCATCGCTTCAGAGCGGGGGACAAAATCAGAAGTGGCCCACAAGTGGGCAAGGCGGCTACATAACCCCTGCCGCCTAGGGGGTCCCCTCCGCTTCAGAGCGGGGGACAAAATCAGAAGTGGCCCACAAGTGGGCAAGGCGGCTACATAACCCCTGCCGCCTAGGGGGTCCCCTCCGCTTCAGAGCGGGGGACAAAATCAGAAGTGGCCCACAAGTGGGCAAGGTGGCTAGATAACCCCTGCCGCCTACGGGGATCCCCACCGCTTCAGAGCGGGGGACAAAATCAGAAGTGGCCCACAAGTGGGCAAGGTGGCTACATAACCCCTGCCGCCTAGGGGGTCCCCTCCGCTTCAAACCGGGGGACAAAATCAGAAGTGGCCCACAAGTGGGCAAGGCGGCTACATAACCCCTGCCACCTAGGGGGTCCCCTCCGCTTCAGACCGGGGGACAAAATCAGAAGTGGCCCACAAGTGGGCAAGGTGGCTACATAACCCCTGCCGCCTAGGGGGTCCCCTCCGCTTCAGAGCGGGGGACAAAATGAGGAGTGGCCCACAAGTGGGCAAGGTGGCTACATAACCCCTGCCGCCTAGGGGGTCCCCTCCGCTTCAGAGCGGGGGACAAAATCACAAGTGGCCCACAAGTGGGCAAGGCGGCTACATAACCCCTGCCGCCTAGGGGGTCCCCCCCGCTTCAGACCGGGGGACAAAATCAGAAGTGGCCCACAAGTGGGAAAGGTGGCTACATAACCCCATGCCGCCTAGTGGGTCCCCTCCGCTTTAGAGCGGGGGACAAAATCAGAAGTGGCCCACAAGTGGGCAAGGCGGCTACATAACCCCTGCCACCTAGGGGGTCCCCTCCGCTTCAGACCGGGGGACAAAATCAGAAATGGCCCACAAGTGGGCAAGGTGGCTACATGACCCCTGCCGCCTAGGGGGTCCCCTCCGCTTCAGAGAGGGGGACAAAATCAGAAGTGGCCCACAAGTGGGCAAGGTGGCTGCATAACCCTGCCGCCTAGGGGGTCCCCTCCGCTTTAGAGCGGGGGACAAAATCAGAAGTGGCCCACAAGTGGGCAAGGCGGCTACATAACCCCTGCCGCCTAGGGGGCCCCCTCCGCTTCAAGGCGGGGGACAAAATCAGAAGTGGCCCACAAGTGGGCAAGGCGGCTACATAACCCCTGCCACCTAGGGGGTCCCCTCCGCATCAGACCGGGGACAAAATCAGAAGTGGCCCACAAGTGGGCAAGGTGGCTACATAACCCCTGCCGTCTAGGCGGTCCCCTCCGCTTCAGAGCGGGGGACAAAATTAGGAGTGGCCCACAAGTGGGCAAGGTGGCTACATAACCCCTGCCGCCTAGGGGGTCCCCTCCGCTTCAGACCGGGGGACAAAATCACAAGTGGCCCACAAGTGGGCAAGGTGGCTACATGACCCCTGCCGCCTAGGGGGTCCCCTCCGCTTCAAACCGGGGGACAAAATCAGAAGTGGCCCACAAGTGGGCAAGGCGGATACATAACCCCTGCCGCCTAGGGGGTCCCCTCCGCTTCAGAGCCGGGGACAAAATCAGAAGTGGCCCACAAGTGGGCAAGGCGGCTACATAACCCCTGCCGCCTAGGGGGTCCCCTCCGCTTCAAACCGGGGGAGAAAATCAGAGGTTGCCCACAAGTGGGCAAGGTGGCTACATGACCCCTGCCGCCTAGGGGGTCCCCTCCGCTTCAAACCGGGGGACAAAATCAGAAGTGGCCCACAAGTGGGCAAGGCGGCTACATAACCCCTGCCGCGTAGGGGGTCCCCCCCGCTTGAGACCGGGGGACAAAATCAGAAGTGGCCCACAAGTGGGCAAGGTGGCTACATAACCCTGCCACCTTGGGGGTCCCCTCCGCTTCAGACCGGGGGACAAAATCACAAGTGGCCCACAAGTGGGCAAGGTGGCTACATGACCCCTGCCGCCTAGGGGGTCCCCTCCGCTTCAAACCGGGGGACAAAATCAGAAGTGGCCCACAAGTGGGCAAGGCGGATACATAACCCCTGCCGCCTAGGGGGTCCCCTCCGCTTCAGAGCCGGGGACAAAATCAGAAGTGGCCCACAAGTGGGCAAGGCGGCTACATAACCCCTGCCGCCTAGGGGGTCCCCTCCGCTTCAAACCGGGGGAGAAAATCAGAGGTGGCCCACAAGTGGGCAAGGTGGCTACATGACCCCTGCCGCCTAGGGGGTCCCCTCCGCTTCAAACCGGGGGACAAAATCAGAAGTGGCCCACAAGTGGGCAAGGCGGCTACATAACCCCTGCCGCCTAGGGGGTCCCCTCCGCGCCAGAGCGGGGGACAAAATCAGAAGTGGCCCACAAGTGGGCAAGGTGGCTACATAACCCTGCCACCTTGGGGGTCCCCTCCGCTTCAGACCGGGGGACAAAATCAGAAGTGGCCCACAAGTGGGCAAGGTGGCTACATAACCCGTGCCGCCTAGGGGGTCCCCTCCGCTTCAGAGCGGGGGACAAAATCAGAAGTGGCCCACAAGTGGGCAAGGCGGCTACATAACCCCTGCCACCTAGAGGGTCCCCTCCGCTTCAAACCGGGGGACAAAATCAGAAGTGGCCCACAAGTGGGCAAGGTGGCTACATAACCCCTGCCGCCTAGGGGGTCCCCTCCGCTTCAGAGAGGGGGACAAAATCAGAAGTGGCCCACAAGTGGGCAAGGTGGCTGCATAACCCTGCCGCCTAGGGGGTCCCCTCCGCTTCACAGCGGGGGACAAAATCAGAAGTGGCCCACAAGTGGGCAAGGCGGCTACATAACCCCTGCCGCCTAGGGGGTCCCCTCCGCTTCAGAGCGGGGGACAAAATCAGAAGTGGCCCACAAGTGGGCAAGGTGGCTACATAACCCCTGCCGCCTAGGGGGATCCCCACCGCTTCAGACCGGGGGACAAAATCAGAAGTGGCCCACAAGTGGGCAAGGTGGCTGCATAACCCCTGCCGCCTAGGGGGTCCCCTCCGCTTCAGAGCGGGGGACAAAATCATGAGTGGCCCACAAGTGGGCAAGGTGGCTACATAACCCCTGCCGCCTAGGGGGTCCCCTCCGCTTCAAACCGGGGGACAAAATCAGAAGTGGCCCACAAGTGGGCAAGGCGGCTACATAACCCCTGCCACCTAGGGGGTCCCCTCCGCTTCAGAGCGGGGGACAAAATCATGAGTGGCCCACAAGTGGGCAAGGTGGCTACATAACCCCTGCGGCCTAGGGGGTCCCCTCCGCTTCAAACCGGGGGACAAAATCAGAAGTGGCCCACAAGTGGGCAAGGTGGCTACATAACCCCTGCCGCCTAGGGGGTCCCCTCCGCTTCAAACCGGGGGACAAAATCAGAAGTGGCCCACAAGTGGGCAAGGTGGCTACATAACCCCTGCCGCCTAGGGGGTCCCCTCCGCTTCAGAGTGGGGACAAAATCAGAAGTGGCCCACAAGTGGGCAAGGTGGCTACATAACCCCTGCCGCCTAGGGGGTCCCCTCCGCTTCAGAGCGGGGGACAAAATCAGAAGTGGCCCACAAGTGGGCAAGGCGGCTACATAACCCGTGCCGCCTAGGGGGTCCCCTCCGCTTCCGACTGGGGGACAAAATCAGAAGTGGCCCACAAGTGGGCAAGGTGGCTACATGACCCCTGCCGCCTATGGGGTCCGCTCCGCTTTAGAGCGGGGGACAAAATCAGAAGTGGCCCACAAGTGGGCAAGGCGGCTGCATAACCCCTGCCGTCTAGGGGGATTCCCCCCTTACCTCGTGACATCCACAGCTCATAGACGGTCTCAGAGCGGGGGGCAGAATCAGAAGTGGCCCACAAGTGGGCAAGGAGGCTGCATGACCCCTGCCGCCTAGGGGGTCCCCTCCGCTTCACAACAAGGGACAAAATCAGAAGTGGCCCACAAGTGGGCAAGGTGGCTACATAACCCCTGCCGCCCAGGGGATCCCCATCGCTTCAGAGCGGGGGACAAAATCAGAAGTGGCCCACAAGTGGGCAAGGCGGCTACATAACCCCTGCCGCCTAGGGGGTCCCCTCCGCTTCAGAGCGGGGGACAAAATCAGAAGTGGCCCACAAGTGGGCAAGGCGGCTACATAACCCCTGCCGCCTAGGGGGTCCCCTCCGCTTCAGAGCGGGGGACAAAATCAGAAGTGGCCCACAAGTGGGCAAGGTGGCTAGATAACCCCTGCCGCCTACGGGGATCCCCACCGCTTCAGAGCGGGGGACAAAATCAGAAGTGGCCCACAAGTGGGCAAGGTGGCTACATAACCCCTGCCGCCTAGGGGGTCCCCTCCGCTTCAAACCGGGGGACAAAATCAGAAGTGGCCCACAAGTGGGCAAGGCGGCTACATAACCCCTGCCACCTAGGGGGTCCCCTCCGCTTCAGACCGGGGGACAAAATCAGAAGTGGCCCACAAGTGGGCAAGGTGGCTACATAACCCCTGCCGCCTAGGGGGTCCCCTCCGCTTCAGAGCGGGGGACAAAATGAGGAGTGGCCCACAAGTGGGCAAGGTGGCTACATAACCCCTGCCGCCTAGGGGGTCCCCTCCGCTTCAGAGCGGGGGACAAAATCACAAGTGGCCCACAAGTGGGCAAGGCGGCTACATAACCCCTGCCGCCTAGGGGGTCCCCCCCGCTTCAGACCGGGGGACAAAATCAGAAGTGGCCCACAAGTGGGAAAGGTGGCTACATAACCCCATGCCGCCTAGTGGGTCCCCTCCGCTTCAGACCGGGGGACAAAATCAGAAGTGGCCCACAAGTGGGCAAGGCGGCTACATAACCCCTGCCACCTAGGGGGTCCCCTCCGCTTCAGACCGGGGGACAAAATCAGAAATGGCCCACAAGTGGGCAAGGTGGCTACATGACCCCTGCCGCCTAGGGGGTCCCCTCCGCTTCAGAGAGGGGGACAAAATCAGAAGTGGCCCACAAGTGGGCAAGGTGGCTGCATAACCCTGCCGCCTAGGGGGTCCCCTCCGCTTTAGAGCGGGGGACAAAATCAGAAGTGGCCCACAAGTGGGCAAGGCGGCTACATAACCCCTGCCGCCTAGGGGGTCCCCTCCGCTTCAAGGCGGGGGACAAAATCAGAAGTGGCCCACAAGTGGGCAAGGCGGCTACATAACCCCTGCCACCTAGGGGGTCCCCTCCGCATCAGACCGGGGACAAAATCAGAAGTGGCCCACAAGTGGGCAAGGTGGCTACATAACCCCTGCCGTCTAGGCGGTCCCCTCCGCTTCAGAGCGGGGGACAAAATTAGGAGTGGCCCACAAGTGGGCAAGGTGGCTACATAACCCCTGCCGCCTAGGAGGTCCCCTCCGCTTCAGACCGGGGGACAAAATCACAAGTGGCCCACAAGTGGGCAAGGTGGCTACATGACCCCTGCCGCCTAGGGGGTCCCCTCCGCTTCAAACCGGGGGACAAAATCAGAAGTGGCCCACAAGTGGGCAAGGCGGATACATAACCCCTGCCGCCTAGGGGGTCCCCTCCGCTTCAGAGCCGGGGACAAAATCAGAAGTGGCCCACAAGTGGGCAAGGCGGCTACATAACCCCTGCCGCCTAGGGGGTCCCCTCCGCTTCAAACCGGGGGAGAAAATCAGAGGTGGCCCACAAAGGGGCAAGGCGGCTACATAACCCTTGCCGCCTAGGGGGTCCCCTCCGCTTCAGAGCGGGGGACAAAATCACAAGTGGCCCACAAGTGGGCAAGGTGGCTACATGACCCCTGCCGCCTAGGGGGTCCCCTCCGCTTCAAACCGGGGGACAAAATCAGAAGTGGCCCACAAGTGGGCAAGGCGGCTACATAACCCCTGCCGCGTAGGGGGTCCCCCCCGCTTGAGACCGGGGGACAAAATCAGAAGTGGCCCACAAGTGGGCAAGGCGGCTACATAACCCCTGCCGCCTAGGGGGTCCCCTCCGCGCCAGAGCGGGGGACAAAATCAGAAGTGGCCCACAAGTGGGCAAGGTGGCTACATAACCCTGCCGCCTTGGGGGTCCCCTCCGCTTCAGACCGGGGGACAAAATCAGAAGTGGCCCACAAGTGGGCAAGGTGGCTACATAACCCGTGCCGCCTAGGGGGTCCCCTCCGCTTCAGACCGGGGGACAAAATCAGAAGTGGCCCACAAGTGGGCAAGGCGGCTACATAACCCCTGCCACCTAGAGGGTCCCCTCCGCTTCAAACCGGGGGACAAAATCAGAAGTGGCCCACAAGTGGGCAAGGTGGCTACATAACCCCTGCCACCTAGGGGGTCCCCTCCGCTTCAGAGCGGGGGACAAAATCATGAGTGGCCCACAAGTGGGCAAGGTGGCTACATAACCCCTGCCGCCTAGGGGGTCCCCTCCGCTTCAAACCGGGGGACAAAATCAGAAGTGGCCCACAAGTGGGCAAGGTGGCTGCATAACCCTGCCGCCTAGGGGGTCCCCTCCGCTTCACAGCGGGGGACAAAATCAGAACTGGCCCACAAGTGGGCAAGGCGGCTACATAACCCCTGCCACCTAGGGGGTCCCCTCCGCTTCAGAGAGGGGGACAAAATCAGAAGTGGCCCACAAGTGGGCAAGGCGGCTACATAACCCCTGCCACCTAGGGGGTCCCCTCCGCTTCAGAGCGGGGGACAAAATCATGAGTGGCCCACAAGTGGGCAAGGCGGCTACATAACCCCTGCCACCTAGAGGGTCCCCTCCGCTTCAAACCGGGGGACAAAATCAGAAGTGGCCCACAAGTGGGCAAGGTGGCTGCATAACCCTGCCGCCTAGGGGGTCCCCTCCGCTTCACAGCGGGGGACAAAATCAGAAGTGGCCCACAAGTGGGCAAGGCGGCTACATAACCCCTGCCGCCTAGGGGGTCCCCTCCGCTTCAGAGCGGGGGACAAAATAAGAAGTGGCCCACAAGTGGGCAAGGTGGCTACATAACCCCTGCCGCCTAGGGGGATCCCCACCGCTTCAGACCGGGGGACAAAATCAGAAGTGGCCCACAAGTGGGCAAGGTGGCTGCATAACCCCTGCCGCCTAGGGGGTCCCCTCCGCTTCAGAGCGGGGGACAAAATCATGAGTGGCCCACAAGTGGGCAAGGTGGCTACATAACCCCTGCCGCCTAGGGGGTCCCCTCCGCTTCAAACCGGGGGACAAAATCAGAAGTGGCCCACAAGTGGGCAAGGCGGCTACATAACCCCTGCCACCTAGGGGGTCCCCTCCGCTTCAGAGCGGGGGACAAAATCATGAGTGGCCCACAAGTGGGCAAGGTGGCTACATAACCCCTGCCGCCTAGGGGGTCCCCTCCGCTTCAAACCGGGGGACAAAATCAGAAGTGGCCCACAAGTGGGCAAGGTGGCTACATAACCCCTGCCGCCTAGGGGGTCCCCTCCGCTTCAAACCGGGGGACAAAATCAGAAGTGGCCCACAAGTGGGCAAGGTGGCTACATAACCCTTGCCGTCTAGGGGGTCTCCTTCGCTTCAGAGCGGGGGACAAAATTAGGAGTGACCCACAAGTGGGCAAGGTGGCTACATAACCCCTGCCGTCTAGGGGGTCCCCTCCGCTTCAGAGCGGGGGACAAAATCAGAAGTGGCCCACAAGTGGGCAAGGTGGCTACATGACCCCTGCCGCCTAGGGGGTCCCCTCCGCTTCAAACCGGGGGACAAAATCAGAAGTGGCCCACAAGTGGGCAAGGCGGATACATAACCCCTGCCGCCTAGGGGGTCCCCCCCGCTTCAAACCGGGGGACAAAATCAGAAGTGGCCCACAATTGGGCATGGTGGCTACATAACCCCTGCCGCCTAGGGGGTCCCCTCCGCTTCAGAGCGGGGGACAAAATCATGAGTGGCCCACAAGTGGGCAAGGTGGCTACATAACCCCTGCCGCCTAGGGGGTCCCCTCCGCTTCAAACCGGGGGACAAAATCAGAAGTGGCCCACAAGTGGGCAAGGTGGCTACATAACCCCTGCCGTCTAGGGGGTCCCCTTCGCTTCAGAGCGGGGGACAAAATTAGGAGTGGCCCACAAGTGGGCAAGGTGGCTACATAACCCCTGCCGTCTAGGGGGTCCCCTCCGCTTCAGAGCGGGGGACAAAATCACAAGTGGTCCACAAGTGGGCAAGGTGGCTACATGACCCCTGCCGCCTAGGGGGTCCCCTCCGCTTCAAACCGGGGGACAAAATCAGAAGTGGCCCACAAGTGGGCAAGGCGGCTACATAACCCCTGCCGCGTAGGGGGTCCCCCCCGCTTGAGACCGGGGGACAAAATCAGAAGTGGCCCACAAGTGGGCAAGGCGGCTACATAACCCCTGCCACCTAGGGGGTCCCCTCCGCGCCAGAGCGGGGGACAAAATCAGAAGTGGCCCACAAGTGGGCAAGGTGGCTACATAACCCTGCCGCCTTGGGGGTCCCCTCCGCTTCAGACCGGGGGACAAAATCAGAAGTGGCCCACAAGTGGGCAAGGCGGCTACATAACCCCTGCCGCCTAGGGGGTCCCCTCCGCTTCAGACCGGGGGACAAAATCAGAAGTGGCCCACAAGTGGGCAAGGCGGCTACATAACCCCTGCCGCCTAGAGGGTCCCCTCCGCTTCAAACCGGGGGACAAAATCAGAAGTGGCCCACAAGTGGGCAAGGTGGCTACATAACCCCTGCCGCCTAGGGGGTCCCCTCCGCTTCAGAGAGGGGGACAAAATCAGAAGTGGCCCACAAGTGGGCAAGGTAGCTGCATAACCCTGCCGCCTAGGGGGTCCCCTCCGCTTCAGAGCGGGGGACAAAATCAGAAGTGGCCCACAAGTGGGCAAGGCGGCTACATAACCCGTGCCGCCTAGGGGGTCCCCTCCGCTTCAAACCGGGGGACAAAATCAGAAGTGGCCCACAAGTGGGCAAGGTGGCTACATAACCCCTGCCGCCTAGGGGGTCCCCTCCGCTTCAGACCGGGGGACAAAATCAGAAGTGGCCCACAAGCGGGCAAGGCGGCTGCATAACCCCTGCCGCCTAGGGGGTCCCCTCCGCTTCAGAGCGGGGGACAAAATCATGAGTGGCCCACAAGTGGGCAAGGTGGCTACATAACCCCTGCCGCCTAGGGGGTCCCCTCCGCTTCAAACCGGGGGACAAAATCAGAAGTGGCCCACAAGTGGGCAAGGCGGCTACATAACCCCTGCCACCTAGGGGGTCCCCTCCGCTTCAGACCGGGGACAAAATCAGAAGTGGCCCACAAGTGGGCAAGGTGGCTACATAACCCCTGCCGTCTAGGGGGTCCCCTTCGCTTCAGAGCGGGGGACAAAATTAGGAGTGGCCCACAAGTGGGCAAGGTGGCTACATAACCCCTGCCGTCTAGGGGGTCCCCTCCGCTTCAGAGCGGGGGACAAAATCACAAGTGGCCCACAAGTGGGCAAGGTGGCTACATGACCCCTGCCGCCTAGGGGGTCCCCTCCGCTTGAGACCGGGGGACAAAATCAGAAGTGGCCCACAAGTGGGCAAGGCGGATACATAACCCCTGCCGCCTAGGGGGTCCCCCCCGCTTCAAACCAGGGGACAAAATCAGAAGTGGCCCACAATTGGGCATGGTGGCTACATAATCCCTGCCACCTAGGGGGTCCCCTCCGCGCCAGAGCGGGGGACAAAATCAGAGGTGGCCCACAAGTGGGCAAGGTGGCTGCATAACCCTGCCACCTAGGGGGTCCCCTCCGCTTCAGACCGGGGGACAAAATCAGAAGTGGCCCACAAGTGGGCAAGGCGGCTACATAACCCCTGCCACCCAGGGGGTCCCCTCCGCTTCAGAGCGGGGGACAAAATCACAAGTGGCCCACAAGTGGGCAAGGTGGCTACATGACCCCTGCCGCCTAGGGGGTCCCCTCCGCTTCAAACCGGGGGACAAAATCAGAAGTGGCCCACAAGTGGGCAAGGCGGCTACATAACCCCTGCCGCGTAGGGGGTCCCCTCCGCTTGAGACCAGGGGACAAAATCAGAAGTGGCCCACAATTGGGCAAGGCGGCTACATAACCCCTGCCGCCTAGGGGGTCCCCTCCGCGCCAGAGCGGGGGACAAAATCAGAAGTGGCCCACAAGTGGGCAAGGTGGCTGCATAACCCTTGCCGTCTAGGGGGTCTCCTTCGCTTCAGAGCGGGGGACAAAATTAGGAGTGGCCCACAAGTGGGCAAGGTGGCTACATAACCCCTGCCGTCTAGGGGGTCCCCTCCGCTTCAGAGCGGGGGACAAAATCACAAGTGGCCCACAAGTGGGCAAGGTGGCTACATGACCCCTGCCGCCTAGGGGGTCCCCTCCGCTTCAAACCGGCAGACAAAATCAGAAGTGGCCCACAAGTGGGCAAGGCGGATACATAACCCCTGCCGCCTAGGGGGTCCCCCCCGCTTCAAACCGGGGGACAAAATCAGAAGTGGCCCACAATTGGGCATGGTGGCTACATAACCCCTGCCGTCTAGGGGGTCCCCTCCGCTTCAGAGCGGGGGACAAAATCATGAGTGGCCCACAAGTGGGCAAGGTGGCTACATAACCCGTGCCGCCTAGGGGGTCCCCCCCGCTTCAAACCGGGGGACAAAATCAGAAGTGGCCCACAAGTGGGCAAGGCGGCTACATAACCCCTGCCACCTAGGGGGTCCCCTCCGCTTCAGACCGGGGACAAAATCAGAAGTGGCCCACAAGTGGGCAAGGTGGCTACATAACCCCTGCCGTCTAGGGGGTCTCCTTCGCTTCAGAGCGGGGGACAAAATTAGGAGTGGCCCACAAGTGGGCAAGGTGGCTACATAACCCCTGCCGTCTAGGGGGTCCCCTCCGCTTCAGAGCGGGGGACAAAATCACAAGTGGCCCACAAGTGGGCAAGGTGGCTACATGACCCCTGCCGCCTAGGGGGTCCCCTCCGCTTCAAACCGGGGGACAAAATCAGAAGTGGCCCACAAGTGGGCAAGGCGGCTACATAACCCCTGCCGCGTAGGGGGTCCCCCCCGCTTGAGACCGGGGGACAAAATCAGAAGTGGCCCACAAGTGGGCAAGGCGGCTACATAACCCCTGCCGCCTAGGGGGTCCCCTCCGCGCCAGAGCGGGGGACAAAATCAGAAGTGGCCCACAAGTGGGCAAGGTGGCTACATAACCCTGCCGCCTTGGGGGTCCCCTCCGCTTCAGACCAGGGGACAAAATCAGAAGTGGCCCACAAGTGGGCAAGGCGGCTACATAACCCCTGCCGCCTAGGGGGTCCCCTCCGCTTCAGACCGGGGGACAAAATCAGAAGTGGCCCACAAGTGGGCAAGGCGGCTACATAACCCCTGCCACCTAGAGGGTCCCCTCCGCTTCAAACCGGGGGACAAAATCAGAAGTGGCCCACAAGTGGGCAAGGTGGCTACATAACCCCTGCCGCCTAGGGGGTCCCCTCCGCTTCAGAGAGGGGGACAAAATCAGAAGTGGCCCACAAGTGGGCAAGGTGGCTGCATAACCCTGCCGCCTAGGGGGTCCCCTCCGCTTCAGAGCGGGGGACAAAATCAGAAGTGGCCCACAAGTGGGCAAGGCGGCTACATAACCCCTGCCGCCTAGGGGGTCCCCTCCGCTTCAGAGAGGGGGACAAAATCAGAAGTGGCCCACAAGTGGGCAAGGCGGCTACATAACCCTTGCCGCCTAGGGGGTCCCCTCCGCTTCAGAGAGGGGGACAAAATCAGAAGTGGCCCACAAGTGGGCAAGGTGGCTGCATAACCCTGCCGCCTAGGGGGTCCCCTCCGCTTCAGAGCGGGGGACAAAATCAGAAGTGGCCCACAAGTGGGCAAGGCGGCTACATAACCCCTGCCGCCTAGGGGGTCCCCTCCGCTTGAGCGCGGGGAAAAAAATCAGAAGTGGCCAACAAGTGGGCAAGGTGGCTACATGACCCCTGCCCCCTACGGGGTCCCCTTGACTTTAGAGCGGGGAACAAAATCAGAAGTGGCCCACAAGTGGGCAAGGCGGCTACATAACCCCTGCCACCTAGAGGGTCCCCTCCGCTTCAAACCGGGGGACAAAATCAGAAGTGGCCCACAAGTGGGCAAGGTGGCTACATAACCCCTGCCGCCTAGGGGGTCCCCTCCGCTTCAGAGAGGGGGACAAAATCAGAAGTGGCCCACAAGTGGGCAAGGTGGCTGCATAACCCTGCCGCCTAGGGGGTCCCCTCCGCTTCAGAGCGGGGGACAAAATCAGAAGTGGCCCACAAGTGGGCAAGGCGGCTACATAACCCGTGCCGCCTAGGGGGTCCCCTCCGCTTCAGAGCGGGGGACAAAATCAGAAGTGGCCCACAAGTGGGCAAGGTGGCTACATAACACCTGCCGCCTAGGGGGATCCCCACCGCTTCAGACCGGGGGACAAAATCAGAAGTGGCCCACAAGTGGGCAAGGTGGCTGCATAACCCTGCCGCCTAGGGGGTCCCCTCCGCTTCAGAGCGGGGGACAAAATCATGAGTGGCCCACAAGTGGGCAAGGTGGCTACATAACCCCTGCCGCCTAGGGGGTCCCCTCCGCTTCAAACCGGGGGACAAAATCAGAAGTGGCCCACAAGTGGGCAAGGCGGCTACATAACCCCTGCCACCTAGGGGGTCCCCTCCGCTTCAGACCGGGGACAAAATCAGAAGTGGCCCACAAGTGGGCAAGGTGGCTACATAACCCCTGCCGTCTAGGGGGTCCCCTTCGCTTCAGAGCGGGGGACAAAATTAGGAGTGGCCCACAAGTGGGCAAGGTGGCTACATAACCCCTGCCGTCTAGGGGGTCCCCTCCGCTTCAGAGCGGGGGACAAAATCACAAGTGGCCCACAAGTGGGCAAGGTGGCTACATGACCCCTGCCGCCTAGGGGGTCCCCTCCGCTTCAAACCGGGGGACAAAATCAGAAGTGGCCCACAAGTGGGCAAGGCGGATACATAACCCCTGCCGCCTAGGGGGTCCCCTCCGCTTCAAACCAGGGGACAAAATCAGAAGTGGCCCACAATTGGGCATGGTGGCTACATAATCCCTGCCGCCTAGGGGGTCACCTCCGCGCCAGAGCGGGGGACAAAATCAGAGGTGGCCCACAAGTGGGCAAGGTGGCTGCATAACCCTGCCACCTAGGGGGTCCCCTCCGCTTCAGACCGGGGGACAAAATCAGAAGTGGCCCACAAGTGGGCAAGGCGGCTACATAACCCCTGCCACCTAGGGGGTCCCCTCCGCTTCAGAGCGGGGGACAAAATCACAAGTGGCCCACAAGTGGGCAAGGTGGCTACATGACCCCTGCCGCCTAGGGGGTCCCCTCCGCTTCAAACCGGGGGACAAAATCAGAAGTGGCCCACAAGTGGGCAAGGCGGCTACATAACCCCTGCCGCGTAGGGGGTCCCCTCCGCTTGAGACCAGGGGACAAAATCAGAAGTGGCCCACAATTGGGCAAGGCGGCTACATAACCCCTGCCGCCTAGGGGGTCCCCTCCGCGCCAGAGCGGGGGACAAAATCAGAAGTGGCCCACAAGTGGGCAAGGTGGCTACGTAACCACTGCCGCCTAGGGGGTCCCCTCCGCTTCAGACCGGGGGACAAAATCAGAAGTGGCCCACAAGTGGGCAAGGCGGCTACATAACCCCTGCCACCTAGAGGGTCCCCTCCGCTGCAAACCGGGGGACAAAATCAGAAGTGGCCCACAAGTGGGCAAGGTGGCTACATAACCCCTGCCGCCTAGGGGGTCCCCTCCGCTTCAGAGAGGGGGACAAAATCAGAAGTGGCCCACAAGTGGGCAAGGTGGCTGCATAACCCTGCCGCCTAGGGGGTCCCCTCCGCTTCAGAGCGGGGGACAAAATCAGAAGTGGCCCACAAGTGGGCAAGGCGGCTACATAACCCCTGCCGCCTAGGGGGTCCCCTCCGCTTCAGAGCGGGGGACAAAAT
Source organism: Eutreptiella sp. 'Long Island Sound 2002' (assembly GCA_964036045.1). Classification (NCBI taxonomy): domain Eukaryota; phylum Euglenozoa; class Euglenophyceae; order Eutreptiales; family Eutreptiaceae; genus Eutreptiella; species Eutreptiella sp. 'Long Island Sound 2002'. Next base: position 83,169,354 of record OZ038383.1, on the reverse strand, counting down.
CAGAAGTGGCCCACAAGTGGGCAAGGTGGCTACATAACCCTGCCGCCTAGGGGGTCCCCTCCGCTTCAGAGCGGTAAACAAAATCATGAGTGGACAACAAGTGGGCAAGGTGGCTACATAACCCCTGCCGCCTAGGGGGTCCCCTCCGCTTCAAACCGGGGGACAAAATCAGAAGTGGCCCACAAGTGGGCAAGGTGGCTACATAACCCCTGCCGTCTAGGGGGTCCCCTCCGCTTCAGAGCGGGGGACAAAATCAGAAGTGGCCCACAAGTGGGCAAGGTGGCTACATAACCCCTGCCGCCTAGGGGGATCCCCACCGCTTAAGACCGGGGGACAAAATCAGAGGTGGCCCACAAGTGGGCAAGGTGGCTGCATAACCCTGCCACCTAGGGGGTCCCCTCCGCTTCAGACCGGGGGACAAAATCAGAAGTGGCCCACAAGTGGGCAAGGCGGCTACATAACCCCTGCCACCTAGGGGGTCCCCTCCGCTTCAGAGCGGGGGAGAAAATCACAAGTGGCCCACAAGTGGGCAAGGTGGCTACATGACCCCTGCCGCCTAGGGGGTCCCCTCCGCTTCAAACCGGGGGACAAAATCAGAAGTGGCCCACAAGTGGGCAAGGCGGCTACATAACCCCTGCCGCGTAGGGGGTCCCCTCCGCTTGAGACCAGGGGACAAAATCAGAAGTGGCCCACAAGTGGGCAAGGCGGCTACATAACCCCTGCCGCCTAGGGGGTCCCCTCCGCGCCAGAGCGGGGGACAAAATCAGAAGTGGCCCACAAGTGGGCAAGGTGGCTCCATAACCCTACCGCCTTGGGGGTCCCCTCCGCTTCAGACCGGGGGACAAAATCAGAAGTGGCCCACAAGTGGGCAAGGTGGCTACATAACCCCTGCCGCCTAGGGGGTCCCCTCCGCTTCAGACCGGGGGACAAAATCAGAAGTGGCCCACAAGTGGGCAAGGTGGCTGCATAACCCTGCCGCCTAGGGGGTCCCCTCCGCTTCAGAGCGGGGGACAAAATCAGAAGTGGCCCACAAGTGGGCAAGGTGGCTACATAACCCTGCCGCCTAAGGGGTCCCCTCCGCTTCAGAGCGGTGGACAAAATCATGAGTGGCCCACAAGTGGGCAAGGTGGCTGCATAACCCTGCCGCCTACGGGGTCCCCTCCGCTTCAGAGCGGGGGACAAAATCATGAGTGGCCCACAAGTGGGCAAGGTGGCTACATAACCCTTGCCGCCTAGGGGGTCCCCTCCGCTTCAAACCGGGTGACAAAATCAGAAGTGGCCCACAAGTGGGCAAGGCGGCTACATAACCCCTGCCACCTAGGGGGTCGCCTCCGCTTCAGACCGGGGACAAAATCAGAAGTGGCCCACAAGTGGGCAAGGTGGCTACATAACCCCTGCCGTCTAGGGGGTCCCCTCCGCTTCAGAGCGGGGGACAAAATCAGAAGTGGCCCACAAGTGGGCAAGGTGGCTACATAACCCCTGCCGCCTAGGGGGTCCCCTCCGCTTCAAACCGGGGGACAAATCAGAAGTGGCCCACAAGTGGGCAAGGCGGCTACATAACCCCTGCCACCTAGGGGGTCCCCTCCGCTTCAGACCGGGGACAAAATCAGAAGTTGCCCACAAGTGGGCAAGGTGGCTACATAACCCCTGCCGTCTAGGGGGTCCCCTTCGCTTCAGAGCGGGGGACAAAATTAGGAGTGACCCACAAGTGGGCAAGGTGGCTACATAACCCCTGCCGCCTAGGGGGTCCCCTCCGCTTCAGAGCGGGGGACAAAATCACAAGTGGCCCACAAGTGGGCAAGGTGGCTACATGACCCCTGCCGCCTAGGGGGTCCCCTCCGCTTCAAACCGGGGGACAAAATCAGAAGTGGCCCACAAGTGGGCAAGGCGGACACATAACCCCTGCCGCCTAGGGGGTCCCCCCCGCTTCAAACCGGGGGACAAAATCAGAAGTGGCCCACAATTGGGCATGGTGGCTACATAACCCCTGCCACCTAGAGGTTCCCCTCCGCTTCAGAGCGGGGGACAAAATCACAAGTGGCCCACAAGTGGGCAAGGTGGCTACATGACCCCTGCCGCCTAGGGGGTCCCCTCCGCTTCAAACCGGGGGACAAAATCAGAAGTGGCCCACAAGTGGGCAAGGCGGCTACATAACCCCTGCCGCGTAGGGGGTCCCCTCCGCTTGAGACCAGGGGACAAAATCAGAAGTGGCCCACAAGTGGGCAAGGCGGCTACATAACCCCTGCCGCCTAGGGGGTCCCCTCCGCGCCAGAGCGGGGGACAAAATCAGAAGTGGCCCACAAGTGGGCAAGGTGGCTGCATAACCCTACCGCCTTGGGGGTCCCCTCCGCTTCAGACCGGGGGACAAAATCAGAAGTGGCCCACAAGTGGGCAAGGTGGCTACATAACCCCTGCCGCCTAGGGGGTCCCCTCCGCTTCAGAGCGGGGGACAAAATCAGAAGTGGCCCACAAGTGGGCAAGGCGGCTACATAACCCCTGCCACCTAGAGGGTCCCCTCCGCTTCAAACCGGGGGACAAAATCAGAAGTGGCCCACAAGTGGGCAAGGTGGCTACATAACCCCTGCCGCCTAGGGGGTCCCCTCCGCTTCAGAGAGGGGGACAAAATCAGAAGTGGCCCACAAGTGGGCAAGGTGGCTGCATAACCCTGCCGCCTAGGGGGTCCCCTCCGCTTCAGAGCGGGGGACAAAATCAGAAGTGGCCCACAAGTGGGCAAGGCGGCTACATAACCCCTGCCACCTAGGGGGTCGCCTCCGCTTCAGACCGGGGACAAAATCAGAAGTGGCCCACAAGTGGGCAAGGTGGCTACATAACCCCTGCCGCCTAGGGGGTCCCCTCCGCTTCAGAGCGGGGGACAAAATCAGAAGTGGCCCACAAGTGGGCAAGGTGGCTACATAACCCCTGCCGCCTAGGGGGATCCCCACCGCTTAAGACCGGGGGACAAAATCAGAAGTGGCCCAGAAGTGGGCAAGGTGGCTGCATAACCCCTGCCGCCTAGGGGGTCCCATCCGCTTCAGAGCGGGGGACAAAATCATGAGTGGCCCACAAGTGGGCAAGGTGGCTACATAACCCCTGCCGCCTAGGGGGTCCCCTCCGCTTCAAACCGGGGGACAAAATCAGAAGTGGCCCACAAGTGGGCAAGGCGGCTACATAACCCCTGCCACCTAGGGGGTCCCCTCCGCTTCAGACCGGGGACAAAATCAGAAGTTGCCCACAAGTGGGCAAGGTGGCTACATAACCCCTGCCGTCTAGGGGGTCCCCTTCGCTTCAGAGCGGGGGACAAAATTAGGAGTGACCCACAAGTGGGCAAGGTGGCTACATAACCCCTGCCGCCTAGGGGGTCCCCTCCGCTTCAGAGCGGGGGACAAAATCACAAGTGGCCCACAAGTGGGCAAGGTGGCTACATGACCCCTGCCGCCTAGGGGGTCCCCTCCGCTTCAAACCGGGGGACAAAATCAGAAGTGGCCCACAAGTGGGCAAGGTGGCTACATAACCCCTGCCGCCTAGGGGGTCCCCCCCGCTTCAAACCGGGGGACAAAATCAGAAGTGGCCCACAATTGGGCATGGTGGCTACATAACCCCTGCCACCTAGGGGGTCCCCTCCGCTTCAGAGCGGGGGACAAAATCACAAGTGGCCCACAAGTGGGCAAGGTGGCTACATGACCCCTGCCGCCTAGGGGGTCCCCTCCGCTTCAAACCGGGGGACAAAATCAGAAGTGGCCCACAAGTGGGCAAGGCGGCTACATCACCCCTGCCGCGTAGGGGGTCCCCTCCGCTTGAGACCAGGGGACAAAATCAGAAGTGGCCCACAAGTGGGCAAGGCGGCTACATAACCCCTGCCGCCTAGGGGGTCCCCTCCGCGCCAGAGCGGGGGACAAAATCAGAAGTGGCCCACAAGTGGGCAAGGTGGCTGCATAACCCTACCGCCTAGGGGGTCCCCTCCGCTTCAGAGCGGGGGACAAAATCAGAAGTGGCCCACAAGTGGGCAAGGCGGCTACATAACCCCTGCCACCTAGAGGGTCCCCTCCGCTTCAGAGCGGGGGACAAAATCAGAAGTGGCCCACAAGTGGGCAAGGTGGCTACATAACCCTGCCGCCTAGGGGGTCCCCTCCGCTTCAGAGCGGGGGACAAAATCATGAGTGGCCCACAAGTGGGCAAGGTGGCTACATGACCCCTGCCGCCTAGGGGGTCCCCTCCGCTTCAGAGCGGGGGACAAAATCATGAGTGGCCCACAAGTGGGCAAGGTGGCTACATGACCCCTGCCGCCTAGGGGGTCCCCTCCGCTTCAAACCGGGGGACAAAATCAGAAGTGGCCCACAAGTGGGCAAGGCGGACACATAACCCCTGCCGCCTAGGGGGTCCCCCCCGCTTCAAACCGGGGGACAAAATCAAAAGTGGCCCACAATTGGGCATGGTGGCTACATAACCCCTGCCACCTAGGGGGTCCCCTCCGCTTCAGAGCGGGGGACAAAATCACAAGTGGCCCACAAGTGGGCAAGGTGGCTACATGACCCCTGCCGCCTAGGGGGTCCCCTCCGCTTCAGACCGGGGGAGAAAATCAGAAGTGGCCCACAAGTGGGCAAGGTGGCTGCATAACCCTGCCGCCTAGGGGGTCCCCTCCGCTTCAGAGCGGGGGACAAAATCAGAAGTGGCCCACAAGTGGGCAAGGCGGCTACATAACCCCTGCCGCCTAGGGGGTCCCCTCCGCTTCAGAGCGGGGGACAAAATCAGAAGTGGCCCACAAGTGGGCAAGGTGGCTACATAACCCTGCCGCCTAGGGGGTCCCCTCCGCTTCAGAGCGGGGGACAAAATCACAAGTGGCCCACAAGTGGGCAAGGTGGCTACATGACCCCTGCCGCCTAGGGGGTCCCCTCCGCTTCAAACCGGGGGACAAAATCAGAAGTGGCCCACAAGTGGGCAAGGCGGACACATAACCCCTGCCGCCTAGGGGGTCCCCCCCGCTTCAAACCGGGGGACAAAATCAAAAGTGGCCCACAATTGGGCATGGTGGCTACATAACCCCTGCCACCTAGGGGGTCCCCTCCGCTTCAGAGCGGGGGACAAAATCACAAGTGGCCCACAAGTGGGCAAGGTGGCTACATGACCCCTGCCGCCTAGGGGGTCCCCTCCGCTTCAAACCGGGGGACAAAATCAGAAGTGGCCCACAAGTGGGCAAGGCGGCTACATAACCCCTGCCGCGTAGGGGGTCCCCTCCGCTTGAGACCAGGGGACAAAATCAGAAGTGGCCCACAAGTGGGCAAGGCGGCTACATAACCCCTGCCGCCTAGGGGGTCCCCTCCGCGCCAGAGCGGGGGACAAAATCAGAAGTGGCCCACAAGTGGGCAAGGTGGCTGCATAACCCTACCGCCTTGGGGGTCCCCTCCGCTTCAGACCGGGGGACAAAATCAGAAGTGGCCCACAAGTGGGCAAGGTGGCTACATAACCCCTGCCGCCTAGGGGGTCCCCTCCGCTTCAGACCGGGGGACAAAATCAGAAGTGGCCCACAAGTGGGCAAGGCGGCTACATAACCCCTGCCACCTAGAGGGTCCCCTCCGCTTCAAACCGGGGGACAAAATCAGAAGTGGCCCACAAGTGGGCAAGGTGGCTACATAACCCCTGCCGCCTAGGGGGTCCCCTCCGCTTCAGAGAGGGGGACAAAATCAGAAGTGGCCCACAAGTGGGCAAGGTGGCTGCATAACCCTGCCGCCTAGGGGGTCCCCTCCGCTTCAGAGCGGGGGACAAAATCAGAAGTGGCCCACAAGTGGGCAAGGCGGCTACATAACCCCTGCCGCCTAGGGGGTCCCCTCCGCTTCAGAGCGGGGGACAAAATCAGAAGTGGCCCACAAGTGGGCAAGGTGGCTACATAACCCTGCCGCCTAGGGGGTCCCCTCCGCTTCAGAGCGGTGGACAAAATCATGAGTGGCCCACAAGTGGGCAAGGTGGCTGCATAACCCTGCCGCCTAGGGGGTCCCCTCCGCTTCAGAGCGGGGGAAAAAATCAGAAGTGGCCCACAAGTGGGCAAGGCGGCTACATAACCCCTGCCGCCTAGGGGGTCCCCTCCGCTTCAGAGCGGGGGACAAAATCAGAAGTGGCCCACAAGTGGGCAAGGTGGCTACATAACCCTGCCGCCTAGGGGGTCCCCTCCGCTTCAGAGCGGGGGACAAAATCATGAGTGGCCCACAAGTGGGCAAGGTGGCTACATAACCGCTGCCGCCTAGGGGGTCCCCTCCGCTTCAAACCGGGGGACAAAATCAGAAGTGGCCCACAAGTGGGCAAGGCGGCTACATAACCCCTGCCACCTAGGGGGTCGCCTCCGCTTCAGACCGGGGACAAAATCAGAAGTGGCCCACAAGTGGGCAAGGTGGCTACATAACCCCTGCCGTCTAGGGGGTCCCCTCCGCTTCAGAGCGGGGGACAAAATCAGAAGTGGCCCACAAGTGGGCAAGGTGGCTACATAACCCCTGCCGCCTAGGGGGATCCCCACCGCTTAAGACCGGGGGACAAAATCAGAAGTGGCCCAGAAGTGGGCAAGGTGGCTGCATAACCCCTGCCGCCTAGGGGGTCCCATCCGCTTCAGAGCGGGGGACAAAATCATGAGTGGCCCACAAGTGGGCAAGGTGGCTACATAACCCCTGCCGCCTAGGGGGTCCCCTCCGCTTCAACCCGGGGGACAAAATCAGAAGTGGCCCACAAGTGGGCAAGGCGGCTACATAACCCCTGCCATCTAGGGGGTCCCTTCCGCTTTAGAGCGGGGGACAAAATCAGAAGTTGCCCACAAGTGGGCAAGGTGGCTACATAACCCCTGCCGTCTAGGGGGTCCCCTTCGCTTCAGAGCGGGGGACAAAATTAGGAGTGACCCACAAGTGGGCAAGGTGGCTACATAACCCCTGCCGCCTAGGGGGTCCCCTCCGCTTCAGAGCGGGGGACAAAATCACAAGTGGCCCACAAGTGGGCAAGGTGGCTAGATAACCCCTGCCGCCTAGGGGGTCCCCTCCGCTTCAAACCGGGGGACAAAATCAGAAGTGGCCCACAAGTGGGCAAGGCGGACACATAACCCCTGCCGCCTAGGGGGTCCCCCCCGCTTCAAACCGGGGGACAAAATCAGAAGTGGCCCACAATTGGGCATGGTGGCTACATAACCCCTGCCGCCTAGGGGGTCCCCTCCACGCCAGAGCGGGGGACAAAATCAGAGGTGGCCCACAAGTGGGCAAGGTGGCTGCATAACCCTGCCGCCTAGGGGGTCCCCTCCGCTTCAGACCGGGGGACAAAATCAGAAGTGGCCCACAAGTGGGCAAGGCGGCTACATAACCCCTGCCACCTAGGGGGTCCCCTCCGCTTCAGACCGGGGGACAAAATCAGAAGTGGCCCACAAGTGGGCAAGGTGGCTACATAACCCCTGCCGCCTAGGGGGTCCCCTCCGCTTCAGACCGAGGGACAAAATCAGAAGTGGCCCACAAGTGGGCAAAGTGGCTGCATAACCCTGCCGCCTAGGGGGTCCCCTCCGCTTCAGACCGGGGGACAAAATCAGAAGTGGCCCACAAGTGGGCAAGGCGGCTACATAACCCCTGCCGCCTAGGGGGTCCCCTCCGCTTCAGACCGGGAAACAAAATCAGAAGTGGCCCACAAGTGGGCAAGGCCGCTACATAACCCCTGCCGCCTAGGGGGTCCCCTCCGCTTCAGAGCGGGGGATAAAATCAGAAGTGGCCCACAAGTGGGCAAGGTGGCTGCATAACCCTGCCGCCTAGGGGGTCCCCTCCGCTTCAGAGCGGGGGACAAAATCAGGAGTGGCCCACAAGTGGGCAAGGTGGCTACATGACCCATGCCGCCTAGGGGGTCCCCTCCGCTTCCCAGCGGGGGACAAAATCAGAAGTGGCCCACAAGTGGGCAAGGTGGCTACATAACCCGTGCCGCCTAGAGGATCCCCACCGCTGCAGACCGAGGGACAAAATCAGAAGTGGCCCACAAGTGGGCAAGGTGGCTTGATAACCCGTGCCGCTTATGGGGTCCCCTCCGCTTCACAACAAGGGACAAAATTAGGAGTGGCCCACAAGTGGGCAAGGTGGCTACATAACCCCTGCCGCCCGGGGGATCCCCACCGCTTCAGAGCGAGGGACAAAATCAGAAGTGGCCCAAAAGTGGGCAAGGTGGCTACATAACCCGTGCCGCCTATGGGGTCCCCTCCGCTTCAGGGCGGGGTACAAAATCACGAGTGGCCCACAAGTGGGCAAGGTGGCTACATAACCCCTGCCACCTGGGGGATCCCCACCGCTTCAGACCGGCGTACAAAATCAGAAGATGCCCACAAGTGGGCAAGGTGTCTGCATAACCCTGCCGCCTAGGGGGTCCCCTCCGCTTCAGAGCGGGGGACAAAATCATGAGTGGCCCACAAGTGGGCAAGGTGGCTACACGAGCCCTTTTGCCTAGGGGGTCCCCTCCGCTTCAAACCGGGGGACAAAATCAGAAGTGGCCCACAAGTGGGCAAGGTGGCTACATAACCCCTGCCGCCTAGGGGGATTCCCCCCTTACCTCCTCACATCTATAGCTCATACACCGTCTCAGAGCGGGGGGCAGAATCAGAAGTGGCCCACAAGTGGGCAAGGTGGCTGCATAACCCCTGCCGCCTATGGGGTCCCCTCCGCTTCACAACAAGGGACAAAATTAGAAGTGGCCCACAAGTGGGCAAGGTGGCTAGATAACCCCTGCCGCTTGGGGGATCCCCACCGCTTCAGAGCGGGGGAGAATATCAGAAGTGGCCCACAAGTGGGCAAGGTGGCTAGATAACCCCTGCCGCTTGGGGGATCCCCACCGCTTCACAGCGGGGGAGAATATCATAAGTGGCCCACAAGTGGGCAAGGTAGCTACATAACCCTTGCCGCCTAGGGGGATTCCCCCCTTACCTCCTCACATCTATAGCTCATACACCGTATCAGAGCGGGGGGCAGAACCAGAAGTGGCCCACAAGGGGGCAAGGTGGCTGCATAACCCCTGCCGCCTATGGGGTCCCCTCCGCTTCACAACAAGGGACAAAATTAGAAGTGGCCCACAAGTGGGTAAGGTGGCTACATAACCCCTGCCGCCTAGGGGGTCCCCTCCGCTTCAGACCGGGGGACAAAATCAGAAGTGGCCCACAAGTGGGCAAGGTGGCTACATAACCCCTGCCGCCTAGGGGGTCCCCTCCGCTTCAGAGCGGGGAACAAAATCAGAAGTGGCCCACGAGTGGGCAAGGTGGCTGCATAACCCTGCCGCCTTGGGGGTCCCCCCCGCTTCACAGCGGGGGACAAAATGAGGAGTGGCCGACAAGTGGGCAAGGTGGTTACATAACCCCTGCCGCCTAGGGGGTCCCCTCCGCTTCAAACCGGGGGACAAAATGAGGAGTGGCCCACAAGTGGGCAAGGCGGCTACATAACCCCTGCCGCCTACGGGGTCCCCTCCGCTTCAGAGCGGGGAACAAAATCAGAAGTGGCCCACAAGTGGGCAAGGTGGCTACATAACCCCTGCCGCCTACGGGGTCCCCTCCGCTTCAAACCGGGGGACAAAATCAGAAGTGGCCCACAAGTGGGCAAGGTGGCTGCATAACCCGTGCCGCCGACGGGGTCCCCTCCGCTTCACAACAAGGGACAAAATCAGAAGTGGCCCACAAGTGGGCAAGGCGGCTCCATAACCCCTGCTGCCTAGGGGGTCCCCTCCGCTTCAGACCGGGGGACAAAATCAGAAGTGGCCCACAAGTGGGCATGGTGGCTACATAACCCCTGCCGCCTAGGGGGTCCCCTCCGCTTGAGAGCGGGGGACAAAATCTGAGGTGCCCCACAAATGGGTAAGGTGGCTAGACAACCCCTGCTGCCTAGGGGGTCCCCTCCGCTTCAGAGCGGGGGACAAAATCAGAGGTGGCCCACAAAGGGGCAAGGCGGCTACATAACCCCTACTGCCTATGGGGTCCCCTCCGCTTCAGAGCAGGGGACAAAATCAGAAGTGGCCCACAAGTGGGCCCATTGGGGCTACATAACCATTGCCGCGTATGGGGTCCCCTCCGCTTCAGACCGGGGGACAAAATCAGAAGTGGCCCACAAGTGGGCAAGGTGGCTACTTAACCATTGCCGCCTATGGGGTCCCCTCCGCTTCAGACCGAGGGACAAAATCAGAAGTGGCCCACAAGTGGGCAAGGTGGCTACATAACCCGTGCCGCCTATGGGGTCCCCTCCGCTTCAAGGCGGGGAACAAAATCAGAAGTGGCCCACAAGTGGGCAAGGTGGCTAGATAACCCCTGCCGCCTGGGGGATCCCCACCGCTTCAGACCGAGGGACAAAATCAGAAGTGGCCCACAAGTGGGCAAGGCGGCTACATAAACCGTGCCGCCTAGGGGGTCCCCTCCGCTTCAGGGCGCGAGCAAAATCAGTAGTGGCCCACAAGTGGGCAAGGTGGCTGCATAACCCTGCCGCCTAGGGGGTCCCCTCCGCTCCAGAGCGGGGAACAAAATCAGAAGTGGCCCACAAGTGGGCAAGGTGGCTACATAACCCCTGCCGCCTAGGGGGATTCCCCCCTTACCTCCTGACATGTACAGCTCATACATAGGCTCAGAGCGGAGGGCAGAATCAGAAGTGGCCCACAAGTGGGCAAGGTGGCGGCACAACCCCTGCCGCCTATGGGGTCCCCTCCGCTTCACAACAAGGGACAAAATCAGAAGTGGCCCACAAGTGGGCAAGGTGGCTACATAACCCGTGCCGCCTGGGGGATCCCCACCGCTTCGGACCGAGGGACAAAATCAGAAGTGGCCCAGAAGTGGGCAAGGTGGCTACATAACCCCTGCCGCCTGGGGGATCCCCACCGCTTCACAGCGGGGGAAAAAATCAGAAGTGGCCCACAAGTGGGCAAGATGGCTACATAACCCCTGCCGCCTAGGGGGTCCCCTCCGCTTCAAACCGGGGGACAAAATCAGAAGTGGCCCACAAGTGGGCAAGGTGGCTACATGACCCCAGCCCCCTACGGGGTCCGCTCGACTTTAGAGCGGGGAACAAAATCAGAAGTGGCCCACAGGTGGGCAAGGCGGCTACATAACCCCTGCCGCCTGGGGGATCCCGACCGTCTCAGAGCGGGGGGCAGAATCAGAAGTGGCCCACAAGTGGGCAAGGTGGCTACATAACCCCTGCCGCCTAGGGGGTCACCTCCGCTTCAGACCGGGGGACAAAATCGAAGGTGGCCCACAAAGGGGCAAGGCGGCTACATAACCCCTGCCGCCTAGGGGGTCCCCTCCGATTCAGAGCGGGGGGCAAAATCAGAAGTGCCCCACAAGTGGGCAAGGCGGCTACATAACCCCTGCCGCCTAGGGGGTCTCCTCCGCTTCAGACCGGGGGACAAAATCAGAAGTGCCCCACAAGTGGGCAAGGCGGCTACATAACCCCTGCCGCCTAGGGGGTCTCCTCCGCTTCAGAGCGGGGGACAAAATCAGGAGTGGCCCACAAGTGGGCAAGGTGGCTAGACAACCCTTGCCGCCTGGGGGATCCCCACCGCTTCAGACCGGGGGACAAAATCAGAAATGGCCCACAAGTGGGCAAGGCGGCTACATAACCCATGCCGCCTTTGGGGTCCCCTCTGCTTCGGACCGAGGGACAAAATCAGAAGTGGCCCACAAGTGGGCAAGATGGCTACATAACCTGTGCCGCCTATGGGGTCCCCTCCGCTTCAAGGCGGGGGACAAGGTCAGAAGTGGCCCACAAGTGGGCAAGGTGGCTAGATAACCCTTGCCGCCTGGGGGATCCCCACCGCTTCAACCCGGGGGACAAAATCAGAAGTGGCCCAGAAGTGGTCAAGGTGGCTACATAACCCCTGCCGCCTAGGGGGTCCCCTCCGCTTCACAACGGGGGACAAAATCAGAAGTGGCCCACAAGTGGGCAAGGCGGCTACATAACCCCTGCCGCCCAGGGGGTCCCCTCCGCTTTAGAGCGGGGGACAAAATCAGAAGTGGCCCACAAGTGGGCAAGGTGGCTACATGACCCCTGCCGCCTAGGGGGTCCCCTCCGCTTCAGAGCGGGGGACAAAATCAGAAGTGGCCCACAAGTGGGCAAGGTGGCTGCTTAACCCTGCCGCCTAGGGGTTCCCCTCCGCTTGAGAGCGGGGGACAAAATCAGAGGCGGCCCACAAGTGGGTAAGGTGACTAGACAACCCCTGCTGCCTAGGGGGTCCCCTCCGCTTCAGAGCGGGGGACAAAATCAGAGGTGGCCCACAAAGGGGCAAGGCGGCTACATAACCCCTACTGCCTATGGGGTCCCCTCCGCTTCAGAGCAGGGGACAAAATCAGAAGTGGCCCACAAGTGGGCCCATTGGAGCTACATAACCATTGCCGCGTATGGGGTCCCCTCCGCTTCAGACCGGGGGACAAAATCAGAAGTGGCCCACAAGTGGGCAAGGTGGCTGCATAACCCCTGCCGCCTGGGGGATCCCCACCGCTTCAGACCGAGGGACAAAATCAGAAGTGGCCCACAAGTGGGCAAGGTGGCCACATAACCCGTGCCGCCTAGGGGGTCCCCTCCGCTTCAACCCGGGGGACAAAATCAGAAGTGGCCAACAAGTGGGCAAGGTGGCTACATGACCCCTGCCGCCTAGGGGGTCCCCTCCGCTTCAAAGCGGGGGACAAAATCAGAAGTGGCCCACAAGTGGGCAAGGTGGCTGCTTAACCCTGCCGCCTAGGGGGTCCCCACCGCTTGAGAGCGGGGGACAAAATCTAAGGTGGCCCACAAGTGGGCAATGTGGCTAGACAACCCCTGCCGCCTAGGGGGTCCCCTCCGCTTCAGAGCGGGGGACAAAATCAGAAGTGGCCCACAAGTGGGCAAGGTGGCTGCTTAACCCTGCCGCCTAGGGGGTCCCCTCCGCTTGAGAGCGGGGGACAAAATCAGAAGTGGCCCACAAGTGGGCAAGGCAACTACATAACCCCTGCTGCCTAGGGGGTCCCCTCCGCTTCAGAGCGGGGGACAAAATCAGAGGTGGCCCACAAAGGGGCAAGGCGGCTACATAACCCCTACTGCCTATGGGGTCCCCTCCGCTTCAGAGCAGGGGACAAAATCAGAAGTGGCCCACAAGTGGGCACATTGGGGCTACATAACCATAGCCGCCTATGGGGTCCCCTCCGCTTCACAGCGGGGGGCAAAATCAGAAGTGGCCCACAAGTGGGCAAGGTGGCTACATAACCCGTGCCGCCTCGGGGGTCCCCTGCGCTTCAGACCGGGGGACAAAATCAGAAGTGGCCCACGAGTGGGCAAGGTGGCTGCATAACCCCTGCCGCCTAGGGGGTGGGAAGAGATTAGGAGTGGCCCACAAGTAGGCAAGGTGGCTGCATAACCCCTGCCGCCTAGGGGGGTCCCCTCCGCTTCAGACCGGGGGACAAAATCATGATTGCCCCACAAGTGGGAAAGGTGGCTACATAACCCCTGCCGCCTAGGGGGTCCCCTCCGCTTCAGACCGAGGGACAAAATCAGAAGTGGCCCACAAGTGGGCAAGGTGGCTACATAACCCCTGCCGCCTATGGGGTCCCCTCCGCTTCAAGGCGGGGGACAAGGTCAAAAGTGGCCCACAAGTGGGCAAGGTGGCTAGATAACCCTTGCCGTCTGGGGGATCCCCACCGCTTCAACCCGGGGGACAAAATCAGAAGTGGCCCAGAAGTGGGCAAGGTGGCTACATAACCCCTGCCGCCTAGGGGGTCCCCTCCGCTTCACAGCGGGGGACAAAATCAGAAGTGGCCCACAAGTGGGCAAGGTGGCTACATAACCCCTGCCGCCCAAGGGGTCCCCTCCGCTTTAGAGCGGGGGACAAAATCAGAAGTGGCCCACAAGTGGGCAAGGTGGCTACATGACCCCTGCCGCCTAGGGGGTCCCCTCCGCTTCAGAGCGGGGGAAAAAATCAGAAGTGGCCCACAAGTGGGCAAGGTGGCTGCTTAACCCTCCCGCCTAGGGGTTCCCCTCCGCTTGAGAGCGGGGGACAAAATCAGAGGCGGCCCACAAGTGGGTAACGTGACTGGACAACCCCTGCTGCCTAGGGGGTCCCCTCCGCTTGAGAGCGGGGGACAAAATCAGAAGTGGCCCACAAGTGGGCAAGGTGGCTGCATAACCATGCCGCCTATAGGGTCCCCTCCGCTTCAGACCAGGGGACAAAATCAGAAGTGGCCCACAAGTGGGCAAGGTGGCTGCATAACCATGCCGCCTAGGGGGTCCCCTCCGCTTCACAACAAGGGACAAAATCAGAAGTGGCCCACAAGTGGGCAAGGTGGCTACATAACCCGTGCCGCCTATGGGGTCCCCTCCGCTTCAAGGCGCGGGACAAAATCAGAAGTGGCCCACAAGTGGGCAAGGTGGCTAGATAACCCCTGCCGCCTGGGGGATCCCCACCGCTTCAACCCGGGGGACAAAATCAGAAGTGGCCCACAAGTGGGCAAGGTGGCTACATGACCCCTGCCGCCTAGGGGGTCCCCTCCGCTTCAGAGCGGGGGACAAAATCAGAAGTGGCCCACAAGTGGGCAAGGTGGCTGCTTAACCCTCCCGCCTAGGGGTTCCCCTCCGCTTGAGAGCGGGGGACAAAATCAGAGGCGGCCCACAAGTGGGTAAGGTGACTAGACAACCCCTGCTGCCTAGGGGGTCCCCTCCGCTTCAGAGCGGGGGACAAAATCAGAAGTGGCCCACAAGTGGGCAAGGTGGCTGCATAACCATGCCGCCTATAGGGTCCCCTCCGCTTCAGACCAGGGGACAAAATCAGAAGTGGCCCACAAGTGGGCAAGGTGGCTGCATAACCATGCCGCCTAGGGGGTCCCCTCCGCTTCACAACAAGGGACAAAATCAGAAGTGGCCCACAAGTGGGCAAGGTGGCTACATAACCCGTGCCGCCTATGGGGTCCCCTCCGCTTCAAGGCGCGGGACAAAATCAGAAGTGGCCCACAAGTGGGCAAGGTGGCTAGATAACCCCTGCCGCCTGGGGGATCCCCACCGCTTCAACCCGGGGGACAAAATCAGAAGTGGCCCACAAGTGGGCAAGGTGGCCACATAACCCGTGCCGCCTAGGGGGTCCCCTCCGCTTCAACCCGGGGGACAAAATCAGAAGTGGCCAACAAGTGGGCAAGGCGGCTACATGACCCCTGCCGCCTAGGGGGTCCCCTCCGCTTCACGGCGGGGGACAAAATCACAAGTGGCCCACAAGTGGGCAAGGTGGCTACATAACCCCTGCCGCCTTGGGGATCCCCACCGCTTCAGAGCGGGGGACAAAATCAGAAGTGGCCCACAAGTGGGCAAGGTGGCTGCTTAACCCTGCCGCCTAGGGGGTCCCCACCGCTTGAGAGCGGGGGACAAAATCTAAGGTGGCCCACAAGTGGGCAAGGTGGCTAGACAACCCCTGCCGCCTAGGGGGTCCCCTCCGCTTCAGAGCGGGGGACAAAATCAGAAGTGGCCCACAAGTGGGCAAGGTGGCTGCTTAACCTTGCCGCCTAGGGGGTCCCCTCCGCTTGAGAGCGGGGGACAAAATCAGAAGTGGCCCACAAGTGGGCAAGGCAACTACATAACCCCTGCTGCCTAGGGGGTCCCCTCCGCTTCAGAGCGGGGGACAAAATAAGAGGTGGCCCACAAAGGGGCAAGGCGGCTACATAACCCCTACTGCCTATGGGGTCCCCTCCGCTTCAGAGCAGGGGACAAAATCAGAACTGGCCCACAAGTGGGCCCATTGGGGCTACATAACCATAGCCGCCTATGGGGTCCCCTCCGCTTCACAGCGGGGGGCAAAATCAGAAGTGGCCCACAAGTGGGCAAGGTGGCTACATAACCCGTGCCGCCTCGGGGGTCCCCTCCGCTTCAGACCGGGGGACAAAATCAGGAGTGGCCCACAAGTGGGCAAGGTGGCTGCATAACCCCTGCCGCCTAGAGGGTCGGAAGAGATTAGGAGTGGCCCACAAGTAGGCAAGGTGGCATTGGGGCTACATAACCATAGCCGCCTCGGGGGTCCCCTCCGCTTCAGACCGGGGGACAAAATCATGATTGGCCCACAAGTGGGCAAGGTGGCTGCTTAACCCTGCCGCCTAGGGGGTCCCCTCCGCTTCAGAGCGGGGGACAAAATCAGAAGTGGCCCACAAGTGGGCAAGGTGGCTACATGACCCCTGCCGCCTAGGGGGTCCCCTCCGCTTCAGAGCGGGGGACAAAATCAGAAGTGGCCCACAAGTGGGCAAGGTGGCTGCTTAACCCTGCCGCCTAGGGGGTCCCCTCCGCTTGAGAGCGGGGGACAAAATCAGAAGTGGCCCACAAGTGGGCAAGGCGACTACATAACCCGTGCCGCCTAGGGGGTCCCCTCCACTTCAGAGCGGGGGACAAAATCAGAGGTGGCCCACAAAGGGGCAAGGCGGCTGCATAACCCCTACTGCCTATGGGGTCCCCTCCGCTTCAGAGCAGGGGACAAAATCAGAAGTGGCCCACAAGTGGGCCCATTGGGGCTACCTAACCATAGCCGCCTATGGGGTCCCCTCCGCTTCACAGCGAGGGGCAAAATCAGAAGTGGCCCACAAGTGGGCAAGGTGGCAACATAACCCCTGCCGCCTCGGGGGTCCCCTCCGCTTCAGACCGGGGGACAAAATCAGAAGTGGCCCACAAGTGGGCAAGGTGGCTGCATAACCCCTGCCGCCTAGGGGGTCGGAAGAGATTAGGAGTGGCCCACAAGTAGGCAAGGTGGCTGCATAACCCGTGCCGCCTAGGGGGTCCCCTCCGCTTCAGACCGGGGGACAAAATCAGAAGTGGCCCACAAGTGGGCAAGGTGGCTACATAACCTGTGCCGCCTAGGGGGTCCCCTCCGCTTCAGACCGAGGGACAAAATCAGAAGTGGCCCACCAGTGGGCAAGGTGGCTACATAACCCCTGCCGCCTAGGGGGTCCCCTCCGCTTCAAACCGGGGGACAAAATCAGAAGTGGCCCACAAGTGGGCAAGGTGGCTACACAACCCCTGCCGCCTAGTGGGTCCCCTCCGCTTTAGAGCGGGGAACAAAATCACAAGTGGCCTAGAAGTGGGCAATCAGGCTAAATAACCTCTGCCGCCTAGGCAGTCCCCTCCGCTTCAGAGCGGGGGACAAAATCAGAGATGGCCCACAAGTGGGCAAGGTGGCTACATAACCCCTGCCGCCTGGGGGGTCCCCTCCGGTTCAGAGCGGGGGACAAAATCAGAAGTGGCCCACAAGTGGGCAAGGTGGCTACATAACCTCTGCCGCCTATGGGGTCCCCTGCGCTTCACAACAAGGGACAAAATGAGAAGTGGCCCACAAGGAGGCAAGGTGGCTACATAAACCATGCCCCCTAGGGGGTCCCCTCCGCTTCAGAGCGGGGGACAAAATCACAAGTGGCCCAGAAGTGGGCAAGGTGGCTAAATAACCTCTGCTGCCTAGGGGATCCCCTCCGCTTGAGACCGGGGGACAAAATCAGAAGTGGCCCAGAAGTGGGCAAGGTGGCTACATAACCCCGCCGCCTGGGGGATCCCCACCGTCTCAGAGCGGGGGGCACAATCGGAAGTGGCCCACAAGTGGGCAAGGTGGCTACATAACCCCTGCCGCCTAGGAGGTCCCCTCCGCTTCACAGCGGGGGACACAGTCAGAAGTGGCCCAGAAGTGGGCAGGGTGGCTGCATAACCCCTGCCGCCTGGGGGATCCCCACCGTCTCAGAGCGCGGGGGAAAATCAGAAGTGGCCCACAAGTGGGCAAGGTGGCTACACAACCCCTGCCGCCTAGGGGGTCCCCTCCGCTTCAGAGCGGGGGACAAAATCAGAAGTGGCCCACAAGTGGGCAAGGTGGCTGCTTAACCCTGCCGCCTAGGGGGTCCCCTCCGCTTGAGAGCGGGGGACAAAATCTGAGGTGGCCCACAATTGGGCAAGGCGACTACATAACCCTTGCTGCCTAGGGGGTCCCCTCCGCTTCAGAGCGGGGGACAAAATCAGAGGTGGCCCACAAAGGGGCAAGGCGGCTGCATAACCCCTACTGCCTATGGGGTCCCCTCCGCTTCAGAGCAGGGGACAAAATCAGAAGTGGCCCACAAGTGGGCCCATTGGGGCTACATAACCATAGCCGCCTATGGGGTCCCCTCCGCTTCACAGCGGGGGGCAAAATCAGAAGTGGCCCACAAGTGGGCAAGGTGGCAACATAACCCCTGCCGCCTAGGGGGTCCCCTCCGCTTCACACCGGGGGACAAAATCAGAAGTGGCCCACAAGTGGGCAAGGTGGCTACATAACCTGTGCCGCCTAGGGGGTCGGAAGAGATTAGGAGTGGCCCACAAGTAGGCAAGGTGGCTGCATAACCCCTGCCGCCTAGGGCATCCCCTCCACTTCAGACCGGGGGACAAAATCATGATTGGCCCACAAGTGGGCAAGGTGGCTACATAACCCCTGCCGCCTAGGGGGTCCCCACCGCTTCAGACCGAGGGACAAAATCAGAAGTGGCCCACCAGTGGGCAAGGTGGCTACATAACCCCTGCCGCCTAGGGGGTCCCCTCCGCTTCGCAGCGGGGGACAAAATGAGAAGTGGCCCACAAGTGGGCAAGGCGGCTGCATAACCATTGCCGCCTTGGAGGTCCCCTCCGCTTCACAGCGGGGGACAAAATCAGAAGTGGCCCACAAGTGGGCAAGGTGGCTACATAATCCCTGCCGCCTAGTGGGTCATCTCGACTTCAGAGCGGGGAACAAAATCACAAGTGGCCTAGAAGTGGGCAATGTGGCTAAATAACCTCTGCCGCCTAGGGGGTCCCCTGCGCTTCAGAGCGGGGGACAAAATCAGAGGTGGCCCACAAGTGGGCAAGGTGGCTACATAACCCCTGCCGCCTGGGGGGTCCCCTCCGGTTCAGAGCGGGGGACAAAATCAGAAGTGGCCCACAAGTGGGCAAGGTGGCTACATAAACCATGCCCCCTAGGGGGTCCCCTCCGCTTCAGAGCGGGGGACAAAATCACAAGTGGCCCAGAAGTGGGCAAGGTGGCTAAATAACCTCTGCTGCCTAGGGGATCCCCTCCGCTTGAGACCGGGGGACAAAATCAGAAGTGGCCCAGAAGTGGGCAAGGTGGCTACATAACCCTGCCGCCTGGGGGATCCCAACCGTCTCAGAGCGGGGGGCACAATCGGAAGTGGCCCACAAGTGGGCAAGGTGGCTACATAACCCCTGCCGCCTAGGGGGTCCCCTCCGCTTGAGACCGGGGGACACAGTCAGAAGTGGCCCACAAGTGGGCAGGGTGGCTGCATAACCCCTGCCGCCTGGGGGATCCCCACCGTCTCAGAGCGCGGGGGAAAATCAGAAGTGGCCCACAAGTGGGCAAGGTGGCTACATAACCCCTGCCGCCTAGGGGGTCTCCTCCGCTTCAGACCGGGGGACAAAATCAGAAGTGGCCCACAAGTGGGCAAGGTGGCTACATAACCCCTGCCGCCTAAGGGGTCCCCTCCGCCAAGGGGGGGGGGGGGAATTGCGGTTTGGGGGGTTCGAATCCAATTGCGAAAAATTGCGGGAAAATTGCGGAAAAAATGCGGAAAATTGCGGAAAATTGCGGAAAAAATTGCAGAAAAATTGCGGCGTCGTAAGCGGCCCTCCTTAACCCTCAAGGTGCAACAACTCTGGACAGGTCGCTCAGAATTCTCAGAATTTCACTGAAACAAATAGTCCATGGGCAGTACAATTACGGGAGGCGCTCCTCAATATCACCGTGGAATGGCAGCATGAACCGAAGGCGGCGGATGCTGTCATCCAATTTGTGCTGCCGCTTTGAAACTGTCCCCGGCATGCACATGCAAACATGCAAACATGAACGCATGAAAAAGACCAAAAAAGCGAAGGTAAAAATACTGTGCACACCTGGATTTGAACCCAGGACCTTAGGATTCAGAGCGCAGCACTACTACCAACTGAGCTATGTCAGAAGTCGAGGACCTTGAAACATTGAGGAGTCCATGGCATAGTAAAAAAAACAAAAAAATTCTCATTTTTCTGCACCAGTGTGGGGAGGCAGTCAGAAAATCGGGAAGTGTGAAAAATTGCGGGAAAATTGTGGAAAATTGCGGACCTCTATTCCCCCCCCCCCTGCCTCCGCTTCAGAGCGGGGGAAAAAATCAGAAGTGGCCCAGAAGTGGGCAAGGAGGCTAAAAAACCTCTGCTGCGTAGGGGGTCCCCTCCGCTTCAGACCGGGGGACAAAATCAATGTGGCCCAGAAGTGGGCAAGGTGGTTGCATAACCCCTGCCGCCTAGGGGATCCCCACCGTCTCGGAGCGGGGAGCACAATCGTAAGTGGCCCACAAGCGGGCAAGGTGGCTACACAAAACCTGCCGCCTAGGGGGTCCCCTCCGCTTCAGACCGAGGGACAAAATCAGAAGTGGCCCACAAGTGGGCAAGGTGGCTACATAACCCGTGCCGCCTATGGGGTCCCCTCCGCTTCACAGCGGGGGGCACAATCAGAAGTGGCCCACAAGTGGGCAAGGGGGCTACATAACCCCTGCCGCCTAGAGGGTCCCCTCCGCTTCACAGCGGGGGGCACAATCAGAAGTGGCCCACAAGTGGGCAAGGTAGCTACATCACCCGTGCCGCCTATGGGGTCCCCTCCGCTTCACAGCGGGGGGCACAATCAGAAGTGGCCCACAAGTGGGCATGGTGGCTACATAACCCCTGCCGCCTAGGGGGTCCCCTCAGCTTCACAGCGGGGGACAAAATCAGAAGTGGCCCACAAGTGGGCAAGGTGGCTACATAAACCCTGCCGCCTAGGGGGTCCCCTCCGCTTCAGAGCGAGGGACAAAATCAGAAGTGGCCCACAAGTGGGCAAGGTGGCTACATAACCATTGCCGCCTATGGGGTCCCCTCCGCTTCAGAGCGGGGGGCAAAATCACAAGTGGCCCACAAGTTGGCAAGGTGGCTACATAACCCCTGCCGCCTAGGGGGTGCCCTCCGCTTCAGAGCAGGGGACAAAATCAGAAGTTGCCCACAAGTGGGCAAGGTGGCTACATAACCATTGCCGCCCATAGGGTCCCCTCAGCTTCACAGCGGGGGACAAAATCAGAAGTGGCCCACAAGTGGGCAAGGTGGCTACATAACCCCTGCCGCATAGAGGGTCCCCACCGCTTCAGAGCGGGGGACGAGATCCGAAGTGGCCCACAAGTGGGCAAGGCGACTACATCACCCGTGCCGCCTAGGGGGTCCCCCTCCGCTTCAGAGCGGGGGACAAAATCAGAACCTGCCCTCAAGTGGGCAAGGTGGCTACATAACCATTGCCGCCTATGGGGTCCCCTCAGCTTCACAGCGGGGGACAAAATCAGAGGTGGCCCACAAGTGGGCAAGGTGGCTACATAACCTTTGCCGCCTAGGGGGTCCCCTCAGCTTCAGAGCGAGGGGCACAATCAGAAGTGGCCCACAAATGGGCAAGGTGGCTACATCACCCCTGTCACCTATGGGGTCTCCTCCGCTTCACAGCGGGGGGCAAAATCAGGAGTGGCCCACCAGTGGGCAAGGTGGCTACATAACTCCTGCCGTCTAGGGGGTCCCCTCCGCTTCACAGCATGGCACAAAATCAAGGGTGGCCCGTAAGTGGCCAAGGTGGCTTCATAGCCCCTGCCGCCTATGGGGTCCCCCCCGCATCAGAGCGGGGGACAAAATCAGAAGTGGCCCCCAAGTTGGCAAGGTGGCTACATAACCACTGCCGCCTAGGGGGTCCCCTCCGCTTCACAGCGGGGGACAAAATCACAAGTGGCTCACAAGTGGGCAAGGTGGCTACATAACCCCTGCCGCCTGGGGGATCCCCATCGCTTCAGAGCGGGGGACGAAATCAGAGGTGGCCCACAAGTGGGCAAGGTGGCTGCATGACACTTGCCGCCTGCGGGTTCCCTCCGCTTTAGAGCGGGGGACAAAATCAGAAGTGGCCCACAAGTGGGCCGGGTGGCTACATAACCCCTGCCGCCTGGGGGTTCTCCTCCGCTTCAAACTGGGGTACGAAATCAGAACTGGCCGACAAGTGGGCAAGGAGCTACATAACCCCTGCTGCCTAGGGGGTCCCCTCCGCTTCAGACCGGGGGGCAAAATCAGAAGTGGCCCACAAGTGGGCAAGTCGGCTACATAACCCCTGCCTCCTAGGGGGTCCCCTCCGCTTCAGACCTGGGTACAAAATCAGAAGTGGCCCACAAGTGGGCAAGGTGGCTACATAACCCTTGCCGCCTAGGGGGTCCCCTCCGCTTCAGAGCGGGGGACAAAATCAGAGGTGGCCCACAAAGGGGCAAGGCGGCTGCATAACCCCTACTGCCTATGGGGTCCCCTCCGCTTCAGAGCAGGGGACAAAATCAGAAGTGGCCCACAAGTGGGCCCATTGGGGCTACATAACCATAGCCGCCTATGGGGTCCCCTCCGCTTCACAGCGGGGGGCAAAATCAGAAGTGGCCCACAAGTGGGCAAGGTGGCAACATAACCCCTGCCGCCTAGGGGGTCCCCTCCGCTTCACACCGGGGGACAAAATCAGAAGTGGCCCACAAGTGGGCAAGGTGGCTACATAACCTGTGCCGCCTAGGGGGTCGGAAGAGATTAGGAGTGGCCCACAAGTAGGCAAGGTGGCTGCATAACCCCTGCCGCCTAGGGCATCCCCTCCGCTTCAGACCGGGGGACAAAATCATGATTGGCCCACAAGTGGGCAAGGTGGCTACATAACCCCTGCCGCCTAGGGGGTCCCCACCGCTTCAGACCGAGGGACAAAATCAGAAGTGGCCCACCAGTGGGCAAGGTGGCTACATAACCCCTGCCGCCTAGGGGGTCCCCTCCGCTTCGCAGCGGGGGACAAAATGAGAAGTGGCCCACAAGTGGGCAAGGCGGCTGCATAACCATTGCCGCCTTGGAGGTCCCCTCCGCTTCACAGCGGGGGACAAAATCAGAAGTGGCCCACAAGTGGGCAAGGTGGCTACATAATCCCTGCCGCCTAGTGGGTCATCTCGACTTCAGAGCGGGGAACAAAATCACAAGTGGCCTAGAAGTGGGCAATGTGGCTAAATAACCTCTGCCGCCTAGGGGGTCCCCTGCGCTTCAGAGCGGGGGACAAAATCAGAGGTGGCCCACAAGTGGGCAAGGTGGCTACATAACCCCTGCCGCCTGGGGGGTCCCCTCCGGTTCAGAGCGGGGGACAAAATCAGAAGTGGCCCACAAGTGGGCAAGGTGGCTACATAAACCATGCCCCCTAGGGGGTCCCCTCCGCTTCAGAGCGGGGGACAAAATCACAAGTGGCCCAGAAGTGGGCAAGGTGGCTAAATAACCTCTGCTGCCTAGGGGATCCCCTCCGCTTGAGACCGGGGGACAAAATCAGAAGTGGCCCAGAAGTGGGCAAGGTGGCTACATAACCCTGCCGCCTGGGGGATCCCAACCGTCTCAGAGCGGGGGGCACAATCGGAAGTGGCCCACAAGTGGGCAAGGTGGCTACATAACCCCTGCCGCCTAGGGGGTCCCCTCCGCTTGAGACCGGGGGACACAGTCAGAAGTGGCCCACAAGTGGGCAGGGTGGCTGCATAACCCCTGCCGCCTGGGGGATCCCCGCCGTCTCAGAGCGCGGGGGAAAATCAGAAGTGGCCCACAAGTGGGCAAGGTGGCTACATAACCCCTGCCGCCTAGGGGGTCTCCTCCGCTTCAGACCGGGGGACAAAATCAGAAGTGGCCCACAAGTGGGCAAGGTGGCTACATAACCCCTGCCGCCTAAGGGGTCCCCTCCGCCAAGGGGGGGGGGGGGAATTGCGGTTTGGGGGGTTCGAATCCAATTGCGAAAAATTGCGGGAAAATTGCGGAAAAAATGCGGAAAATTGCGGAAAATTGCGGAAAAAATTGCAGAAAAATTGCGGCGTCGTAAGCGGCCCTCCTTAACCCTCAAGGTGCAACAACTCTGGACAGGTCGCTCAGAATTCTCAGAATTTCACTGAAACAAATAGTCCATGGGCAGTACAATTACGGGAGGCGCTCCTCAATATCACCGTGGAATGGCAGCATGAACCGAAGGCGGCGGATGCTGTCATCCAATTTGTGCTGCCGCTTTGAAACTGTCCCCGGCATGCACATGCAAACATGCAAACATGAACGCATGAAAAAGACCAAAAAAGCGAAGGTAAAAATACTGTGCACACCTGGATTTGAACCCAGGACCTTAGGATTCAGAGCGCAGCACTACTACCAACTGAGCTATGTCAGAAGTCGAGGACCTTGAAACATTGAGGAGTCCATGGCATAGTAAAAAAAAACAAAAAAATTCTCATTTTTCTGCACCAGTGTGGGGAGGCAGTCAGAAAATCGGGAAGTGTGAAAAATTGCGGGAAAATTGTGGAAAATTGCGGACCTCTATTCCCCCCCCCCCTGCCTCCGCTTCAGAGCGGGGGAAAAAATCAGAAGTGGCCCAGAAGTGGGCAAGGAGGCTAAAAAACCTCTGCTGCGTAGGGGGTCCCCTCCGCTTCAGACCGGGGGACAAAATCAATGTGGCCCAGAAGTGGGCAAGGTGGTTGCATAACCCCTGCCGCCTAGGGGATCCCCACCGTCTCGGAGCGGGGAGCACAATCGTAAGTGGCCCACAAGCGGGCAAGGTGGCTACACAAAACCTGCCGCCTAGGGGGTCCCCTCCGCTTCAGACCGAGGGACAAAATCAGAAGTGGCCCACAAGTGGGCAAGGTGGCTACATAACCCGTGCCGCCTATGGGGTCCCCTCCGCTTCACAGCGGGGGGCACAATCAGAAGTGGCCCACAAGTGGGCAAGGGGGCTACATAACCCCTGCCGCCTAGAGGGTCCCCTCCGCTTCACAGCGGGGGGCACAATCAGAAGTGGCCCACAAGTGGGCAAGGTAGCTACATCACCGGTGCCGCCTATGGGGTCCCCTCCGCTTCACAGCGGGGGGCACAATCAGAAGTGGCCCAAAAGTGGGCATGGTGGCTACATAACCCCTGCCGCCTAGGGGGTCCCCTCAGCTTCACAGCGGGGGACAAAATCAGAAGTGGCCCACAAGTGGGCAAGGTGGCTACATAAACCCTGCCGCCTAGGGGGTCCCCTCCGCTTCAGAGCGAGGGACAAAATCAGAAGTGGCCCACAAGTGGGCAAGGTGGCTACATAACCATTGCCGCCTATGGGGTCCCCTCCGCTTCAGAGCGGGGGGCAAAATCACAAGTGGCCCACAAGTTGGCAAGGTGGCTACATAACCCCTGCCGCCTAGGGGGTGCCCTCCGCTTCAGAGCAGGGGACAAAATCAGAAGTTGCCCACAAGTGGGCAAGGTGGCTACATAACCATTGCCGCCTATAGGGTCCCCTCAGCTTCACAGCGGGGGACAAAATCAGAAGTGGCCCACAAGTGGGCAAGGTGGCTACATAACCCCTGCCGCATAGAGGGTCCCCACCGCTTCAGAGCGGGGGACGAGATCCGAAGTGGCCCACAAGTGGGCAAGGCGACTACATCACCCGTGCCGCCTAGGGGGTCCCCCTCCGCTTCAGAGCGGGGGACAAAATCAGAACCTGCCCTCAAGTGGGCAAGGTGGCTACATAACCATTGCCGCCTATGGGGTCCCCTCAGCTTCACAGCGGGGGACAAAATCAGAGGTGGCCCACAAGTGGGCAAGGTGGCTACATAACCTTTGCCGCCTAGGGGGTCCCCTCAGCTTCAGAGCGAGGGGCACAATCAGAAGTGGCCCACAAATGGGCAAGGTGGCTACATCACCCCTGTCACCTATGGGGTCTCCTCCGCTTCACAGCGGGGGGCAAAATCAGGAGTGGCCCACAAGTGGGCAAGGTGGCTAGATAACCCCTGCCGCCTAGGGGATCCCCTCCGCTTCACAGCGGGGGAGAAAATCGGAAAGGGCCCACCAGTGGGCAAGGTGGCTACATAACTCCTGCCGTCTAGGGGGTCCCCTCCGCTTCACAGCATGGCACAAAATCAAGAGTGGCCCGTAAGTGGCCAAGGTGGCTTCATAGCCCCTGCCGCCTATGGGGTCCCCCCCGCATCAGAGCGGGGGACAAAATCAGAAGTGGCCCCCAAGTTAGCAAGGTGGCTACATAACCACTGCCGCCTAGGGGGTCCCCTCCGCTTCACAGCGGGGGACAAAATCACAAGTGGCTCACAAGTGGGCAAGGTGGCTACATAACCCCTGCCGCCTGGGGGATCCCCATCGCTTCAGAGCGGGGGACGAAATCAGAGGTGGCCCACAAGTGGGCAAGGTGGCTGCATGACACTTGCCGCCTGCGGGTTCCCTCCGCTTTAGAGCGGGGGACAAAATCAGAAGTGGCCCACAAGTGGGCCGGGTGGCTACATAACCCCTGCCGCCTGGGGGTTCTCCTCCGCTTCAAACTGGGGTACGAAATCAGAACTGGCCGACAAGTGGGCAAGGAGCTACATAACCCCTGCTGCCTAGGGGGTCCCCTCCGCTTCAGACCGGGGGGCAAAATCAGAAGTGGCCCACAAGTGGGCAAGTCGGCTACATAACCCCTGCCTCCTAGGGGGTCCCCTCCGCTTCAGACCTGGGTACAAAATCAGAAGTGGCCCACAAGTGTGCAAGGTGGCTACATAACCCTTGCCGCCTAGGGGGTCCCCTCCGCTTCAGAGCGGGGGACAAAATCAAAAGTGGCCCACAAGTGGGCAAGGTGGCTACATAACCCCTACCGCCTAGGGGGTCCCCTCCGCTTCACAGCAGGGAACAAAATCAGAAGTCTTAGGCCACGCAAACTGCCCTCCTTCACGGAAGCATAGGTGGCAGACCAGCATCTTCGTCTGGTGCTGGTGCCAGCACCAGATGGGGGGGTCTGTGGGCTCATTTTGATGGTTTCTTATTGTACGCACAAAAACGGGGCCTTTTTGGGGGGTCTCAAACACGTTTCTTTCATTTTCATCTATTGAACCCAGTTCCCAATTCCTGGATTGAAGGTGTGATATCGGAGGAAAAGCACATGTAGGGGTTATTGCACCATGTAAACAGGAAGCTGTAAAATCACGCTGTTCTGGACCCCCCCTCAACTGTGGACACGAACAAGCACGCTGACACAGTGTCTCTATTTCCACATTGGGAACTTCGAATCGTATGCTTTGTAATACACTAGTAGTATCATATGCACATACACAACCATACATAGGAGTCACCGCTGCGAAGTATATGCAAAATTCACCTTTAAATTGTTGTACCTGAAAGACAGTGCTGTTTACATGAAAATCCAGCTAAGCAGCTGGGGCCAGCACCAACACCTGGAAAAATGGCAATGCGGACAAGCAATTGGGCAAAGAGTAGCTGGTGCCAGCACTTCCTGAGGAAAACAAAGAAATAGTAGGTGCAAACCAAGCAGAGGTATTGTGAGTGCTGTGTAACAACAAAACCAACGGACAAGTGCATGACTGTGCAAGACGAACACTGACGGCGCTGTAGTGCAAAGCACTGGACCAGTCTTTATGGGATCAAGAAAAACATGATTACTTCTTTGCTGCAGCAGCCCTGTTGATCCGGGCAGTCCAATTGGTAAATCCAAGTCGTTTGGGTTTCACAGTGTCAGCAGGATCACCAGCGGCGCCTTCACTGTTGGACTTCTCCCCGCCAGTCGCAGACTTTTGTGCCCCATTGCCCGTAGCCTTCCCTGGAGTTGCACGTTTCGAACTACTGCTCTCCTCATCCTGCTTCCGCTTGGCACCGGTTTTTTTGGGCTTCGGATTTTGGGCCTACGGCTCTGCTTCATGCTCGGCCACTTCCTCTCCATCTTCATCCTCGTCCCCGTGTTCCACGTCCTCAAGCTTACGTAATTTTCCCCTGCAATCAATGGGTACCCCATGGAGCATCTGATTTGTCACCCCAGTCCAGTCAATATTCGGCGTGCCATCAGCTTCCTTGCATCCAGCAACAGCATGTGTGACAAAGTCCTGAATTGCCGTATCCCCAAGGATACCAACCACCACATTGACAAGAATATGAAATCGAACTGTGAGGGCCCCGGGCAATGCGTGGGAGGAGGACAATAGCAGCAGCCATATTTCTTGGTACACCACCATTTCACCAGCCAGTGTCAGCAAGTAACCAACAATCGCAGGTACCCCCCACTTGGGAAATCCGTCACAGTAATGTATCGAGGCACCTTAAAGGGGGGAAAAAAGCAATTCTTCAATGAAAGGAGCTGGCCCCGGCTGCAACGAGGTGAAACGACCATTTTGTTGTGATTTTTGAGCGCGTCCGAACAACAAGGGTCGTAGTGTGGTCTAGATACCTTTTGTGGCAGCGGATGTTTTGAGAGAAGATTCACTTCAGTACACCCCATAGTAAATTGTGGTGACTTCTTGTTGAGGTGGTACACTGACAGCTTAATAGCACACAACCCCGTATCTTGGTGCTGTTCACGAAGACTGTCCACAATGCCACGACAATCACCAGGCTCACCGGCAACAACAACAAGAACGCCACGCTGCAGCACTGTACTGACCAATGCATGTATGCCCAGGGTAAAGCCACGGGGGGGCTCAATGTACACCATTGTAAGAGAGATACCAGCCACTGCTGCTGGGATGGCCGAGCCAATTGCAGCTGGCAGCAGCAGTAGTTTTCCGTCCGAGTCCCCTTCCAACTGCAACACATTCATGTTCCAAGTGAAGTTCCGAGTGAAGGCCAAGAAGTGTCGTCAGTGAATCCCTTTGCAACCGGGGTAGCACACAGACCTGTGAATTCTCCTCAGTGGCACCCATGTGCAGGTCGACGGTGAAGAAATTGTCCTGATTCGCCTGGACGGTTGGTAACACCAGTGGTTTCGACAAAGATTCTCGCAGACCAACATAGCTGACATCCTTCCAAATCGGCGCATTGACAACGTATTTCCACGGTGGAAAGGGGTCCTCTTCTGTCCAACGCCACGTGTATGTCTTGAAATACAAGTCACTTCGGCTTGCTAGGAGGGATTCACACTTTTCTCGTTCACCCAGTCCACCTTAGCAATCATAGTACAAACTTTGAGACCCCAGTGTTTGCAGGCACCAAAACGGCATTTCCGAACAATGTGTGCTGGTCCCAGCACCTCTCACAACAAATTGCAATCGAACAGCCACCGCAGATGCATCCTTATGGGAGGGCAAACATACGGCGAGATTCATGGATGAGATTGTTCTCAGGATGACACAGATGCCAACTCCATAACCGATCCAGTTTCAATCGCTTTCCCATCTTCTTGAGCTGTGCTCCACCATTGGCCGTGTCAGCCATAAACTTGCAAATTGTCCGGATATCGGGGGGCACCTGTCCTTCGAATCAACGCATTTGATTCACAGTCATGCTATGACCGCGGGCCTCCAGCATCTGCACTGCAAACGCTGCTTCACGTCCACAAGTACTCACCAACAGAGCCACAGGAGACCACTGCTTTATCATATTAACCTACAAGGGGTACCACAGGATTCACACCGGGCAACAGATGGCGGAGTACGGTGACAGGGCGATGAAACCACGAACAAACAGACGTGCTAACGGGCAGGCACACACCAGTGTGCCATCTTGAGCGCTGATTCTACCCTTCACCCACGAATTCGTCAAGTGCTCTCTGGCAGTCAAGTTCCCCTCGGTATCCCTTTCATATTCCACCACCAGTCGCTGAACTCTCTCACACAAAGTTGGTGCTCGTGATGTCTGGTTGGCTTGACTGATTCCTGCCAGGGACTCACGAATGGTCAACGGGGTCTCAGGCCGCACAACAGTCGCCAAGAAATGGGAACACCATCGGGGAGGGGGCAAGTTTCGCTTCTCCAGCTCCAGTTTCACGCGCCGAGCAGCCTCCACTATGTGCTGGCCAAACAGTATCCAGTAGATCCCACCTGATATTGCACCCGGTCACAAATGATCAAAGACAACGGCAATTTTGGACAAGCGATGCTGGCACCAGCACCGACGAACGTTATTGGTAACGAAACAGCAAATTGTGCGCACAGAAGGCAGCATACTTCCATCACCCCATATTACAATCCGGATAAGGGTAGTCGGCGGTCGCTCCTTCAAGTCCTTGACCTTGTTCAGTACCTCATCCTCAGACCACTTTCATATCTGCCCAAACTGCATCTTCTCGTCCCATCACAGTTTCTCCAAGGGTATTTCCACCTCCTTTTTTTCACAGTGGTCCGCGAGCTTGATCTTCAGTGCACTGTCTTTCTTGCCTCCTTTACCACCTGGCGCTAGAACTGGCTATGATGCCGTCACATCCTGAAACTGGCTTAGGAATCCCCCGTTCGTTGACGGTGTCATTGGTAGAGGTGACATTGTACCAGCACCCTCAGCAGGGGTTGCATCTGACATTATGATGAAGAGTCTCATTTGAAGGGAAATGGTGTGGCAAATCGACAGAAATCGGTAATGGAACAGCGGTTTCAGCAGAAACTGGCGCAAATTGAGCGGTGTGTCAGTGGCTCTGTCCATACGAAGGGCAGCGCACATCGCAGTCAATTAATCCCCGACAGCGGCATCCGCTGCGCTACTACTGACATGGCACCGGTAAATTGCGCACTTGTTCCAAAGCCCTGGAAGGAGACGGCCGTCTCAAATGATCATGTTTCCGTGACTGGTCAGTACACGTGCCAGACTTTGATTCCATTGCATCCAGACCAAACAGACCGAGCAGAAAACAGTGCCAGACAACAGACAACGGTGTGTGTGCAATGTGCAGCGAGGAAAGCAGGAACAATAGGAGGGAATGCTGGCACCAGCTACTCATGCAGACAAGCGTAACCCTACCCTATAGTTAGGCAGGGGAGCGGGGGGTTATTCTTGGAACACTGCCCCCTCCTCCTCGTCACTGGGAGGCAAGCTGAATTCGTCTTCCTCTTGAAGCAAAACCAAGGGGGGGGGGGGCATCACTCATGGTAGCCACATCAACAGCAGATGCCCCAGGGAGCCAAGGGAATCAGCACTGGACACGGATATGTGGTCATCCTCTACCCCCACAAACCGATCTGGTGCATCAGCATCATCAGCATCAGGGGCACCCTTACCCTTGCCCTTCCCCCCCCCTTTCCCGCGCCTGTTCCGTGTGCGGACCCGTTCCATTAGGCTAGTGAGCTGTGCAACCTCTGCACGGTCTCTCCTAAAATTGCATTGATCCAAATACTCAGTAACACCTTCCGGAGGGGACCGGTTGGATAATAATAACAGCACACTCCTGCGAAAAACCTTTCGCAGAGCAGCCTCATTAACAGAATCAGGGATGGGCTTGGGAAACGTGTGTCCATCAGGTAGAAGGCCAACAAAAGCAGTGGTTTTAGCTGTAGTAAATGGGGCAAACAAAAGCTGGGGACTAGTACACCAGGCGATAAAGCGACGGAGGCGTGCTCGAAAAAGATCGCACAGACCAGTGCGTAGCTTGCCGCGAAGGGTTTTGGTGCCCATGCGCGGGTGTGGCATGCTGAGGAACAAGTCCATTAGAGCGGGTTGCGATAATGCAGTTGGATGGAGCTTGACCCGGGCGGAGAGCCGGGACAACAGGGCCTCACCAATCTCTTCAGCAAAGAGACAACCTAGGGTATTACTCATCCACTCCTGCCACACTGCAAGTGTGACACTCAAGCTGCGAACGTATTCTGTTTTGGCGTCCCAATCGCCAGTAAGAAACAGATGTAGCAACGGGCTCCATTGCAAAACTGTGTGAACTGCGTGACCAGTGCCTGGCTGTCGCCCTGACCAGTTGCAGTTGCGTACCTGTACGCCTAACGCAAAAAGCGCAGGGACATAACTAAACAGCAAGGACTGCAGTCCTTGCAACCAACGGGTAGCTGTATCCACTTGAACTGATGAGAGAGATGCTGGTGCCAGCTGCAACCATTCCAATTTGCGTTGAATACGTACACGTACAGAGTTACCTACAAGTAGTAGTGCTGCTACCACTTTCTCAATGTGGAGCAGCTTACGGTGGTGGTACACCATGGCACCCACTTGCAAATTACAGTTTTCCAAGGCAGCAAAGATAGGAAAGAAGGCCTGGTATACCTCAAGGGCAGTGTGTTTGTAAGGGTGCCACGCACCGTACATACAAGGCAACATGGACAGACGCTCATGGAAATTGTACTGCACATATGACTCCCCGTACAAAAAACGCAGTAAATAAAAATGTATTTTCATATCAATTATTAGGGGCATGGGGCGCCGAGCCGCTGCATGTCCTGGATATCTTGTAGAATGTGTAGCAAATCAAGGATCCCACCGGTAGTCAAATCGGTCAACAACAGTGGCCGGAATTGTAGTGACCTAACGTTGTCCCGTTTAATATCGAGGGGAACACGAATAAACTCAGGCTCCGCATCAAGCGAAACCCGTGTAACATCGTTCAAGGAGCGAAGTGCAGTAGCAGTGGAATGCACAGCTGAGTCCAGCTGTCCCAACACGGTTACCAAAGACGGATGCCCAGGGAAGGGACATAGGTCTGTAGTGTGCAACATTGCAAACACCGCCAGGTTCATGCTGGGATTGGGATGCTCTGGGTCAGTAGTAGACCTCTTCCACCACCAGTTATCAAACCACATAGCCATTTGGTGGTTTGACATGGACGACCACAGTTGTTGTGCAGCCGAGGTAGCCTTGGCAGTTAGTGGTACGAGGCGATTGGTAACAACACCACAATTTGCTAAAACACGGCGAACACCCTGCGTCAAAGATTGACCTGTAAGTTTATCTTTCCGTGATACCTTACTAGTTGGACGTGCAGCCTTGTGCAGGACAGACCATAGCATATATAACTATTTCGTGAAAACGGACAACCAACGAGGCTTCCTATTTTGCTTACTTGCAACAACAATTTGAGGTACAGTCTTACGAGTACGACGGTTGCAGCGGACCTGTGCCAATAGGTGCACTAACATCAGAACCCCCGGCTCGCCAGCATGGGCATCACGTAATAAAGAAGACCCATTTGAATAATGTCCAGTACGTAGTAGATGCCGAACAACGTAGTAGGAAAATTTCATTACAAAAGTCTGGTGATGCAAGTAAAAGACACGATGCACATGGTGGCAAAACACAGCACACTCCCTATCCTTCAATGAGATGCACGTACCTTATGAAGATAAACATCGGTGGAATGGATATGGGAATGGTACTAACCAGGTTGCTCACTGGAGTTGGTGCTGGTGCCAGCACTCATAGTCCGGAACATCATCTCAGAGACTCGATTGCATTGTAAGGTGCTGGCACCAGCTACTTTGAGCCAAAGGGGGATTCGAGAAGACCATTTGAGTCAGCAGGTGTTGGCACCCGCACCTTTCCGCCAAAGAGAACCAAGGAAAGGTGAAATTGCTTGCAAAGGTGATGGCCCCAGCTGCTTCAATGATAAACTTGATACCAAAGATACTAAGTAACAAGACATGTCCAATACGCGGTGAGTATAGTAACCAACATGTGCACGATTGAATATCACCAACAAATGTAATTGCGGGACATCCCACAAATACTTTTCGTCAAGGAAGGTGCTGGCCCCAGCTGCAATCATGGGAAACATACTTTTGAGATCAGCATTTTCATACATCATGAAGTAGTAGTGTAGAAAGGGGGTTTTGAACCCCTAACTTCATCGGCCTCGAAAATACACGTTCAAAAAAAGGGAGTTTTTTACACTGCTCTTTTTGGGTATAGAACCGTGCAAAAGGGTGCCACGGGGGTGGGCAGTTTGCGTGGCCTAAGGAAGTGGCCCACAAGTGGGCAAGGTGGCTACATAACACGTGCCGTCTAGGGGGTCCCCTCCGCTTGAGATCGGGGGACAAAATCAGAGGTGGCCCACAAGTGGGCAAGGTGGCTACATAACCCCTGCCGTCTAGGGGGCTCCCTGCGCTTTAGAGCGGTGGACAAAATCAGAAGTGGCCCACAAGTGGGCAATGTGGCCACATAACCCCTGCCGCCTGGGGGATCCCCACCGCTTCAGAGCGGGGGACAAAATCAGAGGTGGCCCACAAGTGGGCAAGGTGGCTACATAACCCCTGCCATCTAGGGGGTCCCCTCAGCTTCAAACCGGGGAACAAAATCACAAGTGGCCCAGAAGTGGGCAAGGTGGCTACATAACCCCTGCCGCCTATGGGGTCGCCTCCGCTTCAGAGCGGGGAACAAAATCAGAACTTCTGTTTCTGCCCCCCGCTCTGAAGCGGAGGGGACCCCCTAGGCAGCAAGGGTTATGCAGCCACCTTGCCCACTTGTGGGCCACTTCTGATTTTGTCCCCTGCTCTAAAGCACCGCGGACCCCCGAGGCGGCCAGGGTTGTGTAACCACCTTGCCCACCTGTGGGCCACTTCTCATTTTGTCCCCTGCTGTGAAGCGGAGGGGACCCCCTAGACGGCAGGGGTTCTGTAGCCACCTTGCCCACTTGTGGGCCACTTCTGATTTTGCCCCCCGGTCTGAAGCGGAGGGGACCCCCTAGGCGGCAAGGGTTATGCAGCCACCTTGCCCACAACCCTTGCCGCCTACGGAGTCCCCTCTGCTTCACAGCGGGGAAAAAAATCAGAAGTGGCCCAGAAGTGGGCAAGGTGGCTACATAACCCCTGCCGCCTAGGGGGTCCCCTCCGCTTCAGACCGGGGGACAAAATCAGAAGTGGCCCACAAGTGGGCAAGATGGCTACATAACCCGTGCCGCCTAGGGGGTCCCCTCCGCTTTAGAGCGGGGGACAAAATCAGAAGTGGCCCACAAGTGGGCAAGGTGGCCACATAACCCCTGCCACCTCGGGGGTCCCCAGTGCTTCAAAGCGGGGGACCTTAACCAAAAAAAAATCTCGTCCCTTAACGACCGCCCTGGCTAACGCTCAAGCAGGCTCCCACCAGCCAAGGTCCGACCTGGAGGCCGGGTCAAGTCAAAATCCTTTTTTGTGCTTTTCAGCTATTTTTGAATTCTCCACGAAATTTTGAGCATTTTGAGTACAGACACATAGGGTCAAACAAAGAATTTTCCCCCTACCGTATGCCTAAAGAAAAGGGCGCCGACAAAGCACATTGTTCCGTGCGACAATTTTGGGGTCCGTAGAGCCCCCCCCCCTCCCCTTTGGGGTCGCGTCCCGACTAGGATCGGCCCCCTTGGCATGTAGAAAAATTTAACACTTTGCGGGGCAAAAAGACGACCACTCATTTCCCTAATCCCCCACCCCTGCCCCTTCTTCTCTACTCCCGAGCCCATTGTGGGATTCGCCAAGTGTCATCGCCAAGTATCATGCAAAGAAGGTACCTAATCTGGGTGTGTTGATCCATGCAAGCTCTGGGGTCTTCAAAATCAGGACAGACCCATCGGCTACAATGCTGGTCATACGGAAGGGGGTGTTTGGAGTGAGGCCTTTGGGGCCGATGGCATCTGTTGACCAGGACACAATGCCCGCAAAAGCCGCACCGAACCCAGCCCCAGTCTAGGCATTTGTGCCTGTTGACCAAGTTGCGTCTCACCCACAACAACCCGTTCGAATCTAGGTCATACCAGCTGTTGGCCAAACCTCGTCTCACCCTTTTTGTGCCACCGGGCCGCAACAATTGGTTCTGGTCGCGGCCCTGGCGCCGGTTGACGAAACCTTATGGCAGCGATTGTGTGCCATCGACCCGTAGGAATTGGTTCCGGTCGTAGCCCTGGCGCCGGTTGACCCAACCTCATTACACCCACTGTGTGCCACTGAGCCGTAGCAGTTAGTCCCCGTCCAGGCGCTAGTGTCTGCTGACTCAGACACGCTGCCCCCAAAAGCCCCAACCTGGCTTGGACAAAGAGTGGCTACTACAACTGTGTGGCACGCAATGGGTGAGTTGAGGTGTGGTTGACGGGGGCTGGGGCCTGGACCAGAACCAAGTGTTGCTGCTCGGTGGCACGAAGTGAACGAAAGGACAGCAAAAATTGAAAAAAGCTCAGTAGTGGGTGGTGGGTGGGCGCCTAGGTCACAACGGCAGAGTTGAGACTTCAAGAAAAAAATACAGCTGTTACACTGTAGTGGGGGAAGAGTTCGGAAACCTAAAACAGTTACCTGTTGGGATGTGGCAAGAGTGCGAAGCAACACACCTAGCAAGACACGTTTGTACATTTTTGCCTACCCTAATTTAGCGTCCATTTGTAACATTGCCAAAGTCAGAGTGTTCGCTGTGTGTTGCGCCAACGCCCGCAAACCCTTGAACTCCTCCACATTCTCCCACCACTTCAATGACAGCTGGAACCCCTCCTTCACGGGAACCTCTTGCTTCCAAAAACCGCCGACTCCCCTGATTAGTGCACTTCCCGGCGGATTGTGGCGTCCGGGAACAAAAGGGTGTAGTGGCTCATATCGCGAGGCATGGAGTCACGCTGACGGGGTTCATAAACTCGCAACTGGTCGGAAAGAGCTAGTTGGTTGCGCTTGGATTTATCCACCACAACCAACACCTTCGATCCCACCCGTTGCAATAGAATGATGCGGGCAACTGAGGCGGTTTCAATAGGTCAAGGAGGGCAAGTACCACAGGATCCTAAGTTACGTATGGGACAAAGGGGTCTAGATTTGCCTCCAATTCAAGCACTTGCGCGTAGAGCCGATGGGAAATGGGGCGCCTCTCGCCATCTCTGCCACCTTTGGGTACAACATGAACCTCAATTCCCTCAATGAAATTGTGAATGGGATCCCCCATGTCCGCCTAGAAGGTGAGAGAGAGAGAGAGATGCACAAGTATGAGCTTTTTTTCTAACACCGGCAGAGCGTTTTGGAGCACGATGGGCAGTTGCACAAATTCACCGTTCTCATCTCTTTCATTTACCCTCCTGCTTTTGCCATTGATATTCATTACGTAGATGCTTGCTATGGTGTGCCGCAGTTTCCATGGACAAAGACCAGCATGCGTCCGTGTAGTCATAGGGACTTTCACCAATGAAATCAATATACCTCTGCCTAAGTTGCGCTTGGTGAGCACCCCACAGCAGGGAACGCATCCACCGCTTGAAATTAGGCATGTATGCCAATTCCTTGTGTTCTTGCATGGGTGCACCAAACCTGTTAGCAGAATGAGCCTAGTGCGGTGCGTTGCCAAAAAAGGCTGCCAAATGGTCCTTAAATGCCTTCGCACAGCACCCAGCAGTCAACCAAAACCACTCCTACGGGGTTTCGCTCATCAATCCACGTAATTTCCTCCTTTTCCATCATGGCATCCTTTTTTTGCATTACTTGAGCAAACCTCATCACTTTACAGTCAGACTTATGCAGGAGTTTGAACTCTGGTGTGAATATGTAGGCCTGAAGTTGTCTTTGACACATTTGCCCACACTACAGACGGCAGTGGTGCAATGGTCATTTCTAACAATTATAGGTTTGGCTTTGCGTCTTTTGAATGACGGTGTGATACCCGCTGCTGTCTGGGAGTTGTTTTCGATGAGACTACCGATTGCTGTGACCGTCATCCGGTGAACATTATTGTGCACACTCTTGAGCGTGTTTGCTACACCACGAGTGCATTCATTGGTCACAAGGAGGCAGTCAACAGCTTGACAGTTGCTGAGGCTGTCATTGAAGCATGGGAGCAACTAGGCTTGCCGCGAGACCGCGCAGCCCGTTGTTTGCGAATGATGGTTGGGCGACAACAGTCTTCAGCCTGATTGGTTCCGCAAACGTGACCACCGACTGGGGTATACGCCATGAAAATTGGATGAATGTCCTCAACAACCGTCAAGGGTCGCCCACCTTCCATGAGGGAATACAGCAAATCTTCTAGGAGGTCTCGCGGACCCTTTAGTTCCAAAATGGTTTGCCATGATGGCTTTGATGCCAAGTCCGCAGGAAGAAAACCCGGCTCGTCCTCATAAAATGCCCTGTGTTTACCCCGTTGCAACTCCACAACCTCCTCCTTGTATTTCTTGTCTCTGTCTTCCTCCCATTTCTGTGTTAAATACTCGTGTTTCCTCTTTTTGTCTGCACCTTTCCTGGCCTCTTTTTTGTTCGCCTTGCGCCTTTCCTCTCGCTACTCATACCCTGCAGTAAGCACATATTTTGCACCAGCACGAATGCGTTTGGTGCACACAACATCATGAATGCCTAAGGTAATGTGCTTCGTCAGTGAGTCCTCCTATGTCATATCCATCTTTTTCCCACATGGCTTGCAATACAACCTACTGTTGTTGTCATACGGACCATACTAGACCATACTGACCGTAAGTTTCAACCCGCTGTGCAACTGTAACTTTTTTCTGCACACGGAGCCGTTTGGCCTTCTTCAACAATCTCTTCAAAGTGTCCGGGCTCGAAATGTTTGCACGTACCTTCTCACCATCTGATTGTGATGTGCCAGGTGCGTCTGTTGCGTCTGTTGCGTCTGTTGCAGACCCCAGACCCCTGTGGCACACCCTGTGGCAGACCCTGTGGCAGCAGTAGAAGACTCTGCAACAATGCTGGGGGCTCCACGACCACAGATTCCACTAACTCTGTGGCCAAAGACGTGGCTGCACCAGACACAACTCGAGGAACCGAAGGCACCTGCAGCCCAGAATCCATTGATTGGGGGGGCTGATGATGAGGCGCTTGAAGAATGGCGGCTGAAGAACGCACTGGGGCGTGCAGAGCCAACACATAAGTTACAAAATGCCCCCTACCAGCATTAGGGTACTTGTCCCGCAGAAAAGTTCGATCACTGGGGGACAATGAATCCCATGGGGGATAATGAATCCCAGGGACCAGAGATGCATCTCTCTGTGGGCAGTAAAAACACTTCATGGTGCCAATCTAAAGCAACATAGAAAGAAAAGGTATTATCCAGTGTCCCAAACAAAATGATGCGCCCATTTGTGGGCCACTTCTGATTTTGTCCCCAGCTCTGAAGCGGAGGGGACCCCCTAGGCGGCAAGGGTCATGTAGCCACCTTGCCCACTTGTGGGCCACTTCTGATTTTGTCCCCCGCTCTGAAGTGGAGGGGACCCCCTAGACGGCAGGGGTTATGTAGCCACCTTCACCTCCAAATCAGGTGTGCTAGAATCCCAGAAGCACCAACAAGTCGCCAGAACGAATTGGCAAAATCACAGAAACCCAACGAATCGGCAGAACAAATCGGCGAAGTCGGCAACCAATTTTAGGGGGGAAGGGGGGGTGGAGGAAAGGTTTGGAGGGCTGCATAGGGTCGGAAGTGGCGGGAATCGTTCTTGGTGTCCCTCGACATGCATCCTTGTTCAACCCCATAGCTGATGCCTCCCCCACCAGCTCAGTCCCAATATTCAGTCTTGATTAAGGCAAGGCTTAAGGTTGGGGTGGTGGATAAAACTTGCCTTCGGGCGCCGTTCAACCCCCCACCCCCCAAATTGGGGGACATTTTCGAACAAATTGGGGCAACAAATCGGGGGACCACTCTCAGCAGGTTTTCAGCACGCTGGTTGGCAACACAGCTTT
Source organism: Eutreptiella sp. 'Long Island Sound 2002' (assembly GCA_964036045.1). Classification (NCBI taxonomy): domain Eukaryota; phylum Euglenozoa; class Euglenophyceae; order Eutreptiales; family Eutreptiaceae; genus Eutreptiella; species Eutreptiella sp. 'Long Island Sound 2002'. The sequence goes on along the minus strand of OZ038383.1, from coordinate 83,130,050 downwards.
CCACTGACCTAGATCTCTGTCCCCATCCCCAACACATCTTTCTTTCAGTTGTTGCACAGTGAGAGTCCCATGGAAACCCACATTCTCTGATTTTCAAAAACAAATTCACCATCCAGCTTGTACTTGATCAGGATGTGGGAACGAAGCTCAGTGACCTAGTGGTTATAGCATTAGGCTTTAAAATCAGAGTCCCTGGTTCAAACCCCATTAGGGGCAAATCTGGCAGCTGCTTGACTGTAGCCAGCCTCCTGAAAAAGTTGTTTTTCATGCACAAACAAAGCCTGTCACAGCAACAAGCAACACGAATACACACAGCAACCCCATCTGCCAAATCATTTTGCCCATTCCGGAATGCGGTTGCTGACATCACCGTTGACCATAGCCAACAAATACCCAATCTGTGTGTTTGGGTCCATAGTGCGACGATCAGATGTCAACAATCCTTTCGTTGTACGAAACGTAAAAGCAGCCTCTCCACACAAGAAGTAAGACGCGTGGACTCTAAGTACTGTCAATTATTGTCAGGCCCAAGAATCCAACAAATCGGGGCACAAAATCGGGGCAAATCGGGGAAATTGGCCCCCGATTTTTGGGGGTTGGCCTTGCTGCCTGCGGAGCATCAGCACCTCTGGTGCCCATGGACTCCTGAGGCTGGTACATGTGGCAACCAACTGTCGGCCGGAGATATCTTGGGGGAGGGGAAGGGGGGGTTTCGCGGGCGTTCTGCGTACTAGGACCGGCGGAGTCGGCCCCCCCTGGAATAAAGGGAGTGCAAATAAAACTCCGGAGAGCAATCAGAATCGTGGATGAGCAATGCACACCAGCCCTTCCCTGTGGGGCAGCTGCATACCTGTGCCGCATGGAACCGGATAGGCAGGGTCATTCAAACAACAATATGTCTCAGCAGGGCAAGGATAATCCATTGGGCATGGAGGAGTTGGACAGGATTGGTTACACCACATTCCCATGCAGCCAAAAGTGTACATGGAACCTGAATAGAGATCACAAAGCAAAGACTCAGATACAGCAAGAATGGTTTGTTTAGAATACTTCACAGAACGAGTCCAATCAAAAAATGAGCATCACTAGACTGCAAAGATCAAGAAGTCAGTGCAATCTGGTAAGGTGAAGTATTGTTATGACGATACTCAGCGATACTAAGCGAGGTAAATACAATGTCATGCGTGGTAGCGCACTATGACTGAAATAGTCATCACTGTCTATGATAACATCTCTGTTCCAGGGGACAACGAAAGTCAATATCTGTGCTGCACCATAGACAAAGAGAGTGTGTGCGTGTGGGGAGGGTGTCCAAGCAGGGGTGGTGGATTCTCAAGTGAAGGGGGGGGGTTTTGGGAAAAGGGCTCAATTGACAGGCACCATTAATTAGTTATTATGAACTCTGGTGCCGAAGGCCCAAAAATTTTTTTGAGCATAGAAAGTGGTCAAATTCTATTGCCTGTGGCAAGGCACCTCGAAGACAGGCCAACAGTCAGCCAATCAGTCAGCCAGGCAGGCAGCAGTCAGTCAGTCAGTCAGTCAGTCAGTCAGTCAGTCAGTCAGTCAGTCAGTCAGTCAGTCAGTCAGTCAGTCAGTCGGGCAAGCAGGCAAGCAGGCAAGCAGGCAGGCAAGCAGACAGGCAGGCAGAAGCACACAGTTTGGCTTTTTTTCAGTTGCCGACTACAATTACAAACATTGGGGAACACCCTGTATGCAAGAACACTCAGTGGTTGAGTGGTCGAACACCCAGCCGATGGTTCGCTTAGCTCCAGTTCGATTCCCGGCCGGCGGTTCGGCAATCGCCGGCTCAACCGATCGATTGAGTTCGAGCCCATATTTCCCCTCGATCGTGTTTCATCCTTCTAACCACAAACTTTTGCCCCCCCCCCCCCCCCAAAATGGTATCCAGTTTCAGGGGGATAGAGGAGTCCAAATCAAAAAATCCATTGGGGGATTGTTTTGTTAGGCAAACAAATGATTTTACAAGGGGTTGGACATCCAATGTCATGCCTTGGGGTATGCTACGCGAATGACCCCCCAAAAAGGGGGTGTATCTGACAACCTCTCTTCGGGGTGATTTTTTTCCAGCAAATATATTGCAAACGATGACTTTTCTAAGCCCCCTCGACGCGCTAATTCCAAAAATCCCATTTTCATTTTTTGCCGATTTTTGGGTCCAGGTCACCTCGGGAGCCCGGGGTCAGTCTTGTTAGGATTTTGGGGGTCCCGTCAATTGAGCCCCTTTGGGGGGGGGGGGGGGTCGAGCCACAGGGCTCTATCGACCCCCCCCCTCAATTGAAAGCCCGTCGGCCCCAGTGCCAACAGTTTGCATGGTCCGAGGTGCAGAAAACAAGCAGATGATTTCAGGGATGTTTGGCATCAAGTAGGTCCCAAGGTGTCTCATGCCCAAGGACCCGCCATGCCCCCTTGTGCTAGGCTCGAAAGCGCGTGTATCACAGGCAAGTGAGCAGGGGACAATGATGCATGTGTGTGCGAAGAATTCCGTGAGTGGGGAAGGGAGTGTTCACAGCAACATTCGGAGGAGAAGGACTGCGAGCCCCCCAAAGAAGCAGGAACCCATACTGTGACTTACTCCGCCACAGCTATGGTTTTGTGGGATTGTTACAGTTAGTAAGACAACCCCACATAGTGAACCCATTGCTGTGCAATACAAGCGCCTTGGCTCTCTGATGTGTCAGTCCTATATAGATGTATATTACAGCACCCCTCTCCCCTTAAATCTAGCTAACAGGCAAGCAAGCAAGCAACAACGACAACAACAACAACAAGCACTTCTCCTTTCTGTTTTGGCCATTGCTCCGCCTCATCGCTCTGGGCTCCACTCTACTCTAGCCATCCTAAAGCCTAGGTGGTGCCCTTGCCAAATCCAAGTTTTGAGCCAAAAACTCACCGGTGGCGCCCCAGGGCAAGGGCGCCACCCAAATTGCGCATTTTGTGCCCCAAAACAGCTACTTAATTCATCCTTGGCCTTTTTTGGCCCAAAACAGTCCCGAAATCCACTTAAAACGGACAAACGAAGGGCTACACTCCACGTGCGCCTCGATTGCCCCATGACAAAGAGCCCTTTGGTGCCCTCGAACTCCACGATATGTACGAGAATCGGCCCAAAAAGGCGCCAAAAATGGCCTGAATGTGCGCTGTTTGTGTTAAACAGGCCCAAAACCAAGAACGGGCTGTATCTTGGGCTACGTGGCGCAAAACCGAATTCCGAGGGCACCTAGCCCACCTGCAACCCCCCACTTTTTGTGGTTTCCAACCCTCGGAATCGCTTAACGAGATGCCTAGACCCCTGTACTAGTGCTCACTTGGTTGAGCCGCACGGCAGCTCGGCCCGCGCACGGTGGGGGCCAACGGTGGGTCCACCGTGGTCCCCGGGGCGAAAAAAATTTTTTTTCCAAAGTTGTTCCTAGACCACTTGGGATGCTCAATCAAGTGTTTTTAGCCCATGTTGAGCTCGTGGTGACGCGTTTTGGCCCATGGAAAATGCCAAAATGCCTTGAAAATGGCCCGTTTTGGGTGCAAAATTGGGTGAAAAAATGGGTCAAAACACGTTTTTCCAAAAGTGATCCTGGACCATTCGGGATGCCCAAACAAGTGTTTATAGCCTATTTTGAGGTCGTGGTGACGTGTTTTGGCCCATGGAAAATGCCAAAATGCCTTGAAAATGGCCCGTTTTGGGTGCAAAAATGGGTGAAAAAATGGGTCAAAAACGCATTTTTCCAAAAGTGATCCTACACCATTCGGGATGCGCAATAAGTGTTTTTAGCCCATTTTGAGCTCGTGGTGACGTGTTTTGGCCCATGGAAAATCCCAAAAAACCTTGGAAAGGGGCTGCTTTGGTAGCAAAATTGGGTGAAAAATGGGTCTAAAACGTGCTTTTCCAAAAGTGATCCCGGACCATTGGGGGTGCACAAATAAGTGAAATGAGCCCATTTTGAGCCCACATGTCGCTGAGACACACAGCATAGAAGGTAAAAATTGGATGGAAAATGCTACTCACATTGCTTAGGATTTTTGAAAATGCCACCCGTGTATGCTCACCAAATCCGACTCATGTCGCAGGGTGGATTTTGAAAATTGCAAGCAACATAGCATGGAAAATTTCTTGTGGGTGCCCCTAGGCATCTTGGCCGGGAAGTCCCCAGGATATCGCTACCGATATTGGTAGCATTTTTGGGGCCGCTCTCGCGACCAAAACTTCCAAGCGTTTTTCCAGGCGTCCCACGGTACCCATTTCAAAGACCCGGTACCAACCCTACCAGACCATATCGCACGCCCATCACTAGGTATATCCAAAAATTGCCCCTGGTGAGGAGAGGATATCGCTCTTTGTTCCTATGTTCTATGCTGTGCACATGTGCCACACGTGCCGTTTTGACCGAGTTTAGCCCCTTCCGCGACATGTATGCACCAAGTTGTGCCCTTCGCACGTACCTTAGAGCCGTATGGTGGAGCCACCTAGAGTTGGGGAGAGGCGTGTACATTAGAGGATATTGTATATATATAGGATATGTATATATATATATATATATATATATATATATATGGATTACACGCAGATTCCCCCCCCCCCTGTGGACCCTAGTGTGCGACTTGGGGCCGCACTAGGGACCCCCCCCCTATTTTGAGGTCGGGAAACACAAAAAAACATGTCTTAGAAGTGAATTGGATGGTTATTAGTGGGTATTTGCCCCTATAAGGGGCTAAAATGGCTAAAATTAGGGTATGACATCAATGCTGGTAGGATCCATATATATATATATATATATATATATGTATATATGTATATATATATATATATATATATATATATATATATATATATGTATATATGTATATATATATATATATATATATATATATATATATCTCTCTCGGGGACATTCAGAACCTGCCAACTTTGTGGGTTTTGGCACTTTTCGGTAGTTTCTGCAACTTTTGCTTCCACGTGCAAACATGTCGTCACCTGGGGGGGGGTATGTGTATACTTTTTGAAATCTGCAAGAAAACGCCATTTCAGAAATGTATGGGTTTGGGGGGGAGGGGTTGTCATTTTTCAGCGCAGCACAACACATGGGACGGTGCACACAAACACAGCACTGCACCGTTAATCCATTTTTATTCAGAATCACTGTCACTGTCAGCATTGCTTTTTTCAGGCAGGGCGGGGACCCCATTAGGGCAGACATCTCCCTGTTTGTGGACAGGGACATATTTCTTCAATTTTTGCCAATCTTGCAACCTCCGTGCTTTCACGGGCACCCAACCCTCGTTAAGGGGCATGGCCCACAGGCCATCGGTTGTGAGGTCCACGTTTCGTTGTTTGATCAACCCCACCTTGCGCCAGGGAATCGCCTCACTGTATCCGGATTTCAGCCATACATAACCAGGATGGGGCTGCAGAGTCACTGGGTCAGGTGTGCTGCCAAAATCCAGCCATTTAACTTTATCGTCTCGGATCAACACAGGTTGCTGTTGATGGTCTGTGTGGCTGGCTGACGACCTGTATGCGCCTGCCAGCCACTTGTACACGTTCCAAAAATCGGACCGTTTCAGGATTCTCAGTTTCCTGACGAAGCGTTGTTTATTCCGCACAACGTGCTGGATTGTCAGGGTTGACATGTCAGTCAGGCCATAATAGTAGTCAACATTTTGCAGAGCCCGGTCCATCGCCCGTGCTGCTGCGTCACAAAGATTATACGAATGACCAGTCGTCAGAATGTCGTGCTCCTTGTGTGTGCATGCAGGTTGTTGCGAACCGGCTGTACGAGGCCTTTTCGCTTTGCTTGCAGACTTTTCACGAGTAACCTGCACCCAGTTTGCACCGCCAGAGCGTGCTCTTTTCCGAACCAAAGATTTTTGTGGTGCATCAGGGGATGCAACAGCACGTGGCGTGAATTTGTATGACGACATGGTGGCTGCCTGTTTACAAAAACAGGCAGAAAGCAACACAGGCATCGTCCAAAACGGACGAAATTCTCAAACATACCGTCAGTACAGCGAGCAGACCTGGGGTGTTCCGAATAGCCCTTTTCAAGGGCTTTCCGAATATACCCCACATACCCCTACCTCCGGAACACTCAGTTGGCGCAAATGAGGGAACAATGGCACAGGGCCCCGAAAACCCACAAAGTTGGCAGGATTCCGAACGTCCCCGAGAGATATATATATATATATATATTACTACACCCCTCTCCCCTTAAATTTAGCTAACAACAAGCAACAACAACAAGCAACAACAACAAGCAACAAGCAACAACAACACGTCTCCTTGCCGTTTTGGCCATTGCTCCGTCCCAACGCTTCGGATCATTTGCCCATGTAGCCATCTTGGAGCCTAGGTGGTGCCCTTGCCAAATCCAAGTTTTGAGCCAAAAACTCACCAGTGGCGGCCCGGGGCCAAGGAGCCAGGGCAGAGAGAGAGGGCAAAGAGGGAGCGCTGCCACGCGAATTGCTCCGCATTGTGCTCGTGCTGGCCGGAGGGCAGAGGGGCAGAGAAAGCAGGGCAGGGCAGGTGCCACGACGGCACAAAAGAGCGAGCGTGGGGCGGAAGCTCAAAGGTGCCCCACCGCCGAGCGAGCCGCCCGCAATGCGCAGTGGCAATGGACAAGGCGGGGCGCCGCGGCGCGTTGCCGCGAAGAGGTCCGCCCCACGTAGAGTCACACGACGAGGGCCAGGTGCGTGCCTGCGACGTGCATGCAACTTGCCTACGCAGTGTCCTGCGAAGCAATCTGCGTGGAGATGAGGGGGGAAAGGGCGGGGCAGGAAGGGAGGGGCAGGAAGCGAACCTGCGACATGCGTGCGACATGCCGACAAAGTGTCCAGCGAGGGGACAACAGGTAAGAATAGAGAGGGGCAAGGGCAGGGGAGGGAGGGGGAGGTAGGGCGGGAGAAGAGGGCCGCGGGCTGCGGTGCAGACAGAACCAGAGAACCAGGGAGCGGCAAGGTGAAGGGGGAGTGAGGGGTGCCTCGCGTGTTGCTCCGCGAAATGCATGCCGGGGGGGTAAAGGGCAGACGAGGGCAGGGACACTGAGGGCCAGGGACCAAGGGACCTGGGAAGGGGGGCATGTGGGGGCGAGGGAGTGTGAGCAGACAGGGGGCAGGACAGGGCCAAGGGGCCAGGACAGAGAGGGGAGGCAAAGGGAGGGCGCTGCCACGCGAAATGCTCCGCAATGTGCTCGCGCTGGCCGGAGGGCGGAGGGGCAGAGAAGGCAGGGCAGGGACGAGGGCGTGCCACGGCGGCATGAAGGGGTGGGCGTGGGGCAGAAGCACAAAGGTGCCCCACTGCCGAGCGAGCCGCCCGCAGCACGCGGGGGCACCGGACAAGGCGGAGCGCAGCGTAGAGACATACAACGAGGGCCAGGTGCGTGCGTGCGACTTGCCTACACGGTGGCCAGCAAGAGGTAGAGGGGACACAGGGCAGGAGAGGGAGGGGGAGGCAAGGCGGGCGAAGAGTGAAGAAGGCCGCAGGGGAGTGCGGAGCGACCAGCGAGCCACAAGCCTAGGGGCCGGGGCGCCAGGGGGAGGCAAGGGGGAGAGGGAAAGGGAGAGGTGTGTGGCGGGGAGGGTACAGCGAAGACGAGGACAAGGAGACAGGGGCACAAAGGGCTAGCCAGAGCAGAGAGAGGGGGCGACGAGGGAGACAGGGGCAAGCGCAGCGTTAGGCGAGCACAGGGGGCGAGGGAGGGAGCAGCGGGGGCAGGGTAGGGGATAGTTGCCAAACGTCGTGCCGTGCGCCGTGCGCGTCCTGCAACCGACTCTGACCTCATCCATGCGTCATGTCATGTCCGTCACGCCTAGGACAGGAAGCAGGAAGCGACACGGGGGGACGGGCACCTGCGGCGCCATCCGTAGGGCCTCCCGTGCAGTGACCCCACCAGTGGCGCAGAGGGGACGCGCACCAGTGGCGCCATCCACTGGACCCCCTGCGCCTGTTGCAGAGCGTGTGACGCAGAGGGGACGGGCACCAGCGGCGCCAACCGGTGGGCCCCCTGCGGCGTAAATTGAACTGTACTGATTAACTAGGTGGCCAGGGGATGCCACAAATGAATCCCCCATCCGCCTCCCCGCGTCTCTGCCATAGGACCTCAGGGGCCTCCATCGCGCTCGGGGGTGGCAGAGGCCCGGGGGACGAGAGCGCCCGGCCGCTTTGTAGCCGCCACTTCCAGCGGACTGATACCACGGCACCGGTATCAGGACGCTCGGAAGTGGATACACAGGCACCAGGGAGAGGATGGGAGGTCGGCCCCCCCCGGGCTGTTGGGTGCCGAAACAGGGGCCCTCCCCTCGTCCAGGGCAGCGGATGGCGCAAGAAGCCTTCGAGGCGTACGGTAAGTCCTCCCCGCTGCCCGCACTTCATCATCTTCCGAATCCACCCGGGTACGTACTTCCTCCAGTAAGTATGGGCACAAGAGGGAGCAGGCACGGGACACTGAGCACCATGCGGAGACGTGGCGACTACCGCCGAGGGGGCAACAGCGGCTGGTGATCCTGGAGTGCGGGGCCTTTACCATGGAGCAGGGCGGGAAGGCCCAAAGGGAAACCTCCCCCCCCCCCCGCGGCAGCCAAGTGCCTCGCCCCGTGGTTGTGCTGTGCCTACGACATGCCTGCGACGTGCGTGCAACGGAGGGGAGGCGAAAAGGGCGCCCCACCCCCCCCCACCACCACCACCCCCCCGAGGGCGAATGCGGGAAGGGAGGGGGCGAAAAGCGCCCCCCCCCCCCCCCCCCCGAGGACGACGCGGCAGGGTGGGGAGGCGGAGGAAGGAGAGTGCGAGACGAGCCACACGACCGTGCCCGTAGAGGGCGCGCTCCGTGCAAGCCCCGGCGGGGGGACCACCGGGGGTGCGGGCGTAGGATAGAAGGGGCGACGGAGGGAGCCGCGAGGCTAACCCCCCCCCCCCCCTGCAGAGGGACGAAAACCACGCCTCGTGCCTACGACGCGAGGGCAACGGCAGGAAAACGACAAGGCCCCCCCCCCCACAAGCCTCCGCCCCCCCAAGGGTGGGGGTTGCGGGAAGGGAAGGGCGGGCAGCGGCGCCCCCTCTCCAGCGGGGGGGGCACCGGGGGAGAGCACGCAGCGTGGACAGGGCAAAGGCAAGGGCCACGCGGCGTGCCTCACACCCCAGCAGGAGGACAAGTGCCGTGCCGCGTGCCAGTGCCGTGCCTGCGACGTGCTTACGCCGGAGGAAGGGCAACGAGGGCGCACCCCCCCCCCCCTCGCCCCCACCTCCCGCACCCACCAAGGACAGAGGCGAGGGCAACGGGGAGATGGCGAGGGGACAAGAGGGATGACGGTAGCGGGCGGCGGACCCCCCCCCCGGGGACGCCGCGGCGGGGTGGAGAGACAGAGGGGCGAGACGACCGTGCCCAAGGGGGGCACGCGCCGTGCAAGCCCCCACGGGGGGACCGCCGGGGGTGCAACCGCAGGAAGGGTAGGGTGACGACGGGGGCCACACGGCAACCCCCCCCCCCCAGCGGAGGGACAAGTGCCGAGCCTCGTGCCTGCGCCGTGCTTCCGACGTGCTTGCGCAAAAGGGAGGACAGCGAGAACCCCCCCCCCCCCCCCCGCCTCCTTCTCCGACGCCCAACCGCAGAAAGGGCGAGGGCGGCGAGGAGACAGTGAAAAAAAAAAAAAAAAAAACAAAGCGGGCAACCAAGGACACCAACACGCCGGAGCAGGGACAGGCAGCAGGGGCAGACGGGACATGGCGGGAGCCAGGGGGCACAGCAAGGGGCCAGGGTCAGCGCCCCTGGGGATGAAAGAAGGGGAGCAGGGACCAACGGGGGGGGGGCGGGGTGACAAGAGCCCGCGAACAACGCTGGTGAGGTACCCGACCTCTGGGGTTTGGGGGCCCCCCCGGTGTCCGTATCGGCCCCATCTGAGCGCGAGCAATAAGGTGGGTTACGCCCGGGACCGATGGCCAGCGGCCCGAGGTGGCACCGGCCTGGGGGGGTGGCCAATGGGCCTGACCAAGAGCACTCCCCACGGCACGTACTGCGGTTCGTGTCCTGTGAGGGGCTGCGGGTAGGGCACACTGTCCATCGGGGTAAGCAAGAGACGTGCCTAACCCGCAAGGACTCCCCAGAGACCCACAGTGTACCCGACCCCGGTGTGGGGAAGGGCCGACGTACCTGGTTACGACGCAGGTCCATTTGTACTGAGCGGGTACAAATGGACGGCCCGTACAACAGAGTTACACCCTGACGGGGAGTGCATGCATCGGCCCCCCCGTGGGGAAACTCCCGGGGGGAGGGACCAGAGCCAGCGTCGGGCGCCCCCCCCCCCCCCAACCCAAGGGCCAAGGGGCACACCAAGCGAACACAGTCGGGGGCACAGGAACACGGAGGGGAGAAGGGGCGAGCAAGGGGGGTGCGCAGCTGTGTCGTGCGAAGTGTCGTGCAACCATACGCCAACGGCAAGCGGGACGGGCCATGGAGTCCACCCGTTCTCCCGTGTCCTTAGCTCACACAGCCTTCGTTAGCTAAATGTCGCTATCTGTCCCCACCAATCCCGCGGAGTTGCCAGCCTTCCGGCGACGTGCCCGGCGCCTGGAAGACACAGTGTCTGATCTCGTCAGACACGGGCCGCACACGTACGCGGCGTTCCAGGCGCGCGTGGACGCGGACCGTCCGGCCAGGGACAACGGGTGGGACCACTTCGTCGACGTCTGCTTGCGGCAGATGTTGGCCCGCGATCCCCACCCGTACAACGCGCCCGACGTTCAGGCGCGGTTCGCGGCGGGCACGGTGCCGTTCGGGGTGCACCTGCTCAACCGACTACTCCGATGTCTACAAGATCTCGGGCAGCTCGAGGACGCGCAGCGCGGACGGCCCCCAGTGGGGTCGGCGGGGCAGCCGGGGTATGCGGCGCCGGGTGCGTTTCCGATGCCGCCGCCCCCTGGCCTCGGGCCCATGCCCATCCCGCCCTTTGGGACTCACCACCACCACCAACTTCATCTCCATCACCTACTTCATCACCCCGTCGGGTTCCCCATGATGCAGCATCACCTCCCACACCAACACGTACACCCGGCAGCTGTGCCACAGCCCCCCGTCCATCTTCACCTTCACCACCAACTGGCGGCTGTGCCACAGCACCCTGTCCACCTACACCGTCACCATCATCATCACCATCCGCACCGGCATGTGGAGTACCCGCATCCCCTGCCCCAGCAGCACCCAAGACCGCCTCAGCACACGGTGCCGGTGCCGGAACCGGTGCCGGTGCCTGGGCCGGGGCGGAGTGCCCAGCAGCAGGGGGTGTCGCAAGGGGCTGTGCCACAGCACCTCGTCCACTTTCACCATCACCGTCACCATCACCATCCGCACCAGCAAGTGGAGTACCCACATTCCCTGCCCCAGCAGCGATCACTGCCGCCTCAGCACACGATGCCGGTGCCGGAACCGGTTCCGGTGCCTGAGCCGGGGTGGGACGCCCAGCAGCAGGGGGTGTCGCAAGGAGCTGGGCCACAGCACCCAGTCCACCTTCACCATCACCATCACCAACATCGTCCACACCAGCATGTGGAGTACCCACATCCCCTACCCCAGCAGCACCCACGGCGGCCTCAGCACACAATGCCGGTGCTAGAGCCGGTACCGGTGCCTGGGCCGGGGCGGAGCGCCCAACAACAGGGGGTGTCGCAAGGGGCTGTGCCACGGCACCCCGTCCACCCTCACCGTCACCATCACCATCACCGTCCGCACCTGCATGTGGAATGCCCTCGCCCCCCGCCCCAGCAGCACTCACGGCCGATGCCTCAGCACACTGTGTCGGTGCCGGTGCCGGTGCCGGCTCCTGGACCGGGGCGGGGCGCCCAGCAGCAGGGGGTGTCGCAAGGGGAGGCACATGGTGTGCCCCCGGGCGAGGCGAAGAGTATGGGGGCACCTGCGCCGCCCCTGGCAGAGCCTCAGCCGGAGGTTCCCGCGGCGGGGTCGCCACCGCGGACGGTCCAGATGCCGGACCCAGCCGTGCCGCGCGAGGCCCCGCCCGTGGTGCCGACGGGCCCGGAGCCGGTGGTGCCGGGTGGGATGCAGGGCGCGGCCCCCCTGGGGAGGACTACGACGGGGGTACAAGCGGGGGAGGATGCGGCGCAGGAGGCGGCAGTGGCTGGCCCGCGAGGCATCAGCGAGCTGCTCGAGCAGGCCCTGGAGGAGTACCGGCGGACGGCCGTGAGGAGTGGGGGAGCCGCGCCGGAAGGGGCTGACGCCGGCGAGCTCATAGCGCAGGCGCTCGCGGCTGTCGCCCCGAGGACGGACGGGGCCAAGGAGACGTCGACAGAGGCGGTTTCTTCGGGGGGACAGGACGCGGGGCGGGGTGTGCCGAAGGCGCAAACGCCAGCGGGGGGCAGCGGGGTTGTGGAGCCCAGTGGGGGACGTGCCAAGGGGGAAGGAGTGGAGGAGTGGATGTGGGAGTGGCGGGAGTGGCGCCAGGTGGCACCCGGTGAGCCGTGTCCGGCGGGGCTGGCGTACAGCATGGACCTCCATGCGGGCACCAGCTGGGCCCGGCTGCCCGACAACTTGCGGGCACGGCTGGACGCGGCGGAGGCGGCAAGGGGCGGAGGCGCTGACGAGCGGCCTGTGGCGCCCTTCCCGCCGCGGCCGGACACGCCGCCGGCGGTGGTCGCAACCGGGGACGGGGCGGAGGGGGGGCAGGAAGCGGAGGAAGTGGAGGACGAGGAGGCATACGGGCCCGGCGAGTCGGCGCTGGCCCTCATGTTTGAGGACGACGCCGGGCCCGACGTCTACGCCGGCATGGACGAGGACCCGGCCAACGAGCCGCTGCGGCCCATGCCCACTGCGGTGCCGCCCCCTCCCCTGGGGAGCTGTGAGCGGCGGCACTGCAGGTACCATGCGGCCGAGGGCGCCCACAGGCACCGCCTCACGGGCACGGGGCAGCGGGGGGCAGAGATGCTGGCGAGCGCCCTGGAGCGCTATGAGCTCCAGCGCCCAGGGCAGGTCGCCCGGGAGATGGCCCTGGCGGCGGCGTCCCCGGGCGACGGCCAGGTCCGCTGTGTCCAACTGGGGGATGCGGCGGTCCTGGGTCATCACCCCGGTGATGTCCGGGCGGCCGAGCCCCAGGAAAGCCTCCCCCTGTCGGTGCGCCTGTCCGTGGTGCGCCTGATGGGCGAGGCAGGGCTGGAGGACGTGCGGCGGGACGAAGGCCTGTACGTGGCCTTGTGGCGGGGTGGGGCTGACGCTTAGCGTCGCGAGCAGGCTGGGCGGCCCCTCACACCCCAGGCGCTGGGGTCCCATGCGCTCCTGGTGGCGTTGCACCCCGAGGGTGCAGAGGTCGTGTTCGGCGCGGACCGCCTGCTGCTGACCGGGGATGGGGCGGTCCTCGTCCCCACCTCCAGCAGCTACCGCCTTGAGAGCCGCGGCGGTGACCTCAAGCTGCTGGTGGTGGTGGGCACGCGCCTCGACGGGAGCGCCGCCCCCCAGGGGTCCGAACGCGCGATCCCGGTGGGGGGAGACGGGGAAGCAGGCCGTGGCGGTGACGAGGTGGGGCAAGAGCAGCCCACGGGGGAGGAGCAGCAGCAGGATCAGCCGGAGGTGGCCAGGGAGGAGGTGGACGTGCAGGCCATTGTGGCGGCGGCCCTGGCGAGGATCTCGGATGCTGCGGGCCCGCCGCCGACGACGGAGGAACTGGAGGAGGAGGACCAGCGCAGGGGGAGTGAGGATGCGCAGGTCGCCATGGAGCACGACGAGGAGCCGGAGTTCAAGGGTGAGGAGGCGCAGGGTGCCGGGGAGCAGGACGAGGAGCTGGTGATCGTGGGGGCGAAGGAAGCGCGTGAGGTGAGTCCCAGGGAGCCGGGGGTGGCGGATAAGGCTGGGCCGAAGACGGGGGAGGAGGAAACCTGCAGGCACTGGGCCAAGGGGTGGTGCATGCGGGCAGATGCCTGCCGGTACGCCCACCCCCAGCCGCCGGTGCCGCGGGGAGTACCCCAGGAGTTGCTCCTGATCCTCCAGGCCATGGCCCGTGTGGGGGCTCTCAGCCTGGACCGCAGCCGGGACCACGGCAGGGGCCACGGGACGTTGCTGCAGGATGCGGTGGTAAAGGCGCAAGGGGGAGGACTCCCGGCGGTGGTGTATGCGGTGGAGAGTGGGGGCCTGACCGAGTGGGCGGTGGCGTTGCCGTGTGGCATGGCGGCCCTGCTCACTCCGTTCCCGGTGGTCCCGTGGAGGGACATGGTCACCGTCCAGGAGGCCAACCTGGGATGGGTGTGCACGTGGCACACACACCCCGCCGGCATGGACCCTCGCGAGTGGCAGGCTAAGGCGGTCGTGACGTACCTGTCCTGGTCGTTGCCGGCAGCGCCGGGTGCGTGGGCGCAGTGGTGGGACAGGGCGCTCAGCTGGGCGAGGGATGGCAGTGCTGTGGCGGCCTGCCCTGACCTCCCTCGCGAGCCCGTCTCAGTCCAGCCGTGGACTGTCTCCCTGCATCTCCCCACGGTGGCGGCTCGTCTTGCGACCACGGACCCGGAGGTCTCGCTGCTGGGAGACCGAGAGGGGCCAGGGCTTCGCCTGAGTCAGGGGCTGGAAGTTCGCACCGCCCGCCTCCCCAGCCCTGTGGACGGGGACATCCTGGGGGGACTTCAGTTCACGCGGGCTGGCGGGGCTGACGTGTGGACCGCTGTCCATCGCCAGCTCCCAGACGCGTGGCCCCAGGTGTACCGGCCCCCTGGTCACGAGCGTCTTGTGGGAGTGGAATGGCGCGTGTGGGCCGCCAACGGCCCGTGCCCACCGGTGGTGGTCCTGCCCAGGAGAACCAACCACCCCAGCTGGGAGACCGTGGCGGTCTTGTGGGGATGGGTGGCGGTCCGTGGGGCCGATGGCCACGTCTTCACTGCCCCAAGGGGCACGGTGATCGAGACCGACGGGGGGACGGCGTTGCAGCTCACGGCGGAGCCCCTGACCACGCATGCTGTGGTGGCCGTCCTCCAGTGGGGTGCCAACAAGCCGCAGCCCTGGCGCGATCAGGTCGCAGTGGCTGTCTGGCGGGACCTGCCGGTCCTTAGGGCCGCCGTCTGGTCAGGAGGGGCGGGGCGGCACCTCCCGGGCGCACTCCCCTGGCTGCGGGGCTGCGGAGACGCCTCTCCCCCGCCAGCTGAGTTGCGGGGCGCCCTGGAGCGAGTGTACTCCAAGCCCAGGCACCAATTCCTGGTGGCCGCGGACCATGGGGTGGAGCTCAGCGACGACGTGGTCGCGCTGGCAGCCGACGTGGTGCAGTGCCTGGCCCCCCACGCCATGATGCTCCCGAGGGAAGGGTGGGAAGGCCAGCGGCACGACCAAACCCCGGCTGCCCTCCTCATTGCGAGGTACGTCGAGCTGGGGGGCTCAGAGGCGGTGTACCTCGACCGGTTGGAGACGCCGGACATGCGGCACTGGACGGCCCACCACCTCGTGGCCCCTGACACGCGGTTGGCAGTGGACCCGCTGGGCCGGCCTGTGGTGTCGGGGGCCCCGCCCCAATGGCCGCACACGTGGGACATGGCGGTCCGGACGATGCGCATGGCACCCAGGGGCCAGAGGGCGGGATGGCCGGGTGCGGAGCGTCTGCTGGCGGAGGCCCGGGCGGCACAGGTGCAGCAGGCGGCCGGCAAAACCAAGGACTGTGGCGTGTGCGCCCTCATGTCCGCCGTCGGTACCCTCCTCAGGGTGCCGAGGCCGGGCAACCTCCTGTCCGCGCTGGACAGGCGGTGGGTGGCGGCGGTGGTCCTCAACAGGGACATGGGGCCCATCGCGCGTCTGCCGTCCCTGGGGGAGCTGCCTGCGGCGGTGTTGGAGGCCCTGCCGGCGCCCCGCACGCCCTTGGACCTGGCAAACGTCCCGCACAACGTGGGGCTGCACGGGGCGCGCATGCAACATGCCCTACTGTGTATGGCAGCGGCGTCGGACGGGGGGATGTCCATGCTGGCGACAGTGTCCCTGCAGCACGTGCAGGACGCGATGCAGCAGCAGCGGATGCATGCCCCCCAGCCGTGGGAAGAGAGCGCCAAGCGGTGGCTGAGGGTGGAGAGCGTGTCCTCCACCCATACGGTGGGCATGGCGGATATGGGGCGGCTGGTGGTGTTGGAGGGGGCGGAGTATTGGGCCTGTGTTCGGGTGGAAACGGGGGGACTGGAGTGGGTCGTAGTCACCGCGTGCCGGCTCAGGAGGCAGCAGTCCAGGGGCCCGGCCTGCTACCGGGTGTTCCAAGAGTGCCTCAGTGGGCTGGGGCCGGTGCGCAGGGCGCACAGGTGCACGGCCGAGGACATCCCGCCAGCGCCGGCGGTCTTCGTGGAGGTCACCCGGCCGCCAGTGGTCCAGGGGCAGGACGTCTGGCCCGTAGCCCCGAGCAACATGTGGCAGGCTGAGCATGCAGCTGGCATATGCAGGGCGCTGCAGGGTCACGCGGCGGCCCTCCCCAGGGCCCCGGCGGCGCAGTCATCCAGCAACAGGCCGGCAGCCTCGCTTGCACTGCTGCATAGCGCGTCGCGGGCGTGGTACTGGGTTGTGGCGGCGTTGGAGCCCCACTCCTCGGCGCTGCGCCTGTACGATCGCGGGCAGGGCACGGTGCTCACGGTCCGCCCCGCCGACCTGGAGGCCCTGCACCTTAGTGCACTGAGTGGCGACGGGGGCGACGCGCTGTACCTCCAGGGGACCGTGGCAGGCGCGGCCGCGACACGCTTCCGCCGGCAGAGCGGAGGAGATGCCCTCCGCCTGGTTATGGCGGAGAACATGGGGCCGTGGCTCCGGGCGTTCTCCACTTCCAGGTGGAGGGTCGAGGGCGACCGGGAGAAGTTCGCCGACGCGTGGCGCCGCTGGGTGGATGAGCAGTTTCCCGTGGGGGGAATGCTGCACCTGCCGCAACCACCAAGCGTGCCACCAGTGCGGCCTGCGGCGCCCCCGGCTGCGGCGGCGAAGCAGGCCCCGAAAGCGGCGCCCCAGCCGCCGCCCAAGAGGAGCCCCCCGCCTCAGTATGGCGCCTATGTCAACATTCGGTACGTGCTGCGGCACTTCGGCGGTGACTTGGCCACGGATCAGCGTGGGACAAAGACGATCAACGTCTGCCCCTGGTCTCGGCTGGATGGGGCTGGTCACTGCACATGGAAAGCTGGCACGCACTGCCGGCCTACCCACCTCCACCCCAAGGACCTGCTAGACCATATCCACCGGGACCATGTGACTGATCCGGCACAACGGGACCAGGCGCTGGCCATGCTGGCTGGCGTTATGCCGGGGGGCCAGGCGGGGCCTTTCGCGTCGGCCCAGGCGGGGTCCAGAGCGCTCACGCTGCCCACGGGTGCCCGCCCTGCAGCGGGGCGCGGGGCGTCGCCGCCGGCAGCACGGTCTCGGGCGATTGGATCTGCAGCGCGGCGTGGGGCAGTGACTTCTACGGGGAGTACGGCGGCAAGTACGTCCGGCGGGCAGGCTGAGGGGGAGCCCGCCGCATCTGCCGGGTCTCAGCAGGCGACGACATCCTCGGGCGGAGGCCCACGGGGTCAGGGGCCACCTCGCCAGCCACCCGCGCCGGATGCAGGTGGTCCCCCAGAGCCTGCTGGTGGCCCCTCTCCGTCCAGTGATCCGGATCCGGCGGGGGGCCCCGATCCACACGTGCAGCCATGAAGGGGCCCCGCCTCCGACACCAGAGCGGCGGTGTCCTGGAACGTCCAGGGCTCGATGCGGGGGGACGGTGTACCAGTGACCCCAGGTATGCTCGACGGTGAAGCGGTGGCGGCGGGTATCATGAAGGCCGAGGGTGCCATCCTGGGCCTATTCCAGGAGACTGGCCTGCAGGACCCTCAAGGTGTGGTGCACTCCGAGAACCAGTGGCGTCACCATGGGTATCATACATACCCAGGGGTGGATGCCCAGGCGGCGTCGGCGGCGGCGGTGCGCGGCGGGCTCTTGATTGCCCTTCGGGCGGACGTGTTCGCCGCGGAGGAGGTTCGAGACATCGTGGACATCGTGCCGGGCAAGGCCATGGCCCTGGATGTGGTGACCGCAGGTGGCACCCTCACGGTCATCAACGTCCACGGCCCGGGTAGCGGCGGCGACTCCTGGGCGTCTAAGGCGTCCTTCTGGGCGGACGTGGCCATGTACGCGGCGGCCAAGAGCGCGGGTGGCACCAGGGCCATGCTCCTCGGAGGGGACTTCAACGTGTGGCTGGAGTCCCCGTGGCACCCTACCACGAGGAGGTTCCAAGCCCTGTGGGGACAGTGTGGCTTCCACAGGGCAGGCCCGGAACGGGAGGAGGACAGGAGGCCCACGAGGGCGGGGCACCGACTGGACTCCTTCCTTCTGAACTCGCCTCTGGTCCCGTGGGCGGCGCGTGAGCGCCCTCACTTGGCGCCGGGGCGGTCTCCAGCGTCGCTGGGGTCGGATCATGGCCCTGTGGTCCTGGACATCCCGCTAGCGGTGGCCGGCAAAGAGAGGGTCACCAGGATGGCCTACTCGCACGCCCAGGGCAGGCTGCACGCCATACGCCCGGACTCCCCGGGGGTTCGTGAGGCGGTGGCGGCAGTACTGCAGAAGGCCTGCGGAGATCAGCGGCTACAGGCGTGGCTCTCATCGGACCAGGACACTGCCACCATGGGCACGTCGGAGGTGCAAGCGGTCTTTGACCTGCTCTACGCCTTCCGTGATGACGTGTCCAGGGTCACGGGAGTGCGCATGCCTTCCGGCGTGGACCCGCAGTACCCATACGGGCAGGCGGAAACGGAGGCGTCGCTGGACCAGGTCCTCTCGGATCAGCAGGCCCTGGCCTGGCGTGCCCATCAGCTGTGGCAACGGGACGCGGCGGCGGCCGGACTCCACTCCCAGGAAGCGACTGCCCTGCTACAGCACCTCCGGCGAGTGGACCCCGACCTGTCCCCCGCCTCGGTTGAGGACCTGCGTGCCGCATTGGACCAACAGCTCCGCCAGCTGGAGACACGCGTGGAGGAGCTGCGGGATGTCCTCAGGAGCAACAGGCGCCGGTCCATCAAGGACTACTGGCGGGGCAGGGTACCGGACCTGCAGCTCCGATGGACGGCGATACGGGGGGCCATCAACGTGGTGAACTATGCCCCGTCAGGCCTATGGTCCGTACGCGTCCGCGAGTCGGAGAAGGTGCTCTTGGAGGCCTCGGACGTCATTGGCGAGGTCCAGAGGTATTGGGAGGCGCTGTACGCCAAGCGGCCAGTGAACCTGCCGGCCTTCGAGCGGCTGGTCCGGGCCCACATTCCCAAAGGGGTGCCGGAGGAATGGAGGTCGGTACAGGACTACACCATGCAGGACCTTAAAGACGCCGTGAGGCAGGCCGTGGCGGACGACAAAGCTCCGGGGTCCAACCGGGTCACGGCTGCCCTCATAGCAGAGCTGCCTGAACCGGTGCAGGGGCTCCTGGTGCATGCGTACAGGGCAATCCTGCGGGCTGCGGATGTCCCAGAGTCCTGGCACGAGGCCATTATCTGGCTGATGCCCAAGGGCACAGCCACGGGCAACCTGGACGAGTACAGGCCGATAGCGCTGGGGCAGCAAGACATGCGAATGCTCATGACCCCCCTCATGCGGAGGTTCACAGCTGTTCTGGCACGCAAGGGACTGGCCGCGGACTGGCAGTTCGGAGCCATGCCGGGCTCCACGGCGGCTGCCCCGGTGTTCCTGGCCCAGCGCAGGCTGCAGCGTGGGCTGGAGGAAAACCACGTCCTGGCCTTCGATGTGTCGAAAGCTTTTGACACAGCGCCGCACGGAGCACTGGCGCTCCTCCTGCGCCACATGGGTGTCCCGGAGGAGCTCATCAGGCTCTTCCACACCCTCAGCTGCGGGTCCCTGGTGCGCATCGTCACTGCGCATGGCCCGACGCCGAGCATACGGCTCCACAGGGGCCTGCGGCAGGGCAGTGCGGAGAGCGCTGTGCTCTACCTCCTCCTATTGGAGCCTCTCCTGCGGAGCCTTGCCTGTAAGGCGCGGGGAGATGCTCGCCACGCGGTGCCACCCCTGGTACAGGCGTACTGTGATGACCTCCTGCTGATAGCGCACTCCCTGCCGCAATTCCTGGAGTATGCAGCGATGATAGCGCGGTATCTCACGGACATGGGCATGTCCCTCAACGTGAGCAAATGCGCCTATGCCAGTACTGCTCGCATCCACTCGATTATGGTATACCTGAACCCGGGGGACACAGCGGCCCCATGGGTATGCTTACGTGCCAAGGGCACGGTACCATACTTGGGCCTGCGCCTCGATCCCAGGGGGATGGCGACCATGAAGGAGAAACATGTACTCCGGTGTGAAGCCCTGCTGGGCTGGTGCAAGAACACGCTGGGGCCGGCGTCGGTGCCTCATGAGGTGATGGCGGCCGTGGTTGGTGGCATCGTGCGGTACGCGGCGCCCTACCTGTCCGACACGGCGGAGGCGGTGATCAAGCTGAATACTGCCATCAAGGCTGCGGCCCTGCAGTTCGAGAAGCTGCCCAAGGACCTGTCCAACGTGGCGGTGCGGTCAGGTCATGGGCTACGGTTGGCAGATGTCCAGGTTATATGCCGCGACTCCGTCGTGGCGACCGTGGCTCAGCTCACCCACCACAGGTCGATGACGGTCCGTGATGAGCTGCGGGCCATGCTCCGAGACATGCACGTGCAGTACGGAGTGTGCGGGCAGTTCATGGTGCCCTCTGCGTCATTCGCCACACACGCTGGCAATACGTGGGTGGACAGGGTGCTCAGGGCGATGGGGACGTTGCGCGTGGGACTTCTCATGCCATCGTGGGTGTACTCGTGTGTACACGCCCATCTGCCGCAAGTGCAGTGGGCGGGGCGGAAGTGGGTATCCCAATCCTACGCCTTCAAGGGTAGGGACATCTGCACTCTCTCGGGGCCCCGCACAGATGCGGCAGTGCAGTCCCTGACTGATCCTGCAAATGACCTCCTGCATGCGCGGCTCCCCTGCCCTGCGCCTGGGCACTGGGCGGTCCAGCTACAGGAGTGCCACGAGGACCACCTGCACCTTCCGCACGCGGGAGTAGGACCCCACCAGCTGGACCACGTGTGGCTCACGGGGCTTCGCGACGTCTTCCGGCCGCAGCTGCCCGGTCCGTTGACTCACCGTCTCATTCACCCAGTGCGCCGAAAGAAGGCCAGCAAACGCAATAGACAGTCCGCTGCGGGGGACGTGTATGTGGTGGGCGGATACAGGGAGGAAGGATGGGACCCGGCCAACCCGGGGCTGTCCATGCCGTTCGTCCCGCTGGCCGCCCTCCTGTTTCTGTTGGGGGACGTCTTTGAGGGCTACCAACAGCAAGACGATCCGGCGTCCGTCCCCCTACTCACTCCTCACGCCGGGGGCGGCATAAGTCCGCCACCACTGTGGGTTGTGCACGGACAGCCAGCGTTTTCCAGGGCGTGCGCGGCGGTGCACAAGTGCAGCGAATGGGCAATTGTTCTTCTGCTACCGGCAGGCCCAATCCCGGATCCGGATGAGCACTCGGTCCCGGAAGTGGTCCGAATGTCCAACGTGCCGCATGATCCGCATGTCGCCGTCACGTCGTTGCGTGGTGGTGGCGCAGTGGAGCAGGGGTCTGTCGTGGTATACCAGCCTTCCTGCTCCGCAACGGCTTGGGGGGCGGAATACACCACCGCCTTGGACGCCATAAAGTCGGTCTGCGGATGTGACCTGGCCTGGAGACCACATGCGGTGTATCGACCGAGGGTGGTCCTGTCCCCGGAGCTCACGGCCTCCAGCGCGGCGTCCCTGGGAAAGGTGGTGCAGAGCCCCCACTCCGACGTGGCGTGGCTAGAGCCCCACCGGTACTGCTGGGTGCCGGTGGCGACTAAAGTCACATCGTCTGACGCGTCGCCCCAGGGAGACGACGCCACAAATGTGGCGGTGGCCAGCCACGGAATCCCCACGTGGACGGGTGCCATCTACGGCACGGTCCCGGAGGCAGAGATCATTGGCGCGGCGGCGTACTTGTTGCACACGCCCCCGTCAGCGTGCACGGTACACGTGGTGGATGCGTCCGTCATAGGAGCGCATCTCCGCAGGGCGCAGGAGGCCCTGTACCGTGGCATCAAGGGGCCGACGTCACATCTGGTCAATCAACATGCACTGAGCTGGATAGTGGAGGGGCTGCGGCGGCTGCCGCGCCGAGTTGGGGGGCCGCACCGCTGGGTGGTGAGGCAGAGCTCGCACTTGGCGGCGGTCCCGCTTGAGGCACCGGACTCTGCCGCGGCCCGTGCGATGGCCCCGCCAGTCCATCTCGTCCTGCCGAAGGAGCACGCCATCCTCTTGGTACCGGGGGATAATGGTGAGCTCGAGCCGCGTGTACCATCCATGCAAGCCCTTCAGCAGGTCCGGGAGATAGAGTGGCGTTCGCTAGCGGCACGCACCAGGGCGCACACGCCACTAGCTGGCGCCTGCGAGGCGATGTCCCTGGGAGCTATGCACCACGGCCCAACGCACAGGAATATGCTGCGGGCACGTGAGGGTCGCTTGTCCACCATGCAGGTCATGCGACGGTGGAGACAGAAGCTCACGCGTGTGGCAATACCAGCCCACCCCTGTATCTTCTGTGGGGGGCCGGAGGAGGACATCGGCCACATGCGCCTACTGTGTGCGCGGGACGAGGAGGTGGCTGGGCTCCTGTGCAGGCGTGTGGAGGAGTTCACGGCGGAGCTACCCCTAACGGACAGGGCGGTGGAGTTCGTGGCGTGGAGGGAGCACGGCTGCAGGTGGGCAGAATCCCTGATGGCAGGTGTCGTACCCGGGGACCTGAAGCGGCTGTTCGCTGCGGTGCGAGCGGCGTCGTCCCGGGGCCCTGCCAAGGCCAGGCTCTTTGTGGAGGACATGGTCCAGATTGGGGAAGATGTGTATGCCCGCAGGAACCATCGGCTCACCCAGATCATGCAGCTGCCGATGCAAGATCGAAGGAGGGCGGTATACGCGTTCCTGCGCGGTGACACACCCTTCTGCCCGCCGGCAGGGAGGATCCTGCAGCGTCCGCCGTGGAACCCGTTTGCCGGCCTCCCCGGCGACCTGCGGGCAACCTTTCTGAGGGCACCGCTGCACGCACTGCTGGTGTCGCGGTCGTGCATCGAGCGTGAGGAGGCCCTGTCCTTGTTCCCTCACTGGATGGCGGCGATGGCGCAGGCCTTCGACCGGTGGATCGGTTCCTGGGTGGCGCGGGACATCACGGCATTCAGGGAGTGGTCCCGCGTGGTGTCGGCGCAGTCCTGGGCCCAGGTGCGGGGTACCAAGGTGAGAAACCCTGACGGCCAGAGTGATCCCTGGCTCCAGGTGTACGCCAACCATCCAGCTGTGGGGAACGTCATGGGCTGGCCTCGCGAGGTGCTGCCAGTCCTTCAGCAACCTCTGTGCGGTCTCCCAGTCCTGGCGGTGGCTGTCGTACTTGACGTGGGTACGTTGTGGCTATATGACCGGCAGCTGCGACGAGCCGTACCGGCGGTCGCGGAGCAGCGGTCCATGGCAGTGTTAGTGGGCTCCAAGCAGCTGGCGCGGGTACAGGGCGACGACGCGCAAGGCCAAGTCACGGAGGCCATGTTCTCTCTGCCAGAGGGGGACGACCACGTGGCTGCCGATGCCCGTCACACCCTTGACACCCTGGGTCTCAGGGCGGTCATTGAGGCTCGGGCGGGAGGGCAACGCTTGGTTCTGGCTTCCGCCAGGGGCCCGGAGCAGGACGGGGTTGTTGTCATCGGGGAGGTCTTGCGGGACTACGATTGGGAGCTCCTGGCGCGTGGCACGCGCGGCCCCAAGGTGGCGCGGTGGCCCCGGCTGCTTGAGAGCCTGCCGGAGATGCCCGACGGACGACCGATACTCCGCCCGGTGTCCACGTGGGAGGAGGCGAGGCGCAGCCTCCTCAGTAGTGCCACAGCACGCACGCTGACAGGGGCTTTGCTCGGGCTCCAGGACGCGTGCTGCGATGTATGGCAGGACCTGTGGTCGCAGTGCTGTGATGGTAGCTGCGTTCCATCGCGGTCTGTGCTTCCGCAGCGATGCCACGGGTGCGGGGAGACGGTGTCCGTTTGGGTTCATCAGTGTGCCTCCGCCCCGCTGTGCGGGACATGTCAGGAGCATGCCGACAGGGGGTGGCCTAAGGCGAGGTGGGCACTGCGGCACTCTGGACGGATGTCCTCAAGTGCCTGGACGACTATCCAGGGTGGCCTGAAGAGCGTCCGAGTGGAAGGGGTACGGTGCCCTGGAGCGCCGTCTGCGGCCGTGCCCCTGATGCTGTGGTGGGCGGCTCTGGAGGGCGACTCACGGATACTCTGGTTGTGGCATCACGGAGGAAATGGTGACGGAGTGGTGGAGGCCGGGGGTGCAGATTGATAGGGATGGGAATTGTGGGTGCACCAGCTACCATCCCTACGCTGGACGCAGCGGAGGGAGTGGCGCCTGAGAAGCAGTGCCTACGCGGCCTGATTGTGCGGTACTGGCAGGCGGCGTATGACGGCCAACGCGATGTGACAGGTCGTGCCGGCCTGAAGGTGAGCCGTACTGCCCCCGTGCATGAGGGTCGGACAGGGATGCTTCACCCGCCTGCCCCGGGTCGCCGCATACAACAGTGAGGTGTCATGGGTCGTCCCGACCAGGGTAATAAGGCCCAAACCCCTGTAGGGTATTCCCATGGCACCGGGGTCTCTACTGGCGGCCCGGCTACGGCAGTCTTGGGAGTGGATGCTCGGGATACACCGGGGGTGCACGGAGTTGTTTGGGGGTTACAGCGCTGCGGCGCCCCCTGGGAGTGTTACACGGGGTTGCGGGGTCAGCCTGCAGGCCCCAGGAGCGGCGACGGGGCGAAGATGTGTGCGTGGAAGGTTATGACGGTGGGGTCATCAGGGGGACAGTATGGCGGGCGTCGTGGAGACGGCATGGCAGCCTGGAGGGAGCGCTCACAGGGGGCACGTGGAGTTCCAGGTGGCGGAGTACTGGAGTCCTGGGGGTCAACGCGGCGGTACTGGGATCCGTACGGCGGTGGTACGCGGCGGTACTGGGGAGCCGTACAGTGGGGGAGCAGCGGGGAAGTTCCAGATGACGGTGTACTGACATCGTGGGGGTGTACGCGGCGGTACAGGGGACCGTATGGTGGGGGTATGCGGCGGTACTGGGGTCCGTACGGTGGGGGAACGCGGCGGTACTGGGGAACCGTACAGTGGGGGAGCACGGGGATGCATGGCGGTACTGGGGTGTCCCCCTGACCCCTCTAACAACTCAGGGGGAGCGCGGGGGCATCCCCTGGCCCCGTTAACAAACTAGAGGGACCGTGCCTGCGGGCATGTACATAGTCTAACCTCTGACCATGGCCTTGTGGTTGCAGTGGTGAGTGTCGTGGCGGCTAGCAGGTGGCGTCGGCGTGGCAACGGCGGTACTGCGCGGCGTCGTAGTGAAGAGTATGCAGTCGCCTCACCACTGTAACGGCTTACCCCTGGGGGGCGCCAGTCCGGTCGGCTAGAGGCGAGGAGGGCAGGGGAGCGGCATGCTGAGTGGTCCGGGGGGTGACGCGCGGGCCAATGCTATAAGTAGGCTCGCCACGTCGTCGGTGGGGGATGAACCTGCGGCCTGGCCGCTGCTGTGGCGGAAGAGGCGCAACCACGGAAGCTGGCCAAACAGTGCAGGTAAGGGTCAAGGGTAGGCGCCAGGGCATTGTATGTGGGCCAGATGAGGTGCACCTGGTAACCACCGCCCGGGGCGAGCCTCTGGTGGGTACCCCTACAGGGGGTCGATAACCAAGCTACGGCACCCACCAGCCCGAATCCCAGCCAGCGATATTCACGGGTTGCGCCACTCCCGTCGCAAAGCGGCCGGCGTCCCCCCCTGTAGACCCTCAAGATATATTATATGTGGGCAAGTGAATGCCTCGAAGCAGATTGGGCGCTGGCCCCTGACATGGGATGCCAGCATGGTATATATCTGGGGTGTGGGGGCAGCACGGGGCCACGGGGACGTGGAGTTGGTAACGTGTTTCTGTACTATACTAGGGGACTGGTGCGGTGGGAAGATGGCGTACAATGTGGAGACATGGGGGCGATGAAAGCTGAGGGCCAGGCTAGGCTGGAGCCTCCCAGAAATCCTGGCTATGCACATACGGGCTAGTGCGTGCTGGCAGAGGGATACGTGGAGTCAGGGGTGGTGGGCAGTTTCGAGGACGCGGACGACAATGGATTACGTGGGGTCATGGGTGTTGGGTGTCTCCACAGTGGCGGGGCAACGTGAACGATGGAGGGTCAGCTCTCGCTTCGCCGCATGCGTGCTGCTTTGTTCCTTGGTTGCTGCTTTGCGACGGACAGAGGTGCCCTTGCTTTCTGCTTGTTGCGATGCTGCTGCGCTGCTTTGCCTTGCCCCCTTACCCCCGGCGAACAAACGGGCCAGCGTCCGTCGCCGTTGCTAATGCTAACGCTTTGCAGTTGCCACTGCCCCCAAAGCCTGGTTGACCGGTATCCCCGGTCCTCTGGGTCCTCCGTCATGCTGTGGGCCACCTCAGGCAGCCCTGGGACCCACGGGATCGAGCGAGGCAGGAACCACCTGTCGGCGCGAGATGCCCGGTAACTCCAGTAGACGGCATGATAAGTGGTTATGACTATGACTATGACTATATATATATATATATATATATATATATATATATATATGTATATATGTATATATATATATATATATATATATATATATATATATATATATATATATATATATATATATATATATATATATATATATTACTACACCCCTCTCCCCTTAAATTTAGCTAACAACAAGCAACAACAACAAGCAACAACAACAAGCAACAAGCAACAACAACACGTCTCCTTGCCGTTTTGGCCATTGCTCCGTCCCAACGCTTCGGATCATTTGCCCATGTAGCCATCTTGGAGCCTAGGTGGTGCCCTTGCCAAATCCAAGTTTTGAGCCAAAAACTCACCAGTGGCGGCCCGGGGCGGTGGCGCCAAGTCGGGAGGTGCCCTCCCAAATCTGCGTTGTTTTGTGCCCCAAAACAGCCTTTTTTGGCCCAAAACGGCCCCCAAACCTAGTCAAAACGGCCAAACGAAGGAAAACGGTGGCCACACTCCACGTGCGGCTTGACTTCACCGTGTCAAAGAGCCCTCTAGTGCCCTTCAACTCCACGATATGTCCGAGAAACGGCCCAAAAAGTCGCCAAAAAGCCCCAAAAACGGCGCAATATGCACCAACCCCCGAAACCAAGCACGGGCCGTATCTTGGGCTACGTGGCTCAAAATCCGATTCCGAGGGCACCTAGTCCACCTGCAACCCCCCACTTTTTGTGGTTTCCACTGCTCGGAATGGCCCAACGAGACATGTAGACCCCCGTACTAGTGGTCACTTGGTGCAGCCGGAGGGCCGGCCAGCCCACGCACAGTGGGGGCCAACGGTGGGTCCACCAGGGTCCCCGGGGCGAAAAAAATGATTTTTTCCAAAGTTGTTCCTAGACCACTTGGGATGCTCAAACAAGTGTTTTTAGGCCGTTTTGAGCCCGTGGTGGCGCGTTTTGGGCCATGGAAAATCCCCAAATACCTTGAAAATGGGCCGTTTTGGGACCAACAATGCATCAAAAATGGGTGAAAAAAGCGTTTTTCCAAAAGTGATCCTGGACCATTTATGTTCCTCAAACAAGTGGTTTTAGCCCATTTTGAGCCCGTGGGGACGGGTTTTGGCTCCTGGAAACTCCCAAAATGCCTTGAAAATGGGCCGTTTTGGGACCAACAATGGGTCAAAAATGGGTCAAAAACGCGTTTTTCCAAAAGTGATCCCAGACCATTTGGGATGCTCAAACAAGTGTTTTTAGCCCGTTTTGAGCCCGTTTTGACCGAGTTTAGCCCCTTCCACCACATGTATGCACCACTTTGTGCCCTTCGCCCGTACCTTAGAGCCGTGTGCTGGAGCCACCTAGAGTTGGGAGAGGGGTGTAGATTAGAGGATATATATATATATATATATATGTATATATATCCTCCAATCTACACCCCTGTCCCAACTCTAGGTGGCTCCACCACACGGCTCTAAGGTACGTGCGAAGGGCACAAAGTGGTGCATACATGTGGTGGAAGGGGCTAAACTCGGTCAAAACGGGCTCAAAATGGGCTAAAACCACTTGTTTGAGCATCCGAAATGGTCTAGGATCACTTTTGGAAAAACGCGTTTTTGACCCATTTTTGACGCATTGTTGGTCCCAAAATGGCCCATTTCAAGGCATTTTGGGATTTTCCATGGCCCAAAACGCGCCACCACGGGCTCAAAACGGCCTAAAAACACTTGTTTGAGCATCCCAAGTGGTCTAGGAACAAGTTTGGAAAAAATCTTTTTTTCGCCCTGGGGACCCTGGTGGACCCACCGTTGGCCCCCACTGTGCGTGGGCTGGCCGGCCCTCCGGGTGCACCAAGTGACCACTGGTACGGGGGTCTACGTGTCTCGTTGGGCGATTCTGAGGCTTGGAAACCATAAAAAGTGGGGGGTTGCGGGTGGGCTAGGTGCCCTCGGAATTCGTTTTGAGCCACGTAGCCCAAGATACGGCCCGTTCTTGGTTCCGGAGTGCTAGTGCACATTGCGCAGTTTTTGGGGCTTTTTGGCATCTTTTTGGGCCGTTTCTCGGACATATCGTAGAGTTAGAGGGCACCAAAGGTCCCTTGGTCACGAGAAAGTCAAGCCGCACATGGAGTGTAGCAGCCGTTTGCCTTCGTTTGGCTGTTTTGCACCCTTACTAGGGCTGTTTTGGGCGAAAAATGGCTGTTTTTGGCCCAAAGCTGCGCAGATTTGGGAGGGCACCTCCCGACTTGGCGACACCGCCCCGGGCCGCCAGCGGTGAGTTTTTGGCTCAAAACTTGGATTTGGCAAGGGCACCACCTAGGCTCCAAGATGGCTACATAGGGACAAGATCCGAAGCGTTGGGACGGAGCAAAGGCCAAAATGGCACGGAGACGTGTTGTTGTTGTTGTTGCTTGCTTGTTGCTTGTTAGCTAAATTTAAGGGGAGAGGGGTGTAGTAATATATACATATATATATATATATATATATATATATATATATATATATATATATATATATATATATATATTACTACACCCCGCTCCCCTTAAATGTAGCTAACAACAAGCAACAACAAGCAACAACACGTCTCCGTGCCGTTTTGGCCATTGCTTTGTCCCAACGCTTCGGATCTTTTGCCCATGTAGCCATCTTGGAGCCTAGCTGGTGCCCTTGCCAAATCCAAGTTTTGAGCCAAAAACTCACCGGTGGCGGCCCGGGGCGGTGGCGCCAAGTCGGGAGGTGCCCTCCCAAATCTGCGCAGTTTTGGGCCAAAAACAGCCATTTTTCGCCCAAAACAGCCCTAGTAAGGGTGCAAAACAGCCAAACGAAGGCAAACGGCTGCTACACTCCATGTGCGGCTTGACTTTCTCGTGACCAAGGGACCTTTGGTGCCCTCTAACTCTACGATATGTCCGAGAAACGGCCCAAAAAGATGCCAAAAAGCCCCAAAAACTGCGCAATGTGCACTAGCACTCCGAAACCAAGAACGGGCCGTATCTTGGGCTACGTGGCTCAAAAACGAATTCCGAGGGCACCTAGCCCACCCGCAACCCCCCACTTTTTATGGTTTCCAAGCCTCAGAATCGCCCAACGAGACACGTAGACCCCCGTACCAGTGGTCACTTGGTGCACCCGGAGGGCCGGCCAACCCACGCACAGTGGGGGCCAACGGTGGGTCCACCAGGTCCCCAGGGCGAAAAAAATGATTTTTGCCACGGTTGTTCCTAGACCACTTGGGATGCTCAAACAAGTGTTTTTAGGCCGTTTTGAGGCCTTGGTGGCGCGTTTTGGGTCATGGAAAATCCCAAAATGCCTTGAAAATGGGCCGTTTTGCGACCAACAATGGGTCAAAAATGGGTCCAAAATGCATTTTTCCAAAAATGATCTTGGACCATTTATGATGCTCAAACAAGTGGTTTTAGCCCATTTTGAGCCCGTGGCGACGGGTTTTGGCTCATGGAAAATCCCAAAATGCCTTGAAAACGGGCCACTTTGGGACCAAAAATGGGTCCAAAATGGGTCAAAAACGCGTTTTTCCAAAAGTGATCCCGGACCATTTGGGATGCTGAAATATATATATATATATATCCTCCAATCTACACCCCTCTTCCCAACTCTAGGTGGCTCCACCATACGGCTCTAGGGTACGTGCGAAAGGCACAACGTGGTGCATACACATGGTGGAAGGGGCTAAACTCCATCAAAACGGGCTCCAAATGAGCTCAAAATAGTTGTTTGAGCATCCCAAATGGTCTGGGATCACTTTCGGAAAAACGCGTTTTGACCCATTTTTGACCCATTTTTGGTCCCAAAACGGCCCACTTTCAACGCATTTTGGGATTTTCCATGGCCCAAAACGCGCCCCCATGGGCTCAAAATGGGCTAAAACCACTTGTTTGAGCATCCCGAATGGTCCAGGATCACTTGTGGAAAAACGCGTTTTGACCCATTTTTGACCCATTTTTGGTCTTGAAACGGCCTATTTTCAAGGCATTTTGGGATTTTACGTGGCCCAAAACACGCCACCACGGGCTCAAAATGGCCTAAAAACACCTTTTTGAGCATCCCAAGTGGTCTACGAACAACTTTGGAAAAAATTATTTTTTCGCCCCAGGGACCCCGGTGGACCCACCGTTGGCCCTCGCCGGGCGCGGGCCGGGCTGCCCTCCAGCTGGACAAGTGACCACTGGTACGGGGGTCTAGGTGGCTCGTTGGGCGAATCTGAGGCTTGGAAACCACAAAAAGTGGGGGGTTGCGGGTGGACTAGGTGCCCTCGGAACTGGGATTTGAGCCACGTAGTCCAAGATACGTGCTTGGTTTCGGGGTGTTGGTGCACATTGCGCAGATTTTGGGGCTTTTTGGCGCCTTTTTGGGCCTTTTCTCGGACATATCGTGGAGTAGAAGGGCACTAGAGGGCTCCTCGGTCACGAGAAAGTCAAGCCGTACGTGGAGTGTAGCCACCGTTTCCCTTCGTTTGGCCGTTTTGACTAGGTTTGGGGGCCGTTTTGGGCCAAAAAAGGCTGTTTTTGGCCGAAAACTGCGCAGATTTGGGAGGGCACCTCCCGACTTGGCGCCACCGCCCCGAGCCGCCACCGGTGAGTTTCTGGCTCAAAACTTGGATTTGGCAAGGGCACCACCTAGGCTCTAGGATGGCTAAAGTAGAGTCAGGCCCGGGGCGTTGGGAAGGCGCAATGGCCAAAACGGCACGGAGACGTGTTGTTGCTTGTTGCTTGTTGCCTGTTGTTAGCTAAATTTAAGGGGAGAGGGGTGTAGTAATAGACATATATATACATATATATGGGCGTTTTCACGGGGGGGGGGGGGATTAAACCAACCACTAACTGAGGTTTTTGCATTGTCGGCCGATTTCTCGGAATATGGTGTTCCGTTGGTAGGGGTATGTTATACCTTTTCGGAAAGCCACCGAAAAGGGCTTTTCGGCGATGTGTGGGTTGGTGGGGGGTCGGGGGGTAGGGAACCATATTGTTGAGAATTTTGGCCGTTACTGTGGACGATTTGGGTCTTTTTACCCTGTTCTGGTCTGGTAGCATATTGGCTGCACAGCATTGCAGGTGTGTTGACCGTAATGGTTTGGTGGGTCAATTGGTGTCAATTTTCTAGGATTTACATGGGTTTTTCATGCACACATGGGGCAAATGCATCAATATGAGGGCACCAACACTCTTGTTGAACCATTGTACTTGGCCGTCACGGCCACTTCCTCCCACTTGCCGCTCCACGAGCCATTGGGGCAGTTTTCCGAATCGTCGTTGAGGCAAGCCGAGCAAAAGCATGGGAATTTGCGGCGAAGCAAGAGGCCCGGCTTGCCACACGATTTATAATGGCAGAGCGGCCTCTCTTTCGGGAGGTGCCTGGAGAACTCGCAAATAATGGAACGGACTAAATTGGGAAGGCGATGCGGAGCGGGCGCGCTTTGGGGTGGCAGGGGTGCCCTGTGCAGCAGAAAAACTGTGGACAGGGGAGACAAGAATTCTGCAAAAATGCACGCCCCCTCCATCACAAGGCACCCTCAAACCCTCAAAAATGAATTCCCCACCCTCAAAATAGGGGGGGGGGGGGGCTGCCACCCAACAAAGCACAACGCCAAAAACAGCCCCGCAAGACCTTGAACACCAAAACTGATGTGTCAATCACCAGGCACCGAGAGCATTCGATGACCACAAAAAAACGAAAATGGCCGCATCATACCATCTGACAACACCCCGAAACCTTCAAAAATGGATTCCCCATCCCCAAAATAGTGTGGGGGGGGGGTGCCTAACCCACCAAAAACCAGCTATTTTTAGAGATGGGGAACCGCACCAGTTGCAACTTAGCCATCTCCGGGATGAGCAAAAAAAAAATCAGAAGTGGCTGCCTTACCCCTGCCTTCTCCTGTGCCTAAAAGCGGGCGAAAATGGGAAATGGTCCCTACCTACATAACTCCTGCCGCCTGAGAGATCGCCTCCGCTTCAGAGCGGGGGACAAAATCAGAAGTGGCCCACAAGTGGGCAAGGTGGCTACATAGCCCATGCCGCCTGGGAGAGCCCTTCCGCTTCAGAGCGGGGGACAAAATCAGAAGTGGCCCACAAGTGGGCAAGGTGGCTACATAACCCCTGCCGCCTCGGGGGTCCCCTCCGCTTCACACCGGGGGACAAAATCAGAAGTGGCCCACAAGTGGGGAAGGTGGCGACATACCTGCCGCCTAGGGGGTCCCCTCCGCTTCAGACCGGGGGACAAAATCAGAAGTGGCCCACAAGTGGGCAAGGTGGCTACATGACCCCTGCCGCCTAGGGGATCCCCTCCGCTTCAACCCGGGGGACAAAATCAGAAGTGGCCCACAAGTGGGCAAGGTGGCGACATACCTGCCGCCTAGGGGGTCCCCTCCGCTTCACAGCGGGGGACAAAATCAGAAGTGGCCCACAAGTGGGCAAGGTGGCTACATAACCCCTGCCACCTAGGGGATCCCCTCCACTTCACAACGGGGGACAAAATCACACGTGGCCCACAAGCGGGCAAGGTGGCTACATAACCCCTGCCACCTAGAGGTTCCCCTCCGCTTCACACCGGGGGACAAAATCAGAAGTGGCCCACAAGTGGGGAAGGTGGCGACATACCTGCCGTCTAGGGGGTCCCCTCCGCTTCAAGGCGGGGGACAAAATTAGAGGTGGCCCACAAGTGGGCAAGGTGGCCACATAACCCCTGCCACCTCGGGAGTCCCCACCGCTTCAAAGCGGGGGACCTTAACAAAAAAAAAAATCTGGTCTCTTAAAGACCGCGCTACCTAACGCTCAAGCAGGCTCCCACCAGCCAAGGTTGGACCTCGAGGGCGGGTCAGGGTCAAAATTCTTTTTTGTGCTCTTCGGCCATTTTTGAAATCTCCACGAAATTGTGAGTATTTTGAGTACAGCAAGTGTACATTAGATCCTGGAGTGTAAGCCAAACAACCACGCAGTAACCCATGTGCGGCTACAGTAGACATGTATGTCTACCAGTGTTCCACTTACAAGCACATTGTACATGCACACAGAGCATCCATCCGGATACACGGGTTTGGGTACATCTCAGGCAATAGATACTTGTGGTACCATTGAAAACGCTCATTTGACAATACAAGAGAAAAATACAAAGAAAAAAGCCGAATAGCGAATAGAGACTTTTGACCCTGCCCCCCCTTGTTCCAAGTTATGATTGCTCTAACTACATGCGAAAGAAGCCATGTGAGTCAATGGCCTCCTCCTTGCTTTCGGTGTCGTGAGGCATTCCCCAATGGAGTTGTGCCATGGATGTTGCAGGCTAGTGCCAAGGTCCATGTGGTACCCACCGCATTGTCAATGCTTCATACGCGTGTATGTATATAGCGTCACAAATGCATCCGTGTGGGCTGGTCACAATTGCACGGGGCAATCTCGGTGGATCTCGGGACTTAGTGAGTCTCTTGCACATCCGTGGATTCTTAGTGCAAACACATTGATGTAACCACCCAATGCGTGTGTGTACACTTGCACTGTGGGGTTGCACTCTGCTGCTTCGATGTGGGTGGACGTAGGTCGAGCCATCTTGAACTAGGACCACCGTGTTGACCACAAGGTCATACTGTTGCACCTGCTCTTGATATGCCATGCGCGAAGAAAGGCACTTCGAAGGGAGTGAAGAGGTGCTAAGATCATAACGAACACTGACAACGGCTACATTCAGTGAATGTGCATGTGAGCCGCATAGGGCTGTACGGCATGGTTGCACATGTGTGCATGCATGCAGAATGCAGTAGCAAATTAGCAAACGGCGTTCTTAACACATGAAACATGCCCACAGCTTATGCCAAGTGTTTGGGACCGCACCAAAAATTGCAAAACAACACGGACAATTGAAATTCAGGCAGTGGGGTGCGCCGCAAGAAGGTGTACGCAAAAACCCCCCCTTCTAGAGCCCTTTTGGCATGTGTACCCAAGCCTCACCGACTTGTGTGGCTGAAAAATGGTTCGAGGTCAATCAATGCATGTTTACGCCCCTTTTGGTGGCTGGTTTTCACACTTGGCCAAAATCGTCCATTTCTCCAAATTTTCTACACCCACCCCCCTCTCGCCGGAAGGAGGGTTCTAGCACACTTTTTGCACCCTTTGTGCACCCTTTGTGCACCTCCCTTTCTGCGCTAGAACCCCCTTTCTGCACCCTTGATGCACACCCTTTTTGCAATCCAACCCCCTTTTCACACCCGGGGGGGGGGTCACTGCACCAAGGCATTTTGCACGGAGGGCACCAAATGCAGCCACAAGGCTCAAATCAGGTTCCTCAAGCGTACATGCACTGTCTTTTTCTTCTGTCTCCTGTGGCCTCGCCAAGGGCAAGCCTCTGTTGGGCTGCTACTTGTCGCAACCAACGTCAAAGGTCTCCATGTTCAAAACAGGGATACTGCAGCGGGAGGCACAAATCATTGAGGGAGACCGCACAATGGCGGAGGACGGGGGGGGGGGGGGGGCGACTACCAAAGGTCCTCATGCAACCAACCACCCAGCCATATGTCAAAACTCGGGGGGGGGGCAGTTTTGGGGGGGGGGTCCATCTGGGTGGGGGGGGGGGGGGGCGTGTTCCTGCCAGAGGTCGGGGGAGGGGGTGTTCCTGCCGGGGGTCCGGGGGGGGGGGGGTGTTCCAACCGGGGGTCGGGGAGGGCGTCTGGCCGGGGGTCAAGGGGGGCGTCAGGCCAGGCGTGATGGGGGGGGGGGGGTTAGGGTTAGGGTTAAGGTTATGGTTAGGGTCACCGAGCTAGTGGTACCAATCTTGTCTTTATAACCCTTTTTAGGGTCTAGGGTGGACCTACAAGGTTTAGCAGCAGCAGCAGCAAGCAACAGCAAGAAGCAAGCAAGCAGCAGCACGCGCGAAACGGGGAAAAATCACAACTCCGTCGTGGTGCTTCGGATTTGGTTGAAATTTTGGTGGATGATACCTATGGGTGTGAGGGACAACCACACAAAGTTTGAGCAAGAAACTCAACGGTGGCGGCCGGGAACAGCTCTCACGAGTGGCGCACCTCGGTTTCAAAAACTGCAATTTAGGGCCAAAAACAGCCATCTTTGGGCCAAAACAACCCTAGAACCCATTCAAAACGGCCAAACGAAGGGAAAGGGTGGGTATACTCTATGTGCGGCTCGACTTTCCCGTGTCAACGAGCTCTTTGCAGCCCTCTAACTCCACCATATGTCCCGGAAACGGCCCAAAAAGGCCCCCAAAAGCCCCAAATTTTGTGTAGACTGGCTGGCAATAGCCACAAACCAAGAACAGGCCATATCTTTGGCTACTCAAAACGCGATTCCGAGGGCACCTAATCCACCCTCAATCCCCCACTTGTTGTGGTTTCCACCCCTCAGAATTGCCTAAACGGACGCCTAGACCCCCGTACCTAGGCCCGGTAGGCTACCACAAGCTGCAAGCTCCGAAACAAGTGAGTGCCCAAATGGATCAACAGGGTCCAATAGGGGCAAAAAACTGACTTTTCTCAAAAATGAACCTAGACCATGTGTGATGCTAAAACAAGTGTTTGTAGACTGTTTTGAGCTTGTGGTGGCCCATTTTGGTCCTCCAAGAATCCCGAAATGCCTTGAAAATGGGCTGTTTTGGGACCAAAAATGGGTCAAAAATGGGTCAAAAACGCATTTTTCCAAACGTCATCCTAGACCATTTGGGGTGCACCAACTGGTGAAATGAGCCCATTTTGAGCCCATTTGGGGGCATTTTGGCCTCTCAGAAGTCCAAAAAGCCTTGAAAGTGGGCCTCCTGGTGATGGGGTTCACTTGCAAGCTGATTTCACTTTGTCAAGAGCCATCAATGTGTGAATCATTCTTGATGTCCCTCACCAGTCATAGCTGATGTTCCCTCCCCCACCAGCTCGGTCCCAATATTCAGTCTTGATTAGCCCTAGGGTTAGGGTTAGGGTTAGGGCGAGGGTTAGGGCTAGGGTTGCTGTTAGGGCCTGCAGCCCTCTGTAGCCCTCCTTCAGGTCAAAAAATTTCTTGTTGTTTTAACACAAATATGAACTCTCTACAAATTTTGAGTATTTTGAGTATAAATGCATAGTATGAAAAAAAAAGTGGCCGCTTTGGCGCCGGACAATTTTCTCTAGGGACACTTGTTGAGGGCCGACCCGGCACCACTATCTTTCGAAACTCGGGGGGGGGGGGGGGGCGGCTAGGGGGGTCGCACACAAAAACCTAGCCCGGCTGCCCCCCCCCCCCCCGGGTGCCAAGGTCATTTGCCAACACCGCGAAGCGCCGCACGCCCCCCCCAAGCACCATGGCCCACCCTGACCACTGGCAGTAAGTGGTCACATGCCTCATGGCGCACATGGGGGTCCGCACTGCGGCCGAAGCAAATCATCTGCACTGGCAATGGCAGTGCAGGGCAGCTCTTCGCATCCATGACACCATGCGCTAGGACGGCACCTGGGAACCCCAGTCCCCCGACCCCCGAGGGCAAAGTGGTCAGGACACGAGCATAGGACACCGAAGCCCGCGTTCCCAGCGTTCCACACTCTGGAGCCACTAGGACAAGCGACGCGACATACCCCACCACAGCAATACCGCGAAGCACCGCCACACACAGGAACACCATCTAGCCCGCAGGGCATGCCACTTAGGCCACTCAAGCCATTCCGACCTCAGATCCCTACTATCCTCTGTGCTACCAAAATGGCACAACTGGCGGATATATGGGTGCACCGACTCGTCCGACGGACCTCCCCTCGTCAAGCGCCGGCACCCCTACTCCTGGAAGAGTCCGGCCAGAGAGCCCAGCGAGCCGGCCACCGTCAGAAACGACACATCAACAACCCCAACCTGACTGCGCAGCCACACCGCACGTGCCAGCGGGGAACCAACAACACACCGACACGGAGGAACGACAATCGCTGCACCACCCACCAAACGCCCAAGAAACCACACCGCAGACGCAAGGTAACCACACACAACGCAGACTGGCCCTAGTGCGACCCACAGGGATAGGCCCGTGCAGCGTCAGCCGCCACGGCCTCCGGGAGCCCATATGGTGAAACGCATGGGCGACACTTTAGCAGCGGTCCAGCCCTCACCAAGCGGTTGCACAGGGTTGCTCTACAGTACGTGCCTCCTGGCGGCGAGGACGGCAACTGCTCTTGCGCAGGGGCCTCTGCCTAAGGTGGCGGAACGATGGGCACTGTCGTCTCGTAGTCGACCCGGCGCGTCGTAATGGCTACAATAGCAATAATACGAGTTGATGAAGTCGGCGTTTCCTTTGGGACAGCCCCACCACGGTGAATGACGTCTCTGCTCGCAATCCACACAAATTGCCACACGTTCTACCGCTTCATAGTTGTCAACCTCGACTGCCCCATGGACGGCCGTGAAAGCATGTTTGTGTTCGAGTTTGGCACTGGTGTTCCCTACACATGGCAAGAGGTGTTCCCTACTCATGGCAAGAGGTCCCGATGGGCATGTTGCCTGCTCCGTCCCAACGCTTAGGCAGCATCATCGGCAGATACCAAGGCCATAGTTGTTGCTAATGCGACGTTGCCCACACGTACCCAACCTTCACCAAGAACAGACCAGGTTACTTCCTTGAGAGGCCTTGGAGAAACCTTTGCACCCAAAGCACTATATGAGGAAGCTAAAGGCCTTCCTGCTGAGCACCACTACTGCGTACGCCAGAGCCCTGTCACTTGGATCGGGTGGCCAGTTTGGGCTTGGCCATGCAACATTGAAGAAAACGCCCCGCTTGAAGCCCACATTGTCCGCTTCAACCTTCATGTTCGCCAATATCCCACCATCCGTTTCTAGAAACTCCTCCTTGAACATGTAACCTGTCTAAACCAATTCCGCCAGGTCATGGTTCGCTTCCGGGAAAACCTCGACCCCCTTTACCGTTTCACTTGTCCCAATGAGCGGCAAGGCGTGGCACAGGGGGATGGACAAGACTCAATGCTCGCTCTCCATCAGCACGGGGGTGGTCAAGCCCACGAGCTCCGGCTTCCAACAGTAGGGGCAGTGGCTTGTAAAGGAGTGAACAGGGAGGTACATGGCGGGCTTGCTATCCGCCACGTTGCGGAGGGTGTCGAGGTGGGGTCGCTTGGAGGGGCACTTGTCCTTCCTGGCCTTCTTGCTGGTGGGCTGGTGGGCCGCGAAGAGGGAGGTGGTACCGTCGATGCGCACATGGCGCCGCTCCGTCCTGTTGACGGTGGGGCTAGCGTGGGTGGTGCACTCCTGGACAACCTCGTCGATGTCGTCCCCGTGTAGGCGCACTTGAGAAACCAAGATGTTGGGGTTGTCCTCCATCAAGGCGTGGGACCAATCGGTGAGGGCGCAGGGCGGCTTCTCGCTGCTGAAGAGGGAGCGGGTGAGGTGGATGCGGGCAATGGTGGTGCTAGAGAGTATCGCCATCTTGGTGTCCGGATGGGCGGTGACGTTGGTGCAGCCCAAACCATGGGGGCCGGCATAGCCACAAGTGCCCAGGGCAGCCAGGGCGGCCTTGGTCCCGTCGACCAACGGGGCCAACAAGGGAATACCCTTGGTACACACTAGAAGACCCAATCTTGTTCTAGCCTACAACACTCTAGCCTAGATGTTCTAGCCTAGATTAGATCAATACTAGAACGATATAATGTCTACCCAGATATGCCAATTTCTTCATTGTTCCGCCGTGCATGCTTGCTATTATCCGTAGTGCATTGTTCCATGGTTCCTTCTCTCGCGCTTAGATAATACACATTTCTTTGCAATGAAACGCCCTGCCACTTCCCCCCTTGCTCCCTCCTCAACCGGGAAGGATACTTCCCTCTTGTCTAAGGCACTACAGGACTTGAGTGGGGCTTCTAACCTCAAGGATGAGCGGGCGGGCCATTACTTGGCCACCTGGGCGCTATCATGCCCCCTAGCACGGCGGCAATTCAACAACGCCGTCCAATATGTGAAAACCGCCACTTCTACCCAAACCACGTGTGAGGCATGCAAGGCCGCCGCTAAGGCATACACTGCCTCCCTACCCCCCCCCCCCACCGCCATGTGTGAACATGTGCTCAACATGAGGGCCCCCAAGTGCTCGTGGAGGACCCTCTTGGAGCTCTACACGCTCCGTAACTTGGAGTACCACCGCACCATTCCCGGTGCCCCGTATTCGGTCCAATTTGTACGGAGCGGGACTTCCAGCCCATTGGAAGGAGTTGGTCGCCCCCGTGGAATTGAATCCCCACGTTGCCACGCTGTTGCCCAAGGCCACCAGGATCTCATGGCCCTTGGCTCATGGGTCACATACATCCTGTCTTGGCCTGGCTTGGTGCGGTCAATCAACCGCTCCTTCCCATTGACGTTCATCGTCCGGGGGGATGCCTACCCCGTGGCTGGGGGTAATTGGACCCAACTCACCATCTCCTTGGCCAACTTCGACCGCTTGGCCCGCTCCCCCGCGGGCCTTTGGGTGTTGAGCATGGCCAATTGCGATGACAAGGCCATGGACACCCTTGGGACGTTGTGGAAGAGCAATTGGGAGGTACTCCTCTCACCTAGTGCCTTTCACTCATTCTGGTTTTGATCTAGTTAGCCTCAGACACCGCTCGCTAGAAGGTAGGGTAGACTAGACTAGAACGAAATGAACCACCCCCATGTCTCGTGTTTAAGTGATTCAAGACATCATCTACACTGGGCTCGTCCAATGGGGGGCCTCCAAGGACGAGGCAAAGGTGATCCTCGGGGGGGATCAACCGTGGACACAAAGGATGATCGGGGTGTCCACATGCCCCCAAGTGGGCTCCATGTTCAATGAGGCGATATGGAGTGCCCAAAAGAAGACTTCGGAGGGTAGTGCTATCCCGCGGACCATGGAGGGTGATGAGGCCCACTACACGGGCCTTCCTCCTTGGGACGCCTTCTTTGCAAGCCGCTGGCTGTAGTACGCAGCTAATTTTGAAATTGCCATGTGCCTGGTTCGTCTTGTGCATTTTGCACTTGACGATGGCCATGGGCCGCTTGCTAGGGGAGTTTGGGAGGCCAAGCTAGAGGCGCTGCGCGCCACGGGGTACCAAGAGCGGGTGGCCATGGCCGTCTTCTCCCTCGAGAAGGCGAGGGAGAAGGTGAAGGATAAGGAGGAGGCGATCTAGCAGCTGGATCGCAGCGTGCGGCGGATGGGGGGATCGTGGCGGCAGAGGCAAAGGTGAAGGAGGAGGAGGTGGAGGATGAGTTGGTCGAGGTGGAGGTGGAGGCGGAGAAGATGGTGGGGTAGACGGTGAAGGAGGAGGTGGAGGAGAAGGTGGTGTAGGAGAAGACGGTGGTGGGGGGGCAGTGGCTGAGGGTTTTTCTGGGGACGAGGGATACGGGGGCCATCCACAACCTGCCATGGGACCCGGCCGTCCTGGCTGGCCCCCAACCCCCAAACCTGGACCACCCCCTCCTCGTCCCCCCGGAGAGTCCGGTTTGGACTCTGCGTTTTTTGAGGCAGCGGTTGCATCAAAGGATTTTGGGTCCGGGGAGGTGGGTATGGGTGGACGAGGGGGGGGGTCGTCCACCTGGACAAGCCCCTGCGGGTGGGGGGGTCCTAGGGTGGTGGGGGTGGCAACCAGAGTTGCCCGGGTGGAAATGGGGGGGGATACCCCCCCCCCGGAAAAGGGGGTGAAGATGTATGAGTTGGCCCAACTTAACCTCTTCAGCCCTGAGGTGAAAAAGGGGGGTGGGGGCAGCCACTGGCGATTCATCCCCATGTGCTTGCAGGCGCTGGGAATGCGGGGGACGGAGTTTGCGGGGAGGACCTAAGCCTCGACGCCGCCCTGGTCGGCGCTCATGGAGATGGGGGGGGGGTTGACCCGGCAGCGGCCAACCGGAGGGCGTATGCCGGATTGGTGCACGGCATTGCCTCCCGGCCCAAGTCCAGCCCAAGCCTGCGGCAACCTTCGCTACTAGGGGCCCCCCGCAGCCGCACCCCCCCCAACTCCCGGGACGCCTTCGCCAAGGCGCTGGGGGCCATCTCCCTGGCCCTGTACCGGCAGGCGCGGTATGTTTACTACATTCTAGCGTTGATCTCGCCACCGCCGTCGCCGCCGCCGGTAGGACACCGCTAGAGCGTCGCTTAGACGATTGCCTAGAAGGCCGCTACAACACACATGCCTCATGTTTCATACCTCGGGTTGTGAGCGTGCAGACGTGTGGAGCCGACCCCCGCGGGGTGCGTGTGGAGTGGCGCGATGGCGGAGGAGCTGTCCCCGGAGTTATGGGCCCGCCTTGAAGAACGCAGCCCATGTTGGGCAGTTTTGTTGCAGCTAAGCACCGTAAGCAGTCCCATGTCAAGGGGGGTGTTGTTGTGAGCCTCTGCTCCGTGCTTGTGGCGCACACGTCGTGATTTCTATTTCCCCGCCAGTGCAGCATATTTCGCCCCAAAGGCCCCTGGGTTTACGTCCGCCTCGGATGCGTCTCCGGCAAGGAACGCACGATTGTGGGTATATTTTTGATTGATTGTTGATACGCTGAGATTTAGTGAATGGAGTGTTCGCTTAAGTGTCACACTGCATTGAATCACACTGCAATGAATGCGTTTGCATTTGCGTTTTGTGCTAATGTTTTGGTTCATGGTTTAACAGGCTTTGCAGAGACACGCCGTAGAATTGTCGGACGTTGACTCCGCCCCTCCGAGGTGAAGGCCACCATCAAGGGGGATCCCAGGCGAGGCCATTTCAAATTGCCAATGGGGACAGCCAAGGGGTTCATTAATTACATGTTTGCCCCAATTATCAACATGCAACGGCGGGCATTGCTCCGCGCGGGTCGGGCAAATTTGATCCCCAAGTTGAATGCGTACATGGTATTTGAATGGGCCTCGGAATGACACGTCCCCGCAGGGTAGACGACATCCTGGATCAACAAAGGGGTCTGGGATCTTGCCCCTACTTGGCAAGGATCCTCACAAGGCGGGACTACTATGTTTTACACAAGTATGTAGCAAAAGTACGGCGGTTGCATGTTCTTGCAACCGGTTGCACCAAGCGGTTGCACGTTTTGTGTCCGGAAACTGTCGCGGTTGCAAAATCGTGCAACCGGTTGCATCTTGCGGTTGCATCTTTTTTTTCACAGATTGCTCAACTTGGACATCTGTGAGTGGCTGCTGCAATGCAATCGGCAATGGGCCCGCGCATGGAGACAAAGAGCAGCAATGAGCTGTGACGAAACAATAGTGCCTCATGTAGGCAAGAGAATCGGTCGACTAAGGCAATTTGTGCCCACAAAACCCCATTCTACAGGGCTAAAATTATATGTCTTAGCCGATGCATATCGGTCGTATGCGACGGACACATGTTTATAGTGTTCAAAAGATGGGGTTGTTTGCAATCCGCATCGTGAAGTTGCACGATGTCCGACCCCTTCAGAGGTTGTCGGCAGATGGACAACAAAATGAGTGAAGGTACCACACTGTGCGCTGACTCCTATTTCAGAAATCATGCAAGTGTCAAACAAACCAGCAGAACTGGCACACCATTCCTCTTTCTTTGCAAGAGGGATGAGTTTGGTGTCCACAAAATGAAGGAGAACCTGAGACCATGTTCGGTGGCAACTGGGGTAAGGACGCGAAGACGTTTTGCCCAACATGTGTACAAAAACCCCAAAGTCGGCAGGAAACCACCCCGAGTGGTAGCAGTGTTAACCACCTGCAACTTTGAACCCAAGTGGTGGTGGAGTGGAACAAAGGAAATTCTTGCATGCATTGGGGCATACCGTCAGTTAGCTGGGAGGGGTAGATACCGCCAATCAGTTGGCACTTCAATACAGGGAAGTGCGGAGGTTTCGCAACTGGGCGAAAGCTCTTGGAGCTTTCGTTCTAAGCTTAGGCCACGCTAACTGCCCACCCCCCTACCCACAGGCTGGCCTCCGCGGGGCCATACTGGCCCCTTGCGAGTAGACCCAAAAAGAGGGTATGAATTCTGCACCTAGGGGACCCCTTGCACCTGGTAGGAAAAAATGAGTATCTCTATTTATCTAAAATGCTATTCTC
Organism: Eutreptiella sp. 'Long Island Sound 2002'; assembly: GCA_964036045.1. Taxonomy (NCBI): domain Eukaryota; phylum Euglenozoa; class Euglenophyceae; order Eutreptiales; family Eutreptiaceae; genus Eutreptiella; species Eutreptiella sp. 'Long Island Sound 2002'. Next base: position 83,086,512 of record OZ038383.1, on the reverse strand, counting down.
ATGTAACCACACCCCAGTTGTCAAAACACAATAAGCATGCATGCATACTGGAAAAGCAAAGGAAGAAAGAAGGTTTCTGCAATACAACAAACCTTTTCAGTGTTACACCCAATTGTATCATCCACCGGGGCGTACAGTGCAAGAAAGAGGGTAGCACACACTTGGCAAAGATTGATGCACCATGTGTGTGCCCAATAACTGTCAATTGACAGTAACTCAAATTCATGCATCATAATCGAGGTCTCTATTTGCCATTGTTAAGACCTCTGGACGAAATTTCTTCCACCTTTACAAAAATGTAAAAAAAGAACCGTGTATTCCGCGGAATACCTGAACCTGGGCGAAATTTCTTCGAGCTTTAGTAAAACACAAAAAAAGCCGTGCTCAAAACCTCAATAGTATTTGCAGAGACAGCGCAGAACGACATTCAGACGCATAACAGGGAAAACATACAACACAGCAATCAGAGCACACACCATTGTCACTCTAGCGCCGCTTCCTCAGGCCTGGTGCCTTTGGTTTGGCACTCTTTCCAGTAAACTGCCCACTATTTGCTTGTGGTGCCTGGTCACCAGGCATCTCACTGTTAGCACCACCAGTGGCACCACGGCCATTCTGTGTCTGCTGGGACAATCCGAAATGGGTTGCAAACGTGCCCAACACTTTGTTGGGTGGAGGCTTTGATGCAGCCTTGGGGCATTGCTGTGAGCTGCTTGCTCCAGCCTTTGGCTTTTTGGCCTTGGCGGGTGTGCGGTCCCCCTGCTTGCCGGTTGACTTTGGGGGGGGGGGGGGGTTCTGGGACTCACCGTCCTCTTCCTCTGGTTGGGTGGCCTCCTCTTCTTGATCTACACACCTCCTTCCCGTATAATTGCCCGTTTCACTTTTGCTTTTACCTTGGGTTCTGGCTTTGGCTTCGGTTTGGCGGCTGGTTTGGGTTGTGGTTATGGTGCGGGGGCGTCAGCGGCAGCAGTTCGCTCACTTCCACTAAAATGGTCTTCATTATTCACCAGGTTTTCGGGCTGTGTACCAACATTTTGAGACACTTCCATAGAAGACATCGCTTGAAAAAGAAGAAAACATCAGATGTAGAGCGTAGACATGAGGATATCTAGGTGCTCAGACAGAGATATTAGCCGAAATAGATGCAATTCGGAGAAACCAGGTTCAGAAATAGAAACTGCCGTACAACAGGGATGACACAGTGCCGAAGGCTATGAAATTCACGTTGATTGGAAAGCTGGGCGGAATTTCGCCCAGGTCTGGCAGTTTCAAATAATACGAGGCTCAAAGTCATGAAAGTCGGGCGCCTGGGCGAAATTTCGCCCAACTGGAAGCACAATAGCATATAACACAATCAAATCAATCCCAACCGTGTGTACTCCGTCCCAACTCCTCTTCCTCATCAAGCATTTCGAGGGACGAGTCACTACGCATCTCTTGTGGGCCATCACTGGCACTGTCAACATGATTAAAATCATCTACCACCGGTACAGCGGCAGGCATGGGTTGTAGGGCAGGGGGGTTTTGGGGGGGGGGGGTACAAGGGTGTAAAGGCAAGCTGGAAGAAATTTTGCCCAGGTTCAAATTTATCGACTGGTGGGCCCAAATGACAGTGAGGCAAAGGGCAACATATGAGGCACAGTACAAGCAAAGAAACAATAGGAGGGGGGTTGGAAGAAATTTCGCCCAGGATCACTGATTGGTGTTTTTGACCTATACATTTTGCAGAAGAGGCGGAGATGGGGGAAATTTCGCCCAGGGTCATCAAGACATCAAAATATGTATACCTTTGGTGCTATCCAGGGGGCTGGGGGAAATTTTGCCTAGGCCTGGGAAAATTGGCAAACAGAGACGGTGAATTTGAGTTTCAAAGTGTGTATGCATAGGACGCGCAATACATGTAGAATTTTTCTTCACCACCTACTACAGTACACGCGACACATGGAAAACATACACACAAAAACAAGACACAAAAAAGGCGACAAAGTGCACATGTTTGGGTCGTATGGGGCGGGTAGTTCGCGTGGCCTAAGCTCAGGTATGCAATGAGCAATGCCTTTGTTGCTTGTAAGTCAGGAGAAACAATTCTTGAATCACAATCAATGTGGCATTTCCAATTAAGCTTCATGCACTTGTTGTTTCCGCCCAACAACGTGCCCAAGCAACACTTGCACTACCCCGTTGCAAACGCGCGGGGGGGGGGGGGGGGCAGCAGTGTAGAATGCGGAAGGCGAACCACCACAAGGTGCCCGGCATGTGATGTGCCACTGCACTCAAAAGGGCCATGCTTCATGGCATACCATGGACAGTGATGAATTGCAGCTTTCATTTGTTCGGGGTTGCAGGTTGCATGTGAGGTTACATGAAGGGGTTGCATAAAAATCATTTAGGGGTTGCATAATTAGGCAACCGGCTGCATCTTGCGGTTGCATAATTTTGGCTTAGGGGTTGCAAAAATCGGTCGCGGTTGCATGTAGCGGTTGCACAAAAAAACCCAACCCAAATCCGACAGGTTGCATGTCAAAAACAGTACTTTGATTGGTCAAAATGAGGGGTTGCAAGAGGCGTGGCAGAAAATGGTTCACCTATAGACAAAAGAATATAGGATCGTAAAAGTGCCACCAGTTAAAATTCAATGTTGGTCAAAAGTTCTGATGGATCCCATATGCTGCATCCGGAGCACATTTCATCCAAATAAACAAAAACCACACACATGTGGGCATGTGCAGTCTGACACACATGCAAAAAGGCACATGCAATGCATGTAGGCAACAAAAACACATAGTCTTCGATACTAGATATCTTGCATGAAAAGAGTCATAGTGCACATTTCATCCTTGCCAGTGGCGTGGGGGCTGATACATTGCATGTGCATGTTCTCTTTGGAAAACTACAACAACAGAGAACATAGTGCATGCACTGTGCACTGTATGCGAGGCACAGGTAGAGCACAGCATGGAAAACCACACCTGCGTAATGCATCACCCTAGGCAGCGCATGTGCCACGTGGGGGTACGGACATACAATGCACACACGAGTGTGGCGTAGCTAGCCGGTGACGTAAATGGGAAAAGTGTTGCATTGTCGGTTGGATCTGTCCCCGTGTACCACTCACCTCAACAGATCCACAACGGGCCACAAGGGCTCAAGGGCCATTCCAAATATTACGAGGTGAGTTGTGTGCTCTTGATGTGCCATGTTTGTGCGAAGGAGCAGTGTTTGTACAATTTTGTGGCCAAAGCATTTGCTCTCCTTTGGGGCCATTTTGGGAGGGGGTCAAAATCAGAATCTTTTCTAGTTTTGGGTGTAAATTGCCCCAAAGGTAGCATTCAATGCACGCACGGCGAAAGTACCCCCCGTCCATGGATATATGGGAAAAGGGTGCAAGATTGGGGGAAACATGATGCACGCAATATATGGAGGGATGAGCATAGGAAACGACAAGGTGAAGGTTGTTGTGTGCTGTCGGGGAAGTGACCCCACAATTGGACATCCCAAGGCCCAACGGCCGCCATTGGGGAGGTTTCCCCGACCACCGGCATAAAATGTTGGGGGTGTAAAGCTATGGAGAGCTAGGGACACCTAAATGTGACCTAAAATTTTGACATGCCTCTAACATGCGTTTTTCTGGGTTTTCAAACCTTGGGGAAAACAAAACCTGTATTTTGCAAGAACATAGAAGTGCTTTTCTTTTCTATGCTCGGAACGTTGGAACAAATGCATTATGACCGGTTTACCACAAGCAAACAAAGCACCAAGACACTGGTCTAACTGAACGCTTCGGGCAGGTTCACCTGTTCGAATACAGTGCGCAAGGCACAATAGTTCATTGGATGCTGGACTCAGGCCACCGGGGCCGGACACCGCTCGATACAAAAGTTGCATCGGGTACACTCATCGATCGCCTGGCACGTAGAACCAAAACGGAGGCATATTCATCACCATGGTCTCCTCTCACAGCCAAAAGGCAAAAAGCCGGTGGCATCCCGCAGGGCTACACAAATCTCCAGCCTCACCTGAACCTCATTTGAAAGCAATAAAATTGGATCCTGTCTAAAAATCAAAATCATTCTGAGCAGCAAAATGGCGGCGCAAAACTCCCACCGTCCCATAGTACACAGCATCGCACGGCAGGACTCAAGGGTGGGTGGGTAGGGCAGAAAATAAAATTCAGAAAGATCCTGTCTCAGAGTGGTAAACAATGTTTGTTGGGGCAAACACAGGTTTACCACAAGCGAACAAAGGACCAAGACACTGGTCTGACTGAACACTTCGGTTAACCTGCAACCTTCCCTCGACCCTGAAAATCGCCGTGCCCCTAAAATGCAAAAACACAATAGAAAAGAAAAAACATGCGACCACAAATAATATAAATGCCACCCTCGATCCTCAACTCCCACGGCAGGGTACACACACCGCCGCCCCAGCCTCGACTGGCCAGCCAGCCGGCAATGACCGTGTAGACGGTCGAGTCTTGGCCAGGGCGTCGCCCCCAAACCACCGTGCTGCCCACTCTAGGTGAGCGCCGGTCAAGCGTGCGGTACAGCCGCAGCTGCCCTTCGTGCCTCCCATCCCTCTGCGAGCGCGCGCGAGACCACCCACGCTCTATACACCACCGTCCACAAACCCCAAACCGCCGGGTGGATGCGCCTGATAATATCGGGCTCGTGCTATGTCTCCGGAATGTCGCGGCGCGACGGTACCACGACCCACCACACATCCGTCAAAACCGGCAGGGCCGTCGCCAGCGCCGCCACCGCCTCCTCCACCGTGCGGTGCATGATCATGCCCCTCCCCCGGCGCCCCCGCTGTCCCACAACTATCCGGTGTAGGAGAGGCCCACCGCATGGTCCCTGTCTTGGCCATTAACCATCAAGCAGAACAAGTCGCCGGTGGGGGTTAGCACCCAAGGCGGCGGCACCGGCTGCCACTCCCCAGCCCCCGGATACCGGGTGATGGGCCGCAACCCCCAAAGGGGGGCGACCCACCGATCCCAGCACTCGGGACGGCTCTGCTGGTGGGGGGTGGGTCGCTGCGCCCGGGCGCAAAGGGTTGCACCCGAGGGGTAGCACCAGCCGAAGACGGCTTGGAGTGAGGCCCCCTTCACGCCCAGGTCCGGCACGCCCCCCGGGACAGGCACTGCGCTCATCCACAGCTCGGCGTTGTCGCAGAGCACCTCCGCACCAGGGGCGTGCCGGAGGCCGCTCCAACAGCCCGCCAGCAGATCCTGCATCCGCACGGCCCCGGGGCGATCCGGTCCACTGGCTGCAACAAACACAGTTCGCGCGCCCACTGGCAGCGGTGATGGGTATGCTAGAAGGCGGCAGCCGCCGCGGTACGCCACAGTCGCATGACCGCCGTTGTGAACCAGCTCTCCGGGCGCGCGGGGTGCTGCGGGTGCTTGGCCGGCTGCCCATGCGCTCTTTCGCCGGCCCTACCCCTACCTCTGCCGCGTCGTACCATCAAAGAAAAAGGTCTAACAAAAGGGAGGGAAAAAGAAATCGACCGGAGCCCCTTACTAGGAGGTATGCTTACGCCGGCGCCATATTCCTTTGGCTACAGAGCCGCCATTCACAACCAGAGCCATGGAAAATGTCTTGCATGTCCCCGGCAAACAAACCTAAACGTTCTAGGACACGTCGGACGCACAGGACGCGCACGACGTTGGGGGCCAAATGCGGTAGGCTCCGGGGACATGTTGAGAGCCACCAATTCACGACATGCAGGACGCGCAGGACGCGCCCGACGCTGATGTGCAGATGCACCATGGGGTTCGTGTGTGTGTGTGTGTCTGGGTGTGTGTGGGTGGGTGGGTGGATGGGGCCGCGTCCTCACAGTTGGGTATCCAGCCTACGCGGTTGTCCCACCAGGGTTCGCATGGTCCCATGGGTAGGGATAGCAGAGGCGCCGCCCCCACGTCCGTCTCGTCATAGCCCATGACCTACTCCACATCATGGGGGGGCCCAAAGCACGTGATGTGCATGGCCGTGCCACATGCCGCGCATGCCTAATGCGTCCGGCCCTCACCACAATAGGTGCAGAGCTTCCGCTGGGTGTGCCGAACCGGTGCGTGTACGACGCTCTCCGGGCGGGCCGCGGGAGCCTTAGGCTGCGCAAAGTACCACCGCTTGAGGATGCCCCACTGGAACTCCCACATGGTGGCTTCCCGTCAACCAACCTTAACGCCTTGCATGTTGCAAAGGCATTCCTGGCCGCGTACCGCAACATGAAGGCACGCACGGCGTGGCTCCATGTCATTTGGCGCCCCATTTGGCGCATTTGCAGCGCCATTTGGTTTGCCCCGTCCACGGCACGGGAGACCTCGTGGTACTCGGCCACCACGGCAGGGAGGTTGTTGCCCCTCGGATCCCGCGCGGGATCGTCGACCCCGTACCAACAATTGGTAAAGAAGGGGACGATTTTCGGGGGCTTGTGCCCAACCTTCGGGTTCTTGTAGACGCACAGCTCGTAGGTGCCGTCCACAATGGCCAGTGCACAATCGCCCTCTTGGGTCGACCCCTGGCCTCTGTTAGGCTGGCATCCCGCTTGTCCTTCTTGATGACCATCAAGTAAGGGGTCCCACGGGCCGTGAGGTCTTGTGCCATGGCATGGCTTCCGAAGAAGCTATCGGCCACGAAAACGGTCCCATGTGGGATGAGTCGTGACCAAAGCCCTACGATGCGCTTGGCATTGAAGTTCCCCGCACATGACCCAAACCGCCGAACTTTCCCTTGACGGCCGGTGTAGAGGTAGCCGTCCACAACGTACCCCCCCGTGTTGTCGGCAAGGACATATAACTTTATACGAGTGGCATGGGGCTTGCAAGCGATGTATTGCCGTAGCCCCATGCACCGGGCACCAGTGTGGGGGACGATGGCCTCATCCCCACGCACCGCCCCACCGATATCCCACGCTGCACTCCACACAGAGTTGCACTGCGCAAGTAGGTCGGCAATATCGGTTCGTAGAAGTTTTTGTAACCGGTAGTATATAGACCGGGGTAAGAGGGAAGCCATAAACTTGTTGTACGCTAGATGCCTTTTATCCCAAATGCCGTCCACTTGTACCGGCCGGACCATGCCGAGGCAAATCAGGAACGAATTGTACCTACAAATAGTTAAGACACACGCGTGGGAACACGGTGCCAAGGAGAGGAACAACAAACGAAGCCACCCTGCAGAACGCGTACGACGTCCGGAGCCGCAGCACATGACGCACACAACGTACTTGTCCACCCATGGAATGAGTTGTTGTTGGTGTTGTGCAACAAGGATGGCGCAGTGCAGCCCGGTTATTGGCTTCAGCATGTCGTCCCAAACCTCATCGATGTTGAATACATCCAGTCTTGATACCCCGGGTCGCATGGGCTGCGTCAGATCACTTTTGCACCGGGAAAGTGGGAGCGGCCCCTCCGAAAAACGGTCCAATGAGGGCATGTGTGAGCTGTTAACAAAAGATGCATGCGTTCTGCATGTCGTGCACGTTGTCCCCAGACGTGTCCCTGGGGCCACAACAACGTTCTGCGCGTCCTACATGATGTCCCCCATACTATCCCTGGGGCCGCAGAGTGCGTCGCGGACGTCAAGCGCGTCGCGCGCGTTTCAGCCCACTAACTATGACAAAAAAGTGCCACAAATATATACATGTGTATGTACATTGCTCCGCCACTCCCCAAAGGGAAGCTGCCCCAGCTACCAAGGCCTCGCGAGGCCAATCACAAGTGCACGCGTCCGGGACTGACTCATGGAGCGCTAGGTTCCCTTACCTCCGTACCCCCCTTTAACTTTCCTTCTGTCCTACCATTCCTCCTCCCCCGCTGCCGCCGCCACCCGCTGTCCCCCTCTTGGGCCCGCTGCCCCAACACGCCTTTCCCGCTACAGGATGCACCGCTTCCCAGGCAACCACCGCACCACTCAGCCCCACCCCTGTCGGGAGGGCCGCCCTTCCTCGCGGTGGGGATGCGCACAACAGGGGGTTGTTGATGGAGGAGATGGGTTGTTGTGCGGCCTGGGTCCCAACCAGGCAGGGCCTCACAGCGCGGCAGCCACCCGCTCCACAATGCACACTGCAGCGGGTACCAGCACACCGCTGGTGTGCGCTACCCGCTGCCCAATGCCCACTGTCCCCCTTCTGTTTCCTCCCCCTCCACACCGCCCCTCGACTGGTCCCTGGTCCGCACTGACTCTGGGCTCGTTCTGCACGCTGTGTCTAAACTTGTCCCCGGAGACAATGCGCGTGTCGGCCGCGTTTTGCACGTCTTGCTCCCACTCCCACTCCCATTCCTTGTCAATGAAACTGGCATCCTCATCGCTGCCAGTACTGTTGCACGGGTTGTGAGTGTGGTCTGCCACCCAGTGCGTCCCACGGAGTAGACGCCCTTGCTAGCGGCGTTGACTGTCTCCCGAGTACTGCATCCGCGTCCCATTCTTCGTCATCTTCAAGCAGAGCCTCAGACGCCCATTCTACAGGACACGTGAAGCATGCAGGCCGTGCCGGAGGTCCCCAGGGACACACAAAAAGCCGACGCGCAGGGCACTGCCGCTTGTCCCAAGAGCCACATCAGAGCCGGACATGCGGAACGGCAATAACGCATGGGACAGCACCATGGAGAACACACCCGCACCCCGTTCCACCACCTGTGGCCACATTGGCTTCCGGACCCTTTTGCGTCAACAACGGTTCTCCACGGGCTGGGAGTGCTTCGCGGGGATCTGCGGGCTCCTGCTTATCCTCCGGGTTGACCTCCGGCTCCGGCGCGCCCCCGTACGGCACCGCCTCTTGCTCCTCCTCCGGCTTAGCCTCCGGGTCCTGCGCGCCCCCGTACGCCACCGCCTCGTCCTCCTCCTTCTTGAGCGGGAGGTTGTCTCCTCCGGTTACTTCCCCCCCCTCGTCGACCACCGGTTCGGGAGGGGGGGGGTGGGGGCTGCTCCTCTTGGTGAACGTGCTCCTCTCGCTGAGACCTGTACCCGTGGTACATGGGTTGCGCTTGGTACTTGCCAAACACCGGCTGCTACCCATAGTACTCATACGGCTGGGCGTAGTAGTCATACGGCTGGGGCTGCAGGTAGTACGCTGGCTGCGCGGTCTGTGGAATGGGACGGAGATAGCCAGAACAGGAGCCCGCACATATGACGCGCAGAGCGCGTGCAGCAGTGATGAGGGGCGCCAGGAACAAGAGCAGAGACCACAGGTATGACGCGCAGAGCGCATGCAGCGTTGACGAGGGGCGCCAGGGACAGCGGTAGAGCCGACACGTACGACATGCAGAGCGCGTACAGCAGTGACGTACCCTCTGGCGCTTCAAAGTCATGTAGTCGTCATAGTCGCGGCTGCTCATCAGTTTCCAGTTCTTGCCCAGATTTGCAAGGGTCTCATCGTCGGCCCCATCCTACGTCAACATGTAGCGGAGCAACCCTGCTGCCTTCAGGGTCCGCTCATATGTGTCGGCCATCCTCTCCAAGGACATGTCGATAAGGTCTTCCCCGCGGAAACCCAATCCGCGTATCCATATCCCCAGGCCTCCGCTTGTCGCCGCTTGTGCCCAACGCCTCCCGCGCCGCCGCAGCACTCAGGGCACCCAACGACACGCCTTCCGTCTTGACGTTGCCGACATCTTGACTGTATGGCGCCGCCATGTCACAACCTATCGTGCACCGCGCCATGGCCCGCAACATCCAGGTGGCCGCCTTTGCCGGAGCACTGGTGGGGAACTGCTGCCTAAAGTACTCGTGGGCCTGGCTTGCACTTGAACAATTCTTTGTTCCGCACCCCAGCACGGCCTGGATGGTACGTGGAGCCGCGTTAGACGACAAGGTGGCCGCCATCGCCCAATCCTACCGCTCTACAAAATAAAGGGGTCAGCCGGAGAACACGCTCGACGTGTGGAACGTTGCCAAGGCGCCAGAGACGTGATTGGAGACAACACGCAAAACGCGCAGAACACGCGCGACGAACGTCAGGGCGAAAAGAGACATGTCGAGAGACGGCACGAATGACACACAGTGCGTACCAACGTTCTGCAGCGTGGTACTTCTTCTGACAATACTCCTTGTAATGGTGTACCAGTTGCCCCAGGCTGCCGTCGTACTCCTGCAGGAACTCCTCGAGGATTGCGAGACTTCGCTGGTGGGCATCACTAGACTTATGCTTCTCTTGCCGTGTTGGCTTGGTAGGCAGCACATGTGGGGGGCGCCTTGGGGTCTCCACGTAAAAAGGCGGGTGTTTTTTCGCCCGCGCGGTGACTTCCTCTGATTTCACGTCGATGTGTACTTTTGGTCTTTGCCAGCTTGCTTGGCTCATCCTCTTCGGTGTCACCGCTGCTGCTGCTACCACTGGTGCTGGTGCCGCTGCTGCCGTTGCTGCCGCTGCTGCCAGAATCGCTGCCCGACCGTGATCTGGACCTTGCCTTGCCATTGTCTGGGGACATGGGGTCGTCCCTCTCCAACAACGTTGACCTCACCTACTTCCTGATCCCAGTCCCCGCCGCTGTCATCCTGGCCACCTCTGCCTTCGCCAACGCCACCCTGGCCTGCTTTTTGCCGAGAAGTACTATCTCGGGGTCCTCCTCTTCCTCTTCTTCTTCATCTTCGTCCCCTTTGTCCGCCGCTTCCTCCTTCTTCTTCTTTGGAGCTTGGCCCCTTATCTTCTTTTCCTTTCCCTCCTTCTTCTTCTTCTTTGTCTGCCCCTTCTCCTTCTGCTTCTCCTTTTGCTTCTTCGACTTCTCTTTCCCTTTCTTCGACTTCTTCCCCAGCCGTGGACACGAGTACAGGAGGTCGGTAACGTGTGGGAAACGCGCACGACGCGCCCGACGCTAACCTGTACCTAGGGACAGTAGTAGAGCCGGGAACTCTGGACGCGCATAGCAAGCACGACATTCAGACAGTCTCCAGGGACAGAGACAGAGCCAACGCAAACGACGCGCAGGACGCGCCCACACCTCATCTGGGATGAATCCCCAAAAGCAGCCGCTCTTGATCTTGTGCATCGCCACCGCGAAATTTCCTTGGCTGTGTTGGTTCTCAATACGCCTCTCCTTGGCACCGGTCTTCTCGTTCTCGCGCGTGTGGATCTGGTAGCTGATGCACTGGGACAAATAGAGGCTGTCGTCGACTTCCTTCGTCTTGGGGTCCTTCAGCTCCTTCACCCCTTGCACCCACCCCACGTGGGAGCCGCCTCCAACACGGTAAAAGTGCAGAACATGTCCCCACAGCCATGTGAAAAGCGGCCGTGCAAGACGGCAACGAGGCACGGAATGGAATCACAGAACGCATAATGGTTTGTTGCTTAATTTGAAAGATGACTGCGGCTGTCCCAGGCTCCACATCGGCCGCGGACATCGGGTCGCACTGCTCCAAGTGCGAACCAGCGACTTGGTATGATGACGGGTAGAGCGGCACCGCCATGCCTGCACACAAGGACCAGTGCACAGTGGAGAACAATGGACAACATGCAAGACATGCGGGACAAATAACGGAATGCAGGGACACGTGCAAAGGCAGCGCGCAGGACACGCGAGACACACAGCACACACCGATGCTTGTATTTCTCTGCTTTTTCAAAATCCAACCACCGGTCACTTTTTGTGTCTAAAAAAGGCTGCGGAAGGCGATGACAACGATGCATTGTTTAGGCGCCTCATGGTGTGGCTTGCGTGGCCGCGGGTGCAACTTGTGGCCTATGGGAGAACGTGTGGCCTTCGTGGCCCTGGTACCGCGTTGTGGACTACTTGTTTGCTACAGGACCGCGGCCTACTCAACGTCACTGGCACTTCGATGTCGCTTATAAACAGGGAACAGACCTGCCGGTGGATACCGGTCCCTGCAGGGCTTACCAATAGCCCTCAGGTCTCGGGGGAGCCAACCCCCCTCCGTGCTGCCAGACCCTGTCCCGAAAAGAAAAACTTGCAAAACACGCAGAACGCCTGACGAGCAACCGTCCCCAGGGACAACCCAAGAGCCAAAAAACAAAGAGGTGCGCGACGCGCGCGACGCGTGCAAGGCACCATGGGGGGGCAAGGGGGACACCAGGTACACGCAGAACGCGAGAGCCAAGTTCCCAAAGTGGCTCTGACCCTAAAAACCCCAAAATCGCACAAAAACAACCGCGGCAATGGATTCGGCAACCCGAAAAACCCCTAGAGCCAACACTTCCCTAGGGGGGACACGGGGGACGCGCGACGGCCCCGAGAGCCATAGCCAAAGGAATGTGTAGCACGGGCCTCCGCGTCGCCCAGCGAGGTCATCCCCGGGAAAGGTTGTCTCTGTGGGCAGTGACCGTGTAGACAGTCGCCCTTCCCCGAGGTGCAGCTCGCGTGGAGCTAATGTAAACCTGTGTGCGGTCAGCCTTACGCCAGCGTCAAAGCGCCCATAAAGGTGCACAGGTCGGCGCCATTCAGCAGGCGGCCCCACGAAAACCACCCCATCTGCTCGGCACGCGCCATTACCCCGTGAAATACGGACTCGAGGCGGCTCAACGGGTCAGCCGGCTGGATCTCGGTTGGGCACCAAACCACCCTCACAACCAAGCCCGAGAGGTGAAACCGCCATGCCAGTGCACGCAGCACACACATCTCCTTCCCTACCACGTCTTAGCGCGCAACCCAACGACCTGGTGCCCTGCCGCTGTACTATCGGTGACTATCGTGACCGACCGCCAGCCCAGAACAACCGCCAACCGTACCGGCCACGCTAGCCCCTCCAACTCAGCCTGCTATTGGTTGGTTACTCGCGCCCGCGGCAACCAAATGCGGGCCCCCAATCCAAGGATCAGGCCCCCCACCCGATAGCGGCACAGGTCCCAAGCCGCATCGACGAAGATAACCCGGTCGCCAAGGACAGACTTCGAAACCGCCGCGCCACCAAAAATGGGTCTAGCCAACTGGTCGAACTCCTGGAAAATACCCCACGCCGGCGGCCGCCACTCCTCCGCGGCCAAAGCCATGGTGGTGGCCAGCCCCTCCAAAATCTTCAGCGGTAACACTTGGCTGTGGTCCCCCCACCGCATCCAACAGTAGCTCCCAGCAAACAGGGGGCCGGTTCCCAATCTTGGGCGCACGTGCCACTGCATGAAACCGACTAACTTGCCTACCAGGCTGCTATATTTCAGCGTCCGCACCGCGACTCGCAACCATGCACTACGCATCTGCAAGAACGCACGTGGGTGGGAGGAGATCGTACGGGCAGACAAATCCATCCACTTCCCCAAGAAGAAGATACGCTCAACCGGGTTGAGGGTGGATTTTGGATTCACGATAAATCCGTGTCTCCGCAGCTCCTCGGCTACCAAGGTTGTGACTTTGGTTAACTCCACCGGATCCGGGCCGATCAAAAGGAAGTCGTCAATATAATGAAGGACGACAATCCCCTCCGGTATCAGGGGGGCGACAATCTGGGAAAGGGCAAACTGGCAGATAATTGGGGAGTATTTCCATCCGAAAAGCAGTCTATCCAGACCGTAGACGCCCACCCCCCCCCCCCCTTGCACGGAAGCGAAACGCACGTCGTGCATGCGCGGGCAGCACAAAAGACCAAAACGCATTGGACAAGTGCACGTGCGTGGCATAGTACTGTACTCCCGGTGGGGCCTCCGCCATGAAGCGGGCAACGCCTTCCCATGACGGCAAATCGAATCCGGGGGGTTTCCCTTTTCACTCGTTCATACCTACAAAGTACAGGATCAGACTAACCTTGGCACTGCTCTTAGGAAGGATGAAAGGGAAAGCTGAGGGGGGGGAAGTGTCCGGCTTCAAGACTTGTGCCTCATCAAGTGTCGCCACGATGGGCTCTACACCCGGGCCTATCTTCCCAGCCCCCCCCTCCGGGTCCTCCTCCACATTATATTGCATCGCTCGCTCAACGAAGTCACGCGGCACAATCCCATGCCAGAGGTCAACAGGTATCTCATAGGCCCCAAGGCGCCCCAACCCCTTCGCGGCCAAGGACGGGTCAGTGCGCATAAAAACAGGTATGGGCAATCTCGGCAACGTCGGCAGTCTCCGGAAGGCTTGGCAGACGCGGGAATATGATTGCCATTGCTGGCAACCCACTTCAGCACACCCTCCTGGGTCAAGAAATTCACTCCGCGGTAGGTGAACTGTGGACCGCCACGCGCCAACGCTTCCTCCCATTGGAGCTTGTCCAGCGTGTCTCTGGCCTCCGCACTCTGCTGCTGTGTACCGGGAGCGGTAAGCCTGATGGCTCTGCTGTAGACACGCCCACATCCTGTATGCCAGGGTATCGCCTGGGCCGGCCTGTGAAGCGACGTCGCCTCCAACCTCGGCTGGTCGTGCAGGTCGCGGCACTGCCACCATGTACTGCCTCAGAGCACCCAGGGTGTCGCGCATCCAGTGGGGCAGCCGCTCACGGCCTTGAAATTTTGGCCACGTGGCCTCATTCAGCTCAGGGACTACCGCCTGGTCCGCGATCTTCTGAGCTTCCAGCCTGGCCCTCAGGCCCTCCATTTCCAACCTCTGGCGGTCCAGCAGATTTTTCAGTTCCTCCGCCGTGGCGTTGTCAGGAACTGCTGACGGAGGCGCCGAGGCATTGGAACCCGACCCTTGCTCAGTTTGGGACTGACTCTTGGCAGGGGAGCGAGCAAACATGCTGTCAGAAAATAAAATAAAATTAAGAAAGATCCTGTATGAAAGTGGTAAACAATGTTTGTTGGGACAGACACAGGTTCATGTTAGACGTTTGGCACATGCATGCATGCTACATGTGCACATTCCATTGTTCTCTAATCTGGATTGTCCTCCGGTACAAGATAGCCAGGAGTTCCTCGTCGACCAACAAGATAGGGGTTGGTGTTGTACTATGCCACTTGCTTCTGCTACTAATAGGCAAATATCCTTTTATGCGGGTGGGAGGAAATTCACCCTCAATGTTGCTATTGACCTATTTAAAGCGGCGTTGGTACCCTACGGATCCCGCCTGAAAGAGTATTTGCACTCATTCCTGCTTGATTTCCTCCACTTTGCCCTTTTGGTTCTTGGTGTCTCATCCACTAGTTGCACCAGGTATGTTTTTGTCGGGTAAATACTTAGTGCTTGACGGGTGAAGAAAAAGGTGGTGCCTTCGAGCCATAGGGTGTCCCCTCACTTCCAACCACAGTTGTGTCATCGCTACTTATGGTAACTCAATTGGACATTGTTGGCCCAGTTTCCCATATTTACCTAACTCTCCGTCTCACCTCCATATGTGGTCCTTCACACGGGCCATGACCAGCCCTAGGCAAATCCATAGGGAGCTAGAAAATATCCTTTTGTACCCTCATATGCATAAAGTGCCACAACATGCCCAGTCCGGCAAAGCACCTTGAAGAGAGACACTGTAGGCCAATGATGTGGAAAAACGGCGCTTTTAGGGCCAATAAGCACCACTACGAGGGCCTAGCTGGTGCTCTCTGTGGCTTGAAACGTTCTCCCATTGTCGAGAAATCACGCAACAACGGCCCAAGGGGTCGTCAAGGGTCACCCCCAAACGGCAATATTTCATGAAATGTGTGTTGGCCTGAAAATATCCCTTACCAGTCCCCATGGGGGGCCGTTCTGGAAAAGTTGGAGATAGCACCTAGAACCCTCGGCATTGGCTAGGTCATATACGAGAACAAAGTGGAACGGGACTATGGTCCGCGCACACATGCAGCTATAGGCCAACCAACAACAGCAATTTTGGGGCTTGGGGGGGGGGGGGGGGTACATGGGCTGAGCAGTCCCTATTTGGGTTCTGATGGCGGTGAGAGCGCCTTTATAGTCACTAAATTACAACCCAAACCCATCCCACAGGTGGAAGAATGATTTCAAAAGGAGGCAAATTTTCAAACATTTTCGAGTAGCCTCAAAAAAATGGCAATTTTGGGCAATTCCCTCTTTCTTTCCATCAACCAATGTGCAGAGGTCAAGGGGCTGGGTCGGTGGGCGGACACGCAGTTTTGGCATGTAAATCCCCTTACACACCCCCTCCCCCCCGCCTGTAGTCTGCATGGCGGCTCACAAGGACAAGTTGGCTGGACTAAATCTCTTCCAAGCTCACCGTGCCGTACGCTGAACGGTGCCCTCCAACCTGCTGTGGTCAGCGTTGCATACCAACCCTGGTGGGGGGTGGGGGGGCTGGGGTCGTTCTGCAGTACTGGTGCCCTTGCAAACACCACTTGCTGCCCCAACCCATCCAGCTGGCCACAAGCCAAGGCCCTGCAGCTCATCCTTTGATCGTGACAGGGCCAGGGGGAGGTCATGGTCCTTTGCTCCCTTGTGCTCCTCCGGGGCTGGCCACAGGCCGGGGCCTTGCAAGTTGCCTTCCTGATGTGACCGGGGCAGGGGGAAGTTGTGGTCCCCCCCCTCTCGTGCGGTCCTTGATTGGACTGCCCCACTCCCCAACTGCAGAGGGGGGGGGGCTCGTGGCCTTGGTCCGAAGCTCGGCAACAAATCTGACGGGCCCCACAGTGGGGGGCATACTTCTCCATTGAGACCTTAAGCCAGGCCCTCCGCTAGCGCCCCTCGTAATGCTGACGGTGGTGTGGCGTCGCTCCACCCTCCTTGCCCTCTAGGGCGGGGGGCGGGCTTGGGCACGTGGGGGGATGGCTGAAGCCCCATCCTTCGCCCAGAGGTGTGTCATTGCCGCAACCCCCCCCCCCCAGGAACCTGGTCAGTGGACAGGCAGAGGGCGGGGTGAGGGGGACCACTGGGGCCGCAGAAAGGCAGCCTAACTTCAGAAACTCTAGCCTAACTTCAGAAACTCTAGCTCTACGCATGCGGCCCAATGATGCCAAACAGAACCGGCTGTGTGTGGCACTTCACTGCATAGGTGCTCAAGCCTGGATATTGCCAACCGGTGACCAAACTGGAAGGGAGTGGCAAGCCAGTTGTCTTTTACACAGTGAGACAGCAAGGGAGGCAGGGAGTGGGGGCAGGTGTCAGGGAGCAAGCGAGTGTGTTATGTGGTTGCGTGTGTGCCCGCACACGCATGTATGTGCATTCTGGATCAATGCCTCAATGCCGTTCAGTTGTATGCCCATTGATTCTTTATCCCCTGAACAATCAGAGGTTGTTGGCACAAGAGGGTGCCAGATTTAGGTGAGGGAGAGGATAATATTGAGGGGAGAAGTACCAGGTGGGGGGGGGATTCTAGCGAGGCAGAGGAAGAGAAAGGGGACACAGGACGCAAACGAACAAGGAGTGGAACCAGCACTAATTGAAGCACACTACAGCGCAACAGTTCACCTCAGATGACAAAAACATCGTTTGGTCCAGGACCTCAAACGTAACACATAAACTCGGATTGGTGAGGCACGCTGAGTTGACATAAACGCCAAAAAAGCCAAGACGAACTCCTTTTCTCGGTCTACAAACGACTGAATCCATTTTTGGGCCCCAGAGCCCCTTGAAAACTTGATGGACTGCTCTCTCGAACACTTGGCATCGCTGTTCCAAATGAACCAAATCCACTTGAGTTCCAAATGCCAGTTGGGACCACAGAGAGCCAAAGAGCATGAAGACCAATCCAACTGGTGCTAAAAAAACTCAAATATGTTCCAGCTGCACAATAGCATCATCAAAAAGCTGCAAACAAAAAAGCCAAAACAGGTGGTTTAAGCCAAGTTTGCGCCTGTTTGAGCAGATACGGCGCATGCCACAAAGCCTTGAAAATGGGCCATTTCGGGGAACAAAATTGGGGCCAAATAGATTTTCCAAAAATGACCCTAGACCACTTGGGACGCTCAAGCAAGTAAATTGAGCCCATTTTGAGCTGCTTTTGACCCATTGTGGCCCATCAGACCCAAGCCGTTGCTCTTCAAACATCCTTGAAGGCCATTTTGAACTTGTACATGCCCACCCTATGGGGCCATCTAGAGCAGGGGTGAGAGGTTAGCGGATACAATACTGAACCCAGCAAGCTTTTGGGTGGAAAAGTGATGTTTGGAATAAGCCTTGACTGTTCCACCACAACAATAGCATATTTGAGATGAGGCCACAGTGCAACACCTGTCACGTGCCCCAACCAGTCGTAATGCACGCATTCACCCAACTTGATGACTGTCGTATTGAACAAAATCCCACGGCATGGAGCACTCTTGCTGCAAACATGAGAATGAAAATTGATGCTGCCAATAGTTCAACACAATGCGGCATTCGTCATGGAGAATACAATCAGGCAAATGCAGAAGTCTTTTGCCCTGTTGAGTCTATGGCTTGTCGAAAGCACTACGCAGTCAGTGCATGAACACAACCTGCTATTCTTGAAAGCCCGAGTGATGATGTGAGTCTCATTGCACACAGCATAATAATCAATCTCTTCACTATCCTCATAGCAACCATAGAGTCCTGTATTGCCTTCAAGGACGCTGGTCGCAGGCTTGCCTGCTGCTGATCCGTTGGTGCAATTGTTCGCAGTCTTTGCTATCTTCACGGTCCAAAGTGAGGGCTCGCCTTTGAAGAAGAGATGCAAATCGAGCTGGGGATATGGGTGCGCGGAGAGCACTTGCAAGGTTGGAGGCTGGAGCCTGCCAGATACTTTAGCTGCAAGCTTGGGTGCAGAAAACAAGAGTGACCAAGTACTTGCGCGACTGCAAGATAAAGCTGTGTCGCCTTGAAAACTCCCTTCTTTGAAGCGTTTCTTGAAGTGAAAGGCTATTCAATCATCATCCTTCACCCCCAAGAGAATCGACAGGGGTTGCAAATAGTGAAAAGGCAATCAAAAAAAGACGTTCGAGCACTGGGAACAAATGTTTTTTTTTTGCCAGGCATCGGACGTCATTCAGGTTGCAAGCTTACAATCGTGTTGGAAGCCGATAGAAGAACACCGCCTGATTAGTCATGGGTTGGCACGTTCGTTATCGAACCACCCACAAGTGCTATCGATAGAGTAGAAGAGGAGGACAGGGAAGAGGGATGTCCTTCATGCGTCTGCCGACCAGGAAATTCAGTGGCAACCAAAATTGAACCTCCACATGTTCTATTTGAAAACTCTGCACCAGAGTACCGCAAAGGGGATGGAGCCATCGAGTGTCCGGGGGTATATTGCACGTTGTAAGCGAAGAAAAGCGTGCACACCTACAAATGGCTGCGGGCCGACAACTGCACCCTGGGCCAGAAACACCAAGGTGAGGAATGTCGCCATAAGACGTGGCATTTTGTAAACGTTTCCCAGGATCTGTACAAACAAGGCTACCGAACAAGAAGTTTCTTTTGAATGCATCAACCACTTAAGCCCGTCAAGTTTGTACGGCGAAGCAGGCACCGCGTTTTCAAAACGTTGAGCTGTCACCGAAGTGTTGAGCTTTCTGGACAAAGGGCCAACTGTTGGCGAATGCGCCGGTCCCAAGACGCCGAATTGTCACCTGACCATCGCCGGCTGGGTCTTGCGGCCTCGTGCAATGGAAACCGGTGGTTACTGCACGGTCAGAAATCAAGCCAGATCGCGAGTGTTGGGGCAACTTCAACCCTGCACACTCAAGTTGTTGCCAAATCTGGTCTTTGCAAACGCCTGTTGTGGCTGGACACCGAGAATGGCATTGAACACTTTGTTTGCGCTTGGGCAAGACAAATATCCTCAGCCCAGGCATACCCGTGCACTCCCCCCACCACTCCTTCAACAGTGGGAAGCTCTTTTGTCCTCAAGAGTTCCGATTCGGTCATCTTTTGGCAACTTTTCCACCTTCTACCAGCACGACGCAACACCCCTGGTTTTCCCTTCTTACAATGTGGAACATTTCTAAGGATTTGCATTTCAGGCGAAATACGAGGCAAAATTTCGACACGAGTGCTGGTGCTAAGCCAATGCCATCTTCCACGTGCAGCATCCCACCGTGCACTATCCCATTGAGGTTTTTTTCCCTAATACCCAAAGTTGCGCAAGTGTTATCCGGAGAAATGCGTTTTTCTCCGGATAACCCTTATCCGGAGAAATTTGGCGCCGCAGCCAGATTTTGGTCAATTTCAGCCCATTATAGGACAGTACAGTATATTTTACATTTTTCTACATTTGTACTATTATTAGTGTTATTATTCTCTGGTGCATCTGTTAAATTTCAGATGTTAAATTTGTCAAAATTTGTCTCCTTAGCCTTTAAATTTCAGATTTTACATTCGTCAAAATTTGTCTCCTTAGCCTTTGAATTTCAGATTTTACATTTGCAAAATTTGTCTCCTTAGCCTGTTGTTGCAAAATGCAAGCCCATAGCACCATGAGGGGCAAAAGGCCCAAAATTATTGATGTTGATTTGCTGAGTGATGTATCATCCCCAAAATGCCACTCACCTAAATCCCCAAGAATCAAAGAAGAAGAACTTGATGACATTGAAGAGATGCAAGTAGAAGCACAAGTAGAAGAAGATGTCATGGGATTGTCGGATGCAGAGTCCGATGAAGTTGAGGAGGAGGAGGGGGCCTCCAACGTCTCCTTTAGTGATGACGTTGGTGACCTTGGGGATAGTGAGGGGGAAGAAGAGGATGCCAAAGAAGAAGACCCTCTCCCTCGTGTTAAGGTGGGTGACACTTTTGGAAGGAATCTTTCCAAAAAAGACATGATCGCGGAGGTATTCTTTTGTTTTGATCCGTTTTGTAAGGCACTTTTGGGCCTTTCATAACACATGAACCATTTTATTCATATTAGGTCAACAAAAGAGTGGACTATGACTTGGTCACCGGCACCTCCAACAAAGAATTATACCTGTATTTGCAATGTCCCTATGGTCGGAAGTGGCATCCAGACCAACGTGGGGCCAGTGGAGGTGGCGACGTCCAAAAGGTACGGAGCCGCGTATCGAAACGTTGGAAAAATGTCAATGTGCCCCAAGAGCAACAAAAACTGCCACTTCCGGAGGTAGAAGTTCCGGATGCAGAAGACGACACAGACAAGAAGAAGAAGAAAGACACTAAGGAAATTAAAATTCAGTGTTCTTGTCGTGTTATTTGCAGCCGTCCTGATGAGGATAGCCCTTGGAAGGTTACGAAAGCCAACCTAGAACACACGGGGCACACGGTTCCCTCCAAACGAGCACAAGCTCGTGAGAAACATGTGTTAAAGGAGGAGTGGGTCACAATGATCAAAGATCATGGACGCCTAGGTCTACCACCGTCCACCAGTTATGAGCTTCTAGAAAAACACCTCGGTGAAGAGTTTTCAAATGCTCTAATTGAGCGCCGTGACATTTCAAATGTCTATTACAAACATGGATACAAAGCAGCAACTGACTGTCAAGACCTATTGAATCGGTTGCTTGCTGCCAAAAAGAACGACCCACGTTGGGTGGTGGTACCTGAGACCGAGCCGGGCACTAACAGGTTGACACACTTGTTTTGGATGTCCCCAAGCCAAGTGGCAATTGCGCAAAGGTTAAACTATCTTGTTGTGCATGATAACACTTACAATTGTAATCAATTTTTTCAAAAAGTAGACACTTTGGGCTTTCCAACGGTCCAAACGGATTGGAAAAACTCCACGGTGGCGCCAAGTTACCCCCCCGGTACTTCTGGCAACCCGGTTTTGAAAAAATTTTTTTTGTCATTTTTTTGACCAACCTCCAACCCATGATGGTCCGACCGCTCCAAGCCGGTGTGAGACGGCCTGGCATGGCCATGCATATTCAAAAAGTAGACACTTTGGGCTTTCCGACGGTCCAAACGGATTGGAAAAACTCCACGGTGGCGCCAAGTTACCCCCCCGCTACTTCTGGCAACCCGGTTTTGAAAAAAAATTTTGTTGTCATTTTTTTGACCAACCTCCAACCCATGACGGTCCGACCGCTCCAAGCCGGTGTGAGACGGCCTAGCACGGCCATGCATATTCAAAAAGTAGACACTTTACGCTTTCCAACGGTCCAAAGGGATTGGAAAAACTCCACGGTGGCGCCAAGTTACCCCCCCGGTACTTCTGGCAACCCGGTTTTGAAAAAAAAAATTTTGTCATTTTTTTGACCAATCTCCAACCCATGATGGTCCGACCGCTCCAAGCGGCTGTGACACGGCCTAGCACTGCCATGCATATTCCCAAAGTAGACACTTTGGGCTTTCCAACGGTCCAAACGGATTGGAAAAACTCCACGGTGGCGCCAAGTTACCCCCCCGCTAATTCTGGCAACCCGGTTCTGAAAAAAATTTTTTTTGTCATTTTTTTGACCAACCTCCAACCCATAACGGTCCGACCGCTCCAAGCTGGTGTGAGACGGCCTGGCATGGCCATGCATATTCAAAAAGTAGACACTTTGGGCTTTCCAACGGTCCAAACGGATTGGAAAAACTCCACGGTGGCGCCAAGTTACCCCCCCAACACCTTTGCACCATTGTTTGTCAAAAACACTGTTGGGTCCAATAAAAGGGCACTTCCACCTTGTCCCACACCCCCAAACCTGATCGTAAGGCATTGCAGGTGTGAACATGTGTCGTGCAATGTTGTGTGCAAGCCCCATTGTCAGTTTGTGGTCAGTGTGGCCCCGGGCTTGGCCCCGGGCTTTTGGTTTTTTTAAAAATTTCACTTTTCTAGGAACAAATCTATATCAAATAATTTTCAGAGCTTTGACAGTGCCGCAGTACCTGAGCGGTAATGTAGTGGTCCGACACCAGTTCAGCGGCGGTTCGATTCCGGCCGGCCCGTTTTGCGCCAGCCGCCGGCGCCAGCCGCTGGGAAAAATCCGACTTTTTTGACTCCGGCGGTGTTCTGCGGCTGTTCTGGCGCCTCCGCGCCACATTTCTCCGGATAAGCCTTATCCGGATGTAATGGGCAGCAGGGGCAACTAGGACAGGCCTTGCAGCGTGCGCGCCTCTGTCGCATCGCGCCTCTGTCGCAAGGGCGATTTGCCAGCATGGCAGAATAATTATGAAGATCAGGATTTACGATGTTTTGGAGTGAAATGATTGTAGATTCATGAGTTTTAGATTATTATTGATCTATCGTGATTGTTGGTTTGTATTACGGTTATGGTCGAACGTCCTGGTGTTTGCTGTGGGTTTGTGGCATCAAGCATTTGCTCTGTTGTGCACAGTGTATATAGTATGTAGGGGACAAGCACCACTTCGTCCCCCTGACGAGCCCTGCAGTGGTGCGGGCGAAATATCAACATCGTGGACTCCGGTGATGGACTCCCAGAAGACGGTGTATGTTTTGGGGTTTGGTGTTTGCGTTCTTGTACGTGCTTTACGTGTATGACAGAGCTATCGACATTTTGGAGTTTTGGAAAAGGGTTACGACGGGATCAAAGGTTTTGACGATTTGAGGAAAATTTTGGGATCAAGAATAGTTCGAGATTTCAATGGAAACATGACTTGGATCAACGCGGTGTATGGGTCCGTGATCGGTTGTGTTACAAAATCGTCATCTAAGACATCGTGTAGACCTACTGAACTGGCGGTGAGGCCAACAGCAATGAAGGAGCGCTTAGCCAAGGAGCGCCAGGCAGGAGCGCAACGAAGGAGCGCTCAGCGCAGGAGCGAAGGAGCGTTCATCGAAGGAGCGCAACGAAGGAGCGCTCAGCGCAGGAGCGAAGGAGCGCAACGAAGCAGCGCTCAGCCAAGGAGCGCCATGCAGGAGTGCTCAGCGATGCAGCGTCCTCTGAAGGAGTGCAGTGCAAGCGCGCCGAACGAAGGAGCGCTCAACGCAGGAGCGCTCAGCGAAGAAGCGCCTAGCGAAGGAGCGCTTTACCAACGCTCAGCGAAGGAGCGCATTACCAACGCTCAGCGAAGGAGCATTTGGCGAAGAGCTGTGGGTCACCAAGAAGGTGTGCAGTTCTTACACGCGGGCAGCCGAGGATGGAGCCACGACCAAGGTTGAGTGGAGAAGTGAAGTTCGAAGGAACGAAGGAGCCTCATCCAGCATGGGAGGAGGAGAAGTGAACTCTGGGGTCCTAGAGCTGCTGCCCGTTGGCGATCTGGAAGTCGGCAGTGACGAACGCCGACCAAGGGGATCTCAGTCGCCGAGTAAATTTTATGTTTCGGATCTTATTATTTTATATTTGTTTCTGTGAAAGTGCGTGGTGGGTCACATTGTGGGTGGTTCATCGTGTATGGCACAAGGTCTGGCGGGGGCGGGTATTGTACGAGCTGGGTGGGTGTCTGTTGGGGTTGTGTGTCGCTGTTCGGCAGCTAAGAGCAGCTATCCACTGACGTTGCATGTGTCCATGGCAGGCAGTGTTGGTCGGCGTCGGGTGTAGTTGGGGTGTGGCATGCCTCTGCAAGTTCAGGCAGGACGCTTGTATATTTATCCTTGGGGGTAAGGCAAGGGCTAAGGACAGCCCGCAGGAGTGCCGCGCCTCCCCCTTTGCACAGGAGGGGCCACCATGCTTGGCATGGGCTGCGACTGTTGGGCAACCGTGCAGCGTTGACGGATCCCTCACCCCCCAGTTATGCTCCCGTCAGGGAAGGGGGCCATTTTCTGTCAAGGAATATGTATGTGGGGTGGTCCTGTTGTACTGGGTCCCCCACCGCTGCATGCCCCCCCCCGGAGATTTAGTATGGCAATACGTTGTGTTGCCCCTGCTGCCCATATATTGGTATTTGCCTTTGTATCAGACCCTCAGTCTCCTGTCAGGTCTTAGGAGGGGAGTGTAATGGGCAGCAGGGGCAACTAGGACAGGCCTTGCAGCGTGCGCGCCTCTGTCGCGTCGCGCCTCTGTCGCGTCGCAAGGGCGATTTGCCAGCATGGCAGAATAATTATGAAGATCAGGATTTACGATGTTTTGGAGTGAAATGATTGTAGATTCATGAGTTTTAGATTATTATTGATCTATCGTGATTGTTGGTTTGTATTACGGTTATGGTCGAACGTCGTGGTGTTTGCTGTGGGTTTGTGGCATCAAGCATTTGCTCTGTGGTGCACAGTGTATATAGTATGTAGGGGACAAGCACCACTGTGTCCCCCTGACGAGCCCTGCAGTGGTGCGGGCGAAATATCAACATCGTGGACTCCGGTGATGGACTCCCAGAAGACGGTGTATGTTTTGGGGTTTGGTGTTTGCGTTCTTGTACGTGCTTTACGTGTATGACAGAGCCATCGACATTTTGGAGTTTTGGAAAAGGGTTACGACGGGATCAAAGGTTTTGACGATTTGAGGAAAATTTTGGGATCAAGAATAGTTCGAGATTTCAATGAAAACATGACTTGGATCAACACGGTGTATGGGTCCGTGATCGGTTGTGTTACACCGGAGAAAAATGCGTTTCTCCGGATAACACTTGCGCCAAAGTTGCGTCCTGCGCCGGAATTCGCGACTCGCAAAACTGGGGAGAAATTTGAAGTTTATACTGCAGCACCAGCTGGACATAAAATCGATTCGGGTTTTTGCACGATCTGTGCATATAACTATGTAGAGAATTTTAATGCGGATCGATACATGGCAGATTTCTAGCACTTTCGTGGCCGTTTTGATGGATTTCGTAATTTACAGGGTTGTCGAATCTCGAATTTTTTGTGTCGATTGTATCAATTATATGACTGTTAGTTGTTTGCGAGTGTTTCTGGCACCGTTTTTCGTGTTTCGCAATGAATGACTGTATCGCAGAGCTTGGTTTCATGTTTTGCCTTTGGTTGTGCTTGGCACTTGGTTTCGTGGCGCAGTTTACCAATAAGTCCGAGGGTATGGGATGTGTTTACCATATGTTCCAATCTAGCAAGGTTAAGTTGCGATTTCAAGGTTAAGTTGTGATTTTGGCATGAATGATGACATTATGATCCTGGTTTGTGAGGGTTGTCTTTGTTGTTCAATCTGAATCATGATTGTCCAAGGCATTGGGAACAGTTTTGGGCGATGCTTCCTTGTGCATTTCCGATTTTGTCATTGCCACAATTTCGAGTTCCAATTTGTTGTGTCTTGTTTGTTTGCAGGTGGTGACAAGCCAACCTTCAAGACCACCGCGGGTTGGTGTGTGGCTCACCGCAAAGGGTTTGCTTGGAAGGAGTGCCGTGAGTTGACTCCTAGGGAAAGGAACATTGATTTTGCGGAAGTTGTTGCCATGGCCACAGCCAAGAAAGTTACCAAGTTGCTTGTAATTTGTAGGCAATGTGACTTCAACTTGCCACAAAGGGTGCCTACCACTCCTGAGGGTAAAAACTCCGAGGTTTGGGACTCGGGTCTGCTGATGAAGAACCCATGGATAACCGCATCCGTGTACGGTTGAGGCATTGCGTGAATCAGCAAGTGGCTATGCTTCATGGTGTGAACACTTTGTTGGTGCGCAACAATGTCAATTGTTGCATTACTGCTGACAAGCTCCGGGACGAGTGCAACGAGCTTGGTTGAGGAGGAATGAGCCTAACCCTAAGTGGAGCCAATGCGGTGTTGCGGAGGGCCCAACCCTAGCCCTAAATGATGGTTTCCTACTCTTTTCTTTGGTACAAGGGAGAACTCTATGATAATGGTGGGCCCTTTGGGAGTAAAAGCAAATTTAGCAGACCCTAACCCTAACCCTAACCCAACCCTAATGACACATTTGTGGGGGGCAAATCGGACTACCCATGTGATTGCAATGGTTGAAAGACATTGGATGATCATTTATGTGCACTAAATCGAAGAAATCGACATTACATTGTGTCCTACATTGTTGCATGATGTTAGCATTTGTCATTTGAGAGGGATTTGGACAGAGCAGGGTGCTGGGATTGCCATCCGTCATGATTTTGCCCGAAAAACCACGCCTAACACTAGGCAAGTGTGTGTAAAACGCAAGCACCCAAAAGGCTGCCTTGCATGTTTACAAGACCTCCGAGTCTTGTTTCGGCCAGTACTCAGAATTTTCAAACCTCTCATTTTGAATCTCCTGCAGTCCCATTTTGAAAACCTTGAAACGACGCCCTTCTTGTAATTGCCGCACGCAATAAATCAAATGAGTTGATCAATCTTGACTTGGTGATACGGAGTGATTCAACAGATAAGCCGTTTCATGGCCTAAACAATAATGGACGCTCAGCACAATACATACACTGTAAACATGCTAAAATCCTACAAAATCAGATCTTTTTATAATAAAAATCAGTGCTTCTCAGAAAGAAAACAATGCACAAATCAGTGCGCACGCGTGCCCTGCAGTGCCCAAAAAGCGGCATCTGCGACGCACCACAGCACATAACTTATATGGGGCTATGTCATGCACAACACACAAAATTTAAACATAATTCATGTAATCCTGACCCTGCCAACTGCAGAGGTCCACAGAAGAAATCAACCTTGTCCTGTCCTGTCCTGAGCTGCCCTTTACACTCCCCCCCCAAGCCCACACATACCCTGATGTGTGGCTGAGACCCCAAAACAAAAGGGTGCGAAGGGTTTTACCATAGGGGTGGGAAAAGCTCAGACAGAGCTGGGTGGGTGTAAAACGCAAGCACCCAAAAGGCTGCCTTGCATGTTTACACTCCCCCCCCAGGCTCAGCACTCCCCAAATGAGTTGCTGACCCGAGAAAAAAAAATAGCAAAACATGCAGGCTTTAACCTACAATAATATACAGATATTATTGTCTGTGATCTGGCTATTTCTACCCATTCCAGGTAAAAACAGCTACTATCTATGTGCAGATCATGCTAGTGGAATACCACTGGTACCATAGATAGTTTTACCCTCCTGAAAGGGATTTCTGTCACAAAACAGTGCCCTAAGGGAGTGGTGCGGTGGTGCTTCAACCTATACCCAGTCAAACTCTCCAAAGGGTGTAAAACCTGATAAGTGCTCATGGCACACAGCCTGAAGTGCTCATGGCACGGGAAAAACATAGTATAAAAATACTGAAACAAAACCCCTGCTTTTTCCCAACAAAAGCACAAAAACCAAAAAGAAAACCACTCTGCTTTTTCTCCAAGACAGAAGCAGTTGAAAAACAAAAAAAGACACACTGCTCACAAGCAGGCAGGTGCACAGCAAAACAAAAATGAAAAAACTGAGTAAACCAGAGTTCACTCAAAGTGTCAAGCAGGGTGTACCCCACCACTGCTCATTGCAGATTCAAAATAGCATCTACAACGCAAAAGAAAGCAAAGGCACATGTCAGTGCCAGCAAACAAGGCGCTTGGCGCCCACGAAGAGGTCAAAAAAGACCTCCTTGACATACTGAAAATGTACATGCCAGCGAATCTAAATCAGATCCCTGCATATATGCAGCCCAAAAGGCTGTACACTGTGCAAAGCACAGTTGTTCACACAAAGCATAAGAAGGCGCTCGCAGCGCCAAAAGCTGTCAAAGTTGAGCGCTGTCAACGCCAACTCCTTACGAGAAAGGATTATTCGTGTCCTTGCATCTTCGTGGTTGTACAGCTTGGCCCCACGTCTCGCGTGGTGGGCACGCTGCCACTTGTGAACTGGATCTCTTGCCCTGATACAGCCAAGTCCACTTTTTAGGTCCCACCATTGTCTCAAAAAGCTCGAGCAGCTTGACGGCTGCATGGCGCCGCTGCACAGCACGTCCTGCTCTTTGTCCCCTTTGTTTGGGCCTCGCGACGTTCGACGACTCATTTGTGGAGCTCCTTCGCTGCTGAACTCCACCAGGATCTCCCGAAGTTACTGTCCACGCGTCAAAATCATCCAAACTCGCTTGTAACTCGTCCGTTCGGCGCTCAGTCACTTGGGATTCGTTCTGCCGGCGCTTCGTCACACTTGAAACGGGCCTTGGTTCTTGCTTATCGACGAACTTGTTCCATTTGTTCGTTCTGACGGACACAGAGGGCGAACAGTTACCCAACAGTTCCACAACTTGTCGGAGGTCACTTAAGGATCGCTTCAAGGAATTTTCCAACGACGTCTCCAACTTCGCCAACACACCTGATGACTCAGACGCTTTGTTCTTGTTCGGCGGCGCATTCGATTTTGCGGTGTTCTTCTTTGGCGTTGCCTTGCTGGTTTCCGCCAGCTCCTTCAATGAGTGCTCCCGTGGTTCCTTCAGTTCGTTCAGCGGCGTACTTGTCTGCCCCGAATTCAACGAAGGCTGGAACAACCGACAATAGAGCTTTTGAAAAACGTGGCCAAAGTTCGCGTACCTCTTCGCGCAGATGACTTGTTGCTCATACCTGAGACTTTGCCTTATTCGTTCTTCCTCTGCGACGAGTCGTTGCACTGCTGCGATGGCGGCGGCTTCGGTACATCGTGGCACTTCTGTTACTCCACTTGAACGGCGCTGCGGCGGCGGTGTTGTCCTGGGCGGGGCTGGCGCTGGTCTGGACGGCGCCTTGATGGTGTCTTGATTGACGGCTCGGCCGGGCCGTAGACTCCTGTGATTGCACTCCTCACTCTTATTGATCTCATCTGCAGCTACAGGCAAAGGCAAAGAAACGTCGTGTTTATCTGTTGAATATTTCAAGACCTCCGAGTCTTGTTTCGGCCAGTACTCAGAATTTTCAAACCTCTCATTTTGAATCTCCTGCAGTCCCATTTTGAAAACCTTGAAACGACGCCCTTCTTGTAATTGCCGCACGCAATAAATCAAATGAGTTGATCAATCTTGACTTGGTGATACGGAGTGATTCAACAGATAAGCCGTTTCATGGCCTAAACAATAATGGACGCTCAGCACAATACATACACTGTAAACATGCTAAAATCCTACAAAATCAGATCTTTTTATAATAAAAATCAGTGCTTCTCAGAAAGAAAACAATGCACAAATCAGTGCGCACGCGTGCCCTGCAGTGCCCAAAAAGCGGCATCTGCGACGCACCACAGCACATAACTTATATGGGGCTATGTCATGCACAACACACAAAATTTAAACATAATTCCTGTAATCCTGACCCTGCCAACTGCAGAGGTCCACAGAAGAAATCAACCTTGTCCTGTCCTGTCCTGAGCTGCCCTTTACAGTGTGAAGAGATCGCATTTTTGTCATCCCGTAGGGTCCCTTGGGCCATCCGCATCATCTCTTCACACTTAGACTTTTTGTCCGGGATTCCTTGATTTGGTGGGGTAGTGTTTACCAGGCCAATCTGTCCATTTCTTGACCTTTTCTGTAAAAATCAAACTTTCAAAACACAATCTCACCTCCCAAATGCATCTGGGTTTGCCTAAATGTCCAGGAATTAAGATTTTGGGATTGCTGTTTGTAATTTTCCCGACGCGTTGCATGTGAACTCGGAATGGGTAGTTGAAGCCTACGAACTGTCATTCTTGTGTCGGGATGCTTTCAAAATCTGTGATGCATATATTAGTGCACTGTTGTGATGATAAAGCGGTTCTGTCGTTTGCATGTGCTTCTCTCTGTCGCTGTCGTCGTTCGGTTCTCTCCAGGCTGTGCTGTCACACTAAATTTAGTGTGAGTGGACTTGACGGTCAGAAATGACGGCGGTCGAGGCAACATGTTGATGCTAGGAGGTGCAGTGACCTACATTCTTGTTGTGTGTTGAACATTAACTTATCGGTTGAAGAATGGGTACATCCTTTACCTTTGTTACTTGTGGCGTTCACTATAACCTGTCCGGGAAGCCGCAGCCGTGCCTGGCCAAGCATCTGTGGCTGCAACCAGCCCCGCATTTTGAAAAGAGACTCAAAAATAATTGGCGCACCCTGCCGCCGGAAACATGGGCACAACAAGCTGTGTTCCACCAATGCTTCGCAATTGACACCAGCAGGTATACCTGCTCGTAAGAAACGGAAGCTGCCGAGTGAACTCTCATCGGTCGAACAGTATTGGAAACCGACAGCCGCAATTCGAGTCTTCCGTGAAGTAGCTGTTAGCCCTGCGCACTCTTCCGAACCACATCATCAACCGCCGCCCGGAAATCCGACAACGTTGGAGTCCGAGATCTGTGTTTGCCATGTCCTGCTGACCGACACACGCCGCTGACTGGAGGCGACAAGTGCCCTCGCTTTCTGTGTCCACTTGCATCTGTAGGTCCTCATCTCTGTGGACAAGGTCACATGCAATGCTTGCTACATTTTGGTGTCATCATTGCACAAAATTTCAGTGAAGTATGACAAACTCGGAGGGCCTACCCTTCGCGTAGGGACCATTTGTTTTGACGCGTATTGGTAGGCACCTGGATCTTGGCTGTCCACTTTGCCTCTCTATGTTGGTGAAGAGCTTGTTTTTGGACTCCATTTTGGTCATCAAAATTTGTCTTTCAAACCCATTTTTGTACTCCTTTGGAGTCATTGTGAGAGCAAGCATGCACAGGAGAACCCGTACTACCACACTTTGACAAATTATTTTAACAGCTTTGCTCGCCCCATGACACAATCTGGTGTCCTAAGAGACGAACAGAGGGCAAACAAGGAAATAACTTAGGTGAATACACATGTAAACATACCTAAGTACCAAACCGTGTGCTAAGGTTAGATTTTTAGGGGAAGTCATACTAAATCAGGGCACCACAGACCCTGTGACGTGAGGTTCAGGTCGTCGACGAGTGTTGTCGACAAGAACTGTCCTATGGTCAACATGTCTAAGTCAGTTCTAGGTCATAACAGGGTCAAACCTGTCGAACAGGGTCAAAAACATGTTGCAAAACAAGGTTAAAACTTGAAACATGGGTCTCCCCCCATGCGCTAGCCTAGGGGCCTTAGGGCAATCTGGCGCCATATGATATTTTTCTTGAAAACCTACAGACATATACTTCATATCGCCCATAGGGGAGAGAGCGACCGTCGCTGCAGGTCGTCAGGAAAAAATTGCCAACATATTGCATTTTTATAAAAAATGCCATAAAATACACTAAAAATCCATCATAATTCATTAAAAATTGAGATAAAAACAGCTTTTTTGTAGCTTTTGCGCACTTTCACGACGTTTTTCATCAACACAATAATGGCGTCAAATTGACGGTGGCAACTGGTAGGCCTACGATTGGCGCCCGCTGCCGCGCCGTTGGTTCTAATTACTTTGAAGGTTCAATGAACCTTCAAATACATTGGAAACTTCAAAAACCTTAAAGGAGTGACTAAAATACCTATTTCCAGGCCAAGATCGGGCTATTTCCTGCTACTATACAACAGCTGGCACCTGCGGTGGAGTGTCAGCGATCTCCCGGAGCTTTCTTGGCTTCTAAGGAGATATATCGTCATGATGGCAATGCCTCGGTACTTGACACCGGACGGCGGGTGCCCGTCAGTGAGCAATATCCTATACAATGGCCAGCAAGTGAATATGCTTGGCGGGTTTATTTGCTGCTTGCAAAAAAGATGTCAAGAAGCGCCAGTGAACCAAACCTCACATGTTTAGGGAATGCTATCTATATATACATCTATATATGTATATATATATATATATATATATATATATATATATATATATATATATATATCCTCCAATCTACACCCCTCTCCCAACTCTAGGTGGCTCCACCACACGGCTGTAAGGTACGTGCGAAGGGTACAAAGTGGTGCATACATGTGGTGGAAGGGGCTAAACTCTGTCAAAACGGGCTCAAAATGGGCTGAAAACACTTGTTTGAGCATCCCAAATGGTCGGGGTCACTTTGGAAAAAAGGCGTTTTTGACCCATTTTTGACCCATTGTTGGTCCCAAAACGGCCCATTTTCAGGGCATTTTGGGATTTTCCATGGCCCAAAATGCGCCACCACGGGCTCAAAACCGGCGAAAAATACTTGTTTGAGCATCCCAAGTGGTCTAAAGAAGGTTCCCACCAGGACCGGCCCCTGCTGTACCCCTTCCATAATTTCCTGTCACTCCTATGGTCTTGCTTCTCACCAGGTTCTGCATGATCTTGCCCTATCCTGCACAATTTCCCAAAAAAAATAGTAAAATATGACTCCTTCACACAAATCCCGATCACTTGCAATAACCAACTCCCAAGTACAATAGCTCAAATCCAAATAATACACACTGGGAGATTCCAAGGGTGTTTGAGGTCCCGCGTTGACACTCAACAACTCCTTTCAACACGCCGGTCGTCTCACGGTGCACACGGAGACACGGCCGTTGGGCATGTACATAGAATTGCACCAATAGAATAATGGAAAAAGAAGCCCTGAAATTGGCATACGAACACAATA
The DNA here is from genome assembly GCA_964036045.1 of Eutreptiella sp. 'Long Island Sound 2002'. Lineage (NCBI taxonomy): Eukaryota > Euglenozoa > Euglenophyceae > Eutreptiales > Eutreptiaceae > Eutreptiella > Eutreptiella sp. 'Long Island Sound 2002'. The sequence continues at coordinate 83,053,602 of OZ038383.1, read as the reverse complement.
AAGCAACATTGGGGAGAGATGGAAACATACACAATCACAGCCATAGACCCCTCATTCCCTGGACTCAGGACCTTCCCTTGACTCGCCCACATGATGCCCTGAACCAGGTCAAATAAGATGGCTAAATGCCATGTGCCAAGAGTCACTACACAAACCCAAAAAAATGTTTTCACTCCTAAAGAAGGTCCCTACCAGGACCGGCCCCCGCTGTGCCCCTTCCGCCTGTTGCCCCTGCTCATTTACTCCGGATCAACGATTGCATCCCTCAAATTCCAAGGTCCGAAATCCAAAAATATAGAAAATCAAATCCTCCTTCAACCCTGAATAGCAACCAGATCCCCCAAATACAGCAATAACCCGATTCACAATCCAATCCACACTGCGGGCTTCCGTTCAGCACACCGGTCGTCTCACGGTGGCGGCCATGTACAAGAATTGCACCAAGGAAGAAAGCCCTGAAATTGGCATATGAACACAAGTACAGCAAAGTTGGGGACAGAGGTCCACATACACAGACTCAGCCATAGACCCCTCATTCCCTGGACTCAGGACCTTCCCTTGACCCACCAACATGATGCCCTGAACCCAGTCAAATAGGATGGCTAAATGCCATGTGCCAAAAGTCACTACATAAACCCCAAAAATGTGTTCACTCCCAAGCCTCTAAATCCTAGCCCAATAGGGGAGGTGGCGTGTCATGGCCTAGAGTGGCACTCAGGACCATGCCCTACCCTGACATAACCTTGGTTGGACTTGGAGTCGAATGGGCTTGGAGAACTGCCCCATGAAGATGACCTCACAACATGGCAAAATCAGGCAAATCACACCATTATGCCGAAAAGTCAATTATATACTCAAAAATGCATACGGCAAATATCCAAATGCTCCATGCACGTGTCAAACCGGAAAGTAATATACAAGGGTGATATAGACCAAAGGTCCATGCCCAAGAATATCCCATCATGGGCTCCGAAACCTCTCCGGTTATGTACATGGCATGCTTCACAAGTCAGCTCATGAGTTTGAGACCTAATTTTGTGAGGCCTCCTGTGCCACGCCAAAGTGACCATGTGCTCCGGCATATGGTGAGGTACAACACCGAAGCATATGCCAACATATAAGCAACATACCATAGTTCACGGATCTCTAGGCACTTTACTGTTAGCCGACCAGTTGAGCACATAGAACACAAAAATGAGCATAAATGTAATGGGATTGAGCTGCAGTGCATGCGCACGTGGTCTCTGTAGATTATAGGTCGCGCGCGTGTGCGTAGTCTCCAAGATTTGTTACGACATTTAGTGCATGTTTCACAGAGATTGTATTATAAAAAGCATTGTGTGTTATTATCTCATTTTGTAGATATATGATGTAGACCCGGACAAAGGATTTGTCGATCTGGGTTCATAATCAGTCATCCTCTTGGTGTACTTGTGGGATTGGGGTATACGGAGGTATGGCAGGTTACAAGATCGACTCCTAAGTTCCGGGTGCGATGGGGAGTATTGCAAGGTTGGCCGAGGAGTTTCACAGTCACTTTACAGAGTATGAGAAGTTTGACGGCCACGCTGAAGTGTCAGTGCGCTTGATGCGGCGAGAGCTTCCTCAGAATCACTGGGTTGGCTACGAAGGTCTTGGGTTTGATGTGTGTGAAGCGCGCTTACGGTCGTTGACAGTGGCTCTGCCTGATGACAAAACTCGTGGAAAATTTTGCACTAAACACGCGAAGTATGGATTTTACTCCTTCAACCTGCCCGAATGTGTTGATGAGTGCTTGGATTCGAAGGGACGCGTGCGTGAGAGGACAGAGCGCGTTCTGGTGCGAGCCTTCAATGACAAAGTGCTGATGAATTTGTGTGCGCTGCATGAACTTGTCGCGGCCGAGCGCCATTACAGAGGAGAACACGAGCGCGCTGAGAACTACATGTTTCTTCGTTATTGTGGTATGGAGAGACAGGCAGCGACGCAACGGGCGACATCACCGGAAGAGCAACGCCGAGCTGAGGCAGAGCGTGATACGCTACAGCAGCAACAGATGGGCTACGATGAAGAGGGTGCGAAGAGCAAGCGACGGCGCAAACGAGCTGGACGCAAACATTGAGTGGGGCATGGTGGCTGTACGTGCTGTCGACACGGGTGTACGTGCTGATCACTTCTGGTCGCTGTTATTTGTGTGTGACGCTGTTAGGACCATGTTCACTGACACTTTCTGAGTGTCTATTTTTTTTCGGGTTTGTCAATGATTGTGAAGGAGTTTCTCTTCGTGCTTGTGTCAATGCTGGAGTCAAAGCAGAGGCTGCCTGGCGGCGTGTACGATCGGCGTTGGGAGTGAACGACCTGTCTGAAGATAAATTTTTTTTCGAAGATCGTCAAATCTATTGGTGATCCGTGAGCGGTCGCTGTTCCGTTGCCTTCGCAGTATGTTAAGTCGCCCACGTGTTTGTATCCTTTGTGGAGCAGCTGAGTGTGAGTGCGCTTTGGGAGTTTGGATTGTGGACAAGATCAGCCAGTGCACGGATCTGGCGGAATTAGAAGCCTTTGAAGCGGAGCGGCGCACGGACTGGTTTGGAGTTTCTCGTGACGAGGAGCGTGCCTTTGTGGAGCTGCAGAACCAGTTTGCGCTTCGCTTTCAACAGCTTGTGCTTGAATCTAAGGCGTTTTCGTCAACGACAGAGCGTTTGGAGCGTCTGGAGCGACAATTTGATGGTCTGCTGCTTGCGATCAGCTCTTTGAAGGCGCAGCGCGTGACGGACGCGAGGATGAGTACAAATGGGTGTAAAATGTGTGTCTGCGCCCTCAGCTCCCAGGGGTGCTCCCTTTTGTCAGGTGAATCCGATTTCAAATGAGTTGATGAGAAAAACAGGTATGTCACTGAGGCGCGGACAGCCTCAGTCGCCAAGTGTTTTGCACTGGTTGGTGCATACATATTATCAGGTTTGCCTTACTTTTTTGAGACAGTGCCCTGGTGTGCCTTTGTGGCATCTGGGCTGTTTTGGGGTTCTTCTGGAGTTTTTTCAGTGGCTTATATATATATCAGCGATGGCGCTGCCGCTGCAGTTGCCCTTGGCGCTGACCCTCCTGAGTTCAGGCCTGTTTTTTGGCTTTGCACCTAATTTTGTGGGGTGTCTTCTTTTGGAGAGACACTCAGTGGACTCTGATGAGTCCTTGCGCTGGCGTGTTTGCCCAGCTTTGGAATTCTGCACTGCTTGTGTGGCAGATGTTTGCTCTTTTTTTTCTTTGTGTTTGGTCTTGCAGGGACCTGGCTTTTCACAGTGGTGCTGGTTGGAGCCCGGGCCACTCTGCCCTTTTCGCGTGGGGCATGAAAACTGTTTTTATTGATCCTCTGAAAACAGTTTTGGTCTCTGGATGTGCACCCAGAGGACCATTGTTTTTGCATGAGTAGCCATACCACTGATGGCGCTTTTTTTGTGAAAACTGTTTGGGAAAAATCCAGCAGTGGGTTTTTGGAGCAAAATATTTTGTGCAGGTGCAGCAGAAAAAACCAAGCCACTGGATACATACAAAAGCCCCCCACTGATGTTGTAATTTATTTTATTGTGCCATATGGGTTGCCAGTTTTTTGTACAATTCAACACCAATTCTCAATCTAACTTCACAAGATATTGTATGATACACACTCAGGCCTAGACAGCTAGGGGTTGAGGCATAGCACTCTGGTCTATAGAAAGCTAAGGTCACTGAAGCATGTTGTAGATAAGTTTGGACAGCTAGGCCCTGAGGCAAGGTAGGCCCACCTTAGACAGCTAAGGGCAGGGGTCCTGAGGCTTGGTAGGGGAGTGTGTAGGTAGATTTAACCCCATGGTGTGATTGAACCAATTTCAGGGTTTACGGCACCCATCAGTTTTATATATGGCACAGCAACTCATCCCATCATTTTTGTAGATTATCAAACCCTTCCATAGGTGTATGTCAGATTTTAGGAGGGGAGTGTAATGGGATTGAGCTGCAGTGCATGCGCACGTGGTCTCTGTAGATTATAGGTCGCGCGCGTGTGCGTAGTCTCCAAGATTTGTTACGACATTTAGTGCATGTTTCACAGAGATTGTATTATAAAAAGCATTGTGTGTTATTATCTCATTTTGTAGATATATGATGTAGACCCGGACAAAGGATTTGTCGATCTGGGTTCATAATCAGTCATCCTCTTGGTGTACTTGTGGGATTGGGGTATACGGAGGTATGGCAGGTTACAATAAATTGAGGTCAAAAACATGAAAATATGTCCAAATACAAAGTTGTCATGATAATATATCTCTATGCTCACCCATGATATCCGCTCATGGTTCAATACACAAATGATTGGAACCATTTGGGAACAATTTCCCCACTTGGATCCCCAATCGGGCGCATGGAGATACCTTCGCCACCCATATCTACATGCCCCATGAAAATGGGAGTGCACTCATGGATCTCTTTTCCAAACATACCATGAGCAATACATACGCGGTAGACTTAGTCTAGCGCTTTGAATTCCACAATTGGGACATGGGCAAAGCCCTTGTCACGTGTGGCTCCCCATCTCTTCGGCCACACGAAGATATATAACATGGGCGTGAGCATATCGAGCACATACCATGCATATAACACATACCCTCAAAAGGTGGCTCCCACCATGGTATGCCATGCCCCTCCATGGACATAACTTCACGTTAAAAATACGTGGGAACCCAAGGAAAGTATCTATGCAACCCCAACACTCATGCAGTACACTCCAAAGTCGCAGTAAAATATTCGGTTGCACGGTCCAAGAGTTATATATCCCTTTCTACCCTCTTGACCCTTATCCCTTGCTACAACGGGCATGTGTACAGAAACAAAGGCGTTTGATGCTTCCTAAATTAACTTGAGACCAAGGCGCTTGCAACGCAACCTTCCTTATTCTCTATTCTCACACTCGCGCGTAGATATGGCCCTTCAAAGTGGTCCCACGATTCACTTTTGTTTCCCTTATATCTCCAAGTCAAATGGGTGGCAAGTATAAGGGAAACCTGATTTGGGCATAGGGAAAAGAGTATGACCACTCGAAGAAGACCAAATCAAGTGCGGCGATGTCGAAGTCGAAAATCCGATTTCCACAACGCCAAAAATTCAGAATGAAATTTCGAGTGCATATTTAGAAAATTGCGGAAGCAACGAACCCTTTACTGATGAAATCTGACCCTTCATCTGAGTTTCCGCCAAAATATCTGGAAATAACAGTTAACCAATCGGTTACCGCAAAATCGCGAGCCAACTGACAGTCGCCGATACATTGACAATCAGAACGGAAGGCGGAAAAATTACGGAAACATTATGATAAAAAAACCCTGTTGATTCCTGATATTCTGATATATAAATCTCCGCTGGCGGCGCCTCGGTACTGAATGTGGCCGCTCATAGCCGGAATGGCCAAACCTATCACACTATCACATCGGGTTAGATCAGGTGGATGGGAGGGTATGATATCAGCCAATGGCGGCTTGCCGGCACATAGATACACACCCCAAGTGACCCCAAAATGGCCACGGGGGTCCGCACCGGCTTCGTCCCCCTTCTCAGAGCGTTGTTACCGCTCGGAAGTCATTGAAGAGAGGACGGGAGGACCCCAATGGGCTCCAACCCCCCCCCCCATGTCCCAAGGACACATGGAGGCCCCACACACGTCGTAGGCGTCCCCCACACCCCAAGGGAGGGGTGAGGACACTGATAATCGGTGCCCTACGCCATATCCGGTCTCCTCTTGATCTACAACATGGACCAAGGGGATCAAAGATAGAGAAACGTCGTCGGTCGACCTAAATAAGTACACCACAATGAAATATATATGTGGAGATCGAGTGAAGGGGGTATATGGCCACCCAAGGCCGAAAATCCCCGGATGAATGCCCTCACCCGTCTCCCAAGCACAAAAACAAACAAAAATGCCAAGGGGGATCCATTGCGGTGCTACTGCAGCCACCAAATGGACCAAAATGTCCTTGACATCTAAAGAAATATTCTTTTTCTTCAGGTAGTCCATCCAGACCGTGGTGTACCTCGGCACAAAACTGCTCGGAGGCTCCCACGAGTCCCTGGATGCAGCAAATCCCTTCCAACGGACTTCATAAAGCCTCCCCCCAGGCGTCCCCGGGTCCGGCTTGTCCGCCAGGATCTTCTCGGCGGTGAAGTCGTCGTCCTCACCCTCGTCGTCCGAGTCCACATCGCCGGCCGTGAACTCCAAGGTGACGGGACGTCCGCTGGGGTCTGGTGCTCGGGGACGAAGCTGGGTATGGTCGCGGTCCAGGATCTTGTTATCCCCCACACGAACCGCATACACATCCTGCCCGACCTTCCGCACGATTACCCCCGGCACATACCAGGATGCCTGCCGATGCCTGGACAGGACATCCTTGTGGCCCGCTCCACCCACACGGTGTCTTGGAGAGCATAGTTCTGGACCTTTCCCTGCTTGAAGTACTTGGCCCTCTTGTCATGCTCGTCTTGAAGTGCCTTGCACACCTTGGTCGCCGTGTCGTCCGCCTCAGCCATCATAGCGTTCGCATCCCGGGCCACTTTGCCATGGTTCAACCACGGGACAGTGCGTGACACTCGATCCCGTAGGAACAGGATGCGATGGGGCGACAGTCCAGTGGGTCCCGGAAAGTCGTGATACGCTTGGAGCACTCTCCACAGCGAGTTATACCAGTTCCGGCCCGGTTCGTCAATGTGCAGCTGGCGGAACTTCTCGAACATCTGCCGCGCGGCCACCTCAGCACGGCCATTCAACCGGCTGTGGTACGCCACGGTCTTGGCGTGCCAAATCCCCATGTGCTTGCACATCGTCTTGAACCACGTCCCCACGAATTGACTGCCCCGATCGCTGCAGATGACAGCTGGGACATCAAAAATTGTCAGCCAATGCCTGATCATGGCATTGGCGACGGTCTTGGCCTGCAGCCTCACTCCATGCTTGTCCTTCTTGTCCTTCTTCTTGGACTTCTTGCCAGGGACCGCCACGATATACCCACTGTGCCTATCCACCGCCAGGATGACACAGTCGTAGGTCTCTCCTTCCACGGTGACCTCAGGCATGGCGAATACATCCATGGCCACGGATCGCATAGGGGCCTCCGGTATAGCCGTGTACACCGGGTTGCCCGCTGTGGAGTGGTTGGGGCTCTTCGTGGCCCGACACACGGGGCAGTCGCTGCAGTACTTGTCCAGGATGGCGTAGTACCCCGGTGGGAACTTGAAGCGCCGCTCCAGATCCTGCTGCATCTTGTCCCGACCAGGATGCATGAGCTGGGCGTTGTGCCAGTGGTCAATGAGCTCCTCCACTCGGTTCTCAGGGACCAGTAGCTTGTCCTTGAGGAACAGTTTGTCCCCATCCTCGGTCAAGCCCTCAGGCCACTCGTCGTCCGACGGGGCGCTCACGGCATTCCAGTACTTGCCCCAGTGCTCGGATGCCGCGTAGTCATCCGACCAGTCCTCCGTGAGCACCGACCTGACTAGCTCTACAGGGGCCACCATCCATTGCTCGAGGGTTTCCTCTCGAATAGCTTGGACGCGGGCACCCCGGAACTTGGCCAGGTCCGTACGGTTTGCCATCACCACAAAGCACTTGGCCCCCTTCTTGCTCCTGAAGCCGGTTCGGAACCCCGTGGCCATCTTGGGGTCACTTGGGGTGTGTATCTATGTGCCGGTAAGCCGCCATTGGCTGATATCATACTTTCACATCCACCTGATCTAACCCGATGTGATAGTGTGATAGGTTTGGCCATTCCGGCTATGAGCGGCCATATTCAGTACCGAGGCACCGCCAGCGGAGATCTATATATCAGAATATCAGGAATCAACAGGGTTTTATTATCATAATGTTTCCGTAATTTTTCAGCGTTTCGTTCTGATGGTCAATGTATCGGCGACTGTCAGTTGGCTCGCGATTTTGCGTTAACCGATTGGTTAACTGATATTTCCAGATATTTTGGCGGAAACCCCGATGAAGGGTCAGATTTCATCTGTAAAGGGTTCGTTGCTTCCGCAATTTTCTAAATAAGCACTCGAAATTTTAATCTGAATTTTTCGCGATGTCGAAATCGGATTTTCGACTTCGACATCGCCGCACTTGATTTGGTCTTCTTCGAGTGGTCATACTCTTTTCCCTATGCCCAAATCAGGTTTCCCTTATACTTGCCACCCATTTGACTTGGAGATATAAGGGAAACAAAAGTGAATCGTGGGACCACTTTGAAGGGCCATATCTACGCGCGAGTGTGAGGAAGGAGAATAAGGAAGGTTGCGTTGTAAGCGCCTTGGTCTCAAGTTAATTTAGGAAGCATCAAACGCCTTTGTTTCTGTACACATGCCCGGTGTAGCAAGGGATAAGGGTCAAGAGGGTAGAAAGGGATATATAACTCTTGGACCGTGCAACCAAATAATTTATTGCGACTTTGGAGTGTACTGCATGAGTGTTGGGGTTGCATAGATACTTTCCTTGGGTTCCCACGTATTTTTAACGTGAAGTTATGTCCATGGAGGGGCATGGCATACCATGGTGGGAGCCACTTTTTGAGGGTTATGTTATATGCATGGTATGTGCTTCGATATGCTCACGCCCATGTTATATATCTTCGTGTGGCCGAAGAGATGGGGAGCCACACGTGACAAGGGCTTTGCCCATGTCCCAATTGTGGGATTCAAAGCGCTAGACTAAGTCTACCGCGTATGTATTGCTCATGGTATGTTTGGCAATGAGATCCATGAGTGCACTCCCATTTTCATGGGGCATGTAGATATGAGTGGCGAAGGTATCTCCATGCGCCCGATTGGGGATCCAAGTGGGGAAATTGTTCGCAAATGGTTCCAATCATTTGTGTATTGAACCATGAGTGGATATCATGGGTGAGCATAGAGATATATTATCATGACAACTTTGTATTTGGACATATTTTCATGTTTTTGACCTCATTTTATGCTCATTTTTGTGTTCTATGTGCTCAACTGGTCGGCTAACAGTGAAGTGCCTAGAGATCTGTGAACTATGGTATGTTGCTTATATGTTGGCATATGCTTCGGTGTTGTACCTCACCATATGCCGGATCACATGGTCACTTTGGCGTGGCACATGAGGCCTCACAAAATTAGGTCTCAAATTCATGAGTTGACTTGTGAAGCATGTCACGTACATAACCGGAGGAGCTTCGGAGCCAATGATGGGATATTCTTGGGCATGGACCTTTGGTCTATATCACCCTTGTATATTACTTTCCGGTTTGACATATGCATGGAGCATTTGGATATTTGCCGTATGCATTTTCCAGTATATAATTGAAGTTTGGTCACTATGGTGTGATTGGCCTGATTTTGCTATGTTATGAGGTCACCTTCATGGGGCAGTTCTCCAAGCCCAATCAACTCCAAATCCAACCAAGGTTATGTCAGGGTAGGGCATGGTCCTGAGTGCCACTCTAGGCCATGACACGCCACCTCCCCTATTGGGCTAGGATTTAGAGGCTTGGGAGTGAACACATTTTTGGGGTTTTTGTATTGACTTGTGACACATGGCATTCAGCCATCTCATTTGACCTGGTTCAGGGCAATATGTTGGTGAGTCAAGGAAAGGTCTTGAGTCCAGTGAATGAGGGGCTTATGGCTGTGAATGTGTAGGTTTACCTCTTTCCCCAACTTTGCTTTATTTGTGTTCATATGCCAATTGCAGGGCTTTCTTCCTTGGTGCAATTCTTGTACATGCCCGCCACCGTGAGACGACCGGTGTGCTGAACGGAAGCCCGCAGTGTGGATTAGATTATTGCTGGATTTGTGGGATGTGGTTGCTGTTCAGGGTTGAAGGAGGATTGTATTTTATTTTCTATATTTGTGGATTTGGAACCCTGGATTTTGATAAATGCAATCGTTGATCAGGAGCAAATCGGCAGGGGTTACAGGCGGAAGGGGCACAGCAGGGGCCGGTCCTGGTAGGAACCTTCTTTATGGTAGCAGAGGCTTACCTGCTGCCCCTACCAACCGCCGATCCGCGGACTTGGGCCCTTATGAGCCCTGCCCAAGTACGCCCCGGGTGCGTATTGTGGACTCGGTGGAGACCACGCCGGAGATTGGAGCCATAGAAGAGCGGAGACGTTTAAGAGCATGGCGAACTCCGGAAGTTGAAGCCCGAAGAGAAGTACGACATTCGGGAAGAGGAGGACTTGACATGGAGGATCTGGTCTCCATGTGTGAGCGTCGCTGCCGAAAGGCATGCAACCTCCGCTCCGCCGTGGAGGACTCTGACGAGGCCTGCCATTCAGGCAGCAGTGGAGGACCGGCCCGGCGCTACCAGAAGCGCGGGTCACCCAAGCCCGCGGCAGGGGACGCCGGAGCTATGGATACGGACCCCAGCCCGGTCAGGCTGTGGGACTCCGAGCACTCCGAGGGCTATCGGACAGCTTATGAGCCACCCTCGGAGTCGGAGGAGACGGCCAGACCGCCCACAAGGGCGCATACGGCCCCCAAGCCCGCCCTGAAGCACGACGCCGAGGGCTTGGAGAGGCCAGCCAGGGCCCGGACGGCACCTGTGCCCCGGCACACGGGACCAGAGACGGACGCCATAGGCGATACGCCCATGGGCGATGAGTCTGAGGCGCCGGGAACCGCGGGATGCGATGGATCAGGCGGAAAGCACGCCGCGTGCCACTGCGAGCACGTGTCCTTCCTCATGGGCAAGTACCCGAAGATGGGGATGGACGCCATCGTGCACCGCCTCGACAGCCTGGACAACGCGAAGGACGGCCTAGAGGAGGACGTCGCCGGGATCCTGGATGACCAGTCGGCCGCGGAGAAAGACATGGAGGAGCTGCGAGCGGAACGGGATCGGTACCGGGAGAATCTGGAGCTGGCCCTGGAGAAGCAGCAGCAAGTGGTGGACAGCCTCCTCCACCTGGTGGAGGACATGTCGGGACGCCTGAAAAGGCTAGAGGAGCTACAGCTGCTCGCCTCGGGTCCGGAGCTCCCGGCAAAGCCGGCCGCGGCAGAGCTGGTGGAGCGGGTTAAGACCCTCAGGAGCGCCATGGACAAACCCATGGGCGGCCCTGCAGAGGCACCCTACGCGCCTTCGCGTGTTGACCCGGGTGCGCTGCCGTCTGTTCCCATGTTCAGCGAATCCACAATGCTCCGGGAACACACGGCACCGGCTGGGTCCATGCGGGAAGGGCACGTAACCACGGACCCGAGGAGCCTGACGGTAAAGATGTCCCATGCCGCCCAGGATCTACCGATCACGACGAATATGGTAGTTTATGCGGAAGATGAGATCCAGAGCCAGACCATGCAGGGGCGAACCATGGGAAGCGCCGACGGACATGGTCGAGGTCATCCAGGGGGGAACTTGTGGGCGAAGGACCCCAATACGGGGATATGGACGGCCGACGGAGCAAGTCCTTCCCGCATTCCAAACCCCATGGGTTCAGGCCCAACTGGACCGCACTCCATGGAGGAGAGGGATGTACGGGGAGTGTACTCACACCCCCCGGCCACAGGTGGTATCCGTCTTGGTGGAGTGGTGGCTGGGGACGTCGGAGACGCCAACAGGATCGACGACCTCAGGGGAATCAAAATCCCCTACTATGATGGCAACCCCTCCAACCTGGACGACTTCATCCTGGATTGGGAGGACTTCGCCGAGGATGTCGTCGGCGAGATGCGGGGAGCGCCGCGGGACAAGTGGGTATGTCGGACATTCCCACACCGGCTGGCGCAGGACCTGAAGGAGGAGCTGCGGGATCAGATCCGGGAAGGACTGATCCGTACGGAGCAGGCCTGCCTCCAGTGGTTGGAGGATGAGGAGCGGGTGGACGCTCCGAACCAGAAGCTGGAGGACTTGTGGTCCATCCCGCTGCCGCTGGACCGCGGTGAGTTGCGGGTCCGGGAGTGGAACCGGTATCTGCGGAAGTACCGCACATGCCTCAAGCTGGTGGAGGACTGGAACGAGGCCAGCGAGGTCCGCCACCTCCTGAAGGACGTCCTCCCCGGCCAATGGAAGAGGCGAGTGGAGGACGAGGAGAAGAAGCGCGCCAAGAAGCGGGTGGCGGTGAGAATCATGGCGGCGGACGATACCCATGCGGGTATCATGGAGTTCTTCAGGAGGAACCTGGGCGAGCCCAACCGGATGTTGGGATTGAAGAACGCCGTGTACGTGGAGGTATTTGGAGACTCCATGGGGCAAAGGTTGCTGCGCCTCAACAACGTGGAGTGGAGGCGCGGGGAGCCGCTGAGAATGCAGGTCATCTTTTTGCACTGAACGGCGCCTTTTGTGGCTGGCCAGGCCGAAATGCAGGTCATCTTTGCCCGCATGAGCCTGGACGAGATCGTGAAGTACATCACGGTGGAGTTGAAGCTCAATGCGAAGAACGAGGCCCACGTGCAGGATCGACATGGTCATGGACAACGAGGCCACCGGGAAGACCGCCATCATCGGGAGATCCAGGAGGACACGGCCAACTCCGCGGAGGATGGTAGTGGAAGTGGCCAAGACCACTGGTCCCGGGAGGATCACGAGGAGGCCCATTTCTTCGCGTTTGTGGCGCACAACGTCAGGGATCATGGGCAGGATCGGTCCAGATGGAGCCGGGTGGGACCCAAGAAGGGCAACGCGCCAAGGAGGATCGGGAACCCACCGCTCTTGTTCCGGGAGTACAGGTCTCAGCACGACGGGTGCTGGGTCTGTTATGGCAAGGGAAACAACCATGCACACGACCACCGTCAGTGCAAGGTGTATGAGGCGGACAAGAAGGCCCACTTCGCCGCCCACCCCGAGAAGAAGCCCAAGGAGCAGCGGATTTCCGATTGGAAGGCGAAGGGCGGAGACGGGGGAAAACGCCAAGGCAAAGGCCAAGGAAAGGGCGGAGGAAGAGGCTATGGTGGTGGACCTGGCCAAGACCGACGAGTGAGGTCGATCGAGGAGGTTGCTGAGGACATGTTGAGGACGTTGGAGGAACTCAAAGCCCAGCAACGTGGTGGACAAAGTCCTGGCGGATCGCAGCCGGAAGTGGCTGCGGGAAGCCAAGTCTAGAGGAGCCCCCACGGGAGTGGGACCTCGGAGGTCTCTCCTCCGAAAATCAGTGGAATCCCAGAGAAAGCGAAGGCACATCGGGTGCCGAAGAAGGCTCCAGAAGAGCCAAAACCACTGAGCTTTGCCACTCCCAACCCCTGGAGCGCCCTGCCAAGGGAAGTACATGTGGGTACGGGACATGGCAAGAAGGAAGGAGCGACCACGGAGAGCCCCGTGGATGGGCAGGACCAACCCAAGATCTACACCACTGTGACCATACCCTTGAAGTCCTGATGCACCCGGATGTGCTAGAGTTGCATGCCGTGAGAGTCGTCCATACACCTCATGGCGACGAGCGGCAGTTGCACTTGAAAGTGCGAGTACGGTGCGGACGAGAGGAGAAGGTGGTGGATGTGTTAGTGGATACGGGTGCCCAGGTGAGCCTGGTCCGGAGAGGGTTGTTCAAGGAGGAACTCCTGCAGCCCAGCCGGAGACCGGTCCGCCTGAAGGTCGCCAATGGAGAGATTATCGGTGGCGGCACCCATGAGGCCACTATCAGTATGGAATTCTGGGAGCATGAGCGCTTGAACCGCCCTGATCAGGCGAAGAGAAGCACTCTATCCGGGAACTTCTATGTGGCCGACATTACCGATTGGGATATGATCATGGGATATGACTTCATGGTGGCAAACACCATTGGAGCCCTTCCCCATCGTGCAACGCTGGTCCGGGAGGATGATGAATGCCTAACATGGCTGTCCACGGACTATGCATGCGGATCATCCCAATGGAATGCTGAGGAAGAGGATCGGATCGTCCAAGCGGTGCAAGCTGTTGGTGCCAAGTCCAGAGGAGACCGCGGAGTTCAGCTCACGGAGTATGGAATGGCGCCGCAGGTGTATGCCAGGATGATCCAGACGCTGGGAGCCGAAGCGCCCGAGACGGTCGTCTTCGCTTCCCGGGATGCCCCACTTTTGCGGAAGTGTAGGAGGCATTGGCATCGAGGAGACTCAGCCTGGCATAGGCATTGGGGTTTGAAGGAGTGGGGGCCCATGTATTGGCATGGCTCCCTGGACAATACCAGACGTACGGTGGAGAAGATCGTCGCGGATAGGGCGAAAGGGATCCTGATCATAACCGGCATAGGATCCACCCCATGTCCGCTGGAGGGTCTCAAGTCGACGCTGGACTCCATCACCCTAAACGAGATGTCATTCGGGCCAGAGGAGGAGTTGTTCATCGACGCCAAGGGTGTATCAATGCCCTCCCTGGGTCAAGCGTGGGGTACCAAGGCTTTCCTGGTGGATGGGGCGCAAGCCCAGCCCACGGGTGATGAAGCATTCATCCGTAGGGTGGAGGCGGTGCCCATGAAGGTCATGTTCGAGCCCAAGGAAGGGACGGATCAGCCTATTGATGGCATTGACGTCCTGTCCCACGCCGAGATCGACGACGTCGTCAACTACATGCGGATGGGGATGCACGACCGTGTGGCAGCCAAGAAGAGGCGGGCCATGGTCACATCTCCGCATTGGTGGGATGACAAGATGTTGGTCACCGGCAAGTACGAGAAGGACGAGTTCGTGGCGAGGGTCATGGATCACATCGCGGACCAATACGATGGTCCGGTTGGGTCGGACCCACCGACATGGGATTTTCCAAGTGTGGGTGCCAATAGCGACAGTCACCAGCCCGATGCCGCAAATTTTTGAAGATTATCGGTGGGAAGAGCTCCCCACGACGATGAAGACGGCATATCGGACGAGGAGAAGTCGGATTCGGACCCAGAAGAAGCCTATACCGCAGTGCGGTTGGTTGTATCTATACCGAAGCAAGCGGCTGAAGAGGCCCAGGAGAACCCGAAGGTCGCCGAGCTGAAGGAGAGGCTAATCAATGCCTATCCGCGGCTATTCAGTGGCGTCGCCAACAAGAACCCTCCAGATCGTGGGAGATTTGGTACAGCGAAGATCAAGCTGAAGCCGAACCCGAAGATCTATCGTCATCGGGAGTATCAACTTCAGGGCGATCGGGCCGAGGCCATGAAGAAGCTGTTGGCCGAGTTCATTGAGCGGGGATGGATCGAACCCTCCGACAGTGAGTGGGCCAGCCCAGCCTCCATCGTGCCCAAGAAGGAGAAGGGCGAGTGGAGGTTGGTGGTGGATTACAGAGGTTTGAACGAGCAAACCGAGCACGACTCGTACTCGCTTCCCCTGATCGACTCCATCCTCCAAAAACAACAGAAAAAGCGGATTTTCACGGTGTTAGACCTGAAACACGGCTATCACCAGATGTCGCTACACCCGGACTCCAGGCCCTGCACAGCGATGTGGACGCCGCTGGGGCCCATGCAGTGGAAAGTGGTGCCTATGGGCGCCAAGAATGGCAACGCCGCTTTCCAGCGCATGATGGAGGACCTACTCGGTCCTGTCCGGGACTGTGCGGATCCCTTCGTGGATGACATCATCATCGGGTCCGGCACGGAGAACATGACTGAGGACGAGCTCATCGACGCGCATGAGAAGGATCTGCGCCGAGTGCTCAGCGAGTTGGACAAGCACAACATGGTGTGCATGCCCACCAAAGCCTCACTCTTCGTGAAGGAAGTGGAGTTCGCGGGTCATGTGGTTGGTCACGGGCAACGCCGTCCCATGCCTGGGAAGCTGGCGTCCCTGCACCACTGGGAGAAGCCCCAGACCATCAGCGAACTCCGGTCCTTCATGGGGTTCTGCAACTACTATTCGGGCTATGTACGAATGTATGCAGAACTGTCGGGGCCGCTGCACAAGATGCTGCAAGTGGGCAAGTTCGATGGCCGGAAGGGGAGCAAGAAGAAGCTTGCCTGGACCCCTGAGGCCGAAGATGCGTTCAGCCGCCTGAAGGAGCGACTCCTGGGGCAACTGGGGCTATTCCTGGTGGACCCGGACAAAGGATTCGTGCTACGGACGGACGCCTCGGACTATGCTGTAGGGGCAGTCCTCGAGCAGATCCGGGACGACGGGTCACACGTACCCGTGGCGTTTTGGAGTCGGATCCTGGCCGAGGGCCAACGCCGCACCTGCACCGCGAGGGAGAAGGAGACGTACGCCATTGTTTGTGGGCTCAGGAAGTGGTCTGGCCACATCGGATTGCAACCGGTGGTGGTTTGCACGGACCATCAGTCCTTGCAGAGCTGGCACAAGGACCACGTCGACACCCCCTCGGGACCGGCGGCAAGGAGGGCCCGATGGCATGAGACGTTCGCCAAGTTCGACCTCAGCGTCGTGTATGTCCCGGGGAAGCACAACACTGTGGCAGATTGCCTCAGTCGATGGGCCTACCCCGCGGGCAAGGCGTGGATGGAGATATCCAGCCATGGGGACGCCGAGGAGACCGAGGAGGCCAAGCGCATCATCGAGATGGAGAAGGCCATGGAGCAAGAGGGGGTCAAGTGCTTTGTGGTAATGGCAAACCGTACGGACCTGGCCCAGTTCCGGGGCGCCCGCGTCCAAGCTATTCGAGAGGAAACCCTCGAGCAATGGATGGTGGCCCCTGTAGAGCTAGTGAGGTCGGTGCTCACAGAGGACTGGTCGGATGACTACGCGGCATCCGAACACTGGAGCAAATACTGGAATGCCGTGAGCGCCCCGTCGGACGACGAATGGCCCGAGGGCTTGACCGAGGATGGAGACAAGTTGTTCCTCAAGGATAAGCTGCTGGTGCCCGAGAACCGAGTGGAGGAGCTCATTGACCATTGGCATAACGCCCAGCTCATGCACCCTGGCCGAGACAAGATGCAGCAGGATCTGGAGGGGCGCTTCAAGCTCCCACCGGGGTACTACGCCATCCTGGACAAGTACTGCAGCGACTGCCCCGTGTGTCGGGCCACGAAGAGCCCCAACCACTCCACAGCGGGCAACCCGGTGTACACGGCTATACCGGAGGCCCCTATGCGATCCGTGGCCATGGATGTATTCGCCATGCCGGAGGTCACCGTGGAAGGAGAGACCTATGATTGTGTCATCCTGGCGTTGGACAGGCACAGCGGATATATCGTGGCAGTCCCGGGCAAGAAGTCCAAGAAGAAGGACAAGAAGGACAAGCATGGAGTGGGGCTGCAGGCCAAGACCGTCCCTAATGCCATGATCAGGCATTGGCTGGCGATTTTTGATGTCCCAGCTGTCATCTGCAGCGATCGGGGCAGTCGACTCGTGGGGACGTTCTTCAAGACGATGTGCAAGCACATGGGGATTCGGCATGCCAAGACCGTGGCATACCACAGCCGGTCGAATGGCCGGGCTGAGGTGGCCGGGCGGCAGATGTTCGAAAGGTTCCGCCAGCTGCACATCGACGAACCGGGCCGGAATTGGTACAATTCGCTGTGGAGGGTACTCCAAGCGTATCACGACCTTCCGGGGCCCACTGGACTGTCGCCCCATCGCATCCTGTTCCTGCGGGATCGAGTGTCACGCACTGTCCCGTGGTTGAACCATGGCAAAGTGGCCCGGGATGCGAACGCTATGATGGCTGAGGTGGACGACACGGCGGCCAAGGTGTGCAAGGCACTTCAGGACGAGCATGACAAGAGGGCCAAGTACTTCAAGCAGGGAAAGGTCCAGAAGTATGCTCTCCAAGACACCGTGTGGGTGGAGCGGCACCACAAGGATTTCCTGTCCAGGCATCGGCAGGCATCCTGGTATGTGCCGGGGGTAATCGTGCGGAAGGTCGGGCAGGATGTGTATGCGGTTCGTGTGGGGGATAACAAGATCCTGGACCGCGACCATACCCAGCTTCGTCCCCGAGCACCAGACCCCAGCGGACGTCCTGTCTCCCTCGAGTTCACGGCCGGCGATGTGGACTCGGACGACGAGGGTGAGAACGACGACTTCACCGCCGAGAGAATCCTGGCGGACAAGCCGGACCCGGGGACGCCTGGGGGGAGGCTTTATAAAGTCCGTTGGAAGGGATTCCCCGCATCCAGGGACTCGTGGGAGCCTCCGAGCAGCTTTGTGCCGAGGTACACCACGGTCTGGATGGACTACCTGAAGAAAAAGAACATTTCTTTAGATGTCAAGGACGTGTTGGTCCATTTGGTTGCTGCTGTCGCACCGTAATGGATCCCCCTTGGCATTTTGTTTGTTTCTGTGCTTGGGGAGACGGGTGAGGGCGTTCTTCCGGGGATTTTTCGGCCTTGACTGGCCATCTACCCCCTTCACTCGATCTCCACATATATGTTTCGCTGTGGTATACTTCTTTAGGTCGACCGACGACGTTTTTCTATCTTTGATCCCCTTGGTCCATGTTGTAGATCAAGTGGACACCGGATATGGCGTAGGGCGCTGATTATCAGTGTCCCCACCCCTCCCTTGGGGCATGGGGGACGCCTACGACGTGTGTGGGGACTCCATGTGTCCTTGGGACATGGGGGGGGGCGTTGGAGCCCATTGGGGTCCTCCCGTCCTCTCTTCAATGACTTCCGAGCGGTAACAACGCTCTGAGAAGGGGGCTGAAGCCGGTTCGGACCCCCGTGGCCATCTTGGGGTCACTTGGGGTGTGTATCTATGTGCCGGCAAGCCGCCATTGGCTGATATCATACTCTCCCATCCACCTGATCTAACCCGATGTGATAGTGTGATAGGTTTGGCCATTCCGGCTATGAGCGGCCATATTCAGTACCGAGGCACCGCCAGCGGAGATCTATATATCAGAATATCAGTAATCAACAGGGTTTTATTATCATAATGTTTCCGTAATTTTTCAGCCTTTCGTTCTGATGGTCAATGTATCGGCGACCGTCAGTTGGCTCGCGATTTTGCGTTAACCGATTGGTTAACTGATATTTCCAGATATTTTGGCGGAAACCCCGATGAAGGGTCAGATTTCATCTGTAAAGGGTTCGTTGCTTCCGCAATTTTCTAAATAAGCACTCGAAATTTTAATCTGAATTTTTCGCGATGTGGAAATCGGATTTTCGACTTCGACATCGCCGCACTTGATTTGGTCTTCTTCGAGTGGTCATACTCTTTTCCCTATGCCCAAATCAGGTTTCCCTTATACTTGCCACCCATTTGACTTGGAGATATAAGGGAAACAAAAGTGAATCGTGGGACCACTTTGAAGGGCCATATCTACGCGCGAGTGTGAGGAAGGAGAATAAGGAACGTTGCGTTGTAAGCGCCTTGGTCTCAAGTTAATTTAGGAAGCATCAAACGCCTTTGTTGTGTACACATGCCAGGTGTAGCAAGGGATAAGGGTCAAGAGGGTAGAAAGGGATATATAACTCTTGGACCGTGCAACCGAATATTTTATTGCGACTTTTGAGTGTACCGCATGAGTGTTGGGGTTGCATAGATACTTTCCTTGGGTTCCCACGTATTTTTCACGTGAAGTTATGTCCATGGAGGGGCATGGCATACCATGGTGGGAGCCACCTTTTGAGGGTTATGTTATATGCATGGTATGTGCTTCGATATGCTCACGCCCATGTTATATATCTTCGTGTGGCCGAAGAGATGGGAAGCCACACGTGACAAGGGCTTTGCCCATGTCCCAATTGTGGGATTCAAAGCGCTAGACTAAGTCTACCGCGTATGTATTGCTCATGGTATGTTTGGCAATGAGATCCATGAGTGCACTCCGATTTTCATGGGGCATGTAGATATGAGTGGCGAAGGTATCTCCATGCGCCCGATTGGGGATCCAAGTGGGGAAATTGTTCGCAAATGGTTCCAATCATTTGTGTATTGAACCATGAGTGGATATCATGGGTGAGCATAGAGATATATTATCATGACAACTTTGTATTTGGACATATTTTCATGTTTT
The DNA here is from genome assembly GCA_964036045.1 of Eutreptiella sp. 'Long Island Sound 2002'. Classification (NCBI taxonomy): domain Eukaryota; phylum Euglenozoa; class Euglenophyceae; order Eutreptiales; family Eutreptiaceae; genus Eutreptiella; species Eutreptiella sp. 'Long Island Sound 2002'. The sequence goes on along the minus strand of OZ038383.1, from coordinate 83,033,783 downwards.
TGACCTCATTTTATGCTCATTTTTGTGTTTTATGTGCTCAACTGGTCGGCTAACAGTGAAGTGCCTAGAGATCCCTGAACTATGGCATGTTGCTTATATGTTGGCATATGCTTCGGTGTTGTACCTCACCATATGCCGGATCACATGGTCACTTTGGCGTGGCACATGAGGCCTCACACAGGTCTTCTCCATCTCGATGATGCGCTTGGCCTCCTCGGTTTCCTCGGCGTCCCCATGGCTGGATATGTTCATCCAAGCCTTGCCCGCGGGGTAGGCCCATCGACTGAGGCAATCTGCCACAGTGTTGTCCTTCCCCGGGACGTATACAACGCTGAGGTTGAACTTGGCGAACGTCTCATGCCATCGGGCCCTCCTTGCCGCCGGTCCCGAGGGGGTGTCGACGTGCTCCTTGTCCCAGCTCTGCAAGGACTGATGGTCCGTGCAAACCACCACCGGTTGCAATCCGATGTGGCCAGACCACTTCCTGAGCCCACAAACAATGGCGTACGTCTCCTTCTTCCTCGCGGTCCAGGTGCGGCCTTGGCCCTCGGCCAGGATCCGACTCCAAAACGCCACGGGTACGTGTGACCCGTCGTCCCGGATCTGCTCGAGGACTGCCCCTACCGCATAGTCCGAGGCGTCGGTCGGTAGCACGAATCCCTTGTCCGGGTCAACCAAGAATAGTCCCAGCTGCCCCAGGAGTCGCTCCTTCAGGCGGCTGAACGCATCTTCGGCCTCAGGGGTCCAGGCAAGCTTCTTCTTGCTCCCCTTCCGGCCATCGAACTTGCCCACTTGCAGCATCTTGTGCAGCGGCCCCGACAGTTCTGCATACATTCGGACATAGCCCCAATAATAGTTGCAGAACCCCATGAAGGACCGGAGTTCGCTGATGGTCTGGGGCTTCTCCCAGTGGTGCAGGGACGCCAGCTTCCCAGGCATGGGACGGCGTTGCCCATGACCAACCACATGACCCGCGAACTCCACTTCCTTTACGAAGAGTGAGGCTTTGGTGGGCTTGCACACCATGTTGTGCTTGTCCAACTCGCCGAGCACTCGGCGCAGATCCTTCTCATGCGCGTCGATGAGCTCGTCCTCAGTCATGTTCTCCGTGCCGGACCCGATGATGATGTCATCCACGAAGGGATCGGCACAGTCCCGGACAGGACCGAGTAGGTCCTCCATCATGCGCTCGAAAGCGGCGTTGCCATTCTTGGCGCCCATAGGCACCACTTTCCACTGCATGGGCCCCAGCGGCGTCCACATCGCTGTACAGGGCCTGGAGTCCGGGTGTAGCGGCATCTGGTGATAACCGTGTTTCAGGCCCAACACCGGGAAGATCCGCTTTTTCTGTTGTTTTTGGACGATGGAGTCGATCAGGGGAAGCGAGTACGAGTCGTGCTCGGTTTGCTCGTTCAAACCCCTGTAATCCACCACCAACCTCCACTCGCCCTTCTCCTTCTTGGGCACGATGAAGGCTGGGCTGGCCCACTCACTGTCGGAGGGTTCGATCCATCCCCGCTCAATGAACTCGGCGAACAACTTCTTCATGGCCTCGGCCCGATCGCCCTGAAGTTGGTACTCCCGATGACGATAGATCTTGGGGTTCGGCTTCAGCTTGATCTTCGCTCTGCCAAACCTCCCACGATCTGGAGGGTTCTTGTTGGCGACGCCACTGAATAGCCGCGGATAGGCATTGATCAGCCTCTCCTTCAGCTCGGCGACCTTCGGGTTCTCCTGGGCCTCTTCAGCCGCTTGCTTCGGTATCGATACAACCAACCGCACTGCGGTATAGGCCTCTTCTGGGTCCGAATCCGACTTCTCCTCGTCCGATATGCCGTCTTCATCGTCGTGCAGTGCACTTCCCACCGATAATCTTCGGAAATTTGCGGCGTCGGGCTGGTTACTGTGGCTATCGGCCCCCATTCTTGGAAAATCCCACGTCGGCGGGTCCGACCCAACCGGACCATCGTATTGCTCCGCGATGTGATCCATGACCCTCGCCACGAACTCATCCTTCTCGTACTTGCCGGTGACCAACATCTTGTCATCCCACCAATGCGGAGATGTGACCATGGGCCGCCTCTTCTTGGCTGCCACACGGTCGTGCATCCCCATCCGCATGTAGTTGACGACGTCGTCGATCTCGGCTCGGGACAGGACGTCAATGCCATCAATTGGCTGATCCGTCTCCTCCTTGGGCTCAAACATGACCTTCATGGGCACGGCCTCCACCCTACGCATGAATGCTTCATCACCCGTGGGCTGGGCTTGCGCCCCATCCACCAGGAAAGCCTTGGTACCCCCGCTTGACCCGGGGAGGGCATTGATACACCCTTGGCGTCGATGAACAACTTCTCGTCTGGCCCGAATGACATCTCCTTGAGGGTGATGGAGTCCAGCGTCGACTTGAGACCCTCCAGCGGACATGGGCTGGATCCTATGCCGGTTATGACCAGGATCCCCTTCGCCCTATCCGCGACGATCTTCTCCACCGTACGTCTGGTATTGTCCAGGGAGCCATGCCAATACACGGGCCCCCACTCCTTCAAACCCCAATGCCTATGCCAGGCTGAGTCTCCTCGATGCCAATGCCTCCTACACTTCCGCAAAAGTGGGGCATCCCGGGAAGCGAAGACGTCTGTCTCGGGCGCTTCGGCTCCCAGCGTCTGGATCATCCTGGCATACACCTGCGGCGCCATTCCATACTCCGTGAGCTGAACTCCACGGTCTCCTCTGGACTTGGCACCCACAGCTTGCACCGCTTGGACGATCCGATCCTCTTCCTCAGCATTCCATTGGGATGAAGCGCATGCATAGTCCGTGGACAGCCATGTGAGGCATTCATCATCCTCCCGGACCAGCGTTGCACGATGGGGAAGGGCTCCAATGGCGTTTGCCACCATGAAGTTATACCCCATGATCATATCCCAATCTGTAATGTCGGCCACATAGAAGTTCCCGGATAGAGTGCTTCTCTTCGCCAGATCCGGGCGGTTCAAGCGCTCATGTTCCCACAATTCCATACTGATAGTGGCCTCATGAGTGCCCCCACCCATGATCTCTCTGTTGGCGACCTTCAGGCGTACCGGTCTCCGGCTGGGCTGCAGGAGTTCCTCCTTGAACAACCCTCTCCGGACCAGGCTCACCTGGGCACCCGTATCCACCAACACATCCACCACCTTCTCCTCTCGTCCGCACCGTACTCGCACTTTCAAGTGCAACTGCCGCTCGTCGCCATGAGGTGTATGGACGACTCTCACGGCATGCAACTCTAGTACATCCGGGTGCATCAGGACTTCAAGGGTATGGTCACGGATGGTGTAGATCTCTGGTTGGTCCTGCCCATCCACGGGGCTCCCCGTGGTCGCTCCTTCCTTCTTGCCATGTCCCGTACCCACATGTACTTCCCTTGGCAGGGCGCTCCAGGGGTTGGGAGTGGCGAAGCTCAGTGGTTTTGGCTCTTCTAGAGCCTTCTTCGGCACCCGATGTGCCTCTGATTCCTCAGGGATTCCACTGATTTTCGGAGGAGAGACCTCCGAGGTCCCATTCCCGTGGGGGCTCCTCTAGACTTGACTTCCTGCAGCCCCTTCCGGCTGCGATCCGCCAGGACTTTGTCCACCACGTTGCTGGGCTTTGAGTTCCTCTAACGTCCTCAACATGTCCTCAGCAACTTCCTCGATCGACCTCACTCGTCGGTCTTGGCCAGGTCCACCACCATAGCCTCTTCCTCCGCCTTTTCCTTGGCCTTTGCCTTGGCCTTTTCCCCCGTCTCCGCCCTTCGCCTTCCAATCGGAAATCCGCTGCTCCTTGGGCTTCTTCTCGGGGTGGGCGGCGAAGTGGGCCTTCTTGTCCGCCTCATACACCTTGCACTGACGGTGGTCATGTGCATGGTTGTTTCCCTTGCCATAACAGAACAAGCACCCGTCGTGCTGAGACCTGTACTCCCGGAACGAGAGCGGTGGGTTCCCGATCCTCCTTGGCTCTTTGCCCTTCTTGGGTCCCAGCCGGCTCCATCTGGACCGATCCTGCCCATTGTCCCTCACGTTGTGCGCCACAAACGCGAAGAAATGGGCCTCCTCGTGATCCTCCTGGGACCAGTGGTCATGGCCACTTCCACTACCATCCTCTGCAGAGTTGGCCGTGTCCTCCTGGATCTCCCGATGATGGCGGTCTTCTCGGTGGCCTCGTTGTCCATGACCATGTCGATCCTGCACGTGGGCCTCGTTCTTCGCATTGAGCTTCAACTCCACCGTGATGTACTTCACGATCTCGTCCAGGCTCATGCGGGCGAATATGACCTGCATCCTCAGCGGCTCCCCGCGCCTCCACTCCACGTTGTTGAGGCGCAGAAACCTTTGCCCCATGGAGTCTCCAAATACCTCCACGTACACGGCGTTCTTCAGTCCCAACATCCGGTTGGGCTCGCCCAGGTTCCTCCTGAAGAACTCCATGATACCCGCATGGGTATCGTCCGCCGCCATGATCCTCACCGCCACGCGCTTCTTGGCGCGCTTCTTCTCCTCGTCCTCCACTCTCCTCTTTTAGTTGCCGGGGAGGACGTCCTTCAGCAAGTGGCGGATCTCGTTGGCCTCGTTCCAGTCCTCCACCAGCTTGAGGCATCTACGGTACTTCCGCAGATACCGGTTCCACTCCCGGACCCGCAACTCACCGCGGTCCAGCGGCAGTGGGATGGACCACAGGTCCTCCAGCTTCTGGTTCGGAGCGTCCACCCGCTCCTCATCCTTCAACCACTGGAGGCAGGCCTGCTCCGTACGGATCAGTCCTTCCCGGATCTGATCCCGCAGCTCCTCCTTCAGGTCCTGCGCCAGCCGATGTGGGAATGTCCGGCATACCCACTTGTCCCGCGGCGCTCCCCGCATCTCGCCGACGACCTCCTCGGCGAAGTCCTCCCAGTCGAGGATGAAGTCATCCAGGTTGGACGGGTTCCCGTCGTAATAGGGGATTTTGATCCCCCTGAGGTCGTCAATCCTGATGGCGTCTCCGACGTCCCCAGCCACTACTCCACCGAGACGGATACCACCTGTGGCCTGGGGGTGTGAGTACACTCCCCGTACATCCCTCTCCTCCATGGAGTGCGGTCCAGTTGGGCCTGAACCCATGGGGTTTGGAATGCGGGTAGGACTTGCTCCATCAGCCGTCCATATCCCCGTATTGGGGTCCTTCGCCCACAGATTTCCGCCTGGATGACCTCGACCATGTCCGTCGGCGCTTCCCATGGTTTGCCCCTGCATGGTCTGGCTCTGGATCTCCTGAAGCGGTACCCAGAACCCCATGGCCGGGTTACGGCATACAACCGCTCTCCGGTCCACTAACCCCATGCACGGCGTGTTCCGTGCCGTGAAGCCCCGCATCGGCAACCGATGCACCGCCAGCGGAGATTTGTGTATCAGAATATCAGGAATCAACAGGGTTTTATTTTCATATTGTTTCCGTCAATTTTTATGCTTCCGTTCCGATACTCACTGTTTTGACTGCTGGCGGTTGGTTCGCGACTTTACCGTAACCGCCAGTTTAACTGTTTATAATGGAAATTTTAACGCTATCCGCGACGAAGGCTCCAAAGTCGCCAGGAACTGCATGGATGCTTCCGCAATTTTCATAATTAATACTCGCAACCTTAATCCGAATTTTTCAGGATGTCGAAATCGGATTTTCGACTTCGACATCCCCGCACTTGATTTGACCTCTTTCGAGTGGACCTACGTGCTTCCGTATGCACGAATCAACTTCCCTTTTATCCTGCCCTCCATTTGTCTTAAAGATATGGGCAAAACAAAGTTGATTCGTGAGGCCACTTGTGAAGGTCATATCTCGTGTTGCTTGCGAGTATTGACGATAAGGAAACGTGGGATGTATTCACAATACTCCCGACGTAATTTAGGAAGCTTCATATGCCTTGCGTTTCTACACATGCGGGCTAGTGTAATGGATCATGGTCAAGAGGGTAGAGTTTGCGTTATAACTCTTTGGCCATGATATTGCATGCGTTAAGATAACTTTCGAGTGTAGCGCGCAAGTGTTGGTGTTGCATAGGAACTCTCCTTGAGTTCCTATGAGCGATTGACACAAAGTTATGCCCTTGGAGGGGCATGACATATCGTGGTGGGAGCTGCTTTTTTGGGCAATATGTGGTATGTGCCATATGTTGTGTTGCGTGCCCATTTGGCGGGTCCATTGCTCCAAGTCGAACCCGCCAATGGACTTCATATTGTGCAAGCCCCTTCTCCATACTCCCTACGGTCAATTGCAAGCCTAACCTTCGTGAAGGAAAGCTTGTGTGGTGATCCCGAAGCGATGCGTCGGGAGCAAGGTGTGTGTTTTACAATTTTCCATATTTTCATGTGCCCACTTGGGAAGCAGCGCTCGTAACCTTTCATGGCGCCCCAAGTGGAGCACATATGTGGGATCGAAGGTCATTGGTGTCAAGTCATTGTGTTTAGAAGGATTAGTTGATTGCACGAACCAAGCCAAAGATATTATAATATAATTGTGCACCTTTCAATGCACTTTTGTGTGTCTTTGTGCCAATTTTGCCATTTTTGGCTCGTCATGATGTCAAGTGGCGAACGTATATCTCAACGTTGCGCTCAATTGACATCATGACCCAAGTATGTTATGGGGGTGCATACTTCGGTCGCCAACATATCTTGGACCCGGCGAATAACTCCTCTTGAGCTTGGCATACCGTGGCCGCCATGTTGGCGATTTGGGACTATCCCAAATCATGGGCTCACTTGGTGACCCTGCCATTCCCAATACCGGAGGAGTTGGGCGACGCCCCAAAGATATGTTGGACATATATGACTTGATACCAATCCTATGGCACACTCCGGTCCGAGTCGGACATGTGCCTCATTTGCCCTAACCATGAGTGTGCGCAATTTTGGCCATTTTGAGCATTTTTCTACTTTTGCTGCCCGCCGTGCACTATGTTCTAACCTTCGTGCACGCCGGACGCATGGACCAATGGACCATATATGACATGGGTGTTATGGGTAATGGTCCCCATGGTCCACACACCACGTGGGCGAAGCGGAGCCGCCTTCGTTAAGGCGCTAGGCCAAATTGAGTGTGGGCAATTTTGCCATTTTTGCATTCGTGGACCCAATTGGGATCGTCACCACGCCGAGTGGCATGGAGATCTTTGAGAGCCAAGGGCATGGGAGTCTCCGTTGGACTCTCGGTGGATCACGTATGGAATGGCGGATCCGATCTCCAAGCCGGCGTGGAGATATACTATTGGGAGCACACCGAATTTTGGCTCATTTCAGGCAGCCAAAATGACCCAATTTTGGGACCCCAATTTCCCCCTTCCGTGTGGTCAATTGGCGGCCCCATTTCTCTAAGCCCATAGGGAGCCCGGACCTAAATTCAAGTTGTACACTCAGATATAAGTCCTAGGTCCTGCCTCCTACCCTGTGAGCCATTGGTCTTACCTTGGCCGGGCGAGCCGCACGTGGGAATGACGCCAATTTTGGTGATTTTGGCATCATGACCCCACATGACTCATCCGTGCTGCCCTGATGCCGAGACCTCAGAGGGAACCAGGTTGGGTGAGGGCTCCGGGGAGTTCGTACTTGAAGGGCATAGGGTCAGTTGCTTCGTCCCTACCTCTGGCGGGTCCGGACGAGGGGTCAATTTTGGGGATTTTTGAGTTAATTTCAGTTTGGGCTGAAACAGCCCATTTTCAGCTACCAACTCCTGGGTGATAATGGCGGGGCCATATCTCTGGCTCAGAGAGGAGTTGGGACCTGCCGGTAAGGGAGCATAGGGAGCCACTGTCGGTTGGCCTTGGAGCCCATTGGTTCCCAGGAACTCGCCTGTGGCTGTGCGGGACACCTCTCCCATTGGCAGGGTTTCAGGGTCCGGACTGAGCAGGGCATGGGTTGTGTTTGAACCCCCGCCCCCATCAGCCACTGAGAGGGTCGGAACTGGGATTGGGATATGAGTCGGGACTGAGTGTCTATTGTCCCTTGATGCCCTTACCCCAGTCCAGTCTTAACCCCATGTGTACATATCCTGATGTGTTGCTGTACATACATTCGTTCCCTCTTTGCAGAGTGGCAAGGATTCTGAAACGCTTTGTCACATGACACAGGCGTATTGATGCCCTTGTGAGCGTAGTGCCTTGCCTGCCTGCTCACTTGTGCGTGTCACCGCAGCGTCCCGTGGCCGGCCCCCCACGGGAACGCGTCAAAAGCGTTTCACCGCCGCGGGGTTACCCAACCCTCGCGTGCCACTCGGGGCCACCAACCCCGAGCAGCGCGTCGCAGCAGCGCGGCGCAGCTCGCAGCTCGCAGCGCAGCGCAGCGTCTCGCAGCGCAGCGCAGCAGCTCGCAGCGCCACTCAGCGACAGCGCCGAGTTCGTCACGGAGCCAGCAGCGCCGTCCAGAGCTTCGCCCTGACCGCGCAGCAGCCGTGAAAGAGGTGCACAGACCAGGACTCCTGCATCAGCCCCATCGGCCGACCCGGAGTCCCACCGGCCGACCAGCAAGGCCGCGTCAACCACCTCCACAACCACCGGCTGACCAGCACCAGCCGCACTTCCAATCCAGTGCTGCAGCACCCTCCCCAACAACCACAACCAGTTCGTTGAGGTGAACGAGTGCACATCAAGGACTTCAAGACCATCTACGCCCCCGCTGCCATGGTGAATTGGCAGGAAGCGGGCAGGACGTGGCCGCGGCCCCACCCCCATGCAGCACGCCTGCTGCGTGGGTTGGTTTGGGACCAGCATTACCGCCACAGCAACCCCCAGTGCGAAGGGGGCATGCCCAGGAGCTTCGAGCTCCGCACGGACATCGCCCCCGACCGCCTGCAGGCCGTGGAGGACTGGCTGCGGGCGGAGGGGTACGAGTACCGCCACCAGCCGAGGCGCTGGAGGGCGTGGACCCGGCCGGACAGGCCCGGCGAAGGGCTGCGCCCCGACGGGATCGAGGAGGACGAGGACCCCAACGCCTACCCGTTGGGCGCCTCGATCAACGTCTCCCTGTGGGACGTGATCGAGAAGAAGTTCCCGGAACCGGGAAGCGAGCGCAGGCTGCAGGGCAGCAGCAGCGCGTCTCCGGGGACGGAGAAGCGGTCCGCCGGGGACAAGAAGAGGGACCGGAGGTGGCGGGAGTACCAGGAGTCCCTGGCTGCCGAAGCCGCCCAAGGCGCCAAGGGCGGAACCCCAGCCCCCAGTCCCCAACGGCCCAATGGTGGACACCACCCCGGCTCCACCACCCTTGGCGACTACATCCAAGTCGCCAAGCAGACCCAGGCCAAGCCCCGTTCGCTGCTCCTGAAGGCCCGGCAGGCCTCAGCAGGCCCCAGCAGCGACATCGAGTCGGCCCACCGCGGGAGGACGCCGGCCGACCAGGCCAGCTCCAGCAGCAGCGTCGCTCCCGAAAGGGACGTGGCGCGCGCCTGTGAGCGCGCCTGTGGGGTGCCCTGCAACCGTCGGGTTGCCCGGCAACGGGCCAAGCAGTACAGCGCTGCTGTGGAGGGCGCCGCCGGCATCGCCCAGGAGGAGGCTGCGCAGTGGGCGCATGGCATGGCCATCCACACCCAGACCGTGGCGGCCATCGCGGCTGGACTCACGGCCGTGGCCGCCCATAGTGCAGCAACTGCCCAGGTCAACGGTGAGTTGGCGGCAGTCGACGAGGAAGCCCGCCTGACGCAGGAGGCCATTGCCTGCAAGGAGGCCGAGGTGAAGGCGCTGGAAGAGGCGCTTGCCCAAGGGAGGGCAAAGAAGGAGGCGGAGGAAAGGGCCCACGCCGAAGCGACGGCTAAGGCCCAGGAGGACGCCGCCAAGAAGGAAGCCATCGAGGCCGCGCGACGGAAGGTCGCTGAGGAGAAGGCCAAGACGGAGGCGGAGCTGGCGGCGTTGGAGGCGCAGAAGGCGCAGCTGCTGCAGGCCCGGGAAGCCGAGGCGGCTCGTGCTCGGGAAGAGGCCGAAGCGCGAGCTGCCGCAGCCACCGCCGCCGCAATGGAGGAGGCAGAGGCCAAACTCCGCCACGAGACTCCCCCGGGAGGATCGCGAGTGGAGACCCTTCGAAGGCTTTTCGAAGGGGACGCCTCCTCCAGGATGAAGCTGGATGAGGCGGACACGGGCAGCAGTGGGAGCGGTAGCACCACCGCCCGTCGACGGAGGAAGGGCAAGGGGAAGACCCCCGAGAGGCCGCGGAGGCCAGCGGGTGGGCACCCCCACGACAGTGACCCCTTCTTCACCGCCAGTGACGGGGATGAACGAGGCCGTCGACATCGCCAAGTGGTGGCTTGGACGGGGGGAGGTGGCGGAGACGTCCCCATGGAAGGTGAGGATGAGGATCCCCCTCCTCCCTACCGGAGCTCCGAGTCCTCCGTGACCGAGACGCCCAGGTGGGGCGACATGGACGAGGATGACGACATGGAGTTCGGCATCACGAGGAGGCGCCCATCCTCGGACCCACCGAGGCGACCCGGCAGAGACCCACCGGGACCCCCTGGCGGAGGACCTTCAGGACCCCCTGGAGGACGCCCACCCAGTGGACCCCCTGGAGGCGGACCACCTGGCGGGGGAGGACCCCCTGGACCGGGCGGACCCGGCGGAGGCCCTCCTGGAGGACCCCCTGGGGACGCCGACGACCCACCAGGGAACGGCGACCCGGATGCCACCTGGTGGTGGATTGTCTACCTCCGCAGGAGAGTCCAGTTGCTCGAGCTGGAGGTAGACACGGGCAAGAGCGAGATGGCTCGCATCTCCACGGTCGCCGCGCGCGCGCAGAAGGACCTGGACATCGCCAGGGCCGAGACCAAGTCGCTGACCAACGTCGTCAGCGGCCTGCAGGAGAGGCTGGATGCGCTGGAAGCCCGTGGGAGAGTCGGCAGCGACCACCCACCCCTGGAGTCAGGCTCGTCGGACGACGGCTGGGGACCCGGACCAGGTCCAGGCAGACCCCACGCCCCCGGCGGAGCCCCCAGGAGTCGCCCCAGCGCCAGTGCCCCCTCTCTCACCGCCCCCTCTCACCACAGCGCGGGCCGCCCCAACGAGCGCGTGCCGCCCGGCAGTGGCAGTGAGGAATGGCGCGATGAGTGGCTCAGCGCGGACTACCACAACCGCCGTGCTCCACCGCGGACGCCTGTACGCCCCCGACGCCCGCCACCAGCCCCGGCGCCAATCCCCAGGGCTGGAGGACGTTATGGTGGACTCAGGGATGAGGTCCCCAGAGGAGACGTGGAGTGGGATGTCGGTGAAGGTGAGGACCTGGACCTGGACCTGGACCTGGAGGAGTTCGACATCAGCCCGCCGCGTGGTGTACGACGGGAGGCCGCTGAACGCAGCCGCCGGCGCCGTGATGAGGATGCGTACATGGATGCAGTACGGCGTGAACATTTCGGTTCAGCGTACGTGGAGGAACCGCGGCGTAGCCACAGGGATTCCATGGAGGAGATGGATGTGGCGGCCGTGGGAGTCCGTGGGCGAGGCCGATGGGAACCTCGGTCGACCTCGCGGCCGGCGTTCATGGTCTCTAAGGCCGCGGACGCCGCCGTGTGGGAAGACTTGAAGGACATCAAGCCCCCCATGTACGATGGCAACCCCCTCAACCTCGACCGCTTCTTGGAGAAGCTGGACGATTGGGGGCTGACCGTCACTGAAGACCAACCTCCCGCGGATGCGGAGAGATATGTCTTCAAACGGTTCAGGTACCGCCTGCCGGAAGTGCTCGGCGAGCTATACTTCGTGGCGACCAAGGAGGGGAAAATTAAGACCCTCAAGGACGCCAAGAAGTGGCTCAACGAGCAGGAGCGGGTGGACGCTCCGCAGGTGGCTGCCAAGCGTTGGAAGTCCGTCAAGCTTGAGCATGATGGACGGGAGATCCGCCTACGAGAGTGGCGGGACTTCCGAGGGAAATACACCCTCTTCCGCCGCAACGTGGAGGATTGGAACGAGGGTGACGAGCAGGCTCGCCTGCTCCCCATGCTGCCGGAAGCATGGATCAAGAGGGTCACCAAGGAGGAATCCAAGCGGGCCAAGTCCAACCACACGGTCAAGATGCTGCTCCCCAAGGAGTATCATACGAACGTGGTGAGTTGGGCGAAGAAGAACGTGGCCCGGGATGTCAAACGGCACTCCCTGCGGAACGCTCTTCTCATCACCGTCTCGGGCGATCGCGAGAAGACCGCGATTTGGCGCCTTGACGATTGTGAGTTGAGCGGCCAGACCATCCGTCTGCAGCCCATCCCGGCGCGGATGAGTTGCGACGAGATCCTGGAGTGGGTTGGCGAGGAAGTACTCAAGGAGTACCGAAACCTCCACCACACCCGCGGGTTGAGGCCCGGCGACCGCGACGTCAACTACGTTGGCGAGGGACCTGGCGGGGAATCTGCCATGGACCCAGCGGGAGCCGGCGGCGATGAGACTCTCGTCGACGATGACGACGACGATGAGCCCGCCGAGGTGGCCGTCTGTGCCTTCGTGGCCAGGAACCTGAGCGCGGGGAGCAAGCCGGGAAACTGGAAGCCCCTGCCGCAGGGTTGGAGGAAGCAGGAGAAGAGGGACCCTCGCCGCATTGGCGACCCTCCGCTGTCCTTTGGGGAGTTCATACGAGCTCACCCGCAGGGCTGTTTCGTGTGTTATGGGAGGAAGAAAGGCTTCAACCATGACCACCGAACATGCCCCGTCCACAAGGCCGACACGGAGGCTTACAAGAAGGCGCACGGGTCGAAGAAGCGTGCGCCCGCGGGTATCCGGGAAACCAAGATGGAGGTGGACAAGGACGAGCTGGCCAAGCTGATGTCGTCGGTGGGAACCGAGTTGGCCAAGGAGATCCAGGAGATCAAGCGGAACTGGGTCCCCAGGTCGGACAACAAGAACAAGGAGAACAACCAGAATGACCAGAACAAGGACAAGGACAAGAAGGGTAAAGGAGGAGGTAAAGGGGGAAGAAAGAAGGGCATCAACGACGTTGAGGCCGAGGAGAACACCCCCTCTTCCACAACCGACGCCCCCTAGCGGAGCCCCTGCAGCCAAGGGCCCCAGCTAGGGCGGTCGCAGGATGGTGACGTGGGAAGCGCCGAACCATCCCTGTCGGGAGTCGGTAAACACAAGGGGACTGCCGCGGGCGGAAGGCCCGGTCTGGCGCCCAGTCGCGGAGGCGGGGTGAGGGCAAGTGAAGGCACGAACCCTTGCACCCGTCCGTCCTTCGCGACCGAGAACGTGTTTGATGTACTACAGGATCTATCCGAGAGTATCGGAGGATCACCCGGACCGCAGCTGGATGCTGCAGATGGGCAGCCTGAGCCCATTGTCCACGACCTGCACCAGTCGCTTGTGGAGCTTCTGGAACGGCCGGAGATCCTGAGTTTGCACGCCGTGCGCCGTGTCGGTCGCGAGCGGCAGTTGCATCTTAAGGTCCGTGCCCTATGCGGGGAAGTGGAAAAGGTTTTCGACGTGTTGGTCGACACGGGAGCTCAAGTCAGCTTGGTCAAGGCTGGCCTACTTCCACCAGAGTGTCTGACCGACAGTCGGAAGCCTGTCAGGCTGAAGGTGGCGAACGGCCAGTACATGGTGGGAGGCACGAAGGAAGCGGCCATTGGGCTGCAGTTCGTGAACCATCGTGAGCTGAGCCGCCCAGACCTCGGCAAGGAAATCCTCCTGCACGGTAGCTTCTACGAGGCCCAGATAGAATGGGACATGATCGTCGGGTACGACTTCATGATGGAGACGGACTCCGGCGTCCTCCCGGCCCAGGCTTCCATGACCCTGTACCAGGACGACCAACTCTCGTGGCTTTCGTCACCTGAGCACCATGTGGAATGCCAATGGATCCACCCCGAACGCAATCAGCTCGAAGTGGCCGCGCTGGACACTGAGCCCACTGGGCCAGCGAATCAGGAGTACGGCGTAAGGCCGGAAGTAGCGAACCGCGTGGTTGCGGACCTGGGAGCGTCGGATCTGGCCCTGGATGCGTTCTCTTCAGGAACCTCCGCCCATCTTCGGGTATGTGAGAAGTACTGGAGCGCACAGGACTCTGCGTGGAAGAAGCACTGGGGTCCGCATCAGGGCTTGATGTGGATCCATTGCCCCCGTTGGGACATTCCAAGAGCGATAGCGAAGATTCGCAAGGACCGCTCCAAGGCAGTGCTGGTTGTTCCTATGGGATGCACCGAGGAGGAAAGTACCCGACATTGGGTAGCCTCATTGACCAACATGACCTTAAACAAGGTCGTCCTACCGGCTGGAGAGAGTGTCTATCAAGACGCTAAGGGACAGCCCATGCCACCCCAGAGATGGCCAACAGAATTCCACTATGTGGATGGGGGCCTTGATCAGGCCGACACCACGGACTTCGTGTGTGTCAACCGCATCATAGCAGAGCCTTGGAGGCAATGCTTTGCGGTTCCCCCTGTTGACATCGAAGAATCGGACTCCGAAGACCCCCTCACTGAAGAGGAATGGGATCTGGTTCAGGGGTATATGGATCAGCCCTTTCACGACTGGGGAAACCAGCGTGAGGGCAAAGGCCAGGACAAAGCCTGGTGGGAAGTGGACTCAATCGTCTCTGGTTCCTATGACGGGGATACCTTCGTACAGAGGGTGCTGGATCACATGTCCAGCCAAGACGAGCCGCCTGGCGGTAACCCACCCACCTACGGCGATCTGTTCCGAGGCAAAACCAGAGATGGCCCTTTGGGCCACCTGGGAAGACCACCTGAGCCGAAAGCGAGCGGAGTAGCTACCCCTCAAGTAAGCTCCGTGGTTCAAGTGCCCGGAAAAGCCAAGGCGGAGTCCGATGACTGCCCCAAGATCCAGGCGTTGAGGGCCAGGCTGAAGCGGAAGTATGGCGAGACCTTCTTCAGCGGAAAGCCTGTGTTTCCCCCACCGGTGCGTGGACCGTATGGCGAGGCCAAGATACGACTGAAGCAGGACCCCCGTGTGTATCGTCACCGGGAGTTTGCCCTAAGGGGCGAGAGGAAAGAGGCCATGGAGAAGATCCTCCGTGACTTCATCCAGAGAGGCTGGCTTGAGCCGTGCCACTCCGAATGGGCCTCTCCTTGCTTCGTCGTCCCCAAGAAGGTTGCCGGTGAGTGGCGGCTCGTGGTCGACTACCGCGGCCTGAACGCCCAAACGCAGCACGACAGCTATACGCTGCCCCTCATTGAGGATATGCTGCAAAAACAACACCGGCGGAGGATCTTCACGGTGATTGACCTGAAACATGGTTATCATCAGATGCCTCTCGCCGAGGAGTCCCGTGCCTGCACAGCCATGAGCACCCCACTTGGACCTCTCCAGTGGAAGGTGATGCCCATGGGCGTTACCAACGGCAATGCGGCTTTTCAGCGGATGCTGGAGAACCTGCTTGAGCCGGTGCGCGACTGTGCGGACCCCTTCGTGGACGACGTGATCATCGCGTCCGGGGACCCCAGCATGAGCTACGAGGAGCTCCTGGAGGCACACGAGAGGGACGTCACTCGAGTGCTGGACCTTCTGGTCCGGCACAAACTCACGGGCAGCAGTGACAAGGCCACCATTGCGGTAAGCGAGGTGGTCTTCGCTGGCCACGTAGTCGGGAACGGGCAGCGAAAGCCCATACCTGGCAAGGTGGCTGCGATTGAGCACTGGGAAAAGCCCAAGACGGTCTCTGAGCTACGGGCGTACTTGGGGTTCTGCAATTACTACTCGGGGTATATCAAAATGTATGCCGAGTATGCAGCCCCCATGACGACCATGCTCAAGGGCAACCGAGAGGAGACCAAGAAGGGGTCCAAGAAGGCTCTGGTCTGGACTGAAGAGTCTGACCGGGCCTTTGAGGGGATGAAGCAGGCGCTGCTATCCGCAGTGGGTCTGCACCTCGTGGATCCCGACCGAGGGTTCGTCCTGCGCACCGACGCTTCCGACTACGCCATTGGGGCTGTGTTGGAGCAAGTGCTTGACGATGGGAGGCACGTGCCCGTGGCTTTCTGGAGCCGAGTCCTGGCGGAAGTCCAGAGACGGACGTGGACGCCCCGTGAAAAGGAGGCGTATGCCATCGTCATGGCTCTCAGGAAATGGGCTGGGTACATAGCCCTCCATCCCGTCACCGTCTGCACCGACCATCAGAGTCTGCAGTCGTGGCACAAGGAGCACGTGGACACCCCCTCAGGTCCCGCCTCCCGACGGGCAAGATGGCATGAGACCTTGGCCAAGTTCGACCTTACGGTTGTTTACATTCCTGGAAAGGATAACACCGTGGCGGACTGTCTCAGTAGGTGGGCCTATCCCGCCAGCAAGGGCATGCAGGACATCTCTGCCCATGGCGATGAGGCTGAGACCGCTGAAGCCAAGAGGATTATCGAGATGGAGCGCCTGATGGAGGAGGAGGGTGCAAAATGCTTCGTCGTCATGGCTGCAGATGCCCCCCTCGCCACGAGGGTGGGCAGAACAGTCAGTGTACTCGCCCCTGTGGGTGCCGCGGGCGGAAGGCCCGGTCCGGCACCCCCTGTGGGAGTGGAGTCCGACAAGCACCTCTTCCCAGAGTCTTGCCTCCAGGACGACTGGACCGACGATTACGCCAAGTCTGAGGCCTTTGCGGCCGAGTATAGGGCTGTGACCGACCCTGACGACGGGCAGAAGTGGCCAAAGGGGCTGACTGAGGAAGATGGCAAGCTCTACCGGAATGGTAAGCTGCTAGTCCCAGAGTCCCGGGTGCTCGAGCTGTGTGAAGCTTGGCACCACCACATGCTGCACCCAGGGGTCAAGAAGCAAGCTCTTGACATGCAGCGTCGGTTCGAGATCGACCATATCGTTCTCTACACCGCCATCAAGAAGGTCAGGAAGGGTTGCTCGGTCTGTCAGGCCTGCAATCCCGACAACCGGAACGTCAAGGGGGAACCCCAATGGACCCCGGTTCCTGACCAGCCCATGGAGAGCGTGGCCATGGACGTCTTCTCCATGCCCGAAGTGCACATTGGCAAGGAGACCTTTGACTGTGTGGTTCTCTGTGTGGACCGCCACAGCGGCTACGTGGTAGCCGTTCCGGCACGCAAAAAGGGGTTGCTTGCCAAGGAAGTGGCAGTCATGATGATTCGTCATTGGCTGACCGTCTTTGACATCCCCCGCACCATTTGCAGTGACCGAGGGCCCCAGTTTACTGGTGGCTGGTTCAAGGCTATGTGTTCCCTCATGGGAATACGACATGCCAAGAGCGTTGCCTATCTCAGCCGGTCTAACGGCCGTGCTGAAGTGGCTGGACGGCAGCTGTTCGAGAAGCTGCGCAAGATCCACATCACCAATCCACGGCGGAACTGGTTCGAGGAGATGTGGCCTGCTCTGAAGGCCCATCATGACACCCCCACTCCGGGCGGTTTGTCCCCTCACCAGATTCTGTTTGGCAGGGACCCCCTGGGGAGGGGACTTCCCTTGTCTGGTGATGGCATGGCTATGGATGCCAAGGAGTTCTTCGCGCGGCAAGAGCAAACGGCGCGGGACATCCGCCAGCAGCTTGAGAAGGAGCATGCTGAGCGTCAGAAGTCCGCCCCGAGCTCGACAGCGCAGAAGTTCAGGGTGGGAGACCCGGTGTGGGTGATCAGACCCCGCCCCATGGGCACCCACCGCACCAAGACCTGGTTCACACCCGGCGAGGTGGTCCGCAGGATTGGTGAGGACACCTACCGCATCAAGGTGGGTCACGGACAGTTCCGGGAGCGCCACGAGAGTCAACTCCGTGTGCGGGAACCCGACCTCCGTGGCCGACATGTGTCCCTGGACTACGCCAAACATGAGGCCGATTCGGACGACGACTATGCTGAGCAGGACGACTACACTGTCGAGAAGATCCTGGCTCACCGTCCGAAGGCCTCGGCACCCGGAGGTCTGGAGTTCAAGGTTCGTTGGCGAGGCTATGGGCCGTCCCACGACACCTGGGAACCCGTCTCCTCGTTCGTGCCGCGGGTCAATACTCCCTTCATGGAGTACATCCGCAAGCACAAGACCAAGATCCACGTTTCGGACTTGGCAGCACTCACCCGGGCGATTGCAGCCAGGGGTGCCTGATCAGCGCCCTGGGCTCTCCCCTGATGTGTTATGAGCGCTTGTGAGGCCGACGAATCGTCCCTTACTTGCTTGCTCTCTTCCATCTTTCGGTGACAGAGTGGCCAGATACCCCCCCTGCTGAATCCAGAGGAGGATGGCCCCTCTTTTCTTCTATTCGTCACTCCCCCCCCTGCTGAATCCTTGGGAAACGAGGTAGGGCGACTGACCTTCATTTTTCTGAGCTCTTGGGGCCTTGAAGCCCGTACAACGTTGCGCAACGGATGCCGCTGTCATCGGCATTGCGATTTTTGAGTGTGTGGTCTGGTTCCATGGCATTTGCGGAATCCAGACCAGTCGACGTGTGTCTCGAGACTATATATGCCTGAACTCAGGCGTTATCCTGTCCATCCTCCTGCATTTGCCTTATCCTGACCGTGGCGTGGTTTGGCACTCCGTTCTGAGTGTGTTTACACGCCTATTTACCCAAATTGTTGCTTGATTTTCTGCCCTCCAGGATATGTGCATCTGTATGTTAAGTGTCATCAGCCCATCGCTGAGGGATGGACTGTTTTTCACCACGAATCGGGATACAGAGGCGCCTTGAGTCGCCGTGTACATATCCTTACAGCCTGGTCCAGCCTGGACCAGTACTTGATTACAGATTCTACTGTTTGAGTGCCCGTGATACCGTGTTGCCCTATTCGCTGTGATGTGTGGAGATCCTGATGGCGCCAGGCGGGAAGCCCAGTTGCCTGACTACACTCCCAGCGGTCCGCCACTGTCAGTCCCAGTGTGAGCCTACCGATTTGCAGACGCACTTGCATTCGGATGGCGGCCTCCGGTGCTCCTGACCTCAGTCAGTCTGCCTGGGAAACTGGTGGTTTGAGGAGTCGACGCCTCCGCCCACACTGCATGAGGACTCCCTCATGTATGGCCACGCTTCGTGGGAGTAGGGCGAGGGAAAAGACGGCCTTGATGCCCGATCCCTTCAGGAGGAGTTCCCTTACGATTTGGGGTTCGCAAGGAGTTCGACTATGGCACTCTGGACTCTCGTCGTATGGATATGGACATGGTGCGCCCGAGGAAGGACCCGTGGGGACTCTCCCCAGTCGGCGGGCCTTGGGAAGCTTGGGGTAGCCTGATGGATCTTTGTGGTCGCTCTCGACTTGTGGGGCCACCTCGGCCGTCGTGTGACGCCTATGTTGGCCGTGTATGCCACTGCCACTGTGGTGGTGACCGTAGCAGCCGGCACCCGGTGCGCCTGGTATGGGTTAACGGGTCCTTTGGATGCCGAACAATCGCTGCCAGGACCCGGGACTTGATACTTGATCCTATACATGTGCTACGAGCTGTTACAGCAGCATACCTATCCCACTGTGGGATACCTATCTTACTGTGACTTACTGAAGTGAGGATGTGACACCCCCCCCCCCCTTTTCAGGGAGTGGTCCTGGGTACCCGCTGCCATGCGTAGGTGTTATCGAGCCCCCCCAGGGTTTGCTCTAAGGAGGGGGGTGAAGCGGTACCCAGAACCCCATGGCCGGGTTACGGCATACAACCGGTCTCCGGTCCACTAACCCCATGCACGGCGTGTTCCGTGCCGTGAAGCCCCGCATCGGCAACCGATGCACCGCCAGCGGAGATTTGTGTATCAGAATATCAGGAATCAACAGGGTTTTATTTTCATATTGTTTCCGTCAATTTTTATGCTTCCGTTCCGATACTCACTGTTTTGACTGCTGGCGGTTGGTTCGCGACTTTACCGTAACCGCCAGTTTAACTGTTTATAATGGAAATTTTAACGCTATCCGCGACGAAGGCTCCAAAGTCGCCAGGAACTGCATGGATGCTTCCGCAATTTTCATAATTAATACTCGCAACCTTAATCCGAATTTTTCAGGATGTCGAAATCGGATTTTCGACTTCGACATCCCCGCACTTGATTTGACCTCTTTCGAGTGGACCTACGTGCTTCCGTATGCACGAATCAACTTCCCTTTTATCCTGCCCTCCATTTGTCTTAAAGATATGGGCAAAACAAAGTTGATTCGTGAGGCCACTTGTGAAGGTCATATCTCGTGTTGCTTGCGAGTATTGACGATAAGGAAACGTGGGATGTATTCACAATACTCCCGACGTAATTTAGGAAGCTTCATATGCCTTGCGTTTCTACACATGCGCGCTAGTGTAATGGATCATGGTCAAGAGGGTAGAGTTTGCGTTATAACTCTTTGGCCATGATATTGCGTGCGTTAAGATAACTTTCGAGTGTAGCGCGCAAGTGTTGGTGTTGCATAGGAACTCTCCTTGAGTTCCTATGAGCGATTGACACAAAGTTATGCCCTTGGAGGGGCATGACATATCGTGGTGGGAGCTGCTTTTTGGGGCAATATGTGGTATGTGCCATATGTTGTGTTGCGTGCCCATTTGGCGGGTCCATTGCTCCAAGTCGAACCCGCCAATGGACTTCATATTGTGCAAGCCCCTTCTCCATACTCCCTACGGTCAATTGCAAGCCTAACCTTCGTGAAGGGAAGCTTGTGTGGTGATCCCGAAGCGATGCGTCGGGAGCAAGGTGTGTGTTTTACAATTTTCCATATTTTCATGTGCCCACTTGGGAAGCAGCGCTCGTAACCTTTCATGGCGCCCCAAGTGGAGCACATATGTGGGATCGAAGGTCATTGGTGTCAAGTCATTGTGTTTAGAAGGATTAGTTGATTGCACGAACCAAGCCAAAGATATTATAATATAATTGTGCACCTTTCAATGCACTTTTGTGTGTCTTTGTGCCAATTTTGCCATTTTTGGCTCGTCATGATGTCAAGTGGCGAATGTATATCTCAACGTTGCGCTCAATTGACATCATGACCCAAGTATGTTATGAGGGTGCATACTTCGGTCGCCAACATATCTTGGACCCGGCGAATAACTCCTCTTGAGCTTGGCATACCGTGGCCGCCATGTTGGCGATTTGGGACTATCCCAAATCATGGGCTCACTTGGCGACCCTGCCATTCCCAATACCGGAGGAGTTGGGCGACGCCCCAAAGATATGTTGGACATATATTACTTGATACCAATCCTATGGCACACTCCGGTCCGCGTCGGACATGTGCCTCATTTGCCCTAACCATGAGTGTGCGCAATTTTGGCCATTTTGAGCATTTTTCTACTTTTGCTGCCCGCCGTGCACTATGTTCTAACCTTCGTGCACGCCGGACGCATGGACCAATGGACCATATATGACATGGGTGTTATGGGTAATGGTCCCCATGGTCCACACACCACGTGGGCGAAGCGGAGCCGCCTTCGTTAAGGCGCTAGGCCAAATTGAGTGTGGGCAATTTTGCCATTTTTGCATTCGTGGACCCAATTGGGATCGTCACCACGCCGAGTGGCATGGAGATCTTTGAGAGCCAAGTGCATGGGAGTCTCCGTTGGACTCCCGGTGGATCACGTATGGAATGGCGGATCCGATCTCCAAGCCGGCGTGGAGATATACTATTGGGAGCACACCGAATTTTGGCTCATTTCAGGCAGCCAAAATGACCCAATTTTGGGACCCCAATTTCCCCCTTCCGTGTGGTCAATTGGCGGCCCCATTTCTCTAAGCCCATAGGGAGCCCGGACCTAAATTCAAGTTGTACACTCAGATATAAGTCCTAGGTCCTGCCTCCTACCCTGTGAGCCATTGGTCTTACCTTGGCCGGGCGGGCCGCACGTGGGAATGACGCCAATTTTGGTGATTTTGGCATCATGACCCCACATGACTCATCCGTGCTGCCCTGATGCCGGAACCTCAGAAGGAACCAGGTTGGGTGAGGGCTCCGGGGAGTTCGTACTTGAAGGGCATAGGGTCAGTTGCCTCGTCCCTACCTCTGGCGGGTCCGGACGAGGGGTCAATTTTGGGGATTTTTGAGTTAATTTCAGTTTGGGCTGAAACAGCCCATTTTCAGCTACCAACTCCTGGGTGATAATGGCGGGGCCATATCTCTGGCTCAGAGAGGAGTTGGGACCTGCCGGTAAGGGAGCATAGGGAGCCACTGTCGGTTGGCCTTGGAGCCCATTGGTTCCCAGGAACTCGCCTGTGGCTGTGCGGGACACCTCTCCCATTGGCAGGGTTTCAGGGTCCGGACTGAGCAGGGCATGGGTTGTGTTTGAACCCCCGCCCCCATCAGCCACTGAGAGGGTCGGAACTGGGATTGGGATATGAGTCGGGACTGAGTGTCTATTGTCCCTTGATGCCCTTACCCCAGTCCAGTCTTAACCCCATGTGTACATATCCTGATGTGTTGCTGTACATACATTCGTTCCCTCTTTGCAGAGTGGCAAGGATTCTGAAACGCTTTGTCACATGACACAGGCGTATTGATGCCCTTGTGAGCGTAGTGCCTTGCCTGCCTGCTCACTTGTGCGTGTCACCGCAGCGTCCCGTGGCCGGCCCCCCACGGGAACGCGTCACTCCTCTTCCGCATAAACTGCATGGGCAGTCGTAGTGATCGGTAGATCCCTGGCAACAGGGGACATCTGTACCGTCAGGCTCCTCGGGTCCGTGGTTACGTGCCCTTCCCGCATGGACCCAGCCAGTGCCGTGTGTTCCCCGAGCATTGTGGATTCGCTGAACATGGGAACAGACGGCAGCGCACCCGGGTCAACACGCGGAGGCGCGTATGGTGCCTCTGCAGGGCCGCCCATGGGTTTATCCATGGTGCTCCTGAGGGTCTTAACCCGCTCCACCAGCTCTGCCGCTGCCGGCCTTGCCGGGAGCTCCGGACCCGAGGCGAGGGGCTGTAGCTCCTCTAGCCTTTTCAGGCGTCCCGACATGTCCTCCACCAGGTGGAGGAGGCTGTCCACCACTCGCTGCTGCTTCTCCAGGGCCAGCTCCAGATTCTCCCGGTACCGGTCCCGTTCCGCTCGCAGCTCCTGCATGTCTTTCTCCGCGGCCGACTGGTCATCCAGGATCCCGGCGACGTCCTCCTCTAGACCGTCCTTCGCGTTGTCCAGGCGGTCTAGGCGATGCACGATGGCGTCCATCCCCATCTTTGGGTACTTGCCCATGAGGAAGGACACGTGCTCGCAGTGGCACGCGGCGTGCTTTCCGCCTGATCCGGCGCATCCCGCGGTTCCCGGCGCCTCGGAGTCCTCCGCCATGGGTGTGTCGCCCATGTTATCCCGCGTTGGCTCCGTGTGCCGGGCCACAGGCGCCGTCCTTGCTCTGGCGGGCCTCTCCAACGCCTCGGCATCATGCTCCAGGCTGGGTTCTGGGGCCGTGTTCGCCCTTGTGGGCGGTCTGGCCGTCTCCTCCGACTCCGAGGGTTGCTCATAAGCTGTCCGATAGCCCTCGGAGTGCTCGGAGTCTCACAGCCTGACCGGGCTGGGGTCCGTATCCATAGCCCCGGCGTCCTCTGCCGCGGGCTTGGGTGACCCGCGCTTCCGGTAGCGCCGGGCCCGTCCTCCACTGCTGCCTGAATGGCAGGCCTCGTCAGAGTCCCCCGCGGCGGAGCGGAGGTTGCATGCCTTTCGGCAGCGACGCTCACACAGGGAGACCAGGTCCTCCATGTCGAGTCCTCCTCTTCCCGAACATCGTACTTCTCTTCGGGCTTCAACTTCCAGAGTTCGCCATGCTCCCGAACGCCTCGGTTCTTCTCTGGCTCCAATCTCCGGCGTGGTCTCCACCGAGTCCATGATACGCACCCGGGGCGTACTTGGGCAGGGCTCATAGGGGCCCAAGTCCCCGGGTCGGCGGTAGGTAGGGGCAGCAGGTACGCCTCTGCTACCATAAAGAAGGTTCCTACCAGGACCGGCCCCTGCTGTGCCCCTTCCGCCTGTTGCCCCTGCTCATTTACTCCGGATCAACGATTGCATCCCTCAAATTCCAAGGTCCAAAATCCGAAAATATAGAAAATAAAATCCTCCTTCAACCCTGAATAGCAACCAGATCCCCCAAATACAGCAATAACCCGATTCACAATCCAATCCACACTGCGGGCTTCCGTTCAGCACACCGGTCGTCTCACGGTGGCGGGCATGTACAAGAATTGCACCAAGGAAGAAAGCCCTGAAATTGGCATATGAACACACATAAAGCAAAGTTGGGGACAGAGGTAAACATACACAGACTCAGCCATTGACCCCTCATTCCCTGGACTCAGGACCTTCCCTTGACCCACCAACATGATGCCCTGAACCCAGTCAAATAGGATGGCTAAATGCCATGTGCCAAAAGTCACTACATAAACCCCAAAAAATGTGTTCACCCCCAAGCCTCTAAATCCTAGCCCAATAGGGGAGGTGGCGTGTCATGGCCTAGAGTGGCACTCAGGACCATGCCCTACCCTGACATAACCTTGGTTGGACTTGGAGTCGAATGGGCTTGGAGAACTGCCCCATGAAGATGACCTCACAACATGGCAAAATCAGGCAAATCACACCATTATGCCCAAAAGTCAATTATATACTCAAAAATGCATAAGGCAAATATCCAAATGCTCCATGCACGTGTCAAACCGGAAAGTAATATACAAGGGTGATATAGACCAAAGGTCCATGCCCAAGAATATATTCCATCATGGGCTCCGAAACCTCTCCGGTTATGTACATGGCATGCTTCACAAGTCAGCTCATGAGTTTGAGACCTAATTTTGTGAGGCCTCGTGTGCCACGCCAAAGTGACCATGTGATCCGGCATATGGTGAGGTACAACACCGAAGCATATGCCAACATATAAGCAACATACCATAGTTCACGGATCTCTAGGCACTTTACTGTTAGCCGACCAGTTGAGCACATAAAACACAAAAATGAGAATAAATTGAGGTCAAAAACATGGAAATATGTCCAAATACAAAGTTGTCATGATAGTATATCTCTATGCTCACCCATGATATCCGCTCATGGTTCAATACACAAATGATTGGAACAATTTGCGAACAATTGCAACCACTTGGATCCCCGATCGGGCGCATGGAGATACCTTTGCCACCCATATCTACATTCCCCATGAAAATGGGAGTGCACTCATGGATCTCTTTTCCAAACATACCATGAGCAATACATACGCGGTAGACTTAGTCTAGCGCTTTGAATTCCACAATTGGGACATGGGCAAAGCCCTTGTCACGTGTGGCTCCCCATCTCTTCGGCCACACGAAGATATATAACATGGGCGTGAGCATATCGAGCACATACCATGCATATAACACATACTCTCAAAAGGTGGCTCCCACCATGGTATCCCATGCCCCTCCATGGACATAACTTCACGTTAAAAATACGTGGGAACCCAAGGAAAGTATCTATGCAACCCCAACACTCATGCGGTACACTCGAAAGTCGCAATAAAATATTCGGTTGCACGGTCCAAGAGTGATATATCCCTTTCTACCCTCTTGACCCTTATCCCTTGCTACTCCGGGCATGTGTACACAACAAAGGCGTTTGATGCTTCATAAATTAACTTGAGACCAAGCCGCTTGCAACGCAACGTTCCTTATTCTCTATTCTCACACTCGCGCGTAGATATGGCCCTTCAAAGTGGTCCCACGATTCACTTTTGTTTCCCTTATATCTCCAAGTCAAATGGGTGGCAAGTATAAGGGAAACCTGATTCGGGCATAGGGAAAAGAGTATGACCACTCGAAGAAGACCAAATCAAGTGCGGCGATGTCGAAGTCGAAAATCCGATTTTGACAACGCGAAAAATTCAGAATAAAATTTCGAGTGCATATTTAGAAAATTGCGGAAGCAACGAACCCTTTACTGATGAAATCTGACCCTTCATCGGAGTTTCCGCCAAAATATCTGGAAATAACAGTTAACCAATCGGTTACCGCAAAATCGCGAGCCAACTGACAGTCGCCGATACATTGACAATCAGAACGAAAGGCTGAAAAATTACGGAAACATTATGATAAAAAAACCCTGTTGATTCCTGATATTCTGATATATAAATCTCCGCTGGCGGCGCCTCGGTACTGAATGTGGCCGCTCATAGCCGGAATGGCCAAACCTATCACACTATCACATCGGGTTAGGTCAGGTGGATGGGAGAGTATGATATCAGCCAATGGCGGCTTGCCGGCACATAGATACACACCCCAAGTGACCCCAAAATGGCCACGGGGGTCCAAACTGGCTTCACTCCCAAGCCCCTAAATCCTAGCCCAATAGGGGAGGTGGCGTGTCATGGCCTAGAGTGGCACTCAGGACCATGCCCTACCCTGACATAACTTTGGTTGGACTTGGAGTCGATTGGGCGTGGAGAATTGCCCCATGAAGATGACCTCACAACATAGCAAAATTAGGCAAATCACACCATAGTGCCCAAAATTCAATTATATACTCAAAAATGCATACGGCAAATGTTCAAATGCTCCATGCACGTGTCAAACCGGAAAGTAATATACAAGGGTGATATAGACCAAAGGTCCATGCCCAAGAATATCACAACATTGGTTCCCAAATGCCTCCGGATATACACATGCCATGCTTCAAAAG
Organism: Eutreptiella sp. 'Long Island Sound 2002'; assembly: GCA_964036045.1. Lineage (NCBI taxonomy): Eukaryota > Euglenozoa > Euglenophyceae > Eutreptiales > Eutreptiaceae > Eutreptiella > Eutreptiella sp. 'Long Island Sound 2002'. The sequence goes on along the minus strand of OZ038383.1, from coordinate 83,007,289 downwards.
TCAACTCACGAATTTGAAACCTAATTTTGTGAGGCCTCGTGTGCCACGCCAAAGTGACCACGTGATCCGGCATATGGTGAGGTGCAACATTGAAGCATATGCCAACATATAAGCAACATACCATAGTTCACAGACCTCTAGGCACCTTACTGCTAGCCGACCAATTGAGCACATAAAATACAAAAATGAGCATAAAATGAGGTCAAAAACATGCAAATATTGCCAAATTCAAGATAATCACAATAGTATGTACCTTCGCTCACCCACGGTATCAACATATGGTTCAATACACAATTGCTTGAGACCATTTGCGAACAATTCCCCCACTTGGATCCCCACATGGACGCATTGGGACACCTTCGAACCTCCTTACGATACGCACCATGAAAATGGGAAAATTGATAGTGGCGCTTGTGGGTCGCTCCGTGAGCCTTCTCACGTGCACTATATGTGCGGTAGTGAAGCGGTACCCAGAACCCCATGGCTAGGTTAGGGCATACAACCGGTCTCCGGTCCACTAACCCCATGTACGGAAGGGAAGACCGGTCTCCGGTCCACTAACCCCATGTACGGAAGGCGTCCGTTGACGCCCGGTGCGAGCCCGGCGGGAGCGTGTTCCGTGCCGTAAAGCCCCGCATCGGCAACCGATGCACCGCCAGCGGGGATTTATATATCAGAACATCAGGAATCAACAGGGTTTTATGATCATATTGTTTCCGTCAATTTTTACGCTTCCGTTCTGATACTCACTGTTTTGGCAGCTGGCGGTTAGCTCGCGACTTTAGCGTAACCGCCAGTTTAACTGTTATTAATGGAAATTTTAACGCTATCCGTGACGAAGGCTCTAAAGTCTTCAGGAACTGCATTGATGCATCCGCAATTTTCACATTCTACACTCGCAACCTTAATCCGAATTTTTCAGGATGTCGAAATCGGATTTTCGACTTCGACATCCCCGCACTTGATTTGACCTCCTTCGAGTGGACCTACGTGCTTCCCTATGCACGAATGAACTTTCCTTTTATCTTGCCCTCCATTTGTCTTAAAGATATGGGCAAAACAAAGTTGATTCGTGAGGCCACTTGTGAGGGTCATATCTCCTGCCGCTTGCGAGGAATGACAACAAGGAAACGTGGGATGTATTCACAATACTCCCGACGTAATTTAGGAAGCTTCATATGCCTTGCGTCTCCACACGTGCGCGCTAGTGTAATGGATCATGGTCAAGAGGGTAGAGTTTGCGTTACAACTCTTTGACCATGATATTGCGTGCGTTAAGATAACCTTCGAGTGTAGCGCGCGAGTGTTGATGTTGCATAGGAACTCTCCTTGAGTTCCTATGAACGATTGACACAAAGTTATGCCCTTGGAGGGGCATGACATATCGTGGGGGGAGCTACCTTTTTGGGCAATATGTGGTATGTGCCATGTGTTGTGTTGCGTGCCCACTTGGCGGGTCCATCGCTCCAAGCCAAACCCGCCAATGGACCTCATATTGCGCAAGCCCCTTCTCCATACTCCCCACAATCAATTGCAAGCCTAACCTTCGTGGAGGGAAGCTTGTGTGGCGATCCCAAAGCGATGCGTTGGGAGCAAGGTGTGTGTTTTGCAATTTTCCATATTTTCATGTGCCCACTTGGGAAGTAGCGCTCGTGACCTTTCAAAGCGCCCCAAGTGGAGCACATATGTGGAATCGAAGGTCATTGGTGTCAGGTCATTGTGTTTAGAAGGATTAGTTGATTGCACGATCCAAGCCGAGGATATTGTAATATAATTGTGCACCTTTCAAGGCACTTTTGTGTGTCTTTGTACCAATTTTGCCGTTTTTGGCCCGTCATGATGTCAAGTGGCGACCGTGTATCTCAACGTTGCGCTCAAGTGACATCATGACCCAAGTATGTTATGAGGGTACATACTTCGGTGCCCAACATATCTTGAACCCGGCGAATAACTCCTCGTGGACTTGGCATACCGTGGCCGCCATGTTGGCGATTTGGGACCATCCCAAATCATGGGCTCACTTGGCGACCCTGCCATTCCAAAAAAACCGGAGGAGTTGGGCGACGCCCAAAAGATATGTTGGACACATATGACTTGCTACCAATCCTATGGCACACTCCAGTCCAAGTCGGGCATGTGCCTCATTTGCCCCAACCATGAGTGTGCGCATTTTTGGCCATTTTGAGCAATTTTCCACTTTTGTTGCCCGACGTGCACTATGTTCAGCTCATCTGTGCACGCCGGACGCATGGACCAATGGACCATATATGACATGGGTGTTATGTATATTGGTCCCCATGGTTCACACACCACGTGGGCGAAGCGGAGCATCCTTCGTTAAGGTGCTAGCCCAAAGTGAGTGTGGACAATTTTGCCATTTTTGCATTTGTGGACCCAATTGGGATCGTCACCACGCCGAGTAGCATGGAGATCTTTGAGAGCCAAGGGCAAGGGAGTCTATGTTGGACTCCCGGTGGATCGTGTAGGGAATGGCGGATCCGGTCTCCAAGCCGGCGTGGAGATATACTATTGGGAGCACCCCCGAATTTTGGCTCATTTCGGCAGCCAAAATGACCCCCTTTTGGGACCCCAATTTCAACCCCCCGTGTGGTCAATTGGCGGCCCCATGTCTGCATGCCCACAGGGAGCCCGGACCTAATTTCAAGTTGTACACTCAGATATAAGTCCTAGGTCCTGCCTCCTACCCTGTGAGCCATTGGCCTTACCTTGGCCGGGCGAGCCACGCGTGGGAATGACGCCAATTTTGGTGATTTTGGCATCATGACCCCACTTGACTCATCCGTGTTGCCCTGATGCCGGAACCTCAGAAGGAACCAGGTTGGGTGAGGGCTTCAGGGAGTTCGTACTCGAAGGGCATAGGGTCAGTTGCCTCGTCCCTACCTCTGGCGGGTCCGGACGAGGGGTCAATTTTGGAGATTTTTGAGCTAATTCCAGTTTGGGCTGAAACAGCCCATTTTCAGCTACCAACTCCTAGGGGAGAATGGCGGGGCCATATCTCTGGCTCAGAGGGGAGTTGGGACCTGCCGTTAGGGGAGCATAGGGAGCTACTGTTGGTTGGCTGTGGACCTACTGGGTTCAGAGGAACTCGCCTGTGGCTGGGCGGGACACCCCCCCTATTGGCAGGGTTTCAGGGTCCGGACTGAGCAGGGCATGGGTTGTGTTTGAGCCCCCACCCCCACCAGCCACTGAGAGGGTCGGACCTGGGATTGGGATACGAGTTAGGACTCAGTGTCTATTGTCCTGTGATGCCCTTACCCCAGTCCAGTCTTCACCCCATGTGTACATATCCTGATGTGTTGCTGTACATACTTTCGTTCCCTTGTTGCAGAGTGGCAAGGATCCTGAAACGCTTTGTCACATGACACGAGCGTATTGATGCCCTTGTGAGCGTAGTGCCTTGCCTGCCTGCTCACCTGTGCGTGTCACCGCAGCGTCCCGTGGCCGGCCCCCCACGGGAACGCGTCAAAAGCGTTTCACCGCCGCGGGGTTACCCAGCCCTCGCGTGCCACTCGGGGCCACCAACCCCGAGCAGCGCGGCGCAGCCCGCAGCCCGCAGCGCAGCGCAGCGGCTCGCAGCGCAGCGCAGCGGCTCGCAGCGCCACCCAGCGACAGCGCCGAGTTCGTCACGGAGCCAGCAGCGCCGTCCAGAGCATCGCCCTGACCGCGCCGCGACCGTGAAGGAAGTGGACCGACCAGGACTCCTGCATCAGCGAGTCCCATCGGCCGACCAGCAAGGCCGCGTCAACCACCTCCACAACCACCGGCTGACCAGCACCAGCCGCACTCCCAGCCCAGTGCTGCAGCACCCGCCTCAACAACCACCACCAGTTCGTTGAGTGGAACGAGTGCACACCAAGGACCTCAAGACCAACTACGCCCCCGCTGCCATGGTAAACTGGCAAGAAGCGGGTAAGACGTGGCCGCGGCCCCACCCCCATGCAGCGCACCTACTGCGTGGGTTGGTTTGGGACCAGCACTACCGCCACACCCACCCCCAGTGCGAAGGCGGCATGCCCCGGAGCTTCGAGCTCCGCACGGACATGGCCCCCGACCGCCTGCAGGCCGTGGAGGACTGGCTGCGGGCGGAAGGGTTTGCCTTCCGCTTCCAGCAGAGGCGCTGGAGGACCTGGACCCGGCCGGACAGGCCCGGCGAAGGGCTGCGCCCCGACGGGATTGAGGAGGACGAGGACTCCAACGCCTATCCGTCGGACGCCACGATCAATGTCTCCATGTGGGACATGATCGAAAAGAACTTCCCGGAACCGGGGAGCGAGCGCAGGCTGCAGGGCAGTAGCAGCGCGTCTCTGGGGAAGGAGAAGCGGTGCGCCGGGGACAGGAAGCGGGACCGGAAGTGGCGGCAGTACCAGGAGTCCCTGGCTGCCGAAGCCGCCCAAGGCGCCAAGGGCGGAACCCCAGCCCCCAGTCCCCAACGGGCCAATGGCGGTCACCACCCCGGCTCCACCACCCTTGGCGACTACATCCAAGTCGCCAAGCAGACCAAGGCCGAGCCCCGTCCGCTGCTCCTGAGGCCCCAGCAGGCCCCAGCAGGCCCCAGCAGCGACGTGGAGTTGGCCCACCGCGGGAGGATGCCGGACGATCAGGCCAGCTCCAGCAGCAGCGCCGCTCCCGCCCAAAGGGACGTGGCGCCGGCCTGTGAGCGCGCCTGTGGGGTGCCCTGCAACCTTCGGGTTGCCCGGCAACGGGCCACGCAGCAGAACGCTGCCGTGGAGGGCGCCGTCGGCATCGCCCATGAGGAGGCCACCGAGTCAGGCAGAGGCATGGGCTACCACGCCTCGAAAGTGGCAGCCATCGTGGCCGGTCTCACGGCTGCGGCCGCCCATGAGGCAGTGGCTGCCCGGATCAGGGCTACCGACGAGGAAGCCCGCCGGACGCAGGAGGCCATTGCCTGCAAGGAGGCCGAGGTGAGGGCGCTGGAGGAGGCGCTTGCCCAAGAGAGGGCAAAGAAGGAGGCGGAGGAAAGGGCCCATGCCGAAGCGACGGCTAAGGCCCAGGCGGACGCCGCCAAGAAGGACGCCATCGAGGCCGCGCGACGGAAGGTCGCTGAGGAGAAGGCCAAGACGGAGGCGGAGCTGGCGACGTTGGAAGCGGAGAAGGGTCGGCTGCAGCGGGCCCGGGAAGCCGAAGCGGCTCGTGCCCGGGAGGAAGCCGAAGCGCGAGCTGCTGCAGCCACGGCCGCCGCAATGGAGGAGGCAGAGGCCAAACTCCGCCGCGAGACTATTCCGGGAGGATCACGAGTGGAGACCCTTCGAAAGCTTTTCGAAGGGGACGCCTCCTCCAAGATGGCGCTGGTCGAGGCCGACACGGGCAGCAGTGGGAGCAGTGGCCCCACCGCCCACCGACGGAGGAAGGGTAAGGGGAAGACCCCCGAGAGGCCACGGAGCCCAGCGGGCGGACACCCCCACGACAGTGACCCCTTCTTCACCGCCAGCGACGGTCCAGCGACAGGGGATGAACGAGGCCGCCGACATCGCCAAGTGGTGGCTTGGACGGGCGGAGGAGGCGGAGACGTCCCCATGGAGCCGGAAGGTGAGGATGAGGATCTCCCTCCTCCCTAGCGGAGCTCGGAGTCTTCCGAGACCGAGACGCCCAGGTGGGGCGACATGGACGAGGATGACGACATGGACTTCGGCATCACCAGGAAGCGCCCATCCTCGGACCCACCGAGGCGACCCGGCGGAGACCCACCGGGACCCCATGGCGAAGGACCATCAGGACCCCCTGGAGGACGCCCACCAAGTGGACCCCCTGGAGGCGGACCACCGGGCGGGGGAGGACCCCCTGGACCGGGCGGACCCGGCGGAGGCCCTCCTGGAGGACCCCCTGGGGACGCCGACGACCCACCAGGGAACGGCGACCCGGATACCACCTGGCGGTGGATTGTCTACCTCCGCAGGAGGGTCCAGTTCCTCGAGCGCGAGGTAGACACGGGCAAGGGCGAGATGAAGCGCATCGCCAGGGTCGCCGCGCGCGCGCAGAAAGAGCTGGACATCGCCAGGGCCGAGACCAGGTCGCTGAACACGGTTATCAGCGGCCTGCAGCAGAGGCTGGACGTGCTGGAAGCCCGTGGGAGCGTCGGCAGCGACCACCCACCCCTGGAGTCTGGCTCGTCGGACGACGGCTGGGGACCCGGACCAGGTCCAGGCAGACCCCACGCCCCCGGCGGAGCCCCCAGGAGTCGCCCCAGCGCCAGTGCCCCCTCTCTCACCGCCCCCTCTCACCGCAGCGCGGGCCGCCGCAACGAGCGCGTGCCGCCCGGCAGTGGCAGTGAGGATTGGCGTGATGAGTGGCTCAGCGCGGAGTGCCGCAACCGCCGTGCTCCACCGCGGACACCGGTACGCCCCCGACGCCCCGCACCAGCCCCGGAGCCAATCCCCATCGCTGGTGGACGTTATGGTGGACTCAGGGACGAGGTCCCCAGAGGAAACGTCGAGTGGGATGTCGGTGAAGGTGAGGGGCTGGACCTGGACCTGGAGGAGTTCGACATCAGCCCGCCGCGTGGTGTACGATGGGAGGCCGCTGAACGCAGCCGCCGGCGCCGTGATGAGGAGGCATACATGGAAGGAGTACGGCGTGAACATCTGGGTTCAGCGTACATGGAGGAACCGCGGCGTAGCCACAGGGATTCCATGGAGGAGATGGACGTGGCGGCCGTGGGAGTCCGTGGGAGAGGCCGATGGGAACCTCGGTCGACCTCGCGGCCGGCGTTCATGGTCTCTAAGGCCGCGGATGCCGCCGTGTGGGAAGACTTGAAGGACAACAAGCCCCCCATGTACGACGGCAACCCCCTCAACCTCGACCGCTTCTTGGAGAAGCTGGACGATTGGGGGGTAACCGTTACTGAGGACTTGCATCCCGCTGATGCGGAGAAGTATGTCTTCAGACGGTTCAGGTACCGCCTGCCGGAAGTGCTCGGAGAGCTATACTTCGTGGCGACCAAGGAGGGGAAAATCAAGACCCTCAAGGAAGCCAAGAAGTGGCTCAACGAGCAGGAGCGGGTGGACGCTCCGCAGGTGGCTGCCAAGCGGTGGAAGTCCATCAAGCTTGAGCATGATGGACGGGAGATCCGCCTACGGGACTGGCGTGACTTCCGAGGGAAATACACCCTCTTCCGCCGCAACGTGGAGGATTGGAACGAGGGTGACGAGCAGGGGCGCCTGCTCTCCATGCCGCCGGAAGCATGGATCAAGAGGGTCACCAAGGAGGAATCCAAGAGGGCCAAGTCCTACCACACGGTCAAGATGATGCTCCCCAAAGAGTATCATACGAACGTGGTGGCTTGGACGAGGAAGAACGTGGCCCGGGATGTCAAACGGCACTCCCTGCGGAACGCTCTCCTCATCACCGTCTCGGGCGATTGGAGAAGACCGCGATGTGGCGCCTTGACGAGTGTGAGTTAGGCGGCCAGACCATCCGTCTGCAGGCCATCCAGGCGCGGATGACCTGCGACGAGATCCTGGAGTGGGTTGGAGAGGAGGTGCTCAAGGAGTACCGGAACCTCCACCACACCCGCGGGTTGAGGCCCGGCGATCGCGACGTCAACTACGTTGGCGAGGGACTTGGCGGGGAACCTGCCATGGACCCAGCGGGAGTCGACGGCGATGAGACTCTCGTCGACGATGACGACGATGATGAGCCCGCCGAGGTGGCCGTTTGTGCTTTCATGGCCAAGAACCTGAGCGCGGGGAGCAAACCGGGAAACTGGAAGCCCCTGCAGCAGGGTTGGAGGAAGCAGGAGAAGAGGGACCCTCGCCGCATTGGCGACCCTCCGCTGTCCTTTGGGGAGTTCATACGAGCTCACCCTCAGGGCTGTTTCGTGTGTTATGGGAGGAAGCGAGGCTTCAACCATGACCACCGAACATGCCCCGTCCACAAGGCCGACACGGAGGCTTACAAGAAGGCGCACGGCTCGAAGAAGCGTGCGCCCGCGGGTATCCGGGAAGCCAAAGTGGAGGTCGACAAGGACGAGCTGGCCAAGCTGATGTCGTCGTTGGGGACCGAGTTGGCCAAGGAGATCCAGGAGATCAAGCGGAACTGGGTCCCCAGGTCGGACAACAAGAACAAGGAGAACAACCAGAACGACCAGAACAAGGACAAGAACAAGACGACTAGAAAGGAAAGAAGGGAAAGGAAGAAGGGCGTCAACGAGGTTGATGCCGAGGAGACCTCCCCTACTTCCACAACCGACGCCCCCTAGCGGAGCCCCTGCAGCCAAGGGCCCCAGCTAGGGCGGTCGCAGGATGGTGACGTGGGAAGCGCCGAACCATCCCAGTCGGGAGTCGATAAGCACAAAGGGACTGCCGCGGGCGGAAGGCCCGGTCCGGCACCCAGTCGCGGAGGCGGGGTGACGGCAAGTGAAGGCACGAACCCTTGCACCCGTCCGTCCTTCGCGACCAAGAATGTGTTTGATGTACTTCAAGATCTATCCGAGAGTATCGGAGGATCACCCGGACCGCAGCTGGATGCTGCAGATGGGCAGCCTGAGCCCATTGTCCACGACCTGCACCAGTCGCTTGTTGAGCTTCTGGAACGGCCGGAGATCCTGAGTTTGCACGCCGTGCGCCGTGTCGGTTGCGAGCGGCACTTGCATCTTAAGGTCCGTGCCTTATGCGGGGAAGTGGAAAAGGTTTTCGACGTGTTGGTCGACACGGGAGCTCAAGTCAGCTTGGTCAAGGCTGGCCTACTTCCACCAGAGTGTCTGACCGACAGTCGGAAACCTGTCAGGCTGAAGGTGGCGAACGGCCAGTACAAGCGTTTGGGGGGAGGGCAACCTCCAAGCCTCCCTTGGCATGCGCAACCCCAAACCCATGAAATCCAAGACGCGAACTCGAATTTGGGTATCTCGGAAGTTTTCTGGAATCCTTGCCTCGGCCATGACACAATCTGGCGTCCTGGGCAAGAGATGAAGGTATATGTAGACAATAATAAACATGTAGACAAGTATTATGTATATGTAACAATTCTATACCATAAAATAGCATAAAAAAAGGAAACGATATGAAGGCGGCGGCGTCGCCGCCATCAGGAAATCTGACGGCTACGAGGCGTCGCCATCAGGATTTCCACTGAGATCCTGCCCAAAACTGGGCCAAACAGTGGTTTTTGGGCGAAGAACAATGAAATATAGTGATTTTTGAGTCAAAAACACTCATTTCACGCGTCTCCCCCCAACGCGTCGCGTAGCCGACACGACGCGTTTCTGCGCCAATTCAAACTACATATGAAAGGGCCCACTGTTGGGCCACATCATGGGCGTCTGGGCGATTCCTGGAATTGCCTCAGCATTTTTCGAAAAATGCGTGAACGTGCCACTTTTCGCAAGATTGGACCTTCACGGAACGCCGCGAAAAGGGTCACGCTATAATCTTTTATTTCTAAAAACGATAAAACAATAATAAAATTGCCTAAAATCTTTAGAAATCGAGAAATAAATCCTCGATCTGGGGCTGCGTCGCGCAGGCGACGACTGTCGTCGCCAGCCCAAAAAAGACGTAAAATGACGATTGCTGGGGTATTTTACAGAAATGCCACAGAAATCAGGATGCCGTAGCATCAACAGGAAAATTCCTGATCTGGCCTGGCGAAGAGCGCCACAGGCTGGGCAGCGGGTATGGCTGAAGCACCCCATACCACTTCACCCCCCTCCTTAGAAGCCTTGCCTATATCCAAAGGAAGGCAAGGCCAAGGAGGCGCTCTGACCCCTGCACTGCCCTGGTTTCACAACTGATTCAGCAGAACAGTGGGGGGGGGGGGGGGCTTCGTAAGTAATTTACATGCCACATACATGTAAAAAAATTTTTTTTTTCTTTTTTGATCTTGATATATTCATAGGGCAATTGCCCCACAGGCGACCACACTGGTCCCTGGCACTCCTTGTGGCCTGTAGTTACATGAACAGAGGCGCTGCAGGGCCTTCCGCCCTGACTGATGGCGCTTAGGCGCACATATGGGCCCTTTTTCTCCATGGGCATGGAAACATAGTAATTCAATAAATTCAGAAAAGACTATTTAGGGTCAAACCCAAGGCAACGACTTCCTCGCGCCTGAATTTAGGGCCATTTCCTGCCCAAGGCAACCCGTGCCAGTTTAGGGTCGATTCCCAACCCAGGGCGACGAATTAACGCGCCTAATTTGGGGGATTTAGGGTCATTTCCTACCAAAGGCGCCCCACGCCTACTTAGGGTGGGACCTCCGGAGGGTCAACCAACCCAAGGCGACGAATTAACGCGCCTGCTTGTGCGGTTCGGTACCTGGCGTCGTCGTCGCTGTGGTCGTGGCCCAGACGACGGTATAGACTTGGGGGCTCCATAGGGTCCATGGGGAAGCCATGGTCTTATCCATCGTAGGAGTCAAGGAATTCCTCCTTCATCATGTCGATGCCCTGGACCTTAGCTCCTGCAGTTTCCCAGCGAACAGCGATCAGCGATCCGCGTACTCCTGCAGTCTGGGCGTCGTCGCCGTCCGCAGGCTGTCACACGCCCTTGGTGGCCTTGGCGTCGGCAGAAAACTTTTGAAGCGTTTGGGGGGAGGGCAACCTCCAAGCCTCCCTTGGCATGCGCAACCCCAAACCCATGAAATCCAAGACGCGAACTCGAATTTGGGTATCTCCAAAGTTTTCTGGAATCCTTGCCTCGGCCATGACACAATCTGGCGTCTTGGGCAAGAGATGAAGGTATATGTAGACAATAATAAACATGTAGACAAGTATTATGTATATGTAACAATTCTATACTATAAAATAGCATAAAAAAAAGGACGAAATGAAGGCGGCGGCGTCGCCGCCATCAGGAAATCTGACGGCTACGAGGCGTCGCCCTCAGGATCTCCACTGAGATTCTGCCCAAACTGGGCCAAACAGTGGTTTTTGGGCGAGAAACAATGAAATATAGTGATTTTTGAGTCAAAAACACTCATTTCACGCGTCTGCCCCCCAACGCGCCGCGTAGCCGACACGACGCGTTTCTGCGCCAATTCAAACTACATATGAAAGGGCCCACTGTTGGGCCACACCATGGGCGTCTGGGAGATTCCTGGAATCGCCTCAGCATTTTTTGAAAAATGCGTGAACGTGCCACTTTTCGCAAAAATGGACCTTCACGGAACGCCGCGAAAAGGGTCACGCTATAATCTTTTATTTCTAAAAACGATGAAACAATAAAGAATTGCCTAAAATCTTTAGAAATCGAGAAATAAATCCTCGATCTGGGGCTGCGTCGCGCAGGCGACGACTGTCGTCGCCAGCCCAAAAAAGACGTAAAATGACGATTTCTGGGGTATTTTACAGAAATCCCACAGAAATCAGGATGCCGTAGCATCAACAGGAAAATTCCTGATCTGGCCTGGCGAAGAGCGCCACAGGCTGGGCAGCGGGTATGGGTGAAGCACCCCATACCGCTTCAATGGTGGGAGGCACGAAGGAAGCGGCCATCGGGCTGCAGTTCGTGAACCATCGTGAGCTGAGCTGCCCAGACCTCGGCAAGGAAATCCTCCTGCAGGGTCGCTTCTACGAGGCTGAGATGGACTGGGACATGATCGTTGGGTACGACTTCATGATGGAGACGGACTCCGGCGTTCTCCCGGCCCAGGCCTCCATGACCCTGTACCAGGACGACCAGCTCTCGTGGCTTTCGTCACCTGAGCACCATGTGGAATGCCAATGGATCCACCCCGAACGCAATCAGCTCAAAGTGGCCGCGCTGGACACTGAGCCCGCTGGGCCAGCAAACCAGGAGTACGGCGTAATGCCGGAAGTGGCGAACCGAGTGGTCGCGGACCTGGGAGCGTCGGATCTGGCCCTGGATGCGTTTTCTTCAGGAACCTCCGCCCATCTGCGGGTGTGTGAGAAGTACTGGAGCGCACAGGACTCCGCGTGGAAGAAGCACTGGGGTCCGCATCAGGGCTTGATGTGGATCCATTGCCCCCGTTGGGACATTCCAAGAGCGATAGCGAAGATTCGCAAGGACCGCCCCAAGGCAGTGCTGGTTGTTCCTATGGGATGCACCGAAGAGGAAAGTACCCGACATTGGGTAGCCTCATTGACCAACATGACCTTGAACAACGTCGTCCTACCGGCTGGAGAGAGTGTCTATCAGGACGCTAAGGGACAGCCCATGCCACCCCAGAGATGGCCAACAGAATTCCACTATGTGGATGGGGGCCTTGATCAGGCCGACGCCACGGACTTCGTGTGTGTCAACCGCATCATAGCGGAGCCATGGCGGCAATGCTTTGCGGTTCCCCCTGTTGACATCGAAGAATCGGAATCGGAAGACCCCCTCACTGAAGAGGAGTGGGATCTGGTTCAGGGGTATATGGATCAGCCCTTTCACGACTGGGGAAACCAGCGTGAGGGCAAAGGCCACGACAAAGACTGGTGGGAAGTGGACTCAATCGTCTCCGGTTCCTATGAAGGGAACACCTTCGTTCAGAAGGTGCTGGATCACATGTCCAGCCAGAACGAGCCGCCTGGCGGTAACCCACCCACCTACGGCGATCTGTTCCGAGGCAAGACCAGAGATGGCCCTTTGGGCCACCTGGGAAGACCACCTGAGCCGAAACCGAGCGGGGTCGCTACCCCTCAAGTAAGCTCCGTGGTTCAAGTGCCCGGAAAAGCCAAGGCGGTGTCCGATGAGTGCCCCAAGATCCAGGCGTTGAGGGCCAGGCTGAAGCAGAAGTATGGTGATACCCTCTTCAGCGGTAAGCCTGTGTTTCCCCCACCGGTGCGTGGACCGTATGGCGAGGCCAAGATACGACTGAAGCAGGACCCCCGTGTGTATCGCCACCGGGAGTTTGCCCTGAGGGGCGAGAGGAAGGATGCCATGGAGAAGATCCTCCGTGACTTCATCCAGAGAGGCTGGCTTGAGCCGTGCCACTCCAAGTGGGCCTCTCCGTGCTTCGTCGTCCCCAAGAAGGTGGCCGGTGAGTGGCGGCTCGTGGTCGACTACCGCGGCCTGAACGCCCAAACGCAGCATGATAGCTATACGCTTCCCCTCATTGAGGACATGCTGCAAAAACAACACCGGCGGAGAATCTTCACGGTGATTGACCTGAAACATGGTTATCATCAGATGCCTCTCGCCGAGGAGTCCCGTGCCTGCACAGCCATGAGCACCCCACTTCGACCTCTGCAGTGGAAGGTGATGCCCATGGGCGTTACCAACGGCAATGCGGCTTTTCAGCGGATGCTGGAGAACCTGCTTGAGCCGGTGCGTGACTGTGCGGACCCCTTTGTGGACGACGTGATCATCGCGTCCGGGGACCCCAGTATGAGCTACGAGGAGCTCCTGGGGGCACATGAAAGGGACGTCACTCGAGTGCTGGACCTTCTGGTTCGGCACAAACTCACGGGCAGCAGTGACAAGGCCACCATTGCGGTAAGCGAGGTGGTCTTCGCTGGCCACGTAGTCGGGAACGGGCAGCGAAAGCCCATACCTGGCAAGGTGGCTGCGATTGAGCACTGGGAAAAGCCCAAGACGGTCTCTGAGCTACGGGCGTATCTGGGGTTCTGCAACTACTACTCGGGGTATATCAAGATGTATGCCGAGTATGCAGCCCCCATGACGACCATGCTCAAGGGCAACCGAGAGGAGACCAAGAAGGGGTCGAAGAAGGCTCTTGTCTGGGATGCTGATTCCGACCGTGCCTTTGAGGGGATGAAGCAGGCGCTGCTATCCGCAGTGGGTCTGCACCTCGTGGATCCCGACCGAGGGTTCGTCCTGCGCACCGACGCTTCCGACTACGCCGTTGGCGCAGTGTTGGAGCAAGTGCTTGACGACGGGAGGCACGTGACCGTGGCCTTCTGGAGCCGAGTCCTGGCGGAAGGCCAGAGACGGACGTGGACGCCCCGTGAAAAGGAGGCATATGCCATCGTCATGGCTCTCAGGAAATGGGCTGGGTACATAGCGCTCCATCCCGTCACCGTCTGCACCGACCATCAGAGTCTGCAGTCGTGGCACAAGGAGCACGTGGACACCCCCTCAGGTCCCGCCTCCCGACGGGCAAGATGGCACGAGACCTTGGCCAAGTTCGATCTCACGGTTGTGTATATTCCTGGAAAGGATAACACCGCGGCGGACTGTCTCAGCAGGTGGGCCTATCCCGCCAGCAAGGGCATGACGGATATCTCTGCCCATGGCGATGAGGCTGAGACCGCTGAAGCCAAGAGGATCATCGAGATGGAGCGCTTGATGGAGGAGGAGGGTGTAAAATGCTTCGTCGTCATGGCTGCGGATGCCCCGCTCGGAAAGAGGGTGAGCAGAGCGGTCAGTGTACTCGCCCCTGAGGGAGCTGAGTCCGACAAGCACCTCTTCCCGGAGTCTTGCCTCCAGGACGACTGGACCGACGACTACGCCAAGTCTGAGGCCTTTGCGGCTGAGTATAGGGCTGTGACCGACCCTGACAACGGGCAGAAGTGGCCAAAGGGGCTGACTGAGGAAGATGGCAAGCTCTACCGGAATGGTAAGCTGCTAGTACCGGAGTCCCGGGTGCTCGAGCTTTGTGAAGCTTGGCACCACCACATGCTGCACCCAGGGGTCAAGAAGCAAGCCCTTGACATGCAGCGTCGGTTCGAGATCGACCATATCGTTCTCTACACCGCCATCAACAAGGTCAGGAAGGGTTGCTCGGTCTGTCAGGCCTGCAATCCCGACAACCGGAACGTCAAGGGGGAAGCCCAATGGACCCCGGTTCCTGACCAGCCCATGGAGAGCGTGACCATGGACGTCTTCTCCATGCCCGAAGTGCACATTGGCAAGGAGACCTTTGACTGTGTGGTTCTTTGCGTGGATCGCCACAGTGGCTACGTAGTAGCCGTTCCGGCACGCAAAAAGGGGTTGCTTGCCAAGGAAGTGGCAGTCATGATGATTCGTCATTGGCTTACCGTCTTTGACATCCCCCGCACCATTTGCAGTGACCGAGGGCCCCAGTTTACTGGTGGCTGGTTCAAGGCTATGTGTTCCCTCATGGGAATACGCCATGCCAAGAGCGTCGCCTATCTCAGCCGGTCTAACGGTCGTGCTGAAGTGGCTGGACGGCAGCTGTTCGAGAAGCTGCACAAGATCCATATCACCAATCCACGTCGGAACTGGTTTGAGGAGATGTGGCCTGCTCTGAAGGCCCATCATGACACCCCCACACCAGGTGGTTTGTCCCCTCACCAGATTCTGTTCGGCAGGAACCCCCTGGGTAGGGGACTTCCCTTGTCTGGTGATGGCATGGCCATGGACGCCAAGGAGTTCTTCGCGCGACAAGAGCAAACGGCGCGGGACATCCGCCAGCAACTCGAGAAGGAGCATGCTGAGCGTCAGAAGTTCGCCCCGAGCTCGACAGCGCAGAAGTTCAGGGTCGGAGACCCGGGGTGGGTGATCAGACCCCGCCCCATGGGCACCCACCGCACCAAGACCTGGTTCACACCCGGCGAGGTGGTCCGCAGGATTGGTGAGGACACCTACCGCATCAAGGTGGGTCACGGACAGTCCCGGGAGCGCCACGAGAGTCAGCTCCGTGTGCGGGAGCCCGACCTCCGTGGCCAACATGTGTCCCTGAGCTACGCCGCACATGAGGCTGACTCGGACAACGATTATGCGGAGCAGGACGACTATACAGTCGAGAAGATCCTGGCTCAGCGTCCGAAAGCCTCGGCACCCGGAGGTCTGGAGTTCAAGGTTCGTTGGCGAGGCTATGGGCCGTCCCACGATACCTGGGAACCCGTCTCCTCGTTCGTGCCGCGGGTCAATACTCCCTTCATGGAGTACATCCGCAAGCACAAGACCAAGATCCACGTTTCGGACTTGGCAGCACTCACCCGGGCGATTGCAGCCAGGGGTGCCTGATCAGCGCCCTGAGCTCCCCCCTGATGCATTTTGAGCGCCTGTGAGGTCGACGGATCGTCCCTTACTCGCTTGCTCCCTCCCATCTTTCGGTGACCTGCCATCAGAGTGGCCATATACCCCCCCCTGCTGAATCCAGAGGAGGATGGCCCCTCTCTTCTTCTATTCGTCACTCCCCCCCCTGATGAATCCTTGGGAAACCGGGTAGGGCGATTGACCTTCATATTTCTGAGCTCTTGGGGCCTTGAAGCCCATACGACGTTGCGCAACGGATGCCGCTGTCATCGGCATTGCGATTTTTGAGTGTGTGGTCTGGTTCCATGGCACTTGCGGAATCCAGACCAGTCGATGTGTGTCTCGAGACTATATATGGCCTGAACTCAGGCATTTTCCTGTCCACCCTCCTGCATACGCCTTATCCTGACCGTGGCGTGGTTTAGCGCTCTGTCCAGAGTGTGTTTACACGCCTATTTACCCCGCTTATTGCTTGTTTTTCTGTTCCACAGGATATGTGCATTGTATGTTGCGATTGTCAGCCCATCACCGACGGATGGACTGTCTTTTCCCCCTTGTGGGAATGCGAATCGGATTACAGGGGCGCCCTGAGTCGCCGTTTACATGTTCTTACATATGGTCCAGCCTGGACCAGTACCTCAGTACATATTCTTCTGTTTGAGTGCCCGTGATACCGTGTGCCCTATTCGCTGTGATGTGTGGAGATCCTGATGGCGCCAGGCGGGAAGCCCAGTTGCCTGACTACACTCCCAGCGGTCCGCCACTGTCAGTCCCAGTGTGAGCCTACCGATTCGCAAGGGCAGTTGCAGTCAGATGGCGGCCTCCGGTGCTCCTGACCTCGGTCAGTCTGCCTGGGAAACTGGTGGTTTGAGGAGTCGACACCTCCGCCCACACGGCATGAGGACTCCCTCATGTATGGCCTTCGTGGTAATAGGGCGAGGGAAAAGACGGCCTTGATGCCCGATCCCTTAAGGAGGAGCTCGTTCGGCTGTACTACTCTGGACTCGCGTCGTATGGATATGGACATGGTGCGCCCGAGGAAGGACCCGTGGGGACTCTCCCAAGTCGGCGGGCCTTGGGAAGCTTGGGGTAGCCTGATGGATCTTTGTGGTCGCTCTCGACCTGTGTGACCACCTCGGTCGTCGTGTGTCGCCTATGTTGGCCGTGTATGCCACTGCCACTGTGGTGGTGACCGTAGCAGCCGGCACCCGGTGCGCCTGGTATGGGTTAACGGGTCCTTTGGATGCCGAACAATCGCCGCCAGGACCCGGGACTTGATACTTGATACTATACATGTGCTACGAGCTTTTACAGCATCATACCTATCCTACTGTGGGATTTGGGCAGCCTCACCTGAGTCAGCCTGAAGTGGAGGAGTGACACCCCCCCTTCAGGGGATGGTCCTGGGTACCCGCTGCCATGCATGGGTGTTATCGAGCCCCCCCCAGGGTTTGCTCTAAGGAGGGGGGTGAAGCGGTACCAAGAACCCCATGGCTAGGTTAGGGCATACAACCGGTCTCCGGTCCACTAACCCCATGTACGGAAGGGAAGACCGGTCTCCGGTCCACTAACCCCATGTACGGAAGGCGCCCGTTGACGCCCGGTGCAAGCCTGGCGGGAGCGTGTTCCGTGCCGTAAAGCCCCGCATCGGCAACCGATGCACCGCCAGCGGGGATTTATATATCAGAACATCAGGAATCAACAGGGTTTTATTTTCATATTGTTTCCGTCAATTTTTACCCTTCCGTTCTGATACTCACTGTTTTGGCAGCTGGCGGTTAGCTCGCGACTTTAGCGTAACCGCCAGTTTAACTGTTATTAATGGAAATTTTAACGCTATCCGTGACGAAGGCTCTAAAGTCTTCAGGAACTGCATTGATGCATCCGCAATTTTCACATTCTACACTCGCAACCTTAATCCGGGTTTTTCAGGATGTCGAAATCGGATTTTCGACTTCGACATCCCCGCACTTGATTTGACCTCCTTCGAGTGGACCTACGTGCTTCCCTATGCACGAATCAACTTTCCTTTTATCTTGCCCTCCATTGGTCTTAAAGATATGGGCAAAACAAAGTTGATTCGTGAGGCCACTTGTGAGGGTCATATCTCGTGCCGCTTGCGAGGAATGACAATAAGAAAACGTGGGATGTACTCGGCATACTCCCGACGTAATTTAGAAAGCTTCATATGCCTTGCGTCTCCACACGTGCGCGCTAGTGTAATGGATCATGGTCAAGAGGGTAGAGTTTGCGTTATAACTCTTTGACCATGATATTGCGTGCGTTAAGATAACCTTCGAGTGTAGCGCGCGAGTGTTGGTGTTGCATAGGAACTCTCCTTGAGTTCCTATGAACGATTGACACAAAGTTATGCCCTTGGAGGGGCATGACATATCGTGGGGGGAGCTATCTTTTTGGGCAATATGTGGTATGTGCCATGTGTTGTGTTGCGTGCCCATTTGGCAGGTCCATCGCTCCAAGCCAAACCCGCCAATGGACCTCATATTGCGCAAGCCCCTTCTCCATACTCCCCACGATCAATTGCAAGCCTAACCTTCGTGGAGGCAAGCTTGTGTGGCGATCCCAAAGCGATGCGTTGGGAGCAAGGTGTGTGTTTTGCAATTTTCCATATTTTCATGTGCCCACTTGGGAAGTAGCGCTCGTGACCTTTCAAAGCGCCCCAAGTGGAGCACATATGTGGAATCGAAGGTCATTGGTGTCAAGTCATTGTGTTTAGAAGGATTAGTTGATTGCACGATCCAAGCCGAGGATATTATAATATAATTGTGCACCTTTCAAGGCACTTTTGTGTGTCTTTGTACCAATTTTGCTGTTTTTGGCCCGTCATGTTGTCAAGTGGCGACCGTGTATCTCAACGTTGCGCTCAAGTGACATCATGACCCAAGTATGTTATGAGGGTACATACTTCGGTGCCCAACATATCTTGGACCCGGCGAATAACTCCTCGTGGACTTGGCATACCCTGGCCGCCATGTTGGCGATTTGGGACCATCCCAAATCATGGGCTCACTTGGCGACCCTGCCATTCCCAAAACCGGAGGAGTTGGGCGACGCCCAAAAGATATGTTGGACACATATGACTTGATACCAATCCTATGGCACACTCCGGTCCAAGTCGGGCATGTGCCTCATTTGCCCCAACCATGATTGTGCGCATTTTTGGCCATTTTGAGCAATTTTCCACTTTTGTTGCCCGCCGTGCACTATGTTCAGCTCATCCGTGCACGCCGGACGCATGCAGCAATGGACCATATATGACATGGGTGTTATGTATATTGGTCCCCATGGTTCACACACCACGTGGGCGAAGCGGAGCATCCTTCGTTAAGGTGCTAGCCCAAAGTGAGTGTGGAGAATTTTGCCATTTTTGCATTTGTGGACCCAATTGGGATCGTCACCACGCCAAGTAGCATGGAGATCTTTGAGAGCCAAAGGCAAGGGAGTCTATGTTAGACTCCCGGTGGATCGCTTAGGGAATGGCGGATCCGGTCTCCAAGCCGGCGTCGAGATATACTATTGGGAGCACCCCCGAATTTTGGCTCATTTCGGCAGCCAAAATGACCCCCTTTTGGGACCCCAATTTCAACCCCCCGTGTGGGCAATTGGCGGCCCCATGTCTCCATGCCCACAGGGAGCCCGGACCTAATTCCAAGTTGTACACTCAAATATAAGTCCTAGGTCCTGCCTCCTACCCTGTGAGCCATTGGCCTTACCTTGGCCGGGCGAGCCACGCGTGGGAATGACGCCGATTTTGGTGATTTTGGCATCATGACCCCACTTGACTCATCCGTGTTGCCCTGATGCCGGAAACCTCAGAAGGAACCAGGTTGGGTGAGGGCTTCAGGGAGTTCGTACTCGAAGGGCATAGGGTCAGTTGCCTCGTCCCTACCTCTGGCGGGTCCGGACGAGGGGTCAATTTTGGAAATTTTTGAGCTAATTCCAGTTTGGGCTGAAACAGGCCATTTTCAGCTACCAACTCCTAGGGGAGAATGGCGGGGCCATATCTCTGGCACAGAGAGGAGTTGGGACCCGCCGTTGAGGGAGCATGCGGAGCTACTGTCGGTTGGCCTTGGAGTCACTTGGTTTCCAGGAACTCGCCTGTGGCTGGGCGGGACACCCCCCCTATTGGCAGGGTTTCAGGGTCCGGACTGAGCAGGGCATGGGTTGTGTTTGAGCCCCCACCCCCACCAGCCACTGAGTGGGTCGGACCTGGGATTGGGATACGAGTTAGGACTGAGTGTCTATTGTCCTGTGATGCCCTTACCCCAGTCCAGTCTTAACCCCATGTGTACATATCCTGATGTGTTGCTGTACATACTTTCGTTCCCTTATTGCAGAGTGGCAAGGATCCTGAAACGCTTCGTCACATGACACGAGCGTATTGATGCCCTTGTGAGCGCAGTGCCTTGCCTGCCTGCTCACCTGTGCGTGTCACCGCAGCGTCCCGTGGCCGGCCCCCCACGGGAACGCGTCAGTAGACTTAGTCTAGCGCTATGGAGCTCACCATTGGGACATGGGCAAAGCCATTGCCAGGTATGACTCCACATATCTTCCTACAAACGGAGATATATAACATGGGCGTGAGCATAGCGAAGCACATACCATCCATATAACACATACCCTTAAAAGTGGCTCCCACCATGGTATGCCATGCCCCTCCATGGACATAACTTCACGTTAAAAATACGTAGGAACCCAAGGAAAGTTTCTATGCAACACCAACACTCATGCGGTACACTCAAAACTCATATCCAAATATTCGGCATCATGGTCCAAGAGTTATATATCACTTTCTACCCTCTTGACCATTATCCCTTGCTACACCGGGCATGTGTACACATCAAAGCCGTTTGACGCTTCCTAAATTAACTTGAGACCAAGGCAATTCTATCCCATATCTCAAAACTGTAACTCCTCGCAGTGAGCCGGAGATATGACCTTTCAAAGTGGCCTCACGAATCAATTTTGTTTTCGCCTATATCTCCAAGAAAAATGAAGGAGACAACAAAAGGAAGGTTGATTCGTGATCGGGAAAAAATGTAGGACCACTCGAAATGCATCATATCAAGTGCGGCGCCCTCGAAATTGAAAATCCGATTCTGAATGTCTGAAAAAATCAGATTAATTTTGCGAGTGTATAACATGAAAATTGCGGAAGCAACGAACCCTTTTCTGATGAAATCTGACCCTTCATCGGGGTTTCCGCCAAAATATCTGGAAATATCAGTTAACCAATCGGTTACCGCAAAATCGCGAGCCAACTGACAGTCGCGGATACATTGACAATCAGAACGGATAGCCGAAAAATTACGGAAACATTATGATAAAAAAACCCTGTTGATTCCTGATATTCTGATATATAAATCTCAGCCTGCGGCGCCTCGGTTGTGAATGTGGCCGCTCATAGCTAGAATGGCCAAACGTATGACACTATCACATCAGGTTAGGTCAGGTGGATGGGAGAGTATCATATCAGCCAATGGCGGCTTGCCGGCCCATAGATACACACCCCAAGTGACCCAAAGATGGCCACGGGGGTCCGAACCGGCTTCACCCCCCTTCTCAGAGCGTTGTATCCGCTCGGAAGTCATTGAAGAGAGGACGGGAGGACCCCAATGGGCTCCAACCCCCCCCCCCATGTTTCAAGGACACATGGAGGCCCCACATACGGCGTAGGCGTCCCCCATGCCCCAAGGGAGGGGTAAGGACACTCATAACCGGTGCCCTCCGCCATATCCGGTCTCCTCTTGATCTACAACATGGACCAAGGGGATCAAAGATAGAGAAACGTCGTCGACCGATCTAAAAACGTATACCACAGTGAAATATATATGTGGAGACCGAGTGAAGGGGGTATATGGCCAATCTGGGCCCAATAAATCCCTGGATGAACGCCCTCACCCGTCTCTCAAGCACCAAAACAAACAAAAATGCCAAGGTGGATCCATCACGGCGCTGCTGCAGCCACCAAATGGACCAACACGTCCTTGACATCCAAGGAAATATTCTTTTTCCTTAGATACTCCATCCAGACCGTGGTATACCTCGGCACGAAACTGCTCGGAGTCTCCCACGAATCCCTGGATGCAGCAAATCCCTTCCAACGGAACTTGTATAGCCTCCCCCCAGGCGTCCCTGGGTCCGGCTTGTCCGTCAGGATCCTCTCAGCGGTGAAGTCGTTGTCCTCACCCTCGTCATCCGAGTTCAGATCTCCGGCTGTGAACTCGCAGGTGACGGGACGTCCGCTGGGGTCTGGTGCTCGGGGACGAAGCTGGGTATGGTCGCGGTCCAGGATCTAGTTATCCCCCACACGAACCGCATACACATCCTGCCCGACCTTCTGCACGATTACCCCCGGCACATACCAAGACGCCTGCCGATGCCTGGACAGGACATCCTTGTGGTGCCGCTCCACCCATATGGTGTCTCTGAGAGCATATTTCTGGACTTTTCCCTGCTTGAAGTACTTGGCCCTCTTCTTATGCTCGCCCTGAAGTGCTTTGCACACCTTGGCCGCCGTGTCGTCCGCCTCAGCCATCATAGCGCTCGCATCCCTGGCCACTTTGCCATGGTTCAACCACGGGAGAGTGCGTGACACTCGATCCCGTAGGAACAGGATACGATGGGGCGACAGTCCAGTGGGCCCCGGAAGGTCGTGGTACGCCTGGAGTACTCTCCACAGCGAATTGTACCAATTCCGGCCCGGTTCGTCAATGTGCAGCTGGCGGAACGTTTGGAACATCTGCCGCTCGGCCACGTCAGCCCGGCCATTCGACCGGCTGTGGTACGCCACGGTCTTGGCGTGCCAAATCCCCATGTGCTTGCACATCGTCTTGAACCACGTCCCCACAAATTGACTGCCCCGATCGCTGCAGATGACAGCTGAAACATCAAAAATCGTCAGCCAATGCCTGATCATGGTATTAGCGACGGTCTTGGCCTGCAGACCCACTCCATGCTTGTCCTTCTTGTCCTTCTTCTTGGACTTCTTGCCAGGGACCGCCACGATATACCCGCCGTGCCTATCCACCGCCAGGATGACACAGTCGTAGGTCTCTCCTTCCACGGTGACCTCAGGCATGGCGAACACATCCATGGCCACGGACCGCATAGGGGCCTCCGGTATAGCCGTGTATACCGGGTTGCCAGCCGTGGAGTGGTTGGGGCTCTTCGTGGCACGACACACGGCGCAGTGACTGCAGTACTTGTCCAGGATGGCGTAGTACCCCGGTGGGAACTTGAAACGCCACTCCAGGTCCTGCTGCATCTTGTCCCGACCAGGATGCATGAGCTGGGCGTTATGCCAGTGGTCAATGAGCTCCTCCATTCGGTTCTCAGGGACCAATAGCTTGTCCGTGAGGAATAATTTATCCCCATCCTGGGTCAAGCCCTCAGGCCATTCGTCGTCCGACGGGGCGCTCACGGCATTCCAGTACTTGCTCCAGTGTTCGGATGCCGCATAGTCATCTGACCAGTCTTCTGTGAGCACCGACCTGACTAGCTCTACAGGGGCCACCATCCATTGCTCGAGGGTTTCCTCTCGAATAGCTTGGACTCGGGCGCCCCGGAACTTGGCCAGGTCTGTACGGTTTGCCATCACCACAAAGCACTTGACCCCCTCTTGCTCCATGGCCTTCTCCATCTCGATGATGCGCTTGGCCTCCTCGGTCTCCTCGGCGTCCCCATGGCTGGATATATCCATCCATGCCTTGCCCGCGGGGTAGGCCCATTGACTGAGGCAATCCGCCACAGTGTTGTCCTTCCCTGGGACGTACACGATGCTGAGGTCGAACTTGGCGAACGTCTCATGCCATCGGGCCTTCCTTGCCGCCGGTTCCGAGGGGGTGTCAACGTGCTGCAATTGTGCCAGCTCTATAAGGACTGATGGTCCGTGCAAACCACCATCGGTTGCAATCCGATGTGGCCAGACCACTTCCTGAGCGCAGAAACAATGGCGTACGTCTCCTTCTCCCTCGCTGTCCAGGTTCGACGTTGGCCCTCGGCCAGGATCCGACTCCAAAACGCCATGGGTACGTGCGACCCGTCATCCCGGACCTGCTCGAGGACTGCCCCCACAGCATAGTCCGAGGCGTCCGTCCGTAGCACGAATCCCTTGTCTGGGTCCACCAGGAATAGCCCCAGCTGCCCGAGGAGTCGCTCCTTCAGGCGGCTGAACGCGTCTTCGGCCTCAGGGGTCCAGGCAAGCTTCTTCTTGCTCCCCTTCCGGTCATCGAACTTGCCCACCTGCAGCATCTTGTGCAGCGGCCCTGACAGTTCTGCATACATCCGGACATAGCCCGAATAGTAGTTGCAGAACCCCATGAAGGATCGGAGTTCGCTGATGGTCTGGGGCTTCTCCCAGTGGTGCAGGGACGCCAGCTTACCAGGCATGGGACGCCGTTGCCTGTGACCCACCACGTGACCCGCGAACTCCACTTCCTTCACGAAGAGTGAGGGTTTGGTGGGCTTGCACACCATGTTGTGCTTGTCCAACTCGCCGAGCACTCGGCGCAGATCCTTCTCATGCGCTTCGATGAGCTCGTTCTCAGTCATGTCCTCCGTGCCGGACCCGATGATGATGTCATCTACAAAGGGGTTGGCACAGCCCCGGACAGGACCGAGTAGGTCCTCCATTATGCGCTGGAAAGCGGCGTTGCCATTCTTGGCGCCCATAGGCACCACTTTCCACTGCATGTGCCCCAGCGGCGTCGACATCGCTGTGCCTGGCCTGGAGTCCGGGTGTAGCGGCATCTGGTGATAGCCGTGTTTCAGGTCTAACAACGTGAAGATCCGCTTTTTTTGTTGTTTTTGGAGAATGGTGTCGATCAGAGGGAGCGAGTACGAGTGGTGCTCGGTTTGCTCGTTCAAACCTCTGTAATCAACCACCAACCTCCACTCGCCCTTCTCTTTCTTGGGCACGATAAAGGCTGAGCTGGCCCACTCACTGTCGGAGGGTTCGATCCAGCCCCGCTCAATAAACTCAGGCAACTACTTCTTCATGGCCTCGGCCCGATCGCCCTGAAGTTGGTACTCCCGATGACGATAGATCTTGGGGTTCGGCTTCAGCTTGATCCTCGCTGTGCCAAACCTCCCACAATCTGGAGGGTTCTTGTTGGCGACGCCACTGAATAGCCGCGGATAGGTATTTATCAGCCTCTCGTTCAGCTCGGCGACCTTCGGGTTCTCCTCGGCCTCTTTAGCCGCTTGCTTCGGTATCGATACAACCGACCGCACTGCGGTATAGGCCTCTTCCGGGTCCGAATCCGACTTCTCCTCGTCCGATATGCCGTCTTCATCGTCGTGCGGCATGCTTCCCACCGATAATCTTCGGAAATTTGCGGCATCAGCCGAGTTCTTGTCGCTACCGGCCCCCATTCTTGGAAAATCCCACGTCGGCGGGTCCGACCCAACCGGACCATCATATTGGTCCGCGATGTGATCCATGACCCTTGCCACGAACTCATCCTTCTCGTACTTGCCGGTGACCAACATCTTGTCATCCCACCAATGCGGAGATGTGACCATGGCTCGCCCCTTCTTGGCTGCCACACGGTCATGCATCCCCATTAGCATGTAGTTGACAACGTGGTTGATCTCGGCGTGGGACAGGACGTCAATGCCCTCAATTGGCTGATCCGTCCCCTCCTTGGGCTCAAACATGACCCGCATGGGCACCGCCTCAACGCTACGGATGAATGCTTCATCACCCGTGGGCTGGGCTTGCGCCCCATCCACCAGGAAAGCCTTGGTACCCCCGCTTGACCCGGGGAGGGCATTGATAAACCCTTGGCGTCGATGAACAACTCCTCCTCTGGCCCGAATGACATCTCGTTCAGGGTGATGGAATCCAGCGTCGACTTGAGACCATCCAGCGGACATGGGATGGATCCTATGCCGGTTATGACCAGGATCCCCTTCGCCCTATCTGCGAGGATCTTCTCCACCGTACGTCTGGTATTTTCCAGGGAGCGATGCCAATATATGGGCCCCCACTCCTTCAAACCCCAATGCCTGTGCCAGGCTGAGTCTCCTCGATGCCAATGCCTCCTACACTTCCTCAAAAGTGTGGCATCCCGGGAAGCGAAGACGTCCGTCTCGGGCGCTTCGGCTCCCAGCGTCTGAATCATCCTGGCATACACCTGCGGCGCCATTCCATACTCTGTGAGCTGAACTCCGCGGTCTCCTCTGGACTTGGCACCCACAGCTTGCACCGCTTGGACGATCCGATCCTCTTCCTCAGCATTCCATTCGGATGATCCGCATGCATAGTCCATGGACAGCCATGTAAGGCATTCATTATTCTTCCGGACCAGCGTTGCACGATGTGGAAGGGCTCCAATGGCGTTTCCCACCATGAAGTCATACCCCATGATCATATCCCCATCTGTAATGTCGGCCACATAGAAGTTCCCGGATAGAGTGCTTCTCTTTGCCAAATCCGGGCGGTTCAAGCGCTCATGCTCCCAGAATTCCATACTGATAGTGGCCTCATGGGTGCTACCACCCATAATCTCTCCATTCGCCACCTTCAGGCGTACCGGTCTACGGCTGGGCTGCAGGGATTCTTCCTTGAACAACCCTCTCTGGACCAGGCTCACCTGGGCACCCGTATCCACCAAAACATCCACCACAAACTCCTCTTGTCCGCACCGTACACGCACCTTCAAGTGCAACTGCCGCTCGTCACCATGCGGTGTATGGACGACTCTCACGGCATGCAACTCTAGCACATCCGGGTGCATCAGGATTTCCAGGGTATGGTCACGGATGGTGTAGATCCTGGGCTGGTCCTGCCCGTCCACGGGGCTCTCCGTGGTCGCTCCTTCTTTCTTGCCACGTCCCTTGCCCACATACACTTCGCTTGGCAGGGCGCTCCTGGGGTTGGGAGTGGCTAAACTCAGTGGTTTTGGCTCTTCTGGAGCCTTCTTCAGCACCCGATGTGCCTTCGCTTTCTCTAGGTATCCACTGATTTTCGGAGGAGAGACCTCTGAGGTCCCACTCCCGTGGGGCCCCCTCTAGATGTGCCCTGCCGCAGCTCCCTCCTGCTGCGATCCGCTCAGACTTTGTCCACCATGTTGCTGTTGGCTTTGAGTTCCTCCAACGTCCTCAACATGTCCTCAGCAACCTCCTCGATCGACCTCACGCGTCGGTCTGGGCCGGGTCCTCCACCATAGCCTTTTCCTCCGCCTTTCCCTTGGCCCTTTCCTTGGCCTTTTTCACCGTCTCCGCCCTTTGCCTTCCAATCGGCAATTCGTTGCTCCTTGGGCTTCTTGTCGGGATGGGCGGCGAAGTAGGTCTTCTTGTCATCCTCATATACCTTGCAATGCCGGTGGTCATGTGCGTGGTTGTTCCCCTTGCCGTAGCAGACCCAGCAACCGTCGTGCTGTGATCTGTACTCGCGGAATGAGAGCGGCGGGTTCCCGATCCTCCGCGGTTCCCTGCGGTTCTTGGTCCTTGGGTCGAGGCGGTTCCACCTGGACCTGTCCTGCCCATGCTTCTTCATATTGTGCGCTACAAACGCGAAGAAGTGGGCTTCTTCCTGATCCACTTGGGTGGTCGCGGTCCAGAGATTTTGGCCGATTCCACTCCCTTCCTCCGCGGTGCCGACCGTGTCCCCCTGGACCTCTCGGTGTTGGCGACCTTCCCTATGACCTCGATGTCCATGGCCCTGTCGATCCTGCACGTGGGCCTCGTTCTTGGCGTTGAGCTTCAGCTCCACCGTGATGTACTTCACGATCTCGTCCAGGCTCATGCGGGCGAAGATGACCTGCATCCTCAGCGGCTCTCCGGGCCTCCACTCCGCGTTGTTGAGGCGCATCAGCCTTTGCCCCATGGTGTCGCCGAACACCTCCACGGAGACGGCGTTCTTCAACCCCAACATTCGGCTGGGCTCGCCAAGGTTTCGCCGGAAAAACTCCATTATTCCGGCGTGGGTGTCCTCTGATGCCATGATCCGTACGGCCACGCGCTTCTTTGCACTCTGATTCTCCTCATCTTCCACCCTTCTCTTCCAGTGGCCAGGGAGGACGTCCTTCAGCAGGTGTCGGATCTGGTGGACTCGTTCCAGTCCTCCACCAGCTTGAGGCTTCTTCGGTAATGCGGATGTACAGATTCCATTCCCGGACCCGCAAATCCACGCGCTCCAGCGGCAGCGGAATGGACCACAAATCCTCCAACTTCTGGTTGGGGGCGTCCACTCGCTCCTCGTCCTCCAGCCACTGGAGGCAGGCCTGCTCTGTCTGGATCAATCCCTCGCGGATCTGATCCCTGAGCTCCTACTTCAGGTCCTGCGCCAGCCTGTGTGGGAATGTCCGACATACCCAGTTGTCCCTTGGCGCTCCCTTCATCTCGCCGACGACCTCCTCGGTGAAGTCCTCCCAATCCAGGATGAAGTCATCCAGGTTGGAGGGAATGCCATCGTAGTAGGGGATTTCGATTCCCCTGAGGTGGTCAATCCTGATGGCGTCTCCGACGTCTGCAGCCACCACTCTGTCGGGACGGATACCACCTGTGGCCGGGGGGTGTGAGTACACTCCCCGTACATCCCTCTCCTCCATGGAGTGCGGTCCAGTTGGGCCTGAACCCATGGGGTTTGGGATGCGGGAAGGACTTGCTCCCCCGGCTCTCCATATCCCCGTAGTGGGGTCCTTCACCCACAGGTTTCCGCCTGGATGACCTCGACCATGTCCGTCGGCCCTTCCCATGGTTCGCCCCTGCATGCTATGGATCTCCTCTTCAGCATAAACTGCATGGCCAGTCGTAGTGGTGGGTGGATCCTGGGCAACATGGGACATCTGTACCGTCAGGCTCCTCGGGTCCGTGGTGGCGTGCTCTTCCCGCATGGACCCAGCCGGTGCTGTATGCTCCCCGAGCATTATGGATTCGCTGAACATTGGAACAAACGGCAGCGCACCCGGGTCAACACGCGGAGGCGCGTATGGTGCCTCTGCAGGGCTGCCCATGGGTTTATCCATGGCGCTCCTGAGGGTCTTAACCCGCTCCACCAGCTCTGCCATTGCCGGCCTTGCCGGGAGCTCCAGACCCAAGGCGAGGGGTGGTAACTCCTCTAGCCTTTTCAGGCGTCCCGACATGTCCTCCACCAGGTGGAGGAGGCTGTCCACCACTCGCTGCTGCTTCTGCAGGGCCGTCTCCAGCTTCTCCCGGTACCGGCCCTGCTCCACTCGCAGCTCTGCCATGTCTCTCTCCGCTTCCGACTGGTCATCCAGGATCCCCGCGATGTCCTCCTCTAGCCCGTTCTTCTGGTTGTCCAGGCGGTCGGAGTGCTGCACGATGGCGTCCATCCCCATCTTTGGGTACTTGCTGATGAGGAAGGATACGTGCTCGCAGTGGCACTCAACGTGCTTTCCACCTGATCCGGCGCATCCCACGGTTCCCGGCGCCTCGGACTCTTCCGCCATGGGTGTGTCGCCCATGTTATCCCGCGTTGGCTCCGTGTGCCGGGCAACAGGCGCCGTTCTGGCTCTGGTAGGCCTCTCTAACGCCTCGGCGTCATGCTCCAGGCTGGGTTCGGGGGCCGTGTGCGCCCTTGTGGGCGGTTTGGCCATCTCCTCCGACTCCGAAGGGAAAGCGGTCCGATAGCCATCAGAATGCCCCTCGGAATCTGCAGCCGACCACAGCCTGACCGGGCTGGGATCCGTCTCCATCGCTCTGGCTTCCCCCGCCGGTTTTGGGGACCCGCGCTTCGAGTAACGCCGCGCTCTGCCGTTGCTGCCAGTCTCCTCCAACTCCTCCGCAGCGGAGCGGAGATTGCAAGACTTGCGGCATTGCCTTTCACACATGGAGGCCAGGTCCTCCATGTCTAGCCCATGTCCTACAAGGGCTCTCCGTTCTGAGCATCTTCGCTCTTCTCGGGCTTCCAAGTCCGGCGTGGACTCCACGGACTCAAGGATCTGCACCCGGGGCGTCCTTGGGCAAGGCTCATGTGGACCAAAGTCCCCGGTGCGGCGGTAGGGGGCAGGTACTCCTCTGCTACCATAAAGAAGGTCCCTACCAGGACCGGCCCCTGCTGTACCCCTCTACCATTTCCTGTCACTCCTATGGTCTTGCTTCTTACCAGGTTCTGCATGATCTTGCCCTATCCTGCACAATTTCCCACAAAAAATAGTACAATATGACTCCTTCACACAAATCCTGATCACTTGCAATAACCAACTCCCAAGTACAATAGTTCAAATCCAAATAATCCACACTGAGGGCTTCCAAGGGTGTTTGAGTTCCCGCGTTGACACTCAACAACTCCTTTCAACACGCCGGTCGTCTCACGGTGCACACGGAGACACGGGCGTTGGGCATGTACATAGAATTGCACCAATAGAATAATGGAAAAAGAAGCCCTGAAATTGGCATACGAACACAAATCAAACAACATTGGGGAAAGATGGAAACATACACAATCACAGCCATAGACCCCTCATTCCCTGGACTCAGGACCTTCCCTTGACTCGCCAACATGATGTCCCGAACCAGGACAAATAAGATGGCTAGGTGCCATGCGCCAAAAGTCACCACACAAACCCCAAAAATGTTTTCACTCCCAAGCCCCTAAGTCCTAGCCCAATAGGGGAGGTGGCGTGTCATGGCCTAGAGTGGCACTCAGGACCATGCCCTACCCTGACATAACTTTGGTTGGACTCCGAGTCGATTGGTCTTGGAGAATTGCCACATGAAGATGACCTCACAACATAGCAAAATTAGGCAAATCACACCATAGTGCCCAAAATTGAATTATATACTCAAAAATGCATACGGCAAATGTTCAAATGCTCGATGCATGTGTCAAACCGGAAAGTAATATACAAGGGTGATATAGACCAAAGATCTATGCCCAAGAATATCCCAACATTGGTTCCCAAACCCCTCCGGATATACACATGCCATGCTTCACAATGCAACTCACGAATTTGAGACCTAAATTTGTGAGGCCTCGTGTGCCACGCCAAAGTGACCACGGGATCCGGCATATGGTGAGGTGCAAAATTGAAGCATATGCCAATATATAAGCAACATACCATAGTTCACAGATCTCTAGGCACTTTACTGTTAGCTGACCAGTTGAGCACATAAAATACAAAGATGAGCATAAAATGAGGTCAAAAACATGCAAATATTGCCAAATTCAAGATAATCACGATAGTATGTACCTTCGCTCACCTATGGTATCAACATATGGTTCAATACACAATTGCTTGGGACCATTTGCGAACAATTCCCCGACTTGGATCCCCACATGGACGCATAGGGACACCTTCGAACCTCCTCACGATACGCACCATGAAAATGGGAAAATTGATAGTGGCGCTTGTGGGTCGCTCCGTGAGCCTTCCCACGTGCACTATATGTGCGGTAGACTTAGTCTAGCGCTATGGAGCTCACCATTGGGACATGGGCGAAGCCCTTGTGTAATAGGATTTATCAGTTTGTGTTTTAGTGGTCATTTCCGATTTTTTAAATCTCTTTTTGTTGTATTTATTCTGCCCTGAGCGACTCTGCTGAGGTCGCGGGAGCGACAGATTGACATTCAGATTAGTTTTGCTGGCGATTTCATGTATTGAGAATTGTTTACTGATTTCTCGAATTTTCTTTCTGAGTGTCTTTATTTTTGATAGGGATGTAACAGCTTGTTTTTTGAACCAGCTACTGCTGGTTGACTTGGTTGGACTCTGGGGGACATGATCGCCATCGTGTTGCAGTATTGATTTGGCGTGCTGATGATGCTTCGTGTGTTAATGTTTATCTTGGCCATGGTTTTTTTGGGGATTTTCGTAAACTGGCACTGGGGAAAAATATTTGTGGCTGCGAGTCCCCAAAACATCCTGAGGAGTTATTATCAAATGAAACCAAAGTATTACTGGTTTTATTACAGTTCAAAAAACTTTCTGTTCTGACCGGCTTGAGCAACGAGCGAGTTCTGGAGTTCTGAGTTCAACCAGCGGAAAAGCTGCATTCGTAACAAGCTGGATTTTTCATTTTTTCCTCCTCTCTTCGCAGTACGTGGGGATTCTCTACGAGGTGAAGCTGTTCCACAACGCTACCTCCGCTCTGTTGCCGATTTCGAGGACAAGGCCCTTTCGTTGGATGATTTCTGGGCAGGCATTCCTTGCAGATACGGGGCCAGTTCCTCAAGGAGAACAAGATCAGTGACGGCCAGAAGCTTCGTGGAGAACGGCGTTCGCCGGCGGCTTTGGGGAGGCCCAATGGAGGGCCATCCCCTTCGGGTTAAAGCCTCGTTGTGGCAAACAACTTCAAAGCAGTGTTCGTACTCGGATTAAAGTCCAGTGTGTATACGTGCGTTCGAGCGTGCGTGCGTTTGAGCTCAGCGGCATTGGACAGCTCTGTTTGAGAGCTTGATTGGTTTGCTTGGTGCTCTTGCGGCGGCGAGGCCGCGGTGTTTCACGGCAGTGAGGCCGTGTTGCTTATATTTCAACTTGTTTATTTTTGGCGGCAGTGAGACCGCAGTTTTGGTTTTTTTCTTGCATGCAGACACAGTGCTGGTACTAGGCACACCAGTACTGGTGCGGTGCTGACGAGCCCCGCACACGTGTGTATGTGTACTTTATACTCTCAGTTTTACTTGTATATTTATATTACTTTTTTGTTCTTTGGCAGACTTGACGCTGGCTGTTTTGTGGTGCTCATGAGCACCAGAGTTGGTCTGTTTTTGCTGGTTGTTGTTGGTGTTGAAACCAGACCGGGTGGTCAGGAGCAGAGGTCGCAGTGGCATGGGCAGCAACATTGCTTGGCATAGAAGACATAACGATAGTGTTGACTGAATAGTATCCTGCAAACAGATATGGTACACATAGCCAATGAAATACCTGATATGCACATATGAGAAATCCACCCTATCATCCACTAATTGATATAACTACTAAACATCCATGATTGCCTTATCCATCCCACATCCTATATTCCTAACAAGGAAATGGAATATGATATACCCTATCCCACATATATCCCATATATAGGGCCAAATAATGCTCCCTTAGGGGTAAAATGCCAGGGTAGGGTTGTGACCTGCTTCACCCCCCCACTTAAAACGACTGCCACGGGCAGGAAGTACATGCCCAAGAGGAACGTAGCAGTCACAAACAGCAGCAAATCACAGGTTAGCAGATTCCCTACCAGCGGGAATCGAACCTACGCAGGCAATCTCGGAGCCGGTCGCACTACCGCTGAAGTAGCTTCGATCGGTGGGAATCGAACCACCGCCGGAATACACAAATTGACGAACGGGATCCCGCAGGTCCCGCAATAAGTAGTAGGCGAAATCGCGAGCTGTTGCGCGTAGAGTCTGGTCCCTGCGTGTCGCATGAGGCATGTGGGGTCCAGCAGGTAAAGGCAGGTAGTTTTTCAAAGAATTAAAACTAAAGGCAAAGTGAAATCACACTTTTAAACAAAACTGAAGGTAATGGTACATGCGAAGCGGTGCGATGCGACAGTGCCAAAATTTGACTTTTGACAAAGAAAAGCCAGCAACAGGGACAGGAGACACTGACAGCAACTTAGGACTGTGCCTGCAGCAGGGAGCACGTGGGGAAACAAAGGCAGAGGTCAGGGATGCATGACTGACTTGTGCTCGCCACTGTCTTGTGCATGCTTAGGCCACTTAACAAACACGGCCACGATGGCCCACCGTGCGCGCGGTAGCTCACTAATTAGAGGAAAGAGGTCACGATGGCCTCAGGGTAAAAGAGCCGCTGCAAACACTAGGCACAAAGAAAAACACGGGTACGATGCCCACACCTTCCACCTTCGTGCTTTAGACAGTTTATGAGAGCTTGTATGTGCTTGATGTTGCTTGATGTGCTTGATTTAACGCTTGCATTAACGAGTGAGTTCTTGCTTGTAAGATGTAAGCTTGCTTGCTCACTTGCTTGTAAATTCCGAGACAAGGCCTAGCCAAAGGCCTACTTGCAAACTGAACCGACACACAAGAAAAATGAAACGAAGGCCGGTGTGCCTTGTGTGTGGATTGCCGGAAACCAGCCACGGCTGTGGCTAAATGCTACGGGCACGGCTCAGCCAAGGGCCGTGTCCGTGTGGATGCTTAATTTAGCATGTGTGTCACACGTGATGCACCACGTAGAGGGTAAAGGAGGAGGTACGGAGATGGGATGAGGGTGTGAGTAGACACACTTAAATAGACAAACCTCATAACCATGTAATAATAACCTGACCTCACTGCTAACCCCCCACCTAGGAGCCATACTACGTATATATATCATATATACACATAATAGAGCGATGCACAGCGACAAACACAAGACACACTTGTGCGCGCACACCCACTGGCAGGGCCCGGGGGCACACACTCGCCCGGAGGGCATCACAGAGTGTGGGTCTCGCGGTGGCGGCCTTGGGGCACGTGATGGTGGCACTCCACACATACGGCACGTGCAAGAGTTTCCACAAACTACCCACGTACACACAACAAACAGTAAGCATATCCACAATAGAACACGTGTATAGATACGCCACCTTGTTGCTTGGTGTTCGTGTGTGTCTTGGGGGCGTGCGTATAAACACTTAGGTTAGCTTGCGTGTTACCTTTGTCGGTGGGTGTGCAACCGGCGGGCCGTAGCGCAGGGGGTCACCTCCAGGTCGCAAATTGGGGAGGTCGCCCGTACGGTCCCGCTGGTGAATCAGCCCACCCTACTCCCCGGGGGCACGATGACACGCCCCGAAGGAGTTTTACTCCCCCAACCCCTCTACACCGTGTATGACGGATTCATGTTTACACCTCCGTGTGTAAACTTGGGCCGGTGTACACGGCTACAAAGCCCCAAAGGTAGGTGTCAACCTAGGTCTTGCTTGCTCGGGGGGCGGGTGATAACCAACGTAATAGGCAACCATATAATCCGGTAACTAAATTAATGGCACGCGCACACACACGCTACCATTGGCCACGGGCACACCCGGTTTTGGTGTGTCTCGGACAGAGAGACTCGTGTGTGTTGTGGAAATCCAAGTCCACGCACGGGTCTCTATAAAGAAAAATGCCACGCCCATATCCCAACCCGTTTGGTTGGGTGTTGGGATAGAGGACCCCTCGGGTGTTGTGGAAATCCAAGTCCACTCGTGGGGAACTCTAGAGAAAACATTAATATACATATTCTCTCATAAACATATGCATGTGCACACTCGCCCTTTTCATCATATTGTTTGTTCCCTCTCGTTGCAGGCAGGAACTCCCCCGCGAAATTCATCAAGGACATGAAGAGCACACCCAGCCAGCATGCGGCCCCATGCAATGGCAATGGAGGGTACCCACTCCCAACCCGGGCACGCATAGCGACCGGGGACGAATACCCAGGCGGCGGAGACGGCCCAAATCCGCAACGCCACTCTTTGCCTTTGAAGACCCCACCCACTCATAGAGTGACGGGGCAAAGGCACCCATTGCAATTCATATTAGAATACTTGTATTGTAGAGGACGACCCCTCCCTCTAGGCTTAAGTCCTCGCCGTATGTAGTGGCAATTTTGCACGCCACGAAATTTTTTCCACGTAATGTGAGCCACACGAGTACTCCGTACTTTGTATACCTACCCTCGTGTGGACAAGGGCAAATCGGTGGAAAACCATCACGCCCAACACAAAAAGGGAAAATGGGTTGTACCCGCCAACCCAACGAAGTTTTCAAGCCTTCGCCATTTTGAGCAAATGATGTAGCTCGTTGGCTTGGGTCACCGGTCAGGGACGGTCGTGGGGTCGTGGTTTCGGTACGGGGCGGCACTCCGAAACCTTGCAAACACCACCGTGCGCACAACCCGGCAGAGTCTTCGGGAAGTGCTTGCCACGTTGTTAGCACCCTTGACAGGGGGCGTCATCGTGGGCAGGACTGACGGCAGTAGTCCTGGTGGTGGTAGGAGTGCTCCAGTAAGACCCAAGGATAGGGGTTTGAATGGCATTAAGACCCCCGAAAGAACACGTCCCACTTCCGCCCCAGGCTATATGCCACGCCACCCCACCCCAAGGACTCTCAAGCCTTTAGCGGTGAGAGAGGTAGACGGTGGGGTAAACCTGCGGTACCCACCGCCCTGCTCCGGTGGGGATTTTTGTAACCGAGGAGCGCGCCGTGCATGCACATCTTCTTTCCTGTCTCCCACCGCTTCTCGCTCTCTCCTCCCTTCCCCAAACAATAATATATCCATATTGGTTAGGGTTTTCTTTTCGTGGCACGCTCATGAGAGCGGTCCACCAAGGTGGGCAAGGATGTCAACGGTTTGGGTGAGATTCTGTTTCTGCAAGTAATCTCTCCAAACTTTGTTGTAGGATGGTAAGAAGGTTTCAACGGGTTCCTCGGTATCCCAATCTTTGGTATAACCCTCCCACCGCACCTTGAAGAGAAGTCTCTTGCGGTAAGTACGGTGACTTAATATTTTCTTGACATTATAGGTGTCCTCCTCAAACTGGGAGGGCACCCTAGCAACCTCCTCCGTGTAATTTAGAGGCACGGGGGAGCGAGGGGAGTTGACCGTTTTCATTAAACAATCAACGTGGACGTCAACTAACCTCCGTTGGTCCACTCGAATAACATAGAGGTCGTGCGCCTTCTTGGCCACAACCTCATAGGGCCCATCCCAATAGGGACAAGTCTTATCGCCAAGATTTTTGCGTTGGCGACGGACCCATACGCGGTCCCCTTTTGAGAAATTGGGGGACATCCTCCTACTCTCATTATACTTACGAGCCATTGTCTCTTGCACTTGAATCATAGCCCTCCGTGCAAGAGCAATAAGCTCCTCACGCCGTTGGAAGTAGTGAGCGGCGTCTTGGGCCACCCCCTTAGGCTCAGCAAGAGGAGGCCCCTTAGTACGGTTGTGTTTACCAAACACAATCTCGTTAGGTGTATAACCTGAAGGACCTGTAGTCTCATGCCACGCTCGTACAACGGCGGGCAAAACCTCTACCCAATTAGTTTTCTTTCTCTTCAAGGTAATGGCTTTAGCAACGGCACGCCTTAGCTGCTTGCCAGTATTTTCGGCCTTGCCATTACCTTGGTGCCTACCCGCGAGACACATAGTCGAGCGGGCACCAATCTTAGAACAAAGGGTTTGGAAATATTGGCTCACAAATTGTGGCCCACGGTCGGAGCATATTTCACGAGGGGCTCCGAACCTATCCACCCAGCGCTCCATTACCAAATGGGCCGCTCTTCTCCCCGTTAGCCCTTCATCCTTGTCTCCATGACGGGGTTTAGGAATAGGGATCGCGATGAGGTAGCCGGAAAGCCGGCATACACATAGGAGCATTCGGTCATACACCTCTCCATCGTGGGAGGTGGAAGGGTAGTGAAACACATCAAGCGCTATGGAGTCCATGGGCTCCATAGGTATAGGCATAGGGGTCATGTACCCTTGCTTGCGCTTGGTGTCATGCGTGTGAATGGCGCATGAGGGACACGTTTGACATTGCAGTTCCACTGCTTTGTACAACCCCTCACCTTCCACGCCATGGTTAATTTCCTTCCAGTGTTTTTCCACACTGGAGGTAGTTAAGTGAAATGCATCATGGTATTCGGCTACCAAACGATGCACTAGCGGCGTAGGAACACACCACCGTCCATTACGGACGAGCTTGTTATCCACCAACCTCACTCCATCTTGGAAGCTCCCATTCAAGGCATCTTGCCACATTTGTTTGTAGCGTTGACAATTTGGGTAGTGTTTAGCCCAATTTATCTCAAAAACATTGGGAGCATCCTCCCCATGTATAGGAGTTGCCTTCTTGTGGGATTTCCAAGATTTTTTTATCTTGACAATTCGCTCCAGTCTCCGAAGCTTTCTCTTTTGCTTCGTCCCCCCCCCCACTGGAGGCGAAGCCAGAGGGGGTGGATCACACGCGGGCGCCCCTTGAGCCCGAGGCGCCGCTTTAGACCTAGTAACAACGGGCGCCACAACCGCCCTAAATACAAGGGGGCGGGCGAGAAGTTCCTCCTTCTCGGCCGCCATCATGTCCCGCACATCCCCGGCCGCTTGGGCCGTCCCATGTATGGACACATCACCCAACGCCGGGTTAGCAGGGTAAGCCCAACGGGACAAGAAATCACCCACGGGGTTCACTGGCCCCGGAGTGTAAACCACATGGAGGTCGAATTTAGAGAACAATTCATGCCAACGTGCTTGGCGTGGAGAGGGACCCCCCACGGTTTTGAGGTCCTCCGTAGCCCAATTTTCAAGGCTACGGTGGTCCGTACGGACCTCCACGCGCTTGTTCCCGACCCAACCATGCCATTTTAAAAGCGCCGCCACTATGGCGTAGCATTCTTTCTCCCGAGGGCTCCAATTCAACTGGCTGCCTGACAATTTGCGGGAGAAAAAGGCAAGGGGGCGTAGGGCACCATCGGGACCTTCCTGCTGTAGGGCCGCCCCCACCGCCCAATTACTAGCGTCCGGGGTGAGGACAAAGTCCTTATCCCAATCGGCTAGTTGGAGGGGAACAATATCCGTAATAGCACGCTTGAGCTTCAAAAAGGCCTCGTTAGCCGAAGCATTCCATGTTAGGCCTATCTTTTTGCCATTCTTATGCTTAGGCAAATCCTTCAACATATTAATCAAAGGGGTAGCTATGGAGGCGTAGTGTTGGACATAGCCCGAATAATAGTTGGCGAGCCCCAAGAACCCCCGGAGCTCCCGAACATTATCCGGTTTGTCCCAACGCTCAAGCGCCAACATTTTCCCTGGCGCCGGCCGACGTGTGCCATTTTCCAACACATGGCCACAAAACTCAACCGAACGAACAAAGAAATCGGTTTTGCTAACCGAAGCAACCAACTCCTCTTTTCGTAGCCTATCCAACACGGCACGCACGTCGCGGTCGTGGTTAGCCAATAGCTCCTCCTCCGTCGCACCGGAGGAACCAACAATAATATCATCAATATATACGTCCGCACAATCCAAACCCTGCAAAACATGGTCCATGACCCGTTGAAAAATAGCGGGCCCATTCTTGATACCCATAGGCATAACACGCCATTGGTATCGCTTACCCGCCAAATTCATGGCGGTTTTAGCCCGGGATTCAGGGTGAAGGGGAATTTGATGAAACCCTTTACTCAAGTCCACAATAGTGAAAATCTTGTGTTTGGATTGATTTTCCAACATGTTTTCAATGAGGGGGAGGGGGTGTGCGTCGGGCAAGGTAGCCTCATTAAGTTGGCGGTAGTCCACCACGAGGCGCCATTTTCCTTTCTCTTTCTTGGGCACAACGAAAATGTTGGACGCCCATTCGGAGGCAGGGCACGGCTCAATCCAGCCACGAGCCAAAAAGTCCTCCACTATTTCTTGCTCCGCCGCGGCACGCTCCCCCACCAACCGTATAGGTTTTACGGACTTGGGTTTGGCGTTCGGGTATAGGTCAAGTTTAGCAAACCCCAACCGCTCCGTACCACGGACCTTAGGGTGTTCCTGGTCCGGACGGAGACGAACCTCCCCACTAAAAACATCCCGCTCATAATCCGCGAGGATGCGCCTCCTCATGAGCTCCACCTCCGGAGACACAATAGGCTCTTCGGTGGTGACAACGCCGCCCACACGAGAAGCCGCCAACAATCGTGTGCCGCCTTTACGTTTTCCGTAACGCTTAACGGTAGTGGCACTCCCACCCAATAACTCTCGTTCAATTTTCGCAATGCGTGAACGCACGCATTCTTGCGCCTCCAAATCTTCGGGGGTAGGATCAAGAGTAACGGGTGCGAGGAGTTTTTTATGGGTCGCCTGATACGTGAGGGTGCGCACCGAAGCCAAATGGTTAGGCACCCTTTCATCCTCCGACTCTTCCTCCGAGGTCATGCCCGGCTCGCCATCCGTGTTGGGGTTAGAGACGGCCGGTGCCAAAACGGAGGCCACATGACATTTAGTGGCCGCCAAATTTTCCTCCGCAATACCACCGTCCACGTATAGCGCCACCGTGGACCAACCCCGTTGAGGAAGGGGCGTGAGGTGGTCATTCTGATAAAGACAGGCTTTAGTCTCTGGCCCAGGAAGGTGGTACCCTTGCAAAGTAATTTCCATAAGGGGTTTCCGGCACTCCCTATGTGTCCACTTCGACCCTACGACGATGGCTCGTAGTTTTTCTTGCCGAATTTTCCGAACACAATCGGAAAACCGATGATAGGGAGGGCACATCCAATACAATTTGGAGGGGTCCGCGGGAGTGGAAAAGAAATCTTCAAGCGGCGAAACCCAACGGGTAGCCTGGGCCATACCCGGGACCCTATTGAAGGCGTCCACGTCGGGGTTTTTGCCAAATTGTTTTTTGACACGTGCGGCCCAATACGGCGTGAGGCTATAGTCAGACTGGGTCCACATGGACCCATCACGCCGCGTAGGTAGAACATCACGGGCAAGGGTTTCGGGAGCAAATTCAACGAGCTCCAAAGCACAAGCCGGGTCCTGTACGGGGGCCACGGAGGAAGCGGTCAAGGCATAGGATATGTGTTTCTCGGCCTCAACACGGTTAGGCGGTTCGCCACCAGGGGGCGTAACCACAATGGCCGGGGCAGGGTGCGTAGGAGCGACCGCCCCAATGACTGGAACGGTTAGGCCCCACACGGACTGACGTGACACCTTACCATGAATGGGTTTCACCAAAAATGGTTTGCCGGTTCGTGGAGCCTCACGGAAGTCCTCAATCCAAAAACTGGGGTGCACTGGATGGTGAGAGTACAAACAATTGAAACGGGCAAAATGGCTCACACAATGTTCGTAACCCCATGGGTGCCCCAAAACCATATCCCAAGGTAAATTCGGGACAAGGTACGGGGACACGCCATACTGGGCAACACGAGGAAGTGAAACACTACCATCCACAACCCCCGTAAATTGAATTTTGACGTCTATTTGCTCGTCCCCCCCTGGCAAAGGCGTCTCATTAGTTGCTTGGAGTAGGCGCCTCCGTTGGGGGGATTCATATTTTTCGGAGAGTTGGTCTCCAAAAACATTGGGGTTGGCCAAAGCGACCGCTTGGCACCCAAAATCCACCAAAACACGGAGGGCCTTGCGTTCTCCATTGGGCAAAACAACCTGAACGGAAAGTTCGGTTTGAATCTCACTAGTCACTATATGCCCCTTCATGACTCTCGATGGAACGAGAGCCACCGTAGTGTCACAGGGGTGCCCGAGGTTTTCTTCTTTCGAAGGGGGCGCCTCTGGGCACCTCTACCAACGTCCGCGCCCGTTCGGCGCTCCCTTGCCTCCTTTATCGCCTCTGCCGCCGCCACCCTTATAACCACCACCACCCTTATCACCACCGCCACCCTTATCGCCACCCTTAGGCTTACCACCTTTAGACTTACCCGCAATGTTCCAATGAGTGTCATTGCACGGAGAATTAGGCTTACACGTCCAAAGGGTGGTATTGGTGGCACCCCAATCAATCCA
The DNA here is from genome assembly GCA_964036045.1 of Eutreptiella sp. 'Long Island Sound 2002'. Lineage (NCBI taxonomy): Eukaryota > Euglenozoa > Euglenophyceae > Eutreptiales > Eutreptiaceae > Eutreptiella > Eutreptiella sp. 'Long Island Sound 2002'. The sequence goes on along the minus strand of OZ038383.1, from coordinate 82,965,984 downwards.
AGACATGTCCATATCCGTTTGTTTACGTGTTTTCCAATGTTTGGAACACGGAACCCAAAAGGTAGGTGGCGGTTTAGCCCCTGGGTCGACGGGTTTCTTCGCCGGAGGTTTAGAGTGACCCACGGCGTTGACGGAGGTGTCAGCGGGTTCGGAGGTGTCAGGGTCCGCCGTAGCCTCCGCATTAACCGCATGCACCGCGGTTTTATTGTGAGAAGGGCGATGAGTGTACGTCACCGTCGTCTTGTCTCCTTTATTGAGGCGTTCGAGAGCTTCCCTCTCCGATACGCTTTTATGGGCAAGGGCGTAGATTTCCGCAGGCTTCAAACGAGGCCTACGTTGCTCCACTTTCATAGTGTAGCCGCGTGTGTGAGGTGTGTTGTTGAGTTTCAAGATCCACTCCTGGAGAGCCGGGTCTTTGCAGTCAACTATCACCCCCGGCCCCGAATAGGAAACAATCTCAGGAACCGTAGTGCAAGCTTGAGCGCTATATTTCCTGAGTTCTTTTTCGAATGGGGCGCGACCCGGCGAAGGGTCAAGGCCACTAAAATCCACCACATAGCTGTCTGGGCTATTCTTAGCCTCTTCCTTGACGACCTTCTCCTTGATCCACGGGAGCTTGCTTAGGAGCTGCTCCCGGATCACGCAGGGACGAGTCTCATTGCTCAGAGGCAACAAACGTTGCCAACGAGCATAGAAATCTTCAAGGTCGATGAGGGTCACTTGCCCTTTAAACACCCTGGGGGTGAGGGCTCGCCACCTTTCATCAGCCCTTGAGGGGTCATACTCGTGGAAACGTTGTTCCAAAAAGTCCCACAACTCTTTGAGGGTGGGGGCCGTGCGTGTGTGGTGGGTGGCCTCGGCAACCCGGGCGTTGATGATCGCCTTTAGCCATGGGGGCAAGGTACTCAAAATCATTTTTGCCTCGTTGGCCCTTCGGTACATGGGATCACACCCCCCCAACCATTGTTGAAGCTTTTCCACCCACTCGTCGTAGCACTCTAGCTGCCCATTAAATTGCGGTTTAGGCATATCGCTATCCTCCACCGCTTTGGTGTAACTATTTTGCACCATAGGCATTTGGTACGGGTGGTAAGCAGGGGGAGCCATGGTTGGGGGTGCACCTCCACTTGCACTTGGTGCAACCTTCACTGGAGAGACTGTACACGTATCCGTAGGATGAGAGGGCGTGTACGAAGGTTTCCCAGGGGAAGTGAAAACATTTTTCGTGAGGGGATTAATGTTCCCCAACGAAGAGGTGTTCTCCTCTTCATTGGCCCACGGGGCCGTAGGCTCCGTGGGGTGTTCTTCGCCCTTAGGCGTCGCCCTCCACTCGGGAACAGCACGTTCCTTCTGCTTTTCGGCGATTCCCCTCCACGATGTAGGTTCTTGGGGGTGGGGGTGTTCGTGGTGTTCTTCCCCCCCCCTCGGCCACCCCGAATCCGGACAAGCGTTCGGATGGTAGATGCAATCGTGGGATGGGTGGACGGAGAAAGGAAGGACACACCCACCACCGGATGAACCGGATGGCGCGCCCATGGGCGCCGTAGGCGCCGCCGGTGTAGGATCAGGAACGGGCGGAGGCGCCGATGGCGGGGGTGGGACCACCGTAACGGGTTCCGCAGGCGTGGAGTACCAGTGGTCCCACGCATCGATCCTAGATGCAACGGCGGCGTAACGTGTAGCGAGCGACTCCACTGCGCTAAAGCACTTAGCCGTGTTGCCGTTGGACATCTTAAGATGATCTGCCACGCTAGCCTCCACCACCTTAGAATCCCGTTGGTATGCCTGAACCACCGCGTCAAACTTAGCCAATGTAGACAAGATTTGGGTCATCCGGTCCCCGTAGGACTGACTGATGCCCACGGTAGAGGCTACTGCCTGAGAAAGTTCCTGATGGGATCGCTGCAACTCCAGATTCTGATTTCGCAGGTCCCTCACCTGTGCCATCAGAGATTGCATGCACGTTTCGTAGTGCACCACACACCGGGGACAGTCACAGGTGTGCTGTAGGTCGTCCTCCCCCCGTGTAGGAGTGGGGCCCCCAGAATGTCGAAAAGATGGACCCCCCCCTCCACGAGGAGGGGATGACCCACCACCGCCCCCCCCAGCAGCCCCCCCTGCCACGGAGGGACCAGAGGCCCCCCCCGCAGGGCGAGACGGGGGTGTGGGGCGCGCAGCAACAGGCGCTGGCGCCCCCCCACTAGAGGGATGTCCCCCCCCCGAACCCCCACCACTAGATGGCCGAACCAGGTGCGGGATTCCTTGCACGTGCTCGATGTAAGCCACCTGGCGGTGGCGGGGTGACGGCGGAGGGGGAACATGACCAGCAGTATTCGGTCGCGGCGGTGGGGGTGGGGAATCGTCCACCACAATATACTGTGGTGACTCATGAACCACCATAGGTGATCGAGTCCTCGGATGGGAAGCAAAAACAGGCTCCGATCCCGTTGCAACCTCTGGATCCCCCCCCCAATTGGGCAGTTGGGGGTCCTCCGTAGGAGATGTATTTGTGGGGGGAGAGACCAAATTTATTGGGAGGGTTGCTGAACCTCCCTCCACCTGATTCCCTCCCCCCCAGCACAGATTGTTGACCTTCGGCATTGCCGGAGAATCATCCACCAGGGATGGACGATCTTTCGTGCCACTCATAGGCACTGGAGATGTAGTACCGGCCCGGTCCTCCGTAGGCTCCGGAGATTCCACGACAAGACACGGGCGGTTTTTGACGCCGCTCATAGGCACTGGAGACTCTTCCACTGCAATGAACCGAGGGGCCGGAGAGTCCTCCACCGTGATGTAGTGGGGGGCCGGGGATTCTTCCACCAGCATGGGGCGATCCCTGGTCCCTGACATAGGCTCAGGAGGTGCAGGCGACGAGGCAACGGAAATAGGGGAATGATGGAGTTCATGACGTTCCAACACTCCAATCTCCTCCTCCTCATCGTCGTTCCACTGCTCCACCGCCAGGGGGAACCACTGGTCACACTCATCCTCCTCGATTCGCGTGGGGGATTCCTCGATGATCGTAGGATTTAGCCTGGATCCGCTCGGGGGATTGGGATACGCTCCCAAGGCAGGAGATTCCTCCACCAGGGAGGGAAACCGCCGCGATCCACTCATTGGAGTGGGCGACGATTCCACCACAGTGGGGTTCTGCCTAGTCCCCGACAGGGTTTGCTGGATCAGGGCCACGGCCTCTCGAGCCGGACCCAGATGGCCATGGGGATCAGGCGTGAGCGCGAGGACTCGACGGTTTTCAGCGTCGAGTTGGTCAACAATGGGGCTGATGGGCCCTGCCGCAAACAGGTTTTTTCTGACCTGAGGCTCTGGCAACCCCCCTAGCGACGGAGGAGTGCCAGAGTCGACCACAATAGGCCCCATTGGCGAAGCCATCATACCCCAGTCGGCAGCACGTGAGGGCGCAGCGTTCGTACGCTCGATCACCCCAGTAGATTGGTCGATTACTGCCCGATTCTCGGCGCTAGTAACGGTTCCCGAGCCCATAATAGGCGATTGTGGTCCTCTTATCGCTCCCTGAGGGTGGCCGTCTATTTCCCCCCCAACCATCCCAGGTACACCAGCTGGATTTCGAGGACGGGGGGCCCCGATGGGAACATTCGGGGATTTCGGAAACTTAGGATTTGTAGCCACTTGGGGCTTGGCCCGTTTTTGCGGCCCCTGCCCGGTCGATGGGGTCAGGGCCGAGGAAGTCCTGAGAGTGGGGACCTGGACACCCTCAGCTATCCCTCCCGGGGAAGAGATTTTAACTTGAATGTGGTCCACGAAATCTTGGACCGATCGCTTTCCGCGATGCCAAGCGCCCAACAGAGACGAAAAATTTTCGCCTCTGCTACCATGAAACCAGACCGGGTGGTCAGGAGCAGAGGTCGCAGTGGCATGGGCAGCAACATTGCTTGGCATAGAAGACATAACGATAGTGTTGACTGAATAGTATCCTGCAAACAGATATGGTACACATAGCCAATGAAATACCTGATATGCACATATGAGAAATCCACCCTATCATCCACTAATTGATATAACTACTAAACATCCATGATTGCCTTATCCATCCCACATCCTATATTCCTAACAAGGAAATGGAATATGATATACCCTATCCCACATATATCCCATATATAGGGCCAAATAATGCTCCCTTAGGGGTAAAATGCCAGGGTAGGGTTGTGACCTGCTTCAGTGTTCGACAAGCCAGTGTCTTTTTTCTTACGTTCCCTGTTTGTCTGCAGATAGTGGTGTGGCAGTGTTTGCCCTGTCTTGAATCTACGTGATCATTTGATGCATCTAAGTGAAAATTGGGTCAGACGTTAACGGGAGCTCACAGCTTGAAGTCAGGTTTTTTGCAGTGTGTTTTGCCTATGCATATATGGCTTTGTCTTTGTTTCTGCTATCTCTCTATAGATGTAGCGCTGTGGTAGTGAGCCTATGTCCAGTGGATCAGGATTTTGGGTTGAGCACTCAGATTGGAATTGGGATTTTTTTTTCATATGACAAAGTAACCGACCGAAACACTTCTATTCCACCACACCACGTTGACAGCTACGCCCAGAGTGACTTGCTGTATGTCCAGACTACCCCATTCTCACATTGTAGTAGATATCATGTCACTGAGGTAGTCCCGTTGTCAGTAGTTCCATGTTTTGCAGTGTTGTGGCGTTTTCTCTTTGTTCACAGCTACAGTTCACAGTGATACAGTGTTAGCCATAAGGTTATGTGTATCAGGTACACAGCGACAGCCAACTGTGTGTGGGTAGTATTTCTGTTTTAAACCGCGGGCCTGAGCCCAATACATTTTCACACATTTCTACACGAGTTACATGCTGGTTGGGCCCGGGGAGTTCTTAGTTGACCGTAGATGCACTTGTTGGTGTCTGCACGTTTGGTTGTGTGTTGTGCACCAGCTGTGGCTCACATGCACTGCACTGAGATATGCACAGTGTGGGACAGCACAGTGTGCTGTCGGGTATCACAGTGTCTACACATGTCACAAACTGCAAATCCTCTTAGGTTTGTATCAGCGACAACATATGTGGGGCAGTATGTTGTAGCTTAGAGGGGGAGTGTAATAGGATTTATCAGTTTGTGTTTTAGTGGTCATTTCTGATTTTTTACTTCTCTTTTTGTTGTATTTTTTCTGCCCTGAGCGACTCTGCCGAGGTCGCGGGAGCGACAGATTGACATTTGGATTAGTTTTGCTGGCGATTTCATGTATTGAGAATTGTTTACTGATTTCTCGAATTTTCTTTCTGAGTATCTCTATTTTTGATAGGGATGTAACAGCTTGTTTTTTGAACCAGCTACTGCTGGTTGACTTGGTTGGACTCTGGGGGACATGATCGCCATCGTGTTGCAGTATTGATTTGGCGTGCCGATGATGCTTCGTGTGTTCATGTTTATCTTGGCCATGGTTTTTTTGGGGATTTTTGTAAACTGGCACTGGGGAAAAATATTCGTGGCTGGCGAGTCCCAAAAACATCCTGAGGAGTTATTATCAAATGAAACCAAAGTATTACTGGTTTTATTACACCTTGCCACGTATGACTCCACATATCTTCATACAAACGGAGATATATGACATTGGCGTGAGCATAGCGAAGCACATACCATCCATATAACACATACCCTTAAAAGTGGCTCCCACCATGGTATGCCATGCCCCTCCATGGACATAACTTAACGTTCGCCTCCCCCACCTACAGACAGTGACCACCCCCCGCCAGAGGTCTGGGTTACAGTCCTCGAGCGCGGCCACTACTACGTGATAGCCGCTACGGCTACGTCCCCGGGCCCGCAATGGCTCATCCAAGGGACAGACACCATGTTCGCCCCAGAGACCGCCCCACCAGTGGCAGTGGGGGACCCCACCACCCAGCACAGGGTCTTCAGGGGCGTCCTCCAGCCAGGGGACAAGCCCCAAGCCCGCGATCTGGCCCAAATCACCTCAGGGAAGGCGGGCTACCACCTGGGATTGGCCATGCTCTGCCTAACCCGCTGGATCCAGCGCCGCTGGCCACCCACGGGGACCGTGCCCTGGGTTTGGGTCATCCCCAACGCCCACACACAAGTCGAGGCGGGTCCGGACACACGACCAAACCCCCCCCCCAGACCGCAGCAGTCCCTCACCTGCGGGTACCAAGCCATCCACAGGGTCCTCAACCGCGCGGGTCTTAGCCCAAAGCTAGCATACCCCCTTCCCACCACTGACCAACAGGTGAACCAGATACGCAAGCTCGTCTGCGAAATCCTTGCCGCGGCAGCAGAAGACGACAAGCTTCTCCTCCAAACCGCCCGGCCTACAACTGCCCACGCAAGCGCGCCACGGCAAGCGGACACATACACCGACACAGCACACCCCACCGCACAATCCGCGCCCATGCCCCTCCCCTCTCACTGCTCAACCGGAGACCCACACACGCCCACCATCGCGCGCACCCCCGGGCCCCGCGACACGGGCCTCCCCCACCCGCCCGAACACCAGCACACGCCCGCCACAGACCCACCCGCCGGACACCCTTCACCGCCCCCCACACTCGACAACCCACACACACCCGCCGAGAGGAGCCCCGCGCCCCGCGGCACGCCCACCCCACCCCGTGATCCGCCCACGCCCCCCGCACACATCCCAGAGGACCCAGGCCCTCCCCCCCCGGCCCCCGAATGCAGCCCACGCGAACTGTTCCCCCCCGCGGACGCCAACCCACACGACCTTGCACATTGCAGGACCCGGGCCCAGCCAAGCCCAGAAGGAGAAGGCCACAGCCCCGCGCCTCCCTCCCCCGCCGCTGCTGACCGGATCGGCCCGCCGGGCCGCCAGGTTACGACCGGGCCCCCCGAGCCGCCCGCCCCCAACCTACAGCCCGAGGACATGCCCTCCATCCTCCCCGCCGTGGCCTCAGCAGAAGCCGCCGCCCACAAGCCCGCCCGCATCACAGCCCAACCCGCGTCCACCACCTCCTCCTCATCCTCAGCCTCGTCCACCTCCTCCATCTCATCCTCCGACCCCCCCCTCCCCCCCGCCCTCATCCTCAAGGCCACGGCAAAAGCCAAGGCCGGGGCCGCACACACCGACCCCCCAACCCCCACACAGGCGACTCGGGCACCCCGGCAACGCACCGGGACGACCCCCGACCCGACATCGGCGCCCTCACACCTCCGGACAGAGGTACTACTCAACCTGGAACCGGACCCCAACCCCAAACCCGACCCGAAACCCAAGCCGGCGCCCACGCGAGCACACACAACACCACAAACGCAACGACACAAACCCACCCGACACCACCCCCGCCCGGACCCTCACCCAAGCCAGGACCCCCCACCCACCGCAACCCGCGCCCCCCTCCCGCCGGCAACCACCACCACGGCAGAGGCGGCCACCCAGCACGACCCCGTCCAAGCCCTCGTCCGCATCCCCGTCACCAAGCGCCCCGTCATCCGTCCCCCACAAACCACCACCACCACCGGCGAAACCGACCCAGGGACGTGGGACCCCTCGACCACCGTCACCGTCAAGCCCGGCCCCCGACCCGCCCCCCCTGCCCACCACATAGTGCAGCCCCGGGGACTGCCCACGATGCCCAACCCCCCACCCCCACAAGGGGGACTGGAAAACCCACAAGGGGTCAATGGGCCATACCCGCAACAAAAAACCCACCACTACCCACACCACCACCACCAGCGGCCCCACCACCACCACTACCAACACCACCCCCACCACTACCACTGCCCACCGCCCTACCCAACCGGGCCACAACCCCCCGTGCACGAACAGCACCAGCGGATGGGATGGCAGCCACCGAGCGCTCCACCCGCATACCCCACCTACCGCCAGGGGCGGCCCCCCCCGTACCAGCCACCCCCCCCGTACCAGGAACCGTATCCGTACCCCCCCGACCACCACGTCCACGCCGAAGGGGCCCCCCGGGCCCCACCCCGCCAAGGACAGCCACTCGACCCATACCACCAGCTGCTGCCGCCACCACACCCCTACGTGGCGGATCCATGGACGAGGGGGGACCCCCCCCCCCCAGTACCAGGCGGCACCGCGCGAGGCCCCCCAGGGGCCGCCCACGCCTCCGGACTGGCCCGACTCGAGCAATGAGGCCCGGTCCCGCAAACGGCGGCGCTCCCGCTCCCCCCCTCGCACGGCACACTCGCCCACGGCGCCCACACTCCCACCGCGCCTCAACCACCCACTCGCGCCGCTCCTGCTCCCCCAGGTGCCACCACGACCCCCCAGGACCCCGCTCCTGTCGCTCCTGCTCCCCCGGGCACCACCACGAGCGCCACCGCCGACCCACGTCCGCCTCCCCCTCCCCCCACCGGCCATACAAGACCCCCACCCCAAGCCCCCGCCACCACCGCTCTCGCTCCCCCCGATGCAGCCAGGCACGCCACCGCCGCCCCACGTCCACCTCCCCCTCCCCCCACACGCCCCGCCGGGCTCCCCGTTCCCCCCGCCGCGCATACCCATCCACCAACCCCAGCCCCCGCCACCACCACTCCTGCTCCCCCGGACGCCACCGAGCGCGCCACCGCCGCCCCATGACGACCTCCCCCTCCCGTTCCCCCCTCCGCCCATACCCGTCCTTCACCCCCAGCCCCCGCTACCGCCGCTCCCGCTCCCCCAGGCACCGCCACCCCCGCCACCACCGCAGGTCCACGTCCTCCCCCCGCCGCTCCAGGACCCCAGGCACGGACCCCTCCCCCCCCCGGGCCCCCGCCCACCTTGCCTGGTGGTCTCCCCCCGCTCTGCAGGAGCTCCGCCGCTGGCTGAAGTGGGCCGGGGGAGCGGGAAGGCACGAAGGGGTGCACATGGTGCATAACTCCGAGGAGGTACGCACCCGCACCCCCGCAAACCCCAACGAGGCCGCCCCGGAGGCCATCATGCCGCAAGCGGCATGGGAGGCCCTCCTCCGCGATGCGGTCCAGGGCCCCTGCCACCCCTACACCCCCCAAGCCCTCCGCCAGTGGCTCCAGGCCACCCACCCCCAGGCCTGGGCCGCCGGTACCCCCTCCCCACCCCGCCCCTCCCGCCACCACCACACCAGGAAGGGGCGGGACAAGGGCAAGGGAAGGGCAAGGGGCACCAAGGAGCACTCAGGCAAGATGGCACGGAGGGGCCCCAAGTGAGGGCAGGCACTCGCAGGGACAGGACGCCGGAAGAGACACCACATGGGGGCAGGAAACCACCCAAGAACCGGGACGGGGCGGGAGCGGGGACCAAAGCACGGAGGAAAAGGGCACCACGCCAGGCGCCACGACCCACACCCAGGAAGGGCAAACCACGACGGGGGGACCAGCGCCGCCCCACCCCCACCAAACACCCCACGACACCCGGGGGCGCACCCCCCAACACACACCACCGAAGCAAGCATCGGGCGCCGTGCGGATCACACCAGCGCACACCCACCGGCCACCGGAAGCCACATGGAGAATGGAGGGCACACCTGCACGGGGAGAACGGGCCACACCCACAGAGGAAGCCGCAGGGAACGCCGCCGCACGGCGCACCACCACGCCCTCACCGCCAGGCGACGACCCCGGCCACCACAAGGGCCACCTCACAGGCATCTGAAGAGGACGAAGGCACGGCCGCGACACCGAGGACTAGGGACCGAAACCCCCAGAGGACACGGGACCAAGGCACAGGCCCCCAGGGAGGGCAACCCCACGGACCGTCACGCGATCGACCTACCCGACCCACCAGCCCGAGCGGCACGCCCAAGCCCCCACAGCTCGGACCCAGCGAGACACCCACACCTAACCGCACTCCCCAGCCACCAGCCAGCCACACTCCGGCCCGCACTCCGCACCACGACACAGGCCAGGCTGACCTCCACTGACCCACCGCGGCACTACGTGAGACCACGGCACACCGCACCACAGCGCGCCACAGTGCAACGCGCCACAGCACGACGCGACGCGACGCGGCACAGAGCGGCACAACACGACACAACTGACCCTAACCTGAAGGACTAACCGAAGCCAGCCACCGCACACCCCCGAAGGCGCCACGCCAGCACGCCACACACCAGCACCGCAGGCCACACACGGGGCCACAGCGCGCCTGGCGACAACGGTGGCGGACCACCCAGAAGATTAAAACCGGCACCGCAGAGGGGAAAGGACACGAACAACCCCAGCCCCCTAACCCAAAACCACAAGCAGCCGCCTGGCGCAGCCGCCCAGCCAGCAGAGCCAGGACCTGACCCGGCAAGAAAGGGGCGCCGAGCCCACCGTGTACATAGCCCACCCGACCCGTGGGGCCGGAACGCGGCCAAACAGAACGCAACTGAAAACAGCAGCCCGGAAGACAACACTGAATGCAGGCCAGTGCGTGCACCAGCCCAGGGAAGGCAGAGGGAGGAACAGGCAAGCCCCCCCCCCCAAAAAAAAAAAGCAGGGGGGAGGGGGAAAAGGCGCGAAAACAGCCCACAGCCGCCAAACCGCCCGCCAACACCACCAGAGGCGGCCAAACCGCCCCCCCAGAAGGCACCGAAGACAGGACCCCCAAAGAGGCACAGGGGGACCACCCACCCAAAACCGGCAACACCAAGCCAGGAACAGCAGCCCACCGGGAAAAGGGACACCAAAACAAGCAGAAAGAAAAAAAAAAAAAGAGAGCCACCAGCCCAGCCCGAAAGAAAGGGGATGGAGGGACAGGTACCACAAGGCCCGGGACAGGAACACAACAAAAAAAAAGCGCAAAAAACACACCCCGACAACCCAGCCAAGAAAGGCTGGGCACAGCCGAGACCCGGGCCCAGCACACACGCCCACATCGCACGCCGGAACCGGAGACTGCGGGGGGCAAGCGGGGCGCCCACGAAACCACAAACGTCCCATAAGCAGGCCAAAACCGAACCCCAACCACGAACACCACAAACAGCCGACACTAGAGGGACAACACCACAAACCGTACTCAAACACACCCACCCAGGACCCCAGGCTGGACCCCAGCTGGTATATATATATATATATATATATATATATATATATATATATATATATATATATATATATATATATATATATATATATATATATATATATATATATATATATATATATATATATATATATATATATATATATATATATATATATATATATATATATATATATATATATATATATATATATATATATATATATATATATATATATATATATATATATATATATATATATATATATATATATATATATATATATATATATATATATATATATATATATATATATATATATATATATATATATATATATATATATATATATATAGATATATATATATATATATATATATATATATATATATATATATATATATATATATATATATATATATATATAGATATATATATATATATCGATATATATATATATATATATATATATATATATATATATATATATATATATATATATATATATATATATATATATATATATACACATATATATATATATATATATATATATATATATATATATATATATATATATATATATCCTCTAATCTACACGCCTCTCCCATGCCGACGTTGCTATTCGTGTTAGAGGCCTCACAAGGAAAGTAGGGGTGTTACTCATGTGTGTGTTGTGGATAAGCGGAGAGGCGGACCCAATCTGCCACCTCTGTCGGGCACCTCTGAACGGTTGGCTATGCGGCCCAGGTGTGATCCAACGGTTCGCACCGCCCCTCACCCCAATGCGGGGGAGGGTAGCATCGGCTTGGGTATTCGCAGCCGCACTGCGAACCTCAGGGGGGTGGGCTCCTGAGGCGGGCAAGGGGTTAGATTTGCAACAGACACACATATATAGGGGGGGGCCGGAAAGGTTAGTGCGGACGTGTAGCCATTGAAACTCGGGTCCGTGGCTTTGGACCACACCGCCATCAAGGTACATCACAACTCCCCGCTTACACCCCATTTGCACAACCCTTCTTCCCGCTCAAACAAAAGATGATTTGGTCCCTTGGGAGACTTTCTAAGCAGTTGCCAAAAAAAATGGGTGCAGGCAAATGGGCCAGTGTGGACGTGTGGATAGCAACTCGGGGCGGTGGTTTTTCGACCAAACCGTCATAAAGGTACATCACCCCTCCCTGCTTACACAGCATTTGCACAACCCTTCTTCTCCCTCAAACAAAAGATGATTTGGTTTCTTGGGACACTTTGTAAGCAGTCGCCAATAAAAATGGTTGTAGGCAAATGGGGGGGCTCAGCATTGTACTCTTAGGAAACAAAATTAGTGTATGGCACGCGGTTTTAGAGGGTGGGCGGGCGGAGCCTTAGAGGGGTAAGCTGATGTGGCGGGCAAGGGGTTAGTATAGAGACACATAACGAGGTGGGGCGTTTCAAGGCAAGTGCGGATGCATGGTGGCTTTGGACCACACGGACACAAAGGTAGATCACTGGTCCCCCTCCCTCCACGCTTTCACAGCCCTTCTCCCCGTCAACCTCTCTACTACCCCTACACTGATGAATGCCGGGCAGCATCATTCCATTCTCCATGCGTCCCAAAGAACGTAGCTTCAGCAAGCGCTCAACGTCAGTGGCATTTGGTGACAGGTGCATCGGGACAGTCAATGATTCTGCAGCTTTGGTGAGATATTTCGCAAGGTACAACTCCCACCCCAAAGATGTGATCCGTTGCACATTGTTGTGGCATTGCAAACGTACTAGAAGACGACGATTGTGAGGTACCACACAAGCATCTTCTTGTTCCTGTCGACGGTACAATAGGCGTACACCCTTAGTGCCCAACTCCTCCATATGTTGGGGAACCCTAAACGGATACCCTGACTTGCACTCGGTAGATACGCGCCCTTGGCCAATGTTGAAACATTTGTCTGCTTAACACTGGTGCACCATATTGCACTCCTTGTAGAAACTCCGTAGATATGAAGTGAATTCGAGATCATAGCCATCACTTTCCCGGGGCATTGTAGCGCAGATGACATCATCCGGGATTGAATCTGGTTGGCACCAAACAACACCATGTAGGTGCACTCGGCCGCTCTCTTGATGTTCAAAGCAGAACACATAATCGCGAACCGTTCCAAATGGACCTCTCTTGCCAATCGCTAAGAACTCACGCTTGAAGATGTCGACCCGCTTATGAAATGCAACGCATGCCTCCATATCGTACCCGTCTTGAATTGGCTTGGTCGGCCTTGTGCCCTCCGAATATTGTCCAGGCCACACCGCATCTGCGCGACATCCCTTTTGAACTGCAGTCTGCAAATCAGCCCAATTGTCATTCATTGTCCAAGTAATGAATAGGTCTGCTTTTCCAAGCTCGCGGCTCATTGCAGTGAGGTCCAGATGCCGTGAGGCCCAATAGGATCGTGTCCCAACTAGCTTGGATGGGACATAAGTTCCATATCGATAGTGCGGTACCTTGATCAACCCCTTCGCTTTCCAAATTCCGATTCATGGAATCAACACCATCGTCGTATGAAGCATGGGCCTTCTTATGTTCGTGTGCGGGGCGTGCTGATGATTGGCTTGGTTGGCTTGGGGACTGTGTGGATGATTCGGCACCTGGACGGGGAATTGATTGGCTTGGCTGACTGGGTGATTGAGTGGATTGCGAAGAAGACTGTGCGTGATGTGATGAGTGTCGATTTGGAGGGGGCTTGGGTCCTGCAGAGCTTTTAGCAGCACGCAGATGTGCCGCAGTGATATCCTCTGCGGGATCACCACGTTGCGCTTTGAAATTTTGCTGGTTCCAAATAAGTTGATTCTTCATCTCTTTACTCACTTCGAAGAAGGACCACCATCGGTCACGGCATCGGTCACGGCGCCAGCGCTCATCAAATGCAAGATACCGGCTACAGTAATACGCCGCACATCCGATGCCACACCCAACCTTGTATTCACCGACTCCACCAGGATACAAATCCGGCCAAACGCACGGTTCCAATTTGGGATCGTTGAAATGCAAATACGTGTCGTTCGGCAATGATTGTGCTGCAGCGGTAACGGTCTCCCCTGCACGTTGAAATGGTGCTTGATGCATGAATCCCACTCTGTCTTGGTGAGGGGCAAAATCGGGAACGATGTTCCGCGGTGCATCACACTCCACTGCCCAAGCCACATACTCGTCTTGTAGATGGTACTCCAGGCGTTTCCCGTACTTATCCTCAAAAAAACGTTGTGTCAACGTCCCCATTGTAGAAGCTGCAGTCTGTAGGTAGCGGTACAATGTTTCATAATGCGCCAAAAACCGGGAATAAAAGGGGTGAATTTTCTTCAGCAACAGCAATGCTTGGTTCATTTGCCGCGTGTTTTGGGCACTATCCTTCGGCTTTTGAAAATCGCGCAGCACATCTTCTTTCATGGTCATAAACCCATATAGTGCATTATAATGCTGGCTAGGCTTGCGGCCCACACCAACGGTCCCAATAGCATGGTGCCACTGTCGATGACGCAGATCCACGTGCTTAAGGGTATTTGAATACAAAGCACCCAACGCAATTTGCCGTTTTTGATATTCGGTGAGATTCGCAACTTTGGTTGGCACCCTGTAATGTGTCGTGCCATCCAATTCGTACCCATAAATTATAGAATCGTACTTGGCTCGATACTTGCTGCAAACGAGGCATGCATACATACGATTAGGCGAATGCCACACCGGCGTATCGTACACTTTGAAGGCGCTAATACTCGTGGGATGCCACTGAGGCGGAACGCAAAAAGGTGGTCCTTTGTATTGTACATAGTTGGCAAACAAGTCATTTAAGAACTGGAAGATCGCACTAGTAATCACATCTGCGGCTGGCACCCCAAAGAGGTTGGTGGTACGGACTGCACTATCATCTCGGGAAACAACAAACTGGTGCGCACCAACCGGGCCCGAAGGTAGTTGACCACATCGATGGCAAAGGGCATCCAACAGTGGCGAGTACAAAACATCCAAACCATCAAGCCAATACTCTCGGACAGATTTCAAAGAAACGTGAGATGGCGGCTAGTGTTTCTGGCAGAAAAGCTCTTTCTTAGCGGCACCAACGACCCCCCGCGATCGAGGATGTGAAGCTTTGGCATGTTGCTTCTCCGGTGTATTGGCGTGTCCACCGACAATGCCCTTGTCGCGTTGCGACTCTGGCGTGTTCCTTGTACCCTTGGCGGCTTGCGCTTGCGGCGTGTTCCTTGTACCTCCAGTAGAACGCTTGGCAGCTTGTGCCGCAGAGGTGTTCCTTGCACCCTTGGCAGCTTGTGCCGCAGAGGTGTTCCTTGCACCCTTGGCAGCTTGTGCCGCAGAGGTGTTCCTTGCACCCTTGGCAGCTTGTGCCGCAGAGGTGTTCGTTGTACCTCCAGTAGAACCCTTGGCAGCTTGTGCCGCAGAGGTGTTCCTTGTACCTCCAGTAGAACCCTTGGCAACTTGTGCCGCAGAGGTGTTCCTTGCACCCTTGGCAGCTTGTGCTTGTGAGGTGTTCCTTGCACCCTTGGCGGCTTGCGCTTGTGCCGTGTTAAGACTTGCCATTGATGATGACTGCAGTCCACACTTCGCTCGCTTGTTCAACCGCTTCATGAGAGTGTGCCGCATACTAGCATGGCGCTGGCGAATGGTTTGTGGCCCAATTCGGGGGTGCTGCACAATGAAGTCCCCAACATCGAAGTCTACGTCGGCTTCCAAACATTGTTGCAACTCTTGTTTCCAGCGATTGGACATGGAGAGTATGAACATAACTCGGTTAAGAGTACACGTATATTCCAAATCCAACCACGAAGAACAGAGCACACAATGAAAGAAAAGGGTCCTGTAGCAGAAGAAGTAGAGGGAAATGCAAATGTATTGGTACAATGCACATCTCACAACGCAGCACCACAGTACCCATGTTCCATGTCCCATTTCCCACTATCCCATGCCATGATGCCAGGATCATGACCTACATGGTGTCACATTAACTAGCTATTATGCTCGCCATGGTCCCATGTCCCTTGTCCCAAAATCCCATGATCCACCAATCATTACCTACATGATGCCACAATCATTACTTACTATGGTCCCCTGTCCCGGCTTCTAAACATTATTGCAACCCTTGTTACCAGCAATTGGATCCGTCATGGAGGGTATGAAGTAACTCGATTAAGAGTACAGGTATACTCCAAATCCAACCGCGCAGAACAGAGCACACAATGAAAGAGAAGGGTCCCGCAGCAGAAGAGGTAGAGGGAAAAAATAACTAGGCTCTAGGATAGCCACCATACCATAGCATAAGCACGCAACAAACGACTTTTGTATAGCGCCTCGTCTTGCGGAATCTGGCGCTCACAGCATGGATGGTTTGATCACGCTGAACTTTGGGATGAAAGAACCTAGTGCAAAAGTTCAGCACGCAACAAACGACTTTTGTATAGCGCCTCGTCTTGCGGAATCTGGCGCTCACAGCATGGATGGTTTAATCACCCCGGACCTTTCGATGAAAGAACCTAGTGCACGAATTCAGGACGCAACAAACGACTTTTGTATAGCGCCTCGTCTTGCGGAATCTGGCGCTCATAGCATGGAGGATTTGATCACCCTGAACTTCTCGATGAGGGAACCTAGTGCACAAGGTCAGCACGCAACAAACAACTTTTGTATAGCGCCTCGTCTTGCGGAATCTGGCGCTCATAGCATGGAGGATTTGATCACCCTGAACTTCTCGATGAAAGAACCTGGTGCACAAGGTCAGCACGCAACAAACGACTTTTGTATCGCGCCTCGTCTTGCTGAATCTGGCGCTCATAGCATGGAGGATTTGATCACCCTGGACTTTTCGATGAAAGAACCTAGTGCACAAGTTCAGCATGCAAGAAACAAACTTTGTATAGCGCCTCGTCTTGCGGAATCTGGCGCTCATAGCATGGAAGATTTGAGCACCCTGAACGTTTCGATGAACGAACCTAGTGCACAAGTTCAGCACGCAACAAACGACTTTTGTATAGCGCCTCGTCTTGCGGAATCTGGCGCTCATAGCATGGATGGTTTTATCACCCCGGACTTTTCGATGAAAGAACCTAGTGCACAAATTCAGCACGCAACAAACAACTTTTGTATAGCGCCTCGTCTTGCGGAATCTGGCGCTCATAGCATGGAGGATTTGATCACCCTGATCTTTTCGATGAAAGAACCTAGTGCACAAGTTCAGCACGCGACAAACGACTTTTGTATAGCGCCTCGTCTTGCGGAATCTGGCGCTCACAGCATGGAGGGTTTAATCAGCCCCGACCTTTCGATGAAAGAACCTAGTGCACAAATTCAGCACGCAACAAACGACTTTTGTATAGCGCCTCGTCTTGCGGAATCTGGCGCTCATAGCATGGAGGATTTGATCACCCTGGACTTTTCTATGAAAGAACCTAGTGCACAAGTTCAGCACTCAACGAATGAATTTTGTATAGCGCCTCGTGTTGCAGAATCTGGCGCTCATAGCATGGAGGATTTGATCACCCTGAACTTTTCGATGAAAGAACCTAGTGCACAAGTTCAGCACGCAACAAACGACTTCTGTATAGCGCCTCGTCTTGCGGAATCTGGCGCTCACAGCATGGATGGTTGAATCACCCCGGACTTTTTCGATGAAAGAACCTAGTGCACAAATTCAGCACGCAACAAACGACTTTTGTATAGCGCCTCGTCTTGCGGAATCTGGCGCTCATAGCATGGAGGATTTGATCACCCTGAACTTCTCGATGAAAGAACCTAGTGCACAAGTTCAGCACGCAACAAACGACTTTTGTATAGCGCCTCGTCTTGCGGAATCTGGCGCTCACAGCATGGATGGTTGAATCACCCCGGACTTCTTCGATGAAAGAACCTAGTGCACAAATTCAGCACGCAACAAACGACTTTTGTATAGCGCCTCGTCTTGCGGAATCTGGCGCTCACTGGAATCTGGCGCTCATAGCATGGATGGTTTAATCACCCCGGACTTTTCGATGAAAGAACCTAGTGCACAAATTCAGCACGCAACAAACGACTTTTGTATAGCGCCTCATCTTGCGGAATCTGGCGCTCATAGCATGGAGGATTTGATCAGGCCGGACTTTTCGATGAAAGAACCTAGTGCACAAAATCAGCACGCAACAAACGACTTTTGTATGGCGCCTCGTCTTGCAGAATCTGGCGCTCACTGGAATCTGGCGCTCATAGCATGGATGGTTTGATCACCCTGAACTTTTCGATGAAAGAACCTAGTGCACAAGATCAGCACGCAACAAACGACTTTTGTATAGCGCCTCATCTTGCGGAATCTGGCGCTCATAGCATGGAGGCTTTGATCATCCCGGACTTTTCGATGAAACAACCTAGGGCACGAATTCAGCATGCAACAAACGACTTTTGTATAGCGCCTCGTCTTGCGGAATCTGGCGCTCAAAGCATGGAGGGTTTGATCACCCTGAATTTTTCGATGAAAGAACCTAGTGCACGAGTTCAGCACGCAACAAACCATTTTTGTATAGGGCCTCGTCTTGCGGAATCTGGGGCTCACAGCATGGATGGTTTAATCGTCCCGGACTTTTCGATGAAAGAACCTAGTGCACAAATTCAGCACGCAACAAACGACTTTTGTATAGCGCCTTGTCTTGCGGAATCTGGCGCTCATAGCATGGAGGATTTAATTACCCTGAACCTTTCGATGAACGAACCTAGTGCACAAATTCAGCACGCAACAAACGACTTCTGTATAGCGCCTCGTCTTTCGTATAGCGCCTCGTCTTGCGGAATCTGGCGCTCATAGCATGGACGGTTTGATCACCCCTGACCTCTTGATGGTTGCCATTTTCCATGGGCCAAAATGCATCACCACGGGCTAAAATGGTGTTTGAGCATCCAAAATGGTCTGGGATCACTTTTGGAAAAACGCGTTTTTGACCCATTTTGACCCATTTTTGGTCTTGAAACGGCCCATTTTCAAGGCATGTTCACATTTTCCGTGGCCCAAAACACGCCACCAAGGGCTCAAAACGGGCGAAAAACACGTGTTTGAGCATCCAAAATGGTCTAGGATCACTTTTGGAAAAACGCGTTTTTGACCCATTTTTGACCCATTTTTGGTCTTGAAACGGCCCATTTTCAAGGCATTTTGGGATTTACCGTGGCCCAAAACACGCCACCACGGGCTCAAACCGGGCCAAAAACACGTGTTTGAGCATCCAAAATGGTCGAGGATCACTTTTGGAAAAACGCGTTTTTGACCCATTTTTGACCCATTTTTGGTCTTGAAACGGCCCATTTTCAAGGCATTTTGGGATTTACCGTGGCCCAAAACACGCCACCACGGGCTCAAACCGGGCCAAAAACACGTGTTTGAGCATCCCAAGTGGTCCGGGAACAACTTTGGAAAAAATGATTTTTTCCGCCCCGGGGACCCTGGTGGACCCACCGTTGGCCCCCGCCGTGCGCGGGCCGGGCTGCCCTCCGACTGCACCAAGTGACCACTAGTACGGGGGTCTACGCGTCTCGATGGGCCATTCCGAGGGATGGAAACCGCAAAACGTGGGGGGTTGCGGGTGGACTAGGTGCCCTCGGAATCGGATTTTGAGCCACGTAGCCCAAGATACGGTCCGTGCTTGGTTTCGGGGGGTTAGTGCATATTGCGCCGTTTTTGGGGCTTTTTGGCACCTTTTTGGGCCGTTCTCGGACATATCGTGGAGTTGAAGGGCACTAGAGGGCTCTTTGACACGGTGAAGTCAAGCCGCACGTGCAATGTGGCCACCGTTTACCTTCGTTTTGGCGTTTCGCCCGGGTTTGGGGGCTATTTTGGGCGAAAATGGCTGTTTTTGGCCCAAAACAGCGCAGATTTGGGAGGGCACCTCCCGACTTTGCGCCACTGCCCTGGGCCGCCACCGGTGAGTTTTTGGCCCAAAACTTGGATTTGGCAAGGGCACCACCTGGGCTCCAAGATTGCTACATGGGCGAATGATCCGAAGCGTTGGGACGGAGCAATGGCCAAAATCGCAAGGAGACGTGTTGTTGCTTGTTGTTGTTGCTTGTTGTTAGCTAAATTTAAGGGGAGAGGGGTGTAGTAATATATATATATATATATATGTATATATGTATATATATATATACATATATATATATATATATACATATATATATATATATATATATATATATATATATATATATATATATATATATATATATATATATACATATATATATATATATATATATATATATATATATATATATATATATATATATATATATATATATATATATATATATATATATATATATATATATATATATATATATATATATATATATATATATATATATATATATATATATATATATATATATATATATATATATATATATATATATATATATATATATATATATATATATATATATATATATATATATATATATATATATATATATATGTATATATATGGACTAGGTGCCCTCGGAATTCGTTTTTGAGCCACGTAGCCCAAGATACGGCCTGTTCTTGGTTTCAGGGTGCTGGTGCACATGGCGCACATTTTGGGGCTTTTTGGCGCCTTTTTGGGCCGTTTCTCGGACATATCGTGGAGTTAGAGGGCACCAAGATTCCCTTGGTCACGACAAAATCAAGCCGCACGTGCAGTGTAGCAGCCGTTTGCCTTCGTTTGGCTGTTTTGAACCCTTACTAGGGCTGTTTTGGGCGAAAAATGGCTATTTTTGGCCCAAAACTGCGCAGATTTGGGAGGGCACCTCCCGACTTGGCGCCACCGCCCCGGGCCGCTGACGGTGAGTTTTTGGCCCAAAGCTTGGATTTGGCAAGAGCACCACCTAGGCTCCAGGATGGCTACATGGGCAAATGATCCCAATCGTTGGGACGGAGCAATGGCCAAAACAGCAGGGAGACGTGTTGTTGTTGCTTGCTTGTCCCTTGTTAGCTAAATTTAAGGAGAGAGGGGTGTAGTAATATATCCTCCAATCTACACCCCTCTCCCAACTCTATGTGCTTCCACCACATGGCTCTAAGGTACGTGCGAAGGGCACAAAGTGGTGCATACATGTGGTGGAAGGGGCTAAACTCGGTCAAAACGGGCTCAAAACAGGCAAAAAACACTTGTTTGAGCACCCAAATGGTCCGGGATCACTTTTGGAAAAACGCGTTTTTGACTCATTTTTGACCCATTTTTGGTCCCAAAATGGCCCATTTTCAAGGCATTTTGGGAGTTTCAATGAGCCAAAACCAGTCGCCCCGGGCTCAAAATGGGCTAAAACCACTTGTTTGAGCATCATAAATGGTCCGGGATCATTTTTGGAAAAACGCGTTTTTGACCCATTTTTGACCCATTGTTGGTCCCAAAACGGCCCATTTTCAAGGCGTTTGGGGATTTTCCATGGCCCAAAACGCGCCACCACGGGCTCAAAATGGGCTAAAACCACTTGTTTGAGCATCTCAAGTGGTCTAGGAACAACTTTGGAAAAAATTATTTTTTTCGCCCCGGGGACCCTGGTGGACCCACCGTTGGCCCCGACTGTGCGTGCGCTGGCCGGCCCTCCGGGTGCACCAAGTGACCACTGGTACAGGGGTCTACGTGTCTCGTTGGGCAATTCTGAGGCTTGGAAAGTACAAAAAGTGCGGGGTTGCGGGTGGACTAGGTGCCCTCAGAATTGGTTTTTGAGCCACGTAGCCCAGGATACGGCCCCTTCTTGGTTTCGGGGTGTTGGTGCACATTGCGCAGCTTTTGGGGCTTTTTGGCGCCTTTTTGGGCCGTTTCTCCGACATATCGTGGAGTTAGAGGGCACCAAAGGGCCCTTGGTCACGGCAAAGTCAAGCCGCACGTGCAGTGTAGCAGCTGTTTGCCTTCGGTTGGCTGTTTTGAACCCCTACTAGGGCTGTTTTGGGCGAAAAATGGCTGTTTTTGGCCCAAAACTGCGCAGATTTGGGAGGGCATATATATATATATATATATATGTATATATATAATATATATATATATACATATATATATATATATATATAATATGTATATATATATATATATATATATATATATATATATATATATATATATATATATATATATATATATATATACATATATATATATATATATATATATATATATATATATATATATATATATATATATATATATATATATATATATATATATATATATATATATATATATATATATATATATATATATATATATATATATATATATATAGTCATAGTCATAGTCATAACCACTTATCATGCCGTCTACTGGAGTTACCGGGCATCTCGCGCCGACAGGTGGTTCCTGCCTCGCTCGATCCCGTGGGTCCCAGGGCTGCCTGACCACAGCATGACGGAGGACCCAGAGGACCGGGGATACCGGTCAACCAGGCTTTGGGGGCAGTGGCAACTGCATAGCGTTAGTATTAGCAACGGCGACGAACGCTGGCCCGTTTATTCGCCGGGGGTAAGGGGGCAAGGCACAGCAACTCAGCAGCATCGCAACAAGCAGAAAGCAAGGGCTTCTCTGTCCGGCACAAAGCGGCAACCAAGGAACAAAGCAGCATGCATGCGGCGAAGCGAGAGCGGACCCTCCGTCGTTCATGTACCCCCGCCACCGTGGAGAGGTCCATCACCTGTGACCCCACGGAATCCATTGCCATCTGCGTACTCGTAATTGCCCACCACCCCTGACTCCACGTATCCCTCTGCCAGCACGCAATAGCCCGTATATGCATAGCCAGGATTTCTGGGAGGCTCCAGCCTAGCCTGGCCCTCAGCTTTCATCGCCCCCATGTCCCCACAATGTACGCCGCCGACCCACCGCACCAGTCCCCTAGTATAGTACAGAAACACGGTATCAACTCCACGTCCCCGTGGGCCTGAGCTGCACCCACACCCCAGATATATACCATGCTGGCACTCCATGTCAGGGGCCAGCACCCAATCAGCTTCGAGGCATCCACTTGCCCACGTATAATATAACTTGAGGGTCTACAGGGGGGGACGCCAGCTGCTACGCGACGGGAATGGCGCAACCCATGAATATCGCTGGCTGGGATTCGGGCTGGTGGGTGCCGTAGCTTGGTTATCGACCCCCTGTAGGGGTACCCACCAGAGGCTCGCCCCGGGCTGTGGTAGTCAGGTGCACCTCATCTGGCCGACATACATTGCCCTGGCGCCTACCCTTGACCCTTACCTGCACTGTTTGGCCAGCTCCTGTGGTTGCGCCTCTTCCGCCACTGCAGCGGCCAGGCCGCAGGTTCGGCCCTCACCGACGACGTGGCGAGCCTACTTATAGCATTGGCCCGCGCGTCACCCCCCGGACCACTCAGCATGCCGCTCCTCCTCTCTCCTCGCCTCTAGCCGACCGGACTGGCGCCCCCCAGGGGTAAGTCGTTACAATGGTGAGGCGACCGCATACTCTTCGCTACGACGCCGCGCAGCACCGCTGTTGCCACGCCGATGCCACCTGCAAGCCGCCACCACACGCACCACCGCAACCACAAGGCCATGGTCAGAGGTTAGACTATGTACATGCCCGCAGGCATGGTCCCTCTCGTTTGTGAACGGGGCCAGGGGATGCCCCCACGCGCCCCCTGAGTTGTTAGAGGGGTCAGGGGGACACCCAAGTACTGCCATGCATCCCTGCTGCTCCCCCACTGTACGGTTCCCCTGTACCGCCGCGTACCCCCACCGTACGGACCCCAGTACCGCCGCGTATGACCCCAAGACGCCTGTACACCGCCACCTTGAACTCCGCGTGCCCCCCGTGAGTGCTCCTCCCAGGCTGCCACGCCATCTCCAGGACGCCCGCCATACTGTCCACCTGACGACCTCGCCGTCATATCCTTCTACGCACACATCTTCGCTTTGTCGCCGCCCCTGGGGCCTACAGGCTGTCCCCGCAACCCCGTGTAACACTCCCAGGGGGCGCCGTAACGCCGTAACCCCCAGAAAACTCCGTGCGACCCCGCTGTATCCCGAGAACCACTCCCAATACTGCCGTAGCCAGGCCGCCAGTAGAGACCCCGGTGCCATGGGAATACCCTACAGGGGTTTGGGCCTTATTACCCTGGTTAGGACAACCCATGACACCTCACTGTTGTATGCGGCAACCCGGGGCAGGCGGGTGAAGCATCCCTGTCTGACCCTCATGCACGGGGGCAGTACGGCTCACCATCAGGCCGGCACGACCTGTCACATCGCGTTGGCCGTCATACGACGCCTGCCAGTACCGCACAATCAGGCCATGAAGGCACTGCCTCTCAGGCGCTAACCCCTCCGCTGCGTCCAGCGTAAGGACGGTAGCAGGTGCACCCACAATTCCTAACCCCATCAATCTGCATCACCCCCGGCCCCCACCACGCCGTCACCATTTCCTCCATGATGCCACAACCAGAGTATCCGCGAGTCGCCCTCCAGAGCCGTTCACCACAGCATCAGGGGCAGGGCTGCCGACGGGGCTCCAGGGCACCGTACCCCTTCCACTCGGAAGCTCTTCAGGCCACCCTGGATTGTCTTTCAGGCACTTGAGGACATCTGTCCAGAGTGCCGCAGTGCCCACCTCGCCTTAGGCCACCCCCAATCGGCACGCTCCTTACATGTCCCGCATAGTGGGACGGAGGCACACTGATGAAGCCAAACTGACGCCGTTTCCCTGCACCCGTGGCATCGCTGCGGAAGCACAGACCGCGACGGAACTCAGCTACCATCACAGCACTGCGACCATAGGTCCTGCCATACATCGCAGCACGCGTCCTGGAGTCCGAGCAAAGCACCCGCCAGCGTGCGTGCTGTGGCACAACTGAGGAGGCTGCGCCTCGCATCCTCCCACGTGGACACCGGGCGGAGTATCGGTCGCCCGTCGGGCATCACCGGCAGGCTCTCAAGCAGCCGGGGCCACCGCGCAACTTTGGGACTGTGTTTGCCATGCGCCAGGAGCTCCCAACCGTAGTCCCGTAAGACCTCCCCGATGACATCAACCCCGTCCTGCCCCGGGCCTCTGGCGGATGCCAGAACCAAGCGTTGTCCTCCCGCCTGTGCCTCAATGACCGCCGCGAGGCCGGGGGTGTCAAGGGTGTGACGGGCATCGGCAGCCACGTGGTCGTCCCCCTCTGGCAGAGAGAACATGGCCTCCGTGACGTGGCCTTGTGCGTCGTCGCCCTGTACCCGTGCCAGCTGCTTGGAGCCCACTAACACTGCCATGGACCGCTGCTCAGTGACTGCTGGTATGGCTCGTCACAGCTGCCGGTCATACAGCCACAACGTACCCATGTCAAGTACGACAGCCACCGCCAAGATTGAGAGACTGCACAGAGGTTGCTGAAGGACCGGCAGCACCTCGCGAGGCCAGCCCATGACGTTCCGCACTGCTGGATGGTTGGCGTACACCTGGAGCCAGGGATCACTCTTGCCGTCAGGGCTTCTCACCATGGTAACACGCACCAGGTCCCAGGATTGCGCCGATACCACGCGGAACCACTCCCTGAATGTCGTGATGTCCCCCGCCACCCAGGAACCAATCCACTGGCTGAAGGCCTGCGCCACCGCCGCCATCCAGTGAGGGAAACAAGGACATGGCCTCTTCTTGCGCGATGCACGACCGTGGCACCAGCAGTGTGTGCAGCAGTGCCCTCTGAAAGGTTGCCAGCAGGTCGCCGGGGAGGCCGGCAAACGGGTTCCACGGCGGACGCTGCTGGATCCTCCCTGCCGGCGGGCAGAAGGGTGTGTCAGCTCGCAGGAACGCGTATACCGCCCTCCTTCGATCTTGCATCGGCAGCTGCATGATCTGGGTGAGTCGATGGTTCCTGCGGGCATACACATCTTCCCCAATCTGGACCATGTCCTCCACAAAGAGCCTGGCCTTGGCAGGGCCCCGGGACGACGCCGCTCGCACCGCAGCGAACAGCCGCTTCAGGTCCCCGGGGACGACACCCGCCATCAGGGATTCAGTCCATCTGCAGCCGTGCTCCCTCCACGCCACGAACTCCACCGCCCTGTCTGTCAGCGGTAGCTCCGCCGTGAACTCCTCCAGACGCCTGCACAGGAGCCCAGCCACTTCCTCGTCCCGCGCACACAGTAGGCGCATGTGGCCAATGTCCTCCTCCGGCCCCACACAGAAGGTAGGTAGGTAGGTGCTCTTGGTCGTGGAGAGGTGCCCCACCGTTCCCCCTGGCGTCGCCCCTGTGACGAACAGGAAGAGGCTCTGCGCGTGAAGAGGGGAGGCGGCTTACTTCCCGCTAGACCTGACTGTTGGCCCCCAACAAAGCTGCCCCGGGCAACACCGGGATGGCTGATCGCCGCGAGCGTGACGTGCTTGTCTCGCCGGGAGGGTGTGCCCCCGTGCCTGCGCACGTCCCCTCCTTTGGGCGGAACCCTAGAGGTTCACCGGACTTCCTGGCGTATGCCGTTCCCAAGGCATGCATGCACGTTCTTGGTACTAGGGTTCCGAGGCGCTTGGGTGTCGCACGCTCCGCCTTGAGTCCCAAAGCAGCGCAGGCCTTAGGATGCAGCCTTACCCCCGGTCTCCGGATCTCATTTGGCCGGGTCACCTGCATGGCACGGGCTGCCTCAGTGCCCCGGCTGTGGGCACTGGGTTTCCTACTGTTGTGCGGCGTTTGTGTTTGGGTCCGGTTGGCGGTTGGGTGTGGGTTTTGTTAACCCCGCCAGTCCTGGCTGGGGTCTTGGGTGGGTGTGTCTGGGCACGGTTTGTGGTGTTGTCCCTCTAGTGTCGGCTGCTTGTGGTGTTCGTGGTTGGGCTTCGGTTTCGGCCTGCTTATGGGACGTGTGTGGTTTCGTGGGCGCCCCGCTTGCCCCCCGCCGTTTCCGGTTCCGGCGTGCCGTGTGGGTGTGTGTGCTGGGCCCGGGTCTCGGCTGTGCCCAGCCCTTCTTGGCTGGGTTGTCAGGGTGTGTTTTTTGCGCTCTTGTTTTTTTTTCCTGTCCCGGGCTTTGTGGTCCCTGTCCCTCCATCCCCTTTCTTTCGGGCTGGGCTGGTGGCTCTCGGTTTTTTCCTTTTCGTTTCCGTGTCCCTTTTCCCGGTGGGCCGCTGTTCCTGGCTTGGTGTTGCCGGTTTTGGGTGGGTGGTCCCCCTGTGCCTCTTTGGGGGTCCTGTCTTCGGTGCCTTCTGGGGGGGGGTTTGGCCGCCTCTGGTGGTGTTGGCGGGCGGTTTGGCGGCTGTGGGCTGTTTTCGCGTCTTTTCCCCCTCCCCCCTCCTTTTTTGGGGGGGGGGGGGGGGGCTTGCCTGTTCCTCCCTCTGCCTTCCCTGGGCGGGCGCACGCACTGGCCTGCATTCAGTGTTGTCTTCCGGGCTGCTGTTTTCAGTTGCGTTCTGTTTGGCCGCGTTCCGGCCCCATGGGTCGAGTGGGCTATGTACACGGTGGGCTCGGCGCCCCTTCTTGCCGGGTTAGGTCCTGGCTCTGCTGGCTGGGCGGCTGCACCAGGCGGCTGCTTGTTGTTTTGGGTTAGGGGGCTGGGGTTGTTCGTGTCCTTTCCCCTCTGCGGTGCCAGCTGTAATCTTCTGGGTGGTCCGCCATCGTTGTCGCCAGGCGCGCTGTGGCCCTGTGTGTGGCCTGCGGTGCTGGTGTGTGGCGTGCCGGCGCGGCGCCTTCGGGGGTGTGCGGTGGCTGGCTTCGGTTAGTCCTTCAGGTTAGGGTCGGTTGTGTCGTGTTGTGCCGCTCTGTGCCGCGCCGCGTCGCGTCGTGCTGTGGCGCGTTGCACTGTGGCGCGCTGTGGTGCGGTGTGTCGTGGTCTTGCGTGGTGCCGCGGTGGGTCAGTGGAGGTCAGCCTGGCCTGTGTCGCGGTGCGGAGTGCGGGCTGGAGTGTGGCTGGCTGGTGGCTGGGGGATGCGGTTAGGTGTGGGTGTCTCGCTGGGTCCGTGCTGTGGGGGCTTGGGCGTGCCGCTCGGGCTGGTGGGTCCGTTAGGTCGATCGCGTGACGGTCCGTGGGGTTGCCCTCCCTGGGGGCCTGTGCCTTGGTCCCGTGTCCTCTGGGGGTTTCGGTCCCTAGTCCTCGGTGTCGCGGCCGTGCCTTCGTCCTCATCCGGTGCCCGTGAGGTGGGCCTTGTAGTGGCCGGGGTTGTCGCCTGGCGGTTAGGGCGTGGTGGTGCGCCGTGCGGCAGCGTTCCCTGCGGCTTCCTCTGTGGGTGTGGCCCGATCTCCCCGTGTAGGTGTGCCCTCCATTCTCAGTGTGGCTTCCGGTGGCCGGTGGGTGTGCGCTGGTGTGATCCGCATGGCGTCCGATGTTTGCTTCGGTGGTGTGTGTTGGGGGGTGCGCCCCCGGGTGTCGTGGGGTGTTTGGTGGGGGTGCGGCGGCGCTGGCCCCCCCGTCGTGGTGTGCCCTTCCTGGGTGTCGGTCGTGGTGCCTGCCGTGGTGCCCTTTTCCTCTGTGTCTTGGTCCCCGCTCCCGCCCCTTCCCGGTTCTTGGGTGGTTTCCTGCCCCCATCTGGTGTCGCTTCCGGCGTCCTGTCCCTGCGAGTGCCTGCCCTCACTTGGGGCGCCTCCGTGCCCTCTTGCCTGAGTGCTCCTTGGTGCCCCTTGCCCTTCCCTTGCCCTTGTCCTGCCCCTTCCTGGTGTGGTGGTGGCGAGAGGGGCGGGCCGGGGAGGGGGCGGCGGCGGCCGAGGCCTGGGGGTGGGTGGCCTGGAGCCACTGGCGGAGGGCTTGGGGGGTGTAGGGGGGGCAGAGGCCCTGGACCGCATCGCGGAGGAGGGCCTCCCATGCCGCTTGCGGCATGATGGCCTCCGGGGCGGCCTCGTTGGGGTTTGCGGGGGTGCGGGTGCGTACCTCCTCGAAGGTATGCACCATGTGCACCCCTTCGTGCCTTCCCGCTCCCCCGGCCCACTTCACCCAGCGGCGGAGCTCCTGCAGAGCGGGGGGAGACCGACAGGCGAGGTGGGCGGGGGCCCGGGGGGGGGAGGGGTCTGTGCCCGGGGTCCTGGAGCGGCGGGAAGAGGACGTGGACCTGTGATGGCGGCGGGGGTGGCGGTGCCTGGGGGAGCCGGAGCGGTGGTGGCGGGGGCTGGGGCTGGAGGACGGGTACGGGCGGAGGGGGGAGCGGGAGGGGGAGGTGGACATGGGGCGGCGGTGGCGCGCTCGGTGGCGTCCGGGGGAGAGGGAGTGGTGGTGGCGGGGGCTGGGGGTGGTGGATGGGTACGGGCGGCGGGGGGAACGGGGAGCCCGGCGGGGCGTGTGGGGGGAGGGGGAGGTGGACGTGGGGCGGCGGTGGCGTGCCTGGCTGCGTCGGGGGGAGCGGGAGTGGTGGTGGCGGGGGCTTGGGGTGGGGGTCTTGTATGGCCGGTGCGGGGAGGGGGAGGCGGACATGGGGCGGCGGTGGCGCTCGTGGTGGTGCCCGGGGGAGCGTGAGCAACGGGAGCGGGGTCCCGGGGGGGTCGTGGTGGCACCTGGGGGAGCGGGAGCGGCGCGAGTGGGTGGTTGAGGCGCGGTGGGAGTGTGGGCGCCGTGGGGGAGTGTGCCGTGCGGGGGGGGAGCGGGAGCGCCGCCGTTTGCGGGACCGGGCCTCATCGCTCGAGTCGGGCCTGTCCGGAGGCATGCGGCCCCTGGGGGGCCTCGCGCGGTGCCGCCTGGTACTCCGGGGGGGGGGGGGGTCCCCCGTCGTCCATGGATCCGCCGCGTAGGGGTGTGGTGGCGGCAGCGGCTGGTGGTATGGGTCGAGTGGCTGTCCTTGGCGGGGTTGGGCCCGGGGGGCCCCTTCGGCGTGGATGTGGTGGCCGGGGGGTCACGGATACGGTTCCTGGTACGGGGGGGTTGGCTTGTACGGGGGGGGTGGCCCCTGGCGGTAGGTGGGGTATGCGGGTGGAGCGCTCGGTGGCTGCCATCCCATCTGCTGGTGCTGTTCGTGCACGGGGGGTTGTGGCCCGGTGGGGTAGGGCGGTGGGCAGTGGTAGTGGTGGGGGTGGTGTTGGTAGTGGTGGTGGTGGGGCCGCTGGTGGTGGTGGTGTGGGTCGTGGTGGGGTTGGTGTTGCGGGTATGGCCCATGGACCCCTTGTGGGTTTTCCGGTCCCCCTTGTTTGGGGGGGGGAGTTGGGCATCGTGGGCAGTCCCCGGGGCTGCACTATGTGGTGGGCAGGGGGGGCGGGTCGGGGGCCGGGCTTGACGGTGACGGTGGTCGAGGGGTCCCACGTCCCTGGGTCGGTTTCGCCGGTGGTGGTGGTGGTTTGTGGGGGATGGATGACGGGGCGCTTGCTGACGGGGATGCGGACGAGGGCTTGGACGGGGTCGTGCTGGGTGGCCGCCTCTGCGGTGGTGGTGGGTGCCGGCGTGAGGGGGGCGCGGGTTGCGGTGGGTGGGGGGTCCTGGCTTGGGCGAGGGTCCGGGCGGTGGTGGTGTCGGGTGGGTTTGTGTCGTTGCGTTTGTGGTGTTGTGTGTGCTCGCGTGGGCGCCGGCTTGGGTTTGGGGTCGGGTTTGGGGTTGGGGTCCGGTTCCAGGTTGAGGAGTACCTCTGTCCGGAGGTGTGAGGGCGCCGATGTCGGGTCGGGGGTCGTCCTGGTGCGTTGCCGGGGGGCCCGAGTCGCCTGTGTGGGGGTTCGGGGGTCGGTGTGTGCGGCCCCGGACTTGGCTTTTGCCGTGGCCTTGAGGATGAGGGCGGCGGGGAGGGGGGGGTCGGAGGATGAGGTGGTGGAGGTGGCTGAGGCTGAGGATGAGGAGGAGGTGGTGGACGCGGGTTGGGCTGTGATGCGGGCGGGCTTGTGGGCGGCGGCTTCTGCTGAGGCCACGGCGGGGAGGATGGAGGGCATGTCCTCGGGCTGTAGGTTGGGGGCGGGCGGCTGGGGGGGCCCAGTCGTGACCTGGCGGCCCGGCGGGCCGATCTGGTCGGCAGCGGCGGGGGAGGGAGGCGCGGGGCTGTGGCCTTCTCCTTCTGGGCTTGGCTGGGCCCGGGTCCTGCAATGTGCGAGGTCGTGTGGGTTGGCGTCTGCGGGGGGGGAACAGTTCGCGTGGGCTGCATTCAGGGGCCGGGGGGGGTGGGCCTGGGTCCTCTGGGGTGTGTGCGGGGGGCGTGGGCGGGCCACTGGGTGGGGTGGGCGTGCCGCCGGGCGCGGGGCTCCTCTCGGCGGGTGTGTGTGGGTTGTCGAGTGTGGGGGGCGATGAAGGGTGTCCGGAGGGCGGGTGTGTGGCGGGCGTGTGCTGGTGTTCGGGTTGGTGGGGGAGGCCCGTGTCGCGGGGCCCGGGGGTGCGCGCGATGATGGGCGTGTGTGGGTCTCCGGTTGAGCAGCGAGAGGGGAGGGGCATGGGCGGGGATCGTGCCGTGGGGTGTGCTGTGTCGGTGTATGTGTCCGCTTGCCGCGGCGCGCTTGCGTGGGCAGTTGTAGGCCGGGCAGTTTGGAGGAGAAGCTTGCCGTCTTCTGCTGCCGCGGCAAGGATTTCGCAGACGAGCTTGCGTATCTGGTGAACCTCTTGGTCAGTGGTGGGAAGGGGGTATGCTAGCTTTGGGCTAAGACCCGCGCGGTTGAGGACCGTGTGGATGGCGTGGTACCCGCAGGTGAGGGACTGTTGCGGTCTGGGGGGGGGGTTTGGTCGTGTGTCCGGGCCCGCCTCGACTTGTGTGTGGGCGGTGGGGATGGCCCAAACCCAGGGCACGGTCCCCGTGGGTGGCCAGCGGCGCTGGATCCAGTGGATTAGGCAGAGCATGGCCAATCCCAGGTGGTAGCCCGCCTCCCCTGAGGTGATTTGGGCCAGGGCGCGGGCTGGGGGCTTGTCCCCTGGCTTGAGGACGCCCCTGAGGACCCTGTGCTGGGTGGTGGGGTCCCCCACTGCCCCTGGTGGGGCGGTCTCCGGGGCGAACATGGTGTCTGTCCCTTGGATGAGCCATTGCGGGCCGGGGGACATAGCCGTAGAGGCTATCACGTAGTAGTGGCCGCGCTCGAGGACTGTAACCCAGACCTCCGGCGGGGGGTGGTCACTGTCTGTAGGTAGGGGGGGGAGGTCGTCGTCTGGGGTGCGGAGGCCGGCGGCGCGGAGGACGGTGTCGCGGTTTGGTGCGGTGGCCTGTTCCCACTGCTCCGGGCGGTTCGGGTCCGCTGGGTGGTCCGTCGCCGCTGGGGCCCGTCGTAGGCGTACGGTCCCTTGACGCGTGACGTTGATGCCGGTGTCGTGCGTCAGGGCCTGGCCCCACTCGATCGGGGGAATCCAGACGTGCTGGCCCCGGGTCTGTTTGCGGGCTCGCCAGAGTACGAGGTCTACGATGGCCTCGTGGAGGCCGCTGCCTGGGGTGGTCAGGTCCCGGAGGGCTTTGACGGTGAGCTTGGTCCAGTCCTCTTGTAGGCGGTACCAGCCGAGGGGGCTGGTCGGGGCCCTGTCTTGGAGGGTTGCTCGGAGGAGGTCGGGGTCGCGGATGGTGGCCGGTGTGAGGGGGGGGTGCCCCGGGTCCGGGGGGGGTGGGCTGGATGGGCTGCCGGGGTCTTGCGCGTCTACGTCGATGCATGGTTGGCCCCGGTTGGGCTCGGCCGGACTGGGTGGTGCCGGGTGGCTTCTTGGGTGTGAGACGGGTCTCGGGGCGCTGAGGTGGTGTCTTGGAGACCTGTGGATGGAGATGGGGGGCGCGTGCGGGGCGCGGAGTGGGTTAGTGGACTTCTGGGTCATGCACGGCATGGTAATGGATGAGACGCTGCATGTGTTCCCCGGCGGTGGTGTCGGTGAGTTGCTCCGCGTGTGCTAACAGGAGGTGTTTGCGGTGTACCATTTGGGCCGCTGCTCTGCGGACTGCCTCTAGCTGGAGGTGTGCTGCTGCCTCCATGGGGCTTTCCGTGTGTTTGGTGAGGTGTCGGTGCAGGGCCTGTGTCACTGCCCCTCTCATGGTGGCTTCTTTGATCAGGGGGTCCCGGAAGAGGTGTTCGATGGCCTGGTGTGCGTGGCTTTGGGTTGGCCACCCTTCGTGTTGTCACAGGGTTTCCGCCGGGGACCAGCCCACTAGCGTGTCCCTGCCTGTATGGAGGGGGCATTTTTTGAAGTGTTCCCAGTCCTCCGGGGTGGTGTGGTCGCACGGGCAACGGGTGTGTTCGTCAGGGACGTGGATGTGCTTGCGGGCGAGCCATCTGGCGACCCTGGTGAGGAATGGCAGTTGCTCCCTGAGGAGCTGGATGCGTCGTTTTTGGAGGTAGGCTGGGACGTTTGCTGGGCGCAGCGCTGAGTGGTAGAGGGGGAATTGCAGTCTGTCCTGGAGCTCCTGGATGTGCGCCCGGCTGTCTGCGTCGCCGAGCACGCGGGCGAGATGTTGGATGGGGTTGGGGTAGTGGTATGCTCTGTCGTGAGAGGAATAGGGGGCGTCCTCTGGTACCCAGTTTGGGGTCTGATGGGGCTCGGGTACAGGGGGCACGTGTTGGAGGTGTGTGTGGTTGCGGCCGAGGTCAGGCATCTGGAGGGTTGGCAGGTGTGTTGTGCGCTGGTGTACTGCCTGGTTGTCGACCTTACCATTTCCGTATTGGTGTCTGTGGGACTCTTGTTTCACGATGTGGAGTTGGACGTAGGGGGGAAGGCTGCGAAGGGCTTTCCAGAGCAGCAGTGCCTGGGTGCCGAGGCTCGTCGCGGTGGCTTTGTGAAGTGGTTGCCTTGCTATGCGGAGGAGCAGGTGTGTGTCGACAGTGGGCGGGTAGGTGGGCCGCGATCTCGGTGATGGCGTCGGCCATGGCCCCTAGCTCCCCGTGGGAAGAGGCCCCATAGGTGGTTTGGCCCGTGTGGTGGTCCATGTTGTAGTGTCCCCCGGTGTGGGTCAGCTGCAGGGTGGCCCCCCCGGTGATGGGCGTGAGGGCGGATTCGCCTGAGGCGTCGGTGAAGAAGAGCCGGTCCGCCGGTGATGGTTGTGGGAGGCGGCATGGGTTCATGGGCAGGTAGGCGTATATGGCAAGGCCCTTGGCGAGGTGGGCTACTGGGGTTGAGGGCTGCAGAATGGGGCTGGCGTACACCCCTATTCCTTTGGAGATGATGTGTTTCGCTTGGGGGGACAGGGCTATGAGTCCCTGCTCAGGCTGTCCTTGTGTGAGGTAGGAGTAGATGTAATGGGGGATGTAGGCTGTGTCGGGGTTTAGGTCGTGGCATGTGAGGGTTTGTGTTCGGTGCTCCGGTGTGTGGCAGGAGTGGTGGAGCGGATAGTAGGGGTGCTCGTGCTTGCCCGCTCTGCCTGGCTCGTACATGCTGTAACGGATGGCTACTCCTGCCGCGTCGGGGCGGGGCCATGTGGGTGTAGTGGTGAAGAGCCATTTGGGCGCGTGGTCGGGGTTCCATGCTACCGTGGGGTTAGTGTCGGTGCGGTGGAACCATGGGGCTATCCATGCGTAGGCCTGTGGTGGTAGGTGGGTTGTGGGATGGGTGTGGTGGCGTGCTATGAGGTGTAGTACGGGCCATGGTGTGGTTGGTGCCTCGGAGTCACAGGCCCAACATGTGCGTGGCATGCTCTGGGAATCATGGGGGACCCGTGGTAGGTCTCGGGCGGTCATGTGGTGTTTCGGTATGCGCCATTTTGCCCCGTGGTGGATGACGGTGGTCTGCGTGGGTTTGGCTTCATTCGGGGCCAGTAGTAGGGTGAGTGGTGGGACTTGGCCCGTCACCGGGGGGACGGGTTCATGTTTCGATCCGGTGGGTGCGTAGGGCGGTGTCGCTGGGATGGGTCGGGGGTGTTGCTTTGTGAATTCTCGGTAGGCTGTGTGCATGTCTTTGCTTCCCGGTAGAGTGTGTCCCGCTGCTCGTGCCG
This sequence comes from Eutreptiella sp. 'Long Island Sound 2002', assembly GCA_964036045.1. Taxonomy (NCBI): domain Eukaryota; phylum Euglenozoa; class Euglenophyceae; order Eutreptiales; family Eutreptiaceae; genus Eutreptiella; species Eutreptiella sp. 'Long Island Sound 2002'. Next base: position 82,931,311 of record OZ038383.1, on the reverse strand, counting down.
TCTGCGTGAGGTACTGGTGGAAGAGGCGGTATTGTGGCCATTCGGGAAGCTGTGGAAAGGGGGTGTGGTGTGCCCCGCTGTGGTGCAGGACCCGCATTTGGGGGAGGCTGACGTATACTACGGTGATGGAGGCCCCGACAAGGTCTATGGTGTGGATGGTGCCCTTGGGGTGATGGTGGAGGTCTTCGCAGAGGACCGCTAGTGGCCCTTCCTCTGGGCACGTGTGGTTGGTGAGTATGGCGTGGTGTGGGGATGGGAGGAGAAGCTGCAGGTGGTTCCACAGGCGCGTGTTCATGTTGGTAGGCATGCTCGTCTGGTGGAGTACCCAGCGCGGGCATGTGTTGCGGGCCCGTTGTGCGGCTTGGAGGCGGATTGCGGTGACCTCGCGGACCTCCAGTGAGTGGATGTGGGTCATGCGGTGAAGGAGGAGGGCGGTGTGTCTGGTGTATGCCGCTTTCACCTCGCCCCCTATGGCGTCCTCATAGTGGGGCCATGCCGCTCGGATGGCGCGGGTGGCTATGAAGGTGGGCCAGCCCCCGTGTGCTGCCCAAGCCTTGGTCACGGCGCGTGTGGCCGGCTGGAGGGCGGTGGTGGGGTGTGTCAGGTGGAGTGCTTGGAAGCCTATGGAGGCGTTCAAGACCCCGGTGAGGTAGTACGCCAGGCTGTGGTGGGACAGGGAGAGGGCCTTGGTGGTCGGGGACGCATATCTGGGGAGATGGGCGAGGTGTGATTGCAACTTGGGAGGGAGGGTGGCGTCCTCAGGCTTGGCGGCCTGGATTACCCCCAGGTGGGTGGTGGTTGTCACGACTTGCATGGGGGGCCCTTGTGGCCCTAGGGTGGGGGGTGTGGCAGACCCCTTGATCATGGCCACTGAGGTTGTGGGGTGGACGATGAGATTGTTGTGGGAGAGGTAGGAGACGGTCACGTCCAGTAAGTCATTGGCCTGTTGGGTAACCGTTGGCCCGGGGTCCGGGGCGTGGGGTTCGTGTGGGGTGTGCGCGACCGTGAGGTTGGTGTCGTCCGCGAAGCCCACCCGGGGGGAGAGGAGGGGGTAGGGTGCGTAGGCCGGGTAATCCTGCTCGATTGCGAGGGCCAGGGGGAGCGTGACTAGAAGGTACAGGAAGGGGCCCTCTGCTCCCCCTTGGGGGACCCCGCTGCCTGGCTCCAGGAAGGGGGTGAGGCCTGCTCCAGTGCGGACCGTGTATTTGCGGGTGCGGATGTAGCCGGAGGTGAAGTTGTAGAAGGGGAGGCCTAGGCTTTTCCACACCGCTTCTAGAAGGAGCCCGGGGGTGTTCGGGAAGGCTCCTTTGACGTCGAGGGAGGCGATGATGAGGTCCACCGGGTCCATGTCTGCGATGGTGTTCTGGAGAAGGATGGCCTCGTGCGGGGACCGGCCTGGGATGGCCCCCCAGAGGCTTGCTGGTATGTGGGGGTCCAGGTGGGGGCCGATGCGGCGCAGGAGGATGGTCCAGACGATTTTGACCTCCGTGACCGCACAGACTATGGGGCGCCAGTTGTCCGGGTTTGCCCAGTCCCCTTTTTTGTAGAGGAGGCGGACAACGTTTGCCCAGTCTGGTGGCAGGGGGGTCCGCCCCGTGACGATGTCCCAGAGGCGGTGGGCGAGGATGCGGAGGAGGTGGGTGGGGAGGTGGTAGTATGCCTCTGCAGGGAGGCCGTCGTAGCCTGGGGTTTTGTGTTGCCGGAGACTGTGGATGGACTTCCGGACTTCGTGGATGGTGAAGGGGCGTTTTTCCAGTTGCCTCCTCTGGGCGTGGTTGAAGACCCGAGGGAGGCGGTCGATTTTGGCCTGGGTGTCTGGGTCCAGTGTGTCTTGGGTGGGGGTGTGTTGCCGGAGGAAGCTGTCTTGGGTGGCTTGGAGCACTGTGGCTGGGTCGTTGGTGAGGGAGCCGTCCTCCTGCCGGACCGTGGTGATGGTGCCGTGGCCGGTGTCGGTCATGGCGTCGTTGAGGTGGCGGATGGCCTTGTAGGGGAGTTCATGTTGCGCATACCGTTCGTGTTCCTGGGCGATGCGCTGTTGCCTCCGGATGTGCCACCGCTGCAGGTCTGCCCCGATGTGGGCTATCCGTGTCCTGCAGTGGTGTATCTGGCGGCGGGTTTGGGGGGTGTCGGTGTGGAGGAGGGTTGCGAGTTGTTGCTTTGCGTGCCAGAGGTCATGGAGCATGTCCCCCAGGGACGTGGGTGGTTGGTCGTCGTCTGTGTGGGGGTGTTGTTGGAAGCCGCAGGCGACGGCGGCCGTGCGCATGGCTGTGAGTAGGACGGTGGGGTCTGGTTGGATGCGCCGGGCGCGGTCTATGGCCCTGTGATATTGGGACCAGGCATGCTTGTCATGCAGCGGGGGCATCTTCAGGGGGGGTGGTAGGCCTTGGTCCGCATCCTCTGGAGGGCTCGGGGGAAGGTTGGGGATGGTGAGGCGGATGTGCAGGGGGCTATGGCCTGTGGGTCCCAGCGGGAGGGGCCCATATCGGGCCTCCGCTCGGATGATGGTGGTGGGGTCGCCACCCTAGTGACCCCTTTTGCACACCATGGTGCCATGTCCTATGTTCAACCGGTGTTCAACTGACTTCACCTGGGCCCTTGAACCACCCCTGAACAGCGGTTGAACACCCCCACCGCGCGTAGTGCAATTTTACCAAAAATTAAACTTTTGACGTATCACCATGCCATTCCAAACCATCCATGACGATGTACCATGCTTTTAACAACATACTAATGCCCAATGCACTATTCCATGCCATACCCCTCACATTGCCACTCCCTTTCTATCATGTCCAAGAGTAGCGTCAACGCCGCCTTGGTGTTCAACCATGCGGTTGAACACCCCACTTGACACATTCCCCTAAGCTTTGACCTTCATTGTGGTCTCTTGGCTTCCATTCTATCGTGGATGGTGTGCAGAGGTTTTTGCAGTGTGCACCTGCCTTATCCAAATCAATTATAACCACGAAACCATGGATTTTCTGCTACTTTCATATTGCCGCCCATACGCGTTCGGCCATGTTCAACTGCGTGTTCAACCGCGCGGTTGAACACGGTTGAACACGGTTGAACACGGTTGAACACACACTGGAGCGCGTTAGGAGAAATGCCGCACGTAATCGCAATCACACAACAATGGCACCAACAATTCACGTCAAATTGGATGAACAATCCCAGTGCCTGTCACCATGGGAACCCCAGGTCCAGGAGTTCAGTGCGCATCGGAGCGGGAAGGCGGTGCCACGCGATAGATGTATACGCCACGATGGCATACCTTTCACCCTCCCATCGCTCCGGCCCATGCGTCCGCCACGCATTGAAAATCACCCCCTTTCGTGCATCCACAACAACCCCTTGCACAATTTGACGCCCACATTGCATCCATGCTTGACGCTGCGCTGGGACAGGCTACATTTACCAATTAACCACTGTTGAACGCGTGATCGCGCGAGCACGCGCCACCGATTGGCGCGATAGGCCAGTTGAACTGTTCAACCGCGTTCAACCGAGTTCAACTGGGGGGTTGAACAGCAACATGCTGTTCAACTGGGTTCAACCGCTGTTCAACCGCTACGCTCAAAGGTGTGCAAAAGGGGTCACTAGGGCATAGTATACGTCGATGCGGGATGGGGCGGCATCTGTTTGGTGCGGGAAGTGGGATGGTTGGCCTTCGAGGTTGGCTGTCAGGTCCACGAGCCCCAGCATTTCGATGGTGTCGCGGACTGCTTGGTCCTGGGGTGTGGCCTGTCCCCCTCGGTCTGCTGGGGTGGGGGCGGCGTTCATGTCGCCGATGATGAGTGTGGGGGCGAGCATGGCCATCTGGCGGTATGCCTCGGCCAGGGCTTGGAGGAAGGGTTCCGTGGCTTCGACGAAGGGGACGTGGGTGTTGATGACGTTGAGTTGCCATCCGTCCCCGACGACCTCATAGACACCTAGCCTCCCTGGGACGCTGAGGTGGTGGACGAGGTGGACGTGGATGCCGGTTTGGGCGTATAGGGGGGTCCCCTTGTGAAAGTAGCATTTGTACGCTTTCTGGTCCGGGGTATATTTGGGGGTGGTTTCCTGGGGGGTCGTCGCGTTGTAGGCCTTGTTCCTGGAAGGTGAGGAGGTGGGGAACCCACTGCGGCCCCTGTGCCATCGGGAGCTCTTGGAGGGCGGTTGTGGCGTGCTTGGAGTATGTGACGGCCGGGTGGTTGAGGTCGAGAAGGTTGACGGTGGCCTCGGTGGGGGCGGGCCAGGGCTGTGGAGGCTTGTGCCCTCGGCCCTTGCCCCGTCAGGGAGGGGGACTGGTGCTCGGGGACCTTTTGCCGGTTTGTGGGCGTTTGGGTAGGCGCGGCGGGGGGAGGCCTTGGCTCCACTCCGGGGGGAGCTCCCCAGTGTATTTGGTGCCTGTGTGGGCCTTGTTCTCTTCGGTGCGGAGCCGGATGGGGTGGGCGCTGGTGAGCTCTAGTTTGTAGCTGACTGGCTTGTCCGGGGCGCTGCTGCCTTGGTCTAGCTCCTTTTGGCGGTGCCAGATCACCCAGATCTGTGGCCCCCCGTTGTCCCCCGGTTCCTTGAGGCGGTACTGGATCGTGCCCTCACACCAGATCCAGTCGCCTGTGTGGTCGTTGCAGAAGGGCTGTTGGACCTTCGCGCCTTTTTCGAATCCTGGGTACGCTTTGGGCGGGGGCGGTGCTGGTGGCAGGGGGGAGGATGATGAGGATGCCTGGTCCGGGTGGGGCGGTGGTAGTGATGGGAGGGAGGATGACGAGGATGCTTGGTCCGGGTGGGGCGGTGGTAATGGTGGGAGGGAGGATGACGAGGATGCTTGGTCTGGGTTCGCCGGGTGGGTCGGGTGGGATGCGGGGGGTCGGGGGGTCGCTGCTTTTCCGGCTTGGCTGGGGGCGGCTGCGCCCCTTTGTCGTCTCGTTCGCTTGGGTGGGACTGGAGGTAGCGGGGCTGGGGGGGCATGGGGTTTGAAGAAGGGGTGCGTTGCTTGCTGGTCCGGATCCCTCAGTGGGGGTTCTGCCGGTGTTTGCATTTTCGCTTTTGCGTGGCTGCGTATGATGTCGGCGAGCTTGCGCACGGTCTCCGGGGGATCTGTTGGCCATGGCAGTGCGGCCGGGCTGTCGTCGAAGGGGTGGTGTAGGTGGTAGTTCCTCATGGCCTTGGCCTGCATGACCCAGGCCTCTGTGGGTTCCGGTGTGTCCGGGCCGTTGGGGGAGCCTTGAGCCCAGTAGAGTGCTGTGTGGAGGGCTTCCCAGGGGGCGCCTTCGCGGCCTGTGAGGGTGGTGGCCTGGAGGAGTGGCTGCTGGCCCCGTGGGGGGTCTTCCGGGTCTATTTCCGGGGTATAGGCCTGGGCCGCCATGAGGACTCCGTGTGCGCAGTGGAGGACCCACCATTGGGCGTCCGCTCTGAGGATGTGGATGGCGTATTGTTGGGGGGGCGTGTCCAGGGTGTCCCACGATGCGATGGCTAGTGGTATCCTGGAGGGGTGGAGGTGTGGGGGGGCCTTGCGGCTTAGGAGTTGATCGATGTGGAAGGGGGTGACGGGATCTTTGGGGCCCTGGGGTGGTGGAGGCATTGCTGGGATGGTTGTGGGGTCCCAGTGGCGTTCGTGGGCGGCGAGGGTGTACAGGGCGGCGGTGATGATGTGGTGGGCTTGCCCCTCCACGACGATGTGGCGCTCCGTGCCGAAGTCCTTTGGCAGGTGGGCTGCGGGGTGGACGATGATGTGGGCCAGGGCGCGTTGGTGGGCCTTTTTTCCCCCGTCTGGTGCCTGTGTCCGTTTGTCGCCCGGGATGTGCTGGTGTTGGTGTTTTGGTGGGGGTGGTCCCAGGGCGAGGGATTCTACACCGTGGAGGGGGATGGTGTGTTCCCTGGACCGGTTGGGCAGGATGTATATGCACGGGTCCCCCGGTACGGTGCCCAGGTACATGTTGCCCGTGATGGTGGGGGCAGGCAGCGGGTGGCGCAGGGGCGAGGTGCATGGGGTGGAGCAGGGCGGGTCATGGTGCTCACACCGGGGGTGGTGGATGCTGTACGGGGTGACGTGTACGGCGAAGGGTCCAACGGCGCGCTGGAGTTTGTGGGGTTGGATGTTGTGGAGGCGCGCCACCGCCCGTGTGTGGGAGCGCCCTTTGCTGATCCACACGGTGTCTGCCCGCGACGCCGCTGGGTTCAGGCAGTCCGTGGTGATGCCTTTGATCGTGCGGTTGTGGGTGGTATCTGACACCCTGGCGGGGGGGGCGCTGATGCGGGGGATGGTGTGGTCGTCGTGGAGGGTGCGGGCCTTGCGCCTCGCATCGTGTCGGTGCTGGGCCTCCTGGGCGGGGGTGTGCACACCTGTGTGTTTGGGCTTCTTGTTGGGGCGGTCTGCTGTGTGGAAGGGGGTGGGCCAGGAGGGGGCGTGGTGGAGGGTGGGGTGTGGGAGGTCCCCCCGTGTTGCCCATGTGTACAGGGTGGTCGCGGCGGCCCCTTCCGCCTGTAAGGCGTATCGCTCGTCGTGTCGGCGACGGGTGACGAGGACGTTCGGGGCCGTCAGCTCATACACCTGTGTGGTGTGGGGGAGGTGGCGGGTGACGGTGATCTTGGCGGCGTCGTTCTTGCGGGAGGTGGTGTGGGGGATGATGTAGTGGGTCGCCCATTCGTCCTGGGGGGTGTGTTCCGTCGGGTCTAGCTTGAGTGGGGGGTGGAGCGGCTTCGGTGTTGGGGGCTTGTCTTGGCCCTTCGCGTGGGGCGCCACTTTGGTTTCGACCAGGTATTGTGGGCCCCAGGTTTCCGGGGCCCCTACCTGTGTGGCTGCCGCTGTTGCGGCTTGGAGGAGGGCGGTTGTGTTGGTGTCTAGAGGGGGGGGCCCTGGTTGGGGGGTGAGGGTGTCGTGGTCTTGGTATGCCCAACGAATGGTGTAGCCTCGTTGGGTGTTGCGGTGCGGGGTTTGGGTCTCGGCTTGCTGGATGGGTAGGGCGGTCTTGATGTCCTCCGCTGCTTGTGGGTTTATGGGTGTGGCGTACGCCCATACTCCCGGGGCGTGTATGCCGTGTGGTGCTTGGCCTACTCCTCGTATCGGGTGTAGGGTGTGGTGGGTGCGTGTGAGCCCTAGGTGTTCTTTGAGGAGGTCCCCCCGGATGTCCTCCCACCGTTGCTGCCAGGTGTGTGTGTGGTCGTTGGGGGCGGGGTAGGTGATGACGATGGCTTGCCACGGGGTGGGGCCTTGATGTACCGTCATAGGTGCCAACGATGCTTGCGGGGGTATGCGGACGGCGTGGGCGGGGGCTGCTGTTACGGGGTCTCCCTCCGTGGGTGTGATCGTGGCATCGCTTTGGACGGTGAGGAGGAGGTGGTGGTGGTCCGTCGGTAGTGCCCAGGTGGTGGTGGGCTCGGTGATCGAGTGGAGGCGGATGGCCTGGAGGCCCGGTGTGATTTCGTCCCATCGGAGTGTGTCGTTGTGGACCGCCCAATCCCGTGGCAGGTCTCGAAACCCGTTTCGGTCTGGGGTGGTGCGGTGTTGTGGGGGGAGCTCCATTGTGGTGAGGTGGTGGCCCAGGGGCTCTGTGCGGGGTTGGTCTTGTGTGGTTTGTGGTGATGGTGCCTGGGGCATCTCTTCGTCTAGTTGCTGTGGGGCTTTCGCCTCCTGGAGTTCTGCACTGATGGTGGCGAAGACATCTGGGAGGGTGGGGGAGGCGGGGGGGTGGGGTGCCGGATTGTTCCAGGTGATGTGGTATTCCTCCGGGTTCTCGGGGCTTTGCTGTGCCGTGATGGCGGCTGTGGCGTCGTCTTCAGGTGTCCATCGGTGTGGATTGTGGTCAAGGGGTGGAGGGTGACGGTGTGGTGGTGTTTCCAGCTGTGGAACGCTAGGAGGGCGTGGAGGCCGTGTCTAGTGTCCCCGGGCGGGCGGGGGTAGGTTTCGGCTGCTGCCTCCAGGAAGGCGTCCGCGGTGCCTTTCCAGGCGTCTTCCCAGAGAAGGTCTTCCTCTGTGCCCCACTCGTTGTCGTTCCTTTTCTCCTGCTTCCACCCCTGGAGGGTTGCGTGGTCCTCAGGGAGGTCTCGTTGGACGGACTGGTAGTACTGCTCGGCGTCCATGGGGGCTAGGGTGCTGGCCAGTGTGGCGTAGATGTCCTTTGGGGGGGGGGGTGGGGGCGTGGCGGCGCGGTCGGGGTCGGGCTCCTCTCGCTGGTGTTCCGCGTTCTGGTCTGCGGTGGACGCGGGGGATATGGAGCGTGGTGGCATGGGGTGGTCGGGCTCCTGCGGTTCCCTGGGTTGCTGGTGGGCTTGTGGGCGCGGGGCCGTGGCTGCCAGTAGGTGTCGGATGGCCGGGAGGACGTCGTAGTCGTCTTCCCAGCAGTGGGCTGGAGCGCACGCCCTCTCAGGGGAAGCGGGGGGGGGCGTGTTGCGGAGCGGTGTACGATAGGGTGGTCGACGCGTGCAGGTCGTGGCGTGAGAAAGATGTCCTTGAATTATGCCCTAGATATTTTGATGTATTCCTGCAGGTTTTGTAGTTAAAAACTCCAACCAAAGCAGCAAGTAGAGCAAGGACAGGATGTGGATCGAATCAATGATTGGTTTTGGAATCCAGTGTAACACAGAAGGGCTGCAGATAGACAAAGCAGGTTTATACACATAGATTCAATCACAAATGGATAATACAAAAGATTTTATATGAAAATTGGTCTGACTCTTGCCTCAGAGGTTGCAATAGGCACTTCATGTGCACTCTTTTGGGTGAAATGGTGCTGGTTAGGACTGAGGGGCATAGATGTCAGGACGACACAGAAAATGACTTGGCCAAGCAACTGAATTCAGAAACAGTTAGAAAGTAGAACCACAATAAGTGGTAGAAACAATTGAGTATAGGGGTCTTGGGGTGGGAGACCACTAGGCTTAACCTCCAAGGCCAACAAGCATGAAATGCCTGATTTTTTTTGGTACGTCCTCCATGAAGGAAGGTACCTCCGCTCAGTTGAGTGGTAGGGGTGAACTTCATGGGGGGGCTAGGGTGGCAACCCTAGTTACTTTGAGAAAGTGTACTTTAGGCAACAAAAGAGAGATAAAAACACTTAAGTTTGTCTTAGCATCAACAAAAGGGTTTTAAGGGGGGCTTGGCCTGGATCAAGCCCTCCAAGAAAGACATGGCTGTGACTTTTTCTTACTCCCCCCTGGAGTACTAGTTGATCAGGCTAGTAGGACCAAGGAAAAAGGCTCAAATATTCCCAAAATTACCTCAGAAAATGCATTAAACTTACCAAAAACATCCTCATCACTTCATAGAAGCCTATCACACTGTAGGTACCCTTGAAAAACAGTGTAATGTACCGTGAATGATGTCCCTTCGATGGGGCATTCCTCAAAAGTCGCCCGCGTGCGACGAAAACTTTTGGAAAAAGTTTGGGGGTAGTGGGGTTTGAACCCAGGACTCCCTCCCTAGAGCACATATGCTTGCCCACTAGGGTACAGTCGAACGCTCTAATGCGGACGGCCATCGCTGTATAAACAACTTTTTAGTAAACGTCCTGACCAAAGGCCAGGGCGGAGCAATACTCCCAATGGAGGACACAAACTCCCAGGAGCTGGAAAAAATAGAAAATGTAACCAGCAGGGAGTGAATCCTGCGGTTTAGCGGAAGGGGTTGCGATTTAGCAAGTGAAATCGTTAAAAATCGACGAAACCACGCGGGAAATCGTCATTTTTACACATAACTCAAAGTCGCAGACAAGCGCAAAGGAAGCGGACTCCAAGAAAAGGGTTGCGCAAGCGTAAACGGCTTTTGGAAAAGAAGGTATGAGCCGTAGTTTTTAAAGTTTCAAAGAAAATCTTTGCACAGTTGCATCAAAATTTTTATAAACTTCAGTGTCAAGTATTCAAACTCAGCCCACACCACAGAGAAGGTCAACAACCCATCTCTCAGGTATGTCAGTGTCACCTCACACTCACGCATTGCGTTCGTGTTGGTTGTTTCGTCAAAACGTTAGGGTTGTAAATGCTGTGCTCGTTGGGGGGTCGGGTGTTCTTCTCTCGTGCTCTGCACAGGTAAAAACAGGAATGAAAGGTATGTGATGCGAATGGAGCGCGCAGCGCGCACATAGGGTTAGAATATGCGCTGTGCTCGCGATGCATGTGCCTAATCGAGGCATCCACACGCTGTGACGCTTTACCTGTATCCCAAATTCACCCTTGTTTTCTCCTTCACAGGTAAGTACAGAAAGCGTTTGTTCGTGTGCGGCCGTGGCGTTAAAGTAGGGTTGCTTAAAACGCTTAGGCTTGTTTTGTGTTCGTTTCAATTCGGCATTCACACGATGCATGGTGAGCAAGGTAGGTTAGCCCAGGAGGAGCTCACCTCCTGGTTGAGTCAGTGGTTCAGCCTCCCTTCCCTGCGTGCACATGATGCATTAAAGGGTAGGCCACGCGAATTGCGCACGGTAAACCTTGTTTAGGTTACCCAGAGGCTCCTCGGTACGTTCTTTAAGAGAACCCGAGGAGTTTCTTAAAGCTTGCTTGCTTGACAGGGGTAGCTGAATCTTCAGCGTGTTTGCGGACAGTGTATTATAGGTCACACTGAGAACCGTATAATACGGGGAGTGTGGCTTGGTTCCTCCGCCGCAAACGCCCCTTCATTTGCCTCTGTTGTACAGGTGGGAGAGGTTAAGGGTGATTCGTGCACGCAGCAGCTGCCTTCGGCGGCTATCCATTTTTCTGCCCCAGCAAACAGGGGCGCTGATCACAAATCAAATGACTGTGCCTCAGCCTGGACTGGCGAGGGCAGTTCGACTTCAACGACATCTGCGCTGTGCACGCAACGAGAGCACCCCTTCCCTCCAAGCCCTAGCAGGGGAAACGCTTTGTGGCGTCCCCTGTTAGGCCACAGCTGCTTAGGAGCGCTGTGTTCTCTTGTCCTCCTCACAGGAGGGCCACTAGGGCCTGAGTCTTCCTGGACAGCAGCCCCAAGTAGCGCGTGTAGGGGTTAGGGTCAGCAGGCCTGGCAGGAGTGGAGTGCAAGTGATGAGTGCTCACCCTGCCTTTCGAAGGCCGGTGCTGGCGTTAGTGAGTGTAGTGTAGTGGTGTCTCCTGTCCCGCGTGCTTTTCCTCGTGGGCAGGGGAGTGCGTTAGCTTTTGGCCTGTAGCAAAAATGGGCGTTTTGTATGCCCTTAGCACACTTGGCCACCCCTCCCCTCTAGTAGGTAGGGCTTTTGCCGTCTTACCCCAAGGATAGGCGCCAGCACAGAAATTGGGCACCATAGGAGTGGTAATAGTACCTGATTAGGACCTTCGGTCGGACGTCAGCAAAGCCCGGTCTCCGGGAGCCACGCTGGGGAGAGAAGTGAGACACATACAGACATACGTAGCACACTTAGGGGTATGGTAAACCCTGTAAGGAAGGGTAGAACCCCATGGATCTGGACCAGTCAGGGGTCCTAACTGTGGGCTCGCTTGTCCCCAAGGAGGGAAGACACACCTTGCCTCATAACACCTTGCTTGTCATTCCCCCCTGGTGTAGTAAGCCACCGTTCTTCGTTGGCTCTCCAAGGTCATTACATTAGGGCAGTACCCATGCAACGCATGGTCAACAAGGCACACACTCGCTGGGTGGCTGCAATCATGATAAGCGGCCACCTGGTCCACGCTGGAAACCATAGGCATGGGTCTGCAGGGCACAGACAGGGTCAGTGCAGTGCTCAGTAAGCAGTAGTCTGTGAGAAACCAATGGCCTTCGGCCAGGGAGTGGTTGTCACGGGGGGCTAACGGTCCTGTCCTGCGATGCAATGCGGGGCAACTGTGACAACTGCTCTTACACCCATACAAAGGCACGTCTGCAGAAGAGTGCTCACTGCACCTGTCAGTAGACTGACACAGGGCAATTAGTTTCGCTTCTTACGCCGGGACATAGTCTCAGCACGGGTTAGGAGCTGCCCCTCGTTGTTCTCAACGAGGTAAGTGCGGAAGATGGGGTTGATACTCCCATCTGGTTGTATGAAGGCTGACATAGGTTCCCAGGTCGCCTCAGACAACCCGTAGCCATCCCACAGGGTAATGAAATTTCCAGCCCTGTTTATACTCGTGGCGAGCAATACCTGCAACCACGTAGTAACCATCGACTGCCATCTCATCGGCAGTCATCTCATCGAGTTCGTCTGCCTCCTCTGGACTGGCAGCGTTCTCTAGGTCTATGCGTTCAATCTCACTGTCGCTGAGGCGCCACTCATCCCAAGACAAGTCGTCAGGGGAGTGATAGTGCCTCAACTGCTTAGGTGCACACAGCAGTTCACCACCTAGACGTGGACTGCACCTGACATGGATCCTGGATCCATCTATCCTGATGATACGATAGGGTCCAAAGTAAGGGTCTTGTAGGCAGTTACGTGGCCAGGAGGGTAGGCCTGAATGGTGTACCAAAACAAGGTCGCCAACCTTGAAGCTGGCAGGTCGCCGTAGGCGGTTCCGTCGGCTCTGTTCACGGTCACGAATGTGCCTCAGGTTAGTACCAGCCTGGTTAGCCAGAGACTGCTTGTGTTCCAGCCAATCTCCCACAGGGCTCTTGAAGTCCTCAGGAAAGGGGGTTTTGAAGAACCAAGCAGGTCGTCCTCCATGGAACAGTTCGTGGGGGGTGAAACCCGTAGAAGAGCTCCGCTGTGAGTTCATGGACAGCACTGCCCAGGGCACTACACCTATGATTTTAGCAGCTGTTTTTTCCCAAAATTCCAAGTCATGCATTTTCAGAAGAGCGATATCATCGGTACACAGTAGTACTGTTGTTTTTGTGTTTTCTCAAATTTTTAACAAAATTATGCTGTCGCTGGAGCTGGAGCCGCAGATCAACTGTCGACAACTGCCGCGTACGCGAGTTTCAGATTCCCGACCGCCGTGCGCAATAGAAAATCGCCAAAAAGTCCACTTTTTTTCGCAGTTGGAAGCAAAGTAAAGGCATGAGCGTGTCCCCGAGATGAATACCTTGCTGCTGACCTAAAAGAATCCAGATTGGCAGGCACAGATTTTGAGAAATTCACACTTTTCTAGCCAAAAACCACTCTTTTTCATGGTTTTAGGGTCTATGGAGGCCATGTAGAGGGCCTTACAGGGCTGGAAGAGGTGGTATAGAGGTGATATATGAACAAATTGTCATCACCATTGGTAGAAGCCTACATGACAAGCGATGTTTTGCCTTTAATCTAGGCTATTCATCCCTTTCTCATGCACCATGGGGCCCAATATCCATATGGTTCATGGTAGGGTTTTGATCACCTATCACCGTCCACACACATGTTTGGGGCTTGGGTTGGTATTGTATGCATTTGAATGATAAGAACTACATAAAATATGATACTATGTGCATAAGAATGGGATGAACGAAGAACATTTGAGGTGTTTTTGGCCCTATTTTGCACCATTTGTGGTCCATTTCCATATGGTTCAGGAGGAACCCCCCCCCCCCTGCTATTCGGGGTATAATTAAAACAAAAGGTTACTTTTGGTCTTTTTGGGTACAAAACCTATTTTCATGTTTTCCCGTGCCTATATTATACTATACAGGTACACCGGTGTGCAGCACTGTTCTGCTGCACCACCCCAGAGCAGACAAAAATACTCCAAAATAGGCCGAATTCCAGGGTTTTTGATGGTTTGGGAGAAAGCTCGGGTGGGAGGAACCCCCCCATCCCTATTTTGGGGCCAGAGAATCCAAAGAAAATTCGAATTTCTGTCGAAAATCCTCTATAGGCAGGTACACTGGTGTGCAGCACTGTTTTGCAGGACCAGCCCAGAGCAGGCAAAAATACCCCAAAATAGGCCAAATTTCAGGGTTTTCAATTTTTTTGGACAAAATTCGGGTAGGTGGACCCCCCCCCCTATTTTGGGTCCGTAGAAACCAAAAAAATAGGTCATTTCTCGCGAAAAACCCCTTTTTGCTGACTTGTTGAATTTTGGGAAAAAACAGCTGCTAAAATCATAGGTGAGGCGTACCCAGTCCTTGGTGCGCTCCTGTTTCATCAGGATCCTTAAGTTTTGCTCCACCACACGGTTCTGTCTCTCACAGAGATGGTTAGACGTGCGGGTATAGGGCACACCTGTGGTTACCTCCACGTTGAGGGCATTTAGCACTCGTTTGTACCACCCAGTCTCACTGCGGATGCGTACATCCTCATCAGAGTGCACCTGCTTAGGTGCTCCATAGGGTTCGAACCATTGTTCGACCAACATTTTCACAGTCTGCTCACCTGTGATTTTCTTATTGCAAGGGAACACATGGGTGAAGCGAGATAGACCACAGGTGACCACGAGGCAACTATCATAGCCGCCAAAGCGTGGTAGGCCGTGGATGTAATCCACGTAGAGAAGAGAGTTAGCACAATAGGGTATGGGTAAGCTGGAGATCAGGCCCCTATCCCTACTGTCGCTCTGCTTGCTGGCATGACAGCCACAAGCATCCACAATGGTCTGCATACGCGACCTCAGTTCAGTCAGGGTTAGATTACAGTAGAAACACTCCCGGAAGAAGTCCACTGAGCGATTAGCGCCAGTGTGACCAGAACTGAGATGGGACCACTGTAGGCACCCATCCAGTCGTGCCTCAGGCACCACAATTCGGTCCTCGTAGAAGAGGTACTGATTGTTTTTATACCACTGGTGCCCGTCAATGACACGGGGTTCGAGACCAGTGCTGAGGGTCTGGAGAATTTCTTCATACTCTGACTGATAGTCGGTTAGACTCCAACCCTCCAGGATTCCGGCAGTGCGCATGGACAGGTCAAGCTGGACATCCATACGCTCGAAAGCCTCTTTGGCGAGCGCCTCAGAGCTCTCACCAATAAGCGCATAGAAGTTGTTGCGCGATATATAGTCAGACAGTTCATTCTTAATCCCGGGGATATGATGCACTGTCAGCCTGAACTGGCTCAGGTAAGTCCACCACCGTTTTAGCTTTGCTTTTTCTGGTGGTGGGCCCTTCTGAAAAGACTTCACAGGCTCCTGGTCACACAGCCAGACAATAGGGTTAGATCCCAGGAGTCGGGATTGTGACGATACCACCAACATACCGGCCAGGATTTCCTGGTCATAGGTGCTGTAGTTGGAACGCGCTTGGTTCCATTTCCAATTCCAGTGTCCCAGTGGCACCAGTCGCCACTCACTGGTAGGATGGTCATGTTTCAACGAACCATCACGGTTCAGTCCAGTAGTACGATAATGGCAGTGGGTTAGTTCAGCGGGGTTAAGCTCCTGCCATTGGTAGATCGTACCCCCCCCCCCTACATCACTGGCATCAGTGATCAGGAATATCTCGCCCTCAGGGCGGGGCACTCCCAGGCAGTTGGAGGAGGCAATCTTCTTCTTCAACTCCTGGAAACACTCTTCCTCTCTGGAGGTCCACCTCCAGGGAGTAGCTTTCTTGATCAGGTCAGTGAGGGGTGCAGAGGAGCAAGTAAAATTGTTGATGTGACGTCGATAGAAATTACAGGCGCCCACAAAACTCCTCACATCGTGTAGACCCTTCTTAGGGTCATCGCGAATCTGCATGTCCTGTAGGGGCTGCATCTTAGACGCGGCTGGTTTCCACCAGCCATACCCCACGTCGAAACCCAAATACTCCATCTCCTCTTTCATAAACTCACATTTTTCGAGTTTGATGCGGAGATGGTTTTCTTGACAGACAGTGAAAAATTCACGGAGGAGAACGACATGGTCCTCTTTGGTATTAGTACCCAAGCTCACGTCGTCGATGTGAGCCTCCATTTCTGCACCCCGAGAAATCAACTCTTGTACTAGAGGCCTGCGCCTCAGTATGTACAAAATTTTGTTCATAAGCTCCTGGAAGAGCGCTGGGGCATTAGCCAGCCCGAAAGGCATAACCTTCCACTTGAAAACACGACCCTTAGGGGTTATAAAGGCCAACAGCTCCTGAGCTGCGGCGGTTAGGTCAACCTGCCAGAAACCAGAGCGTTTGTCCATTTTGGTCTTATACCTGCATTTGGCAATACGCACCAGGGTGGTTTCCATGTTAGGAATACTCCCTGAGTGGTTCTGGGTTTTCTTGTTGACCTCACCATAGTCTACAACAAGACGTAGAGCAGTCGACCCTGGTTTAGCAACAAGGAAACAGGGGCTGCAGTGATGGGGATAGTCCCCATGTTTATACTCTTCAACGAGGCCAGCATCAATGCATTCTTGGATCTGGCGCTCGATTTCTTCAACCTGTTCCTGTGGAGCAGGATAGGGACGACGCCTCACTCGCGTCTTTTCAAATTCTGGTTTCAATTTCAGGTCCATCTGGACCAGTTTTTTACAAGAAAGGTGAGGCGGCAAGGCGCCGAACACCTCCTCATAGGTTATCAGCAGTTTCTTCAGGCGGGGGTCAAGGTTAAGACTCTCGAGTTTCTGAAGGAAATCCTCCTCAGCATGGAGGTTGCTTTTTCCATGTTCTTTCTCTTTATGCCGATCAGCAGTTTCGGCAGGCACAGTACCATCGTCCCACTCAGGAGGACGTTGCTGCCCATAGTGTAGAGAATACACTAGAGGTATCTCAGGATCAGGCAGCGTATAGGACTCATCGTCCTCTTCAGACCAGATGGAGTATTTCCAGGTCTGTCTGAGGTATTGCAGTCGCTCTTGGCGCTCAATACCTTCGGCCTTCAGGTACAACAGCCGCCGGAGTTCTTGAGTGTCATGCTCAGACAATGGCATGTTATTAGCAGCAGGCCGCGCCAGAGCATCAGTACTCCGGGCCACGGGTTCACCTGTGTGCACAGGCTGCATGTGTAGCACTGGCTTCCCAACAGAGGAAGCGGGTTCAGAGGTTGACTCTAGATCTACCTCCTCTAGCAACAGCTGGGCTAGGAAAGCACTATGTTTTAGGTCAACACAGCTGGGATCAACAGAGGGATTAGTGCTGGCGATCTCAGACAGTTGGTTGTCTGCATCCTCTTTTACAGCTGCAGGTTCCAGATAGTCATCAGGAGACTCACACCCTGTAAGTGTGGCAGATAGGTGCTCAGGAGATCGGTTTTTGAGATCATAAAGGGTCAGGCCACGATTTTCGGCCATGACTTCTTTTAGTAGCACCTGGTCTAGGTCACACAGGGGTACAGGGTTCAGAGATCCATCGACGATGGACAGGAAACTGGCCCACTCAGGGGCCTGCATAGCTGTGTCTGAGTCCTCAGGCACATAGATGGGGCCGTCGGGGAGTTGCACTCTTCCCACGGTCATTGGATCTAGCATACGGCGCCAGTAAGCATGTTCACCAGAGCAACCCCAGTCAGGGGTGCACATAACAACCCTTCCTCCCTCATAAGCGATTTTGGTTAGAACCTTCGCGAGCAGGGAGAAGGGAGGGTTAGCATACGTTAGGCCCATTGCTTTCCAGAAGAAACAGAAAGCATTGTTCAGTTGTTTCGAGCAGTACAACTGCATGATGTGCTGTTGTTGGCTCGCAAACAATTCCACCTGGATCTCATCCAGGTTTACCTGAAGGGCCGCCAGTCCATTTTCGAGAACGTGACGGGCCAATTGGTAGTTTTCAGTACGATAGTTCGTCTTGGCTGCGTAGCGCAGCCCAGACTCTTCTCGTCCTGACAGCTCCAAAGGAACGGAGAATAGCCCACTGCCAAAGTCGCAGTGCAAAGAGTAAGGACGCTGTAGGGACAGCATTTTTACCTGGGGGTTTCTTCTTAGAAAGTCAGTGCCAATGACGATGTCAAAGGCGTCAGTGTCCAACACTCTGCAGTGTTGGCTCACGGTTTCGTCGCCCAGACATATGGTCACATCGACCCCCCCCAAGGAATGGATGGTACGCCCATCCCCTACGGTCTTAGTTTTCCTGAAAGTCTTAAGCAGGCGCCGGGCCACTATGGAAAGTGTTGCACCGGTATCAAGCACCGCTCGAAAAACCTGATCCCCGATTTTCACGAGGATCCAGAAAACCAAGTCCTCTTCTTCGGAGCCGCCCCCCTATTCCTCATCAGGGAATTTCACATCCACCCCTGCAGCCATGAGGGACTTGGCCATCCAGGCCAAGCACCTCTTCTTAGAATTATTCCCCTCAGGGGTAGCGTTATCCCCTTGGGGGCGTTTCTTGGGGTCAACTGCGGGAGCGGGTGTAGCAGCAGGAGTGGGTGTAGCAACGGGCGCTGATGAGCGCCTCTTGGGGTTAGGGGGTCCAGTTTTGCCACCCCCCTTGGCACCTCCTTTACCTTTATCCCCATTCGGGGGATTTCTGGCGAGCGTCTGGGTCTTCTGGCGCTCCGCCTCCTGACGCTTGAGTTTGTCACTCTCGCGTTTCTTGATGTGGCATTTGTCCTCGTAGTGACGACGTTTGCCACAGTAACCACAGGTGATGGTACACCTGAAATGGTCCTGATGGGTCACAGTTTTCCCATCTTTAGTATGCTGCTGACGTTTCATCTGCAGCATACAGCCACTGCGGAGATCGCAGTCAGAGGCATGACAAGGTCCCCCCTTGTCATTGACAGGTCGGCAGTAAAACAGGGGGGTTGTGCCTGCATCAGTTGGAACCTCGTTCATGGCACGTAGGTTGCCCCTCCCCTTACCACCTCCCTGGTTGGTGTTAGTGGGATTTTTATGCCCCTTCCCTTCGCCACGTTCGGGGGTAGGGGTACCACCTCGTCCCAAATGCATCTTGAGGAATTTCTCCATGTGGGAGTCATTCTCTCTCTCAAGAGCTAGCTCAATCAAGAGATCCACCAGTTCATCGTACGAGTGGGTCCTGCTCTTCCTCTCAGAGGTGGAGCGGCAATCATCCCACGTACGCTGGGGGATCTTACTCATGAGCCACAGGTGGGGCTCAGTGGCTCCGTAGGAGCCCACGTTCATCCTCGAAAATAAGTACTCCAAGTCGCACACATACTCAGAAATTCGCGCAGCGGATGGAAACTCCGGGAGCATAGGTAGCTCCTCGATCTGTGTGCGTACGCTGAGGTCAGTCTCATAGACTGGGAATGTTTTCTCTAACCTCAGGAGTACCTCTGCCCAGGTAGAACAGGTTTTCACAATGTGTTTGACCTGTTTCTGCAAAAATTTCTTTTTGCATGAGCGTTTTAGCACTGAACATTTGGTGGCCACATCCACATGGGATTGGCCAGTCAACAAAAGGAACCCTGCAAATTCCTCTGCCCATTCGGACAGATTTTTGGGGTCGAACTCCGGCAGTTCCAGCTGAATGTTCGCCTGGGCAATTGGTCTGCCCGTCTTCCCACCCCCCGGAGTTAGGCCTGAAGGCGACACGCCGGCAAGAGGGGCCAGGGCTGACAGTCCTCTTCTCTCACTCTCTGTGACAGGCACGTCCTGTAGATCAGCCATAAGCACTGTCCTGGCACGGGGGTGAAAGGGGCTGGGGCAGGTAACCTTAGGCAACAGCCTTGAGACCCTTGATCTCTTGAGATCTTCGGCCAGGGTACTCAGTCCTGGAGAGAGAGAGGGCAACTCAGGCTTGGGTAAGGGTTCTGCAATACCCAGTTTAGCCTTAATGGCCTCCGATAGGGCCGTCACATTTGGATCTTCTGATCCAGACAGGAGTTTGGCCAACAGCTCGGCCGTATGATCCAGGGCACCGTAGGTTGGCCTTGGATGGTGTTGTTCTTTGACTCGTGTCGGGCCCACTTCGGGAGCCCTTGGGGTTGGACAAGATGGTCTTGGATACTCAGGTCTTAGTCGTCTTGGCAGGGATGCAGTGGACGGAGGACCAGAGTGTGCGTAGGACCCCAGGTCTGTACGTGGTCTGGATCCATGTACAGCTAATGGCTCCTCTCCATCTTCCCCACGGATGGATTTGTAGTACTCTGCATGCATGATGTACTCATCCATCTTCTTCTTCAGCTCCTCATACTCCTCAGGTCCTTCAATGGCAGTTGAGGATGAAGCTGGACAATTTGATCTGGATATTGAGGCAGCTACACGTCTGTGGAGGTGACTGAAGCTGTCTCCACCGTGTGCTGCTAAGGCCTCGGTGGTAAGGCCTTTATTCTCTTCCGCCCTTCTGCGTTCTGGATCTCCTTGGGACCCAGATGCGCCACTGAGATGATGTGGAGCTCCGTAGGGTGGTTCACTCATTGGGTGGACCATGCTGCCCATTTGCACTTGGACAGTTCGGATGGGCCAGGTCCTGACACTTGGCGTGGACATGGTGAACTTGTTGTTGAGCTTTTGTGCTGCACTTCTTCTCAGGGTCGGTTCAAAAGGTCACATGGGACTGTCTCTGCTACCGGAAAGATGTCCTTGAATTATGCCCTAGATATTTTGATGTATTCCTGCAGGTTTTGTAGTTGAAAACCCCAACTAAAGCAGCAAGTAGAGCAAGGACAGGATGTGGATCAAATCAATGATTGGTTTTCGAATCCAGTGTAACACAGAAGGGCTGCAGATAGACAAAGCAGGTTTATACACATAGATTCAATCACAAATGGATAATACAAAAGATTTTATATGAACGTTGGTCTGACTCTTGCCTCAGAGGTTGCAATAGGCACTTCATGTGCACTCTTTTGGGTGAAATGGTGCTTGTTAGGACTGAGGGGCATAGATGTCAGGACGACACAGAAAATGACTTGGCCAAGCAACTGAATTCAGAAACAGTTACAAAGTAGGACCACAATAAGTGGTAGAAACAATTGAGTATAGGGGTCTTTGGGTGGGAGACCACTAGGCTTAACCTCCAAGGCCAACAAGCATGAAATGCCTGATTTATTTTGGTATGTCCTCCAAGAAGGAAGGTACCTCCGCTCAGTTGAGTGGTAGGGGTGAACTTCATGGGGGGGCTAGGGTCACAACCCTAGTTACTTTGAGAAAGTGTACTTTCGGCAACAAAAGAGAGATAAAAACACTTAAGTTTGTCTTGGCATCAACAAAAGGGTTTTAAGGGGGGCTTGGCCTGGATCAAGCCCTCCAAGAAAGACATGGCTGTGACTTTTTCTTACTGCGTGCTTGCTCTGCTGTTCCGTTTCCCGCGAGCCCTGACCCTGGGGGGGTGGTGGTGATGTTGGTGGTGAGGGTGGTCTGGGCGCCGGAGTGAATGATTGTGTCGGTGGCGGTGTTGTTGGCGAGGGTGGTATGGGCGTTAGCGTAGATGAGGTTGGTGCTGGGCTATGGTTGATGGTGGTTAGCTGGTGGGTCAGCTGTTGTCGCTGTCGTCGTCGCCGTTGGTGTTGGTGCCTCTGATGACGAGGTGATGGTTGGTGAGCATGGCGCGGGTGACGTATGGGCGTATGTGGTGTTGCTGGTGGTGTCCAGAGTGAGGGTGTTGTTCCTGGTCGTTGGGGCGTACCGTTTGTGGGCCGGACGTGGCGGTGGAGGCGAGGGTGCTGTAGATGACGGGTGGTGTGGCCCACATCGCCTCCGGTGGTGGAGGTGTGATAGGTGCCGCGGTGGCGTTGGCGACGATGGGGTGCCGCGGGTGGTGTATTGGTTGTTGGTGGTGGAGATGTTCCTGGATTGTGGGTAGTCCCCGTCCGGCGGTGGTGGTGTTGGTGGTGTCAGTGCTCGTTGAGGCCGTTGGTGACACCAGGGGTTCCTGGCCTCACGCGGGGTGGTGGTTGCCCTCGTGAGTGTAGGCGGTGCTGTGGGCGGCGGTGCCATTGACGGCTCGGCCGGGTGTGCTGGTGCAGGTTTCGGGTGTAGGTGTGGTTCGGGGTGCGGTCCTGGTGGGTCGCATCGACTGTGGATGGCGTGCCTGTTGGTGGCAGCGGTAGTGGGGATGTCGGTTGTTGGTGAGGCTGTCGTTGTCGGTGTTCCGGTTGGTGCTGGTGATGGTGTTGCTGGTTGTGCAGATGGTGGGGGGTGGGAAGGGGGACCCGTACCCTGGGGTTGTCGTGGCTTTCGGTCGACGGTGCTGCTTTCGGTGGTGTTCTTGAGAGTTGGCCGGAAGTGTTGTCGGCGATGCTCTGGCTGGTGCCGTTTGTGCGGGCTGTGTGGTTGTTGCGTCAGGGGTCGGTGGCGTTGGTGGCGGTGGTATGTTGGGGGTCGGCGCCGGTGGTGGCTGTCCGATGGTTAGGGTGCCGGGGACGTTGGGTTGGTCCGTGTTGTTGGGTTTTCTCCTCGCCATTCCTGGCGAAGGGTGCTGCTGTTGTCGCTGGTGGTGAGGGTGTGGTGGTGTTGCTGTGGTGTTTTGTGCTGCTTGGGTGGTGGGGACCCCTGGTTGGTGTTGATGATGCTCCGGGTGATTTCGATGCGGTGGGTGTGATGGTGTGTGGTGTTGCTGTTTCTACCCCTGGCTGGGGGCCTGGTGGGTGGCGCTGGTGGCGTTTGTTCGCCAGCCGTGCTGGCGTCCTTGGTGTTGCCGTCGGTGGGGGCGCCCTAGGTGTTACTCTGTGCCGAGGTCGTGGTGGTGGTGATAGGGGTGTTGTGGGTGACGGTACCTCGGCTCGTCGTTGGTGGGGTTGGCGGTGGTGTGGATATTGCCGTGGGTGTTGGCGGCGTTGGTGTTGCCGACGGTGAGGGTGTCACGGTGGTGGCTGGCGTGTCTCGTGGTGGTCTGATGGCCTGGGTGTTGTTGGTGTTGGTGCTGGGTGCCGCCTGTGTTTTGGTGTTCGGTGGTTCCGGGCGTGCCACTCGTGGCTGGTGTTTGGCTGGCTTGTTGTCCTGGTGGTGTCGGTTGTCTCTGGTGTTGGGATATTTCCTTCGGCTGTCCTTGGGTCTGTAGTGACAGGTGTTGCTTCAGTTGTGGTTTAGGGTGTCAATGCTGCGGGTGGGTGGCGGTGTCGCCGTGCTGCCGCTGTCGGTGGTGCCGGTGTTGGTGTTGGCGGGGGCGCCGCTGGGGGACCTGTGAGTGTTGGCGTTGTAGGGTGTTGTAGGTGTTGCCCTGGCGGTGTTCTGACGGCGGAGGGGGGACCTCGCCACTCCTGGCGGAGGTTTCCATGTGCGTCGCTGGCTGGTGGGTTGGCCTTGGCCCCCTCGGTGTCCTTGTTGCCGATGGTGTCGTACCGGGTGGTGTCGCCGTGGTGGCTGTCGTGGACGCTCCGGGTTGCTGTTGGTGAGGTCGCACTGTCGGTGGTTTCGTCGGTGATGCCGGTGTTGAGGTCGTTGCGGGCGTTGCTATGGTTTACGGCGTCTCTGATGTTGTTGATGCTGGTAGTGGTTGGTGTGGGTCTGTGTGTGGGTTGTCAGTGGCTGCTGCTGCTGCTGGTGGTGGTTCTGGGTGCGGGTCGGAGGGTGGCGCGGTTGGAACGCCTTGGGTGTAACATGGCCGTTGGGTGGTTTCTTGTGTTGGTCCGTTGTTGGCGAGTGTGTCTCAGGCGTCGTGCTGGGTGTCGGGGTTGCTGGTGTTGCCGACGGCGTCCCCGTTGGTTCCGGGTGTTTCCGCTGGTGAGGGTGTTGTGGCGTTTGGTTTGGGTGTTGGCGGCGGTGCAGGTGTGGGTGTCGCAGTTCCTGGCCCTGGGTCTGGGCGTGGCTGGTTGGTTGTTGCTGGGTGTGGGCGCTCGCCACTCCTGGCTGAGGGCTCGGTGGCGTTCGTTCGCCAGCCGTGCTGGCGTCCTTGGTGACGCCGTTGGTGGGGGTGCCCTAGGTGTTACTTGATGCCGGGGTCGTGGTTGTGGTGGTAGGGGTGGGGGTGTTGTAGCCGACGGCACCTTGGCCCGTCGTTGGTGGGGTTGGTGGTGGTGTGGATAGTGCCCTGGGTGTTGGCGGCGTTGGTGTTGCCGATGGCGAGGGTGCCATAGGTGATACTTGGTGGTTGGCGTGTGTCGTGGTGGTCTGTTGTCGTGGGTGTTGTTGGTGTTGGTGCTGGGCGCGGCCTGCGTTTGGGTGGTCGGCGGTTCCGGGCGTGCCACTCGTGGCTGGTGGTTGGTCGGTTCGTGGTCCTGGTGGGGTGCTACCGGTCGTTTCTGGTGTTGGGGAGGTTGGTGCTGTGGGTGGTTGGCGGTGGCGCTGTGTTGCCACTGTCGGCGGTGTTGGTGACGGTGTTGGCGAGGGCGCCGCCGGCGGAGCTGTGGGCGATGTCGAAGACGAGGACGCTGTAGGTGATGCCCTGGTGGATGGTGGTGTTCTGACGGCGGGGGTGGGACCTCGCCACTCCTGGTGGAGGTACCCATGGGTGTCGCTGGCCCGCGTGTTGGCCCCCTTGGTGTCGTTGATGCCGATGGTGTTGTACCGGGCGGTGTCGCCGTGGCCGCTGCCGTTGACGCTCTGGGTTGTTGTTGCTGAGGCCGCACTGTCGGTGGCAGTGTTGGTGATGCCGTTGGTGAGGTCGTTGTGGGCGTTGCTATGGTTTACGGCGTCTCTGACGTTGCTGATGCTGCTGGTGGTTGGCGTGGGTCTGTGTGTGGGTGGTCAGCGGCTTGTGTTCAGGGGTGGGCGGTGGCCGGTTTCTGTGGCTCTGTCTGGGAGGGTGTGCAGTAGGTGGTGTGGGCTGCCGGTGATGCTGTTGGTGTAGGTGGTGCAGGCGATGCTCCGGGTGGTGTCGTGGGTGAGGGTGGTGTTGGTGGCGCCGGTGGTGTAGGTGCTGCTGGGCATTGCATGGTGGATGGCGCCCTGCGGTCGCTTTGGTGGCGAGGGTGTTGCTGTTGATGGTTCTGGGCGTGTGCCCTCGCCTCCCCTGGCCGGGGCTTGGTGGTTTGTTGGCTCACCGGCTGTGGTGGCTTTGGTGTCCTCCGGTGGCGGAGGTTGCCGGTGGCGACGCTGATGGTGGGGTAATGCCGGCGATGGTGTGTTTGATGCCGTTTGCTTGGGTGATGTAGGTGCTGGAACCGGTGGTGGTGTGCGTAGGTTTCGTAGGCGTTGGTGCCGGCAGTGAAGGTGTTGGTGAGGGTGTTGTGCTTGCTTGATTTTTGGTGGTGTTGGTGTTTCCGATGGCGTGGATGCTGGTGGCGGTGGTTCTGGGTGCAGGTCGGTGGGGGACCGGACCGGCTGGGTGCGGTCGTTGGTCAGTGTTGGGTGGCTTTTTGTGTTGGTTTGTTGTTGGTGAGGGTGTCCTAGTGTTGTGCTGGGTGCTGGGGTCGCTGGTGTTGCCGACGGTGTCTTCGTTCGTTCCGGGTGTGTCCGCTGGTGAGGGTGTTGTGGCGTCCAGTTCGGGTGTTGGTGGCGGTGCTGGTGTGGGTGTCGGAGTGCCTGGTCTTGGGGTTGGGCGTGGCCGTTCGGGTGTTGCTGGGTGTGGCCGTTCGCCACTCCTGGCTGAGGGCTTGGTGGGTCCACCTTTGTGTCCTAGCGGTGTTTCTGGCGGCCCTACAGCCCCCCTGGAGGAGGGGGTTGCTGGGTTCTTGTTGTTTGGGTTTGTGTGTGTTGCGTTTGTGGTGCGGGCGGCGTTTGCGCTTTGGTGTGTGGTGTGCGTTTGTGGGGCTCGTGTCGGTGGCGGTTGTGGGGGTGTGTGTTGTGTGCATGCTCGGGCGTGTGTGCGGTATGTTGGTGGTGCGTTTGGGTGCCTGTCCTCGCCTTTCTAGGCGTGGTTTGGAGGCTCTGTTTGGTTTGGGGGCTGTGTGTCGTGGCCCCTCTCCCGTCTCCGCTGTGTGGTTCCCCGCCCCCCCTGGCTGGGGTCTGTTGGTGGTGTGTCCCCCTGCCGCCCCCTTTGCGTGCCCTCCTCCTTCTGTCTCTTTTCCGTGTCGCTTGGGGTGGTGTTTCCCTGGTGCCGTGCCCGGGCCCTCCCGGCTGTGGTGGGTGGGGGGGGGTCCTTGTCGTCTGCTCGGGTCCCTTCCCCTGGTGTTTCCCCGTGGGGGGGCCGATGCTTGCACTCCCCGTCAGCATGTAAGTCTGTTGTACGAGCCGTCCATTTGTACTCGCTCGGTACAAATGGACCTGCTCCGTAGCCAGGTACTCCAGCCGTTCCCCACACCGGGGTCGGGTACACTGTGGGTCGCAGGGGAGTCCTTGCGGGATAGGCGTGTCTCTTGCCTGCCCCGATGGACGGTGTGCCCTACCCGCAGCCCCTGGCTGGGCCCGAACCGCAGTACGTGCCGTGCAGAGTGCTCTTGGTCAGGCCCATTGGTCACCCCCCCAGGCGGGTGCCACCGCGGGCCGCTGACCAACGGTCCCGGACGTATCGCACCTTATTGCGTGTGCTCGGGTGGGGCCGATACGGTCACCGGGGGGGGGGGCCCAAACCCCTGAGGTTGGGTCCCTCGCCTGCGTCTCCCGGCGGCCCATTTCGTCCCGCCCCCCATTTCGCTGTGTGGTTTGCGGTGGTGCGTTTCTCGTCTCTCCGGGGTGGGGTGGTGGTGGTGGGGGGGGGAGTTTTTCGCTGTTTCTGGCCGTGTTGCTTGTGTGTGTGTCGCCTCCTCCTCTGGTTGTGGTTCGCCGTCGCTGTGTGTGTTTGTGGCGCGGTGCGTGCGCGCGTGGTGTCTGTGTTGGTGTCTGGTGCGTGGTTTGTGGTGTGTGGTGTGCGGCGATGGTGTGTTGGTGGGGTTGTGGCTGGTGTGTGGTGTGGTTGGTCCCTCGCCACTCCTGGCGGAGGTTCCTGTGTGCTACTCCCCGCCACTCCTGGCTGAGTTCCGCTGCCGGTGGTGGTGTGCGGTTCCCCGCCACTCCTGGCTGGGGTTTCGCTGCCGGCAGTGGTGCCTGGTGTGTGGTGTGTGGTGTGTGCTGTGTGGTGTGCGGCGGTGGTGTGTTGGTGGGGTTGTGGCTGGTGTGTGGTGTGGTTGGTCCCTCGCCACTCCTGGCGGAGGTTCCTGGGTGCTACTCCCCGCCACTTCTGGTTGGGTTTCGCTGCCGGTGGTGGTGGGCGGTCCTCGCCACTCCTGGCTGAGGTCCCCGGGCGGCGGTGGTGTGTGGTGGGGTTGTGGCTGGTGTGTGGTGTGGTTGGTCCCTCGCCACTCCTTGCGGAGGTTCCTGTGTGCTACTCCCCGCCACTCCTGGCTGGGTTTCGCTGCCGGTGGTGGTGGGCGGTCCTCGCCACTCCTGGCTGAGGGCCCCGGGCGCGGTTCCCCGCCACTCCTGGCTGGGGTCCGCTGGCGGCGGTGGTGTGTGGTGGGGTTGTGGCTGGTGTGTGGTGTGGCTGGTCCCTCGCCACTCCTGGCGGAGGTTCCTGTGTGCTACTCCCCGCCACTCCTAGCTGGGTTTCGCTGCCGGTTGTGGTGTGCGGTTCCCCGCCACTCCTGGCTGGGGCCTGCTGGCGGCGGTGGTGCTCGGTGTATGGTGTGTGGTGTGTGGTGTGTGGTGTGCGGCGGTGGTGTGTTGGTGGGGTTGTGGCTGGTCTGTGGTGTGGTTGGTCCCTCGCCACTCCTGGCGGAGGTTCCTGTGTGCTACCCCCCTGCCACTCCTGGCTGGGTTTCGCTGCCGGTGGTGGTGGGCGGTCCTCGCCACTCCTGGCTGAGGGTCCCGGGCGCGGTTCCCCGCCACTCCTTGCTGGGGTCCGTTGGCGGCGGTGGTGTGCGGTGGGGTTGTGGCTGGTGTGTGGTGTGGTCGGTCCCCCGCCACTCCTCGCGGAGGTTCCTGCGTGCTACTCCCCGCCTCTCCTGGCTGGGTTTCGCTGCCGGTGGTGGTGTGTGGTCCCCCGCCACTCCTGGCTGGGGTCTGCTGGCAGTGGTGGTGTGCGGTGTGTGGTGAGTGGTGTGTGGTGTGTGGTGTGTGGTGTGCGGCGGTGGTGTGCTGGTGGGGTTGTGGCTGGTGTGTGGTGTGATTGGTCCCTCGGAGGTTTCTGTGTGCTACTCCCCGCCACTCCTGGCTGGGTTTCGCTGCCGGTGGTGGTGGGCGTTCCTCGCCACTCCTGGCGGAGGGTCCCGGGCGCGGTTCCCCGCCACTCCTGGCTGGGTTTCGCCGTCGGCGGTGGTGTGTGGTGTGTGGTGTGTGGTGTGTGGGGTGTGGTGTGCGGCGGTGGCGTGTGTGGTGGGTTTGTGGCTGGTGTGTGGTGTCGTTGGTCCCTCGCCACGCCTGGCGGAGGCTCCTGTGTGCTACTCCCCGCCACTCCTGGCTGGTTTTCGCTACTGGTGGTGGTGTGCGGCTCCCCGCCACTCCTGGCTGGGGCCCGCCGGTTGTGGTGGTGTGTTTCGCGGGCGGGGGTGTCCTTTGTTGTGTGTGTTTGTGGTGTGTGTGGGTGTGCGCGGTGGCCGTGCTGTGTTGTGTGTTGCGTGTTTGTGGTGTCTGTGTTTTTGGTGGTGTGGTGTGGTGGTGCGGTGGGTGTGTCTTCCGGGTGCCCTTCTCCTTGGTCTTGGTGTGTGTGTGTGCGCTGCGTGGCCCTTCGTTTTGGTGTGGGTGGCGTGGGGGGGGGGGGGGGGTCGTGCGCGGTGTGGCTGCCGTGCCTGTGCGTGTGTGTGCTTGCGGTGTGTGGTTGGTGAGGCGGGGTGTGTCATACCTTGGCTGGTTCTCGTCGTCGGTCGTCGGCATGGTTCAAAAAGCAGAAGAAGAGGTCCTGTAGATGCGTAGCAGAAATGCGTGGCATGCGTGATGCGTAGTACGTACCTCTCCTTTTGTCCCACCGTGTTTTCTTCCCCTGTAGAGAAAGAGCGTGCATCTCGTGTTTTTTTCTTTTGCGTGTTGAGTTTTGTGTCTCCTCCCTTTTTTTTTTCCTCTTCCGTTGCGTCTTCGATAACACACCTCTCTGCCTTGCGTTTCCACTATAGAGAGGGCGTGGAAGGCGCTTTCGTGTTTTTCTTTTTGTAACATACTTGTCATACCTTGTGCAGCTTCTTGTTGCCGTCCCCTATAGAGAAAGCGTGTGTTTGTTTGTGGGTGGGGCGGGGGTGGGGTTGCATACCATGTTTCTCCTTTGTCTTGTCTCCGTCTTCTTGCTTCTTGCGGCTTTGTGTACGTTTGTGTTTTCGTGTGCGGTCCGTCCCTTTGGCGCCTTCCCTCGCATTTTTAACATACTTGTGCGCCATACCATTGTTTCCCCGTGGTACGTGGCCATCCCATATAGTGAGAGCGTGTGCGTGTTTGCGGGCGGGGCGGGGTGGGGTTTCATACCATGTTTGTTTTTGCTCTTGTCTCCGTCTTCTTGCACCTTGCGGTCTTGTTTATGTGTGTGCGTGTGTGCGTGGTCCGTCCCTTTGGCGCCCTCCTTCGCATTCTTAACATACTTGCTCGCCATACCGTTGTTTCCCCGTGGTTCGTGGGCTTCGCTTGTTCGCCTTTTCATTGTTTCCCCATTGTCCGTGGCCGCCCCATACCTTTTGCGCTTTTGTTGATTTTTTTTTTCGTCGTGTATCTCGCGGTGGTCGGAGCCTATGGAGGAATAAATATGGGGGATATATGGTTGTGGTTTGTGTTTGCGGGCATGCCTTTTGACGTGCGTGGTGGTTCGTCGTTCTTTTTTGCGTGCGGTGCTGTCCCTTGGGCGCCCTCCTTCGCAACATACTTGGTTTTCTCATCTAGGCATGTGTAGCGGTGGATATGATATGTAGGATGCATGGGGCCGTAACATACTTGGTTGTCATATCTTGTTTTCCCGTGGTCCGTGGTCGTGTCTTCTTTGTTTGTGGTTTGGTGTTTCTCCTTTTGTTGTGTTTCCTTCTCTCTCTTTTTTTTTTTTTCTTTTTTCACGCGCACAAGCCGCCCAGCTCCTATGGCACGCACGTTGCTAGGTGGTTTGGAGCACGCAATGTTCTTTTCTTCGCCGTCGCGGCTCGCTTGTTCTTGGTGTTCGCCTCTTTTCTTCTTCTTTGTTGTTGGAGCGCGCACAAGACCCTAGCGCCTAGGACACGCACTTTGCTAGGTGTTTTGGGGCAAGCAACTCTCAGCTTCTTCGCCGTCGCGACTCTATTGTTCGTCTTTTTTTGTGAGTGTCCTAAATTTTGCGACCTCGCCAAACAGCGGCGTAAAATTTTTGGGGGGGTTTCTGAGGTCGGAACGACGAATTTTCGCTTTATTTTTTCTGGCGGTGCGTCTTTTTCTTAGTTTTTTCTTTTTCTTCTGCTGCGATCGCGCGACCAAGGCCATCTACAGACATCCCCACACAGAAGATACAGGGTCGGGCCGGTATTGCCATACGCGTGAGCTTCTGTCTCCATCGTCGCATGATCTGCATGGTGGACAAGCGACCGTCACGTGCCCGCAGCATATTTCTGTGCGTTGGGCCGTGGTGTACAGCTCCCAGGGGCACCGCCTTGCCGGCGCCAGCCAGTGGCGTGTGCGCCCTGGTGCGTGCCGCTAGCGAACGCCAGTCCATCTCCCGGACTTGCTGAAGGGCTTGCATGGATGGCACACGCGGCTCGAGCTCTCCATTATCCCCCGGCACCAAGTGGATGGCGTGCTCCTTTGGCAGGACGAGATGGACAGGCGGGGCCATTGCACGGGCCGCGGCAGAGTCCGGCGCCTGGAGTGGGACCGCCGCCAAGTGCGAGCTCTGCCTCACCACCCAGTGGTGCGGCCCCCCAACTCGGCGTGGCAGCCGCTGCAGCCCCTCCACTATCCAGCTAAGTGCGTGCTGATTGACCAGATGTGATGTCGGCCCCTTGATGCCACGGTACCGGGCGTCCTGCGCCCTGCGGAGATGCGCTCCTATGATGGATGCATCCACCACGTGTACTGTGCACGCTGATGGGGGCGTGTGCAACAGGTACGCCACCGCGCCAATGATCTCTGCCTCCAGGACCGTGCCGTAGATGGCACCCGTCCACGTGGGGATTCGGTGGCTGGCCACCGCCAGGTTTGTGGCGTTGTCTCCCTGGGGCGACGCGTCAGACGATGTGACTTTAGTCGCCACCGGCACCCAGCAGTACCGGTGGGGTTCCAGCCACGCCACGTCGGAGTGGGGGCTCTGCACCACCCTTCTTAGGGTCGCCGCACTGCAGGCCGTGAGCTCCGGGGACAAGACCACCCTCGGCCGATATACCGCATGTGGTCTCCAGGCCAGGTCACATCCACAGACTGACTTGATGGCGTCCAGGGCGGTGGTATACTCCGCCCCCCAAAACTGTTGCGGAGCAGGAGGGCTGGTACACCACCACAGACCCCTGTTCCACCGCGCCGCCATCACGCAACGACGTGACGGCGACGTGCGGATCGTGTGGCAGGCTGGACATCCGAACCACTTCCGGGACCGATTACTCATCCGGATCCGGGATGGGGCCTGCTGGTAGCAGAAGGACAATTGCCCACTCGCGCATTTCCTGGAAAACGCTAGCCGCCCGTGCACAACCCACAGTGGTGGCGGGCTTATGCCGCCCCCGGCGTTAGGAGTAAGTAGGGGGACGGACGCCGGATCGTCTTGCTGCTGGTAACCCTCAAAGACGGCCCCCAATAGAAACAGGAGGGCGGCTAGCGGGACGAGCGGCATGGATAGCCCCGGGTTGGCTGGGTCCCATCCTTCCTCCCTGTATCCGCCCACCACATACACGTCCCCCGCAGTGGACTGTTTATTGCGGTGCTGGCCTTCTTTCGGCGCACCCGGTGTATTAGCCGGTGAGTCAACGGACTAGGCAGCTGCGGCTGGAAGACGTCGCGGAGCCCCGTGAACCACACGTGGTCCAGCTGATGGGGCCCTACTCCTGCGTGCAGAAGGTGCAGGTGGTCCTCATGACACTCCTGAAGCTGGACAGCCCAGTGCCCAGGCGCAGGACAGGGGAGCTGCGCATGCAGGAGGTCATTTGCGGGATCAGTCAGGGACTGTACCGTCGCATCTGTGCAGGGCCCCGAGAGAACGCATATGTCTCTACCCTTGAAGAAATAGGATTGGGACACCCACATCCGCCCCGCCCACTGCACTTGCGGCAGATGGGTGTGTACACACGAGTACACTGACGATGGCATGAGAAGTCGTACGCGCAACGTCCCCATCGCCCGGAGTACCCTGTTCACCCACGTATTGCCAGCGTGCGTGACAAATGACGCAAAGGGCACCATGAACTGCCCGCACACTCCGTACTGCACGTGCATGTCCCAGAGCACGGCCCGCAGCTCATCCCGGACTGTCGTCGACCTGTGGTGGGTGAGCTGAGCCATGGTCGCCACGACGGAGTCGCGGCAGATAACCTGGACATCCGTCAACCGTAACCCATGACCTGACCGCACCGTTACGTTGGACAGGTCCTTGGGCAGCTTCTCGAATTGCAGGGCTGCAGCCTTGATGGCAGTATTCAGCTTGATCACCGCCTCCGCCGTGTCGGACAGGTAGGGAGCCGCGTACCGCACGATGCCTCCAACCACAGCCGCCATCACCTCATGAGGCACCGACGCCGGCCCCAGCGTGTTCTTGCACCAGCCCAGCAGAGCTTCACACCGGAGTACATGTTTCTCCTTCATGGTCGCCACCCCGCTTGGATCGAGGCGCAGGCCCAAGTATGGTACCGTGCCCTTGGCACGTAAGCATACCCATGGGGCCGCCGTGTTCCCTGGGCTCAGGCACACCATAATCGAATGGATGCGAGCAGTATTGGCATAGGCGCATTTGCCGACGTTGAGGGACATGCCCATGTCCGTGAGATACCGCGCTATCGCCGCTGCATACTCCAGGAATTGCGGCAGGGAGTGCGCTATCAACAAAAGGTCATCACAGTACGCCTGCACCAGGGCTGGCACCGCATGGCGAGCATCTCCCCGCGCCTTGCAGGCGAGGCTCCGCAGGAGAGGTTCCAAGAGGAGGAGGTAGAGCACAGCGCTCTCTGCACTGCCCTGCCGCAGGCCCCTGTGAAGCCGATTGCTCGGCGTCGGGCCGTGCGTGGTGACGATGCGAACCAGAGACCCGCAGCTGAGGGTGTGGAAGAGCCTGATTAGCTCCTCCGGGACCCCCATGTGGCGCAGGAGGTGTGCCAGCGCCCCGTGCGGCGCTGTGTCAAAAGCTTTTGACACATCGAAGGGCAGGACGTGGTTTTCCTCCAGCCCACGCTGCAGCCTGCGCTGGGCCAGGAACACCGGGGCAGCCGCCGTGGAGCCCGGCATGGCTGCGAACTGCCAGTCCGCAGCCAGTCCCTTGCGTGCCAGGACAGCTGTGAACCTCTGCATGAGGAAAGTCATGAGCATTTGCATGTCTTGCTGCCCCAGCGCTATCGGCCTATACTCGTCCAGGTTGCCCGTGGCTGTGCCCTTGGGCATCAGCCAGATAATGGCCTGGTGCCAGGACTCCGGGACGTCCGCACCCCGCAGGATAGCCCTGTACGCGTGCACCAGGAGCCCCTGCACCGGTTCAGGCAGCTGTGCTATGAGGGCAGCCGTGACCTGGTTGGACCCCGGTGCTTTGTCGTCCACCACGGCCTGCCTCACGGGATCTTTAAGGTCCTGCAGGGTGTAGTCCTGTACCGACCTCCATTCTTCCGGCACCCCCTTGGGAATGTGGGCCTGGACCAGCCGCTCAGAGGCCGGCAGGTTCACTGGCTGCTTGGCGTACAGCGCCTCCTAATACCTCTGGACCTCGCCAATGATGTCCGAGGCCTCCAAGAGCACCTTCTCCGACTCGCGAACGCGTACGGACCATAGGCCTGACGGGGCATAGTTCACCACGTTGATGGCCCCCCGTATCGCCGTCCATCGGAGCTGCAGATCCGGTACCCTGCCCCGCCAATAGTCCTTGATGGACAGGCGCCTGTTGCTCCTGAGGACACCCCGCAGCTCCTCCACGCGTGTCTCTAGCTGGTGGAGCTGTTGGTCCAACGCGGCACGTAGGTCCTCCACCGAGGCGGGGGATAGGTCGGGGTCCACCCGCCGGAGGTGCTGTAGCAGGGCAGTCGCTTCCTGGGAGTGGAGTCCGGCCGCCGCCGCGTCCCGTTGCCACAGCTGATGGGCGCGCCAGGCCAGGGCCTGCTGATCCGAGAGGACCTGGGACAGAGACTCCTCCATGTCCGCCTGCCCGTACGGGTACTGCGGGTCCACGCCCGATGGCATGCGCAGTCCCGTGACCCTGGACACGTCATCACGGAAGGCGTAGAGCAGGTCAAAGACCGCTTGCACCTCCGACGTGCCCATGGTGGCAGTGTCCTGGTCCGACGAGAGCCACGCCTGCAGCCGCCGATCCCCGCAGGCCTTCTGCAGTACTGCCGCCGCCGCCTCACAAACCCCCGGAGAGTCTGGGCGTATGGCATGCAGCCTGCCTTGGGCGTGCGAGTAGGCCATCCTGGTGACCCTCTCTTTGCCCGCCACCGCCAGCAGGAGGTCCAGGACCACAGGGCCATGATCCGACCCCAGCGACGCTGGAGACCGCCCCGGCGCCAAGTGTGGGCGCTCACGCGCCGCCCATGGGACCAGAGGCGAGTTCAGAAGGAAGGAGTCCAGTCGGTGCCCTGCCCTCGTGGGCCTCCTGTCCTCCTCCCGTTCCGGACCTGCCCTGTGGAAACCACACTGTTCCCACAGGGCTTGGAACCTCCTCGTGGTGGGGTGCCACGGGGACTCCAGCCACACGTTGCAGTCCCCTTGGCCGCCGCGTACATGGCCACGTTAGCCCAGAAGGACGCCTTAGACGCCCAGGAGTCGCCGCCGCTGCCCGGGCCGTGGACGTTGATGGCCGTCAGGGTGCCACCTGCCGTCACCACATCCAGGGCCATGGCCTTGCCCGGCACGACGTCCACGATGTCTCGAACTTTTTCCGCGGCGAACACGTCCGCCCGAAAGGCAATCAAGAGCCCGCCACGCACCGCTCCCGCCGACGCTGTTTGGGCATCCACCCCTGTGTACGCATGATACCCGTGGTGACGCCACTGATTCTCCGAGTGCACCACACCCTGAGGGTCCTACAGGCCGGTCTCCTGGAAGATGCCCAGGATGGCACCCTCGGCCTTCATGATGCCCGCCGCCACCGCCTCACCGTCGAGCATACCTGGGGCCACCGCTACGCCGTTCCCCCTGCATCGAGCCCTGGACATTCCAGGACACCGCCGCTCGGGTGTCGGAGGCGGGGCCCCTTCATGGCTGCACGTGTGGACCAGGGCCCCCGTCGGATCCGGATCACCGGACGGAGGGGGGCCACGAGCAGGTTCAGGGGGACCACCCGCACCCGGCGCGGGCGGCCGGCGAGGTGGCCCCTGTCCCCGTGGGCCTCCGCCTGAGGCGGCCGTCGTCTGCTGAGACCCGGCAGATGCAGCGGGCTCCCCCTCTGCCTGTCCGCCGGATGTACCTGCCGCCGTACTCCCCGTAGAAGTCACTGCCCCACGCCGTGCTGCAGACCCAATCACTCCAGATCGTGCCGCCGACGGCGACGCCCCGCGCTCCGCCGCAGGGGGGGCACCCGTGGGCAGTGTGAGCGCTCTGGACCTCGCCTGGGCCGACGCGAAAGGCCCCGCCTGGCCCCCCAGCATAACGCCAGCCAGCATGGCCAGCGCCTGGTCCCGTTGCGCCGGATCAGTTGCATGGTCCCGCTGGATGTGGTCCAGCAGGTCCTTGTGGTCGAGGTGGGTAGGCCGGCAGTGCGTGCCAGCTTTCCATGTGCAGTGACCAGCCCCATCCAGCCGAGACCAGGGGCAGACGTTGATCGTCTTTGTCCCACGCTGCTCCGTGGCCAAGTCACCGCCAAAGTGCTGCAGCACGTACCGAATGTTGGTATAGCCGCCATACTGAGGCGGCGGGCCCCTCCTGGGCGGCGGCTTGGGCGCCGCTTTCGGGGCGTGCCTCGCCGCCGCGCCCGGGAATGCCGCAGGCCGTACCGGCGGCACGCTTGGTGGCTGCGGCAGGTGCAGCATTCCCCCCACGGGAAACTGCTCCTCCACCCAGCGGCGCCACGCGTCGGCGAACTTCTCCCGGTTGCCCTCGACCTTCCACCTGGATGCGGAGAACGCCCGGAGCCACGGCCCCATGTTCTCTGCCATGACCAGGCGGAGGGCATCCCCTCCGCTCTGCCGGCGGAAGCGTGTCGCGGCCGCGCCTGCGACGGTCCCTTGGAGGTACAGCGCCTCGCCCCCGTCGCCACTCAGTGCACTAAGGTGCAGGGCCTCCAGGTTGGCGGGGCGGACCGTGAGCACCGTGCCCTCTCCGCGATCATACAGGCGCAGCGCCGAGGAGTGGGGCTCCAATGCCGCCACAACCCAGCACCACGCCCGCGACACGCTATGCAGCAGTGCCAGCGAGGCTGCCGGCCTGTTGCTGGAGGACTGCGCTGCCGGGGCCCCGGGGAGGGCCGCTGCGTGACCCTGCAGCGCCCTGCACATGACAGCTGCATGCTCAACCTGCCACATGTTGCTCGGGGCTAAGGGCCAGACGTCCTGCCCCTGGATCACCGGCGGTCGCGTGACCTCCACGAAGACCGCCGGCGCCGGCGGGATGTCCTCGGCCGTGCACCTGTGTGCCCTGCGCACCGGGCCCAGCTCCCTGAGGCACTCCCGGAACTCCCGGTAGCAGGCCGGGCCCCTGGACTGCTGCCTCCTGAGCCGGCACGCGGTGATTACGACCCACTCCAGTCCCCCTGTTTCCACCCGAACACAGGCCCAATACTCCGCCCCTTGCAACACCACCAGCCGCCCGGTATCCGCCACGCCCACCGTATGGGTGGAAGGCACGAGCTCCACCCTCAGCCACCGCTTGACGCTTTCTTCCCACGGCTGGGGGACATGCATCCGCTGCTGCTGCATTGTGCCCTGCACGTGCTGCAGGGACACCGTCGCCAGCATGGACATCCCCCCGTCCGCTGCCGCCGCCATACACAGCAGGGCATGTTGCATGCGCGCCCCGGGCAACCCCACGCTGTGCTGGATGTCCGCCACGTCAAAGGGTGTGCGGGTCGCCGGCAGGGCATCCAACACCGCTGCAGGCAGCTCCCCCAGGGACGGCAGACGCGCGATGGGCCCCATGTCCCTGTTGAGGACCACCGCCGCCACCCACCGCCTGTCCAGCGCGGACAGGAGGTTGCCCGGCCTCGGCACCCTGAGGAGGGTACCGACGGCGTACATGAGGGCGCACACGCCACAGTCCTTGGTGTTGCCGGCTGGCTGCTGCACCTGTGCCGCCCGGGCCTCTGCCAGCAGGTGCTCTGCACCCGGCCATCCCGCCCTCTCGCCCTTGGGTGCCATGCGCATCGTCCGGACCGCAATGTCCCATGTGTGTGGCCACTGGGGCTGGGCTCCAGACACCGCAGGATGGCCTAGCGGGTCCACCGTCAACTGCGTGGCAGGGGCCAGGAGGTGGTGAGACGTCCAGTGCCGCATGCTCAGCGTCTCCGACCGGTTAAGGTACACCGCCTCCGAGCCGCCTAGCTCGACGTACCTTGCAATGAGGAGGGCAGCCGGCGTTTGGTCGTGCCGCTGGCCCTCCCACCCCTCCCCCGGGAGCATCATGGCGTGGGGCGCCAGGCACTGCACCACGTCGGCTGCCAGCGCGACCACGTCGTCGCTGAGCTCCACCCCATGGTCTGCGTCCACCAGGAACTGGTGCCTGGGCTTGGAGTACAGGTGCTCTAGGGCGCCCCGCAACTCAGCTGGTGGGGGAGAGGCGTCTCCGCAGTCCCGCAGCCAGGGGAGTGCGCCCGGGAGATGCCGCCCTGCTCCTCCTGACCAGACGGCGGCCTTAAGGACCGGCAGGTCTCGCCAGACAGCCTTAGCGACCAGATCGCGCCAGTACTGTGGCTTGTTTGCACCCCACTGGAGGACGGCAACCACAACATGCGTGGTCAGGGGCTCTGCCGTGAGCTGCAACGATGTCCCCCCGTCGGTCTCGATCACCGTGCCCCGTGGGGCAGTGAAGACGTGGCCATCGGTCCCACGGACCGCCACCCATCCCCACAAGACCGCCACGGTCTCCCAGCTGGGGTGGCTGATTCTCCTGGGCAGGACCACCACCGGCGGGCATGGGCTGTTGGCGGCCCACACGCGCCATTCCACTCCCACCAGACGCTCGTGACCAGGGGGCCGGTACACCTGGGGCCACGCTTCTTGGAGCTGGCGATGGACAGCGGTCCACACATCAGCCCCGCCAGCCCGCGTGAACTGGAGTCGCTCCGGGAACTCCGCGTCCACAGGGCTGGGGAGGCGGGCAGTGCGAACCTCCAGCCCCTGGCCCAGGCGAAGCCCTGGCCCCTCTCGGTCTCCCAGCAGCGAGACCTCCGGGTCTGTGGCCGCAAGACGAGCCGCCACCGTGGGGAGATGCAGGGAGACAGTCCGGGGCAGGACTGAGACGGGCTCGCGCAGGAGGTCAGGGCAAGCCGCCACAGCACTGCCATCCCTTGCCCAGCTGAGCGCCCTGTCGCACCACTGCGCCCACGCACCCGGCGCTGCCGGCAACGACCAGGACAGGTACGTCACGACCGCCTTAGCCTGCCACTTGCGAGGGTCCATGCCGGCAGGATGTGTGTGCCACGTGCACACCCACCCCAGATTGGCCTCCTGGACGGTGACCACGTCCCTCCACGGGACCACCGGAAACGGAGTGAGCAGGGCTGCCATGCCACATGGCAACGCCACTGCCCACTCGGTCAGGCCCCGACTCTCCACCGCATACCCCACCGCTGGGAGCCCTCCTCCTTGCGCTTTTACCACCACTTCCTGCAGCAACCTTCCGTGGCCCCGGCCGTGGCCCTGTCTGCCGTCCAGGCTGAGGGCCCCCACACAGGCCATGGCCTGGAGGATCAGGAGTATTTCCTCGGGTACTCCCCGCGGCACCGGCGGCTGGGGGTGGGCGAACCGGCAGGCATCTGCCCGCATGCACCACCCCTTGGCCCAGTGCCTGCAGGTTTCCACCTCCCCCGTCTTCGGCCCAGGCTTGTCCGCCACTCCCAGCTCCCGTGGACCCACCTCACACGCCTCCTTTGCCCCCACGATCTCCAGCTCCTCGTCCTGCTCCACGGCGCTCTGTGCCTTTTCAGCCTTGAACTCCGGCTCCTCGTCCCGCTCCATGGCGACTTGTGCCTCCTCAATCCTCCTGCATTGGTCCTCCTTCTTTAGTGCCTCCGTCGTCGGCGGCGGGCCCGCGGCATCCGTGAACTTTGCCAGGGCCGCCGCCACAATGGCCTGCAGGTCCACCTCCTCTCGGCCACCTCTGGCTGATCCTGCTGCTGCTCCTCCCCCGTGGGTTGCTCCTGCTCCACCTCGTCACCGTCACGGCCTGCCTCCTCATCACCCCTGGCGAGACCGCGTGTTTGGACCCCTGGGGCGCGGCCCTCTCGTCGAGGCGCGTGCCCACCGCCACCAGCAGCTTGAGGTCACCGCCGCGGCTCTCAAGGTTGTAGCTGCTGGAGGTGGGGACCAGGACCGCCCCATCCCCGGTCAGCAGCAGGCGGTCCGCGCCGAACACGACCTCTGCACCCTCGGGGTGCCCCGCCACCAGGAGCGCATGGGACCCCAGCGCCTGGGGTGTGAGGGGCCGCACGGCCTGCTCGCGACGCCAAGCGTCAGCCCCAGCTCGCCACAAGGCCACGTACAGGTCTTTGTCCCGCCGCACGTCCTCCAGCCCTGCCTCGTCCAGCAGGCGCCCCACGGACAGGCGCACCGACAGGGGGAGGCCTTCCTGGGGCTCGGCCGGCCGGACATCACCGGGGTGGTGACCCAGGACCGCCGCGTCCCCCAGTTGGACACAGCGGACCTGGTTGTCGTCCGGGGACGGGGCCACCAGGGCCACCTCCCGGGCGACCTGCCCTGGGCGCTGGAGCTCGCCAGCATCCCTGCCTCCTGCTGCCCCGTGCCCATGAGGCGGTGCCTGTGGGCACCCTCGGCCGCATGGTACCTGCACTGCCGCCGCTCACAGCTCCCCATGGGAGGGGGCGGCACCGCAGTGGGCATGGGACGCAGCGGCGCGTTGGGCGGGTCCACGTCCGTGCCGGGGTAGACGTCGGGCCTGGCGTCGTCCTCATACATGAGGGCCAGCGCCGACTCGCCGGGCCCGTACGCCTCCTCGTCAGGCCTCGCCCTCCGCCTCCTGCTCTCCCTCCGCCCCTTCTCCAGCCGCAACCATCGCCGGCGGCGTGTCCGGCCGCGGCGGGAAGGGCGCCAGAGGCCGCTCGTCAGCGCCTCCGCCCCTTGCCGCCTCCGCCGCGTAAAGCCGTGGCCGCGGGTTGTCGGGCAGCCGGGCCCAGCTGGTGCCCGCATGGAGGTCCATGCTGTACGCCAGCCCCTCCGGACACGGCTCACCGGGTGCAACCTGGCGCCACTCCCGCCACTCCCACATCCAGTCCTCCACTCCTTCCCCCTTGGCATGCCTCCCACTGGGCTCCACAACCCCGCCGCCCTCCGCCGGTGTCTGCGCCTCCGGCACACCCCGCCCCGGGTCCTGTCCCCCCGAAGCAACCGCCTCTGACGGCTTCTCCTTGGCCCCTTCCGCCCTAGGGGCGACAGCCGCGAGCGCCTGCGCTATCAGCTCGCCGGCGTCAGCCCCTTCCGGCGCGGCTCCATCGCTCCCCGCGGCTGTCCGCCGGTACGCCTCCAGGGCCTGCGCGAGCAGCGCGCTGATGTCTCGCGGGCCGGCCACTGCCGCCTCCTGCGCCGCATCCCCCGTCTGTTCCCCCGCCGTAGGCCTCACCATGGGGGCTGCGCCCTGCATCCCACGCGTCGGGGGTGGACCACCACCCGGCACCACCGGCTCAGGCCATGCCGGCACCACGGGCGGGGCTCCGCGCGGCACGGCTGGGTCCGGCACCTGGACCGTCCGCGGTGGTGACCCCGCCGCGGTATGCCCCGGCTGGGGCATCGCCAGGGGTGGCGCAGCCGCAGGCGCCCCCATTCTCCTCGCCTCGCCCGGGGGCACTCCACGTGCCTCCCCTTGCGACACCCCCTGCTGCTGGGCGCCCCGCCCTGGCGCAGGCACCGGTACCGGTACCGGCACCGGTACCGTGTGCTGAGGCGGCCGCGGGTGCTGCCGGGGCAGGGGATGCGGGGAGTCCACATGCTGGTGCAGACGGTGATGGTGATGGTGATGGTGAAGGTGGACGGGGTGCTGTGGCACAGCTGCCGGGTGATGGTGATGGTGAAGGTGGACGGGGAGCTGTGGCACAGCCGCCAGGTGTACGTGTTGGTGTGGGAAGTGATGCTGCATCATGGGGAACCCGACGGGGTGATGAAGTAGGTGATGGATATGGAGTTGGTGGTGGTGGTGAGCCCCAAAAGGCGGGAAGGGCATGGGCCCGAGGCCCGGGGACGGCGGCATCGGAAACGCACCCGGCGCCGCATACCCTGGCCGCCCCGGCGATCCCACTGGGGGCCGCCCGTGCTGCGCGTCCTCGAGCTGCCCGAGATCTTGTAGACATCGGAGTAGTCGGTTGAGCAGGAGCACCCCGGACGGCACCGTGCCCGCTGCGAACCCCGCCTGAACGTCAGGCGCGTTGTACGGGTGGGGATCGCGGGCCAACATCTGCCGCAAGCAGACGTCCACAAAGTGGTCCCATGCGGTGTCCCTGGCTGGACGGTCCGCGTCCACGCGTGCCTGGAACGCCGCATATGTGTGCGGCCCGTATCTGACGAGATCAGACACCGTGTCCACCAGGCGCCGGGCACGTCGCCGGAAGGCTGGCAACTCCGCGGGATCGGTAGGGACAGATAGCGACATTTAGCTAACGAAGGCTGCGTGAGCTATGGACATGGGAGAACGGGTGGACTCTGATGCCCGTCCCGCCCGCTGCTGGCTTAACGATGCACGACACTTCGCACGACTCAGTTGCCCACCCCTCTTGCGCCCCCCCCCCCTTCCCTTCCGTGTTTCTTTGCCCCCGGTTTTGCCCCCTAGGTGTGCCCCTTGGGTCAACCCGGTTGTTGGTGGGTTTGTTGCCAGGCAGGGTTGGGGGGGGGGGCGCCCGACGCTGGCTCTGGTCCCTCCCTCCGGGAGTTTCCCAACGGGGGGGCCGATGCACGCACTCCCCGTCAGGGTGTAACTCTGTTGTACGGGCCGTCCATTTGTACCCGCTCCGTACAAATGGACCTGCGCCGTAACCAGGTACGTCCGCCCTTCCCCACACCGGGGTCGGGTACACTGTGGGTCTCTGGGGAGTCCTTGCGGGATAGGCGCATCTCTTGCCTACCCTGATGGACGGTGTGCCCTACCCGCAGCCCCTCACAGGACACAAACCACAGTACGTGCCGTGGGGAGTGCTCTTGGTCAGGCCCTTTGGCCACCACCCCAGGCCGGTGCCACCTCGGGCCGCTGGCCAACGGTCCCGGGTGTAACCCACCTTATTGCCTGCGCTCAGGTGGGGCCGATACGGGTACCTCACCAGCGTCATTTGCGGGCTCTTGTCACCCCGGCCCCCCCCCGTTTGCTGCGGCGTTGGTCCCTGCCTCCGAGTCTTCTTCCCCAGGGGCGTCCCCCTTTTCCGCGCCCCTTGCCTTGCTTCCTGGCTCCTGCCGTGTCCTGTCTGCCCCTGCTGTCTGCCCCTGCTCTGGCGCGTTGGTGTCCTTTGTTTTTTTTTATTTTTTTTACCTCTACCGCTCGCCTCTCGTCTCTCCCCCCGGGGTTTCGGTCTGTCCTCTGCCCCCCCCCCAAGTCCCCTCGCTGTCTCCTCGCTGTCCTCGCCCCTTTCTTGGGTGGGTGGAGGAGAAGGGGGGGGGGGGGCGTCGTCGCTGTCCGTCCTCTGGCGTAAGCACGTTGCAAGCACGGCGCAGGCACGAGGCGCGGCACTTGTCCCTCTGCAGGGGGGGGGCGCTTGCCGTGTGGCTCCCGTCGTCACCCTACCTCTCCTGCGGTCGCAGCACCGGTGGTCCCCCTGTTGGGGCTTGCACGGCGCGTGCTCCCTTTGGGCACGGTCGTGTGGTCCGTCCCCCACCCTCCCTCCGCTGCCTCCCCACCCTGCCGCAGTGTCCTCGGGGGGGGGTCCGCGTTCCGCTACTGTCATCCCCCTTGTCGCCCTTGTCGTCTTCCCTTTGTAGCACGCATGTCGCAGGCATGACGCAAGCACGACGCAAGCACAGGGCGTGGCTGCGGCGGTTGGGGGGGGGGGTTCCCTTTGGGGCCCCCATATCCCCGTGGTTGGGTACTTCACCAGCCTCCCATGCGGGCCCATGTCGCCCTCGCCTCCCCCCGTTCGCCGCGGTTCTGGTCCCTGTCTTCTCGCTTTCTTCCTCTGGCGCGTTGGTTTGCTTTGTTCGTGGTTTTTTTTTTTTTCCCTCTCCACCGCTCGCCGCCCGTCTTTTCCCCTGGCACGTTCGTCTGTCCTCTGTCCCCCCCCCATGTCCCCTCGCCACCTTCACGCTGTCCTCGCCCCTTTCCTTGGTTGGTGGGGGAGAAGGGGGTGGGGGGGGGGGCGCCCTCGCTGTCCGTCCTCCGGCGTAAGCACGTCGCAAGCACGGCGCAGGCACGAGGCGCGGCACTTGTCCCTCTGCAGGGGAGGGGGGCTTGCTGTGTGGCTCCTGTCGTCGCCCTTCCCACCCTGCGCTCGCACCCCCGGTGGTCCCCCCGCTGGGGCTTGCACGGCGCGTGCCCTCTACGGGCACGGTTGTGAGGTCTGTCCCGCACCCTCTCTCCGCTGCCTCCCCCCCTTGCCGCTTTGTCCTAGGGGGGGGGGGGGGCGCTGTCCGCCCTCCCTTCCTTCATCCCCCACCCTTGGGGGGGCGGAGGTGTGTGTGTTGGGGGCGGGCCTTGTCGTCTTCCCTTCGTTGCACGCATGTCGCAGGCACGACGCAAGCACGGCGCAGGCACAAGGCGCGGCACCCGTCCCTCTGCAGGGGGGGGGGGGCATGCCTTGTGGCTCCCGTCGTCGCCCTTTCTACCCTGCGCTCGCACCCCCGATGGTCCCCCCGCTGGGGCTTGCACGGCGCGTGCCCTCTACGGGCACGGTCGTGTGGTCCGTCCCGCACCCTCTTACTGCTGCCTCCCTACCCCGCCGCGTTGTCCTCGGGGGGGGGGGGGCGCTTTTCGCCCTCCCCCTACCCGCATCCCCCACCCTTGGGGGGGCGGGGGTGTGTGGGGGGCCCATGTCGTCTTCCCTTTGTTGCACGCATGTCGCAGGCACGACGCAAGCACAACACAAGCATGGGGTGAGGCACTTGGCTGCTGCGGGGGGGGGGGGGGGGCTTTCCCTTTGGGCCTTCCCGCCCTTCTTCATGGTATAGGCACCGCACCCCAGGATCCCCAGCCGCTGTTGCCCCTTGGCGGTAGTCGCCACGTCTCCGCATGGTGCTCAGTGTCCCGTGCCTGCTCCCTCCTGTGCCCATACTTACTGGAGGAGGTACGTACCCGGGTGGAAAGGGATGATGAGGAAGTGCGGGCAGCGGGGAGGACTTACCGTACGCCTCGAAGGCTTCTTGCGCCATCCGCCGCCCTGGTCGAGGGGAGGGCCCCTGTTTCGGCACCCAACAGCCCGGGGGGGGCCAACTGCTCATCTTTTCCCTGGTGCCCGTGTATCCACTTCCAAGCGGCCTGCTACCGGTGCCATGGTCTCAGTCCGCTGGAAGTGGCGGCTACAAAGCGGTCAGGCGCTCTCGTCCCCCGGGCCTCTGCCACCCCCGAGCGCGATGGAGGCCCCTGAGGTCCTATGGCAGAGACGCGGGGAGACGGGCTGGGGACTCATCAGTGGCATCCCCTGGCCACCTAGTTAATCAGATCAGCACAATCGCTGCCGCAGGGGGCCCACCGGATGGCGCCGCTGGTGCCCCTCCCCTCTGCGTCACACTTACTGCAAAAGGCGCAGGGGGTCCAGTGGATGGCGCCACTGGCGCGTGTCCCCTCTGCGCGACAGGTTGGGTTACCGCACGGGAGGCCCTACGGATGGTGCCGCAGGTGCCCGTCCCCCCGTGCCACTTCCTGCCCCCGGCGCCAGGCTTGGTTGACGTGACATGACACATGCATGAATGAGGTCAGAGTCGGTTTCAGGACGCGCACGGCACACGGCACAACGCATGGCAACTATCCCCTACCCTGCCCCCTCTGCTCCCTCCCTCGCCCTCTGTGCTCGCCTGGTGCTGAGCACGCCCCTGTCTCCCTCGTTGCTCCCTCTCTCTGCTCCGGCTGTCCTGCCTTCGCTCACCTCCTTTGTGTCCTACCTCTTTCGCCCTGCCCGTGCCCTCTTCCCTCGTCC
Source organism: Eutreptiella sp. 'Long Island Sound 2002' (assembly GCA_964036045.1). Lineage (NCBI taxonomy): Eukaryota > Euglenozoa > Euglenophyceae > Eutreptiales > Eutreptiaceae > Eutreptiella > Eutreptiella sp. 'Long Island Sound 2002'. The sequence continues at coordinate 82,886,637 of OZ038383.1, read as the reverse complement.
CTGCCGGCCCTCATTGCATGACACTACGCAGGCACACAGCACACTGCACCTTTGGGGGCGGGCTGCCTTGTGGCAGCACGCCGCGGCACCCCGCCTTGCCCAGTGCCCCCGCACGCTGCGGGCGGCTCGCTCCGTTGTGGGGCACCATGTTACCCCCTTCTCTGCCCCGCCTTCTCGGTCCCTCTGCCCTCCGGCCAGCGTGTGCACAGTGCGGAGCAATTCGCGAGGCAGCGCTCCCTCTCTGCCCCTCTCTCTGCCCCGGCCCCCTGGCCCTGTCTTGCCCCCTGTTTGCTCGCCCTCTCTCGCCTTGCCCTGCCCCTCGTCCCTGGTTGCAGGGTCTCCGGCCTCCTTCCTCTCTGTCCCCCTCCCTCTGTTCTCTCGCCTCCTCTTCCTTACCCCCGCCCCCCGGCCAGCGCTAGCACGGTGCGGAGCAATTCGCGAGGCAACCCTCCCTCCCTGCTCCCCCCCTCTGCTCCCGCTCCCTGGCCCAGCCCTGCCCCTAGTGTGTCCGTTCTCCCTCTTCCCCCCTTGCTCCCCTTCCCAGGCCCCTGGGTCCCTGGCCCTCTGTCTCCTTGTCCCCGTCCTCTCTTTACCCTCCCTGCATACACTTCGCGGAGCAACACGCGAGGCACCTCTCCCACTCCCTCTTCACCTTGCCGCCCCCTGGCGCCCTGGTCCCTGGGCTTGTGGCACGCACGTCGCACTGCACCCGCCTGCGGCCTTTGTCCCTCTACGCCCGCCCTGCCTCCCCCTCCCTCCCCTGCCCTTTCACCTCTCTACTCCACGCAGGACACTACGCAGGACACTGTGTAGGCAAGTCGCACGCATGTCGCAGGCATGCACCTGGCCCTCGTTGCATGACGCTACGCAGGACACTGCACCTTTGGGGTTGGACCGCTTTGTGGCAGCGCGCCGCGGCGCTCCGCCTTGTCCAGTGCCCCCGCGCACGGCGGGCGGCTCGCACGGTTGTGGGGCACCTTTGTGCTTCTGCCCCACGTTTGCTCGTTCATGGTGCCGTGGCACGCCCTCTTCCCTGCCCTGCCTTCTCTGTTCCTCCGCCCTCCGGCCAGCGCGACCATGATGCGGAGCAATTCGCGAGGCAGCGCTCCCTCTTTGCCCCCTCTCTCTGCTCCGGCCCCCTGGCCCTGTCCTGCCTCCTGTCTGCTCGCCCTCCCCCGTCCTCCCTTGCCCCCCTTCCCAGATCCCTTGGTCCCTGGCCCTCTGTCTCTCTGTCCCCGTCCTCCCTTTACCCTCCCGGCATACACTTCGCGGGGCAATACGCGAGGCACCCCTCCCACTGCCTCTTCACCTTGCCGCCTCCTGGTGCCCTGGTCCCGCCTGCACCCGCCTGCGGCCTTTGTCCCTCTACTCCCGCCCTGCCTCCCCCTCCCTCCCCTGCCCTTTTCCCTCTCTACACTACGCAGGACACTACGCAGGACACTATGTAAGCAAGTCGCACGCATGTCGCAGGCACGCACCCGGCTTCCCACTCCGTGCCCTGCCCTTTTCCCTCTCTACACTACGCAGGACACTACGCAGGACACTGTGTAGGCATGTCGCACGCATGTCGCAGGAACGCACCTGGCCCCTATCGGCGGCGTTGCCGGGCTGGTTGGCACCACGCTGTGGCCGCCCTCCGCTGCCACAGCCCCCGCAGGAGCCCCCGCCGCGGGCAGCCACTCCAAATGCCGCGGGGGGCGCGTCCCTAGTAGGCCCCAGCTGCCCCCCGGCCAGGGTTCCACTGTACCCCCCGCGGCGCCTGGTCGCCAGGGGGGGGATCCATCACAAAATCCTGCAAGACATCGAAACAAATAGACAGATAGACATATATATATATATATATATATATACACATATATATATATATATATATATATATATATATATATATATATATATATATATATATATATATATATATATATATATATATATATATGTATATATATATATATATATATATATATATATATATATATATATATATATATATATATATATATATATATATATATATATATATATATATATATATATATATATATATATATATATGTATATATATGTATATATATATATATATATATATGTATATATATTGTTGTTGTTGTTGTGAGGGCACCCAGCACGTGCCGGCGGGAGAAATTGCCAGACACGCTCTCCCTGGGCAGGGCGCAAGGGAGCAGTCGGCCGGCGTCACGCTGGCCGGGCGTGTGCCGACGACGACCGAGGGGGGGGGGTGGGGGCCGCCATGTCGGGGGGGGGGGGGTGCGCGCGCAAGCAGGAGGGAGGAGCCACCTGTGTGTGTTACCTTGGAGCCCTCCCCCGCTGCGGGGGGGAGGGTGACCCGACCTGTGCGAGACGGAGGCGGGGTGGGGGCGCTGGTTGGAGGGACCACCTGTTCGGGGACCTGCGGGGCCCCGATTCCCCTTGCTTCCGGCCGCCGCTCCCCCACGACAGGGGAGGGGGCAATCTGCCTGCGTGCCCCTGAACCGCACGAGCGCGGGCGTGGAGAAGCGCGGCCCGTTTCCTGTGGGGCCTGCACAGCACAGCTGGTGCGGCCCTGGCGTGCGGGGGTTCCTGTGGGGCCTGCACAGCACAGCTGGTGCGGCCCTAGCGTGCGGGGGTTCCTGTGGGGCCTGCACAGCACAGCTGGTGCGGCCCTGGCGTGTGGGGGTTCCTGTGGGGCCTGCACAGCACAGCTGGTGCGGCCCTGGCGTGCGGGGGTTCCTGTGGGGCCTGCACAGCACAGCTGGTGCGGCCCTGGCGTGCGGCGGTTCCTGTGGGGCCTGCACAGCACAGCTGGTGCGGCCCTGGCGTGCGGGGGTTCCTGTGGGGCCTGCACAGCACAGCTGGTGCGGCCCCGGCGTGCGGGGGTTCCTGTGGGGCCTGCACAGCACAGCTGGTGCGGCCCTGGCGTGCTGTTCGCTTCCTGTGGGGCCGGCACAGCACAGCTGGTGCGGCCCTGGCGTGCGGGGGTTCCTGTGGGGCCTGCACAGCACAGCTGGTGCGGCCCTGGCGTGCGGGGGTTCCTGTGGGGCCTGCACAGCACAGCTGGTGCGGCCCTGGGGTGCGGGGGTTCCTGTGGGGCCTGCACAGCACAGCTGGTGCGGCCCCGGCGTGCGGGGGTTCCTGTGGGGCCTGCACAGCACAGCTGGTGCGGCCCTGGCGTGCTGTTCGCTTCCTGTGGGGCCGGCACAGCACAGCTGGTGCGGCCCCGGCGCGCGGGGGCAGGAAGTGAGAGGCGTGGGTCCCCGCCCAGGGTACTGGGGTCCCCTCCCAGGGACCTGTGGTCCCCCCTGAACGTCTCCTGTGAACGAGGCAGGGGCTTGGGTGGGGGCAGGGGGGGAGGCGTTGCACGGAGGGGAGGAGGATGACTCATGCCATATGAGGCCGCACTGGGCCGGTGCAGGGGGCGTGAGGGAGGAGCAAGGCCTGGGACCCCTGCCGGTAGTGGGGGGGCCCGACGATGATCTGGAGCCATGCTGGCTGCGACCACGGTGGCCTGCTGAGGTTGCCACGGGTTACCTGTGAGGAGTGAAGGGAGGGACAGGGCAGGGGGAGAGGGAGGAGGGGGCAGGGGGGGGGGGAAGGGGGGGGCGAGGGGGGCTGTGTGTGGGGGTTGGCGAGCGTGCGCGGGGGAGGGGGTGCGGTGAGCTCAGCCGCTGAGCGTCACCGTGTGGCTGACCGGGGCGAAGGAGCGCCCTCCGCTGGCCAAAGTCGGCCGGGGAGCCCGGGGCGCTCGTGGTGATGGGGGGCCACGGTCAGCGATGGGGCCCGCACCCCGCTCGGCGGGGACGAATCCCGCCGAGCGTCATCCACAGGGGCGAATCCTGGTGGAGGCAGGGGGAGCACCTCGCCGTCCCCTCGCGGCCGAACCGGACCGGGACCGGCCCCGCCGGAGGGATACCGGGGGGGCGGGCGGGGCTGGGCACCGGGGCTCTGGGGCCCGGGTCCCGGGAGTTCGCGGGCCGGCGCGGGGGAGACCGGGCGGGCGCAAGGGCTGCGGCTGGTGAGCAGGGGGCGTGGGAGGGCCGGGCTGGCTCGGGGGCGAACCGCGAGAGGCCCTCGGGGGCTGGGCGAGGGCTCCCGAGGGCGGCCGTTCCCTGGGGGGGGGGGGGGTTGCTCCCTGCCCGGGGGACGACGGGGGCCCCTCTTGAGCGAGGGAGGGGTTGGGTTGGGTTGGGTCAAGGCCTCATCCGGACCTCCGGGACCACGGACGTCGCCCTTCCCTGCGCGTCACAACTGGTCCGGTGGGTGCTCGGTTGTCCGGTCTCAAGGCCTACCGGACTGATGACCGCCCCCGTACCCCGCGGTGGCACACGCGGGAGGGAGATGCCGCCGTACCTGTGTGTATGGGGCGCGCGCGCTGCCGGTGGGTGTGGGGCGTGGACTGGCTGGGCTGCGAGGCACGTCGGGTCACACGGCAGTGCCGCGCCTGGCCCGGCCCCGGACCAGTCAGTCACGCAGGGGGGGGTCCCTGGGCTGGGCTCGACCCCTTGCTCTGGGCTCTGGGAGGGGGGGGCTCTGACTTACCTCTGCCTGCCCTACACTGGCACAACACGGGGACGTCACGGCGTTTCGGCGGCTCGTCACTGAGTCGCGGCGGCGGGCGCGAGGGCCCACCGATGGGACACACCTGCTGTGGTGTACACCCACAGCGTGCCACAGGCATACGGAGTCATGAGCTGGGGCAGCGCCAGGGTGCTGTCTCCTGGGGGCACAGCCGTGAGCAAGGCTACGCCAGCCCACAGGGGAGGTACACCAGCCCTGGCAAGCAGGGCAAGGGCCCAATATAAAGCCGCCGGCGGCGCGACGATGAGGAGCACTGGGGCTCCATGGTGCCACTGGGGCTCTACAGGCAGGGAAATATTTAGCTGTGCTGCACAGCGCACTTGCCAGGACGGCAGACCCCGCACCAGGTAAGCCGTGACTAGGGAGTAGTCCCACGGTAGGTAGCTCTGGTGATCCAGCACGGAGACCGTGGGAGGTTGCGGCGGGGGCTGGTCCGGCGTGCGGTGAGGATACGGGAGTGTGGCCGCGAGGGGGGGGGGCGGGATGGTATCGCCCGGTGTAGGGCCATGTCGATTCATGGCCGCGCGGCATGGGACTATATCCCCAACCCTCCGCGCCGGAGTCCCTTTTTGGGGGGGCTGAGGGGGGGGGGGGGGGGGCTGGCGGTTGTCGCGTGCACCCACACATGCGGGGGGGGGTCGCCGGTGGGAGCTCTGTCCGGCTTGGCCGAAAATACCCGGTGGCGTCCCCTGGGCCCGTGGGCCCCTTCGAGGAAGAACCTCGGATTCGCCGGGGCGGACTCCGCTATATATGTATATATATGTATATATATATATATATATATATATATATATATATATATATATATATATATATATATATATATATATATATATATATATATATATATATATATATATATATATATATATATATATATATATATATATATATATATATATATATATATATATATATATATAGTGTCTATTTTTTTTCGATCTCTTACAGGAACTTTTGATGGATCCCCCCCGGCGACCAGGCGCCGCGGGGGGTACAGTGAAACCCTGGCCGGGGGGCAGCCGGGGCCTGCTAGGGCCGCGCCCCCCGCGGCATTTGGAACGGCCACCCGCGGCAGCGGCTCCTGCGGGGGCTGTGGCAGCGGCGGGCAGCCGCAGCGTGATGCTTCTTTGGCAGCACGTGCAGTCCGGCGCCCAGAGTACAACTGGTGGGCAAGGTGCAGGTGCGGTGAAACCCTGGCCGGGGGGCAGCCGGGGCCTACCAGGGCCGCGCCCCCCGCGACATTTGGAGTGGCTGCCCGCGGCGGCGGCTCCTGCGGGGGCTGTGGCAGCGGCGGGCGGCCACAGCGTGGTGCCAACCAGCCCGACGACGCCGCCGATAGAGGCCAGGTGCGTGCCTGCGACATGCCTGCGACGTGCCTGCGACTTGCCTACACAGTGTCCTGCGTAGTGTCCGAGGGGGAAAAGGGCCGGGGAGGGAGGGGGGGGCAGGGCGGGCGTAGAGGGACAAAGGCCGCAGGCGGGTGCAGTGCGACGTGCGTGCCACAAGCCCAGGGACCAGGGCACCAGGGGGCGGCAAGGTGAAGAGGGAGTGGGAGGGATGCCTCGCGTATTGCTCCGCGAAGTGTATGTCAGGGGGGTAAAGGGAGGACGGGGACAGGGGGACAAAGGGCCAGGGACCCAGGGGCATGGGAAGGGGGGCAAGGGAGGACGAGGGAGGGCGAGCAGACAGGGGGCAGGACAGGGCCAGGGGGCCGGGGCAGAGACGGAGGGCAGAGAGGGAGCGCTGCCACGCGAATTGCTCCGCATCGTGCTCGCGCTGGCCGGAGGGCAGAGGGACAGAGGTGGCAGGGCAGGGAAGGGGGCGTGCCACGGCGGCATGAAAGAGCAAACGTGGGGCAGGAGCAAAAAGGTGCCCCACATCCGAGCGAGCCGCCCGCAGCGCGCGGGGGCACTGGACAAGCCGGGGCGCCGCGGCGTGCTGCCACAAGGCAGTCCGCCCCCGAAGGTGCAGTGTCCTGCGTAGTGTCATGCAACGAGGGCCGGCAAGGACGAGGGAAGAGGGCACGAACAGGGCGAAAGAGGTAGGGCACTTAGGAAAAAGGCCACAGGCGGGTGCAGTGCGACGTGCGTGCCACTAGCCCAGGGACCAGGGCACCAGGGGGTGGAAAGGTGAAGGGGGAGAGGGAGGGATGCCACGCGTATTGCTCGGCGAAGTGTACGCCGGGGAGGTAAAGGGAAGACGGAGACAGGGAGACAGAGGGCCAGGGACACAGGGGCCTGGGAAGGGGGGCAAGAGAGGACGAGGGAGAACGAGCACACAAGGGGCAGGGCTGGGCCAGGGAGCGGGAGCAGAGGGGGGGAGCAGGGAGGGAGGGTTGCCTCGCGAATTGCTCCGCACCGTGCTCGCGCTGGCCGGAGGGCGGCTAGTGTGAGCGGACCAGGGGCAAGAACGACGAGGGTGCCCCGCAACCGAGCTGCCCGCCTGCGGCGAGCGGGGGCCCTGGACGTGCCGCGGCCGCTAGGCAGCGTGCCCCCGGAGGTATCGTGTGCGGTACAAGGTGCGTGCCACAAACCGGGAGCTCAGGACACCAGGGGGCAGCAAGGGAGAGAGGGAGTGGGAGGGTTGCCTTGCGCATTGCTCTGCACGGTGCACGCCGAGGGAATAGAGGGAGGAGGGGGACAGAGAGACAGGAGGCCGGAGACCCAGCAACCAGGGACGAGGGGCAGGGCAAGGTGAGGGAGGGCGAGCGGACAGGGGGCAGGACAGGGCAGGGGGGCCGGGGCAAAGAGGGGGGCAGAGAGGGAGCGCTGCTTCGCGAATTGCGCCGCACTGTGCTCGCGCTAGCCGGAGGGCAGAGGGTCGGAGATGGCACGGCAGAGAAGGGGGCAACATGGTGCCCCACAACCGAGTGAGCCGCCTGCGGCGCGCGGGGGCTCTGGGCAAGGCGGGGTGCCGCGGCGTGCTGCCACAAGGCAGCCCGCCCCCAAAGGTGCAGTGTGCTGTGTGCCTGCGTAGTGACAAGCATCGAGGGCCGGCAAGGACGAGGGAAGAGGGCACGGGCAGGGCGAAAGAGGTAGGACACTTAGGAGGCGAGCGAAGGCCGGACAGCCGGAGCAGAGAGAGGGAGCGACGAGGGAGGCAGGGGCATTGCTCAGCACCATGCGAGCACTGAGGGCGAGGGAGGGAGCAGAGGGGGCAGGGTAGGGGATAGTTGCCATGCGTCGTGTCGTGCGCCGTGCGCGTCCTGGCGACTACCGCCAAGGGGCAACGGCGGCTGGAGATCCTGGGGTGCGGAGCCCCTACCGTGGAGGAGGGCTGGAAGGCCCAAAGGAGAAACCCCCCCCCCCCCGCTGCAGCCAAGTGCCGCACCCCGTGCTTGCGTCGTGCTTGCGTCGTGCCTGCGACATGTGTGCAACGAAGGGACGACGACAAGGGCGCCCCCCCCCCCACACACCTCCGCCCCCCCGGGGGTGCGCACGCAAGGTAGGAGGGGCGACGACGGGTGACTCACGGCAGGCCCCCCCCCCTGTAGAGGGACAAGTGCCGCGCCTCGTGCCTGCGCCATGCTTGCGTCGTGCCTGCGACGTGCGTGCTACGAAGGGAAGACGACAAGGGCGCCCCCCCCCCCCCCCCACACCTCCGCCCCCCCGAGGGTGGGGGATGCAGGTAGGGGGGGGCGAAAAGCGCCCCCCCCCCCGAGGACAAAGCGGCAGGGTGGGGAGGCAGCGGCGAGAGGGTGCGGGACGGACCACACGACCGTGCCCGAAGAGAGCACGCGCCGTGCAAGCCCCAGCGGGGGGACCACCGGGGGTGCGAACGCAGGGTAGGAAGGGCGACGACGGGAGCCACACGGCATGCCCCCCCCCCTGCAGAGGGACAGGTGCCGCGCCTCATGCCTGCGCCGTGCTAGCGTCGTGCCTGCGACATGCGTGCAACGAAGGGAAGACGACAAGCCCCCCCCCCCCCCACACACACCTCCGCCCCCCCAAGGGTGGGGGGTGAAGGTAGGGAGGGGCGGACAGCGGCCCCCCCCCCCGAGGACAAAGCGGCAAGGTGGGGAGGCAGCGGAGAGAGGGTGCGGGACGGACCACACGACCGTGCCCGTAGGAAGCACGCGCCGTGCAAGCCCCAACGGGGGGGGCACCGGGGGAGCGAACGCAGGGTAGGAAGGGCGATGACGGGAGCCACACGGCTAGCCCCCCCCCCCCCTGCAGAGGGACAAGTGCCGCGCCTCTTGCCTGCGCCGTGCTTGCGACGTGCTTACGCCAGAGGACGGACAGCGAGGACGCCCCCCCCCCCCACCCCCTTCTCCCCCACCCACCCCAGAAAGGGGCGAGGACAGCACGGAGACGGCGAGGGGACATGGGGGGGGGCAGAGGACAGACCGAAACGCCGGGGGGAGAGACGAGTGGCGAGCGGTGGAGGTAAAAAAAAAAAAAAAACCGCCGAGTTGGCCAGCCAAGTTGTCGTGAAGGGTGCCATCGAGGCTTACCGTGTGAAGGGTGGTCCATTCGGTGGACGGGACCTTGATCTGGTGAACCCTAGTGGCAAGCAATTTGACCCTCTGGGTTTGGCCGAAGACCCTGACACGGCTGCCGAACTGAAGGTGAAGGAGGTCAAGGAGGGCCGAATGGCTATGCTCTCCTTGTTCGGCAACTATGTGCAGGCTGCCGTCACCGGCCAGGGCCCTGTTGAGCACTGGGCCTCCCACAATGCTGATCCGTTCGCGGTGAACGGGTTGACCCTTGAGCAAGCCGGCCAGTACACGCCGTCTGTGGCCAAGTTCACAGATGCTGGGAAGCAGAAGGAGCCCCAGGTGGATTTGTCGGACTGGTGTGGTCCTCACCGCAAGAGGTGGTTGGGCCCCAACGCTGCGGACAGCAACGTCCCAGACTACTTGACCGGTGAGTACCCTGGTGACTACGGTTGGGGCAGCGCTGGGCTTGCTGCAGGCCCCAAGGCCTTCGAGCCAGCACGTGGGTAGCAACGCCATCTTCAATCTCGTCTTGTGCCCATGCTTGCTGCTTTGTTTCTTGGTTGCTGCAGTGCTGCACCCCTAGGAGTTGTGCTTGCTTGTTGCAGTGCTGCAGCTCTGCCATGCCTTGACCCTTACCCCCGGCGAACAAACGGGCCAGCGCTCGTCGCCGTTGCTAATGCTAACGCTCTGCAGCTGCCACTGCCCCCAAAGCCTGGTTGGCCGGTATCCCCGGTCCTCTGGGTCCTCCGTCAAGCTGTGGGCCACCTCAGGCAGCCCTGGGACCCACGGGATCGAGCAAGGCAGGAACCACCTGTCGGTGCGAGATGCCCGGTAACACCAGTAGACGGCGTGATAAGTGGTTATGACTATGACTATGACTATATATATATATATATATATATATATATATATATATATATATATATATATATATATATATATATATATATATATATATATATATATATATATATATATATATATGTATATTAGCCCGTGGTGCCGCGTTTTGGCCCATGGAAAATCCCAAAATACCTTAAATCATTCAAGAATTATAACATGGGTCGTTTTGGGACCAAAAATGAGTCCAAAATGGGTCAAAAACGCGTTTTTTCAAAAGTGATCCTGGACCATTTGGGATGGTCAAGCAAGTGTTTTTAGCCCATCTTGAGCCCATTCAGATCGGGTTTGGCCCATGGAAAACCCCAATATCTGTTGAAAAGGGACCAGTTTGGGACCAAACTAGGTCAAAAATGGGTCAAAAACGGGTCAAAAACGCGTGTTTCCAAAAGTGACCCTGAACCATTGGGGGTGCACAAACAAGTAGATTCGGGCCACCTCGCCCTCCTGTCGCCATCCTGTCGCCTCCCTGTCGCCTCCCTGTCGCTGTTTTGGCACTTTCAGCCCCCTGTCGCTCCCCTGTCGCTTGCCTGTCGCTTCCCTGTCGCGGTCCTGTCGCTCCCCTGTCGCTCTCCTGTCGCTTCCCTGTCGCTTTCCTGCCGCCCTCCTGTCGCTATCCTGTCGCTTCCTGTCGCTTCCTGTCGTTTCCTGTCGCCATGCTAATTTTTGCCTGGCGCCTTCCTGTCGCTCTCCTGTCGCTCTCCTGTCGTTCCCTCCCGTCGCTCTCCTGTCGCTATTTCCTGTTGCCTCCCTGTCGCCTTCCTCTCGCCTGCCTGTCGCTTCCTGTCGCTTTCCTGCCGCTTTCCTGCCGCTGGCCTGTCGTCTTCTTGTCGCCACCCTGTCGTCTTCCTGCCGCCACCCTGTCGCCCTCCTGTCGCTCCCTGCCGCATTTCACCGTCGCCTGCCTCGCGTGGCCCGAATCTGGTGTTTTGAGACCATTTGGAGCCTGTTTTGATGGAGTTTAGCCCCTTCCGCCACATGTATGCACCACGTTGTACCTTTCGCAGGTGCCTTAGAGCCGGATGGTGAAGCCACCTAGAGTTGGGGAGAGGGGTGTAGATTGGAGGATATATATATATATATATATATATATATATGTATATATATCTATACATATATATATATATAAAAACATATATATATATATATATATATATATATATATATATATATATATATATATATATACATATACATATATATATATATAGATATATATATATACATATAAACATATATATATATATATATATATATATATATATATATATATATACATATACATATATATATATATATATATATATATATACATATACATATATATATATATATATATATATATATACATATATATATATATATATATATATATATATATATATATATATATATATATATATATATATATATAGTCATAGTCATAGTCATAGTCATAACCACTTATCACGCCGTCTACTGGAGTTACCGGGCATCTCGCGCCGACAGGTGGTTCCTGCCTCACTCGATCCCGTGGGTCCCAGGGCTGCCTGAGGTCGCCCACAGCATGACGGAGGACCCAGAGGACCGGGGATACCGGTCATCCAGGTTTTGGGGGCAGTGGCAACTGCATAGCGCTAGCATTAGCAACGGCGACGAACGCTGGCCCGTTTGTTCGCCGGGGGTCAGGGGGCAAGGCACAGCAACGCAGCAGCATCGCAACAAGCAGAAAGCAAGGGCTTCTCTGTCGGGCGCAAAGCGGCAACCAAGGAACAAAGCAGCACGCATGCGGCGAAGCAAGAGCGGACCCTCCGTCGTTCGCGTACTCCCACCACCGTGGAGACATCCATCACCCGTGACCCCACGGAATCCAGTGCCATCTGCGTACTCGTAACTGCCCACCACCCCTGACTCCACGTATCCCACTGCCAGCACGCAATACCCCGTATATGCATAGCCAGGATTTCTGGGAGGCTTCAGCCTAGCCTGGCCCTCAGTTTTCATCGCCCCCATGTCCCCACAATGTACGCCGCCGACCGACCGCACCAGTCCCCTAGTATAGTACAGAAACGCGGTATCAACTCCACGTCCCCGTGGCCCTGAGCTGCACCCACACCCCAGATATATACCATGCCGGCACTCCATGTCAGGGGCCAGTACCAAATCAGCTTCGAGGCATCCTCTTTCCGACGTATAATATAACATGAGGGTCTACAGGGGGGACGCCGGACGCTACGCGACGGGAGTGGCGCAACCCGTGAATGTCGCTGGCTGGGATTCAGGCTGGTGGGTGCCGTAGCTTGGTTATCGACCCCCTGTAGGGGTACCCAGCAGAGGCTCCCCCCGGGCTGTGGTAACCAGGTGCACCTCATCTGGCCCACATACATTGCCCTGGCGCCTACCCTTGACCCTTACCTGCAATATTTGGCCAGCTCCCGTGGTTGCGCCTCTTCCGCCACAGCAGCGGCCAGGCCGCAGGTTCGGCCCCCACCGACGACGTGGCGAGCCTACTTATAGCATTGGCCCGCGCGTCACCCCCCGGACCACTCAGCATGCCGCTCCTCCTCTCTCCCCGCCTCTAGCCAACCGGACTGGCGCCCCCCAGGGGTAAGTCGTTACAATGGTGAGGCCACCGCATACTCTTCGCTACAACGCCGCGCAGTACCGCTGTTGCCACGCCGATGCCATCTGAGGGCCGCCATCATACGCACCACCGCAACCGCAAGGCCATGGTCAGAGGTTAGACTATGTACATGCCCGCAGGCACGGTCCCTCTAGTTTGTTAACGGGGCCAGGGGATGCCCCCACGCGCCCCCTGAGTTGTTAGAGGGGTCAGGGGGACACCCCAGTACCGCCATGCATCTCCGCTGCTCCCCCACTGTACGGTTCCCCAGTACCGCCGCGTACCCCCACCGTACGGACCCCAGTACCGCCGCGTATACCCCCAAGACGCCCGTATCCCGCCACCTTGAACTCCGCGTGCCCCCCGTGAGTGCTCCTCCCAGGCTGCCACGCCATCTCCAGGACGCCCGCCATACTGTCCACCTGACGACCTCGCCGTCACATCCCTCTACGCACACATCATCGCTTCGTCGCCGCCCCCGGGGCCTGCAGGCTGTCCCCGCAACCCGTGTAACACTCCCAGGGGGCGCCGTAACGCCGTAACCCCCAGACAACCCTGTGCACCCCCGATGTATCCCGAGCAACCACTCCCAATACTGCCGTAGCCAGGCCGCCAGTAGAGACCCCGGTGCCATGGGAATACCCTACAGGGGTTTGGGCCTTATTACCCTGGTTGGGACAACCCATGACACCTCACTGTTGTATGCGGCGACCCGGGGCAGGCGGGTGAAGCATCCCTGTCGGACCTCATGCACAGGGGCAGTACGGCTCACCATCAGGCGGTACGACCTGTCACATCGCGTTGGCCGTCATACGCCGCCTGCCAGTACCGCACAATCAGGCCATGAGGGCACTGCTTATCAGGCGCTACCCCCTCCGCTGCGTCCAGCGTAGGGACGGTAGCAGGTGCACCCACAATTCCCAACCCCATCAATCTGCATCAGCCCCGGCCCCCACCACGCCGTCACCATTTCCTCCGTGATGCAACAACCAGAGTATCCGCGAGTCGCCCTCGAAAGCCGCCCACCACAGCAGCAGGGGCAGGGCTGCCGACGGCGCTCCAGGGCACCGTACCCCTTCCACTCGGACGCTCTTCAGGCCACCCTGGACTGTCTTCCAGGCACTTGAGGACATCTGTCCAGAGTGCCGCAGTGGCCACCTCGCCTTAGGCCACCCCCTATCGGCACGCTCCTTACATGTCCCGCATAGTGGGACGGAGGCACATTGATGAACCCATACTGACGCTGCTTTCCCGCACCCGTGGCATCGCTGCGGAAGCACAGACCGCGGCGGAACGCAGCTACCATCACAACACTAGGACCATAGGTCCTGCCATACATCGCAGCAAGCGTCCTGGAGTCCCAGCAAAGCACCCGCCAGCGTGTGTGCTGTGGCACTACTGAGGAGGCTGCGCCTCGCATCCTCCCACGTGGACACCGAGCGGAGTATCGGTCGCCCGTCGGGCATCACCGGCAGGCTCTCAAGCAGCCGGGGCCACCGCGCGACTTTGGGGCTGTGTGTGCCATGCGCCAGGTGCTCCAAACCGTAGTCCCGTAAGACCTCCCCGATGACGTCAACCCCGTCCTGCCCCGGGCCCCTGGCGGATGCTACAACCAAGCGTTGTCCTCCCGCCCGAGCCTCAATGACCACCGCGAGGTCCAGGGTGTCAAGGGTGTGACGGGCATCGGCAGACACGTGGTCGTCCCCCTCTGGCAGAGAGAACATGGCCTCCGTGACGTGGCCTTGCGCGTCGTCGCCCTGTACCCGTGCCAGCTGCTTGGAGCCCACTAACACTGCCATGGACCGCTGCTCTGTGACTGCTGGTATGGCTCATCGCAGCTGCTGGTCATACAGCCACAACGTACCCATGTCAAGTACGACAGCCACCGCCAGGATTGGGAGACTGCACAGAGGTTGCTGAAGGACCGGCAGCACCTCGCGAGGCCAGCCGATGACGTTCCCCACAGCTGGATGGTTGGCGTACACCTGGAGCCAGGGATGGCTCTGGCCGTCAGGGCTTCTCACCATGGTACCACGCACCAGGCTCCACGATTGCGCCGACACCACGCGGGACCACTCCCTGAATGCCGTGAAGTCCCGTGCCACCCAGGAACCGATCCACTGGCTGAAGGCCTGCGCCACCGCTGCCATCCAGTGAGGGAACAAGAAAATGGCCACTTCGTGCGCGATGCACGACCGTGGCACCAGCAGTGCGTGCAGCAGTGCCCTCTGAAAGGTTGCCCGCGGGTCGCCTGGGAGGCCGGCAAACGGGTTCCACGGCGGACGCTGCTGGATCCTCCCTGCCGGCGGGCAGAAGGGTGTGTCACCTTGCAGGAATGCGTATACGGCCCTCCTTCGATCTTGCATTGGCAGCTGCATGATCTGGGTGAGCCGATGGTTCCTGCGGGCATACACATCTTCCCCAATCTGGACCATGTCCTCCACAAAGAGCCCGGCCTTGGCAGGGCCCCGGGACGACGCCGCTCGCACCGCAGCGAACAGCCGCTTCAGGTCCCCGGGGACGACACCTACCATCAGGGATTCAGTCCACCTGCAGCCGTGCTCCCTCCACGCCACAAACTCGACCGCCCTGTCTGTCAGCGGTAGCTCCGCCGTGAACTCCTCCACACGCCTGCACAGGAGCCCAGCCACCTCCTCGTCCCGCGCACACAGTATGCGCATGTGGCCAATGTCCTCCTCCGGTCCCCCACAGAAGATACAGGGTTGGGCCGGTATTGCCATACGCGTGAGCTTCTGTCTCCACCGGCGCATGACCTGCATGGTGGACAAGCGACCGTCACGTGCCCGCAGCATATTTCTGTGCGTTGGGCCGTGGTGTACAGCTCCCAGGGGCAGCGCCTCGCTGGCGCCAGCCAGTGGCGTGTGGGACCTGGTGCGTGCCGCTAGCGAACACCACTCCATCTCCCGGACTTGCTGAAGGGCTTGCATGGATGGCACACGCGACTCGAGCTCTCCATTATCCCCCGGCACCAAGGGGATGGCGTGCTCCTTTGGCAGGACGAGATGGACACGCGGGGCCATTGCACGGGCCGCGGCAGAGTCCGGCGCTTCAAGCGGGACCGCCGCCAAGTGCGAGCTCTGCCTCACCACCCAGTGGTGCGGCCCCCCAAACTTGGCGTGGCAGCCGCCAAAGCCCCTCCACTATCCAGCTCAGTGCGTGCTGGTTGACCAGATGTGATGTCGGCCCCTTGATGCCACGGTACAGGGCCTCCTGCGCCCCGCGGAGATGCGCCCCTATGATGGACGCATCCACCACGTGCACCGTGCACGCTGACGGGGGCGTGTGCAACAGGTATGCCGCCGCGCCGATGATCTCTGCCTCCGGGACCCTGCCGTAGATGGCACCCGTCCACGTGGAGATTCCGTGGCTGGCCACCGCCACGTTCGTGGCGTCGTCTCCCTGGGGCGACGCGTCAGACGATGTGACTTTAGCCGCCACCGGCACCCAGCAGTACCGGTCCGGGTTCCAGCCACGCCACGTCGGAGTGGGGGCTCTGCACCACCCTTCCAAGGGACGCCGCACTGGAGGCCGTGAGCTTCGGGGACAGGACTACCTTCGGCTGATACACCGCATGTGGTCTCCAGGCCAGGTCAGATCCACAGACTGACTTGATGGCGTCCAGGGCGGTGGTATACTCCGCCCCCTAAAACCGTTGCGGAGCAGGAGGGCTGGTACACCACTGACGCGTTCCTGTGGGGGGCCTGGCCACGGGATGCTGCGGTGGGAACGCACAAGTGAGCAGGCAGGCAAAGCACTACGCTCACAGGGTCATCATTGCGCTCGTGTCATGTGACAAAGCGTTTCAGAATCCTTGCCACTCTGAAACAAGAGAACAAAAGTATGTACAGCAACACATCAGGATATGTACACATGGGGCTGAGACTGGACTGGGGTAAGGGCATCACAGGACAATAGACACTCAGTCCCAACTCGTATCCGAATCCCAGGTCCGACCCTCTCAGTGGCTGGTGGGGGCGGGGGCTCAAACACAACCCATGCCCTGCTCATTCCGGATTCTGAAACCCTGCCGATAGGGGAGGTGTCCCGCCCAGCCACAAACGAGTTTCTGGTAACCAAGGAACCCCAAGGCCAACCGACAGTAGCTCCCCACGCTCCCTTAACGATAGGTCCCAACTCCCCTCTGAGCCAGAGATATGGCCCCGCCATTCTCCCCTGGGAGTTGGTAGCTGAAAATGGGCTGTTTCAGCCCAAACTGATATTAGCTCAAAAATCTCCAAAATTGACCCCTCGTCTGGACCGGCCAGAGGTAGGGACGAGGCAACTGACCCTATGCCCTTGGAGTATGAACTCCCTGGAGCCCTCACCCAACCTGGTTCCCTCTGAGGTCCCGGCATCAGGGCACCACGGGTTCGTCAAGTGGGGTCATGATGCCAGACTCTCCAAAATTGGCGTCATTCCCACGCGTGGCTCGCCCGGCCAGGGCAAGGCCAATGGCTCACAGGATGGGAGGCAGTACCTAGTAGGGATGCAGGTTCGCAGCGAATTCAATTTGAATTCGCCGAATTCGCTGCGAATTCGTTCGCAGCGCGAATTCGCTGCGAATTCGGCCTGAAATTCTTAGTACTGCGAATTCGGGGCGAATTCGCGCTGCGAATTCGCAGGCGACGGCAAAATGATCACGCGTGCGCCGTCTTTTCTCCAGATGAAAAACTAACTTTGAACTGTGCAATGCAATATTTTTTTTGACTTGACAAAATGAAAACTATGATGACTCCGCTTCGATTGACCCGTTCGTTTTCTTGTGCGGTGCCTGGGTACCCGTTTTCGAAAACAAAATTTACTTTTTAGTCTTGAACACACCGCTGTGTCCGCCTAGCTCCACCGAACACGGCGGTACCCTCCATTCTCCCCAGAAGTTCACCAGTTTGAAGAAAACCCCGTCCCGAACTTTTGAGTTTCGACTTTTTTTTTCTAATATTTGACAGTCAAAACGTGTTGCCCCTTGGCAACCACGCACTGTCGGGCGTGTGTGGAAGGAGAAGCAGCCGAGAGCAGCCCGACGTAGCCGCAGTGAGGCCCTGGGCACCCACAACGATGTGCACGGAGCTAACGACGTGCACCGAACTGCACCCAGCCAGCGCACCTGCTCCAACCTCCCTATAAGCTATGTACGTAGCCCCGTGTAGCCCTTGCGTATCCTTGACAGCGGTACCCTCCTTACCTTTCCCGGTGCCGTGTATGCTCTCTCTTAGATTACTTCAAGTCCAACGATTCAATTCAAGAGTGCAATGAATGAAGGCCCAACAAGGGCAACAAGTGGTTCACATGTGATGGTTTGTGTGTGGATTGGTGATCTTGCATGCTTCGTTCCTGCTTCTTTTCCAAAAGGCATTTGAAAGAAGCAAGGAACTTTGGAATTCTTGGTTTTGATTTGCTTTATTTCTGTCAAATCGTCAAATCGTTTCAGCATGGTAAATGCAAGCAACAACAAACAACAAAAAATGCAAGGTTACGGAAGCTTTTGGGAAATCTTTTATGCGATATGGTACCGGGTAGTGGCATACCCATATGTAAACAGGTGAAGTGCAACCTAGAAGGTAAATTGTAGGTGCCTATGGATTCAATCAAGCGAATCAGGGAGGATTCGAATTTGAAGTTGCGAATTCGAATTCGGAGTGGTCCACGAATTCGTGCGAATTCGGGGCGAATTCGAATTCGAGCGAATTCGTGCGAATTCGAACCTGCATCCCTAGTACCTAGGACTTCTATCTGAGTGTACAACTTTAAATTAGGTCCGGGCTCCCCTTGGGCATAGAGATATGTGGCCCCCAATTGACCACACGAGGGGGTGAAGTTGGGGTCCCAAAAGGGGGTCATTTTGGCTGCTCGAAATGAGCCAAAATTCGGGGGTGCTCCCAATAGTATATCTCCACGCCGGCTTGAAGATCGGATCCGCCATTCTATACGCCGTCCACATGGAGTCCAACGAAGACTCCCATGCCTTTGGCCCTCGGAGATCTCCATGCCACTCGGCGTGGTGACAATCCCAATTGGGTCCACAAATGCCAAAATGGCAAAATCGTCCACACTCACTTTGGGCTAGCACCCTAACGAAGGTTGCTCCGCTTCGCCCACGTGGTGTGTGAACCATGGGGACCAATGTCCATAACACCCATGTCATATATGGTCCATTGGTCCATGAGTCCGGCGTGCACGAGGGTGCTGAACAGGGTGCACGGCGGGCAGAAAATATGGAAAATTGCCCGAAATGGCCGACAATGCGCACACTCCTGGTTGGGGCAAATGAGGCACATGCCCGACTCGGACCGGAGTGTGCCATAGGATTGGTATCAAGTCATATGCGTCCAACATATCTTTTGGGCGTCGCCCAACTCCTCCTGTTTTGGGAATGGCAGGGTCGCCAAGTGAGCCCATGATTTGGGATAGTCCCAAATCGCCAACATGGCGGCCACGGTATGCCAAGCCCAAGAGGAGTTATTCGCCGGGTTCAAGATATGTTGGGCATCGAAGTATGTACCCTCATAACATACTTGGGTCATGATGTCCATTGGCCGCAACGTTGAGATACACGGTCGCCACTTGACATCATGACGGGCAAAAAACAGCAATATTGGCAAAAAAACACCCAAAAGTGCCTTGACAGGCGCACAAATATATTGGAATATCTTCGGCTTGGATTGAGTATTCGACCAATCCTTCTAAACACAATGACTTGACACCAATGACCTTGGATTCCACCTATGTGCTCCACTTGGGGCGCTTTGGAAGGTCGCGCGCGCTGCCTCCCAAGTGGGCACATGCAAAAATGGAATATTGCAAAAAACACACCTTGCTCGCAACGCATCGCTTCAGGAGCGCTCCACAATCGTCCCCTCACAAAGGTTAGGGTTGCGAGTGTTCGTTGGGGGTATAATGAAGGGCCTCGTGCGATGTGGGGTCCATCGGCGGGTTAGTCTTGGAATGGTGCACCCGTCAAATGGGCACGCGATATGACACCAAATATGGCATACAACCCTACCCACGCCTTCTACACCCAACCTAGTGGCCTAGAATCAAAGTATGCCTATATTCTAATGTAACTTTGGTCCCTTAACACGCATGCAAGTGCTTTGGTCGAAAATCGACCTCCTTTCGGAAAGCCGAATTTTAGCATGCACGCAAAATATGTTGCCAATATATATATGGAGATCATATATGCACTATCCGGGGAAGACAAGTGATATGCCCCGGATGTAGAGGCAAGCAAGGGTGGGACAAACGCCAACTCAACATGCTTCTACACGTACTTGGACGCCAAGTACGTGAAAAAGAGCACTTCTTGGAGAACACTCAAAATAAATAACCCTTTGGGCCTATTGAGTTGGGATCCTTTGGCCTCATCCTATGACTATGGGGGGCAAAACCTCATACACAGTGCCTATGAGGCACATTAGTTCGCCCTTGGGCGCTTGAATGCTCGTAACCCTTGTTATTTCACTTGGGGGTTCATAGCGCCTTCGGCTGCCCAGATTTTCTGGGAAAAATCTGGGACGCGGTCCGTTATATCAAGGAAAAAACTGCGGATCACTCGAAGATTGTTTCAGTCTTAACTTCAAGAGAAATCGTATTACGGAATAATCTAATGCCGGCCACGGAACAGGCGACGACAGGCGGCGCGACTGCGGCAATTTCACGACAATTGGAAATCGCGGTAGAAATCGGGTATTTCACCGATTTCTAACCGCAAATCGACCAAGACAGTAAAATTATGGTAATTCTACATTGATATAATGGTTAGAGATCGGATTCCAGATCTCGCGGGTTAGAGAACAGGGATATCCCGCTGACAGCCGGTGTCAATGGCTTCTGCACGGGTGTGACGGCTCACAGGCCTCCGGGCCATGGGCCATAGGTTCTGGGTACCGCTTCACCACAACAGATCCCTGTTCCACCGCGCCGCCATCACGCAACGACGTGACGGCAACGTGCGGATCGTGCGGCACGTTGGACATCTGAACCACTTCCGGGACCGAGTACTCATCCGGATCCGGGACAGGGCCTGCTGGTAGCAGAAGGACAATTGCCCACCTGCTGCACCGGTGCACCGCCGCGCATGCCCTGGAAAACGCTGGCCGCCCGTGCACAACCCACAGTGGTGACGGGTTTATGCCGCCCCCGGCGTGTGGAGTGAGTGGGGGGACGGACGCCGGATGGTCTCGCTGCTGGTAACCCTCAAAGACGTCCCCCAACAGAAACAGGAGGGCGGCTAGCGGGACGAACGGCATGGATAGCCCCGGGTTGGCTGGGTCCCATCCTTCCTCCCTGTACCCGCCCATCACATACACGTCCCCCGCAGTGGACTGTCTATTGCGTTTGCTGGCCTTCTTTTGGCGCACCGGGTGTATTAGCCGGTGAGTCAACAGACTAGGCAGCTGCGGGCGGAAGACGCCGCGGAGCCCCGTGAACCACACGTGGTCCAGCTGATGGGGCCCTACTCCTGCGTGCAGAAGGTGCAGGTGGTCCTCATGACACTCCTGGAGCTGGACAGCCCAGTGCCCAGGCGCAGGACAGGGGAGCCGCGCATGCAGGAGGTCATTTGCGGGATCAGTCAGGGACTGTACCGTCGCATCTGTGCGGGGCCCCGAGAGAACGCATATGTCTCTACCCTTGAAGGAATAGGATTGGGACACCCACTTACGCCCCGCCCACTGCACTTGCGGCAGATGGGCGTGTACACACAAGCACACTGACGATGGCATGAGAAGTCCTACGCGCAACAATCCCATCGCCCGGAGTACCCTGTCCACCCACGTATTGCCAGCGTGCGTGGCGAATGACGCAGAGGGCACCATTAACTGCCCGCACACTCCGTACTGCACGTGTATGTCCCGGAGCACGGCCCGCAGCTCATCCCGGACTGTCGTCGACCTGTGGTGGGTGAGTTGAGCCATGGTCGCCACGACGGAGTCGCGGCAGATAACCTGGACATCCGCCAACCGTAACCCATGACCCGACCGCACCGCTACGTTGGACAGGTTCTTGGGCAGCCTCTTGAATTGCAGGGCTGCAGCCTTGATGGCAGTATTCAGTTTGATCACCGCCTCCGCCGTGTCGGACAGGTATGGCGCCGCGTACCGCACGATGCCTCCAACCACAGCCGCCATCACCTCATGAGGCACTGACGCCGGCCCCAACGTGGTCTTGCACCAGCCCAGCAGAGCTTCACACCGGAGTACATGTTTCTCCTTCATGGTCACCACCCCCCTAGGATCGAGGCGCAGGCCCAAGTATGGTACCGTGCCCTTGGCACGTAAGCATACCCATGGGGCCGCCGTGTTCCCTGGGCTTAGGCAAACCATGATCGAATGGATGCGAGCAGTATTGGCATAGGCGCATTTGCCGACGTTGAGGGACATGCCCATGTCCGTGAGATACCCCACTATTGCCGCTGCATACTCCAGGAATTGCGGCAGGGAGTGCGCTATTAACAGGAGGTCATCACAGTACGCCTGCACTAGGGCTGGCACCGGATGGCGAGCATCTCCCCGCGCCTTGCAGGCAAGGCTCCGAAGGAGAGGTTCTAAGAGGAGGAGGTAGAGCACAGCGCTCTCCGCACTGCCCTTCCGCAGGCCCCTCTGGAGCCGAATGCTTGGCGTCGGGCCGTGCGCGGTGACGATGCGCACCAGAGACCCGCAGATGAGGGTGTGGAAGAGCCTGATGAGCTCTTCCGGGACTCCCATGTGGCGCAGGAGGAGCGCAAGCGCCCCGTGCGGCGCTGTGTCAAAAGCTTTTGACACATCGAAGGCCAGGATGTGGTTTTCCTCCAGCCCACGCTGCAGCCTGCGCTTGGCCAGGAACACCAGGGCAGCTGCCGTGGAGCCCGGCATGGCCCCGAACTGCCAGTCCGCTGCCAGTCCCTTGCGTGTCAGGACAGCTGTGAACCTCCGCATGAGGGGAGTCATGAGCATTCGCATGTCTTGCTGCCCGAGCGCTATCAGCCTATACTTGTCCAGGTTGCCCGTGGCTGTGCCCTTGGGCATCAGCCAGATAATGGCCTGGTGCCAGGACTCCGGGACGTCCGCACCCCGCAGGATAGCCCTGTACGCGTGTACCAGGAGCCCCTGCACCGGTTCAGGCAGCTCTGCTATGAGGGCAGCCGTCACGCGGTTGGACGCCGGAGCTTTGTCGTCCGCCACGGCCTGCCTCACGGCGTCTTTAAGGTCCTGCAGGGTGTAGTCCTGTGCCGACCTCCATTCCTCCGGCACCCCCCTGGGAATGTGGGCCCGGACCAGCCGCTCGAAGGCCGGCAGGTTCACTGGCCGCTTGATGTACAGCGCCTCCCAATACCTCTGGACCTCGCCAATGACGTCCGAGGCCTCCAAGAGCACCTTCTCCGACTCGCGGACGCGTACGGACCATAGGCCCGACGGGGCATAGTTCACCAGGTTGATGGCCCCCCGTATCGCCGTCCATCGGCGCTGCGGATCCGGTACCCTGCCCCGCCAATAGTCCTTGATGGACCGGCGCCTGATGTTCCTGAGGACACCCCGCAGCTCCTCCACGCGTGTCTCTAGCTGGTGGACCTGTTGGTCCAACGCGGCACGTAGGTACTCCACCGAGGCGGGGGATAGGTCGGGGTCCAACCGCCGGAGGTGCTGTAGCAGGGCAGTCGCTTCCTGGGAGTGGAGTCCGGCCGCCGCCGCGTCCCGTTGCCACAGCTGATGGGCGTGCCAGGCCAGGGCCTGCTGATCCGAGAGGACCTGGGCCAGAGACGCCTCCGTCTCCGCCTGCCCGTACGGGTACTGCGGGTCCACGCCCGATGGCATGCGCACTCCCGTGACCCTGGACACGTCATCACGGAAGGCGTAGAGCAGGTCAAAGACCGCTTGCACCTCCGACGTGCCCATGGTGGCAGTGTCCTGGTCCGACGAGAGCCACGCCTGCAGCCGCCAATCCCCGCAGGCCTTCTGCAGTACTGCCGCCGCTGCCTCACGAACCCCCGGGGATTCCGGGCGTATGGCATGCAGCCTGCCTTTGGCGTGCGAGTAGGCCATCCTGGTGACCCTCTCTTTGCCCGCCACCGCCAGCGGGAGGACCAGGACCACAGGGCCATGATCCGACCTCAGCGACGTTGGAGACCGCCCTGGCGCCAACTGTGGGCGCTCAGGCGCCGCCCATGGGACCAGAGGCGAGTTCAGAAGGAAGGAGTCCAGTCGGTGCCCTGCCCTCGTGGGCCTCCTGTCCTCCTCCAGTCCCGGGCCTGCCCTGTGGAAACCACAGTGTTCCCACAGGGCTTGGAACCTCCTCGTGGTGGGGTTCCACGGGGACTCCAGCCACACGTTGAAGTCCCCTCCGAGGAGCACGGCCCTGGTGCCACCCGCGCTCTTGGCCGCCGCGTACATGGCCACGTCAGCCCAGAAGGACGCCTTAGACGCCCAGGAGTCGCCGCCGCTGCCCGGGCCATGGACGTTGATGACCGTGAGGGTGCCATCTGCGGTCAGCACATCGAGGGCCATGGCCTTGCCCGGCACGATGTCCACGATGTCTTGAACTTCCTACGCGGCGAACACATCCGCCCGAAGGGCAATCAAGAGCCCGCCGCGCACCGCTGCTGCCGACGCTGCCTGGGCATCCACCCCTGGGTACGCATGATATCCGTGCTGACACCACTGATTCTCCGAGTGCACCACAGCCTGAGGGTCCTGCAGGCCGGTCTCCACGAAGAGGCCCAGGATGGCACCCTCGGCCTTCATGACGCCCGCCGCCACCGCCTCACCGTCAAGCATACCTGGGGCCACTGGTGGGCCGTCCCCCCGCATTGAGCCCTGGACGTTCCAGGACACCGCCGCTCGAGTGTCGGAGGCGGGGCCCCTTCATGGCTGCACGTGTGGACAAGGGCCCCCCGCCGAATCCGGATCACCGGACGGAGGGGGGCCACCAGCAGGTTCAGGGCAATCACCCGCACCCGGCACGGGCGGCTGGCGAGATGGCCCCTGTCCCCGTGGGCCTCCGCCCGAGGCGGCTGTCGTCTGCTGAGACCCGGCAGATGCGGCGGGCTCCCCCTCTGCCTGTCCGCCGGATGTACTTGCCGCCTTACTCCCCGTAGAAGTCACTGCCCCACGCCGAGCTGCAGACCCAATCGCTCCAGATCGCGCTGCCAACGGCGACGCCCCGCGCTCTGCTGCAGAGTGGGCCCCCGTGGGCAGCATGAGCGCTCTGGACCTCGCCTGGGCCGACGCGAAAGGCCCCGCCTGGCCCCCCGGCATAACGCCAGCCAGCATGACCAGCGCCTGGTCCCGTTGCGCCGGATCAGCCGCATGGTCCCGCTGGATGTAGTCCAGCAGGTCCTTGGGGTGGAGGTGGGTGGGCCGGCAGTGCTTGCCAGCTTTCCATGTGCAGTGACCAGCCCCATCCAGCCGAGACCAGGGGCAGACGTTGATCGTCTTTGTCCCTCGCTGCTCCGTGGCCAAGTCACCGCCGAAGTGCTGCAGCACGTACCGAATGTTGGCATAGGCGCCATACTGAGGCAGGGGGCTCCTCCTGGGCGGCGGCTTGGGCGCCGCTTTCGGGGCCTGCCTCGCCGCCGCCGCCAGGGATGCCGCAGGCCGTACCGGTGGCACGCTTGGTGGCTGCGGCAGGTGCAGCATTCCCCCCACGGGAAACTGCTCCTCCGACCAGCGGCGCCACGCGTCGGCGAATTTCTCCCGGTCGCCGTCGACCTTCCACCTGGACGTGGAGAACGCCCGGAGCCACGGCCCCATGTTCTCCGCCATGACGAGGCGGAGGGCATCTCCTCCGCTCTCCCGGCGAAAGCGTGTCGCGGCCGCGCCTGCCGCGGTCCCTTGGAGGTACAGCGCCTCGCCCCCGTCGCCACTCAGTGCACTAAGGTGCAGGGCCTCCAGGTCGGCGGGGCCGACCGTGAGCACCGTGCCCTCTCCGCGATAGTACAGGCGCAGTGCGGAGGAGTGGGGCTCCAATGCCGCCACCACCCAGCACCACGCCCGCGACACGCTTTGCAGCAGTGCCAGCGAGGCTGCCGGCCTGTTGCTGGAGAACTGCGCTGCCGAGGCCCTGGGGAGGGCCGCTGCGTTACTCGGCAGCGCCCTGCAAATGACAGCTGCATGCTCAGCCTGCCAATTGTTGTTCGGGGCTATGGGCCAGACGTCCTGCCCCTGGATCGCCGGCGGTCGCGTGACCTCCACGAAGACCGCCGGCGCCGGCGAGATGTCCTCGGCCGTGCACCTGTGTGCCCTGCGCACCGGCCCCAGCTCCCTGAGGCACTCCCGGAACACCCTGTAGCAGGCCGGGCCCCTGGACTGCTGCCTCCCGAGCCGGCACGCGGTGACTACGACCCACTCTAGTCCCCCTGTTTCCACCCGAACACAGGACCAATACTCCGCCCCTTCCATCAACACCAGCCGCCCCATATCCGCCACACCCACCGTATGGGTGGGAGGCACGCTCTCCACCCTCAGCCACCGCTTGGCGCTTTCTTCCCACGGCTGGGGGGCATGCATCCGATGCTGCTGCATCGCGTCCTGCACGTGCTGCAGGGACACCGTCACCAGCATGGACATCCCCCCGTCCGCTGCCGCCGCCATACACAGCAGGGCATGTTGCATGCGCGCCCCGGGCAACCCCACGCTTTGCTGGACGTCCGCCACGTCCAAGGGTGTGCGGGGCGCCGGCAGGGCATCCAACACCGCTGCAGGCAGCTCCCCCAGGGACGGCAGATGCGCGATGGGCCCCATGTCCCTGTTGAGGACCACCGCCGCCACCCACCACCTGTCCAGCGCAGACAGGAGGTTGCCCGGCCTCGGCACCCTGAGGAGGGTACCGATGGCAGACATGAGGGCGCACACGCCACAGTCCTTGGTGTTGCCGGCTGGCTGCTGCACCTGTGCCGCCCGGGCCTCCGCCAGCAGATGCTCTGCACCTGGCCACCCCGCCCTCTGGCCCCTGGGTGCCATGCGCATCGTCCGGACCGCCATGTCCAAAGTGTGCGGCCACTGGGGCGGGGCCCCCGACACCACAGGCCTGTCCAGCGGGTCCACGGTCAACCGCATGTTAGGGGCCACAAGGTGGTGGGCCGTCCAGTGCCGCATGCTCGGCGTCTCCGACCGGTTGAGGTACACCGCCTCCCAGCCCCCCAGCTCGACGTACCTTGCAATGAGGAGGGCAGCCGGGGTTTGGTCGTGCCGCTGGCCCTCCCACCCCTCCCTCGGGAGCATCATGGCGTGGGGGGCCAGGCACTGCACCACGTCGGCTGCCAGCGCAACCACGTTGTCGCTGAGCTCCAACCAATGGTCCGCCGCCACCAGGAAGTGGTGCCTGGGCTTGGAGTACAGGTGCTCCAGGGCGCCCCGCAACTCAGCTGGTGGGGAAGAGGCGTCTGCGCAGTCCCGCAGCCAGGGGAGTGCGCCCGGGAGATGCCGCCCTGCTCCTCCTGGCCAGCCGGCAGCCCTGAGGGCCGGCAGGTCTCGCCAGACAGCCCTACCACCGGATCGCGCCAGGGCTGTGGCTTGTCTGCTCCCCACTGGAGGACGGCCACCAGAAACATGCGTGGTCAAGGGCTCTGCCGTGAGCTGCAACGCCGTCCCCCCGTCGGTCTCGATCACGGTACCCCGTGGGGCAGTGAAGACGTGGCCACCAGTCCCACGGACCGCCGCCCATCCCCACAAGACCGCCACGGTCTCCCAGCTGGGGTGGCTGGTTCTCCTGGGCAGGACCACCACCGGCGGGCATGGGCTGTTGGCGGCCCACACTCGCCATTCCACTCCCACCAGACGCTCGTGACCAGGGGGCCGGAACACCTGGGGCCACGCGTCTGGGAGCTGGCGATGGACGGCGGTCCACACATCAGCCCCGCCAGCCCGCGTGAACTGGAGTCCCTCCAGGATGTCCCTGTCCACAGGGCTGGGGGGGCGGGCAGTGCGAACCTCAAGCCCCTGGCCCAGGCGAAGCCCTGGCCCCTCTCGGTCTCCCAGCAGCAAGACCTCCGGGTCCGTGGCCGCAAGACGAGCCGCCACCGTGGGGAGATGCAGGGAGACAGTCCACGGCTGGACTGAGACGGGCTCGCGCGGGAGGTCAGGGCAGGCCGCCACAGCACTGCCATCCCTCGCCCAGCTGAGCGCTCCGTCCCACCACTGCGCCCACGCACCTGGCGCTGCCGGCAACGACCAGGACAGGTATGTCACGACCGCGTTAGCCTGCCACTCACGAGGGTCCATGCCGGCAGAATATGTCTGCCACGTGCACACCCACCCCAGGTTGGCCTCCTGGACGGTGACCACGTCCCTCCACGGGACCACCGGGAACGGAGTGAGCAGGGCCGCCATGCCACATGGCAACGCCACTGCCCACTTGGTCAGGCCCTCACTCTTCACCGCATACCCCACCGCTGGGAGCCCTCCTCCTTGCGCCTTTACCACCACTTCCTGCAGCAACGTTCCGTGGCCGCGGCCGTGGCCCTGGCTGTGGTCCATGCTGAGGGCCCCCACACGGGCCATGGCCTGGAGGATCAGGAGTAATTCCTGGGGTACTCCCCGCGGCACCGGCGGCTGGGGGTGGGCGAACCGGCAGGCATCTGCCCGCATGCACCACCCCTTGGCCCAGTGCCTGCAGGTTTCCACCTCCCCAGTCTTCGGCCCAGCCCTGTCCGCCACTCCCAGCTCCCGTGGACCCACCTCACGCGCCTCCTTTGCCCCCACGATCTCCAGCTCCTCGTCCTGCTCCACGGCGCTCTGTGCCTCTTCACTCCTCCTGCATTGGTCCTCCTCCTCCAGTGCCTCCGTCGTCGGCGGCGGGCCCGCGGCATCCGTGAACCTCGCCAGGGCCGCCGCCACAATGGCCTGCACGTCCACCTCCTCCCCGGCCACCTCCGCCTGATCCTGCTGCTGCTCCTCCCCCGTGGGTTGCTCTTGCCCCACCTCGTCACCGTCACGGCCTGCTGCCTCATCACTCCCCACCGGGACCGCGTGTTCGGACCCCTGGCGGGCGGCGCTCTCGTCGAGGCGCGTGCCCACCACCACCAGCAGCTTGAGGTCACCGCCGCGGCTCTCAAGGCGGTAGCTGCTGGAGGTGGGGACGAGGACCACCTCATCCCCGGTCAGCAGCAGGCGGTCCGCGCTGAACACGACCTCTGCACCTTTGGGGTGCACCGCCACCAGGAGCGCATGGGATCCCAGCGCCTGGGGAGTTAGGGGCCGCACGGCCTGCTCGCGACGCCAAGCGTCAGCCCCACCTCGCCAGAAAGGCCACGTACAGGCCTTTGTCCCGCCGCACGTCCTCCAGCCCTGCCTCGTCCAGCAGGCGCCCAACGGACAGGCGCACCGACAGGGGAAGGCCTTCCTGGGGCTCGGCCGCCCGGACATCACCGGGGTGGTGACCCAGGACCGCCGTGTCCCCCAGTTGGACACAGCGGGCCTGGCAGTCGTCCGGGGACGTGGCCACCAGGGCCACCTCCCGGGCGACCTGCCCTGGGCGCTGGAGCTCGTAGCGCTCCAGGGCGCTCGCCAGCATCCCTGCCTCCCGCCGCCCCGTGCCCATGAGGCGGTGCCTGTGTGCACCCTTGGCCGCATGGTACCTGCAGTGCCGCCGCTCACAGCTCCCCAGGGGAGGGGGCGGCACCGCAGTGGGCATGGGCCGCAGCAGCGCGATGGCCGGGTCCACGTCCATGCCGTCGTAGACGTCGGGCCCGGCGTCGTCCTCATCCATGAGGGCCAGCGCCAACTCGCCGGGCCCGTACGCCTCCTCGTCCCCCTCGTCCTCCACCTCCTGCTCTTCCTCCGCCCCTTCCCCAGCTGCAACCATCGCCGGCGGCGTGTCCGACCGCGGCGGGAACGGCGCCAGAGGCCGCTCGTCAGCGCCTCCGCCCCTTGCCGCCTCCGCCGCGTCCAGCCGTGCCCGCAGGTTGTCGGGCAGCCGGGCCCTGCTGGTGCCCGCATGGAGGTTCATGCTGTACGCCAGCCCTGCCGGACACGGCTCACCGGGTGCCACCTGGCGCCACTCGCGCCACTTCCACATCCAGTCCTCCACTCCTTCCTCCTTGGCACGCCTCCCACTGGGCTCCACAACCCTGCCGCCCTCCGCCGGTGTCTGCGCCTCCGGCACACCCCGTCCCACGTCCTGTCCCCCCGAAGCAACCACCTCCGACGGCTTCTCCTTGGCCCCTTCCGCCCTCGGGGCGACAGCCGCGAGCGACTGCGCGATCAGCTCACCGGCGTCAGCCCCCCTCCCCGGCCCTTCCGGCGCGGCTCCATCGCTCCCCGCGGCTGTCCGCCGGTACGCCTCCAGGGCCTGCGCGAGCAGCTCGCTGATGTTTCGCGGGCCGGCCACTGCGGCCTCCTGCGCCGCATCCCCCGCCTGTTCCCCCGCCGTAGGCCTCCCCATGGGGGCTGCGCCCTGCATCCCACGCGTCGGGGGAGGACCACCACCCGGCACCACCGGCTCAGGCCTCTGTCGGCACCACTGACACCACGGGCAGGGCCCCGCGCGGCACGGCTGGATCCGGCACCTGGACCGTCCGGGCTGGAGACCCCGCCGCGGTATGCCCCGGCTGGGGCACCGCCAGGGGTGGTGCAGCCGCAGGCGCCCCCATTCTCCCCGCCTCGCCTGGGGGCACGCCACGTGCCTCCCCTTGCGACACCCCCTGCTGCTGGGCGCCCCGCCCCGGCGCAGGCACCGGTACCGGTACCAGCACCGGTACCGTGTGCTGAGGCGGCCGTGGGTGCTGCTGGGGCAGGGGATGCGGGTACTCCACATGCTGGTGTGGACGGTGATGGTGATGGTGATGGTGAAGGTGGACGGGGTGCTGTGGCACAGCCGCCGGGTGATGGTGATGGTGAAGTTGGACGGGGAGCTGTGGCACAGCCGGCGGGTGTACGTGTTGGTGTGGGAAGTGATGCTGCATCATGGGGAACCCGACGGGGTGATGAAGTAGGTGATGGAGATGGAGTTGGTGTCGGTGGTGAGCCCCAAAAGGCAGGAAGGGCATAGGCCCGAGGCCCCTGGGCGGCGGCATCGAAAACGCATCCCGCGCCGCATACCCCGGCCGCCCCGCCGGTCCCACTGGGGGCCGCCCGCGCGGCGCGTCCTCGAGCTGCCCGAGATCTTGTAGACATCGGAGTAGTCGGTTGAGCAGGAGCACCCCAGACGGCACCGTGCCCGCTGCGAACCGCGCCTGAACGTCAGGCGCGTTGTACGGGTGGGGATCGCGGGCCAACATCTGCCGCAAGCAGACGTCCACAAAGTGGTCCCATCCGGTGTCCCTGGCCGGACGGTCCGCGTCCACGCGCGCCTGGAACGCCGCATAGGTGTGCGGCCCGTGTCTGACGAGATCAGACACCGTGTCTACCAGGCGCCGAGCACGTAGCCAGAAGGCTGGCATCTCCGCGGGATTGGTGGGGACAGATAGCAACATTTAGGTAACGAAGGCTGTGTGAGCTATGGACATGGGAGAACGGGTGGACTCTGTGGCCCGTCCCGCGCGCTGCTGGCCTTACGATGCACGACACTTCGCACCACACAGTTGCCCATCCCACTTGCGCCCCTCCCCCCTTCCCTCCCGTGTTCCTTTACCCCCGGATTTGCCCCCTAGGTGTGCTCCTTGATTCAACCCGGTTGTTGGTTGGTTTGTTGCCAGGCAGGGTTTGGGGGGGGGGGGCGCCCGACGCTGGCTCTGGTCCCTCCCTCCGGGAGTTTCCCCACGGGGAGGCCGATGCATGCACTCCCCGTCAGGGTGTAACGCTGTTGTACGGGCCGTCCATTTGTACCCGCTCCGTACAAATGGACCTGCGCCATAACCATGCACGTCGGCCCTCCCCCACACCGGGGTCGGGTACACTGTGGGGCTGAGTGCGGAGTACTTACGGCAACGACGCCATGGAGGCCAACGGGTAGCACGTAAGTCAGAGAGTAAAATGTGGTCTTGCTGCTCACGCGTGGGTTGTGTAGAGTATAATTTTCATTTATTTTCGAAACCGGAAAACCATTTTCAGGAGTTTTGCAGGAAATTTTACAGGGGAAACAGAAAACCAGCACCACCAGCAAGGAAAGAAAAAAGCAAAAAAAGAAAAAGACATCAGGGCACCACGGCACAGCACCACGTGGCAGCACAGCGCCACAGGACACAACACAGGGGAGCAGGACACCACAGGGAAGACGCCGAGCGACGGCCAGACCAGACACGGGCACCAAAGCCGACACGCAACACCAAACGATAACGCCAGGCAACCAGAGCAACCAGCGGACCCCCAACAACAGGCAGCGACACCAGGAACCAACAACACCAGGCACAAGAAACAGCACAGACGACGCGGACAGCACAACGCAAGGGCACCAGCACAGCGCTGCACAGCACCGCACAAGGTGGAGAGGACAGGGAACGCACACCCCAGAACACACACAGCAGACGCGCAGCGGCAAGAAACAAACAACCGGCACAGGCAACGACGCAAACAAACAGCAGAGCACGACAGCACACCACCACACGACAGCACAGCACCACAGAACAGAACACAGGGCAGCAGAACACCAAGACACACCACACCAAACCACAGGGCGGCGAGCCACGCGGCCAGACAGGGACAGCACCACCGAAACACGACACCAAGACCCACCAGGAGACAACAGAGGCTAGCCAGGCCCAACAGCAAACACCCAAACACAACAGGCAACACCACACTACACCAGCCAGCGCCAGAGGGGCGAGAGAGCACCGCACAAAGAGCAACCACAGGAGCAGCACCACCGAAGCACACAGCGGCACAGCCAACAGCCCAGGAAACACAAACCGGCCCCGCACCGCACAACCGGCACAAAAAAAAAAGAAGACCAAGAAACAAAGGAAAAGCAGGAGGAAAAAAAAAACAGGAAGGGGGGAGGGAAAAAAAACAGAAGGGGGGGGGCGGCCGGTCAACAGGGCGCAAAGGCCCGAGGAACCACGGGCCGGACATCACGAAACGCAAAAAAAAACAAAAAGGGGGGGGCGGGGCTGGAGCAAGACGCCAAGGCTCAAGGCACCCCTGGCCGGAAAACACGCAAAGCAGGAAACAACGGGGGCGCAACAGGGAAGGGGAGGAGAACCAAAAAAAAACCCCCACAACAACCACAAACAGGGCAACCCCAGCCCAGAGGGGGCCAAACAAACAAAGAGCGCACCAAAACCGGCCACAGGGAAGGTGAGGCGCACCAGAACACGCCCGGGAGGCCGGCCCGCCCACCCCGGCCAAGAAGGGCACGCACACGCACACACGCGCGGGACCCGGGCGTGGCGGCCTCCTACCCGAAAGGGGCGGTGTCGGCGTCCACACGAAACAGCCCCGGTGCAGCGGCCCAGTCCCCCGTTGAAAGACGGACGGTACGGGAAACCGGACGCGTCAGTGACCGGGTCCACACACGCCAAACCACCGCAGCGCACGCAGCCCAAGACCGAAGCCGGAGGGACCCGCCAGGGACAACCCCATTGCGGGGCCCCGAACGGGTACAACGCGGAGCGCGCCCAGCGCCCTTGCCTCGGCAGGGGCCAGCGGCAGGCACAAAGAGCCCGGTTTTCGGAATGCCTCCACGTGTCCCGCGCAGCCACCCAGTAAAGCCGGGGGCGACAGCCCCGGGGGTGGGGAAAGGCACCACGGCGACAGGAAAGCCGACCGAAGCACCGACAGCGACTGGACCAGACGAGGCGCGGCACACCAACGCAGGGCCACGAGGCACGCCAGAGAGGCACGCCGCCAGCCACAACCACGGCACGAGTACAGGTGCCAAGCCACAACGGCCACCGGGTGCCGCGAACCCGGGAAGCGCGCACAACACACGACGAACCGCGGCACGGGAGAAGGTGCCAAGGACAGCCCGGTCGCCAGGCCCGCACACCGCACCGACGACCTGTGGGAAGCGGGCCCCGCCCGCACGCCCGAAGGGACGAGAGGTCGGGGGTGGGAGAGCGCCCAACCCCGGACGCCCCACACCCAGGCAAGAGGCGCCCCCCCCCGGGCGCCCTCGTGCCGCCCCCACAGCGCGCAAAGCCAGCTCGCAAGAGCGCGCGCTGTGGGGTTGGTGACGGCTCCCCACGCCGGCACCCCCCGAACCCACAGCAAGTGGGTAGTGGGCCCCGGCTGCACGCCCGAAAGGACGAGTGGTCGGGGGTGGGAGAGCGACCGACCCCGGACGCTCCACACCAGACAAGAGGCGCCCCCCGTGGGCGCCCTCGTGCCGCCCCCACAGCGCGCAAAGCCAGCTCGCAAGAGCGCGCGCTGTGGGGTTGGTGACGGGTCCCCACGCCCGCACCCCCCGCACCCACAGCCAGTGGGTAGTGGGCCCGGAACGCACGCCCGAAAGGACGAGTGGTCGGGGGTGGGAGAGCGCCCAACACCGGACGCCCCACACATAGGCAGGAGGCGCCCCCCCCGGGCGCCCTCGTGCCGCCCCCACAGCGCGCAAAGCCAGCTCGCAAGAGCGCGCGCTGTGGGGTTGGTGACGGGTCCCCACGCCCGCACCTACCGCACCTACAGCCAGTGGGTAGTGGGCCCCGGCTGCACGCCCGAAAGCATGACTCGTCGGGGTTGGGAGAGCGCCCGACCCCAGACGCCCCACACCCAGGCAAGAGGCGCCCCCCCCGGGCGCCCTCGTGCCGCCCCCAAGGCGCGCAAAGCCAGCTCGCAAGAGCGCGCGCTCTGGGGTTGGTGACGGGTCCCCACGCCCGCATCCCCTGCATCCGAAGCCAGTGGGTAGTGGGCCCCGGCCGCACGCCCGAAAGGACGACTGGTCGGGGGTGGGAGAGCGCCCGACCCCAAACGCCCCACACCCAGGCAAGAGGCGCCCCACCTGGGCAGCCTCATGCCGCCCCCACAACGCGCAAAGCCAGCTCGCAAGAGCGCGCGCTCTGGGGCTCGTGACGGGTCCCCACGCCCGCACCCCCGCACCCACAGCCAGTGGGTAGTGGGCCCCGGCCGCACGCCCGAAAGGACGAGTGGTCGGGGGTGGGAGAGCGCCCGACCCCGGACGCCCCACACCCAGGCAAGAGGCGCCCCACCCGGGCACCCTCATGCCGCCCCCACAACGCGCAAAGCCAGCTCGCAGGAGCGCGCGCTCCCGGGCTGGTGACGGGTCCCCACGCCCGCACCCCCCGCACCCACAGCCAGTGGGTAGTGGGCCCCGGCTGCACGCCCAAAAGGACCAGTGGTCGGGGGTGGGAGAGCGTCCGACCCCAGACGCCCCACACCCAGGCGAGAGGCGCCCCCCCCGGGCGCCCTCGTGCCGCCCCCACAGCGCGCAACGCCAGCTCGGAAGAGCGCGCGCTCTGGGGTTGGTGACGGGTCTCCACGCCCGCAGCCCCCGCACCCACAGCCAGCGGGTAGTGGGCCCCGGCCGCAAGCCCGAAAGGACCAGTGGTCGGGGCTGGGAGAGCGCCCGACCCCGGACGCCCCACACCCAGGCAAGAGGTGCCCCCCCCGTGCGCCCTCATGCCGCCCCCACAGCGCAAAGCCAGCTCGCAGGAGCGCGCGCTCTGGGGTTGGTGACGGGTCCCCACGCCCGCACCCCTCGCACCCACAGCCAGTTGGTAGTGGGCCCCGGCCGCACGCCCGAAACGACGAGTGGTCGGGGGTGGGAGAGCGCCTGACCCCGGACGCCCCACACCCAGGCAGGAGGCGCCCCCCCCCGGGCACTCTCGTGCCGCCCCCACAGCGCGCAAAGGCAGTTCGCAAGAGCGCGCGCTCTGGGGTTGGTGACGGGTCCCCACGCCCGCACCCACCCCACGGGGAGCGCGCAGCCCCAAGCCAGGTAGAGGGAAACGGGACCGCCCCCCCCCCCCCCAGAGCAAGTCAAACGGAACACGGGACCGAGGCAGGACACGCGGAGGGGCACAGACTGCGTGGAACGGCCCTACCAGCGCCCAGCAACGGGACCACGCGAGGTGCGCACGCCACACCAACCCGGGGAGGGGGGGTGGCGCGGACGCCGCGAGAGCGCGAGCGCACACATACACAAGGGACACGCGGGGAAAACCAGAGGGGCAACCGGCCCAAGCCCGCGGAACGCACAGACCGCATGGAATGGCGTACCAGCGAGCGAGGAAAAGAAACACCCAGACGGGACGGCCCGGCACACACAGCGCAGTTAACACGGGGCGGGAAGGGGGAAACAGGAAAGACACAACACCCGGCACCGGCCCCAACCCCGCCGAACCGGCCGCGAGCGCCGCGCACACACGACCAGGGCACTGCACCCGCCAAGGCAGTAGTGGCACACTGCGCCACGCACCAGCCCTACGGCTAGGCCGCCTCCGCGCCAGCCCACGGGGGTCCCAATGGCGACAAGCCAGTAGCACGGGCCCGGCGGCGCCGGCAGCCCGGGCGACCACACATTAGGGGGGCGACGCGGTGGGTAAGCGCCCGCAGCCACGGCTGCTAAGTGATGCACTGACCGGGGAGTGGCGAAATGGGGAAGCCGGGGAGGAACGGGGCTCCGAGCTCTGTGGACCCGGGGGTCTCCGCCACCAGGCAGCAGGTGCGTCATGAGGGGCCCCCCACTAGGACCCGGTGGGGAGGATATCACCTGGCCCGACCAGGTGGCCCCCCGTCGCCGAAAGGCGTCTAGTACCCGCAAAATCAAACCTCAAACCTCAAACTTTTCGAAGCACCCTTGCCAGGACGTATGGAAGGATCGAAGTTCCTTGGGACTTGGGACTAGTTCACTGTCTGGGGCAGCAATCTGCACACGTTTAAGATGATGGGTACTAGTACACTTGAGCATAACAGACAACAGACGCACGGGGGGAGGGGGTAGCAACGGGCCATACGCCGACTCCCTCCCACTTTCCAGCCAATTTCAGGGTGGGGGCGGGAGGGGGGGGGGCTGGGTCTGGGGGGGGTCTGGGGCCGGCTGAAGGGGAGGGGGGCACCCGGACCAAACATACACGGCTTAAAATGACCCTCTCATCGCGGTAGACATTTTTGCTGTAGGTATGGTGGCAAAAGAAATTGCAACAGGGGGGGGGGCATGGTAGGTGGTACTTGTGTGTAAGGGCATAGCACCCCCGAGTCAATTCCCAGCCGGGGTCAAAATCAGAATTGGCTGCCTCAACCTTGCCTTATCGGGGGCCCAAAAGAGGGCGGAGATGCGACATCACCCCAGCATTCTCGGGGGTCCCCAAACAAATGGGGACAAAATCAGAATTGGCTGCCTAAACCCTGCCTTCTGGGGGACCCACAAGTGGGCGGAAATGCTATGTCAACTCTGCTTTCCCAGGGATACCCAACAAAGGAAACAAAAGCAAAGCACTAAAAAAAGAAAAAAAACAGAAAGAAAAAAATTTCGCACGTACTCCTTGACCCTGTCTGTTGTCAAGCAGATTCACCTCACTGCAGTTTGAACCCAGGACCCTTCAGTTGCAGGGGCACTGCTTTCCCACTAGGGTATAGGTCATCTCTGAGACACCTGTGCACCGGGGTGGTATTCATATTTGGGCCAATTTGTTTTTCATCCATTATTGGGTTCTCCTCAAAAAAACTGAGTATTTTGAGTGTAGACAAATGGGGTGAAAACTCATTTTTTTACCCTCTACTTATTCAAGCAAAATTTGCCTCGGGCGCCTTCGGCGCCCATTGTCCGGCACTTTCCAGCCAATTTCCAGGGAGGGGGGGGGGGAGGGGGGAGGAGTCGGCGTAAAGGGTCTGGTGTCGGCAAGCCCCCCGTGAACAGACGGCTCTTGCGTGCGTAAGCTGGGGCAATCTCCACCTAAGAGTTTGTATCCCAACTGCACCCCAAAGCAAGAGGCACAAGTTACCTGTGCCAAGTGCATGGTTGTCTCATCCCAAACGGACCCATGAGCGTTCGGATCATCTTGGGGGTCCCGTATATATGGATGTTTACGTTGGTACCCTGGTCCACAATTTACCCGGAGCTCGGACCCTTTTATGTTTGCCTCCGTAGTTACCAAACCAGAAAGGTGCACAAGACCCCCGAACAACGGGGTGCGTTGGAGACTAGCGTTTGCAGATTTTCCACCATGGTTTGCAAAGCTGGCCCCTCCATAGCCTGGAAAAGGCTTAGGAATTCCTTCCAGGACAGGAGCCCGCGGGACAAGGGTATAGTGGAACGTAGCATCAGACTCCTTCGATGCCTGCGCAAAAGTCTTCAACGTTCCATATATGAGCGCCAAAAGATGCTTCTCACGACAATCAGAGGTTGAAAACAACCCATAGCCCGCTCCTGGTATGTTGGATTTCATGACTACAATCGCATCGCAAAGTGTACTCAGAGCATGCTCAGTTTGGAAGTCTTTCAGCCACTTTTCGTAAAGACGCTGCAATGGATGCCTCCCCTATGAGAAAGCATGGGTACATGAATTCCATGTGCGGGCATTGCTGTGGATGGGTACGAGCAGATTTTTCCTTCACTGCTGACAACCGCTGGCCATGGGGTGGATAGGCAGTATATTATCCCTCATCGAGGAAGCAGGAACAGTGGCGAGGCCTCAAAAACCAGAGACATCAAAAGCGAGCTTGGATGGTTGGCCAACCCCTAGATGGGTGAAGCAAAGCAGCATAAATTCGCATCGCAGGACTCCACACACACCTCCTCCTAAGGTCTCACCCATTGACCGTCCTCTGCTGCTTCGGCGTTCTCGCTGAGACTTTCCTTCTCAAGTCCATGTGCTTCCAGCTCCACATCCTTAGGATCCACATGCTTAGGATCATCTGGTCTTCTCTGCGCTTGGGCCTTTTCATCTGCCTGTAAGCAAATGTTCGGATGAAGTAAATGCAGGAAAATGACTTTAACGACAGTGGTGCCATCATTCTTTCATTGCATTATGGTGGTTCCATCAATGCACAAGAATGATCCAAACAGACAAACGAACCTGCTTCTCGGCATTGGTTGTTTCGGCTTCCTCAGCGGCTCTCTTCTGCTTGTGGAGCTCTTCTGCTCTCCTCTGTGCTCGGACATGTTCCTCTGTCTGCAAGCAAATTTTGGGCTGAAGCACATGCAAGAAAACCACTTTCACCACGCCAGAAGACAATGGGGCCATCATTCCATCATCGCTGGGTCAATCGGTGCAAAAGAGCGTATCCCGACACTCAGCGCACACCTGTTCCAACGGTCTCACCCACTGACCAGTTCTCGCGTCCATTAGGGCGGAACCGCTGAGACTTTCCTACTCCGGGGCGTGTGCTTCCGACTCCACATCCTGAGGATGCACATCCTTAGGATCATCTGCTCTTCCGTGTGCTTAGGCCTTTTGATCTGCCTGTAAGCAGATGTTCCGATGAAGTAAATGCAAGAAAATGACTCTAAGGACAGTGGTGCCCTCATTCTATCATTGCTTCATGGTGGTTCCATCAATGCACAAGAATGATCCAAACAGACAAACGAACATGCTTCTCGGCATTGGTTGTTTTGGCTTCCTCAGCCGTTCTCTTCTGCTTGTCGAGCTCTTCTGCTGTCCTCTGTGCTCGGACCTGTTCCTCTGTCTGCAAGCAAACTTTGGGCTGAAGGACATGCAAGAAAACCACTTTCACCACGCCAGAAGACAATGGGGCCATCATTCCATCATCGCTGGTTCAATCGGTGCAAAAGAGCGTATCCCGACACTCAGCGCACACCTGTTCCAACGGTCTCACCCACTGACCAGTTCTCGCGTCCATTAGGGCGGAACCGCTGAGACTTTCTTTCTCCGGGCCGTGTGCTTCCGAGTCCACATCCTGAGGATCCACATCCTTAGGATCATGTGCTCTTTTCTGTGTTTGGACATTTTCATCTGCCTGTAAGCAGATGTTCGGATGAAGTAAATGCAGGAAAATGACTCTAACAACAGTGGTGCCATCATTCTATCATTGCATCATGGTGGTTCCATCAATGCACAAGAATGATCCAAACAGACAAAGGAACCTGCTTCTCGGCGTTGGCTGTTTCGGCTTCCTCAGCCGCTCTCTTCTGCTCTTTCCTTTGTGCTAGGGCCGTTTCATCCGTCTGCAAAGAGATGTAGGGATGAAGAACATGCTAGAAAATTATTTTCACGACACCAATGCAATGGTGCCTCGCTGCACAATCATTGTAGGTTCCATGGATGCACAAGAAGTTTTCATACGCAAAAAGGATCTTACCTCCTGGCGTTGGCTGCTTCTTCGGCCGCTCTGTTTTGCTCGTCGAGCTCATCTGCTTTCCTCTGTGCTTGGGCTTGTTCCTCTGCCTACAAGCACATGTTGGGATGAGGCACATGCTGGAAGAGTTTGCTTGATTAAAGCTCTGCTTAGACGGGAGACCTAGTGTTGGTTCATGAACATGGGACAGCTGTATGCATGTTTCTGGTTTACAGTTTATCAAGGTGCAGCTTGATATATCACAGGCAAGAAGTGCTGGTCAATCTGGTCAATCTACACTAGCCCTGCACCTGCCAGGTGCATGCACCAGAGGTTATGTGTATTGTAACATCATGAACCCGCCCAGCTTCCGGACACCGAGTTTGCCGGAATGTGCCGGAATGTTTTGCTGGAACCTGGTGATTCCACGAGGCTCAATGTTTTTCAGTGAAAATGCTTGCTGCTACTGGCAACCGTTGTCAGCCACTTTGCCGGTAAAACGTTTGTTCCCCATCCAAGCTATATTAACGGCATACCACGGTGCAGTGCCCCACGTACTTCGCAGGACCCCGTAGAATGTGGCCCTGTTACTCTGCTACTGTATGTCTCTCCTCCTACTTTTGCCTGCCGACAGACGCTGTTTACCAATCAATTTTCCTGGCTTCACAGCGATAGGTGTGGCGAAGCAGAGAAGCAGAGAAACCAAGATGAGGACAAGGCCCAGGAGATGCAGCGATGCACACAAGTGGACGAGGACGCGGGGATGAGGTGGAGCAGCCAAGGGGACGAGGCCGAGGAGAAGCAGTGGAGCAGCAAAAAGGAGGAGCCGGAGGAGATGCAGTGAGGAAGTGACCAGGACGAGGCCGTGGACAAGCAGACAAGAGCAGACGAAAACATGGAGTACCCAAGACTGGATCAAACGGGGCAAAACAAGAAGGAGCCTGCACAAGGGCATCGGAGATGTAGTACCGCCGCGGTCCTCCGTAGGCTCCAGAGATTTCACGCCAAGACACAGGCTGTCTTTGACGCCGCTCATAGGCACCGGGGATTCCTCCACAACAATGTACTGAGGGGCCAGAGAGTCCTCGAGTATGATGCATTGGGGCGCCGGGGAATCCTCCACAAGCATGGGGCGATTCCTGGTCCCTGACATAGGTTCGGGCACTGCAGGCGACGAGGCAACGGAAATAGGGGAATGATGAAAGGCGCGACCTTCCAGCACTCCAATCTCCTCCTCCTCATCGTCGCTCCCATATTCCAACACGAGGAGGAACCACCGGTCACTCTCGTCCTCCTCGATTTGCGTGGGGGATTCCTGGATGATCGTGGGATTTAGCCTGGATCCGCTTGGGGGATTGGGATACGCTCCCAAGGAAGGAGACTCCTCAACCAGGGAGGGAAACCCCCGCGATCCGCTCATTGGAGTGGGCGACGATTCCACCATAGTGGGGTTCTGCCTGGTTTCCGACAGGGCCTGCTAGATTAGGGACACGGCTTCACGAGCCGGACCCAGATGGCCATGGGGATCAGGTGTAGGCGGGCTGACTCGACGGTTTTCGGCGTCGAATTGGTCATCAATAGGGCTGATGGGCCCTGCCGCAAACAGGTTCTTCCTGACCTAGGGTTCTGGCAACCCCCCTAGCGACGGAGGAGTGTCAGAGTCGACCACGACGGGGCCCATTGGCGAGGCCATCGTACTCCAGTTGGCAGTGCGCGAGGGTGCAGCGTTCGTACGCTCGCTCACCCTAGTAGATGGTTCGATTATTGCCGGATTCTCGGCGCTAATAACGGTTCCCGTGCCTAGAAAAGGCAACTGTGGTCCTCTTAGCTCTCTATGAGGGTGACTGTCCATTTCCTCCCCAACCAACCCAGGTACACCGGCTGGATCTCGAGGATGGGGGGGCCCGATGGGAATGTTCGGGGATTTCAGAGACTTGGGATTGGTAGCCACCTGGGGCTTGGCCCGTTTTTGCGGCCCCTGCCCGGTCGATGGGGTCAGGGCCGAGGAGTCTCTGAGAGTGGGGACCTGGACCCCCTCAGCTATCCCTCCCGGGGAGGAGATTTTGACTGGAATTTGGTCCACGATTTCGCGGACCGATCGCTTTCCGCGATGCCAAGCGCCCAACAGACACGAAAAATTTTCGCCTCTGGTACCATGAAAGCAGACCGTAGGGTGAGGAGCAGAGGTCACAGTCCCATGGGCAGCAACGTTGCTTGGCACAGAAGACATAACGATAGTGTTGACTGAATAGTATCCTGCAAACAGATATGATACACATAGCCAAAGAAATACCTGATATGCACATATGTAAAATCCACCCTATCATCCACTGATTCATATAACTATACAAGATCCAAGATTCCCTTATCTATCCCACATCCTATGTTCCTACCAAGGGAATGGAATATGATATACAACAGTCCCATATATAGGGCCATATAGTGATCCCTTAGGGGCAATATGCCAGGGTAGGTTTGTGACCTGCTTCACTGTTGGTGTGGTCCAAAAAGCACTCAAAGAATCATCCAATGTGGTGCAGAAAGGCACCGAAGGCTCCATGGGCAAGGGTGGTGGAAACATACTTGGTTGCATACTACTTGCAAGTATAGTGGGCAACAAAGGCATACCCCCCATAGATATATTAAACACAGATGTACTAAAAAAATCCATACATGAATAATTTAATTGCGTGCGATGAAATGACGATGAGCGTAGGATGGGTGGCACGGTGAGAGGTTGAAGGAGGAGATCATTGGACAGCAATGGCATAGAAGGGAATGGTATTGAAGCGCCTTGTAGAATAGAGGTAGTTGGTGTCAAAGTGGCTGTAGTGGGAGTGCGATGTGCGTAACTGCGCCTAGGTGCCCGTTGAACACTGAGCTTCTTCCAAACCGTCCACTGCAGCTGAGCTTCCGTGCATTTGATGTTGAGTTGTTCAAAGAACAATCTCATTTTTATCGGCAATGCCAAAGCGGATTCCCGCGTCAAAGCACTTTGCTGCTTTTCATCCTTTTCATTTTGTTCAGCTTGAAATTGGTACGAAACATGATCTCCCGATAAGGAACACCCAAAGACTTTGACCCGGGCAACCGGTCCGAGGTTCCTTTTTTTTTGCACTTCCATCGTAAGCTGCAACAGGGGAGTGGTAGACAAAATTCGTCTATCGGAATAGTAGGACTGCTCTTTCTGCAACAGCTTATATTGTTCCACAAGACGTCAGAGTTGTTCCAAAAAACGTACTACCTCTACTTGAACAGTATGACAAAACGTTAGATGTAGGATCGAGCTCTACCACCCGACGCCAGCCCAGACCCACCCACT
This sequence comes from Eutreptiella sp. 'Long Island Sound 2002', assembly GCA_964036045.1. Taxonomy (NCBI): domain Eukaryota; phylum Euglenozoa; class Euglenophyceae; order Eutreptiales; family Eutreptiaceae; genus Eutreptiella; species Eutreptiella sp. 'Long Island Sound 2002'. The sequence goes on along the minus strand of OZ038383.1, from coordinate 82,843,738 downwards.
ATGTTATATTATGTTATTATATGTTATGTTATGTGTAACCATGTGCAAGAGACATATGTAATGTGTGTTGTTTTGACATATGTATGTGTCTTCATGTGATTGATTGAACAACCCAGGAGCTGCAAGAACTTTGGCGTATGCAAATGGTTGGTAAAATGAAATAATAGGTCTTTACAGGCAACGACATCTGGGGTAGGTTCATTGGTGAAAGCCGCGGAAGAAAAATATGGGAAAATGGAAGACCCAATGCCCTCCATTGCGGCCCTAGAGTTTTTGTTATCTTTTCCGGTCCTCTGACCCTTTCCTCCTTACTTTCTCGATTTCCGTTGATTTTCTTCGATTTTCTGCCAGCTTGGTCTCATTTTTCTTGGTGCTGCGTACATTACGGGTATGTTGCTGTGTTTTTCACCATCCACTAGGTGTAGAGAACTTTGAAGCGTGCACATAGAATGAGTCGCAATATAACAAATTAAAGTTTGCTTCAAGGATGTGGAAACCTATTCGGGGCGAGACACATATTGTTTTTAAGAAGTTCAAAATCATTTAGGGAGATGCACAGAAGGTGTATGCTCCGGGAACCACTGCACAGCCACACTCTTTCTCTTTTTTTAGAGCAATACATGAAACGAAACTGAGAACAAAAAGAACAAATGTGGGGAACGAATGTTGAGCGGCCGTCATTTTTGGAAAAAAAATTATCGAGAACTTAAACGGCATTTGGAGGCAGCGGGTAAAACATCGATGATACATAGTCACAAAAAATATTTGTAATCATTGATTGATTGAACTGAATTTTAAAATGTGAAATCTTTTTTTTCAACAAACAAAGGACTGCTATAAACCATTTGAAGCTACTAACCGTTTGAACAAAGAAGTGGTCTTAAAGAGTTCAAAAATTGTCTAACAAATGACAGCGAGGGATGGAAACTATATTTGGAGACTAGTTGCAAGTATTTGAAGTAAGAAGAAATGATTTAGATAACGTACAAAAGCTAGTACATAAAATTGGGATCCCTACACGGTAGTTGAATAAAGACGTTAAAGATTTCCAAAATGGAATCTCAGCAAACTTGCCTACGAAATGAAAGCCGGAAGGTAAAAGGAATGAAAATATACAAAACAATTCTGTGAATAGTAAATGGTGCATCTAGTGGAACTATATGTTGCGTCTAACATTTTGCACGGCTGCTCCGACAGATGTATTACGACTTTTGGAACAGTATAGAGAGTTCCACAACGTCTAGCCCATCGTCTTACTGTTCCCGTAGACGTATCACATCTTGTGGAACAAGTCTCGCATCTTCTAGAACAGTATGAGATGTTCCACACTTAATAGCCTTGCTGTTCCGCTAAGTGTATTTCGTCTACATGCCCAGGTTGGACGCAGCGGGGTGCGGCCTCGGTAGAGCAACAGAATGACTACCATCAGGCAGACGATGGCGCAAAAGTTCGTCATTGCGGCGAAGGAAAGTATGCGTGCGGGATGCAAAACGGGCTCAACAATGCGGCCGTGATGGAAAAGTCCATTTAGTTCTCAGAGAGGAGGAGGTCGTGTCGTGCTAAATTGTAGTCGGTGTCATTCGAGAGTTTGCGTGATGGAGAGAAATGGTATTTAATGGTTAGTCAGTCACATCATTCTGAATTATGTACTTGTTTTCTCGTTGTGCGGCCGTAACAAAATTTTATTATCAAACTCTGGTACAATATGTATGAGACAGCTTGTGGTACCGAATGCTAAAAGCTCACACGCCTCTGAGTCCATGTGCCACGCCTCGAGAATTCCAACGGCGCTAAAGAGCAAATATGGTGCCATGCTTGACGTTGCAAAGTGCAGTGGCATTAGCGTACCAAGTCGGCAAAGAGGCAATTCGCAGCGAACTGCCGCTCCGACACACCCGGCGTTTCCATAATCTATAAAGAGTGAAAACTCAGCTCTCCGTGATCACAACCTTTTACTTGTATCACCCCAAAACCCACAACGTCCGACCAAAACAAAATAATCTCCTCCACCGAACCACGCCGAGTACCAACTGAATTCCGGAATCTGACGCTTACATCACCTCCAGTGCAAAAGTAGTGCCAACACGCCAAAAGGCATTCAGGAATCCAGCCCCATGAATGCAATCTCTTGCCCATAATCCACACAATAAATCGCACTGCGGTACGTCATGTTCAGCATTGGCATCAGAGGAATGTGACTCCACACACACAATATGTTTGACGTCATCATGAGAATCCTATAAACACATAGGGTTCGGCAAGTAGAATCGGCAGGTTTTCACGACAGCTGTGCTCTTCATCCTTGCACAAGCAACAGGAGTCCATTGTGTGCACTTTCCTTTGTGTGGGAATGCCAGCAACGCTGGCACTTGCAATTTTGCCAAGATGAGCAATATTTTAGACACAAATATTTTGCCGTGACCCAATTTGTACAAAGCAATTTTCATCCAAAAATCAATGCCCGGGCGAATGCACACCCGAAACCAAACTTTGGAATGAATGACCTTGGCAACGCAATTCCTAGTTGCAGTTGCTTTTGCACATTGTTCTCCCAGTAATTAGAGGCAGCACCGTATGAAAATTTCCGAAGAAGGCAGCAAAAACCATTTCCGCGACATTGTAAAAGAATGCCTTTCATGCCGTGCCCACGCAGTGCAAAATTTTGTGTGTCGGCAACTACTTGAACCCTGGTTTTGGCCCTTTTTCATAAGTTTGTTGTTCCACAACAGATTTTTTCATGCTTCTTGTGCACCAAGGATGTGGCACATTTGTCATTCATTTTCACCCATTTTCGACTGTTTTAACCCATTTTCACCCGGTTTTGATGCACGTTCTTTGTTATAGGTGGATGCTGGATTATGATGATGGGGAATCACCGGACTTCTTGTACATTCACAATGCAGCAAATCGGCAGGTGGATTGTTATTCCAACCTTCTTCGCCACAACCTTGCTATCTCTAGCAGACAGCGTCCTTTGTGGATTCTCTTTATGAGCCAGCACTTGAACTCTGCAATCACGCTCTCGGATCATCGCGAATCACAAGCATGGTTTATCATAACGGCCCACATAGGGCTGCTACAAGTTGGGCCCCAGTCGGGTCAAGGCAGAATGCCTATGTTCCCAGAACGCTGCCACCATCTTCCAACACACTCAGGCAACAGCATGTTGCGCTTGGCCCCAACCACCAGGGATATTCAGAACCTTGCGACGCCTGCATGAATGCAGGGTGGTTTCCTCCCTTACTCCTTGGCTAGCTTTCATTGCGTGGGCACAGCACGCAGTACCCATGCAGTGTCCACGCAGTGCATCGCCAAGCCCTAAGGCTTCAGACCAAGCTGCCAGCTCTGAGTATAGGACTGCTACAGCGTCTAGTGTATATAAAATGTCCGCTCTGGCAAATCTTAAGTGAAACATAGAAGTCAGGCACTGCCAGCGATGGTGCTTCATTTCGTCGAACTCTCGCATGCACACGCAAGTGTTTGCACAGGGAATGCCCCTGGCCCCGCAAAGGGTACTACGGGAGGAAATTACGCTTGTTTGTGCCTGATGCAGCACATCCAATGAATCCCTTCGCAGCCCACCCTTGCTGGCACCCTTAGTACCTTGCGCCCTCAGATGCGTGCCACTCAAACCCTCAGCCACACACATTGACATGAAGGTGATGTAGTGAGTCCACAAAGTGCAACTCAGTGAATGGAGGGCTGATCCAACAATCCATGCAGTGCCCGCCCACCCACCAGCCCTACATTTTGGTGGTCACGGCCTCGATTTTATCCGCCATTGTGTATGACTTGTCAGTTCGGGTGCCAATCTTGACTGCCGTGTTGACTCTTGGGGCCCCCATTTCATGCAAAACAGTGTGGCACTCCTTCAATGCTGCCAAGACACTCTGAAAAAGGCACAATCATCGCACAACACCAAATGACGCAACAGCACCACCACCAAAGCATCAAGAACGGGGGGAATGAGCGTTGCAGAGTGCACGACCAAGGGGTTGGTCTCAGGGCTGGTCGTTGGTGCAATACACACGTCAAAGTCACTGCAGTATGCCAACTTTCCCTCAAATGGCAGGGGGGGTGGGGGGGGGCACGGGGGCACATGGAAGAGGGGGGCGGGGGGCTGCCCCTTTAGCTGACAGTTATAATCCAACACCACGAGACGCAGTCGTCACTCATGTTCTGAATGCTTCTGCAGGAAAGTGTGCCTTTGGATAGGGCAATTGGAGGGTAATTCAATAGCAGTGCGAAGTTGAATGCTTGGCCCCACCCCTTTCGCTTGAAACATTGAGTCAGCCAAGCCATGGCTGCTTCTTTGCTCATGCGGATCCAGTAGTGCGCCTTTTGTTTCCAGGGCGTGTCACAAAGCCGAAGTCAGTGTGCTGGTTGGTACTTCTGGATGTGCGCAATTGTTCACCTTTTGGAGAGGAATCTGTACATTTTGGTCCACAGACCCGGGGGGGGGGGGGGCATATCTTGGCAGGTGAGAGTGGTACTGTTGTCCCTCTGCCCACAAGCGCTGCTTCTGCGCCCGGGGCATCCATACTACTGCCGGCACCAGCAGCCTGCACTTTCAGTCACTTCAAGACCGTGAAAATTTGAAGGGCTCTCTGAATAACTGATGTGAGATTTGTGCGGCAGGGCCTGTGGGGCTGCGCAGGGGCCGGGGAAGCGTTACCTTTTGTCCAGATGGTGGGAGAGGAGTGTCCGTGATCGCTGTAATGGGGAGGCTGCATATCTCTCTGGGACACCGCCTTTCATGCCAACACGGAGCGTTTTCAGGGGTTGGTGCCTTTGTTGCCTCATTTGTGCCCGCTGAGTGTCCCAAAGGGGGAGGTCTGTGGGTTATATTCGGGAAGCCCTTCAAAAGGGCTATTTGGAACACCCTGGGTCTGCATGCTGTACTGATGACATGTTTGAGATTTTCATCCGTTTTGGACGGCGTGCGTGCTGCCTGCTGCCTCTTTTTGTCAACAGGCAGCTACTATGTCTGTATACAGATTCACGCAACGTACTGTAATGGTTTGGCCCAAGTACGTGGCCGGTAAGGGCTTTAATGAGACAGCCTCTGCCCTGATTGGGGAGCTGTACAGGTGCTCCACAGGGGCAGGCCATCTGTTTATTCATTCAGATGGCTGCTGCTCTGAATTTCTGAACTGGGCTTTTTGTAATTTGTATGACAAATTGGTGCAGTGGCGCTGGTTCCATCGCATCACCTGGTGTGTTTTTATCAAGGGCCACTCATATAATCTGTGTGATGCAGCGTCGCCAGCCATGGACCGCGCCCTGCACAATGTTGATTATTATTACGGGCTCACTGACATGGCTGGCCTAACAATCCAGCACGTTGTGCGAAACAAACAACGCTTTGTGCGGAAACTCCGCATCTTGAAACGGCGATTTTTGGGATGTGTCCAAGTGGCTGGCAGGTGCATATAAGTCTTCAGGCAGTCACCTGGACCATCAGCAGCAGCCTGTTTTGATCAGAGATGACAAAATAAAGTGGTTGGATTTTGGCCAGACACCTGACCCTGAAAACCTTGAGTGCCATCCTGGCTTTGTCCGGGTGAAATCAGGGTACAGCGAGGCCATTGCATGGCGCAAGGTCCAACTGACCAAACAGCGAAATGTGGACCTCACAACTGACGGCCTCTGGGCCATGCCCTTGAACACAGGGTGGGTGCCAGTCAAGGCACGCAGGCTGCAGGATTGGGAAAAACTGAAGAAATATGTTCCCAGTCACAAGCAGGGGGATGTGTGCCCCAATGGAGTCCCAGCCCTTGTGCAGAGGGGCAACAATGAGCACGACTCGGATTCAGAATAATGAGTGATCCCTGGAGCATTGCCCTGTCCTGTGCGTCGTCCCATGTACAGCTCTGTGCTCAAAACTGTGACCACCTACCCCCCCCCCAACCCATACATTTCTGAAACGGCCTTTTCTCACAGATTTCAAAACGCATACACATACCCCCCTCCTACGGAACGAATTTTTGGTGCATTGGACCAAAACGTGAGAAAACCATGAAAAATTGCGAATTTGCGCCGTGTTGGCACATAACGGATGTCTCCGAGAGATATGCAATACAAATTTCCAGAGGGCAGAACAATGATGTCCACAACCGCTTGCTTGGGAGTGGGTGGAGGGGGGGGGGGCGTGCAATTTGTGGGTGAGGCTGGAATGTTTGTCCCACTGCTCACAATAGAAGGACCCTTCCCCCATGGCGTCCACTGCATTGCCACATTCCCCTGCAGTCATTCCCAGATTGCGAATTTTGGAGTCTCCATTGCGATGTCTTGTGTGCAGCCTGCTTGTTGGCTGCCGCCATTGCGCCTACAGGGGCTGGGGAGAAAAAGTGCAGGCTTGTTTGTTCAGGAGGGCAGCTTTGCAACGCCCAATGTAGTTCAGCCTTGAGGGGAGCAGCATGCGTACTAAGCATTCACAGCTGGATCGCATGCATGACAGAATGTGCGCTGATTTGACTGCCAACAGAGAGGGGGCGAGGGAGGATGGGAACTGGTATCTGGACCGACCCACCCTACCGTACACCCACCCACCAGAAATCCCAGGCCCCCATGGGGTGGTCCGCAAAGGCTGGTGGATTCCCGTGCAGTACAATCGGTGCCCAGTGTCATGTGTGACCTGCTTGTGTAGATCGAGGCCATTTGTGGGGAAGAGGAAGGTGGGGGGGGGGGGGGGGTGCAGTTTTTTTTTTGGTGGGTGTTAATGGAATGCTCAGTGCTCGGCCCCTAGCTTCACTCCGCTGCCAGCGCTGGCAGGCTTCACTTTTGCAGGGCTTGGGTGGGTGGGGGGGGGGGGAGGCCTTTCCCTGCACCCCAGAGAAGACCTTCCAGTGAGCGCACAAAGTTGGCAGAGTGTACAGCTGCACTTTTGAGAATGCATGGCAAAGATATACGTGTCCCCCGGAAGACAACTACAATGGGATCCCCTGATCAACGAACTCCAGCTCCACAGTCTGCAAAGCCCAAAGCAAGTTTGATCCCTGACCACCATCCCCGGAAGGTGCTCTCTCTCTTTCTCTGACATATGTGTGCAGGAGGGACGCCTGGTGACTGTAAGAGCTTCTGCTGCGCATGTCAACGGCAACCAGTGCAGGATACGGCCGATGCTTCCTAGCCGAATCCATTGGGTTGTGCTTCTACAGATCCACCCACCCATAGCCAGCCTAGAACACGCCCAACCCCCCCCCCCTCTGCCCCAGAGTTCCAAATGCAGCCAAACAGCGGCTAGGACCCACCCACCGATCCTACAGGGCCCTACTCAAACAGGTGCCCGTGCTCTATCATACCTCCCACTCTCCTTCTACATTTGTACCATAAGCGTGGAGCTTCGGGTTGAGCTTATGCTTGCGAAGCACCTTCTCACATGCGGCCACGTAGTGAGACACAGACTGGCCCACCCCTGGAATGCAGAACACACTCAGCGACAACCGACAATGTTCAGACAATGCCACGAAAAGCAAAGAGTAGGACCACACGAGAAATCAACATGAAGAGGACTAGCCGGGGGTTGACGGTTGATGGCCAGATGGTCGGACTTTGGGGCCACAAAACAACACATTGCCACACCGTCTTTTCACGAACATACAACGGCATCTCGGTGAGAGAAACAAGCGCACCGCGTGCTGCACCGCGCGCTAGTTCTTCATCGCTATTTTACACACTTTTGGCAGATTTCTAGGGCAGCAAGGACACGGTGGCATAAGGGGTTAGCATACAACGATGGAGCAGGATGTTCCCTCATTGAAAAAAAGAAAAATGAAATGGGGTGTTACACCCTGACCCCAAAATGTTTGTCACCGGCTGTGTGTTGCCAGTCTTCTCCCTTGGGTACCCTGGACTCTGGGATTGCAGTCCATCCCTACACAGGCATACAAATGTGGATCAGTTGGACACTGGGATTGCAGTCTGTAGCACAAAAATACAAACCAACAAGCAATGGTGAAACAGGGGCACAGAAAGCTGCACTAGACCGAAAAAGTGAGATGGATCATCCATGGCAGACGTGCTGCCATGCAGCAGCTGCATAATACAACAAACTACATCATACTGAAAGCCTTCGGAAGCAATGGGGGGATCCTTCTTGGGTGCTTGCATAGCTTTAAAAACCGTTGTGGGCTAAATAACGTCTTCCTCAACTTCTTCAACAACCTCAACTTTCTCAACATTCCCCTCCCTGCCATACAACTCTTCAATTTCAGAAATTTCAGGGTCCTCTTCTGCAACCTTCCGCACGAATTGATGCTCCTTTGCATCCTTTTGCTTCTTGCCTAACTTGCCCATCACAAAAGCAAGGGCGAGAAGCAAGATCTGTGACAGGGGGGACCTGCAGGCGACTCCGTGAGAAATAAACCTAGTCCCATGCCGTGCGTGTGCAGTGGGGTGCGGGCACCCGGCCATCAGACACGGGGGGGAGGGTCACTTTCGCATCTATGCAGAATGGCACCATGCATGAGTGGGTGCTGTGTGAGCTGAGGGCTGTTTGCCGCAGGTATGGCTTGTCTGTTCGGTGGAACAAGGCAGGTGTGTTGGAGCGTGTTGTCAGCCACCCTTGCCACCAAGTATACGTAGGCAGGCAGGTGCAACTGTGTAGCACTCAGCCAACAGAATGCACCGTTTAATAGAATGAAAGGAAATTTTGGAAAAGGAAATTTTCAGAAAAGGTGCAATCTGTGGCCCCCTTGTTTAACATCTGCTGTCATAGTTTAATATCCAACTTCTGTTTAATGGATGTCTCGGGGAAGGGGTCAAGAGCGGAGGGACCCCAAAGAGAGGAGCAGTCACAAATGAAAAGGGTTGAGTGCATCTTCATTCTCCAAATCAGACCTGGTTGAAAGAGAGAGGGGGGGGGGTTGTCACATGCTTGCACCTTTTAGTAATTAAGCAACATTCTCTCAAAGCGAAGCAAGGGGCAGAATGGGGTAAGATGCAGAGATAGTTCAGGGTAACCCTGCAACCAATGTTCCTTAAGCGGGGGGGGGGGGGTGTTAAAGAACGTCCTGCGAGAGGCCTCCACTATACCTCCTCACCAATGTCATGGTGGTTGTGGCTGCCCACACCCCTTCTGGGGGGTGGGGCATTGAGCATAGGGAGACCTCTCCGGCACAGCCTGCACCAAAGAGGGTGCCCCACAGGTGCCCAAGCCTGCGGGGCAATCGTTTTGACATGTTTCGCGGTTTGGACCTCACGGGAAAAGTTAAAGCATTCCTAAAATATCACCAAATACCGTGCACACCGCGTGTTGCACTTTGTGCACCTCGTGTTCGTTTCTCCTGGTGGTCATGCAAGATGTTGTCGACGCTAGGCTCCATCCAGCCACCCCCTGAGTCGGCCCAGGTGTGTTTTTCCTTCGCTGTGTAGCGGCAGTCGAAACATCTTCCCAACCCCCGAGATTTCTTGACATCTGTGTTCTTTGCGATGGGTTTGGCAAATCACTTGGTGGCAATGCAAATTGGAGCACTAATGAGGCCGCGAGTGAGCAATGCCTATGCCCGTCCAGCTGCAGGGCCGGGATGCTGCGTTGCAGTGCATCATTACCTTTGTCTGTCATGACTTCGGACAACCATTGGCCCTGTGTTTAGTTTTATTGAAACAGGTCCCAACTGCATCCCATTGGAGCGAACACACTTTGCACCAAATATGCGCCAAGCTCGGTCCTGCCGTCCATGTCACCTGCTGGTACCTGCCCAGTGGCTTGGTGTGCTGCCGGTGCCAGGCCTCCGGCTCGCCGTTTGCAGCTTAATACCTGCAACTCAATGCTGCTGACTCCCTATTCCCTGGCATGCTGCGTATCTGCTGATGTCTGTCGCCGCCTGCTGTTTGGGACCCCCCACTTGCCTGACAGCTGCGTGACACCAAATGCAGCAGAAAGCAGGCAGCAGCAAGGAGCAAGCATGGACGTAACTTGGGACATATGAATGAATCATGTTTCATGGGGATACTGTCTGGGGCACCCACACCAATACCGTGGCATTTGCGCACATACCCATGGGAACAATTTGGAAATCCGCAATCACAGCTTTGAAGGGATTGATGGTACTGTATGACCGCTGGCATAGTGCAGGCCTGAGCTCTGATGCTGTCCTCGACCACATGTGCACTCAAAAGCTGAGAGCATAACACAGCACAGAGGCATGAAAATTCACAAGGACTGCTGCAACGCACATCAATGACATCCACTCATCCAGTGGGGGTGTCAGCCAAAACACCAGTGGGGCTCACCTCGCGCATGTACTTGATCCAGCCCACTTTATATCCTTTTCACCTGTCTTGCTTAGCCCTCCTTGCAGAACGTCAACAAGATATGCACGCAATGACTTGCGAGTTTGACTAGCACACAAGATCTGAAAGACAGGGGGACAGGGGAATGCAACGCCCCCAGTCTAGCAATGAGCACCGTTTATGGCAAGCAGCGCTACCAACACATCCCACATTTTTTCTGAACCCTACACAAACAGACCGCAGCCTGTCGTGCCTGTTGCAGAAACAACTTTGGTTATAACAGGGGCTATCGAAGCAGTGAAACTGACCAGTGTGGCCGGGACCCCTGGTTTCAAAGACCCTGTAGGTATGGGAAATCTTTGGCAACAGGCTGGGGACACAGGGTGAAACAGGAGGGAACATGAGGGAACACGGAGGAAATGGAAAACGAAAAAGTACAGTGGGGAGCAGGGGGGGGGGGGGGGGTTGGCAAAGCAGACACGATAGAGGGACAGAGCAACAGTGCCATGTCTCCCCCTTCCACATACACACTTCGGGCGGTAACTAGGGGGCCAATAGCAACGAGCACACAACGTCAGTGAGGATGAACAGCGCAAGCGGGCAAGGCACTGGTCACCGGAACAATATCATTAGGCCATGAACACAAAAGGTAGGCAAGGTCCTTTCGAAATAAACACTCAGAAAGTCCACACACACACACACACACACACACACACACACACACACCGCACTTCTGCTGCAACATCCCACTTCACAGGTTTGCGGTCTGGGTTGAGCCTTGCATCTAGCTTGTTCCTGTTGATGCATCCACTCACGGAACCCAAATGCTGAGACGAAAGCAGCCCTACCCCTAATCTGCTTCTCAACGCCGTCATCATGCAAATTGTTGACGATGTGCCATGCGATGGTATCTTCCTATGTGGTCAACGACCTTTCCACATAGTCAGCAACACAACTTTCCATTATTATTGTATATCCCATACTTACCAAACGTGTGCACCCACTGATCGACCTTAACCTTGCACATCCTTGGAGACCAACATGTTGCAGAACCAGCACTCAGGTCGTTTTCTTCAACTGCTTAGAAGGGTGCCACGGGCACCTGTGGTGCTACTCAAGGTCATTGCAACCCACCCACCCACTTTCCGGGGGGGAAATCCACTGATTCAGACTCAACATTGCGGGCTGGGGTGAATCGGCATAAACCAATGTAGGGGACGGGGGTTTGTTGTCCCCAGACTGTGCAAGGGCCCAAAAACACCTTCCTTTTGGTTGTTGTGCACTTACAGCCCTTTGGAAACCCCAAGTATGTCAGATTTTTTGGGAAATTTTCACTCCTTGGTCTGTATGCCGTCCATGAGTGGATTGTGTGTGCAGCACACTGTGTATGATTGATTGCCATATGAAAGAATCTGGTTCAAACACTGCTATGCAGATTGTAATGACCAGCTGTAGACTAGTAGCCCACTGGTACAACTGGTATTTTTGCTTCAAAAAACAAAGCCCAGCACAACAGTAGGACACACAAATATATGGAAATCATTGGTGGACATCAAAATTATGGCTTGCAGGCACTGCGAATAGCATCTAAGCAGAAGAACAGCTGACAACAAACTGTATATTAAGAGTCCAAACAACATGCTCCCTCTCACCGGGCTGATCAGATTTGGTCTTCTTGGCAGCATTAGTGACATTGCCTTCATTGGTCCCTGGTACTGACAAGGTTGCCATCTTCCTTGCAAGAAACGATGCTGCTTGAAGGTCTCGCATATGCCATGTGCACAACACAGACCCTGCTGGCTTTTCTGAATGCTATTTCTGAAACCAATTGCACATGGGCACTTCTCACCACAATGGAGATACCTTCATTAACTGATCTTTTTTGCCGCAAAGTGGCGGGCCCATACGGCGCAATGAGACCCATTGGTCAACGTTTGGTCCCGTTAATCCCTCATCGTGCATGTGGAATTGCAAAGATATACCATGTGAGTGGAGAATCTTTGCGATATTGTTACCAAAGCTGTGAACCCAAGTACATTCATGAAGTAGACATCAAGGGCTTTCCATTTCACCCTTTGTTGCAACTCGTGTCAACGTGTGCCTTTGGCGTTCCCAGCACAAAGTTTCAGAGGGAGCTTGGAAACTGAACCTCCATGACACCCGCTGCTTTTTGCTACCAGTGATGTGCCTAAGTCTCGGTGACATAATTCCCAAGACACGAGGGTGTTTTTCCCCTTTTTTTCTGACACGCCAAAAGAAGAAGGTTCCGGCAATCACACAGGCGGCAGCAACGAGCCAGCGTAAAGGACGATTAACTCGCTGTAGGAAGCGAGTTTTTACATAGCTCCACAAGGAATTGATAAGGAATTTGATTCCTAATCGATTCCAATGGTCCCAAAAAAATGCGGCAGCCGTAGCCTACTAGTTCCGCATAGAAACCTTGGAGCAATCGACTTGAAGTAGAGGTCACAGCTTGACAATCTAGAAGCTTCCAAGCGTGTGACAAAGCCGGGTTTGAACGTCGATTGAAAATGAGGGCTTGTCATGCACATATATGTGCAATATGGCATATATGGGTTCAAGTGACGATTTGTAGGAGCCCCAAAGTCACCTGAACCTCATGTATATGATGTTTTCTGTTGTTATTGGTGCACAGTACATATACCGGGGATGGCATTGTAAATGCAAAGATGGCACATTGATGCGCAGTGATGATGGATATGTCTTCTCCACATAGACCTCCTCAAGGGGGGGGGGGGGGTTCTCGGAAATCGGATATTTTGTTTAAACCCCCCCCGAAGAGCCAAATTCAAAAAAAACGGGGGTTTTTTGGGGGGGGGGTTTAAGGGAGTTTTTCGCTGCACGGGGGTATCGTCCGCACGAAGGGCACCCCTGCCCCCCCCAAATCCCCCCCCCCCCCACAACGCCACACCAAATGAAATTCATAGTGTCCGGCACCTCCGAACGGTTGGGTATGCGGCCCACGTGTGATCTGACAATTCGCACTGCCCCTACCAACGTGTATGGTAGGGTTTCATCGGCTTGAGTATTTCCGGCCATGGGTTCCAGAAACCTCGGGACTGTGGGTCTCCAAGGCGGTCATGGGGTTCGAAATGCACCATGGGGTTAGAAATGCAGCATGGGGGTTGACACGCATCAAGGGTGGTCACATGGTTCGTAATGCACCATGGGGCTAGAAATACACCAGGGGTGAGAAATGCATCAAGTGGAGTGCATAAAAACAGGGGGAGGGGGGTGACTATACTATTCGGCCAACGCAACTTGGGAGGCCCTGAAGGCTATGGCAGGCCAGGCCTCCCTCCCCGCGCTAGTGTGTGGGCCTTCCAGTCCTAGTGTGCATGCTACTATAGGGGAAGGAGAGGGAGAGCGAGGAGGTGTAGGGGGTGGAGGAGGTATCAGTTTGTATTGTGTGTGTGTGTGCGTGTAGCTCCGCCCACTTCTTGCGCCCTGACATTTTCACCGTGCGTCGCTTCTTTGCACTTTGCTTGGAAGTGGTGATGGGCCGCTTTGTGCCCGTGCCGGGCACAGCTTTCTTTTTGGGGAGAACTTCCACCCCAGAAGAAGACGTAGAAGAGGAGGAAGAGGAGGAAGAAGAGGAGTTATAACCATCTTCAGAAGATGCGGAACTCTCGTTGCCGCTGAACAAATCCTGATCTGTTGAAGACCAAGATTCCGCAGAGCTTGTATCCTCCTCTGGTTTCCATTCCCAATCCGAGCAGCCAAGAGAGGCTTCAGAGCAAGATGCACCCTCATTACCAATCGCCTGTGCCACCTTCAAAGTGATCTTGGGCTTCATCAACATGGGGATTTTTTGGCTCGCTCCTTTTTTTTCTCATCATCTTGGCTAGCTACAATCCATTCCGTCAAATCAACGGTGTTTGGTGCTACGGTGGGATGGCAACGTGCCAAGTGAATTTTGATGTTCAAAACCCACGGGGTGGCACTACACCCAAGAATAGGACCTTCACGGGGCATGTTTTCTTGTTTGTGCATGGCCACTGCGTGCTTCAATGTGACTACACACAGGCATATGCTACTAATTTTCTTGCGCACAATACTTGTGGTGCACGCGCCTGTATTGCGACCACAGAAACCGCAAGGTTCGGCCTCACCACGCATCCTTGGGTCCGATCCCGACTCTCCCTTCTGCAAGTGCACTGCCACATAATTGCGCATCCTTGCCAAAGCAATGGCCGCTTCACAAAACAAACAAAATTATGTTTCTTCTACTAGCCGCACACTAGTATGCGCCACACTAGCATACGGCTCTGCACGCAACTAGGGACAATTTGGCACTTGTGCAGTTTTCACGAAGGTAGACGGGGTGCCCACTGGAATGACCCAACAACCATCGGCATCGATTTGGGCATCAAAAAAAACCACATGCCCATTCTGAAACTCACATTCCAGACTAAACCGTCCCGTCCACCGCAACAAGGTCGGATCACTGGTCATTGCAACAAAGGGCAAAAATTGACCTGTCACGGGGACGGCATGTCTTGTTGCAAGCGCCTCCTTAGTGGTACCATATACTTGTGCACCGTCAACGGTGCACCATGAAAAAATAAACGTGCCCACAGAACATGTCCAATGTGACGGTCATATGACGGTCACTAGTGCAAGAAAGATAGCCACGACCGTGACTCCATCCTCATGAAAATTGCAATTGTCAAGCAATACAACATTGTTTACATTCGTGGGGGTTTGGCCAAACCGGGAAGTTTGTGCCATGCGCCGCAGCCGATCGGTTGACGCATGTTCAACATTGCCATTGAAATACTCATTGATAAGGTGTGTAATATGCACGGTGTTCCCATTGGCGCGCGGGACATCGGCTTGATTCCAACGAGAACCATGGCAACGCACCCACGATTCC
This sequence comes from Eutreptiella sp. 'Long Island Sound 2002', assembly GCA_964036045.1. NCBI lineage: Eukaryota > Euglenozoa > Euglenophyceae > Eutreptiales > Eutreptiaceae > Eutreptiella > Eutreptiella sp. 'Long Island Sound 2002'. The sequence continues at coordinate 82,828,605 of OZ038383.1, read as the reverse complement.
AGGGAACAAGCATCGGTGGGAAACTATCCTCCATTCCTTTGGTGTCCGGGGCAACCCCCAGCAATTCATCTTCTTTGTGCAACACAAGTGGTGCACCACATGGTTTCAAAAGGGTTGCACCGCTTTGGAAAAGAGATTCCAAGACGTTGTGCGCAGATGAGCCAATATGCGGGTGTTGCTCAAGGATGGCCGTGGCATGTGTTGTACCCCTTTCTTAAACCATTTTGAGACCAAAACTTTGCACACTACAACATGCAATGTACAGTCAAGCAATCTGTGGCGTAGTGCCCATGCCGCTTGCGCCAATCAGGATGTGCCAAAAAAAATGTCTTGGGTGTCCAAAAAAGCTTGCAAGCCGTGCCGCAACAACAATACATCAAAACTGCGGTTGTGGTTCAGGGTGCGCCCTCGGAGAAGGTAGCACTTGTGGCATTGTTGTCAGCTCCAAAAATAGCATGAGTCGTAATAGCAACATACGTGGTGTACAAGACGCAGTATGCCATCAAAGCCAATGCCCCGCAAGTTAAGGTAGAACCCAAAAGCATAGCAATCCTAGAACAAGCAGTCCTACAACCCACAATGCCCAATTGATATTGTGTTCTGGTGCACACGAGACCTTGTAGTCATGACTTCCCCACAGCCATAGGCAGCAACTCGTCGCGCCACATTAGAAAGTGTACTTTAAAAGTTGTAATTGACACAGCCTGTACGAAGCATGGAAATGAAACATCACAAACGGATGCACTCGCAAACAAACACAACAAATGTTGCCTACTACCCCCGGGGGGGGCGACCCCTCGGTTCTGGACGCCAACTACCCCCCCAACTAACTGTCGGCCGGAGGCCCCTTGGGGGGGGGGGGGGACCTAGGAGGGGGGGGGTTTGGGAGGGGGTGGGGTTGTGGGAGGGGGTGGTTCTGGTAGGGGCGCCGGGGAGGGCGGTTCCCGGGGGGGGGGGGGGTGTCAGGCACCTCCGAACAGTTGGGTATGCGGCCCAGGTGTGATCCGACAGTTCGCACCGCCCCTTCCCACAATAGAGGGTAGGGTATCATCGGCTTGGGTATTCCCAGCCACACTGGGAACCTCATGGGGGTGGGCTCCTGAGGCGGCCATGGGATTAGAGTTACACCATGCCACAAGACATACGTACATACACACAAATATATATATATATATATATATATATATATATATATGTATATATATATAGGGGTTGGAATGCAGCTGCAAAAGTGTGGTCATAGCAACTCGGGGCGGTGGCCTCGGACAACACCGCCATGATGGTACATCACCCCTCCCCGCTTACACCACACTTGCACCAGCCTTCTCCCCAAACGTTTCGAGGAATGAAAAAGAAGGGCCTGAGACCAAGATTGATTCCTTGGAACACTTTCTACGGATCGACCTAAGGAGGGAGGGGCGTAAGACCAAGAGTGGCTCCTTGGAACACTTTCTGCGCATCGACCTAACAGAGGGAGGGGCCTAAGACCAAGAGTGGCTCCTTGGAACACTTTCTACGCATCGACCTAACAGGGGTAAGGGGGGGGGGGGGCTCGGCGAACAAGGGCAGAGGAAAAAGCCCTCATTCAAATAACTCACCTTCACTTGATGAGCTATCAGAATCATATGCTGTGGTGGCCGACCTCTTCTTTGGCTGCCAACTAAACACCTGGTTCCTCCTCCCTACACTCTGCAACGGGCGAGAAAGCTCCGCCCCAGAAGATGCCTCAGAGGAGGAAGAGGAGAAGGAGGAGGAGGAGGAGGAGGAGGAGGAGGAGGAGGAGGAGGAGGAGGAGGAGGAGGAGGAGGAGGAGGAGGAGGAGGACTTGATCCTCTTGGGGTGCGGGGCTGGTGCTGTGCTGGCACGGGGAGGGCCCTCAACCACGTCCCCTCCATCCTGAGCATCCATCTCATGATGAGACCGCTTGCTGTTGTTTTTCTTTCCCGGCCAGTTCACCACCATTTCCTTTTCCTCTGCCTTGACGCACAAGGCACTTGGAGGTGCAGAACCGGCATGCTTTGAATCAAAATGATGGGCCATGCCATACAACCAAACGGTATCTCGGCACAACACGCATTGCATGGGGCGGTTGGTGCACGGATTACGTGCAGAGCCACGCGCCATTGCACCATACCGCACATTTGTGGGCTCCAAAGGACAATTTGTTACGATGACTGACACAAGCCTGCCTTGCGTATTACGCAACAATTGTGTGGTGCAATCATGGCCACCACAATAACCACTGACATCGCGAGCGCACTCTCCGAGGAGGACGTGCCTACCAATGTGTGTTGGCATGGAATGCAGGGGTACACTCTTCTGACACACTTCACACGACCCTGAGGTTGGTGCTGCACTCCCAACCTTAACAGAACGTGTCTTCCTGCATTGTCAAAGGAGGCATCCTGAGCTCCCAAAGATAGCTACCTACCCTACACAACAAATGTCGCCTACTACCGTTGCTCTACGGCGAGTGATTTCCTAAGTGCCTCAAGAAGGCAGGGGTGAGGCAGCAAATTTTGATTTTGTCCCCTTTGTTGGGGACCCATGAGAATGCAAGGGTGACATAGCAATTCTGCCCACTTGTGGGCCCCCAAGAAGGCCGGGGTGACATAGCAATTCCGCCCATTTGTGGCCCCCTAAAAAGGCGAAGGTATGAGGCAGCCAATTCTGATTTTGTCCGCTTGGTTGGGTACCCCCGAGAATGCAGGGGTTACGTTGCAATTCCGCCCACATGTGGGCCACCGAGAAGGGAGGGGTGAGGCAGTCAATTCTGATTTTGTCACCTTTGTCGTCCGTGCTATTTTATTTGCATGCTTCGTACAATTTGTCTACGTTGCACCTTTTAAAGTAGGCTTTCTAATGTCGCGCGACGATTTGCTGCCTAAGGCCGTGGGCAAGTGGTTTGAGGGGTAGCTCCCCTTTTGAAAATCCAAGCAACAAATGGTTAACCCTAACCCAAACCAAAATGTGTGTGTGCCCAAACCTAAAGCATAAGAAATGCACTCGCTGCAAAGCGATGGCACTCGGGGGCCCACATGGGCGGAATTGCTATGTAACCCTTGCATTCTCGGGGGTCCGCAACAAAGGGGACAAAATTAGAATTGGCAGCCTCATACCTTCGCCTTCTCGGGGGCCCACAAGTGGGCGGAATTGCTACGTCACCCTTGCATTCTCTGGGATCGCCAACAAAGGGGACAAAATCATAATTGGCTACCTCACCCCTGCCTTCTGAAGGGGCCACAAATGGGCGGAATTGCTACGTCACCCCAGCATACTCGGGGGTCCCCAGAAATGAGGACAAAACCAAAAGGGGCTATATCGGGGGCAAGGACAAAACTTTGAATGTGCAGCCCAAAAGAATGTCACCAAAAAAATCATTCCAGGAATTGGTGTGCTTGCGTCAGAAAACACCTTAAAAACCCCCCAACAAACCATTTTATAAAAGGGGAGGAGGCTCCAAAACCCCCCACGCTATCGAATTTCTGAGAACCCCCCCCCCCCCCCTAGACCTCCTCTTGTTGATGAAGTTTGGCAACTCGCCTCAGGATACCAAGGCTCTCATAGATAGAACAAGGCATGTTGTGAGTTGGATGAAACAATGAACAAGAGGATTCAATGGCTAGGATAACCATCAAATAGACAAGTAGTACAAGAAAAGCACTGAAAATTGACTTCACCAACCCCAACTCAAAGATGTATTGGAAGAGAGGAGGGGGGGGTTGGCCGGAACCCCCCTCCTCCTGTGGTCCCCCAAGGGTTCAGCCAAAGGTGAACCGAAAACTTTTAAGCTTAAATCCTCTTAGCGCTGAAGGCGCGGAAGCAAAATTGGCCTCCAACACTGGAAGGGGGGTTTTGGGGGGGGGGTCCAGGGAAGGGGGGGGATCCCCCCTCCTCCCGGGTTGCCAACCGTTCTAATACATGGATGGCCTTCCGAGGCATGCACCCCCAGGACGCCCTGCACATTGTCAAGCAGGAGTCCCACCGCTACGCGTACGGCAATGGACGCGCGGACACGCATGCCAAACACCGGAACACAAACCACACTCCGGAGCTCGAGCACGTACGGCTGGACACCAAACACCACAGCCACCTACAGCACCTGCCCCCGATACCCTCGGTGACACAGCCCCCGCACTGGGTACCCGAGGACACGCCATACACGGACAGAGACAAACAGTATCACGACCCCACACCAATCGAACAACTCGCCACCACACTAGGCCACCCGGCGAACACCGAGCTCCTACGACGCCTCGAGGACTCCGTCCGTACCCCCCTCTACTACGCAGCCCTGCGCCCGGATAGCCTCCCAGCACACCTGCAAAAACCCCGGCTCCAACTCGCCCTCCAGCAGCTACTGCTCCTCACCCGACACTACCGATGGTACGCACGCCTCTCCATCCCCGTCCCCGCAGGGTACACCAAGTGCATCTGCGACCACATAGAGGACGAGACCTGGGACCACTTCAAGACCTGCGCCTGTACCGGAGGCTCGACACCCTCACAGACTAGAACCCGGCCCACACCATCGCACAGCACGCCGGATGGCCGACACGGTCCCCGGCGGCCAAAAAACTCACCACCATCCTCCAGTAAACACAGGTACTCGAGGCGGTCCGCAGGGGGCTCGTCCCCACCGCCATCTACACCCCGCTGCGCACCCACGCGGAAGACCCCCAGGCCACGGCGGCACACATGCAACGGACAATTGTCACCAAAGGGGCCACGCAACTCACATACTGCACCCACATGTACCTACAACAGGCAGCCACCCTACCCCCGACGGACCAGACCTAGCTCCTCAAACTCTTGTTCTACCAACCGTAATGCCCCTTCCAGCAACCTTCCACCCGGCGCAGGACCCCCCCCCAGCCCACGCACCATCCACCACACACAACACCGACGCGGCACGCACGAGCACCACAGGCACCACACACACGCCCGCCAGCATGCGCGCACCGCAAGCCCCCATGCCCCAACGCCACCATCCATCCACAGGTGTCGCCAACCGCCGGCCACCGCATGCCCCCTCTGTGTACGCCTACGGCTGCCACAAACGGCCCTGCCCTGCAACCCGAGCCACTGGGTCTGCCTACGGGCCGCGCACCGCCTAGCCCGCTACCCCCACTGCGGGGAACTAAACCCCCACCACCGCACGCAGCCCACGACCCCAGCCGCACCCCCCCCCCCCCCGCCAGCAACCCCAGCTTTTTCGGGCCCCTCAGCGACACCATCCGGGACTACCTGGGAGGACATTACGCAGCGGACACGGCGGACCACACATGGACCATCGCCATGGCCACTGGCGACACACCCCTGCCCCCCCACAGCCCGCCCCTACGCCACAGCGGAGGCGGCCTGAATGTGGCGGCCCACCACATCCTCCTCGCCCTCTACCTCCACCACCGCGGCCTCCACCTCCCGGACCCACGCCTCCCAACCCCCGACATAGCAGCCCCGGCGCCGGAGGCCTGGGCGGAGACGGCGCCAGAGGAGGTGGCGGACTACCTCCGGCACGCCTGCCGCTGGTTCAACAACGCTTCCGGCCGGCAGAAAGGAACACCCTACCCCCTCAACAAGCTCCTCTACCCGGCACACCCCCCCCCTCCCACCCAGCTGAGGCCCCTGGAGGGCTGGGCGTCCTTCCGCGACGCCCACCTAGCCGCCCCCAGCAAAGCCGCCGCCACACAGATGGACCCCGCGGACCAACGCGCCTACGTCCGGGACCTCGAGAAGTGCCTCTAAGAAGCGCATCGCTGGCACGCCAGCGCCCCGTCACCCCCAGGGAGACAGGGGGGGCCACTTGCCCCCGACACCCGCAAGGCCAAGATGGCCAAAACGGGCCAAGAGGCCTGCCAACGCGCCCACCAACAAGGCGCGGTGCCCAAACCGGGACTCGGGCCAAGCCACACCGCACCGCCCCACTTCCAGGGCCCCGATGCACACCGCCAGCAACAACCTCCCTAGCGCTCACCGCCACCACCGTACCGCGGCACCCCGGCCCTGCACCAGCACCACCCAGTGCACACCGCACAGGGACCGCCGCTCTCTGAAGTACAGGCCGCACAAGGACCGCCGCTCTCACAAGGCCAGGGAGTGTGGCAGCACCAGCACGCCCCCGCCACCCCCGACCCCGGCCTCCCAGTGCCCCAATACCACAGCCACCCCCACCAGCTCCATCACCGCCGCGCCCCAGCACAACCGGGACCCGCAGGCCACCCGCCCCAAACAACGCACTGGATCACACCACACCATCACGTGCACCACGGACACACCTACAACCACCACCAGCCCATGCCACCATACCCGCCAGTGCCATGGTACCACACGCAACCGACACACCCACACCACCATCACCACACGGCCCAGCACCACTTGCCGCCCTCACAGCACGGGCCCACGATAGTCCGGCCGCCATACGCCCCCATAGACCCGTAAGGCGCCATGCACGCGCACTATCAACACCAAGGCCAGCACATGCCACCGCCGCTGGCACACGGGGCGCCCCACCACCACCTACCAGCCCCCTTGCCGCAGCCCCTGCCCGCGGGCACCGCCCGCCAACAACCGCACACCGCCGGCAAACCACAGTCCCACCCAGAATCCCAGGCAGCCATCTCCCACTCCGACACCGCGGCCAGCCAGGGGCCGCATGACCTGCCCGACGCACATGTGCACACACAGCACCCACAAGACCCGGCGAGACACCCAGCTGCCTAGCCTACGCAACACGTACCCCCACCCCCCACCCCGAAGCAATGCCACTGCCACACGCCCCCCCCAAGTCCTGAGCACCGACTCACCGCACGGAGACACCCACAAGCCTCCACCACCCCCGCCCCCTACGTACGTGCCCGTCCACGAACCCCCTCTCCCACGACCACCAAGGCACACACCGTCGCCCAACTCCGCACACAACAGCAGCGACCACCCCCACCCCCCCCCCGCCCAAACCACCACCCTCGCCACACGCCGCACCACCAGCTGCCGCACCGGCCGAACCACCCGCCACCTTCGCCCTCCACAACCCCCCTCGCAGTACGGCAGCGCCTCCAGGCTGTGGACGGGCACCAGGAGGTGCTGTGGCTCCACACCTCGGGCACCAGCCAGCCCATCCGGGCGGCCACCCTTGTCCAGGCGGCCACCCTGGGCAAAGGCGTCCGAGATTTCCTCTTCGACGCCTTCCTCCACATCGCCCGACACGAGCGCCCCCCGCTCGCCACCCCCAACGGCGAACGCCCGCCCCCCCCAAAAAAACCGCATCTGGGTGCCCCCCGTCGACTGGGGGCGGCACCTTGTCGGGGACCCCCAACCGCAGCGGGTAGCCTCCACGGGCCGCACCCGCTACCGCGAGCTCGACATGGCCCAGCCCCCACCCGACACCCCCTAGCCGACACCATGGCATGGGAAAGGAGGAAGGACGTGGGTCGACCGCGTGGCCTCCCTGAGCAACTTCAGGGACCACGTCCACCCCGACATCCCCACCCCCACCAACCGCCAGCCGGCCCCCTCCACGTACATGACCCTCATGTACAACCGCCACTACACCCTCTGCACCACCCACTACCATGCCCCGTCCGACACCTGGATGGTCCACGGCACCGACTCCCTCCTCCCCGCCGACTACACCCCCCACACACACAACCCCGGCCCCGGCACATACACCAGGGTGGACGAGCCTGACGGCCCCCACATCCAGGGCACGTGGGAGGACAAGTCCCTGGAGACGCTGCTCTCCATCCGCCGCGGCAACCAGGGCCTTGGCAAGGTGATGTACTGCCTTGCCGAATGGGCCCAACGGTCGTGGAAGATCCCCGCCCACCGATGGACGTGGAAGGTCACCCTCCGCCCCCAGCAGAGGGAGGCCCCCTCGAACTGCAGGAGAACCACCCCCCCACATCCCGTCTCCCTGCAGCTCTACCCGTTCATGGTGGCGGCCCGCCTCATACCCCTGCTGTGGCACGAGGACATCCCCACCCAACACTACCCCCACCTCACGGAGGAGGACAGGCCCGGCATCCAGCGGGCCTTCTTCGGAACCATCCACTGCCTCTAGCAAACGCACCCACACGTCCTGCAGCTAACGTGGACCCCCCCCCCGAGTAGCTCACCAACCCGCACATCCAAGACGACTCCACGACACCACCACACACCACACATGACACGGCCCACAGCACCGGCACCTGCACGCACACAGGACACGAGGGAAAGTGCGCGCACACACCCGATGCCCGAACCCACACCCTCACCCTCCTTGCCCACAGGACCCATATGGCGGCACCGGAGCCGAAGCCACCACCCCCGTCCCCCACATCCATCTCATCGGCCTCCGCATCCTCACCGTCCACCCCCTCCACCTCCTCCAGCAGCGCCTCACGCCCAAACTCCCCGACCTCCACCACCACCACCACCTCGTCCAACACCTCACCCCCACGACCGCGGGAAACAACGCCCACACGAGCCCCGAAGCCCGTCCACGCCGCCAGCGCCCCCACCGCCGCCAAGACCCCCGCAGCCCCGCGACCCGCAACGGCAAAGCGGGGCGGCAACGCACCCCAGCGAAGCCCACACCCGCAGCCCAACCGAGGCCCAAACCCGCCGCCGAGCCACAACCCAAAGCCCAGCCACCACCCAAGCCCACTGCCCAGCAGCAACCCAATCCCACCGCCACGCCACAGCCCCAACCCACCGCCAAGCCCAAGCCCAAGCCCAAGCCCGGCGCCAAGCCGGCAGCCCAGGCCCAGCCCCCCACCGACTTCCTCTACTACCTCCAGCCCCTGCCACCAAGGGCCCGGCAGCACCAGCGCCCGGCACGACGCCCCCCCGCCATCACCGACGCCGCCCCCACCACCTTCGTGGCAGAAAGCGCCGGGGTAGAGGCGCGACGCGCCTCATCCCCACACCACCCAAAACCTGCACCCCGGACCCACAAGCCACCCCCCCCCCGCCCGGGCCGGAGCAACACCAAGGGCAGCCAGCGGTGCCCCCACCCCCATACCAGCCCCCGATGTCCGCCCATGTCCAGCAAATACCCCACTACCGCCGCAGCCACAGGCCCCGCCCCAACCCCGAGGCAGAGTCGGTGTCCACGTGTCCGCGTACGCCCACGCCACACCCACTCCCCGCGCACCCCCACGGCGCACGACTACGAGGAGACGTACTCCCCCAGGCCCACCGCCGCCGCTAGGCCCCACGACCCCACGGCGCACACCCACACCTGCACCCACAACCACGCCCACGCCCAAGGCCACGGACCCGCCCCTGGACCGTGGTGGCAGCGCTAGACCCACACGCAGCTGTGGGAGCTGCGGAAGTGGGCCCGCGCGGAGCTCTCCCTCGAGGGCCTGGTCCGCCGGCCCCACAGGGAGTCGACGGAGAACCATCGGCTCCGGCTAGCGCGGGGATGAATGCCGCAGGACGCATGAGAAGCCATGCTGGCCAATGCGCTGCATCCCGAGGGAGTCCACCCAAACCAGCTCCATGCAACCCAGGACCAACCGCGTGTCCTCAAGCGCCTGCGGGAGGCCATCCGGGCGACGCGGAAGGAAGGAAAGCGCCTATGGGACATCACCCCAAGCCCGCCCCCACGCATCGACACCCCCTCACCACCCCGCAAGCACCGACGCACGGACACCGGCGGCACCGGCACCACCCCGACCCACAGCACCCCGGGCGCCCCGCGCGCCACACAGCATGATGCGCCCGACCCCCCGGCCGGCGGCGCCCCCGCCTAACCCCACGGGGGGTGCTTACTGGGCCAAGGCCGGGTCACGCGCCAGCCACAGCGACACTCCCTGCCACCGCCTGCACCGAGCTAACCGCAAAAGCCTACCACACCACATGACCAGCACCACCAAACGCCACGCCCATACACCGACCGCCGCACCACGACCAGGGAAACCCCCCCCACCCGCATGCCCAACTACCCAGCACGGGCACCCACACCACACGCCCGGGATTGGGCCCACCCATCGCGCCAGACCCCGATACCCACACCCAGACCCCAGACGCCACCCGCCCAGGGCCACACCCATCTCCGCGGCCCACACTCCAACCAGCGCCCGGCACGACACTACCACAGACATCACGATCCCGGGCTCCAGGCCCGGCAACCACAGCTGTCGTCCACCCCCCCCCACCCAACCCACCGCCGCCACAGCCGGCGGCTGACCCAAAGACCGCACGCGGGGACACCAACCACACCCGGCCACGCCACGGGCGACCCACCGCCCATACTCCACACCCCACGAGTACTGCCATCCACCACAGCCCACCCCCACCACCGCCAAGCCCGGAAGCGGACCCGAAAACCCAACTCCACGACCCACGTTCCCAACCACGGCCAGCCGACAGTCCACACCCGACGACGCGCCACCGCCCGACACAGCCCACACACGCCATCACCGGCTGCAAGACGCCGCCCACCGCCACAACCCACACCCGCCGCCGCCAAAGACAACGCGGGACCAACAGACCCGGCCCACGGCCGCAGGCCGCCAAACCCGGATGCCCCGGCTCCAGGCCACGAACCAATCCGCCCCGCCGGCCACAAAGCACCGCAAGCTACCGCAGCCCGCACCCGCCCCAACCATGCTTGGCCACGCCGGAGACACCCGACCGGCCGGCGACAACTCCCCAGCCCACCGGCCGAACCGCCCGAGGCCCGGCCTGGCCCGGCAACGGGCACCATCCGCCTACACCCACACCCAGCACCGCCCTCCGCAGTAACCCACCCACGGACCCCGCCCAACACCGCCACCGAGTAACGCGCCAAGCCCTACCCAGAAGAAGCCGCACGAACGTTGGAACGTTGGACGCCGACGAACACGCCGACGAGCACGCCGACGAGCACTAACCACGCCTGACGGCGCCTAACCCTCCTAACCCAGCTCACCGCAGTAGAAAAAGTAGCTAGGACCCACGCCCGAAGCCGTCAAATCCGCCTAACCCGCCGAAACCACCTGACCCGCGAGTCCCGCCCACGAGCCCCACCCGAGGACTAACCTAGACTCAAAAAGATACGCAACCGGACCCACACTAACCCGCGCCCATGTACACTATGACACGCGAGCCGCACCCCGGGGCGCGGCCGCCGGGGATACACAAGCGACGCATACCACGAATAGCTACACAGCACTGCTGCACCGCTGCTCTATCTGCCCATGCCTGGGCCTATAGTGTTCGCATGTCCTCTCCTCTTTTCCTCTCTTTTGAACAAAAAAAAAAAAAGAAGCAACAAACAAACAATAACGCAAAAAAAAGAAAAGAAAAGGGGGAGGGTGACCCAAGCGATGCAACCAACACCACGCGCATACCGCACACAACGCGCACACCGGTGAACAAGCGCCAAGTGGCCACGGACCCCACGCACAGAACGCACAGGACGCGCACACCGGTGAACAAGCGCCAAGGGGCCAGGGACACCACACACAGGGACGCACCTAGGGCGGCAGAGGGACAAAGCACAAAAAAACACACACCAACGCACTGGGGCGACCAAGCCGACCCACCAGGCCAGTAGCAGGAGCGGTACTCCAAGGCCGCTGGTCCGAGCCCGCCCAGGCTGCATCGGGGAGCATGGCAAACGTCACCCGGAGCCATGGAAACAACTGGTGACAGGCGAGCCGGCACACAGTCCACGAGGGGGTCGCCTGCCAAGCAGCCAAGCACCGCAACTTGAGCCACAGGGGTGGGCGGTTGTACCGTAGACTCGCGGGAGCAATAACCCCTGTGGTGAGAGATACTCCACACGGCCGGGCAGCCTCCCAGAGCTGCCGCCCAAAGGAGGGGGCATGTGGCCCTACCCAGGGACACATGTTGGGACACCCTCCCACCCCAGACACCTGGACCGGATGGCCGCGACACTGCCTTCCCAAGCGCCTGTGGAAGCGGCTCAAGAGGCACCTGACCTAGGGCACTGGGAGGGACAGGACGTCTCCTTGGTAAGACCTTCTTCCTGCATTGTCAAAGGAGGCATCCTGAGCTCCCAAAGATAGCTACCTACCCTACACAACAAATGTTGCCTACTACCGTTGCTCTACGGCGAGTGATTTCCTAAGTGCCTCAAGAAGGCAGGGATGAGGCAGCAAATTTTGATTTTGTCCCCTTTGTTGGGGACCCCCGAGAATGCAAGGGTGACATAGCAATTCTGCCCACTTGTGGGCCCCCGAGAAGGCCGGGGTGACATAGCAATTCCACCCATTTGTGGCCCCCTAAAAAGGCGAAGGTATGAGGCAGCCAATTCTGATTTTGTCCTCTTGGTTGGGTACCCCCGAGAATGCAGGGGTTACGCTGCAATTCCGCCCACATGTGGGCCACCGAGAAGGGAGGGGTGAGGCAGTCAATTCTGATTTTGTCACCTTTGTCGTCCGTGCTATTTTATTTGCATGCTTCGTACAATTTGTCTACGTTGCACCTTTTAAAGTAGGCTTTCTAATGTCGCGCGACGATTTGCTGCCTAAGGCCGTGGGACCCGCGAGAAAACAAGTGTTACATAGCAATTCTGTTGCGTTAAGTTGCGTTTCGTTTCTCCTTTTAGGCAAGTGGTTTGAGGGGTAGCTCCCCTTTTGAAAATCCAAGCAACAAATGGTTAACCCTAACCCAAACCAAAATGTGTGTGTGCCCAAACCTAAAGCATAAGAAATGCACTCGCTGCAAAGCGATGGCACTCGGGGGCCCACATGGGCGGAATTGCTATGTAACCCTTGCATTCTCGGGGGTCCGCAACAAAGGGGACAAAATTAGAATTGGCAGCCTCATACCTTCGCCTTCTAGGGGGCCCACAAGTGGGCAGAATTGCTACGTCACCCTTGCATTCTCTGGGATCGCCAACAAACGGGACAAAATCACAATTGGCTACCTCACCCCTGCCTTCTGAAGGGGCCACAAATGGGCGGAATTGCTACGTCACCCCAGCATACTCAGGGGTCCCCAGAAATGAGGACAAAATCAAAAGGGGCTATATCGGGGGCAAGGACAAAACTTTGAATGTGCAGCCCAAAAGAATGTCGACAAAAAAATTATTCCAGAAATGGTGTGCTTGCGTCAGAAAACACCCTAAAAAACCCCCCAACAGACCCTCCAAAACCCCCCACGCTACGGGATTTCTGAGAACCCCCCCCCCCTAGACCTCCTCTTGTTGATGAAGTTTGGCAACTCGCCTCAGGATACCAAGGCTCTCATAGATAGAACAAGGCATGTTGTGAGTTGGATGAAACAATGAACAACAGGATTCAACGGCCAACATAACCATCAAACAGACAAGTGGTACAAGAAAAGCACTGAAAATTGACTTCACCAACCCCAAATCAAAGATGTATTGGAAAAGAGGAGGGGGGGGGGGTTGGCCGGACCCCCCCTCCTCCTATGGTCCCCCAAGGGTTCGGCCAAAGGTGAACCGAAAACTTTTAAGCTTAAATCCTCTTAGCGCCGAAGGCGCGGAAGCAAAATTTGCCTCCAACACTGGAAGGGGGGTTTGGGGGGGGTCCAGGGAAGGGGGGGGGGATCCCCCCTCCTCCCGGGTTGCCAACCGTTCTAATACATCCTTGCCCCCAGCCCAACGAGTCGGCAAGAGTGGACGGCATTCAGCCGCCAACTTTGAAGGGGAGCTGGGGGGCCAGGCTGGGCACTAAGCTATTTGCAGCTGACAGAGCACCGGGGATGCATTGATATTTTACTGGGATGCAAGGTCGGAGAGAATGCCATGGGAAAATGCAGCAAGCAAATCCTAGGAAAACTTTGCAAGAGCTGATGCTACCTTTTCGGCATAAGTATGTATGGTGACATCTTGAACATATGCTGTGTGAATTCCTTTGTTGTGGTGTCCAACTCCGATCATGCTGACATTTAGCTTCTTCTGCTGCTTGCTTGTGACCCTATTCCTGTTGTGTGTTTGTGGGGCAACTCTGCTAGGGCTGGCTTTTGGCCCACATCGCTTGTCCTTGAGTGAGCTCCTTTTCCACAATCCCTTGCTTGAGGGGCCAAAAGATGTGGCATGGGTAAAAGGAATGATCCAAGGAAAGGTACTGGACGTGCCAGCATTGCACACAAACCCAAAGGGCTGAGGCACTGCCCACCGCAATCTGGGCTTTGTCAGTCTTTATCATTGGGGGCTCAACATACATCCCTTAAGATGATCACCACATCGCGATGATCAGCTTAGGATTGATATGTTGGGTACACAACGTTCTTCAAAAGAAAGGGGGGGGGGCATTGTTGTATTCGGAGGGACAGGGGGTGGTCTGAAGGGGGGAGGGGGGGGGGTTGGCTGGGACCCCCCTCCTCCTAGGGTGTCCTAGTACTTTCAGTACTTTCATCATGAGCAGTGAAAAAATGGAGAGGAAGTTTTTCTTTTTTTGTGCCAGCCTGCCACATGATTCCAGCATAGTGCCTGGAATCGAACCCACACCACATGCTTTACAAATCGCCCCCCCCCCTGTAGGGCAGAAGGTGAACCCTGCCTGCCCAGGCACCCAGCCACCAGACAGCACTCGTTTAACAAAAAAGAGATGGTTCCAAAAATAAAACATTTTTGCAAGTGGTGTTGTCCGTGGCCCCCTGTGCTTGACTAAAAAAGTTTTGGGGAAGTGGTCGAGAGCGAGGGGCAGGGGTGTAAGGGGTATGATGGCCAGGGGGTATGGGGGGTCAGGGGAGGTACTCCCCCTCCTCCTCGGTGCATAGCTGTTCTAATACATCACTGGGGGGGGGGGGGGGGCATTCATGCATGGAAGCCGAGGACAGACAGGAGCATGAGACTTGGTGTATAGCGTATCAGAATCATAGACTCATCAGCACCATGCCAGTACCGTGTGGGGCATTGCATGTATCATCTATCATGGACTTTCTTGTGGTGGGCACCACAGATTTTTCCTTGCGGCACCTTCGGTGGCAATGGTCATGTCAGGCTTAAGGCAACGAATTGTGGGCCAAGGAGTTGGGAGGGGGCAAGCAGGGAGGCAGGCAGGGGCGCCCAGCCCCTGCTCCATGACAGTAAGTGTTCGTGGCATTGAGAGCATGCGCTCTCAGAGTTGATGGGTGTAACCCCGGGGGGGACGACCCCTCGGTTCTGGACGCCAACTACCCCCCCAACTAACTGTTGGCCGGATGCCCCTTGGGGGGCCGGGGGGGGGCATTGGAGGGGGGGGGGGTTTCAGGGAGGGATTTGATTTGATTTGATTTGAAGGCCGATCATGAGGCTCACAGGCCGCCCGGGGGGCGCTCGATGGCTGTCCCGACGAGTCTTCATATCGGCCAGCCATGCATGCTGCGCGCCCCCAGCCGCCGCCGCGTGCTGGGGGGGGCAGGCTCGCCGCCGTGCCGCGGGTTGGGCGGGGAGGGGGGTGGGGGGGGGCGGGAGGGAGGGGCTGGAGGGTCGCCGCACCCCGTCGCCGTGGGGCCGCAGGGGGGTGCACAGACGGGCCGCCCTGGGGAGGTCGGTGTCCCCGCCCGCCTCGTTCCCCCGCCCGCTGGGGCCGGGGGGGGGGGGGGGGGGCGAGGGGGGGGCGGGGCGGAAAGGAAGCAGGGGGGGGGAGGGAGGGTTTCGGCGGCCGCACCGGCAGGGCTGCCCAGTGGCCGCACACCTAGGTCAGGGCGTTTCGAACACCACCTGCACCCCGCGGCGCCGCCGCCACGCCGCCACGAGCTCGGAGATCGGGAGCCACGCCCGAGCGTGGGCGTCGCTTTCTGCGCGGGGGTGCTGTGGGGGCGGCTGCGGCGCTCCCGGGGCTGGCAGCACCGCGTACCACACGGCATACACCCGTGGGGTGGCGGCTAGCACCTCGGCCGCCGCTGCGCGAGCGTCCCTGGGCGGGGGGAGGGGCCTGACGCCCCGCAGGAGGCACCGGACGGAGCCGTCGTGGGTGATACCCACCCAATAGCCCCCGGAGCCCTCGGCCTCGTCGCCCCACCCTTCGACCATGAGCGCCCGGCGCTGGGGCGCGTCGACCCAGGGCTGCGGGGCGGCTGCCCCGGCTCGGCGGGTCGGTAGGGGGCCCAGTTCCCAGAGGGGCGCCAGCAGGGGGGCGACCCCGGAGATCCGCACGCCCTCCCTCCAGTGAAGGCGGGGGGACCGCCAGAGGGGGGCCGCCTGGCCGTACCACCAGCCGAAGGCCTCGTGGAGGGCGGGGCCCGATATCGCCTGGCCCTGGGGCATGAAGTTTAGGGGCGACAGCCCCCACCTGGGGTGCGTGCCCGTGCCCGTCCAGCTGAGGAAGCATCCCATGAGGATGTCCTCCAGACGGAGAAGGCGCGGGGCTGGCCCCTCGAGGGCGTAGAGGGCGCAGGCGACGGTCGCGAGGGCGTCCTCCGAGCGAGGGCTGCGAGGGGGCTGCGAGCGGCTCACCTGGGCCAGCCAACGGCGGATGGCCGGTGCGGGGTCGCTCCGCGCTACCCACCGGCGCAACTGCTGCTCCCAGGCCAGCCGGCGGCCGCGGGACAGTGGCTGCAGCCCGCGCCTGCCCACCCGGTACGGGGATGGCGGCGGGAGCGCCTGGTACGGGGGGTACGCGATGGTGCGGCGGGGCATTTTGCTGGGTCACTGCGCTGAGCAGAGCAAAGGGCCGGCGCCGCACAACCTGGGGGGGTGGGTACCCTGCAGGCACGCCCGGGTCCACGACTACGGTCGCGCCTTGCCCGAACATCCCTCCGGGGTGGCCGTGCCCCGGGGCCCCTTGCTAGGCCGCGCTGGGCCGGGCCCGCCGCTAGGGGGGGGGGGGGCGACGTCCTTGCGTCCCCTGGGGTCCGGGCGTGGCTCTCCGCCCCCCCATCCCCCGCACCCTTACCGCGCGCGCCGCCGCCCGCTGCGTCCGGTCCTGCCCCTGCCCGTGCGCGCCGCGGGCCTCGCTGCTCCTTGGCCGGCACCGGCGGCCTTGCCCCCCACCCGTGGCCCCGCCTCTACCCTGGGGCGGGGGGGGAGGGGCGTCCAGCCGGGCCGCCCCGGGGAGGGGAGGGGGGGGGCTGGTGGCCTCCTGCCTTGCGGCCGGGCCGCGCCCGAGGCGCGGCCGTCTCGCACTCCGCGTCCCCCATCCGCAACCCCGCCCTCTTCCTGCCCCCCGTCGCCCGCGCTGGTCGCTGCCCCCACGTCACTGGTCCTCAGAGGCACTGGCAGAGGCACAGGCAGGCAGCAGAGCGGGCACAAGTCGTGGCATTTGCTTCGAGTCGCATGCTGTCCGCGGCGCCGTGTGTGGGCGCCGCCGTCCGCCCTTGGAAGAGGCGGACGGCGCTTCTTGGTGAACCCTCAGACTGGGCCAGCCGCGTGCTGTTAGGCCGCCCCTAGGGCTTGACGGTCAGGGAGGGGAGAGTTGTGCTGGGGTCTGTGCGTCGCCACCCGGGGGGCGAGGTCATGGCCCGCCGGAGGTGCGCCGCCCCGTTGGTCCCGGCGGCTGGGTTGCTCTGGGGCCGTGCGCCGCACATGAGATCCCAGCCATGGGCGGGAGGGGTGCCCGGCCGCGGGCTAAGCCGGCGGCCCCCCCACGGTGCCCTGCCTGGGCTCCCGGGGGGGGGGGGGGGGCAGGGGGGGTCGGGCAGGGGGGTGGGAGAGCGGGGGGGCGGCGATTAGCTGAGCAGGTACTCGTCGTCCTCGTCGGCGCCGAGTTCCTGGCGCAGGTCGAGGTCGTCCGCCTCCTGCCCGGGCTCGTCAAGCGCCTCCGGCTGGTCTTGCGGGGGCGCGTCCTCCACGGGGAAGAAGGCTCCCAGGGCCTCGAGGAGGCCGGGCGGCGCGGCACCCGCTGGGAACGCCAGCAGGGGCCCCTCACCGAGTGGCTGGATGGTGCAGCCCGGGAATAGCGCCCGGCTGGTCGCTGGCGGGGCCAAAACCACCTCCGGGACGGCTCCCCGCAGGAACGGCAGGGTGCCAACGTTGAGGACCACGTCCGGGCACGCGCCGCGGTCCGCGGGGTCCAGCACGGACACGGGGACGGCGCGGCCCACTAGCTCCGGGCGCGGGCCGCCACCGAGCACGTGGATTCGCCCATGGCGTAGCGCAGCACGGTGCCCGCGTCCGCGAGGGGGCGGGGCAGGCCTACCGGCCACTCGCGCTCCCCGGCCCTCATCAGGTGCGACCACCGGGCGGGCGGCCTGAGCACCACCCATTCCGCTACAGCCCGCAGGTAACCGGACGTCAGGGCGGCGCGCACGCGGGCCGGCCAGGGCTGCGGGGGCATCGCCCACAGGAGCCCAGACCACGTGACCGCCACGTCCCAGGCTGCGCTCTCGGACTGAACGACCACGTCTTCGTCCCGCACCAGCCGCCAACGCGTGGTGCGGCCAGTCCGGTCGTAGACTGTGGCCCCAAGGGAATCGCGCCAGCACACGGCGTAGCCCCTGGACTGCAGCTGGGCGCACAGGGCCCTGAAGCCAGTCAGCGCCGCCGCTAGCACCACCGGGCAGGAGCGAACCATGTGATCCCCCCAACCTTTGCAGGGTTGCGAGCAATAAGCGCAGTGGAACTTTGCGCGCGCCGAGGTGTGGGTCGAGGGCGCCATGCGCACCCAGGCCGCGAACCTGAGGCCCTCTGTGGGCACCGCCCCGTCGGTCAGGAGCTGGGCCCAGGCCTGCAAAGCCGGGTCGTCCCCAGGCGGGCCCCTGATGAAGGTGACAGACGGGGCCGCCAGCTGCATGTGGAGGCGGTCCATCTCGCGGGGGACCGCTGTCACCAGGCGAGGCAACGAGAACAGCTGGGCCGTCCTGCCAGCGCGTCCGGCAGTGGGTATGTGCCTTCGACGCCATATCCAGGCCCCACGCCGCCAGGTCATGGGCCTGCGCCTGGAGGTCGGAGAATAGGCCGGCCCACTGGGTGTTGTGCTGCGCGGGGAATGTACAGGTCGGGGCGGCCGCGCCCAAGGGCCTCAGCGAAGGCGATCCGCACCCTGTCCACCAAGGGGGTATGGGAGGGGACGCCCCCGTCGCTGCCGAGGGTGGCGGAGGTGCATTGTGCCCCGACGTATTGGACTGCCGCAGGGGCGACTCCCAGCGATGCGGCGAGGCGCCACGCCTCCAGCTTGCCGGCCCACTCCGCTGCCTAGGGGCTGGCGGCCCGTGTAAGGACGCCGGAGGCCGCAGTCGCTAGCAACCCGCGGGCGTCCGCCACCAACGCGCCCCAGCCCAGGGTGTCGCCGTCCGGCGTGGTCTCCATTGCGCCATCCGCCACCAGGAGGACCCCTCCGGAACTGTACGGCCGGCGCAGCTGGGTGTCCACGGCCGCGGGCTGCGCCGCGGCGGCAGGCAGGACGCACACCTCCAGGCTGACCTCGGCCATTGTGTGGAACAGGCGTTCCTGGTCCGGACCGTCCAGGCCCTGCCAGCAGTCCGGGTGGCTGAGGGCCTGGACATTTTCGCGGGCGAGCACGCTGCGCGAGTCCATGGCCCTGAGGTACCCCTGAACGTGCCGGAGCCGCATCCGGCTGTACAGGTGGGGGAAGCCGAAGCCCCCGCTGGGTACCGGCATGCACAGGAGGGCCCTAGGCACGTTACGCGGCACCCGCAGTGCCCTGGTCAGGACCCTGTCCACCGCTCGCTGGGTGTGGCGTAGGCGTGTCGGGCACGGCGGCATCGCATCGTAGACGTAGTCCAGGGCCGAGACGACGTACGCGAGGACGATGCGGAGGACGAGCACGTAGGCCGGGCGCAGGCGGTAGAGCGCGCGCCCGACCTTCGCCAGGCCGGCCTCCGCCTTGGCGACCAGCGGGGCCGGGTACTCGCCCATCACCAGGGGTATGCCGGTGAGCATAAAGCCCCCGGACTGCAGCTGGAGCGGGCCTAGGGTCCTGGGCAGGGTGCCCGAGGCGTAGTGCAGCCAGCGGTGGCGCAGGTGCAGGCGGTACCACCTTCAGCTTCCCGACCTGCATTGAGCCGCAGGCTGCCGCGCACGTGACCGCGCAGATGCCCATCAGCCATGCCAGGCCCCACCCCGAGAGGGCGAAGTGGCGGCGGTCGTCGCTGAAGGCGACCTCCGGGAGGAAGCCGCGGGGGGCCGCGGGCAGGCGCGGAACGTAGGACGCCGGGTCCGGCGCCCCGGGTCGCCCGTCCTCGGGGTGGAGCCCCTCGCGGACCGCGTGGCGGAGGTACTCCGTCCGCTTCTCCGAGACCTTGGAGAAGTACCCCACACCCTGGCTGTCACCCTGGGCTCCGCCGTGGCTCAGCTTGTACGGGCCCGCCAGCCCGTATGGGGAGGCCACCCATACGTCATTCCCGTCGTAGAAGCGCTGGAGCAAGGGCGACAGATATTCCTCCGGGGCCTCGTGATCCCACGCCCCCGCCGCCTCCCGGTCGGGGTTGCAGAAGGCATTCGCTTCATCCCAGTCATCCGACCAGATTTCCCCGTGCCTGATGGCCCAGTAGGTCAGCAGCCAGCGGCAGGCTAGGGCCAGCGTCTGGCCGGACAGTTGCCGCCGGTAGGCGAAGTGCTCCGGGGGGACGGCCCGCCTGAGTTCGCGGCGGGTGACCCTGCGATCCTGCACGACGCCCGTCTCTAGCCGCCGGAGGTAGGGCCCCAGCATGACCGGCCTGCTGTTGCGCACCAGCCACGCCGGGAGTTTCTTGGCGAGGCAGAGGTGGAGCACCGCTGTTAGCAGCCGGCTTGGGGTTCCGGACGCGAGGTCCTCCACGATACCCACCAGCACCCGCAGGCCGAAGCCCGGCAGCGCGGATACCAGGGGCCGCGGCAGTTCGTCGAGGGACGTGGCCGGGGAGCCTTTCCGGACGGCCAGCTCCATATCGTGGTACGTCGGCGGAGCCCCTGCGACAGGCGGCTCTGGAGGCCAGGGAAGCGCCGCGCGCATGCGCGAGACAAAGTCCGGGTCGTCCGCGGGGTCGTCTGGGCGCACGGGGGCTTCGAGCCGCGAGAGGTCCAGCGGGAGGCCCGCGTGACCGCAGTGCAGCTCCTGTGCCTGGCGGAGTAGTTCCGGCTGGAAGGCCTCCGGCGTCTCCGGGAACAGGACGCCGTCCGGGCTGACCTCGGTGAGGAGGCGAAACTTGGCCGGCCGGAGCTGCAGCGTCCGCCCCGTCTGGGACGTCAGGGTTACTCCTTCCAGCTTGGCCTGCTCCACGCGCAGGAGCGCCCCGTACGCCGCGTCTTGGCGCTCCTGCCGCCAGGTCTGGACGGCGTCCGCTGTCGCAAACCCCGAGCCGGCGTCCAGCTCCTAGGCCGCCCGTAGGACATCGCGGTCTGGGGGGCGCCGGGAATCTTTCTGGGAGGGCACCAGGCCATCCAGGGCGTCCCACACCGCCTGGACCGTACTATCCGGGGTTAGGCCAGCGTGCGCCAACCACCACAGGGCCACCGAGGCCGCCGCCGCTGCTGGAGCTTGCTGCTCCGGCCGAAGCTGGGACAAGCGGAAGTGGCGGCAGGACGGGTCCGCCGCCGCGAAGACGCGGTCTCCGAACTCCGGGTCGCACTGCACCATCCGGTGGGTGCTGAGGCCGGGGAGCAGGACTTTGTCGGCCCCCACACACGGGGTTTTCGGGCCCACAAGGACCCAGTCCAGCTCGCGCTCGGAGGGGCGCCCCGCCAGCCAGACCACGTTCGTCGGGTTGCCCTGCCGGTACGGGGCCCGGAACCCGGCCAGCGGGCCTTTCGGGCCTAGGGCCTTGGAGAGCCACCCCCCTCCTCGGGGGCCTTGGGCCTTGTTGAGGTCGCCGGCCACGACTTTGACACTGGCCCCCGCCGTGTGCAGGAACGCGGAGGCACTACTAACGACGGCTCGCCGACGAGCAGCCGGCAGGGCTGGGGGTAGGTGCAGGTTGACTGCTGCCAACACCGCGCCCCGGGCCGGCTCGATGCGCACACCGAGGCTGTGCTCCTGGGCGTGCTCGGGAACCTGGGACCCATTCAGGAGGCGGGCGTGGACCAGGGTGACCAGCCCTGCCCCGGGGAAGAGGGGCCCCACGCACACGCGGTACGGCAGGCCGGCCAACCACGCGGCGGCGAACTGAGTGCCCGCCTCCTGGAGGTGGGCGATGTCGGGCGCCGCACAGGCCAGGCATGCGATGAGGCGTGGGACTTTCCGGGGTCCGACCCGAGGCCGCCGCGGTTGGCCGTGACCACACGGAGGCGGTCCATGTCCGGGGGGCTGCGCTGCAGGTGTTCCAGAGGGTCGTGCGGCAGGCGGAGCACGTATGAGGCATACTCGTCCGGACGGCCCGGTTCCGGGGGTGGCGGCTCACAGCGGGTACCCTGCAGCCGGCCCACTGGCAGCGCCCCGGGGTGAGCGACATCATCGAGCGCCACAACGGCCCGCGACGCCATTTCCACGGTGACCGGAGTGGCTGAGTCAAGGCGGGTGCAGAACAGGGCCGGCCGCGGGGACCCCGGGGGGGGGGGGGCGAGGCCTCGCACACCCCGGCCGCTCGGAGCCTCCCGCAGATGGAGCATTGCAGCCCCATGGCGTACGGGGGCTGCTGGGGGCCCCGGGGTTCGGCACCGGGGCGCAGGCGGCCGTGGTCCCCGGCGTCATAGTGCCACCCCTCCGAGCTGTCGAGCAGGGGGCCCGAGTCGGTTGGGCGCCAGGCGCACAGGACCACACCCGCCACAACGAGCGGGTAGGAGGGGGCGCTGGTATTGAGTCGGTGCAGGGAGCAGCCCAGTACTTGCACCCAGGGTTGGAGGACGCTGAACAGCCACCAGACAGCACTCGTTTAACAAAAAAGAGATGGTTCCAAAAATAAAACATTTTTGCAAGTGGTGCTGTCCGTGGCCCCCTGTGCTTGACTAAAAAAGTTTTGGGGAAGTGGTCGAGAGCAGGGGGCAGGGGTGTAAGGGGTATGATGGCCAGGGGGTATGGGGGGGTCAGGGGAGGTACTCCCCCTCCTCCTCGGTGCATTGCTATTCTAATACATCACTGGGGGGGGGGGGGGCATCATGCATGGAAGCCGAGGACAGACAGGAGCATGAGACTTGGTGTATAGCGTATCAGAATCATAGACACATCAGCACCATGCCAGTACCGTGTGGGGCATTGCATGTATCATCTATCATGGGCTTTCTTGTGGTGGGCACCACAGATTTTTCCTTGCGGCACCTTCGGTGGCAATGGTCATGTCAGGCTTAAGGCAACAAATTGTGGGCCAAGGAGTTGGGAGGGGGGGGGGGGCAGGGAGGCAGGCAGGGGCGCCCAGCCCCTGCTCCATGACAGGAAGTGTTTGTGGCATTGATAGCATGCGCTCTCAGAGTTGATGGCTGTAACCCCGGAGGGGACGACCCCTCGGTTCTGGACGCCAACTACCCCCCCAACTAACTGTTGGCCGGATGCCCCTTGGGGGGCCGGGGGGGCATTGGAGGGGGGGGGGTTCAGGGAGGGGCGATGGGGGGGGGGTGTAGGAGGGGCTTGGGGGGGGGTCCAGGAGGGTCGGTTGGGAGGGGGGTCCAGGTGCAGCGATTTGGGGTGGTGGGGGGGGGGGGGGGCAAAAGCTCCCCTCACCTCCCCTTGCCGTCCCTTTAACCATACCATCACCATTGACCGAACCCTAACCTTTGCAGCCAGCTGGTTTGGCCATGCCAGCCATGTTGATTGGGCTGAACAAGATCCCCCAAATTTCATTCATGGCTGCTTTTGCAACATCATTGCTCTGCATTTTGGACCCCAGCACTCACTCTGACCCTAGCCTAGGGTGAGAGCTAGCGCTAGGGTTAGGGCTAGGGTTAGGGGTAGGGTCACCGAGCTGGTGGAACCAGTCTTGGTTTTATAACCCTTTTTATTAGTGTCTAGGGTGGACCTACCAGGTTTAGCAGCAAGCAAGCAAGCAGCAAGCAAGCAAGCAGCAAGCAAGCAGCACGCGCGAAATGGGCCAAAATCAGAACTCCGTCGTGGTGTTTTGGATTCGAGTGAAATTTTGGTGGATGATACCTATGGGTGTGAGGGACAACCCTACAAAGTATGAGCCAGAAACTCAACGGTGGCGGCCGGGAACGGGATTCGCAAGTGGCGGACCTCAGTTTCAAAAACTGCAGTTTAGGGCCAAAACAGCCATTTTTGGGCCAAAAAAGCCCTGGAACACATTCAAAACGGCCAAACAAAGGGAAACGGTGGGTACACTGCACGTGCGGCTTGACTTTCCTGTGTCAACGAGCCCTTTGCGGCCCTCTAACTCCACCATATGTCCCGGAAACGGCCCAAAAAGGCCCCCAGAAGCCCCAAATTTTGTGCAGATTGGCTGGCGACAGCCACAAACCAAGAACAGGCCATATCTTTGGCTACATGGTCCAAAACGCGATTCCGAGGGCACCTAGTCCACCCGCAACCCCCCTCTTTTTGCGGTTACCACCCCTCAGAATTGCCCAAATGAACGCCTAGATCCCCATACATAGCCCCAGCAGGCTGCGGCAAGCTGCAAGCTCAAGCCCAAACAGGTGGGTGCCCAAATGGGTCAACAGGGTCCAGTAGGGGCAAAAAATGACTTTTTTCAAAAATGATCCTACACCATGTGTGATGCTAAAACAAGTGTTTTTGGACCATTTTGAGCTTGTGGTGGCCCATTTTGGTCCTCCGAAAATCCCAAAATGCCTTGAAGATGGGCTGTTTTGGGACCAAAAATGGGTCAAAAATGTGTCAAAAACACATTTTTCCAAACCTCATCCTAGACCATTTGGGGTGCACCAACGGGTGAAATGAGCCCATTTTGAGCCCATTTTGGGGGAATTTGGCCCCTCAGAAGTCCAAAAAAGCCTTGAAAGTGGGCCTTGTGGTGATGGGGATCACTTGCAAGCTGATTCCACTCTATCAACGGCCTTCAATGTGTGACTCATTGGTGTCCCTCACCATTCATATCTAATGTTCCTTCCCCAACCAGCTCGGTCCCAATATTCAGTCTTGATTAGGGTTAGGTATAGGGTTAAGAGTAGGCTGAGCGTTGGGGGTGGGCGTTAGAGTCAAGGTTGGGTTTAAGGATAGTGTTGGGGTGCAAAGTGGACAAAATTTTCCTGAGGGCACCTTTGGTGTTCATGGAGCATCGGGTGCCTTTGGCGCCCATGGACGCCTGAGGGCGACACCTGTGGCAACTAACTGTTGGCCGGAGGCCCCTAGGGGGGGGGGGGGGGTAGTTGGCGTCCTAGGACCCGCGGAGTTGGCCCCCCCGGGGGGTGTAACATGGCACTATGAGACATTCTGCAGCAGGACCGCCACCAATTGTGGGTCCGAATTACCTCCAAATGTACTTCACTCGCCATGCACTGCACCTACAAGCTCCCACGATCGCCCATCGGGCTCCAGCTGCCCTCCGTATGCCACACTTCGCAAGGCACGAAACACAAGCACAGAGACTCAGACGTCCACCCAAAAGCGTTGGGTTTGCACGATGGTACACTGTGCAAACGTGCCACCATTCGATTACGACTCCGTGCCACCAAAGACTACTGGTGGCAGGCACACAGGCAATGCCTTGGAGACGTCTGGCGTGTGATATATAATTCCTCACGCTACGCCAAATCGACAACCATACCCCGCATGTTTGTCATACGCCGCGTGGCTGCCAGCGACAGCCACGGGCGTCTGGCTATTGTGCTACGGTGGGTGCAGACGTACGCGCATCGATCAAGCCTTAACTGCCGTAACCACCCACATCGGATCGGAGAAAACGGGGTTGGCGGAGATGTCCACGCAGCGAATGTCTTTCCAGCCGCCTGCCGGGGCAAAGCTGTACACAAGACAGGAATGCCTCAGAGGAGGTGGGGGCGTCCAGGGGCAGGAGGGGCAATGCACGAGGAGGAGAGGTGCAAAGGTTGGAGTGTGTACCATGCAAGTGGAGGTCCAGTTGGGGGGCGGGTGATGGGAACAGGGCACTGGTTGGGGGGGGGGGGTAATTCCACAAAGGCTAGTGGGGTGTTGTGCAGCGCAACCAATGGTGTGTGCCATGTCCTTTGTGCGACCTGTTGGTAATGGTGGGAGGGAGTTGGCGGGGAAAGAAGACAGAACGCACTTTTGTTGGTCAGAGTGGAATGCTTGTCCCACTGCTCGGGATTGCCGCATTCTGCCTTCGTGGCGTCCATGGAGTTGCGAAGACATTCATTTATGTGCACAAAAAATCTACAGCTGGTGCTCATAGACAAGCATTGACCACCGTGCCACGCTTTGTGTGGCGAGCAGCGGTCGTGTGGGGTCATATCAGAATCTGTTCCGACGGCCCTTGACACCCGTTGTGCACGGTGCTGACTCGTAGCCACACCCAGTTCTGGTTACTGAGGACCAGGTGTTGTGGTCACTGACTGTGAGGACCACGTGGCAGGCGGGTCTACACAGGTCATGTCTTTTTCTTTTCAGGGACGGACAGGCTTGTCCCGTGATCAGCACCCTGACAGGCCTGTGCTCAACGACACATCAGTGCACAAAGGAACGACCATTGGGCAATGATGATACAGAGGCAACGGCAGTGGGCAGCCCGTCTCAATGGCAATCGTTACGTCCACCAAAAACGCACACGGGGCAAGCGTTGTGATGGGGAGGCTGGGGAGCGTGATGACGTTTGTGCTGGCGCCCCCCACGATAGGGGCGTCCGCCGCCTCTCGCCGGTGGTGACACCAAGTCGTTACTTCAGTGCAAAAGCTCCGCATGATCTGATGGAGTGCGGCACACCAGTGCAACGAGGCAGGGGTGTTTGCGCTACAAATGGTCAGTAGGCATCCTTTTCCACGCATACTGGTCTGCACGTACACGTGGCACTTGGTATCCAAAGGCCAGGGCGTGCGGGGGTCTGTCGGTGATGGGACTGTGCCCGGTTGCCCCCCCCCCCCCCCGCCCGCCCCAGCTCCGCAGAAAAGCGTTTGGACCCTGATCCACGCACCCCTGTCAGTCCAGCAGGACTCACGGTCAAATGTGAGGCCGTGTGCATTCCCCAGTGCAGTGCACCACGCTGGACACGAACACTTTGGACGTTGGCGCAGGGGTCGCACAGACTTGAAATATGTGGCCACAATGCGGCAGTGCCCGGGCCCATCGTTCATGTCGCGGATCCAAATGTTAATGGCCTTTGTGAAGAAGCATCGGTTGGAGAAGGAGAAGATCGCCATTCCCCCGGGCTTCATGACGCGGTGGACTTCAGACACGATCTGTGAAGGCGAGAGGCAGGCACCAGGACAACAGGGGGTAAGCACACCCATTGCTCTTCCAAGATGCACCCCTGAGAGGCGCGGAGGACACCAACGGACATCGGGTGACACGGACAACCGTGCGGAACATGGTGCCAAATGGGCGGTCAACCTACGCCTAAAGCAGATGAACTCCAATGTATCCATCAACCGTTGTCCAACAGTCGTCCAGTGACGATCAGCGGCCGGCTGTTCATCGTCCAGTGCTGTCTGCAAAACGCCGCACTTCCCCAAAAGGCACTCCCAAAAGATCCTTAACAGCCAACACAAAGGCCACCCCTGGCCGCCATTGCATGGGGCATGAAGCGACGCATGTCTACCCCATAGTGTGAGAATGTGAAAAATGTAACTCGTGTCCCAAAAAACTGGTCAAGTTGTGTATTGTTTTTTGGCGGTAAATGTGTGTAAATTTTTGATAAGCCGTGTAAATTACAAAAAATATTGAATTATTGTTTTTTGCGGCAGAGTCGTCTAATCTTTTTTTTGGTATGAAACGTGTAAATTATTTTAAAAAAAATGGAAAAGTTGAAAGAAATACAACTTTTGCATTATATGCGCAATATGTACAAATGCCGGTTCTGTACGGCACCCCACAGCGACCTTAACGATGGGACGCCGAGTCCACAAAGAACCAAGTACCCTGTGTGGCCACCAATTATTTGGGACTCGACCAATATTAGATAGTATCACATGGTGTCATTGGCACTAGAAACAAGATCATGCTCAAGAAAAGAGTCCTGACAGGGCCATGGCCAATGTTAGTGCCACCATCATAGGCCACCAAGGCACTGAGATGGGGCCAATGTAATAGTACGCTATACGCCCCACCATTGGTACACCAAATAGGCGGAGGAAAATACAGTGAAGCGAAAAGGCTACACAACATGCACCCGCTACAAGTAGTTGCAAAATGCACGCTTGTAGATGAGGCCAGCTTTTGTGTCGGTGGACTTGCGCTTTGCACCAGGACTAGTGTTTGGCTGACAATCCACGCGCAACTCAGCTACCAGCTGCTTGGCTAGCTCATTTATGAGCTGCTGGGCACGCTCCATCTGGCCAGATGCATCTTTGGGGTAGCCATCTAGCACCTTGCGCCACTCTCCATGGATGAGGACCTTGGGACGGGTGTCCTCCTCTGTGGCGGGAGTGGCCATGGAAGGTTGCGCCTTGGCCTCTGGGCCTTCCACGCTTTGCTCGGAGGAGGCATCCTTGCCTTTGGGTGGGGATGGCGCGAACACTCCCCTCAATCCCCGAAAGTGCAACTTCAACTTGAGTGCTCAAGAGGGACTCAAGAGGGCAAGGAAGCTCAGTCACACCCTCCAAATCATCACCAGGCGGTTCAATGACCCGCAGAATGCGATCAGCATTAGAAATGCTCAACACATAGTCAACAAAAAACGAACCCATCGGGGTGAGGGGAACATCCAAAAAAATACGCCGTTGATCCACCACCAGGTTTGTGACATGCAAGCTCTGAAAACCACAAGACCAACCGTCCTTTTGGAATCCCAAGGCCCGGTGCTTGGTGGTCAAGCAAAGCTTCTTTAGCGCCGCTAAGAAAGGACGGATCAAATGAATGGATCTCAAGGTTTCCCAAACCCAAATAACGAAACACTCCAACTGGACACGACAATCGAAGGCACACACAAACTAGTGCAACCCTGCTTGGCCATTGCTGTTAACCACAAAAGTGTGGCAACGGCTACATCACCCCTGCCGTCTGATGAGGTTCCCAATGCTTCGCAGCGAGGGACAAAATCAGAAGTGGCCCACAATTGGGCATTTGGTGAAACCTAGTATGCACGTAGCAAAACCTAGTAGAATGTAGCAAAACCTAGTAAAATGTAGTGAAACCTAGTAAAAAAAAATTTTTTTTGAAAAATTCTTTTTGGTAGATAAAAAAAGCAAAATTTTGAAAAAAAATTTCCTTACTAGGTCAATTCCCGGGGGGGGGGGGGGGTTGCAAAGGGGGACAAAATCAGAATTGGTTGCCTAACCCCTGCCTTCTTGAGGGCCCACAAGTGGGCGGAAATGCTACGTCACCCCTGCATTCTCGATGATCCCCAACAAAGGGGACAAAATCAAAACACAAAAAAAACAAAAAACAAAAACAAAAACGAAGATTCCCCCATGATGTCCATGACTCAGCCTCAGGGGCAACAGATTACCCCCAACGGGGTTTGAACCCATGACCTTCCACTTGCAAAGGCACTGCTTTACCCACTAGGGTATGAGCCATCTCTGTTGTGTCTATGCACAGGGCTGGTATTGATATTTGGGCCAATTTGGTTTTCATCCATTATTTGGTTCTCCTGAAAACACTGAGTATTTTGAGTATAGACACATGGGTGAAAACCCATTTTTTCGCCCTCTACTAGTTCAAGCAAAATTCCCAGCTGTGGATTGTGAGTCCCTAACCCCAACTCGAGGGGCCACGCAACAAAGCGTGGGGATAAAAAAAAAGGAAAGAAGGTGCCACGCAAAATGACATTCTCGGGGATCCCCAACAAAGGGGAGCAAAAGCAGAAGTGTTCCCCAACAAAGGGGAACAAAATCAGAAGTGGCTGCCTCACCCCTACCTTCTCGGGGGCCCAAAAGAGGGCGGAAGTGCTACGTCACCCCCGCGTTCTCGGGGTGCACTACAGAAGGGGAGGGAAACAAAAGTGGCCGCGCCGGGCTCCTGGAAAAAATCCCATAGTGGGGGTCCTTAAGGGCGGTCCTTAACAAAAAAAAATTGGTCCTAAAGGACCACCCTGCCTCACCAGGCCAGTGGAAAAAAGCCCCTCAGAGCGGGGGACAAGATCAGAAGTGGCCAACAAGTGGCCCGAAAGTTCTACAGCCTAGTTCTTTTGTTTTTGGCGGTTTTGAAACCTAGTGAGAAAAAAAACTTTTTTTTTACTGGGTTGTGAAACCTAGTAAAAAAAAACTTGTTTTTTACTAGGTTCTGAAACCTAGTAAAAAAAAGTTTTTGTTTACTAGGTTCCCGATACCTAGTAAAAAACTGGTGAACCTAGTAAACTGTTACCTAGTAAAAAAAAACTTTTTTTAAAAAACCTTTTTTTACTAGGTTCAACTACAGACCCCCCACAATTGGGCGGATTGGCTACGTAACCCGTGCCGTCTGGGGGGTCCCCAACACTTCAGAGCGGGGGACAAAATCAGCGGTGGCTCAGGAGTGGACCGATTGGCTACATGCATGTATTTTTTGCTTTTAGTAAAATTGTGTAATTTTTTTGCGGTAAAATTGTGTAATTTTTTTCGTGTTAAACATGTGTACAAAAAGATTGTCATCTTGGGTTTACATGCAATTACCGCAAAAAAAATTACATGCCGTGACGATTTTTTTTGTTACACGCATTTACCGCAAAAAATTACATGTATTACAACATACACCGTGAGAATGCCACCCGGCGTGGAGTGAAGAATGGTCAGGTACATCCTGGGTACGTGCAGGCGATCTTCGGAAAGGTTGGAAACAACACCAAGTAACACACGAGGTACAATGCAGCAAGTTCTGGCCTTCGGTGCTACCACTTGGCACAAAGAGTCGCACGGAGACACACGGCACGGAAGGGCATTACCCATGGGATAAACCCAATTGAGGGGCTGAGGAGTGCAGGTGTGCCGGACCCACAGACCGCAGACCACACAACGACAGGATGCCCCTGCAGTTCTGGCTCCTGCTTGGGGTAAGAAACTGTGCAGGATCAGAGCAATGCATTTGAGAAACAGCGTGCGGGGCGCTGGATCTTTGACAGACACCGCCAAAAGGTACGCTCCAATTTTGAGAGTCATCAGACCTTCAGTGATATTGCCACCGAAATTTTCCAGAGCCCCACTGCCCACCTATGTTTTCCCTCTCAGGTCGCCAAGCACACAGGGATACCTCTTTGGGCTTGTTCAAGTAATCAATGCTCACAACATTTGTCACAAAGTCGAATGTGTTGTCTTCGTATTGTGAGAGCATTGGGTCGTTGTTCAGGTCCTTGAGGCTGTAGTCGGTCGCTGCTTTGTTGGACTTCAGCTCAGCGTCGTTCATACCAGTGATGGCCACGCGCTCTACACATGCACAGGGTGTCGCATGCGCAACTGACCGCAGATCGCATGTTAATACGTCCACAGCCAGAGGTATGGACACAGACACATAAACACACACACACACAGACATTGACATCAGCACAGGCATGGGTCCTTTGGCATCACCGTAGCCATAGCAGCCGTAACCACAGTTGTGCATGAAGCATAGACATCCTTGACACATAGGCGTGCAATAGGCATCGGCACCCGAAGGTACACCTGCCCTCCTCCACATCTTTATGCCATGTGAATGAGACATAAGCAGTGCTGAGTCGATAGGGCCCTCAGTTATGATTGGAAATTACAAATGCTTCTCCAAACCCTCTCCAATGAGGGCCCGGTGGTTGGATTTAAGGATGGCAGGAGTTCAGCAGGCATACTGGCATTCAGGTCGTCAGGGTAGTGCGAGATCCAGGAAGAGCAGAGGTCTAGAACCGAGTACTCGCCCTGAGGGGCCTGGTCAAACACCGCCTTATAGAAGGTCTTGATGGAGTTGATAGCAGCGTCATCGATGTGTGTGACGAACCTACCGTGAGCAGGATACTTGGTGAGACAGTTGGCGGAAGGTGTGCACACCACTCTTTCTCCCAGGCCCGTTCAAGGGCTGCCCCATCACGGCCTCCAAATCACCTCGACACCTCAAAATAAAAAAAAACCCATCTTATATGTCACGGTGCATACTTGCGAGGAGACGCATAATGTAATAATGATGTCGCCTCATCGAGACAAATCGCTACATGATCCCTGCTGTATCGGGTCACCAAAGCACGGAGAAATCAAGGAGCCGCACAACCGATGGCGGGGAAGAGTTGGATAGCCCTTTGGACAGTGCTGGTCAGGGGCATGCTGGTGTCCGGTGCACACCCAGCGCGGCAATGTTCCCACAAACAAGGCATCAATTTGAGTTCTGGGTAACGCTTCACATCATGTGGCTTCATATGTTGCCCCTTTGCCTTTGATCAAAAAGCCACAACTCGTCGAAGAATGGCTGCGGGGTATTTTGTTGAAAATGGAAGTGAATGGTGCCCCCTTGCTGTCACAAACCGCACAGTTCTCCGGGGGAACAAAAAAAAAAGATACCACAGTCACACAAGGGCGCTTCTCATCAAAAACCAACAGCCTTCATGAAGCTGCCCTTCCTATTGCTACAAGAGAAGCCCATTGATTCAGGTTGACGATTAGAGATTTGGGAACCGCAATCCCAAACGGAGTGGGAGGGGGGGGGGTTGTTCCTCCGGAAGATTTCAGTGGTTTTTAATCTGAGGAAGAGGGGGCCTGCCAGGGCCTCAAAAGGTCAGGTGTGGATCGGCCACTTTGCTCCAGCTGCGCCTGCCTGCATACGCCTTCATTGCCTTTTCCATTCCATCCCAGATCGTCCAGCGTATGCAGGGGGGGGGGGGTATCCGTAATGGTTCTTTGGGTATCCATGTTTTTCTTGCAACCTGCTGTTGTTAGTACAGCTCATGTGTTCGGGGGACTGGGGGGAGGGGGGCAACTTCGTGGGTGGCAGTAGGATGTCTGTCTTACTGCTCACTATCACAGCTACACACGGCACCCATTCCCCTGCGAGCGCTGCATTCAGTCAATCCTAGACCTTGAAGCTTGGGAGGTGCTCTGACACTGGCAGGGCACTGTGGTTCAGTTCGATCGTGTGCGGGGCGTTTACCTGACATTTGCCTCGAAACATTGCGGACACAATGTGCCTCTACCTGGGGGCTGGGAACCTGTACCGTCGAGGGGGTGCAATGTTTTGCTCCCATTGAGCGGGGAGTGATGGATGCAGCAGAAAGCCACAGAACATGCGGTTGCAAAGCACATTGACACGTCGAACCAGAGACGCACCTTGGTTGCAATCTGAGGCAAGGAACGAGAAACTGCTGGGGCACTACAGGGAGCATTGGTGCACAATGCACACCCCTACAAAACATGAATGTCATTGCAGTGCACCTCTCTCGGGGGGGGGGGGGGGGTACAGCGCAGCCAATGTGCGCCACCAGCCCAAAGCACCACAGTTTTTGTGTGAGATTTCGGAAAAATGAGTGCTTTGAGTTTTGGCACGTAAGTGTGGGCTGGGAAATCCAGGTAAGTTGGGGGATGGGTTTTTGGGCCAGATATCCATTCGGAAACGGATATTTGGGGGCATTGTTGCACCATGGTAGACAAAATGTGGTTGGCCAATGGCAGCCACACCCAAAGTTTTCTTGTATATAGAACCTCGGCACAATTGGTCCTGAGTCCTATCTCCAGGTATCCCTGATCCCTACATGGGGCCCAATCAATGAGCGCCATCTTCAGGCCGGCATGGCTCTACAATCGCAATTCTAGGGTGACTCCCAGTGACACCCACGTGGCCTTGGGAGGCCTAGGTCATCATTTGGTGACTCAAGAGCCCCTACAAACCATCAGGCCCCTTTGGTGGTGTGTGTGGGCCCCGTACAGGTCTGTTTCCTCGGCCTGTATCAGCCCATTAGAATAGATTCAGGCAAAACACTGTGCCCTGTTGTGGTATGTTGTTCATGGCATATCTGCAAGGTGGACTTGCCGAAGGCAACAGAAGTTGTGCAACACGCACACCTGATTGGCTCAGCAATGTTGTTTTGCAGCGCCCTTCCTGTCCCAACACTGACACTTCATCCCTACCACAGCCTCCTCCTGCAGGGGGAGGGGAAGAAGGGGCTGAGGAAGGGTTATCTCAGTATGCTCAAGATGCAGGTATTTACAGCTGCCATTTTTTCAGTGGTGCTTTCAGGTGAGCCGTGGGGCTGGCGGATGGTCTGTTGCGGTGAGACACCTCGGGGCATCGTAGAAGAAACCATCATCATTCTCATCGAAGCGAGTGAAGTCTTCGGGCGTGAAAGGCCATTCAGTGGGGAAAGTGAACATCTTCAACGCTTGAGTCACTTTGCTGTTCGGAATCCCATTCGGGATCATAACGTCTTTCCCCTAAAAACAACCACACTAACTTGACTAAATTTGTGCCCGTGTCTGTGCCTATGCCTGTGCCTATGCCTGTCCCTGTGCCTGTCCCTGTGCATGTGCCTATCAGGACCAGAGTTGACGCTAACGTCCAGCAGCAAGGTGCAGCATCGTCCAGCAGCATTTGGCAGGGAATTGGGTCATGCCTGGCAGCGTCAAGCAGAAGATTGGGTAATGCCTAGCGGCCTCCGGCAGGGTAATCACCACCCTCCCAGAAGCATAAATTGACGTTTTTGGGAGCCCTCCCCCTAGATGGTACATTCGTTTCTCTACAATATCCATTTCGCTTCCGTAGTGCCATGTGAATCTTCTTGTCATTTTTGTGATGAGAAAGAAGCCAAATGCTCCCTAGTTCAAAACCTGCACCCAACCTCCCCCCCCCCGACTCCAAAGGCCCCCAAAGTTCTCGGACCTGCCAGTCGCCAATTTCACATTTTGGCTGGGAACCTGGGCGCCGAAGGCTCGAAATTTCTTTTTCTTGTATGGCAGCAAGTAAAAAAGCTCACCCCAACCCAACCCACTTTGGCTGCTTGGCCATCCCTCCCCCCTCTCCTGTGGAGGGGCAAATTTTTTCAACAAAAGTTTTGTCCCAACATACATACCATAATGATCAACACAATGCACTAATCATTTTGAGGTATGTATGTTGGGGTAATAAATTTTTGGACCCGGCCGGCCCCTGGCTAGACCACCCTCCAGCCCCCCCCCCCCCCCAACAACAACAACCTACACCCCCCCAAAGTTTTTCAACACGGGGGGGGGGGGGGGCTACCCTTGTCCCCAATCCTGTAGTACCACGGAGCTCATCAACTGAACCTGAAGTGGCTGCTGCTCCCACTCTACTATTGTTGCTGTAGTGCCACAACCCCCAAAGGTCGATTTCTTCCAGTGCTTGGTGAGTGCCCAAACTGCCCTTCGGCCGTGCCACAAAATACAATGAAGAGAGATGGTTGGGACCAGAGGACACATCCAACCGTGGAATGTTACCTGGTGTCATTGTGCCTTACTGAAGCAAGTGGTGACCAACCTATGATGCCAACTCCTACTGCCAGTTGAATGTAATATGTGGGGCAAAAATACAGCCAGCGACCGGCTGAAAATATTTCCGACGCTGTGTCCCAAACGGTGCAACTGATCCACCTAAAAAACGCGAACCCGATGTCCATGTTGCATGGTTCCATCCTCATCACACAAGTGTATGGTGGGAACACACCAATCCCAGGTTACAAGGCCAGGAGGTCGAAGCTCCACGTGACATAGATTACCCATGGAGCGACACCATGGAACTAACAACCACCTCCGGCGGCGTCCAGCAGAGGGTTGGGTCACGTCCGGCGGCGTCTGGCAGACATTGGCGGTCACATCCGTCGGACCCCGGTTTGCCAGACGTTTGCGTCAACTCTGAGCAGGACGGTCTGCAATGCTGGACTCATTCTGCCGTAACACCCAGAGCGCGTAGGTCAACGACCCAGCTGACCTTGTCACCGGCAACGTCAAGGGCTGAATTTGCGTTGCGACATGCATCTCCTTGAACACCTGGTGCCTGTCTGCACGTGTGGCCTGCACCGCTGCAGGGTCGGTGCTGCAATTCCGGCATGGCCGCGCTTCATCACTTGGCTGTCTATTCCAAGGTGCTGCCAACTCTGAGCTACCTCCAGGGCCCCAAGGTTGTACAGGAACAGCCGTTTCCCGTTGCTGCTGGCAGCCTTGCAGGTAAGACTCAGGAGGCTGAGTTGAGGCAGGCTATGGCTGAGTGCCACTGGCTCATTGTGTCTGAGACTTCTTCGCCGCACTAGGACCTGTCATCTATGACCAGCGGTAGCTTGCACCTTGCAACGACCCAACATACCCTGGGCTGCAAGTCCCATATATGTCGGGGCGCTCTCACTGCCAAACACACACACAAACACACACATGCACACACAGGAGGAGGAGGGCCGATGGTGTCTCATAACAGCCCTGTGCACTTTGAACAGGGCCAATGGCGTACCATCACAGCCCTGTGTACCCCACCTGTATCCAGCACCTGCCCCCGCACCAGGTCCCAAAGCCACAGCCCCATGCCAGGGCAGGGTATTCAACCCTCACCATACCCTAACGCTCCTTGGGTTCCAGAAACATCCCACTGTCCTATCCCAAGTTATGCCAAAAAGGATGGCATCCCCTCACAGCCCTCCACACCTTGCACAGGGCCGACGGTGTACCCTGCACAGGGCCAATGTTGTCTCTCCCTGGCCCTTTGCACAGGGCCAATGGTGTCCCAGGTCGGCCCTGTGTATCCAGCCCCTGGCCAGCACAGGGTCGCAGAGCCACAGATCCATGCAGGGGCAGGGTAGGAAAACCCCAGCCTCACCATATGCCAATGGTGTCTCCTCATGGCCCTGCGCACACTGCACAGGGCCAATGAAGTCGGCCCATGGCCCTGTGCACTCCGCATATGCCGGTGGTGTCTCCTCACACCCCTATGTGCTCTGCACAGTGGAATCACCGGTGTTCTCAACCCAGTGCGGGGCCATATCTCGATGGCGCGCCGGTGGAGTTGTCTTTTCCTTCCGACAGCTGAAGGGTGTGAGTTATCTACTGACATGCGAAGGGTGGAGAGGTTTTCAGGAGAATTTGAAGGACACCTACATTGGGGGGGCCAGAGGTAGCAGTATCACCCACCCACTAGGCTGCCTGGGGGCAGGGCGTCCCCTCCACCCCCAGTCCCCAGTGAAGCCTGTCCCGCTCCATTGCAGCAGGGCCGGCCCCTTTTCCCTCTGCGGAGGCCGATGGGGGGGGGGGGGCATCCCCGCGGCCATGCTGCGCTCCAGGTGGGGTGTTAGCTCAAGGGGGCACACCACCGCCTCAGCTTAGTTACGCCCCCACACCATACACATCGCTGGCCACAAATTGACGATGGTCGTCATCCTCCTCAATCCCTCTGGAATACACGTCCCTGGACGGCAGCGGGGGTCACACTATGCAGAATCAACCAACACCAGCAGCCTGCAGGCAACAGTGCACCACACACACAAGACGCACGGGTATTTGGTAAAACTGAGTACCAGACGAGGTAAAACTGAGTAGAATGTGGTAAAACCGGGTAGATTTGAGGTAGAAATGAGGAAAAAAAATTTTTTAAAAATTTTTTTTTTACTCGGTAAAAAGACAATTTTTTTTTGAAAAAAATTGCACAAAAAACTGCACACTTTGATGGTCGGTGGTACTTTTGTTTAAGGGCACAAGGCCCCCGAGTCGATTCCCGGCCACTTGTGTTAGTGGCGCCCCACCCGGGCCAAACCATCATATATATATCACACAACCGCTTCACCAAGGAGGGTTGAGTACCGTATGCATGCATGCACAGAGGAGGGAGGAATCACACAACCACTTCGCCAAAGAGGGTTGAGTATCGTATGCATGCATGCACAGAGGAGGGAGGGAGGGTGGGGCCAACTACTTACAAGTAGTTACAAAAGACACACTTGAAGATCAAGTCGGCCTTAGTATCTCTATGGTGAGGCTTGCCTCTCGGGGTGGGATTCAGCTTGCATCTCTCAAAGAGATCTTCTTTCTTTTCCAAAAGCAGCTTTCTGCGAAATGCTTGGTCATTTTCCAATTGACCATGAGCATTTTGGGGGTATTGAGGAGGCAACGCATACCACTTCCGACAGATCCACACCCCGGGACGGGTGTCATCAGCGGCATTGGCATTGGCAGGAGTGGCATGCGTGGCATTGGCAGCAGTAACTGCAGCAAAAGCAACAACAGCAGCAGCAGCAGCAACGGGGGCCGTCCGGAATTGGCGCAATCCTACACAAATCTCGGACTGACACGAGGCAGTGGTATGGAAGGTAGAATGAAGAACCACAATAATAACCACAATCTATCCTGTGGCACTTGCAATTCGCCTTTGACAACACGTCTAGACAAGGCAGAAAGGCAACATCAACAGACATGCCGGGTGGGCAAAATGGCTACCTCAACCCTGCCGTATCGGGGATCCCCACCGCTTCAAAGCGGGGGGCAAAATCAGAAGTGGCCCACAAGTGGGCAAAATGGCTACCTCACCCCTGCCGTATCGGGGATCCCCACCGCTTCAGAGCGGGGGGCAAAATCAGAAGTGGCCCACAAGTGGGCAAAATGGCTACCTCACCCCTGCCGTATCAGGGATCCCCACCGCTTCAGAGTGGGGGGCAAAATCAGAAGTGGCCCACAAGTGGGCAAAGTGGCTACCTCACCCCTGCCGTATCGGGGATCCCCACCGCTTCAGAGCGGGGGGCAAAATGAGAAGTGGCCCACAAGTGGGCAAAA
This sequence comes from Eutreptiella sp. 'Long Island Sound 2002', assembly GCA_964036045.1. Classification (NCBI taxonomy): domain Eukaryota; phylum Euglenozoa; class Euglenophyceae; order Eutreptiales; family Eutreptiaceae; genus Eutreptiella; species Eutreptiella sp. 'Long Island Sound 2002'. Next base: position 82,790,183 of record OZ038383.1, on the reverse strand, counting down.
TGGCTACCTCACCCCTGCCGTATCGGGGATCCCCACCGCTTCAGAGCGGGGGGCAAAATCAGAAGTGGCCCACAAGTGGGCAAAATGGCTACCTCACCCCTGCCGTATCGGGGATCCCCGCCAGTTCGGAGCGGGGGGCAAAATCAGAAGTGGCCCACAAGTGGGCAAAATGGCTACCTCACCCCTGCCGTATCGGGGATCCCCACCGCTTCAGAGTGGGGGGCAAAATCAGAAGTGGCCCACAAGTGGGCAAAGTGGCTACCTCACCCCTGCCGTATCGGGGATCCCCACCGCTTCAGAGCGGGGGGCAAAATCAGAAGTGGCCCACAAGTGGGCAAAATGGCTACCTCACCGCTGCCGTATCGGGGATCCCCACCGCTTCAGAGCGGGGGGCAAAATCAGAAGTGGCCCACAAGTGGGCAAAATGGCTACCTCACCCCTGCCGTATCGGGGATCCCCACCGCTTCAAAGCGGGGGGCAAAATCAGAAGTGGCCCACAAGTGGGCAAAATGGCTACCTCACCCCTGCCGTATCGGGGATCCCCGCCAGTTCAGAGCTGGGGGCAAAATCAGAAGTGGCCCACAAGTGGGCAAAATGGCTACCTCACCCCTGCCGTATCGGGGATCCCCACCGCTTCAAAGCGGGGGGCAAAATCAGAAGTGGCCCACAAGTGGGCAAAGTGGCTACCTCACCCCTGCCGTATCGGGGATCCCCACCGCCTCATAGCGGGGGGCAAAATCAGAAGTGGCCCACAAGTGGGCAAAATGGCTACCTCACCCCTGCCGTATCGGGGATCCCCACCGCTTCATAGCGGGGGGCAAAATCAGAAGTGGCCCACAAGTGGGCAAAATGGCTACCTCACCCCTGCCGTATCGGGGATGCCCACCGCTTCAAAGCGGGGGGCAAAATCAGAAGTGGCCCACAAGTGGGCAAAATGGCTACCTCACCCCTGCCGTATCGGGGATCCCCGCCAGTTCAGAGCTGGGGGCAAAATCAGAAGTGGCCCACAAGTGGGCAAAAGGGCTACCTCACCCCTGCCGTATTGGGGATCCCCGCCAGTTCAGAGCTGGGGGCAAAATCAGAGGTGGCCCACAAGTGGGCAAAATGGCTACCTCACCCGTGCCGTATCGCGGATCCCCACCGCTTCAAAGCGGGGGGCAAAATCAGAAGTGGCCCACAAGTGGGCAAAGTGGCTACCTCACCCCTGCCGTATCGGGGATCCCAACCGCTTCATAGCGGGGGGCAAAATCAGAAGTGGCCCACAAGTGGGCAAAGTGGCTACCTCACCCCTGCCGTATCGGGGATCCCAACCGCTTCATAGCGGGGGGCAAAATCAGAAGTGGCCCACAAGTGGGCAAAATGGCTACCTCACCCCTGCCGTATCGGGGATCCCCGCCAGTTCAGAGCTGGGGGCAAAATCAGAAGTGGCCCACAAGTGGGCAAAGTGGCTACCTCACCCCTGCCGTATCGGGGATCCCCACCGCTTCATAGCGGGGGGCAAAATCAGAAGTGGCCCACAAGTGGGCAAAATGGCTACCTCACCCCTGCCGTATCGGGGATCCCAACCGCTTCATAGCGGGGGGCAAAATCAGAAGTGGCCCACAAGTGGGCAAAGTGGCTACCTCACCCCTGCCGTATCGGGGATCCCAACCGCTTCAAAGCGGGGGGCAAAATCAGAAGTGGCCCACAAGTGGGCAAAATGGCTACCTCACCCCTGCCGTATCGGGGATCCCCACCGCTTCATAGCGGGGGGGCAAAATCAGAAGTGGCCCACAAGTGGGCAAAATGGCTACCTCACCCCTGCCGTATCGGGGATCCCCACCGCTTCAAAGCGGGGGGCAAAATCAGAAGTGGCCCACAAGTGGGCAAAATGGCTACCTCACCCCTGCCGTATCGGGGATCCCCGCCAGTTCAGAGCTGGGGGCAAAATCAGAAGTGGCCCACAAGTGGGCAAAATGGCTACCCCACCCCTGCCGTATCGGGGATCCCCGCCGCTTCAAAGCGGGGGGCAAAATCAGAAGTGGCCCACAAGTGGGCAAAGTGGCTACCTCACCCCTGCCGTATCGGGGATCCCAACCGCTTCATAGCGGGGGGCAAAATCAGAAGTGGCCCACAAGTGGGCAAAGTGGCTACCTCACCCCTGCCGTATCGGGGATCCCAACCGCTTCATAGCGGGGGGCAAAATCAGAAGTGGCCCACAAGTGGGCAAAATGGCTACCTCACCCCTGCCGTATCGGGGATCCCCGCCAGTTCAGAGCTGGGGGCAAAATCAGAAGTGGCCCACAAGTGGGCAAAGTGGCTACCTCACCCCTGCCGTATCGGGGATCCCCACCGCTTCAAAGCGGGGGGCAAAATCAGAAGTGGCCCACAAGTGGGCAAAATGGCTACCTCACCCCTGCCGTATCGGGGATCCCAACCGCTTCATAGCGGGGGGCAAAATCAGAAGTGGCCCACAAGTGGGCAAAGTGGCTACCTCACCCCTGCCGTATCGGGGATCCCAACCGCTTCAAAGCGGGGGGCAAAATCAGAAGTGGCCCACAAGTGGGCAAAATGGCTACCTCACCCCTGCCGTATCGGGGATCCCCACCGCTTCATAGCGGGGGGCAAAATCAGAAGTGGCCCACAAGTGGGCAAAATGGCTACCTCACCCCTGCCGTATCGGGGATCCCCGCCAGTTCAGAGCTGGGGGCAAAATCAGAAGTGGCCCACAAGTGGGCAAAATGGCTACCTCACCCCTGCCGTATCGGGGATCCCCGCCAGTTCAGAGCTGGGGGCAAAATCAGAAGTGGCCCACAAGTGGGCAAAGTGGCTACCTCACCCCTGCCGTATCGGGGATCCCCACCGCTTCATAGCGGGGGGCAAAATCAGAAGTGGCCCACAAGTGGGCAAAATGGCTACCTCACCCCTGCCGTATCGGGGATCCCCACCGCTTCAGAGCGGGGGGCAAAATCAGAAGTGGCCAACAAGTGAGCAAAATGGCTACCTCACCCCTGCCGTATCGGGGATCCCCACCGCTTCAAAGCGGGGGGCAAAATCAGAAGTGGCCCACAAGTGGGCAAAATGGCTACCTCACCCCTGCCGTATCGGGGATCCCCGCCAGTTCAGAGCTGGGGGCAAAATCAGAAGTGGCCCACAAGTGGGCAAAATGGCTACCTCACCCCTGCCGTATCGGGGATCCCCACCGCTTCAAAGCGGGGGGCAAAATCAGAAGTGGCCCACAAGTGGGCAAAGTGGCTACCTCACCCCTGCCGTATCGGGGATCCCCACCGCTTCATAGCGGGGGGCAAAATCAGAAGTGGCCCACAAGTGGGCAAAATGGCTACCTCACCCCTGCCGTATCGGGGATCCCCACCGCTTCATAGCGGGGGGCAAAATCAGAAGTGGCCCACAAGTGGGCAAAATGGCTACCTCACCCCTGCCGTATCGGGGATCCCCACCGCTTCAAAGCGGGGGGCAAAATCAGAAGTGGCCCACAAGTGGGCAAAATGGCTACCTCACCCCTGCCGTATCGGGGATCCCCGCCAGTTCAGAGCTGGGGGCAAAATCAGAAGTGGCCCACAAGTGGGCAAAAGGGCTACCTCACCCCTGCCGTATTGGGGATCCCCGCCAGTTCAGAGCTGGGGGCAAAATCAGAGGTGGCCCACAAGTGGGCAAAATGGCTACCTCACCCGTGCCGTATCGCGGATCCCCACCGCTTCAAAGCGGGGGGCAAAATCAGAAGTGGCCCACAAGTGGGCAAAGTGGCTACCTCACCCCTGCCGTATCGGGGATCCCAACCGCTTCATAGCGGGGGGCAAAATCAGAAGTGGCCCACAAGTGGGCAAAGTGGCTACCTCACCCCTGCCGTATCGGGGATCCCAACCGCTTCATAGCGGGGGGCAAAATCAGAAGTGGCCCACAAGTGGGCAAAATGGCTACCTCACCCCTGCCGTAGCGGGGATCCCCGCCAGTTCAGAGCTGGGGGCAAAATCAGAAGTGGCCCACAAGTGGGCAAAGTGGCTACCTCACCCCTGCCGTATCGGGGATCCCCACCGCTTCATAGCGGGGGGCAAAATCAGAAGTGGCCCACAAGTGGGCAAAATGGCTACCTCACCCCTGCCGTATCGGGGATCCCAACCGCTTCATAGCGGGGGGCAAAATCAGAAGTGGCCCACAAGTGGGCAAAATGGCTACCTCACCCCTGCCGTATCAGGGATCCCCACCGCTTCAGAGTGGGGGGCAAAATCAGAAGTGGCCCACAAGTGGGCAAAGTGGCTACCTCACCCCTGCCGTATCGGGGATCCCCACCGCTTCAGAGCGGGGGGCAAAATCAGAAGTGGCCCACAAGTGGGCAAAATGGCTACCTCACCCCTGCCGTATCGGGGATCCCCACCGCTTCAAAGCGGGGGGCAAAATCAGAAGTGGCCCACAAGTGGGCAAAATGGCTACCTCACCCCTGCCGTATCGGGGATCCCCGCCAGTTCAAAGCGGGGGGCAAAATCAGAAGTGGCCCACAAGTGGGCAAAAGGGCTACCTCACCCCTGCCGTATTGGGGATCCCCGCCAGTTCAGAGCTGGGGGCAAAATCAGAGGTGGCCCACAAGTGGGCAAAATGGCTACCTCACCCGTGCCGTATCGCGGATCCCCACCGCTTCAAAGCGGGGGGCAAAATCAGAAGTGGCCCACAAGTGGGCAAAGTGGCTACCTCACCCCTGCCGTATCGGGGATCCCAACCGCTTCATAGCGGGGGGCAAAATCAGAAGTGGCCCACAAGTGGGCAAAGTGGCTACCTCACCCCTGCCGTATCGGGGATCCCAACCGCTTCATAGCGGGGGGCAAAATCAGAAGTGGCCCACAAGTGGGCAAAATGGCTACCTCACCCCTGCCGTATCGGGGATCCCCGCCAGTTCAGAGCTGGGGGCAAAATCAGAAGTGGCCCACAAGTGGGCAAAGTGGCTACCTCACCCCTGCCGTATCGGGGATCCCCACCGCTTCATAGCGGGGGGCAAAATCAGAAGTGGCCCACAAGTGGGCAAAATGGCTACCTCACCCCTGCCGTATCGGGGATCCCAACCGCTTCATAGCGGGGGGCAAAATCAGAAGTGGCCCACAAGTGGGCAAAGTGGCTACCTCACCCCTGCCGTATCGGGGATCCCAACCGCTTCAAAGCGGGGGGCAAAATCAGAAGTGGCCCACAAGTGGGCAAAATGGCTACCTCACCCCTGCCGTATCGGGGTTCCCCACCGCTTCATAGCGGGGGGCAAAATCAGAAGTGGCCCACAAGTGGGCAAAATGGCTACCTCACCCCTGCCGTATCGGGGATCCCCACCGCTTCAAAGCGGGGGGCAAAATCAGAAGTGGCCCACAAGTGGGCAAAATGGCTACCTCACCCCTGCCGTATCGGGGATCCCCGCCAGTTCAGAGCTGGGGGCAAAATCAGAAGTGGCCCACAAGTGGGCAAAATGGCTACCTCACCCCTGCCGTATCGGGGATCCCCGCCAGTTCAGAGCTGGGGGCAAAATCAGAGGTGGCCCACAAGTGGGCAAAATGGCTACGTCACCCGTGCCGCATCGCGGATCCCCACCGCTTCAAAGCGGGGGGCAAAATCAGAAGTGGCCCACAAGTGGGCAAAGTGGCTACCTCACCCCTGCCGTATCGGGGATCCCAACCGCTTCATAGCGGGGGGCAAAATCAGAAGTGGCCCACAAGTGGGCAAAGTGGCTACCTCACCCCTGCCGTATCGGGGATCCCAACCGCTTCATAGCGGGGGGCAAAATCAGAAGTGGCCCACAAGTGGGCAAAATGGCTACCTCACCCCTGCCGTATCGGGGATCCCCGCCAGTTCAGAGCTGGGGGCAAAATCAGAAGTGGCCCACAAGTGGGCAAAGTGGCTACCTCACCCCTGCCGTATCGGGGATCCCCACCGCTTCATAGCGGGGGGCAAAATCAGAAGTGGCCCACAAGTGGGCAAAATGGCTACCTCACCCCTGCCGTATCGGGGATCCCAACCGCTTCATAGCGGGGGGCAAAATCAGAAGTGGCCCACAAGTGGGCAAAGTGGCTACCTCACCCCTGCCGTATCGGGGATCCCAACCGCTTCAAAGCGGGGGGCAAAATCAGAAGTGGCCCACAAGTGGGCAAAATGGCTACCTCACCCCTGCTGTATCGGGGATCCCAACCGCTTAAAGCGGGGGGCAAAATCAGAAGTGGCCCACAAGTGGGCAAAATGGCTACCTCACCCCTGCCGTATCGGGGATCCCCACCGCTTCAAAGCGGGGGGCAAAATCAGAAGTGGCCCACAAGTGGGCAAAATGGCTACCTCACCCCTGCCGTATCGGGGATCCCCGCCAGTTCAGAGCTGGGGGCAAAATCAGAAGTGGCCCACAAGTGGGCAAAATGGCTACCTCACCCCTGCCGTATCGGGGATCCCAACCGCTTCATAGCGGGGGGCAAAATCAGAAGTGGCCCACAAGTGGGCAAAATGGCTACCTCACCCCTGCCGTATCGGGGATCCCCACCGCTTCAAAGCGGGGGGCAAAATCAGAAGTGGCCCACAAGTGGGCAAAGTGGCTACCTCACCCCTGCCGTATCGGGGATCCCCACCGCTTCATAGCGGGGGGCAAAATCAGAAGTGGCCCACAAGTGGGCAAAATCACTACCTCACCCCTGCCGTATCGGGGATCCCAACCGCTTCATAGCGGGGGGCAAAATCAGAAGTGGCCCACAAGTGGGCAAAGTGGCTAGCTCACCCCTGCCGTATCGGGGATCCCAACCGCTTCAAAGCGGGGGGCAAAATCAGAAGTGGCCCACAAGTGGGCAAAATGGCTACCTCACCCCTGCCGTATCGGGGATCCCAACCGCTTCAAAGCGGGGGGCAAAATCAGAAGTGGCCCACAAGTGGGCAAAATGGCTACCTCACCCCTGCCGTATCGGGGATCCCCACCGCTTCAAAGCGGGGGGCAAAATCAGAAGTGGCCCACAAGTGGGCAAAATGGCTACCTCACCCCTGCCGTATCGGGGATCCCCGCCAGTTCAGAGCTGGGGGCAAAATCAGAAGTGGCCCACAAGTGGGCAAAGTGGCTACCTCACCTCTGCCGTATCGGGGATCCCCACCGCTTCATAGCGGGGGGCAAAATCAGAAGTGGCCCACAAGTGGGCAAAGTGGCTACCTCACCCCTGCCGTATCGGGGATCCCCACCGCTTCAAAGCGGGGGGCAAAATCAGAAGTGGCCCACAAGTGGGCAAAATGGCTACCTCACCCCTGCCGTATCGGGGATCCCCACCGCTTCAAAGCGGGGGGCAAAATCACAAGTGGCCCACAAGTGGGAAAAATGGCTACCTCACCCCTGCCGTATCGGGGATCCCCACCGCTTCAAAGCGGGGGGCAAAATCAGAAGTGGCCCACAAGTGGGCAAAATGGCTACCTCACCCCTGCCGTATCGGGGATCCCCGCCAGTTCAGAGCTAGGGGCAAAATCAGAAGTGGCCCACAATTGGGCAAAGTGGCTACCTCACCCCTGCCGTATCGGGGATCCCCACCGCTTCAGAGCGGGGGGCAAAATCAGAAGTGGCCCACAAGTGGGCACAATGGCTACCTCACCCCTGCCGTATCGGGGATCCCCACCGCTTCAAAGCGGGGGGCAAAATCAGAAGTGGCCCACAAGTGGGCACAATGGCTACCTCACCCCTGCCGCATCGGGGATCCCCACCGCTTCAGAGCGGGGGGCAAAATCAGAAGTGGCCCACAAGTGGGCAAAATGGCTACCTCACCCCTGCCGTATCGGGGATCCCAACCGCTTCATAGCGGGGGGCAAAATCAGAAGTGGCCCACAAGTGGGCAAAGTGGCTACCTCACCCCTGCCGTATCGGGGATCCCAACCGCTTCATAGCGGGGGGCAAAATCAGAAGTGGCCCACAAGTGGGCAAAATGGCTACCTCACCCCTGCCGTATCGGGGATCCCCACCGCTTCAAAGCGGGGGGCAAAATCAGAAGTGGCCCACAAGTGGGCAAAATGGCTACCTCACCCCTGCCGTATCGGGGATCCCCACCGCTTCAAAGCGGGGGGCAAAATCAGAAGTGGCCCACAAGTGGGCAAAATGGCTACCTCACCCCTGCCGTGTCGGGGATCCCCGCCAGTTCAGAGCTGGGGGCAAAATCAGAAGTGGCCCACAAGTGGGCAGAGTGGCTACCTCACCCCTGCCGTATCGGGGATCCCCACCGCTTCAGAGCGGGGGGCAAAATCAGAAGTGGCCCACAAGTGGGCAAAATGGCTACCTCACCCCTGCCGTATCAGGGATCCCCACCGCTTCAGAGTGGGGGGCAAAATCAGAAGTGGCCCACAAGTGGGCAAAGTGGCTACCTCACCCCTGCCGTATCGGGGATCCCCACCGCTTCAGAGCGGGGGGCAAAATCAGAAGTGGCCCACAAGTGGGCAAAATGGCTACCTCACCCCTGCCGTATCGGGGATCCCCACCGCTTCAGAGCAGGGGGCAAAATCAGAAGTGGCCCACAAGTGGGCAAAATGGCTACCTCACCCCTGCCGTATCGGGGATCCCCACCGCTTCAAAGCGGGGGGCAAAATCAGAAGTGGCCCACAAGTGGGCAAAATGGCTACCTCACCCCTGCCGTATCGGGGATCCCCACCGCTTCAAAGCGGGGGGCAAAATCAGAAGTGGCCCACAAGTGGGCAAAGTGGCTACCTCACCCCTGCCGTATCGGGGATCCCCACTGCTTCATAGCGGGGGGCAAAATCAGAAGTGGCCCACAAGTGGACAAAATGGCTACCTCGCCCCTGCCGTATCGGGGATCCCCACCGCTTCATAGCGGGGGGCAAAATCAGAAGTGGCCCACAAGTGGGCAAAATGGCTACCTCACCCCTGCCGTATCGGGGATGCCCACCGCTTCAAAGCGGGGGGCAAAATCAGAAGTGGCCCACAAGTGGGCAAAATGGCTACCTCACCCCTGCCGTATCGGGGATCCCCGCCAGTTCAGAGCTGGGGGCAAAATCAGAAGTGGCCCACAAGTGGGCAAAATGGCTACCTCACCCCTGCCGTATCGGGGATCCCCACCGCTTCAAAGCGGGGGGCAAAATCAGAAGTGGCCCACAAGTGGGCAAAGTGGCTACCTCACCCCTGCCGTATCGGGGATCCCCACTGCTTCATAGCGGGGGGCAAAATCAGAAGTGGCCCACAAGTGGACAAAATGGCTACCTCGCCCCTGCCGTATCGGGGATCCCCACCGCTTCATAGCGGGGGGCAAAATCAGAAGTGGCCCACAAGTGGGCAAAATGGCTACCTCACCCCTGCCGTATCGGGGATGCCCACCGCTTCAAAGCGGGGGGCAAAATCAGAAGTGGCCCACAAGTGGGCAAAATGGCTACCTCACCCCTGCCGTATCGGGGATCCCCGCCAGTTCAGAGCTGGGGGCAAAATCAGAAGTGGCCCACAAGTGGGCAAAATGGCTACCTCACCCCTGCCGTATCGGGGATCCCCGCCAGTTCAGAGCTGGGGGCAAAATCAGAGGTGGCCCACAAGTGGGCAAAATGGCTACCTCACACGTGCCGTATCGCGGATCCCCACCGCTTCAAAGCGGGGGGGCAAAATCAGAAGTGGCCCACAAGTGGGCAAAGTGGCTACCTCACCCCTGCCGTATCGGGGATCCCAACCGCTTCATAGCGGGGGGCAAAATCAGAAGTGGCCCACAAGTGGGCAAAATGGCTACCTCACCCCTGCCGTATCGGGGATCCCCGCCAGTTCAGAGCTGGGGGCAAAATCAGAAGTGGCCCACAAGTGGGCAAAGTGGCTACCTCACCCCTGCCGTATCGGGGATCCCCACCGCTTCATAGCGGGGGGCAAAATCAGAAGTGGCCCACAAGTGGGCAAAATGGCTACCTCACCCCTGCCGTATCGGGGATCCCAACCGCTTCATAGCGGGGGGCAAAATCAGAAGTGGCCCACAAGTGGGCAAAGTGGCTACCTCACCCCTGCCGTATCGGGGATCCCAACCGCTTCAAAGCGGGGGGCAAAATCAGAAGTGGCCCACAAGTGGGCAAAATGGCTACCTCACCCCTGCCGTATCGGGGATCCCCACCGCTTCATAGCGGGGGGCAAAATCAGAAGTGGCCCACAAGTGGGCAAAATGGCTACCTCACCCCTGCCGTATCGGGGATCCCCACCGCTTCAAAGCGGGGGGCAAAATCAGAAGTGGCCCACAAGTGGGCAAAATGGCTACCTCACCCCTGCCGTATCGGGGATCCCCGCCAGTTCAGAGCTGGGGGCAAAATCAGAAGTGGCCCACAAGTGGGCAAAATGGCTACCTCACCCCTGCCGTATCGGGGATCCCCGCCAGTTCAGAGCTGGGGGCAAAATCAGAGGTGGCCCACAAGTGGGCAAAATGGCTACCTCACCCGTGCCGCATCGCGGATCCCCACCGCTTCATAGCGGTGGGCAAAATCAGAAGTGGCCCAAAAGCAGGCAAAATGGCTACCTCACCCGTGCCGTATCGGGGATCCCAACCGCTCCATAGCGGGGGGCAAAATCAGAAGTGGCCCACAAGTGGGCAAAATGGCTACCTCACCCCTGCCGTATCGGGGATCCCCGCCAGTTCAGAGCTGGGGGCAAAATCAGAAGTGGCCCACAAGTGGGCAAAGTGGCTACCTCACCCCTGCCGTATCGGGGATCCCCACCGCTTCATAGCGGGGGGCAAAATCAGAAGTGGCCCACAAGTGGGCAAAATGGCTACCTCACCCCTGCCGTATCGGGGATCCCAACCGCTTCATAGCGGGGGGCAAAATCAGAAGTGGCCCACAAGTGGGCAAAGTGGCTACCTCACCCCTGCCGTATCGGGGATCCCAACCGCTTCAAAGCGGGGGGCAAAATCAGAAGTGGCCCACAAGTGGGCAAAATGGCTACCTCACCCCTGCCGTATCGGGGATCCCCACCGCTTCAAAGCGGGGGGCAAAATCAGAAGTGGCTCACAAGTGGGCAAAATGGCTACCTCACCCCTGCCGTATCGGGGATCCCCGCCAGTTCAGAGCTGGGGGCAAAATCAGAAGTGGCCCACAAGTGGGCAAAATGGCTACCTCACCCCTGCCGTATCGGGGATCCCCGCCAGTTCAGAGCTGGGGGCAAAATCAGAGGTGGCCCACAAGTGGGCAAAATGGCAACCTCACCCCTGCCGTATCGCGGATCCCAACCGCTTCATAGCGGGGGGCAAAATCAGAAGTGGCCCACAAGTGGGCAAAGTGGCTACCTCACCCCTGCCGTATCGGGGATCCCAACCGCTTCATAGCGGGGGGCAAAATCAGAAGTGGCCCACAAGTGGGCAAAATGGCTACCTCACCCCTGCCGTATCGGGGATCCCCACCGCTTCAAAGCGGGGGGCAAAATCAGAAGTGGCCCACAAGTGGGCAAAGTGGCTACCTCACCCCTGCCGTATCGGGGATCCCCACCGCTTCATAGCGGGGGGCAAAATCAGAAGTGGCCCACAAGTGGGCAAAATCACTACCTCACCCCTGCCGTATCGCGGATCCCAACCGCTTCATAGCGGGGGGCAAAATCAGAAGTGGCCCACAAGTGGGCAAAGTGGCTAGCTCACCCCTGCCGTATCGGGGATCCCAACCGCTTCAAAGCGGGGGGCAAAATCAGAAGTGGCCCACAAGTGGGCAAAATGGCTACCTCACCCCTGCCGTATCGGGGATCCCAACCGCTTCAAAGCGGGGGGCAAAATCAGAAGTGGCCCACAAGTGGGCAAAATGGCTACCTCACCCCTGCCGTATCGGGGATCCCTAGCGCTTCAAAGCGGGGGGCAAAATCAGAAGTGGCCCACAAGTGGGCAAAATGGCTACCTCACCCCTGCCGTATCGGGGATCCCCACCGCTTCAAAGCGGGGGGCAAAATCAGAAGTGGCCCACAAGTGGGCAAAATGGCTACCTCACCCCTGCCGTATCGGGGATCCCCGCCAGTTCAGAGCTGGGGGCAAAATCAGAAGTGGCCCACAAGTGGGCAAAGTGGCTACCTCACCTCTGCCGTATCGGGGATCCCCACCGCTTCATAGCGGGGGGCAAAATCAGAAGTGGCCCACAAGTGGGCAAAGTGGCTACCTCACCCCTGCCGTATCGGGGATCCCCACCGCTTCAAAGCGGGGGGCAAAATCAGAAGTGGCCCACAAGTGGGCAAAATGGCTACCTCACCCCTGCCGTATCGGGGATCCCCACCGCTTCAAAGCGGGGGGCAAAATCAGAAGTGGCCCACAAGTGGGAAAAATGGCTACCTCACCCTTGCCGTATCGGGGATCCCCACCGCTTCAAAGCGGGGGGCAAAATCAGAAGTGGCCCACAAGTGGGCAAAATGGCTACCTCACCCCTGCCGTATCGGGGATCCCCGCCAGTTCAGAGCTAGGGGCAAAATCAGAAGTGGCCCACAAGTGGGCAAAGTGGCTACCTCACCCCTGCCGTATCGGGGATCCCCACCGCTTCAGAGCGGGGGGCAAAATCAGAAGTGGCCCACAAGTGGGCACAATGGCTACCTCACCCCTGCCGTATCGGGGATCCCCACCGCTTCAAAGCGGGGGGCAAAATCAGAAGTGGCCCACAAGTGGGCACAATGGCTACCTCACCCCTGCCGCATCGGGGATCCCCACCGCTTCAGAGCGGGGGGCAAAATCAGAAGTGGCCCACAAGTGGGCAAAGTGGCTACCTCACCCCTGCCGTATCGGAGATCCCCACCGCTTCAGAGCGGGGGGCAAAATCAGAAGTGGCCCACAAGTGGGCAAAGTGGCTACCTCACCCCTGCCGTATCGGGGATCCCAACCGCTTCATAGCGGGGGGCAAAATCAGAAGTGGCCCACAAGTGGGCAAAGTGGCTACCTCACCCCTGCCGTATCGGGGATCCCAACCGCTTCATAGCGGGGGGCAAAATCAGAAGTGGCCCACAAGTGGGCAAAATGGCTACCTCACCCCTGCCGTATCGGGGATCCCCACCGCTTCAAAGCGGGGGGCAAAATCAGAAGTGGCCCACAAGTGGGCAAAATGGCTACCTCACCCCTGCCGTATCGGGGATCCCCACCGCTTCAAAGCGGGGGGCAAAATCAGAAGTGGCCCACAAGTGGGCAAAATGGCTACCTCACCCCTGCCGTGTCGGGGATCCCCGCCAGTTCAGAGCTGGGGGCAAAATCAGAAGTGGCCCACAAGTGGGCAGAGTGGCTACCTCACCCCTGCCGTATCGGGGATCCCCACCGCTTCAGAGCGGGGGGCAAAATCAGAAGTGGCCCACAAGTGGGCAAAATGGCTACCTCACCCCTGCCGTATCAGGGATCCCCACCGCTTCAGAGTGGGGGGCAAAATCAGAAGTGGCCCACAAGTGGGCAAAGTGGCTACCTCACCCCTGCCGTATCGGGGATCCCCACCGCTTCAGAGCGGGGGGCAAAATCAGAAGTGGCCCACAAGTGGGCAAAATGGCTACCTCACCCCTGCCGTATCGGGGATCCCCACCGCTTCAAAGCGGGGGGCAAAATCAGAAGTGGCCCACAAGTGGGCAAAATGGCTACCTCACCCCTGCCGTATCGGGGATCCCCGCCAGTTCAGAGCTGGGGGCAAAATCAGAAGTGGCCCACAAGTGGGCAAAATGGCTACCTCACCCCTGCCGTATCGGGGATCCCCACCGCTTCAAAGCGGGGGGCAAAATCAGAAGTGGCCCACAAGTGGGCAAAGTGGCTACCTCACCCCTGCCGTATCGGGGATCCCCACTGCTTCATAGCGGGGGGCAAAATCAGAAGTGGCCCACAAGTGGACAAAATGGCTACCTCGCCCCTGCCGTATCGGGGATCCCCACCGCTTCATAGCGGGGGGCAAAATCAGAAGTGGCCCACAAGTGGGCAAAATGGCTACCTCACCCCTGCCGTATCGGGGATCCCCACCGCTTCAAAGCGGGGGGCAAAATCAGAAGTGGCCCACAAGTGGGCAAAATGGCTACCTCACCCCTGCCGTATCGGGGATCCCCGCCAGTTCAGAGCTGGGGGCAAAATCAGAGGTGGCCCACAAGTGGGCAAAATGGCTACCTCACACGTGCCGTATCGCGGATCCCCACCGCTTCAAAGCGGGGGGGCAAAATCAGAAGTGGCCCACAAGTGGGCAAAGTGGCTACCTCACCCCTGCCGTATCGGGGATCCCAACCGCTTCATAGCGGGGGGCAAAATCAGAAGTGGCCCACAAGTGGGCAAAGTGGCTACCTCACCCCTGCCGTATCGGGGATCCCAACCGCTTCATAGCGGGGGGCAAAATCAGAAGTGGCCCACAAGTGGGCAAAATGGCTACCTCACCCCTGCCGTATCGGGGATCCCCGCCAGTTTAGAGCGGGGCGCAAAATCAGAAGTGGCCCACAAGTGGGCAAAATGGCTACCTCACCCCTGCCGTATCGGGGATCCCCACCGCTTCAAAGCGGGGGGCAAAATCAGAAGTGGCCCACAAGTGGGCAAAGTGGCTACCTCACCCCTGCCGTATCGGGGATCCCCACCGCTTCAAAGCGGGGGGCAAAATCAGAAGTGGCCCACAAGTGGGCAAAATGGCTACCTCACCCCTGCCGTATCGGGGATCCCCACCGCTTCAAAGCGGGGGGCAAAATCAGAAGTGGCCCACAAGTGGGCAAAATGGCTACCTCACCCCTGCCGTACCGGGGATCCCCACCGCTGTAAAAGCGGGGGGCAAAATCAGAAGTGGCCCACAAGTGGGCAAAATGGCTACCTCACCCCTGCCGTATCGGGGATCCCCGCCAGTTCAGAGCTGGGGGCAAAATCAGAAGTGGCCCACAAGTGGGCAAAGTGGCTACCTCACCTCTGCCGTATTGGGGATCCCAACCGCTTCATAGCGGGGGGCAAAATCAGAAGTGGCCCACAAGTGGGCAAAGTGGCTACCTCACCCCTGCCGTATCGGGGATCCCCACCGCTTCAAAGCGGGGGGCAAAATCAGAAGTGGCCCACAAGTGGGCAAAATGGCTACCTCACCCCTCCCGTATCGGGGATCCCCACCGCTTCAAAGCGGGGGGCAAAATCAGAAGTGGCCCACAAGTGGGAAAAATGGCTACCTCACCCCTGCCGTATCGGGGATCCCCACCGCTTCAAAGCGGGGGGCAAAATCAGAAGTGGCCCACAAGTGGGCAAAATGGCTACCTCACCCCTGCCGTATCGGGGATCCCCGCCAGTTCAGAGCTAGGGGCAAAATCAGAAGTGGCCCACAAGTGGGCAAAGTGGCTACCTCACCCCTGCCGTATCGGGGATCCCCACCGCTTCAGAGCGGGGGGCAAAATCAGAAGTGGCCCACAAGTGGGCACAATGGCTACCTCACCCCTGCCGTATCGGGGATCCCCACCGCTTCAGAGCGGGGGGCAAAATCAGAAGTGGCCCACAAGTGGGCACAATGGCTACCTCACCCCTGCCGTATCGGGGATCCCCACCGCTTCAGAGCGGGGGGCAAACTCAGAAGTGGCCCACAAGTGGGCAAAGTGGCTACCTCACCCCTGCCGTATCGGAGATCCCCACCGCTTCAGAGCGGGGGGCAAAATCAGAAGTGGCCCACAAGTGGGCAAAGTGGCTACCTCACCCCTGCCGTATCGGGGATCCCCACCGCTTCAAAGCGGGGGGCAAAATCAGAAGTGGCCCACAAGTGGGCAAAATGGCTACCTCACCCCTGCCGTATCGGGGATCCCCGCCAGTTCAGAGCGGGGGGCAAAATCAGAAGTGGCCCACAAGTGGGCAAAGTGGCTACCTCACCCCTGCCGTATCGGGGATCCCCACCGCTTCATAGCGGGGGGCAAAATCAGAAGTGGCCCACAAGTGGGCAAAATGGCTACCTCACCCCTGCCGTATCGGGGATCCCCGCCAGTTCAGAGCTGGGGACAAAATCAGAAGTGGCCCACAAGTGGGCAAAATGGCTACCTCACCCGTGCCGTATCGGGGATCCCCACCGCTTCAAAGCGGGGGGCAAAATCAGAAGTGGCCCACAAGTGGGCAAAGTGGCTACCTCACCCCTGCCGTATCGGGGATCCCCACCGCTTCAAAGCGGGGGGCAAAATCAGAAGTGGCCCACAAGTGGGCAAAATGGCTACCTCACCCCTGCCGTATCGGGGATCCCCGCCAGTTGAGAGCTGGGGGCAAAATCAGAAGTGGCCCACAAGTGGGCAAAATGGCTACCTCACCCCTGCCGTATCGGGGATCCCCGCCAGTTGAGAGCTGGGGGCAAAATCAGAAGTGGCCCACAAGTGGGCAAAATGGCTACCTCACCCCTGCCGTATCGGCAATCCCCACCGCTTCAAAGCGGGGGGCAAAATCAGAAGTGGCCCACAAGTGGGCAAAGTGGCTACCTCACCCCTGCCGTATCGGGGATCCCCACCGCTTCATAGCGGGGGGCAAAATCAGAAGTGGCCCACAAGTGGGCAAAATGGCTACCTCACCCCTGCCGTATCGGGGATCCCCACCGCTTCATAGCGGGGGGCAAAATCAGAAGTGGCCCACAAGTGGGCAAAATGGCTACCTCACCCCTGCCGTATCGGGGATCCCCACCGCTTCAAAGCGGGGGCAAAATCAGAAGTGGCCCACAAGTGGGCAAAATGGCTACCTCACCCCTGCCGTATCGGGGATCCCCGCCATTTCAGAGCTGGGGGCAAAATCAGAAGTGGCCCACAAGTGGGCAGAGTGGCTACCTCACCCCTGCCGTATAGGGGATCCCCACCGCTTCAAAGCGGAGGGCAAAATCAGAAGTGGCCCACAAGTGGGCAAAGTGGCTACCTCACCCCTGCCGTATCGGGGATCCCAACCGCTTCATAGCGGGGGGCAAAATCAGAAGTGGCCCACAAGTGGGCAAAGTGGCTACCTCACCCCTGCCGTATCGGGGATCCCAACCGCTTCATAGCGGGGGGCAAAATCAGAAGTGGCCCACAAGTGGGCAAAGTGGCTACCTCACCCCTGCCGTATCGGGGATGCCCGCCAGTTCAGAGCGGGGGGCAAAATCAGAAGTGGCCCACAAGTGGGCAAAGTGGCTACCTCACCTCTGCCGTATCGGGGATCCCAACCGCTTCAAAGCGGGGGGCAAAATCAGAAGTGGCCCACAAGTGGGCAAAGTGGCTACCTCACCCCTGCCGTATCGGGGATCCCCACCGCTTCAAAGCGGTGGGCAAAATCAGAAGTGGCCCACAAGTGGGCAAAATGGCTACCTCACCCCTGCCGTATCGGGGATCCCCACCGCTTCAAAGCGGGGGGCAAAATCAGAAGTGGCCCACAAGTGGGCAAAATGGCTACCTCACCCCTGCCGTATCGGGGATCCCCACCGCTTCAAAGCGGGGGGCAAAATCAGAAGTGGCCCACAAGTGGGCAAAATGGCTACCTCACCCCTGCCGTATCGGGGATCCCCGCCAGTTCAGAGCTAGGGGCAAAATCAGAAGTGGCCCACAAGTGGGCAAAATGGCTACCTCACCCCTGCCGTATCGGGGATCCCCACCGCTTCAGAGCGGGGGGCAAAATCAGAAGTGGCCCACAAGTGGGCACAATGCCTACCTCACCCCTGCCGTATCGGGTATCCCCACCGCTTCAGAGCGGGGGGCAAAATCAGAAGTGGCCCACAAGTGGGCACAATGGCGACCTCACCCCTGCCGTATCGGGGATCCCCACCGCTTCAAAGCGGGGGACAAAATCAGAAGTGGCCCACAAGTGGGCAAAATGGCTACCTCACCCCTGCCGTATCAGGGATCCCCACCGCTTCAAAGCGGGGGGCAAAATCAGAAGTGGCCCACAAGTGGGCAAAATGGCTACCTCACCCCTGCCGTATCGGGGGTCCCCGCCAGTTCAGAGCTGGGGGCAAAATCAGAAGTGGCCCACAAGTGGGCAACATGGCTACCTCACCCCTGCCGTATCGGGGATCCCCACCGCTTCAAAGCGGGGGGCAAAATCAGAAGTGGCCCACAAGTGGGCAAAGTGGCTACCTCACCCCTGCCGTATCGGGGATCCCCACCGCTTCAGAGCGGGGGGCAAAATCAGAAGTGGCCCACAAGTGGGCAAAATGGCTACCTCACCCCTGCCGTATCGGGGATCCCCGCCAGTTCAGAGCTGGGGGCAAAATCAGAAGTGGCCCACAAGTGGGCAGAGTGGCTACCTCACCCCTGCCGTATCGGGGATCCCCGCCGCTTCAAAGCGGAGGGCAAAATCAGAAGTGGCCCACAAGTGGGCAAAGTGGCTACCTCACCCCTGCCGTATCGGGGATCCCAACCGCTTCATAGCGGGGGGCAAAATCAGAAGTGGCCCACAAGTGGGCAAAGTGGCTACCTCACCCCTGCCGTATCGGGGATCCCAACCGCTTCAGAGCGGGGGGCAAAATCAGAAGTGGCCCACAAGTGGGCAAAATGGCTACCTCACCCCTGCCGTATCGGGGATCCCCGCCAGTTCAGAGCTGGGGGCAAAATCAGAAGTGGCCCACAAGTGGGCAAAGTGGCTACCTCACCTCTGCCGTATCGGGGATCCCAACCGCTTCATAGCGGGGGGCAAAATCAGAAGTGGCCCACAAGTGGGCAAAATGGCTACCTCACCCCTGCCGTATCGGGGATCCCCGCCAGTTCAGAGCTGGGGGCAAAATCAGAAGTGGCCCACAAGTGGGCAGAGTGGCTACCTCACCCCTGCCGTATCGGGGATCCCCGCCGCTTCAAAGCGGAGGGCAAAATCAGAAGTGGCCCACAAGTGGGCAAAGTGGCTACCTCACCCCTGCCGTATCGGGGATCCCCAGCGCTTCAAAGCGGGGGGCAAAATCAGAAGTGGCCCACAAATGGGCAAAATGGCTACCTCACCCCTGCCGTATCGGGGATCCCCACCGCTTCAAAGCGGGGGGCAAAATCAGAAGTGGCCCACAAGTGGGCAAAATGGCTACCTCACCCCTGCCGTATCGGGGATCCCCACCGCTTCAAAGCGGGGGGCAAAATCAGAAGTGGCCCACAAGTGGGCAAAATGGCTACCTCACCCCTGCCGTATCGGGGGTCCCCGCCAGTTCAAAGCGGGGGGCAAAATCAGAAGTGGCCCACAAGTGGGCAAAATGGCTACCTCACCCCTGCCGTATCGGGGATCCCCACCGCTTCAAAGCGGGGGGCAAAATCAGAAGTGGCCCACAAGTGGGCAAAGTGGCTACCTCACCCCTGCCGTATCGGGGATCCCAACCGCTTCAAAGCGGGGGGCAAAATCAGAAGTGGCCCACAAGTGGGCAAAGTGGCTACCTCACCCCTGCCGTATCGGGGATCCCCACCGCTTCAAAGCGGGGGGCAAAATCAGAAGTGGCCCACAAGTGGGCAAAATGGCTACCTCACCCCTGCCGTATCGGGGATCCCCACCGCTTCAAAGCGGGGAGCAAAATCAGAAGTGGCCCACAAGTGGGCAAAGTGGCTACCTCACCCCTGCCGTATCGGGGATCCCCACCGCTTCAGAGCGGGGGGCAAAATGAGAAGTGGCCCACAAGTGGGCAAAATGGCTACCTCACCCCTGCCGTATCGGGGATCCCCACCGCTTCAGAGCGGGGGGCAAAATCATAAGTGGCCCACAAGTGGGCAAAATGGCTACCTCACCCCTGCCGTATCGGGGATCCCCACCGCTTTAGAGCGGGGGGCAAAATCAGAAGTGGCCCACAAGTGGGCAAAGTGGCTACCTCACCCCTGCCGTGTCGGGGATCCCCACCGCTTCAAAGCGGGGGGCAAAATCAGAAGTGGCCCACAAGTGGGCAAAGTGGCTACCTCACCCCTGCCGTGTCGGGGATCCCCACCGCTTCAAAGCGGGGGGCAAAATCAGAAGTGGCCCACAAGTGGGCAAAATGGCTACCTCACCCTTGCCGTATCGGGGATCCCCACCGCTTCAAAGCGGGGAGCAAAATCAGAAGTGGCCCACAAGTGGGCAAAGTGGCTACCTCACCCCTGCCGTATCGGGGATCCCCACCGCTTCAGAGCGGGGGGCAAAATGAGAAGTGGCCCACAAGTGGGCAAAATGGCTACCTCACCCCTGCCGTATCGGGGATCCCCACCGCTTCAGAGCGGGGGGCAAAATCATAAGTGGCCCACAAGTGGGCAAAATGGCTACCTCACCCCTGCCGTATCGGGGATCCCCACCGCTTTAGAGCGGGGGGCAAAATCAGAAGTGGCCCACAAGTGGGCAAAGTGGCTACCTCACCCCTGCCGTGTCGGGGATCCCCACCGCTTCAAAGCGGGGGGCAAAATCAGAAGTGGCCCACAAGTGGGCAAAGTGGCTACCTCACCCCTGCCGTATCGGGGATCCCCACCGCTTCAGAGCGGGGAGCAAAATCAGAAGTGGCCCACAAGTGGGCAAAATGGCTACCTCACCCCTGCCGTATGGGGGATCCCCACCGCTTCAAAGCGGGGGGCAAAATCAGAAGTGGCCCACAAGTGGGCAAAGTGGCTACCTCACCCCTGCCGTATCGGGGATCCCCAGCGCTTCAAAGCGGGGGGCAAAATCAGAAGTGGCCCACAAATGGGCAAAATGGCTACCTCACCCCTGCCGTATCGGGGATCCCCACCGCTTCAAAGCGGGGGGCAAAATCAGAAGTGGCCCACAAGTGGGCAAAATGGCTACCTCACCCCTGCCGTATCGGGGATCCCCACCGCTTCAAAGCGGGGGGCAAAATCAGAAGTGGCCCACAAGTGGGCAAAATGGCTACCTCACCCCTGCCGTATCGGGGGTCCCCGCCAGTTCAGAGCTGGGGGCAAAATCAGAAGTGGCCCACAAGTGGGCAAAATGGCTACCTCACCCCTGCCGTATCGGGGATCCCCACCGCTTCAAAGCGGGGGGCAAAATCAGAAGTGGCCCACAAGTGGGCAAAATGGCTACCTCACCCCTGCCGTATCGGGGGTCCCCGCCAGTTCAGAGCTGGGGGCAAAATCAGAAGTGGCCCACAAGTGGGCAAAATGGCTACCTCACCCCTGCCGTATCGGGGATCCCCACCGCTTCAGAGCGGGGGGCAAAATCAGAAGTGGCCCACAAGTGGGCAAAATGGCTACCTCACCCCTGCCGTATCGGGGATCCCCGCCAGTTCAGAGCTGGGGGCAAAATCAGAAGTGGCCCACAAGTGGGCAAAGTGGCTACCTCACCTCTGCCGTATCGGGGATCCCAACCGCTTCATAGCGGGGGGCAAAATCAGAAGTGGCCCACAAGTGGGCAAAGTGGCTACCTCACCCCTGCCGTATCGGGGATCCCCACCGCTTCAAAGCGGGGGGCAAAATCAGAAGTGGCCCACAAGTGGGCAAAATGGCTACCTCACCCCTGCCGTATCGGGGATCCCCACCGCTTCAAAGCGGGGGGCAAAATCAGAAGTGGCCCACAAGTGGGCAAAATGGCTACCTCACCCCTGCCGTATCGGGGGTCCCCGCCAGTTCAGAGCTGGGGGCAAAATCAGAAGTGGCCCACAAGTGGGCAAAATGGCTACCTCACCCCTGCCGTATCGGGGATCCCCACCGCTTCAAAGCGGGGGGCAAAATCAGAAGTGGCCCACAAGTGGGCAAAGTGGCTACCTCACCCCTGCCGTATCGGGGATCCCAACCGCTTCAAAGCGGGGGGCAAAATCAGAAGTGGCCCACAAGTGGGCAAAGTGGCTACCTCACCCCTGCCGTATCGGGGATCCCCACCGCTTCAAAGCGGGGGGCAAAATCAGAAGTGGCCCACAAGTGGGCAAAATGGCTACCTCACCCCTGCCGTATCGGGGATCCCCACCGCTTCAAAGCGGGGGGCAAAATCAGAAGTGGCCCACAAGTGGGCAAAGTGGATACCTCACCCCTGCCGTATCGGGGATCCCCACCGCTTCAGAGCGGGGGGCAAAATGAGAAGTGGCCCACAAGTGGGCAAAATGGCTACCTCACCCCTGCCGTATCGGGGATCCCCACCGCTTCAGAGCGGGGGGCAAAATCATAAGTGGCCCACAAGTGGGCAAAATGGCTACCTCACCCCTGCCGTATAGGGGATCCCCACCGCTTTAGAGCGGGGGGCAAAATCAGAAGTGGCCCACAAGTGGGCAAAGTGGCTACCTCACCCCTGCCGTGTCGGGGATCCCCACCGCTTCAAAGCGGGGGGCAAAATCAGAAGTGGCCCACAAGTGGGCAAAGTGGCTACCTCACCCCTGCCGTATCGGGGATCCCCACCGCTTCAGAGCGGGGAGGAAAATCAGAAGTGGCCCACAAGTGGGCAAGGTGGCTACCTCACCCCTGCCGTATCGGGGATCCCCACCGCTTCAAAGCGGGGGGCAAAATCAGAAGTGGCCCACAAGTGGGCAAAATGGCTACCTCACCCCTGCCGTATGGGGGATCCCCACCGCTTCAAAGCGGGGGGCAAAATCAGAAGTGGCCCACAAGTGGGCAAAGTGGCTACCTCACCCCTGCCGTATCGGGGATCCCCACCGCTTCAGAGCGGGGAGCAAAATCAGAAGTGGCCCACAAGTGGGCAAGGTGGCTACCTCACCCTTGCCGTATCGGGGATCCCCACCGCTTCAAAGCGGGGGGCAAAATCAGAAGTGGCCCACAAGTGGGCAGAGTGGCTACCTCACCCATGCCGTATCGGGGATCCCCACCGCTTCAAAGCGGGGGGCAAAATCAGAAGTGGCGCACAAGTGGGCAGAGTGGCTACCTCACCCCTGCCGTATGGGGGATCCCCACCGCTTCATTGCGGGGGGCAAAATCAGAAGTGGCCCACAAGTGGGCAAAATGGCTACCTCACCCCTGCCATATCGGGGATCCCCACCGCTTCAAAGCGGGGGGCAAAATCAGAAGTGGCCCACAAGTGGGCAAAATGGCTACCTCACCCTGCCGTATCGGGGATCCCCGCCAGTTCAGAGCTGGGGGCAAAATCAGAAGTGGCCCACAAGTGGGCAAAGTGGCTACCTCACCCCTGCCGTATCGGGGATCCCCACCGCTTCAAAGCGGGGGGCAAAATCAGAAGTGGCCCACAAGTGGGCAAAATTGCTACCTCACCCCTGCCGTATCGGGGATCCCCACCGCTTCAGAGCGGGGGGCAAAATCAGAAGTGGCCCACAAGTGGGCAAAATGGCTACCTCACCCCTGCCGTATCAGGGATCCCCAGCGCTTCAGAGCGGGGGGCAAAATCAGAAGTGGCCCACAAGTGGGCAAAGTGGCTACCTCACCCCTGCCGTATCGGGGATCCCCACCGCTTCAGAGGGGGCGGCAACATCAGAAGTGGCCCACAAGTGGGCAAAGTGGCTACCTCACCCCTGCCGTATCGGGGATCCCCACCGCTTCAGAGCGGGGGGCAAAATCAGAAGTGGCCCACAAGTGGGCAAATTGGCTACCTCACCCCTGCCGTATCGGGGATCCACATTGCTTCAAAGCGGGGGGCAAAATCAGAAGTGGCCCACAAGTGGGCACAATGGCTACCTCACCCCTGCCGTATCGGGGATCCCCACCGCTTCAAAGCGGGGGGCAAAATCAGAAGTGGCCCACAAGTGGGCAGAGTGGCTACCTCACCCCTGCCGTATCGGGGATCCCCACCGCTTCAGAGCGGGGGGCAAAATCAGAAGTGGCCCACAAGTGGGCAAGGTGGCTACCTCACCCCTGCCGTATCGGGGATCCCCACCGCTTCAGAGCGGGGGGCAAAATCAGAAGTGGCCCACAAGTGGGCAAAGTGGCTACCTCACCCCTGCCGTATGGGGGATCCCCACCGCTTCATAGCGGGGGGCAAAATCAGAAGTGGCCCACAAGTGGGCAAAATGGCTACCTCACCCCTGCCATATCGGGGATCCCCACCGCTTCAAAGCGGGGGGCAAAATCAGAAGTGGCCCACAAGTGGGCAAAATGGCTACCTCACCCCTGCCGTATCGGGGATCCCCACCGCTTCAAAGCGGGGGGCAAAATCAGAAGTGGCCCACAAGTGGGCAAAGTGGCTACCTCACCCCTGCCGTATCGGGGATCCCCACCGCTTCAGAGCGGGGGGCAAAATCATAAGTGGCCCACAAGTGGGCAAAATGGCTACCTCACCCCTGCCGTATCAGGAATCCCCACCGCTTCAAAGCGGGGGGCAAAATCAGAAGTGGCCCACAAGTGGGCAAAGTGGCTACCTCACCCCTGCCGTATGGGGGATCCCCACCGCTTCATAGCGGGGGGCAAAATCAGAAGTGGCCCACAAGTGGGCAAAATGGCTACCTCACCCCTGCCATATCGGGGATCCCCACCGCTTCAAAGCGGGGGGCAAAATCAGAAGTGGCCCACAAGTGGGCAAAATGGCTACCTCACCCCTGCCGTATCGGGGATCCCCGCCAGTTCAGAGCTGGGGGCAAAATCAGAAGTGGCCCACAAGTGGGCAAAGTGGCTACCTCACCCCTGCCGTATCAGGGATCCCCACCGCTTCAAAGCGGGGGGCAAAATCAGAAGTGGCCCACAAGTGGGCAAAATGGCTACCTCACCCCTGCCGTATCGGGGATCCCCACCGCTTCAGAGCGGGGGGCAAAATCATAAGTGGCCCACAAGTGGGCAAAATGGCTACCTCACCCCTGCCGTATCAGGGATCCCCAGCGCTTCAGAGCGGGGGGCAAAATCAGAAGTGGCCCACAAGTGGGCAAAGTGGCTACCTCACCCCTGCCGTATCGGGGATCCCCACCGCTTCAGAGCGGGGGGCAAAATCATAAGTGGCCCACAAGTGGGCAAAATGGCTACCTCACCCCTGCCGTATCGGGGATCCCCACCGCTTCAGAGGGGGCGGCAAAATCAGAAGTGGCCCACAAGTGGGCAAAGTGGCTACCTCACCCCTGCCGTATCGGGGATCCCCACCGCTTCAGAGCGGGGGGCAAAATCATAAGTGGCCCACAAGTGGGCAAAATGGCTACCTCACCCCTGCCGTATCGGGGATCCCCACCGCTTCAGAGGGGGCGGCAAAATCAGAAGTGGCCCACAAGTGGGCAAAGTGGCTACCTCACCCCTGCCGTATCGGGGATCCCCACCGCTTCAGAGCGGGGGGCAAAATCAGAAGTGGCCCACAAGTGGGCAAATTGGCTACCTCACCCCTGCCGTATCGGGGATCCCCACCGCTTCAGAGCGGGGGGCAAAATCAGAAGTGGCCCACAAGTGGGCACAATGGCTACCTCACCCCTGCACTATCGGGGATCCCCACCGCTTCATAGCGGGGGGCAAAATCAGAAGTGGCCCACAAGTGGGCAAAGTGGCTACCTCACCCCTGCCGTATCGGGGATCCCCACCGCTTCAGAGGGGGCGGCAAAATCAGAAGTGGCCCACAAGTGGGCAAAGTGGCTACCTCACCCCTGCCGTATCGGGGATCCCCACCGCTTCAGAGCGGGGGGCAAAATCAGAAGTGGCCCACAAGTCGGCAAATTGGCTACCTCACCCCTGCCGTATCGGGGATCCCCACCGCTTCAGAGCGGGGGGCAAAATCAGAAGTGGCCCACAAGTGGGCACAATGGCTACCTCACCCCTGCCGTATCGGGGATCCCCACCGCTTCAGAGCGGGGGGCAAAATCAGAAGTGGCCCACAAGTGGGCAAAATGGCTACCTCACCCCTGCCGTATCGGGGATCCCCACCGCTTCATAGCGGGGGGCAAAATCAGAAGTGGCCCACAAGTGGGCAAAATGGCTACCTCACCCCTGCCGTATCGGGGATCCCCGCCAGTTCAGAGCTGGGGGCAAAATCAGAAGTGGCCCACAAGTGAGCAAAATGGCTACCTCACCCCTGCCGTATCGGGGATCCCCACCGCTTCAAAGCGGGGGGCATAATCAGAAGTGGCCCACAAGTGGGCAAAGTGGCTACCTCACCCCTGCCGTATCGGGGATCCCCACCGCTTCATAGCGGGGGGCAAAATTAGAAGTGGCCCACAAGTGGGCAAAATGGCTACCTCAGCCCTGCCGTGTCGGGGATCCCCGCCAGTTCAGAGCTGGGGGCAAAATCAGAAGTGGCCCACAAGTGGGCAAAGTGGCTACCTCACCCCTGCCGTATCGGGGATCCCCACCGCTTCAGAGCGGGGGGCAAAATCAGAAGTGGCCCACAAGTGGGCAAAATGGCTACCTCACCCCTGCCGTATCGGGGATCCCCGCCAGTTCAGAGCTAGGGGCAAAATCAGAAGTGGCCCACAAGTGGGCAAAGTGGCTACCTCACCCCTGCCGTATCGGGGATCCCCACCACTTCAAAGCGGGGGGCAAAATCAGAAGTGGCCCACAAGTGAGCAAAATGGCTACCTCACCCCTGCCGTATCGGGGATCCCCACCGCTTCAAAGCGGGGGGCAAAATCAGAAGTGGCCCACAAGTGGGCAAAGTGGCTACCTCACCCCTGCCGTATCGGGGATCCCCACCGCTTCATAGCGGGGGGCAAAATCAGAAGTGGCCCACAAGTGGGCAAAATGGCTACCTCACCCCTGCCGTATCGGGGATCCCCACCGCTTCAAAGCGGGGGGCAAAATCAGAAGTGGCCCACAAGTGGGCAAAATGGCTACCTCACCCCTGCCGTATCGGGGATCCCCACCGCTTCAGAGCGGGGGGCAAAATCATAAGTGGCCCACAAGTGGGCAAAATGGCTACCTCACCCCTGCCGTATCGGGGATCCCCACCGCTTTAGAGCGGGGGGCAAAATCAGAGCTGGCCCACAAGTGGGCAAAGTGGCTACCTCACCCCTGCCGTATCGGGGATCCCCACCACTTCAGAGCGGGGGGCAAAATCAGAAGTGGCCCACAAGTGGGCAAAGTGGCTACCTCACCCCTGCCGTATCGGGGATCCCCACCGCTTCAGAGCGGGGGGCAAAATCGGAAGTGGCCCACAAGTGGGCAAGGTGGCTACCTCATCCCTGCCGTATCGGGGATCCCCACCGCTTCAGAGCGGGGGGCAAAATCAGAAGTGGCCCACAAGTGGGCAGAGTGGCTACCTCACCCCTGCCGTATCGGGGATCCCCACCGCTTCAGAGCGGGGGGCAAAATCAGAAGTGGCCCACAAGTGGGCAAAATGGCTACCTCACCCCTGCCGTATCGGGGATCCACCGCTTCAGAGCGGCAGGCAAAATCAGAAGTGGCCCACAAGTGGGCAAAGTGGCTACCCCACCCCTGCAAAATCGGGGATCCCCACCGCTTCAAAGCGGGGGGCAAAATCAGAAGTGGCCCACAAGTGGGCAAAATGGCTACCTCACCCCTGCCGTATCGGGGATCCCCGCCAGTTCAGAGCTGGGGCAAAATCAGAAGTGGCCCACAAGTGGGCAAAATGGCTACCTCACCCCTGCCGTATCGGGGATCCCCACCGCTTCAAAGCGGGGGGCAAAATCAGAAGTGGCCCACAAGTGGGCAAAGTGGCTACCTCACCCCTGCCGTATCGGGGATCCCCACCGCTTCATAGCGGGGGGCGAAATCAGAAGTGGCCCACAAGTGGGCAAAACGGCTACCTCAGCCCTGCCGTGTCGGGGATCCCCGCCAGTTCAGAGCTAGGGGCAAAATCAGAAGTGGCCCACAAGTGGGCAAAGTGGCTACCTCACCCCTGCCGTATCGGGGATCCCCACCGCTTCAGAGCGAGGGGCAAAATCAGAAGTGGCCCACAAGTGGGGAAAATGGCTACCTCACCCATGCCGTATCGGGGATCCCCGCCAAATCAGAGGTGGGGGCAAAATCAGAAGTGGCCCACAAGTGGGCAAAGTGGCTACCTCACCCCTGCCGTATCGGGGATCCCCACCGCTTCAAAGCGGGGGGCAAAATCAGAAGTGGCCCACAAGTGGGCAAAGTGGCTACCTCACCCCTGCCGTATCGGGGATCCCCACCGCTTCAAAGCGGGGGGCAAAATCAGAAGTGGCCCACAAGTGGGCAAAGTGGCTACCTCACCCCTACCGTATCGGGGATCCCCACTGCTTCATAGCGGGGGGCAAAATCAGAAGTGGCCCACAAGTGGGCAAAATGACTACCTCACCCCTGCCGTATCGGGGATCCCCACCGCTTCAGAGCGGGGGGCAAAATCAGAAGTGGCCCACAAGTGGGCAAAATGGCTACCTCACCCCTGCCGTATCGGGGATCCCCACCGCTTCAGAGCGGGGGGCAAAATCATAAGTGGCCCACAAGTGGGCAAAATGGCTACCTCACCCCTGCCGTATCGGGGATCCCCACCGCTTCAGAGCGGGGGGCAAAATCATAAGTGGCCCACAAGTGGGCAAAATGGCTACCTCACCCCTGCCGTATCGGGGATCCCCACCGCTTCAGAGCGGGGGGCAAAATCATAAGTGGCCCACAAGTGGGCAAAGTGGCTACCTCACCCCTGCCGTATCGGGGATCCCCACCGCTTCAAAGCGGGGGGCAAAATCAGAAGTGGCCCACAAGTGGGCAAAGTGGCTACCTCACCCCTGCCGTATCGGGGATCCCCACCGCTTCAAAGCGGGGGGCAAAATCAGAAGTGGCCCACAAGTGGGCAAAGTGGCTACCTCACCCCTACCGTATCGGGGATCCCCACTGCTTCATAGCGGGGGGCAAAATCAGAAGTGGCCCAGAAGTGGGCAAAATGACTACCTCACCCCTGCCGTATCGGGGATCCCCACCGCTTCAGAGCGGGGGGCAAAATCAGAAGTGGCCCACAAGTGGGCAAAATGGCTACCTCACCCCTGCCGTATCGGGGATCCCCACCGCTTCAGAGCGGGGGGCAAAATCATAAGTGGCCCACAAGTGGGCAAAATGGCTACCTCACCCCTGCCGTATCGGGGATCCCCGCCAGTTCGAAGCTGGGGGCAAAATCAGAGGTGGCCCACAAGTGGGCAAAGTGGCTACCTCACCCCTGCCGTATCGGGGATCCCCACCGCTTCAGAGCGGGGGGCAAAATCAGAAGTGGCCCACAAGTGGGCAAAGTGGCTACCTCACCCCTGCCGTATCGGGGATCCCCACCGCTTCAGAGCGGGGGGCAAAATCAGAAGTGGCCCACAAGTGGGCAAAGTGGCTACCTCACCCCTGCCGTATTGGGGATCCCCACCGCTTCAGAGCGGGGGGCAAAATCAGAAGTGGCCCACAAGTGGGCAGAGTGGCTACCTCACCCCTGCCGTATCGGGGATCCCCACCGCTTCAGAGCGGGGGGAAAAATCAGAAGTGGCCCACAAGTGGGCAAAATGGCTACCTCACCCCTGCCGTATCGGGGATCCCCACCGCTTCAGAGCGGGGGGCAAAATCATAAGTGGCCCACAAGTGGGCAAAATGGCTACCTCACCCCTGCCGTATCGGGGATCCCCACCGCTTCAGAGCGGGGGGCAAAATCATAAGTGGCCCACAAGTGGGCAAAACGGCTACCTCAGCCCTGCCGTGTCGGGGATCCCCGCCACTTCAGAGCTAGGGGCAAAATCAGAAGTGGCCCACAAGTGGGCAAAGTGGCTACCTCACCCCTGCGGTATCGGGGATCCCCACCGCTTCAGAGCGAGGGGCAAAATCAGAAGTGGCCCACAAGTGGGGAAAATGGCTACCTCACCCCTGCCGTATCGGGGATCCCCGCCAAATCAGAGGTGGGGGCAAAATCAGAAGTGGCCCACAAGTGGGCAAAATGGCTACCTCACCCCTGCCGTATCGGGGATCCCCACCGCTTCAGAGCGGGGGGCAAAATCATAAGTGGCCCACAAGTGGGCAAAATGGCTACCTCACCCCTGCCGTATCGGGGATCCCCACCGCTTTAGAGCGGGGGGCAAAATCAGAGCTGGCCCACAAGTGGGCAAAGTGGCTACCTCACCCCTGCCGTATCGGGGATCCCCACCGCTTCAGAGCGGGGGGCAAAATCAGAAGTGGCCCACAAGTGGGCAAAGTGGCTACCTCACCCCTGCCGTATCGGGGATCCCCACCGCTTCAGAGCGGGGGGCAAAATCGGAAGTGGCCCACAAGTGGGCAAGGTGGCTACCTCATCCCTGCCGTATCGGGGATCCCCACCGCTTCAGCGCGGGGGGCAAAATCAGAAATGGCCCACAAGTGGGCAGAGTGGCTACCTCACCCCTGCCGTATCGGGGATCCCCACCGCTTCAGAGCGGGGGGCAAAATCAGAAGTGGCCCACAAGTGGGCAAAATGGCTACCTCACCCCTGCCGTATCGGGGATCCACCGCTTCAGAGCGGCAGGCAAAATCAGAAGTGGCCCACAAGTGGGCAAAGTGGCTACCTCACCCCTGCCAAATCGGGGATCCCCACCGCTTCAAAGCGGGGGGCAAAATCAGAAGTGGCCCACAAGTGGGCAAAATGGCTACCTCACCCCTGCCGTATCGGGGATCCCCGCCAGTTCAGAGCTGGGGCAAAATCAGAAGTGGCCCACAAGTGGGCAAAATGGCTACCTCACCCCTGCCGTATCGGGGATCCCCACCGTTTCAAAGCGGGGGGCAAAATCAGAAGTGGCCCACAAGTGGGCAAAGTGGCTACCTCACCCCTGCCGTATCGGGGATCCCCACCGCTTCATAGCGGGGGGCGAAATCAGAAGTGGCCCACAAGTGGGCAAAACGGCTACCTCAGCCCTGCCGTGTCGGGGATCCCCGCCAGTTCAGAGCTAGGGGCAAAATCAGAAGTGGCCCACAAGTGGGCAAAGTGGCTACCTCACCCCTGCCGTATCGGGGATCCCCACCGCTTCAGAGCGAGGGGCAAAATCAGAAGTGGCCCACAAGTGGGGAAAATGGCTACCTCACCCCTGCCGTATCGGGGATCCCCGCCAAATCAGAGGTGGGGGCAAAATCAGAAGTGGCCCACAAGTGGGCAAAATGGCTACCTCACCCCTGCCGTATCGGGGATCCCCACCGCTTCAAAGCGGGGGGCAAAATCAGAAGTGGCCCACAAGTGGGCAAAGTGGCTACCTCACCCCTGCCGTATCGGGGATCCCCACCGCTTCAAAGCGGGGGGCAAAATCAGAAGTGGCCCACAAGTGGGCAAAGTGGCTACCTCACCCCTACCGTATCGGAGATCCCCACCGCTTCATAGCGGGGGGCAAAATCAGAAGTGCCCCACAAGTGGGCAAAATGACTACCTCACCCCTGCCGTATCGGGGATCCCCCCCGCTTCAGAGCGGGGGGCAAAATCAGAAGTGGCCCACAAGTGGGCAAAATGGCTACCACACCCCTGCCGTATCGGGGATCCCCACCGCTTCAGAGCGGGGGGCAAAATCATAAGTGGCCCACAAGTGGGCAAAATGGCTACCTCACCCCTGCCGTATCGGGGATCCCCGCCAGTTCAGAGCTGGGGGCAAAATCAGAGGTGGCCCACAAGTGGGCAAAGTGGCTACCTCACCCCTGCCGTATCGGGGATCCCCACCGCTTCAGAGCGGGGGGCAAAATCAGAAGTGGCCCACAAGTGGGCAAAGTGGCTACCTCACCCCTGCCGTATCGGGGATCCCCACCGCTTCAGAGCGGGGGGCAAAATCAGAAGTGGCCCACAAGTGGGCAAGGTGGCTACCTCACCCCTGCCGTATCGGGGATCCCCACCGCTTCAGAGCGGGGGGGGAAAATCAGAAGTGGCCCACAAGTGGGCAGAGTGGCTACCTCACCCCTGCCGTATCGGGGATCCCCACCGCTTCAGAGCGGGGGGCAAAATCAGAAGTGGCCCACAAGTGGGCAAAGTGGCTACCTCACCCCTGCCGTATCGGGGATCCCCACCGATTCAAAGCGGGGGGCAAAATCAGAAGTGGCCCACAAGTGGGCAAAATGGCTACCTCACCCCTGCCGTATCGGGGATCCCTACCGCTTCAGAGCGGGGGGCAAAATCAGAAGTGGCCCACAAGTGGGCAAAGTGGCTACCTCACCCCTGCCGTATCGGGGATCCCCACCGCTTCAGAGCGGGGGGCAAAATCAGAAGTGGCCCACAAGTGGGCAGAGTGGCTACCTCACCCCTGCCGTATCGGGGATCCCGACCGCTTCAGAGCGGGGGGCAAAATCAGAAGTGGCCCACAAGTGGGCAAAATGGCTACCTCACCCCTGCCGTATCGGGGATCCCCACCGCTTCAGAGCGGGGGGCAAAATCATAAGTGGCCCACAAGTGGGCAAATGGGCTACCTCACCCCTGCCGTATCGGGGATCCCCACCGCTTCAGAGCGGGGGGCAAAATCATAAGTGGCCCACAAGTGGGCAAAACGGCTACCTCAGCCCTGCCGTGTCGGGGATCCCCGCTAGTTCAGAGCTAGGGGCAAAATCAGAAGTGGCCCACAAGTGGGCAAAGTGGCTACCTCATCCCTGCCGTATCGGGGATCCCCACCGCTTCAGAGCGAGGGGCAAAATCAGAAGTGGCCCACAAGTGGGCAAGGTGGCTACCTCACCCCTGCCGTATCGGGGATCCCCACCGCTTCAGAGCGGGGGGGAAAATCAGAAGTGGCCCACAAGTGGGCAGAGTGGCTACCTCACCCCTGCCGTATCGGGGATCCCCACCGCTTCAGAGCGGGGGGCAAAATCAGAAGTGGCCCACAAGTGGGCAAAGTGGCTACCTCACCCCTGCCGTATCGGGGATCCCCACCGATTCAAAGCGGGGGGCAAAATCAGAAGTGGCCCACAAGTGGGCAAAATGGCTACCTCACCCCTGCCGTATCGGGGATCCCTACCGCTTCAGAGCGGGGGGCAAAATCAGAAGTGGCCCACAAGTGGGCAAAGTGGCTACCTCACCCCTGCCGTATCGGGGATCCCCACCGCTTCAGAGCGGGGGGCAAAATCAGAAGTGGCCCACAAGTGGGCAGAGTGGCTACCTCACCCCTGCCGTATCGGGGATCCCGACCGCTTCAGAGCGGGGGGCAAAATCAGAAGTGGCCCACAAGTGGGCAAAATGGCTACCTCACCCCTGCCGTATCGGGGATCCCCACCGCTTCAGAGCGGGGGGCAAAATCATAAGTGGCCCACAAGTGGGCAAATGGGCTACCTCACCCCTGCCGTATCGGGGATCCCCACCGCTTCAGAGCGGGGGGCAAAATCATAAGTGGCCCACAAGTAAGCAAAACGGCTACCTCAGCCCTACCGTGTCGGGGATCCCCGCTAGTTCAGAGCTAGGGGCAAAATCAGAAGTGGCCCACAAGTGGGCAAAGTGGCTACCTCATCCCTGCCGTATCGGGGATCCCCACCGCTTCAGAGCGAGGGGCAAAATCAGAAGTGGCCCACAAGTGGGGAAAATGGCTACCTCACCCCTGCCGTATCGGGGATCCCCGCCAAATCAGAGGTGAAGGCAAAATCAGAAGTGGCCCACAAGTGGGCAAAGTGGCTACCTCACCCCTGCCGTATCGGGGATCCCCACCGCTTCAAAGCGGGGGGCAAAATCAGAAGTGGCCCACAAGTGGGCAAAGTGGCTACCTCACCCCTGCCGTATCGGGGATCCCCACCGCTTCAAAGCGGGGGGCAAAATCAGAAGTGGCCCACAAGTGGGCAAAGTGGCTACCTCACCCCTACCGTATCGGGGATCCCCACTGCTTCATAGCGGGGGGCAAAATCAGAAGTGGCCCACAAGTGGGCAAAATAACTACCTCACCCCTGCCGTATCGGGGATCCCCACCGCTTCAAAGCGGGGGGCAAAATCAGAAGTGGCCCACAAGTGGGCAAAATGGCTACCTCACCCTGCCGTATCGGGGATCCCCACCGCTTCAGAGCGGGGGGCAAAATCATAAGTGGCCCACAAGTGGGCAAAATGGCTACCTCACCCCTGCCGTATCGGGGATCCCCGCCAGTTCAGAGCTGGGGGCAAAATCAGAGGTGGCCCACAAGTGGGCAAAGTGGCTACCTCACCCCTGCCGTATCGGGGATCCCCACCGCTTCAGAGCGGGGGGCAAAATCAGAAGTGGCCCACAAGTGGGCAAAGTGGCTACCTCACCCCTGCCGTATCGGGGATCCCCACCGCTTCAGAGCGGGGGGCAAAATCAGAAGTGGCCCACAAGTGGGCAAGGTGGCTACCTCACCCCTGCCGTATCGGGGATCCCCACCGCTTCAGAGCGGGGGGGGAAAATCAGAAGTGGCCCACAAGTGGGCAAAATGGCTACCTCACCCCTGCCGTATCGGGGATCCCCACCGCTTCAGAGCGGGGGGCAAAATCAGAAGTGGCCCACAAGTGGGCAAAATGGCTACCTCACCCCTGCCGTATCGGGGATCCCCGCCAGTTCAGAGCTGGGGGCAAAATCAGAGGTGGCCCACAAGTGGGCAAAGTGGCTACCTCACCCCTGCCGTATCGGGGATCCCCACCGCTTCAGAGCGGGGGGCAAAATCAGAAGTGGCCCACAAGTGGGCAAAGTGGCTACCTCACCCCTGCCGTATCGGGGATCCCCACCGCTTCAGAGCGGGGGGCAAAATCAGAAGTGGCCCACAAGTGGGCAAGGTGGCTACCTCAGCCCTGCCGTATCGGGGATCCCCACCGCTTCAGAGCGGGGGGGAAAATCAGAAGTGGCCCACAAGTGGGCAGAGTGGCTACCTCACCCCTGCCGTATCGGGGATCCCCACCGCTTCAGAGCGGGGGGCAAAATCAGAAGTGGCCCACAAGTGGGCAAAGTGGCTACCTCACCCCTGCCGTATCGGGGATCCCCACCGATTCAAAGCGGGGGGCAAAATCAGAAGTGGCCCACAAGTGGGCAAAATGGCCAGCTCACCCCTGCCGTATCGGGGATCCCTACCGCTTCAGAGCGGGGGGCAAAATCAGAAGTGGCCCACAAGTGGGCAAAGTGGCTAGCTCACCCCTGCCGTATCGGGGATCCCCACCGCTTCAGAGCGGGGGGCAAAATCAGAAGTGGCCCACAAGTGGGCAGAGTGGCTACCTCACCCCTGCCGTATCGGGGATCCCCACCGCTTCAGAGCGGGGGGCAAAATCAGAAGTGGCCCACAAGTGGGCAAAATGGCTACCTCACCCCTGCCGTATCGGGGATCCCCACCGCTTCAGAGCGGGGGGCAAAATCATAAGTGGCCCACAAGTGGGCAAAATGGCTACCTCACCCCTGCCGTATCGGGGATCCCCGCCAGTTCAGAGCTGGGGGCAAAATCAGAGGTGGCCCACAAGTGGGCAAAGTGGCTACCTCACCCCTGCCGTATCGGGGATCCCCACCGCTTCAGAGCGGGGGGCAAAATCAGAAGTGGCCCACAAGTGGGCAAAATGGCTACCTCACCCCTGCCGTATCGGGGATCCCCACCGCTTCAGAGCGGGGGGGAAAATCAGAAGTGGCCCACAAGTGGGCAGAGTGGCTACCTCACCCCTGCCGTATCGGGGATCCCCACCGCTTCAGAGCGGGGGGCAAAATCAGAAGTGGCCCACAAGTGGGCAAAGTGGCTACCTCACCCCTGCCCTATCGGGGATCCCCACCGATTCAAAGTGGGGGGCAAAATCAGAAGTGGCCCACGAGTGGGCAAAATGGCTACCTCACCCCTGCCGTATCGGGGATCCCTACCGCTTCAGAGCGGGGGGCAAAATCAGAAGTGGCCCACAAGTGGGCAAAGTGGCTACCTCACCCCTGCCGTATCGGGGATCCCCACCGCTTCGGAGCGGGGGGCAAAATCAGAAGTGGCCCACAAGTGGGCAAGGTGGCTACCTCACCCCTGCCGTATCGGGGATCCCCACCGCTTCAGAGCGGGGGGGAAAATCAGAAGTGGCCCACAAGTGGGCAAAATGGCTACCTCACCCCTGCCGTATCGGGGATCCCCGCCAGTTCAGAGCTGGGGGCAAAATCAGAGGTGGCCCACAAGTGGGCAAAGTGGCTACCTCACCCCTGCCGTATCGGGGATCCCCACCGCTTCAGAGCGGGGGGCAAAATCAGAAGTGGCCCACAAGTGGGCAAAGTGGCTACCTCACCCCTGCCGTATCGGGGATCCCCACCGCTTCAGAGCGGGGGGCAAAATCAGAAGTGGCCCACAAGTGGGCAAGGTGGCTACCTCACCCCTGCCGTATCGGGGATCCCCACCGCTTCAGAGCGGGGGGGAAAATCAGAAGTGGCCCACAAGTGGGCAGAGTGGCTACCTCACCCCTGCCGTATCGGGGATCCCCACCGCTTCAGAGCGGGGGGCAAAATCAGAAGTGGCCCACAAGTGGGCAAAGTGGCTACCTCACCCCTGCCGTATCGGGGATCCCCACCGATTCAAAGCGGGGGGCAAAATCAGAAGTGGCCCACAAGTGGGCAAAATGGCCAGCTCACCCCTGCCGTATCGGGGATCCCTACCGCTTCAGAGCGGGGGGCAAAATCAGAAGTGGCCCACAAGTGGGCAAAGTGGCTAGCTCACCCCTGCCGTATCGGGGATCCCCACCGCTTCAGAGCGGGGGGCAAAATCAGAAGTGGCCCACAAGTGGGCAGAGTGGCTACCTCACCCCTGCCGTATCGGGGATCCCCACCGCTTCAGAGCGGGGGGCAAAATCAGAAGTGGCCCACAAGTGGGCAAAATGGCTACCTCACCCCTGCCGTATCGGGGATCCCCACCGCTTCAGAGCGGGGGGCAAAATCATAAGTGGCCCACAAGTGGGCAAAATGGCTACCTCACCCCTGCCGTATCGGGGATCCCCGCCAGTTCAGAGCTGGGGGCAAAATCAGAGGTGGCCCACAAGTGGGCAAAGTGGCTACCTCACCCCTGCCGTATCGGGGATCCCCACCGCTTCAGAGCGGGGGGCAAAATCAGAAGTGGCCCACAAGTGGGCAAAGTGGCTACCTCACCCCTGCCGTATCGGGGATCCCCACCGATTCAAAGCGGGGGGCAAAATCAGAAGTGGCCCACGAGTGGGCAAAATGGCTACCTCACCCCTGCCGTATCGGGGATCCCCGCCAGTTCAGAGCTGGGGGCAAAATCAGAGGTGGCCCACAAGTGGGCAAAGTGGCTACCTCACCCCTGCCGTATCGGGGATCCCCACCGCTTCAGAGCGGGGGGCAAAATCAGAAGTGGCCCACAAGTGGGCAAAGTGGCTAGCTCACCCCTGCCGTATCGGGGATCCCCACCGCTTCAGAGCGGGGGGCAAAATCAGAAGTGGCCCACAAGTGGGCAGAGTGGCTACCTCACCCCTGCCGTATCGGGGATCCCCACCGCTTCAGAGCGGGGGGGAAAATCAGAAGTGGCCCACAAGTGGGCAGAGTGGCTACCTCACCCCTGCCGTATCGGGGATCCCCACCGCTTCAGAGCGGGGGGCAAAATCAGAAGTGGCCCACAAGTGGGCAAAGTGGCTACCTCACCCCTGCCGTATCGGGGATCCCCACCGATTCAAAGCGGGGGGCAAAATCAGAAGTGGCCCACGAGTGGGCAAAATGGCTACCTCACCCCTGCCGTATCGGGGATCCCTACCGCTTCAGAGCGGGGGGCAAAATCAGAAGTGGCCCACAAGTGGGCAAAGTGGCTACCTCACCCCTGCCGTATCGGGGATCCCCACCGCTTCGGAGCGGGGGGCAAAATCAGAAGTGGCCCACAAGTGGGCAGAGTGGCTACCTCACCCCTGCCGTATCGGGGATCCCCACCGCTTCAGAGCGGGGGGCAAAATCAGAAGTGGCCCACAAGTGGGCTAAATGGCTACCTCACCCCTGCCGTATCGGGGATCGCCACCGCTTCAGAGCGGGGGGCAAAATCATAAGTGGCCCACAAGTGGGCAAAACGGCTACCTCACCCCTGCCGTATCGGGGATCCCCGCCACTTCAGAGCTGGGGGCAAAATCAGAGGTGGCCCACAAGTGGGCAAAGTGGCTACCTCACCCCTGCCGTATCGGGGATCCCCACCGCTTCAGAGCGGGGGGCAAAATCAGAAGTGGCCCACAAGTGGGCAAAGTGGCTACCTCACCCCTGCCGTATCGGGGATCCCCACCGCTTCAGACCGGGGGGCAAAATCAGAAGTGGCCCACAAGTGGGCAGAGTGGCTACCTCACCCCTGCCGTATCGGGGATCCCCACCGCTTCAGAGCGGGGGGCAAAATCAGAAGTGGCCCACAAGTGGGCAAAATGGCTACCTCACCCCTGCCGTATCGGGGATCCCCACCGCTTCAGAGCGGGGGGCAAAATCATAAGTGGCCCACAAGTGGGCAAAATGGCTACCTCACCCCTGCCGTATCGGGGATCCCCACCGCTTCAGAGCGGGGGGCAAAATCAGAAGTGGCCCACAAGTGGGCAAAGTGGCTACCTCACCCCTGCCGTATCGGGGATCCCCACCGATTCAAAGCGGGGGGCAAAATCAGAAGTGGCCCACAAGTGGGCAAAATGGCTACCTCACCCCTGCCGTATCGGGGATACCTACCGCTTCAGAGCGGGGGGCAAAATCAGAAGTGGCCCACAAGTGGGCAAAGTGGCTACCTCACCCCTGCCGTATCGGGGATCCCCACCGCTTCAGAGCGGGGGGCAAAATTAGAAGTGGCCCACAAGTGGGCAGAGTGGCTACCTCACCCCTGCCGTATCGGGGATCCCCACCGCTTCAGAGCGGGGAGCAAAATCAGAAGTGGCCCACAAGTGGGCAAAATGGCTACCTCACCCCTGCCGTATCGGGGATCCCCACCGCTTCAGAGCGGGGGGCAAAATCAGAAGTGGCCCACAAGTGGGCAAAGTGGCTACCTCACCCCTGCCGTATCGGGGATCCCCACCGCTTCAAAGCGGGGGGCAAAATCAGAAGTGGCCCACAAGTGGGCAAAGTGGCTACCTCACCCCTACCGTATCGGGGATCCCCACCGCTTCAGAGCGGAGGGCAAAATCAGAAGTGGCCCACAACTGGGCAAAGTGGCTACCTCACCCCTGCCGTATCGGGGATCCCCAGCGCTTCAGAGCGGGGGGCAAAATCAGAAGTGGCCCACAAGTGGGCAAAATGGCTACCTCACCCCTGCCGTATCGGGGATCCCCACCGCTTCAGAGCGGGGGGCAAAATCAGAAGTGGCCCACAAGTGGGCAAAATGGCTACCTCACCCCTGCCGTATCGGGGATCCCCACCGCTTCATAGCGGGGGGCAAAATCAGAAGTGGCCCACAAGTGGGCAAAATGGCTACCTCACCCCTGCCGTATCGGGGATCCCCACCGCTTCAGAGCGGGGGGCAAAATCAGAAGTGGCCCACAAGTGGGCAGAGTGGCTACCTCACCCCTGCCGTATCGGGGATCCCCACCGCTTCAGAGCGGGGGGCAAAATCAGAAGTGGCCGACAAATGGGCAAAATGGCTACCTCACCCCTGCCGTATCGGGGATCCCCACCGCTTCAAAGCGGGGGGCAAAATCAGAAGTGGCCCATAAGTGGGCAAAGTGGCTACCTCACCCCTGCCGTATCGGGGATCCCCACCGCTTCAGAGCGGGGGGCAAAATCAGAAGTGGCCCACAAGTGGGCAAAGTGGCTACCTCACCCCTGCCGTATCGGGGATCCCCACCGATTCAAAGCGGGGGGCAAAATCAGAAGTGGCCCACGAGTGGGCAAAATGGCTACCTCACCCCTGCCGTATCGGGGATCCCTACCGCTTCAGAGCGGGGGGCAAAATCAGAAGTGGCCCACAAGTGGGCAAAGTGGCTACCTCACCCCTGCCGTATCGGGGATCCCCACCGCTTCGGAGCGGGGGGCAAAATCAGAAGTGGCCCACAAGTGGGCAGAGTGGCTACCTCACCCCTGCCGTATCGGGGATCCCCACCGCTTCAGAGCGGGGGGCAAGATCAGAAGTGGCCCACAAGTGGGCTAAATGTCTACCTCACCCCTGCCGTATCGGGGATCGCCACCGCTTCAGAGCGGGGGGCAAAATCATAAGTGGCCCACAAGTGGGCAAAACGGCTACCTCACCCCTGCCGTATCGGGGATCCCCGCCACTTCAGAGCTGGGGGCAAAATCAGAGGTGGCCCACAAGTGGGCAAAGTGGCTACCTCACCCCTGCCGTATCGGGGATCCCCACCGCTTCAGAGCGGGGGGCAAAATCAGAAGTGGCCCACAAGTGGGCAAAGTGGCTACCTCACCCCTGCCGTATCGGGGATCCCCACCGCTTCAGACCGGGGGGCAAAATCAGAAGTGGCCCACAAGTGGGCAGAGTGGCTACCTCACCCCTGCCGTATCGGGGATCCCCACCGCTTCAGAGCGGGGGGCAAAATCAGAAGTGGCCCACAAGTGGGCAAAATGGCTACCTCACCCCTGCCGTATCGGGGATCCCCACCGCTTCAGAGCGGGGGGCAAAATCATAAGTGGCCCACAAGTGGGCAAAATGGCTACCTCACCCCTGCCGTATCGGGGATCCCCACCGCTTCAGAGCGGGGGGCAAAATCAGAAGTGGCCCACAAGTGGGCAAAGTGGCTACCTCACCCCTGCCGTATCGGGGATACCTACCGCTTCAGAGCGGGGGGCAAAATCAGAAGTGGCCCACAAGTGGGCAAAGTGGCTACCTCACCCCTGCCGTATCGGGGATCCCCACCGCTTCAGAGCGGGGGGCAAAATCAGAAGTGGCCCACAAGTGGGCAGAGTGGCTACCTCACCCCTGCCGTATCGGGGATCCCCACCGCTTCAGAGCGGGGAGCAAAATCAGAAGTGGCCCACAAGTGGGCAAAATGGCTACCTCACCCCTGCCGTATCGGGGATCCCCACCGCTTCAGAGCGGGGGGCAAAATCAGAAGTGGCCCACAAGTGGGCAAAGTGGCTACCTCACCCCTGCCGTATCAGGGATCCCCACCGCTTCAAAGCGGGGGGCAAAATCAGAAGTGGCCCACAAGTGGGCAAAGTGGCTACCTCACCCTTACCGTATCGGGGATCCCCACCGCTTCAGAGCGGAGGGCAAAATCAGAAGTGGCCCACAACTGGGCAAAGTGGCTACCTCACCCCTGCCGTATCGGGGATCCCCACCGCTTCAAAGCGGGGGGCAAAATCAGAAGTGGCCCACAAGTGGGCAAAATGGCTACCTCACCCCTGCCGTATCGGGGATCCCCACCGCTTCAGAGCGGGGGGCAAAATCAGAAGTGGCCCACAAGTGGGCAAAATGGCTACCTCACCCCTGCCGTATCGGGGATCCCCACCGCTTCATAGCGGGGGGCAAAATCAGAAGTGGCCCACAAGTGGGCAAAATGGCTACCTCACCCCTGCCGTATCGGGGATCCCCACCGCTTCAGAGCGGGGGGCAAAATCAGAAGTGGCCCACAAGTGGGCAGAGTGGCTACCTCACCCCTGCCGTATCGGGGATCCCCACCGCTTCAGAGCGGGGGGCAAAATCAGAAGTGGCCGACAAATGGGCAAAATGGCTACCTCACCCCTGCCGTATCGGGGATCCCCACCGCTTCAAAGCGGGGGGCAAAATCAGAAGTGGCCCATAAGTGGGCAAAGTGGCTACCTCACCCCTGCCGTATCGGGGATCCCCACCGCTTCAGAGCGGGGGGCAAAATCAGAAGTGGCCCACAAATGGGCAAAGTGGCTAACTCACCCCTGCCGTATCGGGGATCCCCACCGCTTCAAAGCGGGGGGCAAAATCAGAAGTGGCCCACAAGTGGGCAAAGTGGCTACCTCACCCCTGCCGTATCGGGGATCCCCACCGCTTTAGAGCGGGGGGAAAAATCAGAAGTGGCCCACAAGTGGGCAAAGTGGCTACCTCACCCCTGCCGTATCGGGGATCCCCACCGCTTCAGAGCGGGGGGCAAAATCAGAAGTGGCCCACAAGTCGGCAAATTGGCTACCTCACCCCTGCCGTATCGGGGATCCCCACCGCTTCAGAGCGGGGGGCAAAATCCGAAGTGGCCCACAAGTGGGCAAAGTGGCTACCTCACCCCTACCGTATCAGGGATCCCCACCGCTTCAGAGCGGGGGGCAAAATCAGAAGTGGCCCACAAGTGATCACAATGGCTACCTCACCCCTGCCGTATCGGGGATCCCCACCGCTTCAGAGCGGGGGGCAAAATCAGAAGTGGCCCACAAGTGGGCAAAATGGCTACCTCACCCCTGCCGTATCGGGGATCCCCACCGCTTCAAAGCGGGGGGCAAAATCAGAAGTGGCCCACAAGTGGGCAAAATGGCTACCTCACCCCTGCCGTATCGGGGATCCCCACCGCTACATAGCGGGGGGCAAAATCAGAAGTGGCCCACAAGTGGGCAAAATGGCTACCTCACCCCTGCCGTATCGGGGATCCCTACCGCTTCAGAGCGGGGGGCAAAATCAGAAGTGGCCCACAAGTGGGCAAAGTGGCTACCTCACCCCTGCCGTATCGGGGATCCCCACCGCTTCAGAGCGGGGGGCAAAATCAGAAGTGGCCCACAAGTGGGCAGAGTGGCTACCTCACCCCTGCCGTATCGGGGATCCCCACCGCTTCAGAGCGGGGAGCAAAATCAGAAGTGGCCCACAAGTGGGCAAAATGGCTACCTCACCCCTGCCGTATCGGGGATCCCCACCGCTTCAGAGCGGGGGGCAAAATCAGAAGGGGCCCACAAGTGGGCAAAGTGGCTACCTCACCCCTGCCGTATCGGGGATCCCCCCCGCTTCAAAGCGGGGGGCAAAATCAGAAGTGGCCCACAAGTGGGCAAAGTGGCTACCTCACCCCTACCGTATCGGGGATCCCCACCGCTTCAGAGCGGGGGGCAAAATCAGAAGTGGCCCACAAGTGGGCAAAGTGGCTACCTCACCCCTGCCGTATCGGGGATCCCCACCGCTTCAGAGCGGGGGGCAAAATCAGAAGTGGCCCACAAGTGGGCAAAATGGCTACCTCACCCCTGCCGTATCGGGGATCCCCACCGCTTCAAAGCGGGGGGCAAAATCAGAAGTGGCCCACAAGTGGGCAAAATGGCTACCTCACCCCTGCCGTATCGGGGATCCCCACCGCTTCATAGCGGGGGGCAAAATCAGAAGTGGCCCACAAGTGGGCAAAATGGCTACCTCACCCCTGCCGTATCGGGGATCCCCACCGCTTCAGAGCGGGGGGCAAAATCAGAAGTGGCCCACAAGTGGGCTGAGTGGCTACCTCACCCCTGCCGTATCGGGGATCCCCACCGCTTCAGAGCGGGGGGCAAAATCAGAAGTGGCCCACAAGTGGGCAAAATGGCTACCTCACCCCTGCCGTATCGGGGATCCCCACCGCTTGAAAGCGGGGGGCAAAATCAGAAGTGGCCCACAAGTGGGCAAAGTGGCTACCTCACCCCTGCCGTATCGGGGATCCCCGGCGCTTCAGAGCGGGGGGCAAAATCAGAAGTGGCCCACAAGTGGGCAAAGTGGCTAACTCACCCCTGCCGTATCGGGGATCCCCACCGATTCAAAGCGGGGGGCAAAATCAGAAGTGGCCCAAAAGTGGGCAAAGTGGCTACCTCACCCCTGCCGTATCGGGGATCCACGCCAGTTCAGAGCTGGGGGCAAAATCAGAAGTGGCCCACAAGTGGGCAAAATGGCTACCTCACCCCTGCCGTATCGGGGATCCCCACCGCTTCAGAGCGGGGGGCAAAATCAGAAGTGGCCCACAAGTGGGCAAAATGGCTACCTCACCCCTGCCGTATCGGGGATCCCCACCGCTTCAAAGCGGGGGGCAAAATCAGAAGGGGCCCACAAGTGGGCAAAGTGGCTACCTCACCCCTGCCGTATCGGGGATCCCCCCAGCTTCAAAGCGGGGGGCAAAATCAGAAGTGGCCCACAAGTGGGCAAAGTGGCTACCTCACCCCTACCGTATCGGGGTTCCCCACCGCTTCAGAGCGGGGGGCAAAATCAGAAGTGGCCCACAAGTGGGCAAAATGGCTACCTCACCCCTGCCGTATCGGGGATCCCCACCGCTTCATAGCGGGGGGCAAAATCAGAAGTGGCCCACAAGTGGGCAAAATGGCTACCTCACCCCTGCCGTATCGGGGATCCCCACCGCTTCAGAGCGGGGGGCAAAATCAGAAGTGGCCCACAAGTGGGCAGAGTGGCTACCTCACCCCTGCCGTATCGGGGATCCCCACCGCTTCAGAGCGGGGGGCAAAATCAGAAGTGGCCCACAAGTGGGCAAAATGGCTACCTCACCCCTGCCGTATCGGGGATCCCCACCGCTTGAAAGCGGGGGGCAAAATCAGAAGTGGCCCACAAGTGGGCAAAGTGGCTACCTCACCCCTGCCGTATCGGGGATCCCCGGCGCTTCAGAGCGGGGGGCAAAATCAGAAGTGGCCCACAAGTGGGCAAAGTGGCTAACTCACCCCTGCCGTATCGGGGATCCCCACCGATTCAAAGCGGGGGGCAAAATCAGAAGTGGCCCAAAAGTGGGCAAAGTGGCTACCTCACCCCTGCCGTATCGGGGATCCACGCCAGTTCAGAGCTGGGGGCAAAATCAGAAGTGGCCCACAAGTGGGCAAAATGGCTACCTCACCCCTGCCGTATCGGGGATCCCCACCGCTTCAGAGCGGGGGGCAAAATCAGAAGTGGCCCACAAGTGGGCAGTGTGGCTACCTCACCCCTGCCGTATCGGGGATCCCCACTTCTTCAGAGCGGGGAGCAAAATCAGAAGTGGCCCACAAGTGGGCAAAATGGCTACCTCACCCCTGCCGTATCGGGGATCCCCACCGCTTCAGAGCGGGGGGCAAAATCAGAAGTGGCCAACAAGTGGGCAAGGTGGCTACCTCACCCCTGCCGTATCGGGGATCCCCACCGCTTCAAAGCAGGGGGCAAAATCAGAAGTGGCCCACAAGTGGGCAAAGTGGCTACCTCACCCCTGCCGTATCGGG
Organism: Eutreptiella sp. 'Long Island Sound 2002'; assembly: GCA_964036045.1. Classification (NCBI taxonomy): domain Eukaryota; phylum Euglenozoa; class Euglenophyceae; order Eutreptiales; family Eutreptiaceae; genus Eutreptiella; species Eutreptiella sp. 'Long Island Sound 2002'. The sequence continues at coordinate 82,745,705 of OZ038383.1, read as the reverse complement.
GATCCCCACCGCTTCAAAGCGGGGGGCAAAATCAGAAGTGGCCCAAAAGTGGGCAAAGTGGTTACCTCACCCCTGCCGTATCGGGGATCCCCACCGCTTCAGAGCCGGGGGCAAAATCAGAAGTGGCCCACAAGTGGGCAAAATGGCTACCTCACCCCTGCCGTATCGGGGATCCCCACCGCTTTATAGCGGGGGGCAAAATCAGAAGTGGCCCACAAGTGGGCAAAATGGCTGCCTCACCCCTGCTGTATCGGGGATCCCCACCGCTTCAAAGCGGGGGGCAAAATCAGAAGTGACCCACAAGTGGGCAAAGTGGCTACCTCACCCCTGCCGTATCGGGGATCCCCACCGCTTCAAAGCGAGGGGCAAAATCAGAAGTGGCCCAAAAGTGGTCAAGTGGCTACCTCACCCCTGCCGTATCGGGGATCCCCACCGCTTCAGAGCCGGGGGCAAAATCAGAAGTGGCCCACAAGTGGGCAAAATGGCTACCTCACCCCTGCCGTATCGGGGATCCCCATCGCTTCAGAGCGGGGGGCAAAATCAGAAGTGGCCCACAAGTGGGCAAAATGGCTACCTCACCCCTGCCGTATCGGGGATCCCCACGGCTTCAAAGCGGGGGGCAAAATCAGAAGTGGCCCACAAGTGGGCAAAATGGCTACCTCACCCCTGCTGTATCGGGGATCCCCACCGCTTCAGAGCGGGGGGCAAAATCAGAAGTGGCCCACAAGTGGGCGAAATGGCTACCTCACCCCTGCCGTATCGGGGATCCTCACCGCTTCAGAGCGGGGGGCAAAATCAGAAGTGGCCCACAAGTGGGCAAGGTGGCTACCTCACCCCTGCCGTATCGGGGATCCCCACCGCTTCAAAGCGGGGGGCAAAATGAGAAGTGGCCCACAAGTGGGCAAAATGGCTACCTCACCCCTGCCGTATCGGGGATCCCCACCGCTTCATAGCGGGGGGCAAAATCAGAAGTGGCCCACAAGTGGGCGAAATGGCTACCTCACCCCTGCCGTATCGGGGATCCCCACCGCTTCGGAGCGGGGGGCAAAATCAGAAGTGGCCCACAAGTGGGCAAGGTGGCTACCTCACCCCTGCCGTATCGGGGATCCCCACCGCTTCAAAGCGGGGGGCAAAATGAGAAGTGGCCCACAAGTGGGCAAAATGGCTACCTCACCCCTGCCGTATCGGGGATCCCCGCCAGTTTAGAGTTGGGGGCAAAATCAGAAGTGGCCCACAAGTGGGCAAAGTGGCTACCTCACCCCAGCCGTATCGGGGATCCCCACTGCTTCAAAGCGGGGGGCAAAATCAGAAGTGGCCCACAAGTGGGCAAAGTGGCGACCTCACCCCTGCCGTATCGGGGATCCCCACCGCTTCAGAGCGGGGGGCAAAATCAGAAGTGGCCCACAAGTGGGCAAAGTGGCTACCTCACCCCTGCCGTATCGGGGATCCCCACTGCTTCAGAGCGGGGGGCAAAATCAGAAGTGGCCCACAAGTGGGCAAAATGGCTACCTCACCCCTGCCGTATCGGGGATCCCCACCGCTTCAGAGCGGGGGGCAAAATCAGAAGTGGCCCACAAGTGGGCAAAATGGCTACCTCACCCCTACCGTATCGGGGATCCCCACCGCTTCAGAGCGGGGGGCAAAATCAGAAGTGGCCCACAAGTGGGCAAAATGGCTACCTCACCCCTGCCGTATCGGGGATCCCCACCGCTTAAGAGCGGGGGGCAAAATCAGAAGTGGCCCACAAGTGGGCAAAATGGCTACCTCACCCCTGCCGTATCGGGGATCCCCACCGCTTCAAAGCGGGGGGCAAAATCAGAAGTGGCCCACAAGTGGGCAAAGTGGCTACCTCACCCGTGCCGTATCGGGGATCCCCGGCGCTTCAGAGCGGGGGGCAAAATCAGAAGTGGCCCACAAGTGGGCAAAGTGGCTAACTCACCCCTGCCGTATCGGGGATCCCCACCGCTTCAGAGCGGGGGGCAAAATCAGAAGTGGCCCAAAAGTGGGCAAAGTGGCTACCTCACCCCTGCCGTATCGGGGATCCACGCCAGTTCAGAGCTGGGGGCAAAATCAGAAGTGGCCCACAAGTGGGCAAAATGGCTACCTCACCCCTGCCGTATCGGGGATCCCCACCGCTTCAGAGCGGGGGGCAAAATCAGAAGTGGGCCACAAGTGGGCAAAATGGCTACCTCACCCCTGCCGTATCGGGGATCCCCACCGCTTCAGAGCGGGGGGCAAAATCAGAAGTGGCCCACAAGTGGGCAAAGTGGCTACCTCACCCTGCCGTATCGGGGATCCCCACCGCTTCAGAGCGGGGGGCAAAATCAGAAGTGGCCCACAAGTGGGCAAAATGGCTACCTCACCCCTGCTGTATCGGGGATCCCCACCGCTTCAAAGCGGGGGGCAAAATCAGAAGTGGCCCACAAGTGGGCAAAATGGCTACCTCACCCCTGCCGTATCGGGGATCCCCACCGCTTCAAAGCGGGGGGCAAAATCAGAAGTGGCCCACAAGTGGGCAAAGTGGCTACCTCACCCCTGCCGTATCGGGGATCCCCACCGCTTCAGAGCGGGGGGCAAAATCAGAAGTGGCCCACGAGTGGGCAAGGTGGCTACCTCACCCCTGCCGTATCGGGGATCCCCACCGCTTCAAAGCGGGGGGCAAAATCAGAAGTGGCCCACAAGTGGGCAAAGTGGCTACCTCACCCCTGCCGTATCGGGGATCCCCACCGCTTCAAAGAGGGGGGCAAAATCAGAAGTGGCCCAAAAGTGGGCAAAGTGGCTACCTCACCCCTGCCGTATCGGGGATCCCCACCGCTTCGGAGCCGGGGGCAAAATCAGAAGTGGCCCACAAGTGGGCAAAATGGCTACCTCACCCCTGCCGTATCGGGGATCCCCACCGCTTTATAGCGGGGGGCAAAATCAGAAGTGGCCCACAAGTGGGCAAAATGGCTACCTCACCCCTGCCGTATCGGGGATCCCCATCGCTTCAGAGCGGGGGGCAAAATCAGAAGTGGCCCACAAGTGGGCAAAATGGCTACCTCACCCCTGCCGTATCGGGGATCCCCGCCGCTTCAAAGCGGGGGGCAAAATCAGAAGTGGCCCACAAGTGGGCAAAATGGCTACCTCACCCCTGCTGTATCGGGGATCCCCACCGCTTCAGAGCGGGGGGCAAAATCAGAAGTGGCCCACAAGTGGGCAAAATGGCTACCTCACCCCTGCCGTATCGGGGATCCCCACCGCTTCAGAGCGGGGGGCAAAATCAGAAGTGGCCCACAAGTGGGCAAGGTGGCTACCTCACCCCTGCCGTATCGGGGATCCCCACCGCTTCAAAGCGGGGGGCAAAATCAGAAGTGGCCCACAAGTGGGCAAAATGGCTACCTCACCCCTGCCGTATCGGGGATCCCCACCGCTTCATAGCGGGGGGCAAAATCAGAAGTGGCCCACAAGTGGGCAAAGTGGCTACCTCACCCCTGCCGTATCGGGGATCCCCGCCAGTTCAGAGCTGGAAGCAAAATCAGAAGTGGCCCACAAGTGGGCAAAGTGGCTACCTCACCCCAGCCGTATCGGGGATCCCCACCGCTTCAGAGCGGGGGGCAAAATCAGAAGTGGCCCACAAGTGGGCAAAATGGCTACCTCACCCCTGCCGTATCGGGGATCCCCACCGCTTCAGAGCGGGGGGCAAAATCAGAAGTGGCCCACAAGTGGGCAAAATGGCTACCTCACCCCTGCCGTATCGGGGATCCCCACCGCTTCAGAGCGGGGGGCAAAATCAGAAGTGGGCCACAAGTGGGCAAAATGGCTACCTCACCCCTGCCGTATCGGGGATCCCCACCGCTTCAGAGCGGGGGGCAAAATCAGAAGTGGCCCACAAGTGGGCAAAGTGGCTACCTCACCCTGCCGTATCGGGGATCCCCACCGCTTTATAGCGGGGGGCAAAATCAGAAGTGGCCCACAAGTGGGCAAAATGGCTACCTCACCCCTGCTGTATCGGGGATCCCCACCGCTTCAAAGCGGGGGGCAAAATCAGAAGTGGCCCACAAGTGGGCAAAATGGCTACCTCACCCCTGCTGTATCGGGGATCCCCACCGCTTCAGAGCGGGGGGCAAAATCAGAAGTGGCCCACAAGTGGGCAAAGTGGCTACCTCACCCCTGCCGTATCGGGGATCCCCACCGCTTCAGAGCGGGGGGCAAAATCAGAAGTGGCCCACAAGTGGGCAAGGTGGCTACCTCACCCCTGCCGTATCGGGGATCCCCACCGCTTCAAAGCGGGGGGCAAAATCAGAAGTGGCCCACAAGTGGGCAAAGTGGCTACCTCACCCCTGCCGTATCGGGGATCCCCACCGCTTCAAAGAGGGGGGCAAAATCAGAAGTGGCCCAAAAGTGGGCAAAGTGGCTACCTCACCCCTGCCGTATCGGGGATCCCCACCGCTTCAGAGCCGGGGGCAAAATCAGAAGTGGCCCACAAGTGGGCAAAATGGCTACCTCACCCCTGCCGTATCGGGGATCCCCACCGCTTTATAGCGGGGGGCAAAATCAGAAGTGGCCCACAAGTGGGCAAAATGGCTACCTCACCCCTGCCGTATCGGGGATCCCCATCGCTTCAGAGCGGGGGGCAAAATCAGAAGTGGCCCACAAGTGGGCAAAATGGCTACCTCACCCCTGCCGTATCGGGGATCCCCGCCGCTTCAAAGCGGGGGGCAAAATCAGAAGTGGCCCACAAGTGGGCAAAATGGCTACCTCACCCCTGCTGTATCGGGGATCCCCACCGCTTCAGAGCGGGGGGCAAAATCAGAAGTGGCCCACAAGTGGGCAAAATGGCTACCTCACCCCTTCCGTATCGGGGATCCCCACCGCTTCAGAGCGGGGGGCAACATCAGAAGTGGCCCACAAGTGGGCAAGGTGGCTACCTCACCCCTGCCGTATCGGGGATCCCCACCGCTTCAAAGCGGGGGGCAAAATCAGAAGTGGCCCACAAGTGGGCAAAGTGGCTACCTCACCCCAGCCGTATCGGGGATCCCCGCCAGTTCAGAGCTGGAAGCAAAATCAGAAGTGGCCCACAAGTGGGCAAAGTGGCTACCTCACCCCAGCCGTATCGGGGATCCCCACCGCTTCAAAGCGGGGGGCAAAATCAGAAGTGGCCCACAAGTGGGCAAAATGGCTACCTCACCCCTGCCGTATCGGGGATCCCCACCGCTTCATAGCGGGCGGCAAAATCAGAAGTGGCCCACAAGTGGGCAAAGTGGCTACCTCACCCCAGCCGTATCGGGGATCCCCGCCAGTTCAGAGCTGGAAGCAAAATCAGAAGTGGCCCACAAGTGGGCAAAGTGGCTACCTCACCCCAGCCGTATCGGGGATCCCCACCGCTTCAAAGCGGGGGGCAAAATCAGAGGTGGCCCACAAGTGGGCAAAATGGCTACCTCACCCCTGCCGTATCGGGGATCCCCACCGCTTCAGAGCGGGGGGCAAAATCAGAAGTGGCCCACAAGTGGGCAAAGTGGCTACCTCACCCCTGCCGTATCGGGGATCCCCACCGCTTCAGAGCGGGGGGCAAAATCAGAAGTGGCCCACAAGTGGGCAAAATGGCTACCTCACCCCTGCCGTATCGGGGTTCCCCACCGCTTCAGAGCGGGGGGCAAAATCAGAAGTGGCCCACAAGTGGGCAAAATGGCTACCTCACCCCTACCGTATCGGGGATCCCCACCGCTTCAGAGCGGGGGGCAAAAACAGAAGTGGCCCACAAGTGGGCAAAATGGCTACCTCACCCCTGTTGTATCGGGGATCCCCACCGCATCAGAGAGGGGGGCAAAATCAGAAGTGGCCCACAAGTGGGCAAAGTGGCTACCTCACCCCTGCCGTATCGGGGATCCCCACCGCTTCAGAGCGGGGGGCAAAATCAGAAGTGGCCCACAAGTGGGCAAGGTGGCTACCTCACCCATGCCGTATCGGGGATCCCCACCGCTTCAAAGCGGGGGGCAAAATCAGAAGTGGCCCACAAGTGGGCAGAGTGGCTACCTCACCCCTGCCGTATCGGGGATCCCCACCGCTTCAGAGCGGGGGGCAAAATCAGAAGTGGCCCACAAGTGGGCAAAATGGCTACCTCACCCCTGCCGTATCGGGGATCCCCACCGCTTCAGAGCGGGGGGCAAAATCAGAAGTGGCCCACAAGTGGGCAAAGTGGCTACCTCACCCCTGCCGTATCGGGGATCCCCACCGCTTCAAAGAGGGGGGCAAAATCAGAAGTGGCCCACAAGTGGGCAAAGTGGCTACCTCACCCCTACTGTGTCAGGGATCCCCACCGCTTCAAAGCGGGGGGCAAAATCAGAAGTGGCCCAGAAGTGGGCAGAGTGGCTACCTCACCCCTGCCGTATCGGGGATCCCCACCGCTTCAGAGCGGGGGGCAAAATCAGAAGTGGCCCACAAGTGGGCAAAGTGGCTACCTCACCCATACTGTGCCGGGGATCCCCACCGCTTCAGAGCGGGGGGCAAAATGAGAAGTGGCCCACAATTGGGCAAAATGGCTACCTCACCCCTGCCGTATCGGGGATCCCCACCGCTTCAGAGCGGGGGGCAAAATCAGAAGTGGCCCACAAGTGGGCAAAATGGCTACCTCACCCCTGCCGTATCGGGGATCCCCACCGCTTCGGAGCGGGGGGCAAAATCAGAAGTGGCCCACAAGTGGGCAAAATGGCTACCTCACCCCTGCCGTATCGGGGATCCCCACCGCTTCAGAGCGGGGGGGCAAAATCAGAAGTGGCCCACAAGTGGGCACAATGGGTACCTCACCCCTGCCGTATCGGGGATCCCCACCGCTTCAGAGCGGGGGGCAAAATCAGAAGTGGCCCACAAGTGGGCAAAATGGCTACCTCACCCCTGCCGTATCGGGGATCTCCACCGCTTCAGAGCGGGGGGCAAAATCAGAAGTGGCCCACAAGTGGGCACAATGGGTACCTCACCCCTGCCGTATCGGGGATCCCCACCGCTTCAAAGCGGGGGGCAAAATCAGAAGTGGCCCACAAGTGGGCAAATTGGCTACCTCACCCCTGCCGTATCGGGGATCCCCGCCAGTTCGGAGCGGGGGGCAAAATCAGAAGTGGCCCACAAGTGGGCACAATGGGTACCTCACCCCTGCCGTATCGGGGATCCCCACCGCTTCATAGCGGGGGGCAAAATCAGAAGTGGCCCACAAGTGGGCACAATGGGTACCTCACCCCTGCCGTATCGGGGATCCCCACCGCTTCAGAGCGGGGGGCAAAATCAGAAGTGGCCCACAAGTGGGCAAAATGGCTACCTCACCCCTGCCGTATCGGGGATCCCCACCGCTTCAAAGCGGGGGGCAAAATCAGAAGTGGCCCACAAGTGGGCAAAATGGCTACCTCACCCCTGCCGTATCGGGGATCCCCACCGCTTCAAAGCGGGGGGGAAAATCAGAAGTGGCCCACAAGTGGGCAAAATGGCTACCTCACCCCTGCCGTATCGGGGATCCCCGCTAGTTCGGAGCTGGGGCAAAATCAGAAGTGGCCAACAAGTGGGCAAAGTGGCTACCTCACCCCTGCCGTACCGGGGATCCCCACCGCTTCAGAGCGGGGGGCAAAATCAGAAGTGGCCCACAAGTGGGCAAAGTGGCTACCTCACCACTGCCGTATCGGGGATCCCCACCGCTTCAAAGCGGGGGGCAAAATCAGAAGTGGCCCACAAGTGGGCAAAATGGCTACCTCACCCCTGCCGTATCGGGGATACCCACCGCTTCAGAGCGGGGGGCAAAATCAGAAGTGGCCCACAGGTGGGCAAAATGGCTACCTCACCCCTACCGTATCGGGGATCCCCACCGCTTCAGAGTGGGGGGCAAAAACAGAAGTGGCCCACAAGTGGGCAAAATGGCTACCTCACCCCTGCTGTATTGGGGATCCCCACCGCTTCAGAGAGGGGGGCAAAATCAGAAGTGGCCCACAAGTGGGCAAAGTGGCTACCTCACCCCTGCCGTATCGGGGATCCCCACCGCTTCAGAGCGGGGGGCAAAATCAGAAGTGGCCCACAAGTGGGCAAAGTGGCTACCTCACCCCTGCCGTATCGGGGATCCCCACCGCTTCATAGCGGGGGGCAAAATCAGAAGTGGCCCACAAGTGGGCAAGGTGGCTACCACACCCCTGCCGTATCGGGGATCCCCACCGCTTCAAAGCGGGGGGCAAAATCAGAAGTGGCCCACAAGTGGGTAGAGTGGCTACCTCACCCCTGCCGTATCGGGGATCCCCACCGCTTCAGAGCGGGGGGCAAAATCAGAAGTGGCCCACAAGTGGGCAAAATGGCTACCTCACCCCTGCCGTATCGGGGATCCCCACCGCTTCAGAGCGGGGGGCAAAATCAGAAGTGGCCCACAAGTGGGCAAAGTGGCTACCTCACCCCTGCCGTATCGGGGATCCCCACCGCTTCAAAGAGGGGGGCAAAATCAGAAGTGGCCCACAAGTGGGCAAAGTGGCTACCTCACCCCTACTGTGTCGGGGATCACCACCGCTTCAAAGCGGGGGGCAAAATCAGAAGTGGCCCACAAGTGGGTAGAGTGGCTACCTCACCCCTGCCGTATCGGGGATCCCCACCGCTTCAGAGCGGGGGGCAAAATCAGAAGTGGCCCACAAGTGGGCAAAATGGCTACCTCAGCCCTGCCGTATCGGGGATCCCCACCGCTTCAGAGCGGGGGGCAAAATCAGAAGTGGCCCACAAAAGGGCAAAGTGGCTACCTCACCCCTGCCGTATCGGGGATCCCCACCGCTTCAAAGCGGGGGGCAAAATCAGAAGTGGCCCACAAGTGGGCACAATGGGTACCTCACCCCTGCCGTATCGGGGATCCCCACCGCTTCAGAGCGGGGGGCAAAGTCAGAAGTGGCCCACAAGTGGGCAAAGTGGCTACCTCACCCCTGCCGTATCGGGGATCTCCACCGCTTCAGAGCGGGGGGCAAAATCAGAAGTGGCCCACAAGTGGGCACAATGGCTACCTCACCCCTGCCGTATCGGGGATCCCCACCGCTTCATAGCGGGGGGCAAAATCAGAAGTGGCCCACAAGTGGGCAAAGTGGCTACCTCACCCCTGCCGTATCGGGGATCCCCGCCAGTTCAGAGCTGGAAGCAAAATCAGAAGTGGCCCACAAGTGGGCAAAGTGGCTACCTCACCCCAGCCGTATCGGGGATCCCCACCGCTTCAGAGCGGGGGGCAAAATCAGAAGTGGGCCACAAGTGGGCAAAATGGCTACCTCACCCCTGCCGTATCGGGGATCCCCACCGCTTCAGAGCGGGGGGCAAAATCAGAAGTGGCCCACAAGTGGGCAAAATGGCTACCTCACCCCTGCCGTATCGGGGATCCCCACCGCTTCAGAGCGGGGGGCAAAATCAGAAGTGGGCTACAAGTCGGCAAAATGGCTACCTCACCCCTGCCGTATCGGGGATCCCCACCGCTTCAGAGCGGGGGGCAAAATCAGAAGTGGCCCACAAGTGGGCAAAGTGGCTACCTCACCCTGCCGTATCGGGGATCCCCACCGCTTTATAGCGGGGGGCAAAATCAGAAGTGGCCCACAAGTGGGCAAAATGGCTACCTCACCCCTGCTGTATCGGGGATCCCCACCGCTTCAAAGCGGGGGGCAAAATCAGAAGTGGCCCACAAGTGGGCAAAATGGCTACCTCACCCCTGCCGTATCGGGGAGCCCCACCGCTTCAGAGCGGGGGGCAAAATCAGAAGTGGCCCACAAGTGGGCAAAGTGGCTACCTCACCCCTGCCGTATCGGGGATCCCCACCGCTTCAGAGCGGGGGGCAAAATCAGAAGTGGCCCACAAGTGGGCAAGGTGGCTACCTCACCCCTGCCGTATCGGGGATCCCCACCGCTTCAAAGCGGGGGGCAAAATCAGAAGTGGCCCACAAGTGGGCAAAGTGGCTACCTCACCCCTGCCGTATCGGGGTTCCCCACCGCTTCAAAGAGGGGGGCAAAATCAGAAGTGGCCCAAAAGTGGGCAAAGTGGCTACCTCAGCCCTGCCGTATCGGGGATCCCCACCGCTTCAGAGCCGGGGGCAAAATCAGAAGTGGCCCACAAGTGGGCAAAATGGCTACCTCACCCCTGCCGTATCGGGGATCCCCACCGCTTTATAGCGGGGGGCAAAATCAGAAGTGGCCCACAAGTGGGCAAAATGGCTACCTCACCCCTGCCGTATCGGGGATCCCCATCGCTTCAGAGCGGGGGGCAAAATCAGAAGTGGCCCACAAGTGGGCAAAATGGCTACCTCACCCTTGCCGTATCGGGGATCCCCGCCGCTTCAAAGCGGGGGGCAAAATCAGAAGTGGCCCACAAGTGGGCAAAATGGCTACCTCACCCCTGCTGTATCGGGGATCCCCACCGCTTCAGAGCGGGGGGCAAAATCAGAAGTGGCCCACAAGTGGGCAAAATGGCTACCTCACCCCTGCCGTATCGGGGATCCCCACCGCTTCAGAGCGGGGGGCAAAATCAGAAGTGGCCCACAAGTGGGCAAGGTGGCTACCTCACCCCTGCCGTATCGGGGATCCCCACCGCTTCAAAGCGGGGGGGAAAATCAGAAGTGGCCCACAAGTGGGCAAAATGGCTACCTCACCCCTGCCGTATCGGGGATCCCCACCGCTTCATAGCGGGGGGCAAAATCAGAAGTGGCCCACAAGTGGGCAAAGTGGCTACCTCACCCCAGCCGTATCGGGGATCCCCGCCAGTTCAGAGCTGGAAGCAAAATCAGAAGTGGCCCACAAGTGGGCAAAGTGGCTACCTCACCCCTGCCGTATCGGGGATCCCCACCGCTTCAGAGCGGGGGGCAAAATCAGAAGTGGCCCACAAGTGGGCAAAGTGGCTACCTCACCCCTGCCGTATCGGGGATCCCCACCGCTTCAAAGAGGGGGGCAAAATCAGAAGTGGCCCAAAAGTGGGCAAAGTGGCTACCTCAGCCCTGCCGTATCGGGGATCCCCACCGCTTCAGAGCCGGGGGCAAAATCAGAAGTGGCCCACAAGTGGGCAAAATGGCTACCTCACCCCTGCCGTATCGGGGATCCCCACCGCTTTATAGCGGGGGGCAAAATCAGAAGTGGCCCACAAGTGGGCAAAATGGCTACCTCACCCCTGCCGTATCGGGGATCCCCATCGCTTCAGAGCGGGGGGCAAAATCAGAAGTGGCCCACAAGTGGGCAAAATGGCTACCTCACCCCTGCCGTATCGGGGATCCCCACCGCTTTATAGCGGGGGGCAAAATCAGAAGTGGCCCACAAGTGGGCAAAATGGCTACCTCACCCCTGCCGTATCGGGGATCCCCACCGCTTCAGAGCGGGGGGCAAAATCAGAAGTGGCCCACAAGTGGGTAAAGTGGCTACCTCACCCCTGCCGTATCGGGGATCCCCACCGCTTCAAAGAGGGGGGCAAAATCAGAAGTGGCCCAAAAGTGGGCAAAGTGGCTACCTCAGCCCTGCCGTATCGGGGATCCCCACCGCTTCAGAGCCGGGGGCAAAATCAGAAGTGGCCCACAAGTGGGCAAAATGGCTACCTCACCCCTGCCGTATCGGGGATCCCCACCGCTTTATAGCGGGGGGCAAAATCAGAAGTGGCCCACAAGTGGGCAAAATGGCTACCTCACCCCTGCCGTATCGGGGATCCCCATCGCTTCAGAGCGGGGGGCAAAATCAGAAGTGGCCCACAAGTGGGCAAAATGGCTACCTCACCCCTGCCGTATCGGGGATCCCCGCCGCTTCAAAGCGGGGGGCAAAATCAGAAGTGGCCCACAAGTGGGCAAAATGGCTACCTCACCCCTGCTGTATCGGGGATCCCCACCGCTTCAGAGCGGGGGGCAAAATCATAAGTGGCCCACAAGTGGGCAAAATGGCTACCTCACCCCTGCCGTATCGGGGATCCCCACCGCTTCAAAGCGGGGGGCAAAATCAGAAGTGGCCCACAAGTGGGCAAGGTGGCTACCTCACCCCTGCCGTATCGGGGATCCCCACCGCTTCAAAGGGGGGGGGAAAATCAGAAGTGGCCCACAAGTGGGCAAAATGGCTACCTCACCCCTGCCGTATCGGGGATCCCCACCGCTTCATAGCGGGGGGCAAAATCAGAAGTGGCCCACAAGTGGGCAAAGTGGCTACCTCACCCCAGCCGTATCGGGGATCCCCGCCAGTTCAGAGCTGGAAGCAAAATCAGAAGTGGCCCACAAGTGGGCAAAGTGGCTACCTCACCCCAGCCGTATCGGGGATCCCCACCGCTTCAAAGGGGGGGGGAAAATCAGAAGTGGCCCACAAGTGGGCAAAATGGCTACCTCACCCCTGCCGTATCGGGGATCCCCACCGCTTCAGAGCGGGGGGCAAAATCAGAAGTGGCCCACAAGTGGGTAAAGTGGCTACCTCACCCCTGCCGTATCGGGGATCCCCACCGCTTCAAAGAGGGGGGCAAAATCAGAAGTGGCCCAAAAGTGGGCAAAGTGGCTACCTCAGCCCTGCCGTATCGGGGATCCCCACCGCTTCAGAGCCGGGGGCAAAATCAGAAGTGGCCCACAAGTGGGCAAAATGGCTACCTCACCCCTGCCGTATCGGGGATCCCCACCGCTTTATAGCGGGGGGCAAAATCAGAAGTGGCCCACAAGTGGGCAAAATGGCTACCTCACCCCTGCCGTATCGGGGATCCCCATCGCTTCAGAGCGGGGGGCAAAATCAGAAGTGGCCCACAAGTGGGCAAAATGGCTACCTCACCCCTGCCGTATCGGGGATCCCCACCGCTTTATAGCGGGGGGCAAAATCAGAAGTGGCCCACAAGTGGGCAAAATGGCTACCTCACCCCTGCCGTATCGGGGATCCCCACCGCTTCAGAGCGGGGGGCAAAATCAGAAGTGGCCCACAAGTGGGTAAAGTGGCTACCTCACCCCTGCCGTATCGGGGATCCCCACCGCTTCAAAGAGGGGGGCAAAATCAGAAGTGGCCCAAAAGTGGGCAAAGTGGCTACCTCAGCCCTGCCGTATCGGGGATCCCCACCGCTTCAGAGCCGGGGGCAAAATCAGAAGTGGCCCACAAGTGGGCAAAATGGCTACCTCACCCCTGCCGTATCGGGGATCCCCACCGCTTTATAGCGGGGGGCAAAATCAGAAGTGGCCCACAAGTGGGCAAAATGGCTACCTCACCCCTGCCGTATCGGGGATCCCCATCGCTTCAGAGCGGGGGGCAAAATCAGAAGTGGCCCACAAGTGGGCAAAATGGCTACCTCACCCCTGCCGTATCGGGGATCCCCGCCGCTTCAAAGCGGGGGGCAAAATCAGAAGTGGCCCACAAGTGGGCAAAATGGCTACCTCACCCCTGCTGTATCGGGGATCCCCACCGCTTCAGAGCGGGGGGCAAAATCAGAAGTGGCCCACAAGTGGGCAAAATGGCTACCTCACCCCTGCCGTATCGGGGATCCCCACCGCTTCAAAGCGGGGGGCAAAATCAGAAGTGGCCCACAAGTGGGCAAGGTGGCTACCTCACCCCTGCCGTATCGGGGATCCCCACCGCTTCAAAGGGGGGGGGAAAATCAGAAGTGGCCCACAAGTGGGCAAAATGGCTACCTCACCCCTGCCGTATCGGGGATCCCCACCGCTTCATAGCGGGGGGCAAAATCAGAAGTGGCCCACAAGTGGGCAAAGTGGCTACCTCACCCCAGCCGTATCGGGGATCCCCGCCAGTTCAGAGCTGGAAGCAAAATCAGAAGTGGCCCACAAGTGGGCAAAGTGGCTACCTCACCCCAGCCGTATCGGGGATCCCCACCGCTTCAAAGCGGGGGGCAAAATCAGAAGTGGCCCACAAGTGGGCAAAGTGGCTACCTCACCCCTGCCGTATCGGGGATCCCCACCGCTTCAGAGCGGGGGGCAAAATCAGAAGTGGCCCACAAGTGGGCAAAGTGGCTACCTCACCCCTGCCGTATCGGGGATCCCCACCGCTTCAGAGCGGGGGGCAAAATCAGAAGTGGCCCACAAGTGGGCAAAATGGCTACCTCACCCCTACCGTATCGGGGATCCCCACCGCTTCAGAGCGGGGGGCAAAAACAGAAGTGGCCCACAAGTGGGCAAAATGGCTACCTCACCCCTGTTGTATCGGGGATCCCCACCGCATCAGAGAGGGGGGCAAAATCAGAAGTGGCCCACAAGTGGGCAAAGTGGCTACCTCACCCCTGCCGTATCGGGGATCCCCACCGCTTCAGAGCGGGGGGCAAAATCAGAAGTGGCCCACAAGTGGGCAAGGTGGCTACCTCACCCATGCCGTATCGGGGATCCCCACCGCTTCAAAGCGGGGGTCAAAATCAGAAGTGGCCCACAAGTGGGCAGAGTGGCTACCTCACCCCTGCCGTATCGGGGATCCCCACCGCTTCAGAGCGGGGGGCAAAATCAGAAGTGGCCCACAAGTGGGCAAAATGGCTACCTCACCCCTGCCGTATCGGGGATCCCCACCGCTTCAGAGCGGGGGGCAGAATCAGAAGTGGCCCACAAGTGGGCAAAGTGGCTACCTCACCCCTGCCGTATCGGGGATCCCCACCGCTTTATAGCGGGGGGCAAAATCAGAAGTGGCCCACAAGTGGGCAAAATGGCTACCTCACCCCTGCCGTATCGGGGATCCCCACCGCTTCAGAGCGGGGGGCAAAATCAGAAGTGGCCCACAAGTGGGTAAAGTGGCTACCTCACCCCTGCCGTATCGGGGATCCCCACCGCTTCAAAGAGGGGGGCAAAATCAGAAGTGGCCCAAAAGTGGGCAAAGTGGCTACCTCAGCCCTGCCGTATCGGGGATCCCCACCGCTTCAGAGCCGGGGGCAAAATCAGAAGTGGCCCACAAGTGGGCAAAATGGCTACCTCACCCCTGCCGTATCGGGGATCCCCACCGCTTTATAGCGGGGGGCAAAATCAGAAGTGGCCCACAAGTGGGCAAAATGGCTACCTCACCCCTGCCGTATCGGGGATCCCCATCGCTTCAGAGCGGGGGGCAAAATCAGAAGTGGCCCACAAGTGGGCAAAATGGCTACCTCACCCCTGCCGTATCGGGGATCCCCGCCGCTTCAAAGCGGGGGGCAAAATCAGAAGTGGCCCACAAGTGGGCAAAATGGCTACCTCACCCCTGCTGTATCGGGGATCCCCACCGCTTCAGAGCGGGGGGCAAAATCAGAAGTGGCCCACAAGTGGGCAAAATGGCTACCTCACCCCTGCCGTATCGGGGATCCCCACCGCTTCAAAGCGGGGGGCAAAATCAGAAGTGGCCCACAAGTGGGCAAGGTGGCTACCTCACCCCTGCCGTATCGGGGATCCCCACCGCTTCAAAGGGGGGGGGGAAATCAGAAGTGGCCCACAAGTGGGCAAAATGGCTACCTCACCCCTGCCGTATCGGGGATCCCCACCGCTTCATAGCGGGGGGCAAAATCAGAAGTGGCCCACAAGTGGGCAAAGTGGCTACCTCACCCCAGCCGTATCGGGGATCCCCGCCAGTTCAGAGCTGGAAGCAAAATCAGAAGTGGCCCACAAGTGGGCAAAGTGGCTACCTCACCCCAGCCGTATCGGGGATCCCCACCGCTTCAAAGCGGGGGGCAAAATCAGAAGTGGCCCACAAGTGGGCAAAGTGGCTACCTCACCCCTGCCGTATCGGGGATCCCCACCGCTTCAGAGCGGGGGGCAAAATCAGAAGTGGCCCACAAGTGGGCAAAGTGGCTACCTCACCCCTGCCGTATCGGGGATCCCCACCGCTTCAGAGCGGGGGGCAAAATCAGAAGTGGCCCACAAGTGGGCAAAATGGCTACCTCACCCCTACCGTATCGGGGATCCCCACCGCTTCAGAGCGGGGGGCAAAAACAGAAGTGGCCCACAAGTGGGCAAAATGGCTACCTCACCCCTGTTGTATCGGGGATCCCCACCGCATCAGAGAGGGGGGCAAAATCAGAAGTGGCCCACAAGTGGGCAAAGTGGCTACCTCACCCCTGCCGTATCGGGGATCCCCACCGCTTCAGAGCGGGGGGCAAAATCAGAAGTGGCCCACAAGTGGGCAAGGTGGCTACCTCACCCATGCCGTATCGGGGATCCCCACCGCTTCAAAGCGGGGGTCAAAATCAGAAGTGGCCCACAAGTGGGCAGAGTGGCTACCTCACCCCTGCCGTATCGGGGATCCCCACCGCTTCAGAGCGGGGGGCAAAATCAGAAGTGGCCCACAAGTGGGCAAAATGGCTACCTCACCCCTGCCGTATCGGGGATCCCCACCGCTTCAGAGCGGGGGGCAGAATCAGAAGTGGCCCACAAGTGGGCAAAGTGGCTACCTCACCCCTGCCGTATCGGGGATCCCCACCGCTTCAAAGAGGGGGGCAAAATCAGAAGTGGCCCACAAGTGGGCAAAGTGGCTACCTCACCCCTACTGTGTCGGGGATCCCCACCGCTTCAAAGCGGGAGGCAAAATCAGAAGTGGCCCACAAGTGGGCAGAGTGGCTACCTCGCCCCTGCCGTATCGGGGATCCCCACCGCTTCAAAGAGGGGGGCAAAATCAGAAGTGGCCCACAAGTGGGCAAAGTGGCTACCTCACCCCTACTGTGTCGGGGATCCCCACCGCTTCAGAGCGGGGGGCAAAATGAGAAGTGGCCCACAATTGGGCAAAATGGCTACCTCACCCCTGCCGTATCGGGGATCCCCACCGCTTCAGAGCGGGGGGCAAAATCAGAAGTGGCCCACAAGTGGGCAAAATGGCTACCTCACCCCTGCCGTATCGGGGATCCCCACCGCTTCGGAGCGGGGGGCAAAATCAGAAGTGGCCCACAAGTGGGCAAAATGGCTACCTCACCCCTGCCGTATCGGGGATCCCCGCCGCTTCAGAGCGGGGGGGCAAAATCAGAAGTGGCCCACAAGTGGGCACAATGGGTACCTCACCCATGCCGTATCGGGGATCCCCACCGCTTCAGAGCGGGGGGCAAAATCAGAAGTGGCCCACAAGTGGGCAAAATGGCTACCTCACCCCTGCCGTATCGGGGATCTCCACCGCTTCAGAGCGGGGGGCAAAATCAGAAGTGGCCCACAAGTGGGCACAATGGGTACCTCACCCCTGCCGTTTCGGGGATCCCCACCGCCTCAGAGCGGGGGGCAAAATCAGAAGTGGCCCACAAGTGGGCAAAATGGCTACCTCACCCCTGCCATATCGGGGATCCCCACCGCTTCAAAGCGGGGGGCAAAATCAGAAGTGGCCCACAAGTGGGCAAAATGGCTGCCTCACCCCTGCCGTATCGGGGATCCCCGCCAGTTCAGAGCGGGGGGCAAAATCAGAAGTGGCCCACAAGTGGGCACAATGGGTACCTCACCCCTGCCGTATCGGGGATCCCCACCGCTTCAGAGCGGGGGGCAAAATCAGAAGTGGCCCACAAGTGGGCAAAGTGGCTACCTCACCCCTGCCGTATCGGGGATCCCCACCGCTTCAGAGCGGGGGGCAAAATCAGAAGTGGCCCACAAGTGGGCAAAATGGCTACCTCACCCCTGCCGTATCGGGGATCCCCACCGCTTCAAAGCGGGGGGCAAAATCAGAAGTGGCCCACAAGTGGGCAAAATGGCTACCTCACCCCTGCCGTATCGGGGATCCCCACCGCTTCAAAGCGGGGGGGAAAATCAGAAGTGGCCCACAAGTGGGCAAAATGGCTACCTCACCCCTGCCGTATCGGGGATCCCCACCGCTTCATAGCGGGGGGCAAAATCAGAAGTGGCCCACAAGTGGGCAAAATGGCTACCTCACCCCTGCCGTATCGGGGATCCCCGCTAGTTCGGAGCTGGGGCAAAATCAGAAGTGGCCAACAAGTGGGCAAAGTGGCTACCTCACCCCTGCCGTACCGGGGATCCCCACCGCTTCAAAGCGGGGGGCAAAATCAGAAGTGGCCCACAAGTGGGCAAAGTGGCTACCTCACCACTGCCGTATCGGGGATCCCCACCGCTTCAAAGCGGGGGGCAAAATCAGAAGTGGCCCACAAGTGGGCAAAATGGCTACCTCACCCCTGCCGTATCGGGAATCCCCACCGCTTCAGAGCGGGGGGCAAAATCAGAAGTGGCCCACAGGTGGGCAAAATGGCTACCTCACCCCTACCGTATCGGGGATCCCCACCGCTTCAGAGTGGGGGGCAAAAACAGAAGTGGCCCACAAGTGGGCAAAATGGCTACCTCACCCCTGCTGTATTGGGGATCCCCACCGCTTCAGAGAGGGGGGCAAAATCAGAAGTGGCCCACAAGTGGGCAAAGTGGCTACCTCACCCCTGCCGTATCGGGGATCCCCACCGCTTCAGAGCGGGGGGCAAAATCAGAAGTGGCCCACAAGTGGGCAAAGTGGCTACCTCACCCCTGCCGTATCGGGGATCCCCACCGCTTCGTAGCGGGGGTCAAAATCAGAAGTGGCCCACAAGTGGGCAAGGTGGCTACCACACCCCTGCCGTATCGGGGATCCCCACCGCTTCAAAGCGGGGGGCAAAATCAGAAGTGGCCCACAAGTGGGTAGAGTGGCTACCTCACCCCTGCCGTATCGGGGATCCCCACCGCTTCAGAGCGGGGGGCAAAATCAGAAGTGGCCCACAAGTGGGCAAAATGGCTACCTCACCCCTGCCGTATCGGGGATCCCCACCGCTTCAGAGCGGGGGGCAAAATCAGAAGTGGCCCACAAGTGGGCAAAGTGGCTACCTCACCCCTGCCGTATCGGGGATCCCCACCGCTTCAAAGAGGGGGGCAAAATCAGAAGTGGCCCACAAGTGGGCAAAATGGCTACCTCACCCCTGCCGTATCGGGGATCCCCACCGCTTCAAAGCGGGGGGCAAAATCAGAAGTGGCCCACAAGTGGGCAGAGTGGCTACCTCACCCCTGCCGTATCGGGGATCCCCACCGCTTCAGAGCGGGGGGCAAAATCAGAAATGGCCCACAAGTGGGCAAAATGGCTACCTCAGCCCTGCCGTATCGGGGATCCCCACCGCTTCAGAGCGGGGGGCAAAATCAGAAGTGGCCCACAAAAGGGCAAAGTGGCTACCTCACCCCTGCCGTATCGGGGATCCCCACCGCTTCAGAGCGGGGGGCAAAATCAGAAGTGGCCCACAAGTGGGCACAATGGGTACCTCACCCCTGCCGTATCGGGGATCCCCACCGCTTCAGAGCGGGGGGCAAAATCAGAAGTGGCCCACAAGTGGGCAAAGTGGCTACCTCACCCCTGCCGTATCGGGGATCTCCACCGCTTCAGAGCGGGGGGCAAAATCAGAAGTGGCCCACAAGTGGGCACAATGGGTACCTCACCCCTGCCGTATCGGGGATCCCCACCGCTTCAGAGCGGGGGGCAAAGTCAGAAGTGGCCCACAAGTGGGCAAAATGGCTACCTCACCCCTGCCGTATCGGGGATCCCCACCGCTTCAAAGCGGGGGGCAAAATCAGAAGTGGCCCACAAGTGGGCAAAATGGCTACCTCACCCCTGCCGTATCGGGGATCCCCACCGCTTCAGAGCGGGGGGCAAAATCAGAAGTGGCCCACAAGTGGGCAAATTGGCTACCTCACCCCTGCCGTATCGGGGATCCCCGCCAGTTCAGAGCGGGGGGCAAAATCAGAAGTGGCCCACAAGTGGGCAAAATGGCTACCTCACCCCTGCCGTATCGGGGATCCCCGCCAGTTCAGAGCTTGGGGCAAAATCAGAAGTCGCCCACAAGTGGGCAAAAGGGCTACCTCACCCCTGCCGTATCGGGGATCCCCACCGCTTCAGAGCGGGGGGCAAAATCAGAAGTGGCCCACAAGTGGGCAAAATGGCTACCTCACCCCTGCCGTATCGGGGATCCCCACCGCTTCAAAGCGGGGGGCAAAATCAGAAGTGGCCCACAAGTGGGCAAAATGGCTACCTCACCCCTGCCGTATCGGGGATCCCCACCGCTTCAAAGCGAGGGGCAAAATCAGAAGTGGCCCACAAGTGGGCAAAATGGCTACCTCACCCCTGCCGTATCGGGGATCCCCACCGCTACATAGCGGGGGGCAGAATCAGAAGTGGCCCACAAGTGGGCAAAATGGCTACCTCACCCCTGCCGTATCGGGGATCCCCGCCAGTTCAGAGCTGGGGCAAAATGAGAAGTGGCCTACAAGTGGGCAAAGTGGCTACCTCACCCCTGCCGTATCGGGGATCCCCACCGCTTCATAGCGGGGGGCAAAATCAGAAGTGGCCCACAAGTGGGCAAAGTGGGTACCTCAACCTTGCCGTATCGCGGATCCCCACCGCTTCAAAGCGGGTGGCAAAATCAGAAGTGGCCCACAAGTGGGCAAAATGGCTACCTCGCCCCTGCTGTATCGGGGATCCCCACCGCTTCAGAGCGGGGGGCAAAATCAGAAGTGGCCCACAAGTGGGCAAAGTGGCTACCTCACCCCTGCCGTATCGGGGATCCCCACCGCTTCAGAGCGGGGGGCAAAATCAGAAGTGGCCCACAAGTGGGCAAAATGGCTACCTCACCCCTGCCGTATCGGGGATCCCCACCGCTTCAGAGCGGGGGGGAAAATCAGAAGTGGCCCACAAGTGGGCAAAGTGGCTACCTCACCCCTGCCGGATCGGGGATCCCCATCGCTTCAAAGCAGAGGGCAAAATCAGAAGTGGCCCACAAGTGGGCAGAGTGGCTACCTCACCCCTGCCGTATCGGGGATCCCCACCGCTTCAGAGCGGGGGGCAAAATGAGAAGTGGCCCGCAATTGGGGAAAATGGCTACCTCACCCCTGCCGTATCGGGGATCCCCACCGCTTCAAAGCGGGGGGCAAAATCAGAAGTGGCCCACAAGTGGGCAGAGTGGCTACCTCACCCCTGCCGTATCGGGGATCCCCACCGCTTCAAAGCGGGGGGCAAAATCAGAAGTGGCCCACAAGTGGGCAGAGTGGCTACCTCACCCCTGCCGTATCGGGGATCCCCACCGCTTCAAAGCGGGGGGCAAAATCAGAAGTGGCCCACAAGTGGGCAAAATGGCTACCTCACCCCTGCCGTATCGGGGATCCCCACCGCTTCAGAGCGGGGGGCAAAATCAGAAGTGGCCCACAAGTGGGCAAAATGGCTACCTCACCCCTGCCGTATCAGGGATCCCCACCGCTTCAGAGCGGGGGGCAAAATCAGAAGTGGCCCACAAGTGGGCAAAGTGGCTACCTCACCCCTGCCGTATCGGGGATCCCCACCGCTTCAAAGCGGGGGGCAAAATCAGAAGTGGCCCACAAGTGGGCAAAATGGCTACCTCACCCCTGCCGTATCGGGGATCCCCACCGCTTCAGAGCGGGAGGCAAAATCAGAAGTGGCCCACAAGTGGGCAAAGTGGCTACCTCACCCCTGCCGTATCGGGGATCCCCACCGCTTCAGAGCGGGGGGCAAAATCAGAAGTGGCCCACAAGTGGTCAAAGTGGCTACCTCACCCCTGCCGTATCGGGGATCCCCACCGCTTCAAGACGGGGGGCAAAATCAGAAATGGCCCACAAGTGGGCAAAGTGGCTACCTCACCCCTGCCGTATCGGGGATCCCCACCGCTTCAGAGCGGGGGGCAAAATCAGAAGTGGCCCACAAGTGGGCAAAATGGCTACCTCACCCCTGCCGTATCGGGGATCCCCACCGTTTCAAAGCGGGGGGCAAAATCAGAAGTGGCCCACAAGTGGGCAAAGTGGCTACCTCACCCCTGCCGTATCGGGGATCCCCACCGCTTCAAAGCGGGGGGCAAAATCAGAAGTGGCCCACAAGTGGGCAAAGTGGCTACCTCACCCCTGCCGTATCGGGGATCCCCACCGCTTCAGAGCGGGGGGCAAAATCAGAAGTGGCCCACAAGTGGGCAAAGTGGCTACCTCACCCCTGCCGTATCGGGGATCCCCAGCGCTTCAGAGCGGGGGCCAAAATCAGAAGTGGCCCACAAATGGGCAAAATGGCTACCTCACCCCTGCCGTATCGGGGATCACCACCGCTTCGGAGCGGGGGGCAAAATCAGAAGTGGCCCACAAGTGGGCAAAGTGGCTACCTTACCCCTGCCGTATCGGGGATCCCCACCGCTTCAGAGCGGGGGGCAAAATCAGAAGTGGCCCACAAGTGGGCAAAATGGCTACCTCACCCCTGCCGTATCGGGGATCCCCACCGCTTCGGAGCGGGGGGCAAAATCAGAAGTGGCCCACAAGTGGGCAAAGTGGCTACCTCACCCCTGCCGTATCGGGGATCCCCACCGCTTCAAAGCGGGGGGCAAAATCAGAAGTGGCCCACAAGTGGGCAAAATGGCTACCTCACCCCTGCCGTATCGGGGATCCCCACCGCTTCAGAGCGGGTGGCAAAATCAGAAGTGGCCCACAAGTGGGCAAAGTGGCTACCTCACCCCTGCCGCATCGGGGATCCCCACCGCTTCAAAGCGAGGGGCAAAAACAGAAGTGGCCCACAAGTGGGCAGAGTGGCTACCTCACCCCTGCCGTATCGGGGATCCCCACCGCTTCAAAGCGGGGGGCAAAATCAGAAATGGCCCACAAGTGGGCAAAGTGGCTACCTCACCCCTGCCGTATCCGGGATCCCCACCGCTTCAGAGCGGGGGGCAAAAACAGAAGTGGCCCACAAGTGGGCAAAGTGGCTACCTCACCCTTGCCGTATCGGGGATCCCCACCGCTTCAAAGCGGGGGGCAAAATCAGAAGTGGCCCACAAGTGGGCAGAGTGGCTACCTCACCCCTGCCTGTCGGGGATCCCCACCGCTTCAAAGGGGGGGGCAAAAACAGAAAAGGCCCACAAGTGGGCACAGTGGCTACCTCACCCCTGCCGTATCGGGGATCCCCACCGCTTCAAAGCGGGGGGCAAAATCATAAGTGGCCCACAAGTGGGCAAAATGGCTACCTCACCCCTGCCGTATTGGGGATCCCCACCGCTTCAGAGCGGGGGGCAAAATCAGAAGTGGCCCACAAGTGGGCAAAGTGGCTCCCTCACCCCTGCCGTATCGGGGATCCCCACCGCTTCAAAGCGGGGGGCAAAATCAGAAGTGGCCCACAAGTGGGCAAAATGGCTACCTCACCCCTGCCGTATCGGGGATCCCCACCGCTTCAGAGCGGGGGGCAAAATCAGAAGTGGCCCACAAGTGGGCAAAGTGGCTCCCTCACCCCTGCCGTATCGGGAATCCCCACCGCTTCAGAGCGGGGGGCAAAATCAGAAGTGGCCCACAAGTGGGCAGAGTGGCTACCTCACCCCTGCCGTATCGGGGATCCCCACCGCTTCAAAGCGGGGGGCAAAATCAGAAGTGGCCCACAAGTGGGCAAAACGGCTACCTCACCCCTGCCGTATCGGGGATCCCCACCGCTTGAGAGCGGGGGGCAAAATCAGAAGTGGCCCACAAGTGGGCAACGTGGCTACCTCACCCCTGCCGTATCGGGGATCCCCACCGCTTCAAAGCGGGGGGCAAAAACAGAAGTGGCCCACAAGAGGGCAGAGTGGCTACCTCACCATTGCCGTATCGGGGATCCCCACCGCTTCAAAGCGGGGGGCAAAAAAAGAAGTGGCCCACAAGTGGGCAGAGTGGCTACCTCACCCCTGCCGTATCGGGGATCCCCACCGCTTCAAAGCGGGGGACAAAATCAGAAGTGGCCCACAAGTGGGCAAAGTGGCTACCTCACCCCTGCCGTATCGGGGATCCCCACCGCTTCAGAGCGGGGGGCAAAATCAGAAGTGGCCCACAAGTGGGCAAAATGGCTACCTCACCCCTGCCGTATCGGGGATCCCCACCGCTTCAAAGCGGGGGGCAAAAACAGAAGTGGCCCACAAGTGGGCAGAGTGGCTACCTCACCCCTGCCGTATCGGGGATCCCCACCGCTTCAGAGCAGGGGGCAAAATCAGAAGTGGCCCACAAGTGGGCAAAGTGGCTACCTCACCCCTGCCGTATCGGGGATCCCCACCGCTTCAAAGCGGGGGGCAAAAACAGAAGTGGCCCACAAGTGGGCAAAGTGGCTACCTCACCCCTGCCGTATCGGGGATCCCCACCGCTTCAAAGCGGGGGGCAAAATCAGAAGTGGCCCACAAGTGGGCAAAATGGCTGCCTCACCCCTGCCGTATCGGGGATCCCCACTGCTTCAGAGCGGGGGGGCAAAATCAGAAGTGGCCCACAAGTGGGCAGAGTGGCTACCTCACCCCTGCCGTATCGGGGATCCCCACCGCTTCAAAGCGGGGGGCAAAATCATAAGTGGCCCACAAGTGGGCAAAATGGCTACCTCACCCCTGCCGTATCGGGGGTCCCCACCACTTCAGAGTGGGGGGCAAAATCAGAAGTGGCCCACAAGTGGGCAGAGTGGCTACCTCACCCCTGCCATATCGGGGATCCCCACCGCTTCAGAGCGGGGGGCAAAATCAGAAGTGGCCCACAAGTGGGCAAATTGGCTACCTCACCCCTGCCGTATCGGGGAACCCCACCGCTTCAGAGCGGGGGGCAAAATCAGAAGCGGCCCACAAGTGGGCAAAGTGGCTCCCTCACCCCTGCCGTATCGGGGATCCCTACCGCTTCAAAGCGGGGGGCAAAATCAGAAGTGGCCCACAAATGGGCAAAGTGGCTACCCCACCCCTGCCGTATCGGGGATCCCCACCGCTTCAAAGCGGGGGGCAAAATCAGAAGCGGCCCACAAGTGGGCAAAATGGCTACCTCACCCCTGCCGTATCGGGGATCCCCGACGCTTCAGAGCGGGGGGCAAAATCAGAAGTGGCCCACAAGTGGGCAAAGTGGCTACCTCACCCCTGCCGTATCGGGGATCCCCACCGCTTCAAAGCGGGGGGCAAAAACAGAAGTGGCCCACAAGTGGGCAGAGTGGCTACCTCACCCCTGCCGTATCGGGGATCCCCACCGCTTCAAAGCGGGGGGCAAACATGGAAGTGGCCCACAAGTGGGCAGAGTGGCTACCTCACCCCTGCCGTATCGGGGATCCCCACCGCTTCAGAGCAGGGGGCAAAATCAGAAGTGGCCCACAAGTGGGCAGAGTGGCTACCTCACCCCTGCCGTATCGGGGATCCCCACCGCTTCAAAGCAGGGGGCAAAATCAGAAGTGGCCCACAAGTGGGCAAAGTGGCTACCTCACCCCTGCCGTATCGGGGATCCCCACCGCTTCAAAGCGGGGGGCAAAAACAGAAGTGGCCCACAAGTGGGCAAAGTGGCTACCTCACCCCTGCCGTATCGGGGATCCCCACCGCTTCAAAGCGGGGGGCAAAAACGGAAGTGGCCCGCAAGTGGGCAAAGTGGCTACCTCACCCCTGCCGTATCGGGGATCCCCACCGCTTCAAAGCGGGGGGCAAAATCATAAGTGGCCCACAAGTGGGCAAAATGGCTACCTCACCCCTGCGGTATCGGGGATCCCCACCGCTTCAAAGCGGGGGGCAAAAACAGAAGTGGCCCACAAGTGGGCAGAGTGGCTACCTCAGCCCTGCCGTATCGGGGATCCCCACCGCTTCAAAGCGGGGGGCAAAATCATAAGTGGCCCACAAGTGGGCAAAATGGCTACCTCACCCCTGCCGTATCGGGGATCCCCACCGCTTCAGAGCGGGGGCAAAATCAGAAGTGGCCCACAAGTGGGCAAAGTGGCTACCTCACCCCTGCCGTATCGGGGATCCCCACCGCTTCAGAGCGGGGGGCAAAATCAGAAGTGGCCCACAAGTGGGCAAAATGGCTACCTCACCCCTGCCGTATCGGGGATCCCCACCGCTTCATAGCGGGGGGCAAAATCAGAAGTGGCCCACAAGTGGGCAAAGTGGCTACCTCACCCCTGCCGTATCGGGGATCCCCACCGCTTCAGAGCGGGGGGCAAAATCAGAAGTGGCCCACAAATGGGCAAAATGGCTACCTCACCCCTGCCGTATCGGGGATCCCCACCGCTTCAAAGCGGGGGGCAAAATCAGAAGTGGCCCACAAGTGGGCAGAGTGGCTAGCTCACCCCTGCCGTATCGGGGATCCCCACCTCTTCAAAGCGGGGGGCAAAATCAGAAGTGGCCCACAAGTGGGCAAAATGGCTACCTCACCCCTGCCGTATCGGGGATCCCCACCGCTTCAAAGCGGGGGGCAAAATCAGAAGTGGCCCACAAGTGGGCAAAGTGGCTACCTCATCCCTGCCGTATCGGGGATCCCCACCGCTTCAGAGCGGGGGGCAAAATCAGAAGTGGCCCACAAGTGGGCAAAGTGGCTACCTCACCCCTGCCGTATCGGGGATCCCCACCGCTTCAGAGCGGGGGGCAAAATCAGAAGTGGCCCGCAAGTGGGCAAAATGGCTACCTCACCCGTGCCGTATCGGGGAGCCGCAGCGCTTTAGAGCGGGGGGCAAAATCAGAAGTGGCCCACAAGTGGGCAAAATGGCTACCTCACCCCTGCCGTATCGGGGATCCCCACCGCTTCAAAGCGTGGCGCAAAATCAGAAGTGGCCCACAAGTGGGCAAAATGGCTACCTCACCCCTGCCGTATCGGTGATCCCCACCGCTTCAGAGCGGGGGGGAAAATCAGAAGTGGCCCACAAGTGGGCAAAGTGGCTACCTCACCCCTGCCGTATCGGGGATCCCCACCGCTTCAGAGCGGGGGGCAAAATCAGAAGTGGCCCACAAGTGCGCAAAGTGGCTAACTCACCCCTGCCGTATCGGGGATCCCCAACGCTTCAGAGCGGGGGGCAAAATCAGAAGTGGCCCACAAGTGGGCAAAATGGCTACCTCACCCCTGCCGTATCGGGGATCCCCACCGCTTCAGAGCGGGGGGCAAAATCAGAAGTGGCCCACAAGTGGGCAAAGTGGCTACCTCACCCCTGCCGTATCGGGGATCCCCACCGCTTCAGAGCGGGGGGCAAAATCAGAAGTGGCCCACAAGTGGGCAAAATGGCTACCTCACCCCTGCCGTATCGGGGATCCCCACCGCTTCAAAGCGGGGGGCAAAATCAGAAGTGGCCCACAATTTGGCAGAGTGGCTACCTCAGCCCTGCCGTATCGGGGATCCCCACCGCTTCAGAGCGGGGGGCAAAATCAGAAGTGGCCCACAAGTGGGCAAAATGGCTACCTCACCCCTGCCGTATCGGGGATCCCCACCGCTTCAAAGCAGGGGGCAAAATCAGAAGTGGCCCACAAGTGGGCAGAGTGGCTACCTCACCCCTGCCGTATCGGGGATCCCCACCGCTTCAGAGCGGGGGGCAAAATCAGAAGTGGCCCACAAGTGGGCAAAATGGCTACCTCACCCCTGCCGTATCGGGGATCCCCACCGCTTCAAAGCAGGGGGCAAAATCAGAAGTGGCCCACAAGTGGGCAGAGTGGCTACCTCACCCCTGCCGTATCGGGGATCCCCACCGCTTCAGAGCGGGGGGCAAAATCAGAAGTGGCCCACAAGTGGGCAAAATGGCTACCTCACCCCTGCCGTATCGGGGATCCCCACCGCTTCAAAGCGGGGGGCAAAATCAGAAGTGGCCCACAAGTGGGCACAGTGGCTAGCTCACCCCTGCCGTATCGGGGATCCCCACCTCTTCAAAGCGGGGGGCAAAATCAGAAGTGGCCCACAAGTGGGCAAAATGGCTACCTCACCCCTGCCGTATCGGGGATCCCCACCGCTTCAAAGCGGGGGGCAAAATCAGAAGTGGCCCACAAGTGGGCAAAGTGGCTACCTCATCCCTGCCGTATCGGGGATCCCCACCGCTTCAGGCGGGGGGCAAAATCAGAAGTGGCCCACAAGTGGGCAAAGTGGCTACCTCACCCCTGCCGTATCGGGGATCCCCACGGCTTCAGAGCGGGGGGCAAAATCAGAAGTGGCCCGCAAGTGGGCAAAATGGCTACCTCACCCCTGCCGTATCGGGGAGCCGCACCGCTTTAGAGCGGGGGGCAAAATCAGAAGTGGCCCACAAGTGGGCAAAATGGCTACCTCACCCCTGCCGTATCGGGGATCCCCACCGCTTCAAAGCGTGGCGCAAAATCAGAAGTGGCCCACAAGTGGGCAAAATGGCTACCTCACCCCTGCCGTATCGGTGATCCCCACCGCTTCAGAGCGGGGGGCAAAATCAGAAGTGGCCCACAAGTGGGCAAAGTGGCTACCTCACCCCTGCCGTATCGGGGATCCCCACCACTTCAAAGCGGGGGGCAAAATCAGAAGTGGCCCACAAGTGCG
Source organism: Eutreptiella sp. 'Long Island Sound 2002' (assembly GCA_964036045.1). Taxonomy (NCBI): domain Eukaryota; phylum Euglenozoa; class Euglenophyceae; order Eutreptiales; family Eutreptiaceae; genus Eutreptiella; species Eutreptiella sp. 'Long Island Sound 2002'. Next base: position 82,717,609 of record OZ038383.1, on the reverse strand, counting down.
CAAAGTGGCTAACTCACCCCTGCCCCATCGGGGATCCCCAACGCTTCAGAGCGGGGGGCAAAATCAGAAGTGGCCCACAAGTGGGCAAAATGGCTACCTCACCCCTGCCGTATCGGGGATCCCCACCGCTTCAGAGCGGGGGGCAAAATCAGAAGTGGCCCACAAGTGGGCAAAGTGGCTACCTCACCCCTGCCGTATCGGGGATCCCCACCGCTTCAGAGCGGGGGGCAAAATCAGAAGTGGCCCAAAAGTGGGCAAAATGGCTACCTCACCCCTGCCGTATCGGGGATCCCCACCGCTTCAAAGCGGGGGGCAAAATCAGAAGTGGCCCACAATTTGGCAGAGTGGCTACCTCAGCCCTGCCGTATCGGGGATCCCCACCGCTTCAGAGCGGGGGGCAAAATCAGAAGTGGCCCACAAGTGGGCAAAATGGCTACCTCACCCCTGCCGTATCGGGGATCCCCACCACTTTAGAGCGGGGGGCAAAATCAGAAGTGGCCCACAAGTGGGCAGAGTGGCTACCTCACCCCTACCGTATCGGGGATCCCCACCGCTTCAGAGCGGGGGGCAAAATCAGAAGTGGCCCACAAGTGGGCAAAATGGCTACCTCACCCCTGCCGTATCGGGGATCCCCACCGCTTCAAAGCAGGGGGCAAAATCAGAAGTGGCCCACAAGTGGGCAGAGTGGCTACCTCACCCCTGCCGTATCGGGGATCCCCACCGCTTCAGAGCGGGGGGCAAAATCAGAAGTGGCCCACAAGTGGGCAAAATGGCTACCTCACCCCTGCCGTATCGGGGATCCCCACCGCTTCAAAGCGGGGGGCAAAATCAGAAGTGGCCCACAAGTGGGCAGAGTGGCTACCTCAGCCCTGCCGTATCGGGGATCCCCACCGCTTCAGAGCGGGGGGCAAAATCAGAAGTGGCCCACAAGTGGGCAAAATGGCTACCTCACCCCTGCCGTATCGGGGATCCCCACCGCTTTAGAGCGGGGGGCAAAATCAGAAGTGGCCCACAAGTGGGCAGAGTGGCTACCTCACCCCTACCGTATCGGGGATCCCCACCGCTTCAGAGCGGGGGGCAAAATCAGAAGTGGCCCACAAGTGGGCAAAATGGCTACCTCACCCCTGCCGTATCGGGGATCCCCACCGCTTCAAAGCAGGGGGCAAAATCAGAAGTGGCCCACAAGTGGGCAAAGTGGCTACCTCGCCCCTGCTGTATCGGGGATCCCCACCGCTTCAAAGCGGGGGGCAAAATCAGAAGCGGCCCACAAATGGGCAAAGTGGCTAGCTCACCCCTGCCGTATCGGGGATCCCCACCGCTTCAAAGGGGGGGGGCAAAATCAGAAGTGGCCCACAAGTGGGCAAAGTGGCTACCTCACCCCTGCCGTATCGGGGATCCCCACCGCTTCAGAGCGGGGGGCAAAATCAGAAGTGGCCCACAAGTGGGCAAAATACCTACCTCACCCCTGCCGTATCGGGGATCCCCACCGCTTCAGAGCGGGGGGCAAAATCAGAAGTGGCCCACAAGTGGGCAGAGTGGCTACCTCACCCCTGCCGTATCGGGGATCCCCACCGCTTCAGAGCGGGGGGCAAAATCAGAAGTGGCCCACAAGTGGGCAAAATGGCTACCTCACCCCTGCCGTATCGGGGATCCCCACAACTTCAAAGCGGGGCGCAAAATCAGAAGTGGCCCACAAGTGGGCAGAGTGGCTACCTCACCCGTGCCGTATCGGGGATCCCCACCGCTTCAGAGCGGGGGGCAAAATCAGAAGTGGCCCACAATTGGGCAAAATGGCGACCTCACCCCTGCCGTATCGGGGATCCCCACCGCTTTAGAGCGGGGGGCAAAATCAGAAGTGGCCCACAAGTGGGCAAAGTGGCTACCTCACCCCTGCCGTATCGGGGATCCCCACCGGTTCAGAGCGGGGGGCAAAATCAGAAGTGGCCCACAAAAGTGGGCAAAATGGCTACCTCACCACTGCCGTATCGGGGATCCCCACCGCTTCAAAGCGGGGGGCAAAATCAGAAGTGGCCCACAAGTGGGCAGAGTGGCTACCTCACCCCTGCCGTATCGGGGATCCCCACCGCTTCAGAGAGGGGGGCAAAATCAGAAGTGGCCCACAAGTGGGCAAAGTGGCTACCTCACCCCTGCCATATCGGGGATCCCCACCGCTTCAAAGCGGGGGCCAAAATCAGAAGCGGCCCACAAGTGGGCAAAGTGGCTACCTCACCCCTGCCGTATCGGGGATCCCCACCGCTTCAAAGCGGGGGGCAAAATCAGAAGTGGCCCACAAGTGGGCAAAGTGGCTAACTCACCCCTGCCGTATCGGGGATCCCCACCGCTTCAGAGCGGGGGGCAAAATCAGAAGTGGCCCACAAGTGGGCAAAATGGCTACCTCACCCCTGCCGTATCAGGGATCCCCACCGCTTCAAAGCGGGGGGCAAAATCAGAAGTGGCCCACAAGTGGGCAAAGTGGCTACCTCACCCCTGCCGTATCGGGGATCCCCACCGCTTCAAAGGGGGGGGGCAAAATCAGAAGTGGCCCACAAGTGGGCAAAGTGGCTACCTCACCCCTGCCATATCGGGGATCCCCACCGCTTCAAAGCGGGGGGCAAAAACAGAAGTGGCCCACAAGTGGGCAAAGTGGCTACCTCACCCCTGCCGTATCGGGGATCCCCACCGCTTCAAAGCGGGGGGCAAAGTCAGAAGTGGCCCACAAGTGGGCAGAGTGGCTACCTCACCCCTGCCGTATCGGGGATCCCCACCGCTTCAAAGCGGGGGGCAAAATCAGAAGTGGCCCACAAGTGGGCAAAATGGCTAACTCACCCCTGCCGTATCGGGGATCCCCACCGCTTCAGAGCGGGGGGCAAAATCAGAAGTGGCCCACAAGTGGGCAAAATGGCTACCTCACCCCTGCCGTATCAGGGATCCCCACCGCTTCAGAGCGGGGGGCAAAATCAGAAGTGGCCCACAAGTGGGCAAAGTGGCTACCTCACCCCTGCCGTATCGGGGATCCCCACCGCTTCAAAGGGGGGGGGGCAAAATCAGAAGTGGCCCACAAGTGGGCAAAGTGGCTACCTCACCCCTGCCATATCGGGGATCCCCACCGCTTCAAAGCGGGGGGCAAAAACAGAAGTGGCCCACAACTGGGCAAAATGGCTACCTCACCCCTGCCGTATCGGGGATCCCCACCGCTTCAGAGCGGGGGGCAAAATCAGAAGTGGCACACAAGTGGGCAGAGTGGCTACCTCACCCCTGCCGTATCGGGGATCCCCACCGCTTCAGAGCGGGGGGCAAAATCAGAAGTGGCCCACAATAGGGCAAAGTGGCTACCTCACCCCTGCCGTATCGGGTATCCCCACCGCTTCAGAGCGGGGGGCAAAATCAGAAGTGGCCCACAAGTGGGCAAAATGGCTACCTCACCCCTGCCGTATCGGGGATCCCCACCGCTTCAAAGCGGGGGGCAAAATCAGAAGTGGCCCACAAGTGGGCAGAGTGGCTACCTCACCCCTGCCGTATCGGGGATCCCCACCACTTCAAAGCGGGGCGCAAAATCAGAAGTGGCCCACAAGTGGGCAGAGTGGCTACCTCACCCCTGCCGTATCGGGGATCCCCACCGCTTCAGAGCGGGGGGCAAAATCAGAAGTGGCCCACAAGTGGGCAAAATGGCGACCTCACCCCTGCCGTATCGGGGATCCCCACCGCTTTAGAGCGGGGGGCAAAATCAGAAGTGGCCCACAAGTGGGCAAAGTGGCTACCTCACCTCTGCCGTATCGGGGATCCCCACCGCTTCAGAGCGGGGGGCAAAATCAGAAGTGGCCCACAAAAGTGGGCAAAATGGCTACCTCACCACTGCCGTATCGGGGATCCCCACCGCTTCAAAGCGGGGGGCAAAATCAGAAGTGGCCCACAAGTGGGCAGAGTGGCTACCTCACCCCTGCCGTATCGGGGATCCCCACCGCTTCAGAGAGGGGGGCAAAATCAGAAGTAGCCCACAAGTGGGCAAAGTGGCTACCTCACCCCTGCCATATCGGGGATCCCCACCGCTTCAAAGCGGGGGCCAAAATCAGAAGCGGCCCACAAGTGGGCAAAGTGGCTACCTCACCCCTGCCGTATCGGGGATCCCCACCGCTTTCAAGCGGGGGGCAAAATCAGAAGTGGCCCACAAGTGGGCAAAATGGCTACCTCACCCCTGCCGTATCAGGGATCCCCACCGCTTCAGAGCGGGGGGCAAAATCAGAAGTGGCCCACAAGTGGGCAAAGTGGCTACCTCACCCCTGCCGTATCGGGGATCCCCACCGCTTCAAAGGGGGGGGGCAAAATCAGAAGTGGCCCACAAGTGGGCAAAGTGGCTACCTCACCCCTGCCGTATCAGGGATCCCCACCGCTTCAGAGCGGGGGGCAAAATCAGAAGTGGCCCACAAGTGGGCAAAGTGGCTAACTCACCCCTGCCGTATCGGGGATCCCCACCGCTTCAGAGAGGGGGGCAAAATCAGAAGTAGCCCACAAGTGGGCAAAGTGGCTACCTCACCCCTGCCATATCGGGGATCCCCACCGCTTCAAAGCGGGGGCCAAAATCAGAAGTGGCCCACAAGTGGGCAAAGTGGCTAACTCACCCCTGCCGTATCGGGGATCCCCACCGCTTCAGAGCGGGGGGCAAAATCAGAAGTGGCCCACAAGTGGGCAAAATGGCTACCTCACCCCTGCCGTATCAGGGATCCCCACCGCTTCAGAGCGGGGGGCAAAATCAGAAGTGGCCCACAAGTGGGCAAAGTGGCTACCTCACCCCTGCCGTATCGGGGATCCCCACCGCTTCAAAGGGGGGGGGCAAAATCAGAAGTGGCCCACAAGTGGGCAAAGTGGCTACCTCACCCCTGCCATATCGGGGATCCCCACCGCTTCAAAGCGGGGGGCAAAAACAGAAGTGGCCCACAAGTGGGCAGAGTGGCTACCTCAGCCCTGCCGTATCGGGGATCCCCACCGCTTCAAAGCGGGGGGCAAAATCAGAAGTGGCCCACAAGTGGGCAAAATGGCTAACTCACCCCTGCCGTATCGGGGATCCCCACCGCTTCAGAGCGGGGGGCAAAATCAGAAGTGGCCCACAAGTGGGCAAAATGGCTACCTCACCCCTGCCGTATCAGGGATCCCCACCGCTTCAGAGCGGGGGGCAAAATCAGAAGTGGCCCACAAGTGGGCAAAGTGGCTACCTCACCCCTGCCGTATCGGGGATCCCCACCGCTTCAAAGGGGGGGGGCAAAATCAGAAGTGGCCCACAAGTGGGCAAAGTGGCTACCTCACCCCTGCCATATCGGGGATCCCCACCGCTTCAAAGCGGGGGGCAAAAACAGAAGTGGCCCACAACTGGGCAAAATGGCTACCTCACCCCTGCCGTATCGGGGATCCCCACCGCTTCAGAGCGGGGGGCAAAATCAGAAGTGGCACACAAGTGGGCAGAGTGGCTACCTCACCCCTGCCGTATCGGGGATCCCCACCGCTTCAGAGCGGGGGGCAAAATCAGAAGTGGCCCACAATAGGGCAAAGTGGCTACCTCACCCCTGCCGTATCGGGTATCCCCACCGCTTCAGAGCGGGGGGCAAAATCAGAAGTGGCCCACAAGTGGGCAAAATGGCTACCTCACCCCTGCCGTATCGGGGATCCCCACCGCTTCAAAGCGGGGGGCAAAATCAGAAGTGGCCCACAAGTGGGCAAAGTGGCTACCTCACCCCTGCCGTATCGGGGATCCCCACCACTTCAAAGCGGGGCGCAAAATCAGAAGTGGCCCACAAGTGGGCAGAGTGGCTACCTCACCCCTGCCGTATCGGGGATCCCCACCGCTTCAGAGCGGGGGGCAAAATCAGAAGTGGCCCACAAGTGGGCAAAACGGCTACCTCACCCCTGCCGTATCGGGGATCCCCACCGCTTCAGAGAGGGGGACAAAATCAGAAATGGCCCACAAGTGGGCAAAGTGGCTACCTCACCCCTGCCGTATCGGGGATCCCCACCGCTTCAAAGCGGGGGGCAAAATCAGAAGTGGCCCACAAGTGGGCAAAGTGGCTACCTCACCCCTGCCGTATCGGGGATCCCCACAACTTCAAAGCGGGGCGCAAAATCAGAAGTGGCCCACAAGTGGGCAAAGTGGCTACCTCACCCCTGCCGTATCGGGGATCCCCACCGCTTCAGAGCGGGGGGCAAAATCAGAAGTGGCCCACAAGTGGGCAAAGTGGCTACCTCACCCCTGCCGTATCGGGGATCCCCACCGCTTCAAAGCGGGGGGCAAAATCAGAAGTGGCCCACAAGTGGGCAAGGTGGCTACCTCACCCCTGCCGTATCGGGGATCCCCACCGCTTCAGAGCGGGGGGCAAAATCAGAAGTGGCCCACAAGTGGGCAAAGTGGCTACCTCACCCCTGCCGTATCGGGGATCCCCACCGCTTCAGAGCGGGGGGCAAAATCAGAAGTGGCCCACAAGTGGGCAAAGTGGCTACCTCACCCCTGCCGTATCGGGGATCCCCACCGCTTCAGAGCGGGGGGCAAAATCAGAAGTGGCCCACAAGTGGGCAAAATGGCTACCTCACCCCTGCCGTATCGGGGATCCCCACCGCTTCAAAGCGGGGGGCAAAATCAGAAGTGGCCCACAAGTGGGCAAAGTGGCTACCTCACCCCTGCCGTATCGGGGATCCCCACCGCTTCAAAGGGGGGGGCAAAATCAGAAGTGGCCCACAAGTGGGCAAAATGGCTACCTCACCCCTGCCGTATCGGGGATCCCCACCGCTTCAAAGCGGGGGGCAAAATCAGAAGTGGCCCACAAGTGGGCAGCGTGGCTACCTCACCCCTGCCGTATCGGGGATCCCCACCGCTTTAGAGCGGGGGGCAAAATCAGAAGTGGCCCACAATTGGGCAAAATGGCTACCTCACCCCTGCCGTATCGGGGATCCCCACCGCTTCAAAGCGGGGGGCAAAATCAGAAGTGGCCCACAAGTGGGCAAAGTGGCTACCTCACCCCTGCCGTATCGGGGATCCCCACAACTTCAAAGCGGGGCGCAAAATCAGAAGTGGCCCACAAGTGGGCAAAGTGGCTACCTCACCCCTGCCGTATCGGGGATCCCCACCGCTTCAGAGCGGGGGGCAAAATCAGAAGTGGCCCACAAGTGGGCAAAATGGCTACCTCACCCCTGCCGTATCGGGGATCCCCACCGCTTCAGAGCGGGGGGCAAAATCAGAAGTGGCCCACAAGTGGGCAAAGTGGCTACCTCACCCCTGCCGTATCGGGGATCCCCACCGCTTCAGAGCGGGGGGCAAAATCAGAAGTGGCCCACAAGTGGGCAAAATGGCTACCTCACCCCTGCCGTATCGGGGATCCCCACCGCTTCAAAACGGGGGGCAAAATCAGAAGTGGCCCACAAGTGGGCAAAGTGGCTACCTCACCCCTGCCGTATCGGGGATCCCCACCGCTTCAAAGGGGGGGGCAAAATCAGAAGCGGCCCACAAGTGGGCAAAGTGGCTACCTCACCCCTGCCGTATCGGGGATCCCCACAACTTCAAAGCGGGGCGCAAAATCAGAAGTGGCCCACAAGTGGGCAAAGTGGCTACCTCACCCCTGCCGTATCGGGGATCCCCACCGCTTCAGAGCGGGGGGCAAAATCAGAAGTGGCCCACAAGTGGGCAAAATGGCTACCTCACCCCTGCCGTATCGGGGATCCCCACCGCTTCAGAGCGGGGGGCAAAATCAGAAGTGGCCCACAAGTGGGCAAAGTGGCTACCTCACCCCTGCCGTATCGGGGATCCCCACCGCTTCAGAGCGGGGGGCAAAATCAGAAGTGGCCCACAAGTGGGCAAGGTGGCTACCTCACCCCTGCCGTATCGGGGATCCCCACCGCTTCAAAGCGGGGGGCAAAATCAGAAGTGGCCCACAAGTGGGCAAAGTGGCTACCTCACCCCTGCCGTATCGGGGATCCCCACAACTTCAAAGCGGGGCGCAAAATCAGAAGTGGCCCACAAGTGGGCAAAGTGGCTACCTCACCCCTGCCGTATCGGGGATCCCCACCGCTTCAGAGCGGGGGGCAAAATCAGAAGTGGCCCACAAGTGGGCAAAATGGCTACCTCACCCCTGCCGTATCGGGGATCCCCACCGCTTCAAGGCGGGGGGCAAAATCAGAAGTGGCCCACAAGTGGGCAAAGTGGCTACCTCACCCCTGCCGTATCGGGGATCCCCACCGCTTCAAAGCGGGGGGCAAAATCAGAAGTGGCCCACAAGTGGGCAAAATGGCTACCTCACCCCTGCCGTATCGGGGATCCCCACCGCTTCAGAGCGGGGGGCAAAATCAGAAGTGGCCCACAAGTGGGCAAAGTGGCTACCTCACCCCTGCCGTATCGGGGATCCCCACCGCTTCAGAGCGGGGGGCAAAATCAGAAGTGGCCCACAAGTGGGCAAAGTGGCTACCTCACCCCTGCCGTATCGGGGATCCCCACCGCTTCAAAGCGGGGGGCAAAATCAGAAGTGGCCCACGAGTGGGCAAAATGGCTACCTCACCCCTGCCGTAACGGGGATCCCCGCCGCTTCAGAGCGGGGGGCAAAATCAGAAGCGGCCCACAAGTGGGCAAAATGGCTACCTCACCCCTGCCGTATCGGGGATCCCCACCGCTTCAAAGCGGGGGGCAAAATCAGAAGTGGCCCACAAGTGGGCAAAGTGGCTACCTCACCCGTGCCGTATCGGGGATCCCCACCGCTTCAGAGCGGGGGGCAAAATCAGAAGCGGCCCACAAGTGGGCAAGGTGGCTACCTCACCCCTGCCGTATCGGGGATCCCCACCGCTTCAAAGCGGGGGGCAAAATCAGAAGTGGCCCACAAGTGGGCAAAGTGGCTACCTCACCCCTGCCGTATCGGGGATCCCCACCGCTTGAAAGCGGGGGGCAAAATCAGAAGTGGCCCACAAGTGGGCAAAGTGGCTACCTCACCCCTGCCGTATCGGGGATCCCCACCGCTTCAGAGCGGGGGGCAAAATCAGAAGTGGCCCACAAGTGGGCAAAGTGGCTTTTTTCTACTAAGTTTTTTACTGAGTAAAAAAAATATTTTTTCTCTACTCAGTTTTTTACCGAGAAAAAAATTTTTTTTTCTACTCAGTTTTTTACTGAGTAAAAAATATAATTTTTTTTCTACTCGGTTCTTTACTGAGTAAAAAAAAAAAATTTTTTTACTCAGTTTCGCAACTGAGTAGAAACCCCACTTACTGAGTAACGAATTGTTTTTTTACTCAGTTTTGAAACTGGGTAAAAAAAATTTTTTACTCAGTTTTACCACGGACCCCAAGACGCACACACAGACACACACACACACAATATGCTCACACGCCAACGCCCACACGTAACACACACACACACACACACACACACACACACACACACACACACACACACAACAGTGCTGCCCGCCCTGTAATGTGCAAGGCCATGGGTATGTACAAGCCTCGGCCCCTGCCACACCTGCCACCCGGGCATCTTCACGCCCCGTGGGATGTTGCTCCCGTCCAGGCCGAACAAACTGGCCAGACCACCAGCCATGACAGGGGAGTCTTTGCGCCCAACGTTCGTATCTTTGCTGGGACCTGTGACTCCCTGAAGAAACGATGACAGCAACGCAGATGAATACGACGAGACAACGGGAGTTGAGGGCTGCCAGAGCCCCCAGAACCTCCAGAACCTCCAGGCATCTCCATGACAGCAACTCTGCAACTGTGCACATATCCCTTGCAATCGTGGGTACCTCCTGCAGGCCATAGGCCACTCAACCTGCACTTGCACTGGCAGCGCCTTGGTGTACGAATGCTGCCAGGGCTGCTGCCAGGGCCTGGAGCACGAGACACGCACAAGCAATCATGCACCCCCCGCTTCCAGTCTGCCGTCACCGTTTCTACTTGGGGTGGCAGTGGTATCTGGACCATCCAGATAGGCCCCTTCCCCAAGGGTGGGGACCCCTAGTGATGGGGGCACGGGGGCACGGAAGCTTGTGTTGGCCCCCACAACTGTGCCCAACAGTGCCCTGACAGTGCAACGGGAACATCCTTCCGATCCATCGATGCAGTCCACTATGCACGGGGTGCAACGAGGGGGAGGTCCCGATGATCTCCTACTTTGCACATGCACACGTACCCCCCCCCCCCCTTGTCCTTCCCCACCCCAGGGAAGACGGTCCCCCACCACCCCCTGGGGGACGATTGCCAAGTGACGGTCCCCCACCCCCCGCTGGGGAACCGCACTACCACCGTAAGCGTACATTTGCAGGCACAGAAATTGCAGCATAAAACGAAAGAATTCAGCATAAGATACGTTCAAAGGGCTGCCAATGTACGGAGACCTACTCCTTGACCAGCTCGGTGTAAATTTTCTTGGTCCTGCTCCACTTGACCTTGAACTCTTGCACATGCTCACCACTTTCCACTGGAATGCTTTGGGCCGCACTCTTGGGTGGTAGTTTTGCCACAACAACACAGTGAGCTGCAACGAAAAATTTTGGGTTGAGCAAGTGACGGTCCCCCACCCCCCCCTGGGGAAGGACAAGGGGTGGGGGAGGCACATACCCCTGAGTGGTTTCTGAACGGACAGGGGTCGTCTACCTCCTTTCTTTTTGGTTAACGGACGTCTAAGGGCACACTTTGGCAGGCGGCAGCGGGCCCTCAAGTGTCAAAAGCTGGTAAACCACCGGCAAATAGCGATACAGACCAACGCTCATGCAGTCACACCTGCGGAGGCTGGCTTGTGATGCCCACAGTTCGAGCGGATGCAACACCCCGCGTGAAGGACGGCACTTGCATGTAGAGTGCGGAGGCCTGTGGACTGGACGAAAGTAGAAAACAATGAGCTGCATAAAAGCGTTGGCTACACCAAAGGATACCACCAATTCCTACATCCGTGATGACTCCCATTGCAACAATCCTCCTGCACTACCTTGCCCGGCTAGCATCCCCTGCAGGTGTTTGCTCAATGTAGGGGCATATGCACTGCACTGCGTGACCTGCAGGGTTTGACAACCCCCTTCAGGCGACCTCTCAGGAAGACAGAACTAACCTAATTTGAGCTCGTTCTGATCCCTTTGGCCCACCACGCACACCCTTTTACGGCCCGCCGTTAGCTGGTGGTGCCGCGTTGTGTGCGTGGTACAGTGGGGTGCTAGGGGTCAAAAATCGGTCAAATATCACTTTTCCCCCCAAAATGGATCAGTGGTAAACATGCATGTTTAGAGGCCACGGACAGCCAATGTCAGCTCCATTGTGTCCCAAGGGCCTCAAAATACCTTGAAAAGGGCTGATCAGGTCAAAAAACAAAACCACAAAGGGTGACCAAAGTGTTTGCACAAAAGCGATGTTGGACCACAAGAAAAGCCAAAACAATTGTTTTTAGCCAACTGGATGTCCATTTTGACACGTTTAGCAGTGTGCAGGGCCGCATTGTGAATACCCTTGCTACGGCGAGCTGTGCCCAACCCACCCGTTCACGAACCCACCCGCCCACCCACCCTTCCACACACCCAGGCGGCGTACCCCCGTGCCACCAGCCGAGGTCTCAGCTGTACCCCAAGCCCAAGAAAACAAACTTCCCTTTGCTCCCCACCAATGTGAATAGCACACAGCACTTGTAAGTCTTCTGGACCACGGCAAAATGACAGAAATGAATGGAAATTAAACAAAAGGTCCATGCACGACCTAAAGCCAACAATTGTGCTTCACTGCGTCCTAAACCTTTACTCGCTCACCACCCACAGGGTGAGTGCTGTTTTTATTCTATGACTAAGCAGCGCCCCGAAACCAATGGGATCCTCAGGACAGCAGCATAATGCACACAGAGCTGCAACGCCGGTGAAAACTACAGGGTGCCCACATTTTGAACGCTGCAGGGATTTATCGTCAGTTGTTTCCACCACTGCCCTTCTGTCATCTACGCGTGACAATAATGGGGCTACATGTACTTTTGGCCTCTCTCGTATCTCACAACGGCCATTGTTTTGTTTGATGTTCCCATTCTGCTCATTTCTCCAGGAGGTGCAAAAGGCAGATGCTGATGGGTCCTATTCTGGTGAGAAACAGAGCCTGGGATGAGCCCCTGTTCAATGTCATGTTCAATTAGGAAAGTCGCAGCTGCCCAAGAAAATTCCGCACAGTCTCCCTTACTCTGCAGACAGTGATGATTTTCGAGGCTTTCTTTTGAGGTTCTGGGCACGCAGTGTGAGAGCTGAGCTTCTGAATGACAGTTAGTCCCATCATCGACATCTCCAAGCCTGAAATACCTCCTCGGTGCACAAACACATCCACGGTTTGTGAGCCTTTAAACGCTGCTGCTACCCAAATGGAAACTCCCTACAGATCCGGCAGGGATTCTGTCGAGTGGAGCTTTCAGGTTTGTACCATGAACCATGAAAATGTCCGAATCGCCTTGCCTCATACAGGGGCAAGTGACATTAAGTAGAGCCGCCAAAAGCGCGGAAAGCGAGAGTAGTCCGTCGGAAGATCATACAACAGACATCAACACGCCACCGCGAAGCCGTCTTTCTGTATCAGATCTACAGCCCTACCCCATTCTATGAAAAAAGCAAGAGGAGTTCAGGCTGCATACTGTTGGGAGGCAGCTCCCAGGAACATCACTGCAGCAATCGCCAAGACGGAGGCTATCAACGGCACAGCCCTGGGCCACCTGGTGGGGGCATGCTGTGTCCCCGTTGCAAGATGATAGTACCCAGAGGCTGTGGCGAGTGGCATTATAAAGGCTGGGATTACAATAGCGTGAAAAAAACCATGGTGCAGGACTTGGGCAGTAGTAATCAGGAGGATTCTTTTTTCTCAATTGCAGTTACCTTCTATCTGCCTGTTTAAGACAGTAAGCACATTGTACACCATGAGCAGGACAGGACACTGGCCCACCTTTCGTTGTTACTATGGGTGGGTGGGTGGACAGAATTTGTTTGCGGCATTGCTTCTAGGGGGTTTGGCCTGGGGTTTGTAAATGGCAAGGATGTCCTGTGTGTGAATTTCGTGAGACTGTGAAACGGGTATTAATGCGATGCATATGAAAAGATCGCAACACTTGTGCGCATTCGAATGGGGGTAGATTGTGGTTGGTGTAGGGTTTGCATGATATTGGTGCAGGATTTCAATGGGAAGGGTGTCAGATTCATATGGATTGGTGTAGCATGGGATGGCTCTGATGCAGATTTTTCTGGATTCTTCCTGTTCTCATAAAATTTGTATGAGATTGCTGTCAGATAGGATCTGCACTCCATCTGTGTAGTGTATGTGCGAAACTGGTATTGACATCATATGACAATTCCATGGGACCTGTACACAATGGGATTGGCATACACATTGCATAAAAATTGCACGGAATTTGCATTTAACTTGTTCACAAGTAGTGAGGGCCTGCAAGGGAGGAAGGCATCTGGTCGCCTTTGCTTTGGTGGCGTCTGAACACGAAAGGTGCATTTTTCACGGGCTGGTGTCGGTATAGGCGCAGACCACCGATTTCCCCTGGTCTTGGGTTTGGCCCAGAGTGCCTTGCGGGGGACTTTGCTTCTGCAACACTTGCACAGTGGTCTGACATGTACCCTTGCCCCCCAATATCCATCCTCCTCCGGCGCACCACGCCCCCCCCCCCCCAAGCCCTGGGGGGAATGTCACCAAATCCCCCCCCCCCCCCCCCCCCGAGGGGACTGCAGACCAACCACTTACGGGCGCATACTATGCAAAATTCATGGCCCGTCAGTTGCTTGCTGTAGGTAGCCCAAAGCACGCTGACATGCATAGATGCTGATGGTGCATAGATGCTGATGGTGCATAGATGCTGATGGTGCAAGGCAAATAATGCAAATAAGCAGAAATATCCATTCATCAGTCATCTGCCTGCCCCACTGCTGAACAGGGACAGTGTAAAACTTCCTCTTACGGTCCCATGTAGCCTTCCCATCAGCAACGAGCTGGCTGCAGCTGGCTTTGCTGCAAGCTACTTTCCACGTTTGGGTGCAGGCTTGGGTGCAGGTTTGGCAACTATTGGTGCCACCAGCTTTTTGTGGATCCACTTCTCCTCCAGGATGTCCCAGGTAAAATACAACTTGTCCCCAAAGGTGTGGCCCAACCCCCAGGTTCCCCGAGATGACTTTGCCCAAACCCATTTACTTTCACTGTCCGTTTCACTGTCGTCATCAGTGGTAGGACAACCTCCCTCCTCCACCAGCTCCCGGTCACTGCTGGTCAGCTGACCGTCTGAAACACTATGTACACTGTCATTGCCACCTTGATGCACAGACGTAGGCCCGTCCAGGGGAGACCAATAAGAGGTGGACCCATCGTCTTCCTCACCACCTCACCACCATCTTCATCATCGCTGGACCCTGAAGAGTCAGAATCTGACGAGGAGTGATCTGCTTCATCGCCGAAATACGCAGTATCTAACAACTACGAAAAATTTAGACTGCCAGGAAAGTAGGCAGCAAGTGTGGCACACACAATCTTCAAGCCCCTGGGTGCCTTGTTCGTCACCATGTCGATCAGCATATGCCAGGTACTCCAGTTTTTGGCGTGCTCTGTGGTGCTTGCACAGTGTATTCGCTACTCGAGCAGCTTTCGGTTGCCACTTTGAAAGGTTTTTGTGGCAGTCCACGACCACTGCATGTGTTGCCACTGTGGGGCAAGGGAATGGGTCTCGTGGGGGCGAGTTCCTCTCCAATGGAACAGTTGTGTTGTCAGTGTCCTCAAAGAGCAAAACACGTGGCTGAAAGAACTGAACAGTGTCTGAACGAGGCTGAACAGAAGAAGGAATGCAGAGTGGACTGCAACTGCTTTACACCCTTGGGGGGCAACACCTCTACCGGTTGCATGGGAGGGGCTGTCAAGTGTTCCACGGCAGCGCGGTCATGCAGAACTTCAGTTGCACCACATTTGTGCAAGATGGTTCTGTATTGTTCACCATGGGGAGAAGGGCCTTGCACAAGAGCCAACATAGGCTCCTCTATAGAAAAGACATAGCACACAACAGTGCCTTGGGAGAACATTTTCAGGGTTCTAAGAAATCCAATGGATTAGAACAAAGGGGGCACACATGAGCTTTGATGACTCACAACTGTGCAGTGCTATGCAAAATGACAATGATGTTTTTTTTTTCCAGGAACTAGCAGGTGACAGGGGGGGGAGGGGACTCGGGGGGGGGGGGGGTGCATGTTTGGTGGTTGCCTACCGACACACCACTATGGCTGATGAGATGGGCGTCCTCAATTGGTTATCACCCATGACACTCATCATATTGGAGTGGGCTCATTAGGACAAGGAGGATGAAATACAAATTTCAACAGCTGAGTGGTTCTCAAGTCAGGGTTAGCAGCTGTTCCCGAGTTTAATCTACTTTCCACGACAAACTTTGGCAGTGTTTGGACACACAAACCATTGAACCAAGGTGAGTCTTACTGAGTGTCCACGCGTCAAGGGGAGAATAATGTCCACTTTTGCAACGTGTCCTTTATGCAATCTAGGAGCAGGGTGATGTAATCTTGACACCCCCCAGAATAGGCGGCATATTTATACCATCTGTTCAATTCATTCAATAGATTTTGCAGCACATCTAACCCCCCCCCCCTTTTGGTCCTCATATGCATCCAGCCACCCATCCCCTCCACTTGCGCCATTTGCCTCAAATCTATTGCTGCCTGCACAATCCATGCCCCTGCCATGGCTGTAGCTTGGTTGCACACTATAATGGTGGGCATAGCTAAGGCCTTTGCATCTTAGCTACCCCAAAGGGGGGGAAGTGTTTGCCCGGGGCACTACTTTTGTACCAACTATCCCATCGCTAATCCCAGATGAGGTGGCCCGGGGAAGGGGATAGTGGGAACCCCCCCCCCTTCCCAGGTAAAAATTCTGTTTGAGCCCATGGAACAAGGGCGGGCCTAGGAAACCAAAACTAATCATTTCTACGTGGATGGGATCATGATTTGTTGGAAAAACCTGGGTCTCACCCCTAGTGGTGCATTTGGGACCGTTTGCAATTATGGTTCCCATGAGGTATGGAAGACTTCCTAGGAGTACATGCAAACCAAGAAGGGGTTGCTGAATTGGGATGTAGACCATACATCCTGACAAGGAACCCCATGCCGATTGCACTTCCCAGTTGACTTGCCGATTCTAGGTGGCACACAACAATCGGCACGTCAAACAATCCACAACACAATTTTTCACACGCACATGATTATTACTCCTTTCTTTGTCGCTTGTGACTTTGGTGCTTCACTCACCCCATCTTTTGTACCCCCTTCAACCCCTCATCCAAGACATACATCTATAGGACATGTGCCATTCCCCTTTTGCTAATTCGGGGGTTACGCACTGACCAACCCCTAAAGCAGTTTTGGAGATGGGTTTTGAACGGTGAGTTCCGTCGTTCCGTTGGTACGGAACTCAACATGTACATACCCCTATACTTCCTAAGAAACCATGCGCCGTCCAATGGAGCCACAAAATTGGCTTCCACTTCATGAGGTACCAACACACACCAAGTTGTTTGGCTGCTTGGTCCGCACACGCCACTTCCTGATGCAGGAAGGATGTCATGCAGGATCATGTCTTTTCTCTTTGTCGGTAATGTTGATTTTTGAATGACATATGGTTGTATGACATGATGTTTCGCTTTTCCTGGCGTTCGTTGTTTGTCTAATTCTGAATCTTGCGGTGCCAATTGTTATAAGTTTGTGATGTTTTTGTTGTTCATCTGAGCTCCCTGTACTTTGGATATTATGATTGGCTATTTTCGGCTTTGTTATGTTTTATCCTATGGTATTGGTTTGATCAGAGCTCAAACATTATGCAAGAAGCTGCAAATGTACCCTTGGCTAACCGTGTGGCCCTCCGACGTCAAAAAAAAGATGCATTTTACCTTACATCGGCAAGAGTATTCCTTGAGATGACGGTGTATCATAAGCGTGGCAATCTTCGAAGTGTTTTCTAAATTTGCGGTACACAGTACAGCATTTAGTGAAAACTCTATACAGGAAACCTGACATGATAACATTTCTTGGCCAAGAAATGTGAGGGGTAGGGGCCCCCACATTTCTTGGCCAAGAAATGTTATCATGTCACGTTTCTTTATATCCGTTATCGAAGTGTCACAATTTCTCGACGAAGAAATGTTATCACCGACCCCACATGGCAAGACCCAAATTTCCAAGACATCAACATCAAGAGGGATCAACAATTCAATTGAGCTGCGAAACGTCATTGTTTGATGTGGCACCCCGCACAACTGGAGGCGGAATGGCTACCACGTGGCAACTACACATAGCCATAAATAAGGAAGGACTACGGGTTCATGGTGCAACTTTCGCAAATCCATGAGCCATGCCGAGGCACGCGAGTCAACTTCGCACACCAAAGGTGGTAGGTTGCACGGCATGCATCACATGACACCGGCTGAAGAGCAATGGTGTCGCGTTTTCGGGGGATCACCTCATCACACATGTAGCATACACTTGGTTCCACCTTAGGTCTACATGGGGCCTTCTTAGGCTTCTGTGCACCTGTGAAGGGGTTAGGCATATCTTCAAACACTTGATTGTTTGCTGCACCCTCCTCACTTGGTGGGGCTGCAAAAGCTGCTTCACGATATGCATCATGACCTTCTGCAAGTGAGGAAAAGACATCCCCCTTTTCAAACAACTGGGTTGGGGGGAACTCTTCATATTCATTTGCGTCATCTACCGATGAGGAAACAATAGAAGCATTCAACAAATCGCAAGAATGTGAGCTTAGCAAATCATCATCCGAGATAGTATATGTACTAAGTTGACGATTGTCCATTCTGGGTGGTGACTCGGGTTCCACTTTGATGGGTGAGTCTTGCTTTTGTGGATATCGCATCTATGACCTTGAACAATTTGTCCACATGGGCGTAGTAAGAATTGAAACCGGGGAACCTCATATTTGATGATGGAACAAATTGGTTCTCTTGCCTTCGGGTGTTGTAAATGCCAGCAAGTGCATTGATGTATGTTTTGATTGTGCTCGGGGAAAGACTCCGCACCTTGTATTCCTCACCGCACAATTGTTTCCGAGTCTCGAGGTACTTCTTTTGCTTGTCTTTTTCTGAGTTCATTGCGCGTACATCCAAAGTGAACTTCACAAACCCAACTAGCCAGTCATATGATTTGCCGGTTTCCCAATTTGATGCTCATTATCGGAATCATCCCCAAACATGTTGCTACCGCTAGGTTCATCCGGCTTCTTGCCCTTCCACTCTTCGAGAGCACCAATGAATGCCTCTACAGCCGGTGGCATTGGCAATTGTGCCTCTGAGACTTTGGCATCTTTTTTGGACATTATTGAGGTACTCTAAAAAGGATGGGAGAAACAAACTAGTGATAACATTTCTTGGCCAAGAAACGTTATCTACTCACATTTCTTGGCCAAGAAATGTTATCATGTCACATTTCTTGGCCAAGAAACTTTATCAGCCAGTGGGGTCGGTGATCACATTTCTTCGTCGAGAAATTGTGACACTTCGATAACGGATATTATACAGAAAACGTGACATGATAACATTTCTTGGCCAAGAAACGTTATCTACTCACATTTCTTGGCCAAGAAATGTTATCATGTCACATTTCTTGGCCAAGAAATGTTATCAGCCAGTGGGGTCGGTGATCACATTTCTTTGTCGAGAAATTGTGACACCGATAACGGATATAAGCTGCGTTTGTATGGGTTGTAAGGTGTGTCCTTCTCCCTTAAATGACCCACCATCGGGTAACAAAACGCCCCAATAGTAACAACTTGCTGGGCCGCTGTGTGTTTCGGGTCCACATGATCTACGAGGTCACTGAGTGTGTATTTCTGACACTGTGCTGCCTCTGATAGGAAGTACGCGTCTGCAATAGGCGTGATAGTATTATCTTCACTAAGAAGACATGCCGTCGGTATGCAAAGGAACCACTGAAAATTGTTACCCTTCCCATGCATTGACACACTGCACCAAACAGAAGCAAGCCACAAATGAGTTCTGAGTTCTGCAATAGGCATAATTGTATTATCTTCACTAAGGAGACATGCCGTCGGCGTGCAAAGGAACCACTGAAAATTGTTACCCTTCCCATGCATTGACACACTGCACCAAACAGAAGCAAGCACAAATGAGTTCAAAGATCAAGATATTGTGGCATGTGCATACGTACCTAGGTAGAGTTATTATCTTTCTGCCCGGGTTGCAGTTGATGGGCACCAACCGTGCCTCCGCCCAAAATGCTAGCTTCAAGGCTTAAACCTCGAGAAGCACTTGCAATGCGATAGGACATTTCCAACGGGGTTTACTCCGCCGCATGCTAACCACGCCCTTGACGTCTGTAGGGCAAGTCTCCTCAGTTCACATAGGTAGAACTGTAGTGGCTCCTGCTGAACGGACCTACGTTGCGGAGTGACGGAGGTAACCTCCAGCCCATCAGCCAGTTTTGGCAGTAGTTCATAGACCTCTTGCCAAAACACGGGGTTTCTCAACAAATCCCGAATGACAAAACATCGCGGCTTCCATCGATTTGGATGGCTGCCCGGCCCACGCTCTAGTGGTGGCACATGCATACGGCGACTCTTTGGTGTGCTTCTTGCATATCGCTCTGAATTCTTGTATCATTCCCGCGGGCACTAGCCCGGGTGCTTGGCATGTTGGTCTTGTAACCAAAGATCTATGCCATGTAAGCCCATATTGACCACAACCTCCTTTGTACAATGTGACACATCGTACCCCACATCAAGGTCCGACTCAAAGATCTGGAAGTAGTCCGCTAGAGGGGTGGGAAAGAAACTCAAGGGCCGCTCTGGTTGAGGATTGTATCCGAAGAGTTTCCAGTCTTCCCCGGGCACCGGACACACAAAAGCATTGGGATGTCCCGGTTGCTCCAATGTAAGTAGCTCTCCCAAACAACCCCAATCGGGGTCCCTGTGTGCGCGGTACAGGGTATTGCCGCGCGATGGCTCAGTGCGCACGGTGACGGTATGCAGACTGCGGCCCTAGCAGACTGCGAAAGACTGCGCCCGAACAGGCGACACGCGTAACTGAAAAAACCACCGCAACTGACAGAAAGGTATGAATTTTATGTTGTTGTTCTAATTAGTTCGAATTTGACCTTCTGATCACTCTGTCACTTATTAATAATTACTGACAGATGTGTGATTGGCGAGTGTTGCCCTTTACTTCGCTGTTTTGAACGCATTTAGCGCTGTGCGCAAATCGACTCCCTCCGCCTCAATTTCAACTCCCTCCAAGTGAATATGCACTCCCTTCTACTCAATTTCTACTCCTTCCAAGTGAAATGTATACATATATATATATACAAATACATGTATGTACATCTATATATATACTTATATATATATATATATAGATGTAGATATGTAGATATATATATATATATACGCATACATACACACACATCCACACACACACATACATACATACATATATGTTTATATACATATATGTATATATATATATATATATATATATATATCTATATATGTATACATATATACATACATATATATATATATATATATATATATATATATATATAAATATATGTATGTATATATATATGTAGATGTATGTATGTATGTATGTATGTAGATATATATACATATATACATATATATATATTGCTGTATACTCCCTCCAAGTGAAAATACACTCCCTTCCCCTCAATTTCAACTCCCTCCAAGTGAATATCCACTCCTTCCTACTCAATTGAACCTCCCTCCTGCTCAGTTTCCACTCCCTCCGAGTGAAAATCCACTCCCTCCAAGCGAATATCCACTCCCTCCTACTCAATTTCTACTCCCTATATACAAATACATGTATGTACATCTATGTATCTATATATATATATATATATATATATATATATATATATATATATATATGTATATATATATATGTATGTATGTATATGTATGTATGTATACTCCCTCCGAGTGAAAATCTACTCCCTCCTACTGAATATTTACTCCCTCCAAGTGAAATATATACATATATATACAAATACATGTATGTACATCTATATATATATATATATATATATATATATATATATATATATATATGTATATATATATACATATATATACCTATATATATGTATATATATATATATATATATATATATGTATATATGTATATAGATATATACAGACACACACGCACACACACACACACACACATATATATATATCTGTATACATACATACATACATATATATATATGTGTGTGTGTGTGTGTGTGTACATATTGAGAAGGAGGGTGTGGACTTCCGCTTGAAGGGAGTTGGTACAGGTTGACACGTTTTGCGTTCCGTGTGTGACAACCCAAGCCCTCAGTTGTGATGCACGCACCGGCTTTCAACCCCAATCGCCTGGATCATGACGTGCACTTCTAGAATGCCACCGAAGACACCAATCTCCGATGAAAAGAAGGCCAAGGCAACGGCATATGCTGCAGCCATGGCAGCGGAAGGGCCATCGCTGATGGATTTAATGGGGAGCGTGCCTGGCCCACAAAAGCATAAGAAGCGGAGCATTTCCTTTGCCTCGCAAGCCGAGGTACAAACACTCACGCCCGAGGGTGGGCAGCAAGTACTAACCTCTGCGCCCATCTCCACACCCAAACCTGAGTCCCAAAGCGCGAAGCCTGACCCAAAGCCTGACCCGAAGCCTAACCCATCCCAGCCGTCAGACCAACCGGTTGCAGCCGAGGCCATACCTGACCTAGAAGCAGAGGTGATGGTGTACGACGCGGAAGACGAAGGGATTTTGCAAACACCCCCAAATCTGGACATGCCGGATCTAGGCGAGTTCACCTCCCAAACGTCCTCTTCACCAGAGCTCCCCACCCCTTCTACCCCTCTTACTTTGACGCCTACGTCAAGCCAACAAACCTCACAACCTTCTCAATCTTCGACGGCTTCATCGGGGCCGTCTAGTATTGGTGATATAGATCTGTCCCAAGATTGGGATGAGGTAAAGAGACAGATCCACAAGTGCACGGAGAAAATAGAACTCCGTGCCTGTATCCAAAAATTGGAAAGGGGGGTCGCATCCTTAGGGGACTCTCCTTTTCGAAAAAAGGTGCAGGATTTTTTCCTCCAGGAACAACTTTCGCCAGCTGAGTTGCATCAGTGTAAGCAGCTTTGGGAGTGGCGGGCTCAAGTGTCGAAGAACTAAGGACATTTCAAATTTCAAGTCTGAGTTTATGTTCCATGCCTTCACGGTTCGCCTGTGTAAGGTTGGGTTATGCCTCCATTGCCCCCAGTTTTGAGCTACGGCTCCACAATGTATACTACTTTCATCATCGGGAAGCACATCTCTTGCACATTGTTTTACACATTCTTTTGCACATTTGCACAAGAAAAGATGGAACAATGCTTTCTTCGTGCCAAGTGTGCAAGTGCAGGTGAGGGACGGAATTTCCAGTGACAACAATAGTGTGCAAGTCGATGGTTGGATCGGTGGGGGGACACTTGTGTGTGAGTAGGAGGGAGTTGAAAATGAGTAGGAGGGAGTGGATTTTCACTTGGAGGGAGTTGAAAATGAGCAGGGGGGAGTTGAAAATGAGCAGCAGGGAGATGAAAATGAGCAGGGGGGAGTGGATTTTCATTTGGAAGGAGTTGAAAATGAGCAGCAGGGAGTTGAAAATGAGCAGGGGGGAGTGGATTTTCACTTGGAGGGGGTTGAAAATGAGCAGGGGGGGGTTGAAAATGAGCAGCAGGGAGTTGAAAATGAGTAGGTGGGAGTGGATTTTCACTTGGAGGGAGTTGAAAATGAGCAGGGGGGAGTTGAAAATGAGTAGGAGGGAGTGGATTTTGACTTGGAGGGAGTTGAAAATGAGCAGGGGGGAATTGAAAATGAGTAGGAGGGGGTTGAAAATGAGTAGGAGGGAGTGGATTTTCACTTGGAGGGAGTTGAAAATGAGCAGGGGGGAGTCAAAAATGAGTAGGAGGGAGTTGAAAATGAGTAGGAGGGAGTGGATTTTCACTTGGAGGGAGTTGAAAATGAGTAGGAGGGAGTTGAAAATGAGTAGGAGGGAGGGGATTTTCACTTGGAGGGAGTTGAAAATGAGCAGGGGGGAGTTGAAAATGAGTAGGAGGGAGTTGAAAATGAGTAGGAGGGAGTGGATTTTCACTTGGAGGGAGTTGAAAATGAGTAGGAGCGAGTTGAAAATGAGTAGGAGGGAGTGGATTTTCACTTGGAGGGAGTTGAAAATGAGCAGGGGGGAGTTGAAAATGCGTAGGAGGGAGTTGAAAATGAGTAGGAGGGAGTGGATTTTCACTTGGAGGGAGTTGAAAATGAGTAGGAGGGAGTTGAAAATGAGTAGGAGGGAGTGGATTTTCACTTGGAGGGAGTTGAAAATGAGCAGGGGGGAGTTGAAAATGAGTAGGAGGGAGTTGAAAATGAGTAGGAGGGAGTGGATTTACCAGTAAGGTATCGTTCCCTTATCTGGCGATAAAATAATGCAATTATTTTATAAATTTGGGCTGCAGAACGGTTCAAAACATCCTTTTAGCAGAAGATCAGTTGCAGTAGATCAGTTGCAGTCGTTTTTTCGGTTGTCGTAAATGCACGTGTCGCCTGTTCGTGCGCAGTCTTTCGCAGTCTACTAGGGCCGCAGTCTGCATACCGTCACCGCAGTGCGCACTACAAAACTATAGCGCGCAGCATAGCGCGCGCTATGGCTCGGGGTCTTGGGTTTGTAACCGCATGTCCTAATAAGCAGGGCAAAAACGCCTATTTTTCTAAAGTTTCAGATTCTTCCGGCACCGCATCTGACGCTGTTAATGTCAGGGAAGATTGCAAACATTTTGGGCCCCCACTATGGGTGGTCCCTGTGGAAGAACGAGGACCTTTTGGCGGACCTAGTTGAGTTTTTTTGCTCAGGGTCTGCCTTCAAACGGTCTTTGTGGGCCAGGTTGGAAAAAAGGGTACCCGTGTCTGAAGCAGAGAAGAAGCGTCGCAGGACCGAGGCTGCCAATGCCGTCACACCCCTGTCGGTGGTGGACTTGGTCCTGCTCCTGAAGATTCCAAGAAGAAGGTATTATTGCGCGCGCTTTGCATGTGACATTGCGCGCACTTCCGCTCATAGCACGCGCTTCGTTGACTTCTGCGCGCGCTACGTCCCCATGTTGCGCGCGCTATTTTACTCAAGTACAAAGATTTGATTACTTGGACGAGAAGTAAGGTCCCCACACACCTTTTTTCTCTCCCCTCCTATGCTAGTTTCGCCACAGAATGGAACCAGCTTGCAAGTAGGCAGCATTTAGAGGTTGCCGTGCACACAGATGGGGTCACAGTCTTTTCGCAGTGGCCCCTGCGGCACTTTTTTGACTATATATTTTCCTTTGATTCCATTGTTTCTAACCTCCAATACCCCAGGGAGTGCCAAGGAGAGCTGTGGATCATTGTGAGGGGGGATGGGCTGCCTTGTGGGGGGGAATCGTGGTGCCAGATGTCCATTTCCTTTGCCAACCATGGTCACTTGGCAAGGACGTTGTCCTACCACTGGACTCTTAACGTCGCCCTTTGTGGTGAGAAGTCCACCTCTGTGTTGTCCCAGGTCTGGGCTAACAATCTTGCTTTTCTGCAGAGTGCCCTTGCTCCAGCAATAAGATCACCTTATATAAACTGGATGTTGCACGATGCAACAGTTACTATTCAGGCCATAAGGCCCTATGGCCTAGGAATGTTTTCGGGTGATCTTTTGGAAGGGAGCAAAAAGGGTGCCGAAGGACATTTGGTCCTCCTTTTGTGATAGAGGTGGGGGGGCAGGAACCCTGGTGTCGCGCCGCATTAAGATGCTCAGGCAGGTTAATGAGCGTCTGTTCCTTAACTTTGAAGTACCAAGGTGGAATGGCAACTCCAGAAGCAACCTGTGCAATGCACAAAAATTGGCTGACGAGGTTCGGGCATATTTTGCGGATGAGGAACTGTGGTACCGCGCGCTATTTGTTTTTTAGCGCGCGCTACATGCTATCTAGTGCGCGCAATGACCACTATCGCGCGCGCTATGCTGTTTTCAAGCGCCGGAACCCTTGAAATCGCGATATATAGTCGGAAGTAGCGTGCTATGACTACGCACTTAAAGCGTTTGGAATGCATTGATTGGAATTTGGAATGCATTGATTTGTTCCTTTTCGTCCGTTTGTTTTGATGCTTTCGATTTTTTTGTTACTGCATTTTCCTTTTTGTATTACTGCTGGAACAGGGGTACTTTAATGTAACCCTCTTGCCCATGCACCCCGCGGGCTGGGGGTATCCGCCTCCTGCAGCACCGCCAACAACTGCTGCAGGGGCCGCGGGAGCAGGTGCGACACCGCAACCACCGCCACATGCAGCTGTACAACCGGGACTGCAGCAGCCGTCGACGACGCCGTGGAGCATGCAGCCACAGGTACTTGCCGTGCGCACTACTGTTTCCGTTGCGCGCACTACTGTTTCCGTTGCGCGTGCTACGCTCTTATTGTGCGTGCTAGCTGTCTCGTTGTGCGCACTACGCATGTCCTGGTTGCGCGTGCTTTGTCCTGTTTTCCGCAGACGCTGTCCTAGCAGCTGACCCAGTTCTCCCCAACTCAGCCTCTGTGGCCCGCGCCGCAGTCCCCGTTACGAGGTGCCTCACAGCAGCTGTCTCCCATGCTGTTCCCCGGTGGGTCGCCCACCTTGGGCTCCGCAGTGCGCGGCAGTCTTCCAGTGGGCCAAGTGCAACAAGTGCTCTTCCCACTGCCAGTGCAGCGGCATCAAATGCAGCAGCAGCAAGTGCAGGCTGCGGCCCAGCAAGTCGGCAGCCCAGAACAGCAGCAGCGGCAGCAGCAGCAGCAGGTCCAACCAAGACAGTAGCAACCCCAAGTGCAAGCACAGTTTCAGCCTCCCCCACCCGGGCCACGTCAGGGCTTCGCCTTCAGCAGCGACTTCAAGAACCGAATCTGGTCCATCCAAAACAGCACCATCTGCGCCCAAGGGCCCAGCTGGGCATGGCTGAAGGACGTGACCCCGGCCTACCTCTTCGAGGTGGCCTTCTACAAGTTATGGCGCCAAAGGGCCACGGCGAATGCCAAGATCCCAGACGGAGCCGTGAAACCCTGCTGGTATCACGAGAGCATTACTGGCACCTGGTGCAGTCTCCACAACCTGTTGAACCCCTCCGTGCCAACCCAAGAAGGACAAGCTGCCTGTAGACACTGCAAGGTGGAGGAGTACGAGCTGCTGTTCTCGTGCTGGGCAAGTTATGGGTGGGGTCACGTTCGGACCCACACGCCTCCGGGTGCCACCGCAAAGACCGTCCACCACTTCTACTTCAACAAGGACCCACCGAGCTTCATCAACGCGACCGACGCGGGGGCAATGGCCTTCAAGAACGAGTGCGCCTCGGTGAGAAGTGCGGGTGCCAGTTTGATGCGGGGGTCAGCCAAAAGAGGAGCCAGTGCCGCAAGGGCAATTGCAACCGGCGCCAAAGTCAAAACCACGGCGGTCAAGGACGAGGAGCAGCCGCAGCAGCAGCAAGTGCAGCAGCAGCAGCTCCAACAACAGGCAGCCATGCAGCAGGCAACACTGCAGCTGCTCGAGCAGCAGCAGCGGGTGCAGATGGCCCAGCAACAGCAGCAACAACAACAACAACTGGCACAGCCACAGGTACGCGCTATGTTTGCCATTGCGCGCGCTTTCGACATTGTTGCGCGCGCTTCATTTGTTGTAGCACGCGCGATTTGATTGTTTGCGCGCGCTACGGCCCTACCTTCTGTCCCATTGTCACGTAGGTGGGCAGCTTCGAGCAGCTTCTGTGCCTGGGATCCCGCAGAGGGCCGTTGATGATCAGCGTGCCCGCGGACATTGCCGGGCAGTCCAAGCATGCGGCCGACTGGCTTGACGGACGGAAGGAGCAAGGCCCCTCCCTGGTGCTGGCCCGGGCTAAGCGGCAGCTGGAGGAGCTGGAGGTGGACTGGGCCGACGCCTTTGCCGTGCCGGAGACGGAATCCGTGACAGTCCCAAGGCCCAAGAAGAAGCGTACCGAGGAGCCAGCAGCCACCAGCCACCTACCACCAGCCATCTCCGCCTCCCACACCGCTAAGCCCCCCCACCCGCCTGGAAAGGTCCTTGCCCAGAAGACCACCGACCAGCAGCTGATGGCACAGGCAGCACAGAGAGTCCAACGTCAGGCGGAACAGGCCAAGAAGAAAGAGGACGAAGCAAAGAAGAAGAAGAAGGAAGAGGACGATAAGAGGAAGAAGAAGGAGAAGGATGATGAGGAAAAGAGGAAGAAGAAGGAGAGGGAGAAGAAGGAGAAGGAAGAGGAGGAGAAGAGACGGAAGAAAGCAGAGGAGGAGAAAGCAGAAAAGGTAATGCAGCGCGCGCTATTGTCGTCATTGCACGTGCTATTCATCTCGTCGCGCGTGCTATGTTCCGTATTGCGCGTGCTATGCCTGTGCTATGCCTCCGCGCTACTCTTTCCAGGCAAGCAAGACGGCACCGCAGCAGGCACCCCAGCCGCAGCTCGCATCAAAGCCAGCACCGAAGCAGCCTGTCCCAGTCCCAGACCAGCCACAAGAACAAGGAGGTCCGTGCGGTTCCGGCCCACCCAGTACGGCTCCCAAGGCCAAGCAGCAGAGCAGAGCCGACGCGGACAAGGAGGCAAGAGATGAGCTCATACAGCGCCGAGAGTGGTCCTACAAAGACGGCTGCAAGCCTCGGTGGATCATCTACTGCACCACTGCGATCGCGCCGATGATTGTGGAGGGAGCCGAAATCAAGCCAGCAGGCGCCAGGAGGGCCCCTCAGGACCACGTGGCCGTCATCATCCCCAACGATCAGTGGAGCCCCAGCCAACAAGGGGAGGAGGAGGAGGAAGAGGACGACTGGTCGGAGTTCATGCCCAGCTGCCAGGTGGTCTCCGCCAAAAGCAAAGCGTATGAGGAGTTGGGCAAGTGGCAGTCGTGGTGGGAGACGTACGAGGCCGATGACATTGAGGACCTCTGCCCCGACCCAAAGACCATGAGGATGTCCCCGTCCAAGCCACCAACCCCAAAGAAGAAGAAGCCCCAAGGAGACCCACCAGCCCAGCCACCAGCCCCCCCACAAGGAGACAAGGGACCTGCCGAAGCTGCAGCACCAGCAGAAGCACCAGCAGCAGCTGCACAAGAAGAAGAGGCACCAGCCCCAGCAGCAGCAGCAGCACAAGAAGACGACGCACCAGCCCCACCACAAGAAGAAGAGGCACCAGCGGCCAGCCACAAGAAGGAGAAGGAGCAGCCCCGAAAGAAGAAGAGGCACCAGAAGGAGCAACCCGAAAAGGCGACCCAAGCCCACAAGAAGAAGGGGATGCAGCCCCAGCTGCCGATGGGGCAGAAGACCACAAAGAAGGGGATGCAGCCCCAGCTGCCACTGGGGCAGAAGACCACAGACCCGAATGGGAGAAGGAGTGGGAGGCCGAAGTGGTGGTCCAAACCATTAAGGATATCACTGAATGACAGCGCGCGCTATACCTGGTATAGCGCGCGCCATAAGGCTGCTAGCGCGCGCTGTAAATATGTTGCGCGCGCTACACTGTTTTCGTCCGTGAGGACCTGTACTGTTGCACACTTTTCAGACCTTTCAGACAGTGTTTTTGCATGTGTCTTGGGTTGAATGAGCAACAGGGAATGTTTTTGAAAAGCAAGGGGTTTTTGAGAAACGCAGGACACTGGAAAAAGCATGGTTTTGAAACATTTTCCGGCTTTGGAAAATTTGAAAAACGGGACAATATAGCGCGATAGAGCGCGCGCAATAGGCGCGCTATAAAGGTCGTATTTTTCAAATTTTGCGCGCACTATGGAAAAAATGCAACATTGCGCGCACGCAGGGGTAATGTACAATGCGGTAACGATGTCCATCCAGTTCGCCATCCCTTGCTGCCTTTAAGACTTCTACAAGTCCCAACGGTCTATGTGTAGGTGCAACTGATTGGGATTCTCCTTCCCAATGTACTGCCCAACCCGCAGTATCGAATCCAAGCGATGGGGCTGGCGTGTAAAGGGCAAAGTTAGGCAAATGCTCACACAGCCGAGCAGCTCATACGCATCAACCTTCGCCCTGTCAATAAACGCACCAGGTAACGTGGGTAATCACCAGGTAGATGCAATCTGTCTCGGTTTGCTGGTTGTAGGTACAAAGCGACATCTCGCCATGAATCAAGCTGCACCTTTCTTGTCGACAAATGTACCCCATCTACGTTGTTCACCAATTCCTCTTTCAGCTTGGTGACTCTACCGCGGTACGCACCAATGCTCTTCTCCTTGCAAATACCAATAAACTTTGCCCATGTCACTTTTGCTGTACCATGGACAACAGATTCTCCACTACTTTCTCCGACGGCGGATTGCGTGGTGCTCTTAGTCGTGTGACAATGTGGGGTTTACATTTTTTTTCTTGATTTGATGCTTGGGGGTGCCGTCGGATTTGCGTCTCAAGACATTCTGGCGGCTTGCGAGGTCAACAGAAAAGGTGTTGAAGCAATCAACGACACCAAGGATTGGGATCAAGGGTCAATGCGTGCTGTACTACAACGCTTCAGGCTTTGGCATACGAAGAGCAGCACCGCAAAGGAACTGTGGATGCAGTTGAAGCGTGAGATTGCAGCAGGTTTGAGGGAGCCACGCACAGTACCACTGAAGATGCCTCCCAACACCCTTATCTACAAGCCATGTTTGAGTGGAGCCAAGGCAAGTTCCATTGGGAATTGTTGGGACTTCGATTACAACCGTTGGTCTTGATGGAGAACCCAGCTGCGGCAAGGTCGCTTGACGACCTTGTTCGTGAGGTGACGGCCCAGGCTACCTACGATTTGCACAAGTTCCCTTTCCAAGGCATGTACTTGAGCAGACTAAAGGCATCCCGGGAAGGGTCTCTTGGACCGTATTGGGCGGAGAAAAGAGGAGGCATCACAGTCCTTTGTAGCGCATTGTTGCAATTCGGAGACCCAGCAATTGCATTGCCAACAGCATTTGATGCACCACGGGAGGTACTGTCACACAAATTGTGTTCTGTTGACATTGCTGACCCCTTGCTCATTTTCTGAGTGTCTATTTTTTTTCGAAAGCTTTCGCTCAGGCCACTTGGCTCTTTTGCATGTGCCTCGTTTGCTTTGCTCTTGAGTCGTGTTAACCAGAGCCTCCGTTGACGCAGAGACGGTAGAGAATCCAAGACGGTTTGGTGTTGCTGTGCATTGTGTACACATATGCCCCCAAATGGCTCCGTGACAAGAAGTTTGTGATTGTCCATTGCATGCATGCATACACTTGTGTGCAGAAAATATTTAGTTCCACGCCCCTGTATTTGTGATGAGTGCTTTGCCAAAAATTGTATGAACCCTAGTGCATTCAACCCATATCGGTAAGATTGCTTTGCTGAATATTTCAATACGACAAAGGTCTGCAGATGCCACATGCGTATTTACTCAGGGCCCTTCCTGAGATTGTGCCTGTTCCTACTTCACAGCTGCCCCCTCTCGAAGTAGGGCTTAACAGATTTAGTGCGTTGACCGACGCACAAGCAGTGTGTCTCAGAAAATAACAGAACACCTGTGCGGGGAGAATGTTGAACTGCACCATCTAGTGGCCGAAAAATCTGGTTCAGAGAACATCAAAATCCTGCATATCTGCCATGCCTCCCGCATGAGGCTGTGTCTTGATATCGTCTATGCCTCCTTGATATCGTCCATTTCACTTCACTTTGCCTCATTATGTATGGTAACCGCATCACTGACTGACCGCTGCATGGCAGCAAGTTGGCCTGCCGCATGCCAGCCAGTGTTGTCCAGGGCCCTGTTGTCTGTTGACTGTTGTCTGTTGCCTGACGTCAGTTGGAAGTCGTCAACTGTTGTCTGCTATCTGTTGTCTGTTATTGTCTGTTGTCCGTTGTCTATTGCTCTGTTGCCGGCCGTCAGTTGAACATCGTCATCCATTGTCTTTTGTTTGTTGTCTGTTGTCGGTTTTCTGTTGCCGGCAGTTTGTTGAACGTCGTCGTCCATTGTCTGTTGTCTGTTGTCTGTTGTCTGTTGCCTGTTGCCTGACGTCAGTTTATTTTCAGTGCAGACCTGGAAGGACAAGATGCAGCCCCAGTGAACACATCAAAAATTGTACAGGTTGGATTTGTGTTCTCGCTTCAAAAAAAATGTTTCGCAGGGTATTGGAGCAAGTTATGAAGTGTTTCCGAGCCGCCAGCACGAAAAAAATTGCATTTTTAGCCCAAAAAATGGCCAAAAAATGCCAGTTTTTGGCCTAAAACAGTGTTTGTGGGGCCTGAGTGGTCGGATGTGGGGCCCCCCACCCTATTTTGAGGGTGCTGGACTCAAAAAAACGTGTTTTGCCAGGTTTTGGTGCAAGTTGTCAAGTGTTTCGGAGCCGCCATCACCAAAAAAAACCCCATTTCTTGCCCAAAAATGGCCAAAAAAAAGCCATTTTTTGGCCTAAAACAGTGTTTTTGGGGCCTGAGTGGGCAGTTATAGGGCCCCCCACCCTATTTTCAGGGTGCTGGACTCAGAGAAACGTGTTTTGCAAGGTTTTGGAGCAGGTTATCGAGTTTTTCGGAGCCGCCATCACCAAAAAAACCGCATTTTTTGTCCAAAAATGGGAAAAAAAAGCCATTTTTTGGCCTAAAACAGTGTTTCTGGGGCCTGAGTGGTCAGTTGTAGGGCTCCCCAGCCTATTTTGAGGGTGCTGGACTCAAAGAAACGTGTTTTGCAAGTTTTTGGAGCAGGTTATCGAGTCTTTTGGAGCCGCCATCACCAAACAACCGCATTTTTTGCCCAAAAATGGCCAAAAAAAAGACATTTTTTGGCCTAAAACAGTGTTTCTGGGGCCTGAGTGGTCAGTTTTAGGGCCCCCCGCCCTATTTTGAGGGTGCTGGACTCAGGAAAAAGTGTTTTGCAAGGTTTTGGAGCAAGTAATCGAGTTTCTTTGGAGCCGCAGTCACCAAAAAACCGCATTTTGGGCCCAAAAATGGCCAAAAAAAGCCCTTTTTTGGCCTAAAACAGTGTGCTTGGGGCCTGAGTGGTCAGTTGTAGGGCTCCCCACCCTATTTTGAGGGTGCTGGACTCAAAAACAACTGTTCTGCAAGGTTTTGGAGCAAGTTATCGATTGTTTTGGAGCCGCCATCACCAAAAAACCGCATTTTTTGCCCCAAAATGGCCAAAAAATGCCATTTTTTCCCCAAAACAGTGTTTTTGGGGCCTGAGTGGGCAGTTGTGGGGCCCCCACCCTATTTTGAGGGTGCTGGAGTCACAAAAACGTGTTTTGCAAGGTTTTGGAGCAGATTATTGAGTGTTTCGGAGCCGCCATCACCAAAAAAAACCGCATTTTTTGCTCAAAAATGGCCAAAAAATGCCATTTTCTAGCCTACAACAGTGTTTTTGGGGCCTGAGTGGTCAGTTCAAGGGCCCCATACCCTATTTTCAGGGTGCTGGACTCAGTGAAAAATGCTTTGCAAGGTTTCGGAGCAGATAATCAAAGGTTTCAGGGCCGCCATCACCAAAACAACACATTTTTTGGCCAAAAAAAGCCATTTTTTGGCCTAAAACAGTGTTTTGGGGGCCTGAGTGGTCACAGGTAGGGCCCCATACCCTATTTTGAGGGTGCTGGACTCAAAGAAGCGTGTTTTGCAGTGTTTTGGAGCAAATGATCAAGGGTAACGGAGCCGCCATCACCAAAAATCCCCCTTTTTACCCCAAAAAATGCCAATTTTTTGGCCCAAAACAGCATTTTTGGGGCATGAGTGGTCAGTTGTAGGGCCCCATACCCTATTTTGAGTGTGGTGGACTCAGAAAAACGTGTTTTGCAAGGTTTCGGAGCAAGCTATTGAGTGTTTCGGAGCCGCCATCACCAAAAAAAACCGCATTTTTTGCCCAAAATGGCCAAAAAATGCCATTTTCTAGCCTACAACAGTGTTTTTGGGGCCTGAGTGGTCAGTTGTAGGGCCCCATACCCTATTTTCAGGTTGCTGGACTCAGAAAAACGTGTTTTCCAAGGTTTCGAGCAGATAATCAAGGGTTTCAGGGCCGCCATCACAAAAAAAACGCATTTTTTGGCCAAAAATGGCCAAAAAAAGCCATTTTTTGGCCCAAAACAGTGTTTTTGGGGCTTGAGTGGTCACAGGTAGGGCCCCATACCATATTTTGAGGGTGCTGGACTCAAAAAAAGTGTTTTGTAGTTTTTTGGAGCAAATGATCAAGGGTTCCGGAGCCAGCATCACCAAAAAACCGTATTTTTTGCAAAAAAACAAACATGTATGGTTTGAGCTATACAAAAGCTGCTATTCGCAACTAGGTGGTGAATGTCATATTTCTCGGATACGGCCGATTTTAGATGGAATCAAGCCTGCATTGTCTATCTAGGGGCTGGAAAACTTCCAATTTGGAGGGTGGGGGGGGGGGGCTAACTCCGGAAAATATGCTCTTTATGATATAATTTGACAAAAAAAGTAGTATTTCTGACTGTAGCTGGTTTTGGGATTTTTGGACCCCATAAAATCCTAGGTGGTAGTGAATGACACACTGATTGCTGTTGAGCGAATATTGCACAGGCAAGGCCTTTCACTCACCAAATTTCCCTCGATGCCTTTGCCGGTCTTCTCCAAATCAGGCACCAAACCTTCTAAGAACAATGATTCCTGGACTATTGAAGAGTTGCAACAAATTGTCTGAAAACGAGTGGCAACTCTTACAAATCAACAACACGGTATTTTTGATGAAGCCACAATTTCAACAACGCAGAATACCTTTGGTGCCAAGTGCGTCTTTATCGAGAGTTGCGGAGGCTGTGGAAAAACCCATCTCAACAACCTTTTGCTTGCCTACGTTCGTAGCAAAGGGTACCATGCCAGTGCCGTTGCTTCAAGTGGGATTGCGTCCCTACTCTTGGACGATGGTACGACGGGCCACTGTGCATTTGGCATTCCCGTAACAAAGGGGGGAACTTCTTCGATCCCTTTGGAGAGCAGATGTGCATCTTTTCTTCGCGATCGTAAACTAATTGTTTTGGACGAAGCTCCCATGGCTGACAATGATTGCTTCCGTGTGCTTCAGTGCTTGATAAGCTTCTACGTGACATCATGCGTCAAGTGGATGATGCACTTCATATGGTGCCCTTTGGCGGTAAGACCGTGGTAATGACAGGCGACTGGCGGCAGATTTTGCCGGTGGTACCGCGTGGCTCACGTGCTGCCATTTTTGCCTCTACTTTGAAAAAAAGCTCCCTTTGGCCCCACTTTAAGACGCTTCGCTTAACCACAAATATTTGCGTTGAGGGCACTGGTGTTAATGCACATCAGGAGGCCCGTGCGTTTTCCAATTGGCTTTTGGAGGTTGGTGAAGGCAAAGTACACAACCCTTTGTCTGTGCCGCCTGATATGCTTCTCTCAGAGGATACCATGGAATCAATGGTGCATCACGGTTTTCCAACAATGGGGACGGAAGAGTTGATTAGTGGCTGCATCTTGGCCCCTTTGAATAGCGCCACAGATTCATTGAACTTGGCAGCACTAGAGCGTTTGATAGGTGAAGAATATGTTTATACATGCGCCGACTACTTTGGCGCAGCAAACCAGGATGATGCAAATATCTATCCCCCTGAGTTGTTAAATAAGCTTCAACCTCGAGGCATGGCTCCCCACGAACTGAAGCTAAAAGCTGGTGCTTGGATTATCTTACTACGCACCCTGAACCGCGCCGAAGGGCTGATGAACGGAACTTGTTTAATAGTCAAAGCATGTCTAGAATACAACATTCAAGCTGAAATCGTTACCGGTGCAAGGAAAGGGCGTGTCGTGTTGTTGCCACACATCAATTTGACCTGCGGGGATACCCAAGCTCTGTCCATTTCATTTGACAGACACCAATATAAAGAAGGTCCCTACCAGGACCGGCCCCTGCTGTACCCCTTCCACCATTTCCTGTCACTCCTATGGTCTTGCTTCTCACCAGGTTCTGCATGATCTTGCCCTATCCTGCACAATTCCCCACAAAAAATAGTAAAATATGGCTCCTTCACACAAATCCTGATCCCTTGCAATAACCAACTCCCAAGTACAATAGCTCCAATCCAAATAATCCACACTGAGGGCTTCCAAGGGTGTTTGAGGTCCCGCATTGACACTCAACAACTCCTTTCAACACGCCGGTCGTCTCACGGTGCACACGGAGACACGGGCGTTGGGCATGTACATAGAATTGCACCAATAGAATAAAGGAAAAAGAAGCCCTGAAATTGGCATATGAAGACATATCAAGCACAATTGGGGAAAGATGGAAACATACACAATCACAGCTATAGACCCCTCATTCCCTGGACTCAAGACGTTCCCTTGACTCGCCAACATGATGCCCTGAACCCAGTCAAATAAGATGGCTAAATGCCATGTGTCAAAAGTCACTACACAGACCCCAAAAATGTGTTCCCTCCCAAGCCTCTAAATCCTAGCCCAATAGGGGAGGTGGCGTGTCATGGCCTAGAGTGGCACTCAGGACCATGCCCTACCCTGACATAACCTTGGTTGGACTTGGAGTCAATTGGGCTTGGAGAATTGCCCCATGAAGATGACCTCACAACATCGCAAAATTAGGCAAATCACACCATAGTGCCCAAAATTCAATTATATACTCAAAACTGCACACGGCAAATATTCAAGTGCTCCATGCATGTGTCAAACCGGAGAGTATTTTGCAAGGCTGATATAGACCAAAGGTCCATGCCCAAGAATATCCCAACATTGGCTCCAAAACCCCTCCGGACATATACAAGCCATGCTTCACAAGTCAGCTCACGAATTTGAGACCTAGTTTTGTGAGGCCTCGTGTGCCACGCCAAAGTGACCCCGTGATGCAGCATATGGTGAGGTGCAACACCGAAGCGTATGCCAACCTATAAGCAACATACCATAGTTCACGGATAACTAGGCACTTTACTGTTAGCCGACCAGTTGAGCACATAAAATAGAAAAATGAGCACAAAATGAGGTCAAAAACATGCAAATATTGCCAAACTCAAAGTAATCACCATAGTATATAACTTCGCTCACCCATGGTATCAACATATGGTTCAACACACTATTGCTTGGAACCATTTGTGAACAATCGCCCCACTTGGATCCCCAAATGGACGCATGAAGACACCTTTGAACCTCCTCTCGAGATGCACCATGAAAATGGGAAAATTGGCAATGGCGCTTATGGGTCGCTCCGTAAGGCTTCCCACGTGCACTATATGTGCGGTACACTTAGTCTAGCGCTATGGAGCTCACCATTGGGACATGGGCGAAGCGCTTGCCACGTACGACTCCCCATATCTTCCTACAAACGGAGATATATAACATGGGCGTGAGCATAGCAAAGCACATACCATCCATATAACACATACCCTTAAAAGTGGCTCCCACCATGGTATGCCATGCCCCTCCATGGACATAACTTTACGTTAAAAATACGTAGGAACCCAAGGAAAGTTTCTATGCAACACCAACACTCATGCGGTACACTCGAAAGTCGCATTAAAATATTCGGGTGCATCGTCCAAGGGTTATAAATCTCTTTCTCCCCTCTTGACCATTATCCCTGGCTACACCGGGCACGTGTACACCTCAAAGGCGTTTGATGCTTCCTAAATTAAGTTGAGACCAAAGCGATGCCAGCCCATCTCTCAAAATTGATATTCCTCGCAGTGAGCCGGAGATGTGATTCTTCAAAGTGGCCTCACGAATCAATTTTGTTTCGCCTATATTTCCAAGAAAAATGAAGGAGACAACAAAAGGAAGGTTGATTCGTGATCAGGGAAAAATGTAGGACCACTCGAGATTCATCATATCAAGTGCAGCAACCTCGAAGTCAAAAATCCGATTCTGAATGTCTGAAAAAATCGGATTAATTTTGCAAGTGTATAACATGAAAGTTGCGGAAGCAACGAACCCTTTTCTGATGAAATTTAACCCTTCATCGGGATTTCCGCTAAAATATCTGGAAATAAAAGTTAACCAATCGGTTACCGCAAAATCGCGACCCAACTGACAGTCGCCGATACATTGACAATCAGAACAGATAGCTGAAAAATTACGGAAACAATATGATAAAAAAACCCTGTTGATTCCTGACATTTTGATATATAAATCTCAGCCGGCGGCGCCTCGGTATTGAATATGGCTGCTCATAGCTGGAATGGCCAAGCCTATCACACTATCACATCAGGTTAGGTCAGGTGGATGGGAGAGTATGATATCAGCCAATGGCGGCTTGCCGGCACATAGATACACACCCCAAGTGACCCAAAGATGGCCACGGGGGTCCGAACCGGCTTCACCCCCCTTCTCAGAGCGTTGTATCCGCTCAGAAGTCATTGAAGAGAGGACGGGAGGACCCCAATGGGCTCCAACCCCCCCCCCATGTCCCAAGGACACATGCAGGCCCCACATACGGCGTAGGCGTCCCCCTTGCCCCAAGGGAGGGGTGAGGACACTCATAATCGGTGCCCTCCGCCATATCCGGTCTCCTCTTGATCTACAACATGGACAAAGAGGATCAAAGATAGAGAAACGTCGCGATCGATCTAAATACGTATAGCACAGTGAAATATATATGTGGAGACCAAGTGAAGGGGGTATATGGCCAATCAAGGCCCAAAAATCCCTGGATGAACGCCCTCACCCGTCTCCTAAGCACAAAGACAAACATAAATACCAAGGTGGATCCATCACGGTGCTGCTGCAGCCACCAAATGGACCAACACATCCTTGACATCCAAAGAAATGTTCTTCCTCCTTAGATACTCCATCCAGACCGTGGTATACCTCGGCACGAAACTGCTCGGAGGTTCCCACGAATCCCTGGATGCAGCAAATCCCTTCCAACGGACTTTATAAAGCCTGCCCCCAGGCGTCCCCGGGTCTGGCTTGTCCGTCAGGATCCTCTCGGCTGTGAAGTGGTCGTCCTCACCCTCGTCATCAGAGTCCAGATTTCCGGCTGTGAACTCAAAGGTGACGGGACGTCCGCTGGGGTCTGGTTCTCAGGGACGAAGCTGGGTATGGTCGCGGTCCAGGATCTTGTTATCCCCCACACGTACCGCATACACATCCTGCCCGACCTTCCGAACAATTACCCCCGGCACATAGCAAGACTCCTGCCGATGCCTGGACAGGACATCCTTGTGGTGCCGCTCCACCCATACGATGTCTCTGAGAGCATATTTCTGGACTTTTCCCTGCTTGAAGTACTTGGCCCTCTTCTCATGCTCGTCCTGAAGTGCTTTGCACACCTTGGCCGCCGTGTCGTCCGCCTCAGCCATCATAGCGTTCGCATCCCGGGCCACTTTGCCATGGTTCAACCACGGGAGAGTGCGTGACACTCGATCCCGTAGGAACAGGATATGATGGGGCGACAGTCCAGTGGGCCCCGGAAGGTCCTGGTAGGCATCGAGATTCCGGCCCGGTTCATCAATGCGCAGCAGGCGGAACTTTTTGAACATCTGCCGCCCGGCCACGTCAGCCCGGCCATTCGACCGGCTGTGGTACGCCACGGTCTTGGCGTGCCGAATCCCCATGTGCTTGCACATCGTCTTGAACCACGTCCCCACAAACTGACTGCCCCGATCGCTGCAGATGACAGCTGGGACATCAAAAATCGTCAGCCAATGCTTGATCATGGCATTAGCGACGGTCTTGGCCTGCAGACCCACTCCATGCTTGTCCTTCTTGTCCTTCTTCTTGGACTTCTTGCCAGGGACCGCCACGATATACCCGCTGTGCCTATCCACCACCAGGATGACACAGTCGTAGGTCTCTCCTTCCACGGTGACCTCAGGCATGGCGAATACATCCGTGGCCACGGACCGCATAGGGGACTCAGGTATAGCCGTGTACACCTGGTTGCCCGCCGTGGAGTCGTTGGGGCTTTTCGTGGCCCGACACACGGCGCAGGCTGCAGTAGTTTTCCAGGATGGCGTAGTACCCCGGTGGGAACTTGAAGCGCCACTCCAGGTCCTGCTGCATCTTGTCCCGACCCGGATGCATGAGCTGGTCGTTATGCCAGTGGTCAATGAGCTCCTCCATTCGGTTCTCAGGGACCAATAGCTTGTCCTTGAGGAATAATTTATCCCCATCCTCGGTCAAGCCCTCAGGCCATTCGTCGTCCGACGGGGCGCTCACGGCATTCCAGTACCTGCTCCAGTGGTCGGATGCCGCATAGTCATCGGACCAGTCTTCTGTAAGCACCAACCTGACTAGCTCTACGGGGGCCACAATCCATTGCTCGAGGGTTTCCTCTCGAATAGCTTGGACTCGGGCGCCCCGGAACTTGGCCAGGTCTGTACGGTTTGCCATCACCGCAAAGCACTTGACCCCCTCTTGCTCCATGGCCTTCTACATCTCGATGATGCGCTTGGCCTCCTCGGTCTCCTCGGCGTCCCCATGGCTGGATATGTCCATCCATGCCTTGCCCGCGGGGTAGGCCCATCGACTGAGGCAATCTGCCACAGTGTTGTCCTACCCCGCGACATATACGACGCTGAGGTCGAACTTGGCGAATGTCTCATGCCATCGGGCCCTCCTTGCCGCCGGTCCCGAGGGGGTGTCGACGTGCTCCTTGTGCCAGCTCTGTAAGGACTGATGGTCCGCACAAACC
The DNA here is from genome assembly GCA_964036045.1 of Eutreptiella sp. 'Long Island Sound 2002'. Taxonomy (NCBI): domain Eukaryota; phylum Euglenozoa; class Euglenophyceae; order Eutreptiales; family Eutreptiaceae; genus Eutreptiella; species Eutreptiella sp. 'Long Island Sound 2002'. The sequence continues at coordinate 82,677,932 of OZ038383.1, read as the reverse complement.
ACCACCGGTTGCAATCCGATGTGGCCAGACCACTTCCTGAGCGCACAAACAGTGGCGTACGTCTCCTTCTCCCTCGCGGTCCAGGTCCGACGTTGGCCCTCGGCCAGGATCCGGCTCCAAAACGCCACGGGTACGTGCGACCCGTCGTCCCGGACCTGCTCGAGGACTGCCCCTACAGCATAGTCCGAGGCGTCCCTCCGTAGCACGAATCTCTTGTCCGGGTCCACCAGGAGTAGCTTCAGCTGCCCCAGGATTCGCTCCTTCAGGCGGCTGAACGCATCTTCGGCCTCAGGGGTCCAGGCAAGCTTCTTCTTGCTCCCCTTCCGGCCATCGAACTTGCCCACCTGCAGCCTCTTGTGCAGCAGCCCCGACAGTTCTGCATACATCCGGACATAGCCCGAATAGTACTTGCTGAACCCCATGAAGGATCGGAGTTCGCTGATGGTCTGGGGTCTCTCCCAGTGGTGCAGGGACGCCACCTTCCCAGGCATGGGACGGTGTTGCCCGTGACCAACCACGTGACCCGCGAACTCCACTTCCCTCACGAAGAGTGAGGCTTTGGTGGGCTTGCACACCATGTAGTGCTTGTCCAGCTGGCTGAGCACTCGGCGCAGATCCTTCTCATGTGCTTCGATGAGCTCGTCCTCAGTCATGTCTTCCGTGCCGGACCCGATGATGATGTCATCCACAAAGGGGTCGGCACAGTCCCGGACAGGACCGAGTAGGTCCTCCATCATGCGCTGGAAAGCGGCGTTGCCATTCTTGACACCCATAGGCACCACCTTCCACTGCATGGGCCCCAGCGGCCTCGACATCGCTGTGCAGGGCCTGGAGTCCGGGTGTAGCGGCATCTGGTGATAGCCGTGTTTCAGATCTAACACCGTGAAGATCCGCTTTTTTTGTTGTTTTTGGAGGATGGTGTCGATCAGAGGAAGCGAGTACGAGTCGTGCTCGGTTTGCTCGTTCAAACCTCTGTAATCCACCACCAACCTCCACTCGCCCTTCTCTTTCTTGGGCACGATAAAGGCTGGGCTGGCCCACTCACTTTTGGAGGGTTCGATCCAGCCCCTCTCAATAAACTCAGCCAACAACTTCTTCATGGCCTCGGCCCGATCGCCCTGAAGTTGGTACTCCCGATGACGATAGATCTTGGGGTTTGGCTTCAGCGTGATCCTCGCTGTGCCAAACCTCCCACGATCTGGACGGTTCTCGTTGGTGACGCCACTGAATAGCCGCGGATAGCCTTTTATCAGCCTCTCCTTCAGCTCGGTGACCTTCGGGATCTCCTGGGCCTCTTCAGCCGCTTGCTTCGGTATCGATACAACCGACCGCACTGCGGTATAGGCCTCTTCCGGGTCCGAGTCCGACTTCTCCTCGTCCGATATACCGTCTTCATCGTCGTGGGGCGCGCTTCCCACCGATAATCTTCGGAAATTTGCAGCATCGGCCTGGTTCTTGTCGCTACCGGCCCCAATTCTCGGAAAATCCCACGTCGGCGGGTCCGACCCAACCGGACCATCATATTGGTCCGCGATGTGATCCATGACCCTCGCCACGAACTCATCCTTCTCGTACTTGCCGGTGACCAACATCTTGTCATCCCAACAATGCGGAGATGTGACCATGGCCCGCCTCTTCTTAGCTGCCACACGATCGTGCATCCCCATCCGCATGTAGTTGACGACGTGGTCGATCTGGGCGTGGGACAGGTGTGATCGGCATGGCTAGGGTGTGCTCCTGCCCTTGGCAGAGCTGGCAGGGCAGTGCGGATTGGCTGAGTAGTTCAGACGCGTGCGCGGTCTTTCAGAATTTTCTTACGGTGTTGTTTATGATACGAATTTCAGAATTGATTGACAGATCTCGATGCTTGTGTCGAATACATGAATTTTGCGCTTATGAGAGCTTCAGTCCTCAGTATGAATCAGCATTTCACAATGCTTTCCCATTTAGGGGCTTTGCCATGATTATTCATGTTTCATCGACTCGGACGGGGATTTGAGGATCGCGTGGATTTCACATTCTGTTTTTCGTGCATTTGTATTCCGTGCCTTCGTCGATTGGAGAATTGGTGTTTTTCAAGTTGAGCAAGAGCTTAAAAGATTCATTTATCGGGTTTTATACGTCAACAATCACAATGATGGAAGGACTCGAAAGCGTGGTAGCAGAGCAGGATGCTCTTGCTCACCTTAACTCACAACTTAAGTCCAAAGCACAACCTTCTCCCTTGAAAGAGGAGTTCATGTACACACCTCAAAAGGAAGTGGACCAGGACGAGCTACCGGATATCCAACCGCCAATGGCTCTTCATTTCGATGACGGTAATACTCTTCAAGCCATTCCATTTCAAGCATTGGGTGAAGAAGAAATTCAACAACATGATTCTATGACTTTGTTGAATAGTCATGATGAGGCTATTGAAGCTTTGGGCTCGGTGATTGATCAATTGGTTGGGTTTACCACTTCCCTTGCTCAACACAATCATGGGGAAGTTGGTAAGGCATTTGAGTATCTTTCGCAACAGCGTCGAGTGCTTGAACGGTTGAGGGTCAAGATCCGTCGACTCGTTGATCATGAGGAAAATACACAAGAATATATGGGTGGTTTCGACAATGTGTTGCAAAACTACGTCCTTCCCACCTTGAAAAAATATTCCGCCGACATTCCGACGTTGCTTTCATTCAAGAAGATCTCCGAGAGCAAGCTCTCAACCATTGAAGCTTATTTGACGTCTATCGAGAATTCTTTGAAGGATTGGAGTATGGAGATTTGCACGACAAAGAGTACAAGTGAATATGTTTCCCAACAACATGATCTGTTGTCCTCTTCGGTTTTGCAACTTCAACAACGAGTTGATCAAGTACAAGAAAGTATGGGTCCTCTTTCAACATCCATGGGTGAAACTCGGTCACAACTAAATTCATTGCAATCTCTCTCTTCTTCCGTGCATACGCTTGGCTTGCGAATGGATTCCATTGAGGGAAATATCAATTCTCGGTTTTCTGACATGGAGTCTTCACTTAAGAATAGTTTTGCCACGGAGCTCGGCTCGATGGAGAGTCGACTAAGGAACAAATTTCAATCCCAATTTGCTTCATTTGATTTTGCAAGGTTTCAACAACATATTGAAGTTACGAATTTGAAATTATCGTCTTTTGAAGAACGACTGGTGAATGTTGGTTCTTTGCTTCCATTTGCATTGCTTTCATCGCGATTGGAGAGGAATGAAAAATTGCTCAATGAGCTACAACCTCAAATAGCGATGACTCAAGTGTGGAGTAGGCGTCTAGACACTTTTGATGCTCAATTGAACGAATTTCGAAGAATACAAGCCTCTCTTCCTACTCTTGATGTGAAGGTTAATGAGCTTGAGTCACACATGAGTAGTGTTTTGTCGTTGACTCCTCAATTTGAATCATGGAATTCTCATTTGGGTGCCGTTGAGGGAGATGTTATTGGTTTCAAGTTGCATTTGGAATTAATTGACAATACACCTCCGCCGCCGCCCTTACCTTCGAAGGATGGGGCCTCTTCCACCGCCTTTGATTCATTACACACACGTGTATCGGCGTTGGAATCCCGTCTCAATCCTTTGCATGATTCTTTTTTGCAGTGCACTTCTCGTTTACATGCATTGCAATCTTCAATGGAGAGTCACAAGAAAGTATCTATTCGATCAATAGAGCAAATTCGAGAAAAAAATTCGAAATTGGAGATTTCCCATGGAGGTATGCGGAGCGAGTTCGAGGTTGTTGTGGGAAAGTTAGGTGTCTTGACAGCCCGAGTGGAAGAATTCAATGGGGGAGAGTTTTTGCGACGCTTTCCCATAAATGAGATCGCCCGCCCTCAATTGGATTTACTTGCTAAAACAGCATTGGATGCCATACATTCTTGCGAGGCTAAAGTACAATTTGCTTTGGAGAATTTTATTGTATCTCCCGAGGCATTCCAATCCATGTTTGAGGGCTGTTTTTCACACGTCCGTTCGTCCTTTTGTGGCGAAGTGAGCGATCTCTTTGTTAATCGCATTTGCGAATCCCTTTCCACCTTCCAACCTGTGCCTACTATCCTTTCTCGCCTTACTAAGGTCGAGGAAGAAGTGAGTGCATGGGCCGAATGGAAAGGAGATGAAACAATTCCACCCGATAAGGCTGTTGAGGTTTCCCACACTCCCTCTTCCTCCTCTGCATATCATGGTTCAGTGGTAGTGACGCGTTCCTGTGGGGGGCCTGGCCACGGGATACTGCGGTACACGCACAAGCAAGCAGGCAGGCAAAGCACTGCGCTCACAGGGGCATCAATTACGCTCGTGTCATGAGACAAAGCGTTTCAGGATCCTTGCCACTCTGAAACAAGGGAACAAAAGTATGTACAGCAACACATCAGGATATGTACACATGGGGTTAAGACTGGACTGGGGTAAGGGCATCACAGGACAATAGACACTCAGTCCCAACTCGTATCCCAATCCCAGGTCCGACCCTCTCAGTGGCTGGTGGGGGCGGGGGCTCAAACACAACCCATGCCCTGCTCAATCCGGACCCTGCAACCCTGCCAATAGGGGAGGTGTCTCGCCCAGCCACAGGCGAGTTCCTGGGAACCAAGGGGCTCCAAGGCCAACCGACAGTGGCTCCCTATGCTCCCTCAATGGCAGGTCCCAACTCCCCTCTGAGCCAGAGATATGGCCCCGCCATTATCCCCTAGGAGTTGGTAGCTGAAAATGGGCTGTTTCAGCCCAAACTGACATTAGCTCAAAAATCTCCAAAATTGACCCCTCCTCCGGACCCGCCAGAGGCAGGGACGACGCAACTGACCCTATGTTCTTCGAGTACGAACTCCCTGGAGCCCTCACCCAGACGGGTTCTCTCTGAGGTCCCTGCATCAGGGCACCACAGGTTCGTCAAGTGGGGTCATGATGCCAAAATCACCAAAATTGGCATCATTCTCACACGTGGCTCGCCTGACCAGGGCAAAGCCAATAGCCCACAGGGTAGGAGGCAGGACCTAGGACTTTCATCTGAGTTTACAACTTTGAATTAGGTCCAGGCTCCCTGTGGGCAAAGAGATATGGGGCCGCCAATTGACCACACGGGGGGGTGAAATTGGGGTCCCAAAAGGGGGTCATTTTGGCTGCCTGAAATGAGCCAAAATTCGGGGGTGCTCCCAATAGTATATCTCCACGCCGGCTTGGAGATCGGATCCGCCATTCCATACGCGATCCACCGGGAGTCCAACAGAGACTCCCATGCCCTTGGCTCCCAAAGATCTCCATGCCACTCGGCGTGGTGAAAATCCCAATTGGGCCCACACATGCCGAAATGGCAAAATCGTCCACACTCACCTTGGGCTAGCACCTTGACGAAGGTTGCTCCGCTTCGCCCACGTGGTGTGCGAACCATGGGGACCAATGTCCATAACACCCATGTCATATATGGTCCATTGGTCCATGAGTCCGGCGTGCACGAGGTGGCTGAACATGGTGCACGGCGGGCAGAAAATATGGAAAATTGCTCAAAATGGCCGAAAATGCGCACACTCATGGTTGGGGCAAATGAGGCACATGCCCGACTTGGACCGGAGTGTGCCATAGGATTGGTATCAAGTCATATGTGTCCAACATATCTTTTGGGTGTCGCCAAACTCCTCCAGTTTTGGGAATGGCAGGGTCGCCAAGTGAGCCCATGATTTGGGATGGTCCCAAATCGCCAACATGGCGGCCACGGTACGCCAAGCCCAAGAGGAGTTATTCGCCGGGTCTAAGATATGTTGGGCACCGAAGTATGTACCCTCATAACATACTTGGGTCATGATGTCAATTGGGCGCAACGTTGAGATACACGGTCGCCACTTGACATCATGACGGGCAAAAAACAGCAATATTGGCGAAAAAACACCCAAAAGTGCCTTGAAAGGCGCACAAATATATTATAATATCTTCGGCTTGGATTGAGTAATCGACCAATCCTTCTAAACACAATGACTTGACACCATTGACCTCCGATTTCACATATGTGCTCCACTTGGGACGCTTTGGAAGGTCGCGCGCGCTGCCTCCCAAGTGGGCACATGCAAAAATGGAATATTGCAAAAAACACACCTTGCTCGCAACGCATCGCTTCGGGAGCGCTCCACAAGCGTCCCTCCACGAAGGTTAGTCTTGCAAGTGTTGGTTGGGAGTACAATGAAGGGCCTCGTGCGATATGGGGTCCATTGGCGGGTTAGTCTTGGAATGGTGCACCCGCCAAATGGGCACGCGATATGACACCAAATATGGCATATAACCCTACCCAAGCCTTCTACACCCAACCTAGTGGCCTAGAACCAAAGTATGCCTATATTCTAATGTAACTTTGGTCCCTTAACACGCATGCAAGTGCTTTGGTCGAAAATCGACCTCCTTTCGGAAAGCCGAATTTTAGCATGCACGCAAAATATATTGCCAATATGTATATGGAGATCATATATGCACTATCCGGGGAAGACAAGTGATATGCCCCGGTTGTAGAGGCAAGCAAGGGCGGGACAAACGCCAACTCAACATACTTCTACACGTGCTTGGACGCCAGGTACGTGAAAAAGTGCACTTCTTGGAGAACACTCAAAATGAATAACCCTTTGGGCCTATTGAGTTGGGATTCTTTGGCCTCGTCCTATGCCTATGGGGGGCAAAACCTCATACACATTGCCTATGAGGCACGTTAGTTCGCCCTTGGGCGCTTGAACGCTCGTAACCCTTGTTATTCCACTTGGGGGTTCAAAGCGCCTTCGGCTTCCCAGATTTTCTGGGAAAAATCTGGGACGTGGTCCGTTATATCAAGGAAAAAATTGCGGATCACTCGAAGACCGTTTCAGTCTTAACTTCAAGAGAAATCGTATTATAGATTTATCTAATGCAGTCCACGGAACAGGCGACGACAGGCGGCGCGACTGCGGCAATTTCACGACATTTGGAAATTGCGGTAGAAATCGGGTATTTCACCGATTTCCGACCGAAAATCGCCTAAGACAATAAAGTCATGGTAAATCTACATTGATTCAATGGTTAAGGATCGGATTCCGGATCCCGCGGATTAGAAAACAGGGATATCCCGCTGACAGCCGGTGTCAACGGCTTCCGCGCGGGTGTGACGGCTCACAGGCCTCCGGGCCATGGGCCATGGGTTCTGGGTACCGCTTCACCCCCCTCCTTAGAGCAAACCCTGGGGGGGGCTCGATAACACCCAAGCATGGCAGCGGGTACCCAGCACCATTTCCTGAAGGGGGGGGGGGGTGTCACATCCTCACCTCAGGATGATTCGCAGGTTAGGCTGCCCAAATCCCACAGTAAGACAGGTACAGTGCTGTAGCTGTTAGTAACTGAAGTATAGTATCAAGTATCAAGTCCCGGGTCCTGGCGGCGATTGTTCGGCATCCAAAGGACCCGTTAACCCATACCAGGCGCACCGGGTGTCGGCTGCTACGGTCACTACCACAGTGGCAGTGGCATACACGGCCAACATAGGCGTCACACGACGACCGAGGTGGTCCCACAGGTCGAGAGCGACCACAAAGATCCATCAGGCTACCCCAAGCTTCCCAAGGCCCGCCGGCTGGGGGAGAGTCCCCACGGGTCTTTCCTCGGGCGCACCATGTCCATATCCACGACGCGAGTCCAGAGTGGTACAGCCGAACGAGCTCCTCCTTAAGGGATCGGGCATCAAGGCCGTCTTTTCCCTCGCCCTATTACCACGAAGGCCATACATGAGGGAGTCCTCATGCAGTGTGGGCGGAGGCGTCGACTCCTCAAACCACCAGTTTCCCAGGCAAACCTTCCCCATCCAACTGCAAGTGCGTCTGCGAGTCGGCAGGCTCACACTGGGACTGACAGTGGCGGACCGCTGGGAGTGTAGTCAGGCAACTGGGCTTTCCGCCTGGCGCCATCAGGATCTCCACATCACAGCGAATAGGGCACACGGTATCACGGGCACTCAAACGGAAGAATCTGTACTTAGGTACCGGTCCAGGCTGGACCTTAAGTAAAAGCATGTAAACGGCGACTCAGGGCGCCTTCGTATGCCGTTTCGCATCCTCTGGGGGGAAAAACAGTCCACATCTCAGTGATGGGCCGATAACACTTAACATACAGACGCACATATCCTGGGGAACAGAAAAGCAAGCAATAAGCGGGGTAAATAGGCGTGTAAACACACTCTGGATAGAGCGCCAAACCACGCCCCGGTTAGGATAAGGCATATGCAGAACGGTGGGCAAGAAAACGCCTGAGTTCAGGCCATATATAGTCGCGACACACGTAGACTGGTCTGGATCCCGCAAGTGCCATGGGACCAGACCACACACCAAAAATTCGCAATGCCGATGACAGCGGCATCCGTTGCGCAACGACGTATGGGCTTCAAGGCCCCAAGAGCTCAAAAAGTGTGAAGGTCAGTCGTCCCGCGTGGTTTCCCAAGGATTCAGCAGGCGGGGAGTGACGAATAGAAGAAGAGAGGGGCCATCCTCTCCTGGGATTCAGCAGGGGGGGGTATATGGCCACTCTGATGGCATGTCACCGGAAGATGTAAGAGAGCAAGCAAGTGAGGGACGATCCGTCGACCACACAAGCGCTCAAAATGCATCAGGGGAGAGCTCAGGGCGCTGATCAGGCACCCCTGGCTGCAATCGCCCGGGTGAGTGCTGCCAAGTCCGAGACATGGATCTTGGTCTTGTGCTTGCGGATGTACTCCATGAAGGGAGTGTTAACCCACGGCACGAACGAGGAGACGGGTTCCCAGGTGTCGTGGGACGGCCCATAGCCTCGCCAACGAACCTTGAACTCCATGCGTCCGGGTGCCGAGGCTTTCGGACGCTGAGCCAGGATCTACTCGACTGTATAGTCGTCCTGCTCAGCATAGTCGTCGACCGAATCAGCCTCATGTGCGGCATAGCTCAGGGACACATGTTGGCCACGGAGGTCGGGTTCCCGCACACGGAGTTGACTCTCGTGGCGCTCCCGGAACTGTCCGTGACCTACCTTGATGCGGTAGGTGTCCTCACCAATCCTGCGGACCACCTCTCCGGGTGTGAACCAGGTTTTGGTGCGGTGGGTGCCCATGGGGCGGGGTCTGATCACCCACACCGGGTCTCCCACCCTGAACTTCTGCGCTGTCGAGCTCGGGGCGGACTTTTGACGCTCAGCATGCTCCTTCTCGAGCTGCTGGCGGATGTTCCGCGCCGTTTGCTCTTGCCGCGCAAAGAATTCCTTGGCGTCCATGGCCATACCATCACCAAACAAGGGAAGTCCCCGACCCAGGGGGTCCCTGCCGAACAGAATCTGGTGAGGGAACAAACCACCCGGTGTGGGGGTGTCATGATGGGCCTTCAGAGCGGGCCTGTAACCGCTGCATAGTGGTTGTTCTTTGTTGTAACTGCGAAGCCTGTAGCCTTGATGCCCCAGGGGTCGTAACGCCCGACACTGCCCCTGATATCTCCGTACCCACATAACCCTCTTCAGACCCATATCCAGCCTCGGGGAGCGACATATGCGAAGCACTTGTAAGTCCTTTGAACTCCATGGTGGAATATGAAGAGTACGAAAACCCGGTCTACAAAAATGGAGCAGACATAGAATCTCAATGCGCATTCATCGCACATAATGACACAACGTGAAATCATTCGAAATAATTTAAATAATTCCGATTGGGAAATCACGAAAGACAAATGCGACTCGACGCGTGCTCACAGGCGACATCTGGCGGCGAACGGAGAACATGAAAACAAGCGGAAAATTTACTGCACTAATGTACATCTGAGAATCATTGAAATTCTGATCACATCAGTGTATAATTGAGTGCTGTCACTGCTGCCGTTACACTCTCCCTCTGAAAACATACGCCAGTATGTCAGGCTGGGTCAAGTGAAGTGAACGAAACGGCGAAAGTGACCAAAAACCGACTAATCTAAGGCAAAATGTGTGAAATTGAGCTGAATTGAGCAAAATTGTGCTGAGATCTGTGCTTCGCGATGGCCATCGACTTGAATGAAACGCATAGGTACCTTAGGGCACACAGAAAAAGCTTCGTTCAAGCTCGAAAATTCGAAAAATGAAAGTCAGAGTGAAGAATGTGCATGATGATCCATGATCCATGATTCATGATGAAATCAGGATCTGACATCCCACTGCCAGAAAACAGAAAACGAGTGTCGCCATGTCGTCGAGCGTCAAAAAAATAGGGTATCCCTTCATGGAGTCCAAGATATGTGAAACTGGCCGGTGTCATTTGCAGTCATGAGACCAGATGCCAGATTGTGGTACAAAATGTGCTAGAATTGAGACCAAAATCAGTGAATCGCACACGGATTGAGGGTGGCGAAGTTCACAGCAAGCCAATACAGGTCCAAATCCTTGTCGATAGACTCTGTGTGTAGTGCTGAACGGAAATCCAGTTCTCATTCACAGCCAATCCAGGTCAAATCCTCATGATCATGATGAATCCCATGATGGAAATCCAATCATGTAAGAGTAATGATAGCCAAGAAAACCCAGTGGGTTTTCCTCACACTGTCAGTATCGTCTCCAGGGCTTCATGTTTAATCCAGTATGAGCCAGTGAGGGTAATTGACTCATCAAGTCCCAGCATGTATAAGCATCCAATGCTTGGTACCAGGAATTTGCCAAAATTGAGCTGATTCTGAGGGGGATTCCAACACCATCCACAGATGAACAGCGAGTCGACACAAGTAAGAACACCATCGTTGTCACTTGGTCTATATAAGCCCTTTGACAGTGGTCGATTGGAAAACAAACCAACTGTCTCAATGTAAGAGCTGATGGAAATCACATTCTCAGCAGATCCGTCAAACACATGAAATGAATCAGACTCAGTCATGTGCCAGAATCTCTGTAATGAGCACGAACTCGAACGAGTCCTTCCCAAGGCGAGTAGAGAGGTCCAGTCGACAGCTAAACACGAGAGTGTCGTCGTGGTTGAGGATAATGGCCTTTCGGATCTTCGGATTGGAATCATCTACAATGAAGCACATGATTCACATGATGACCATGATGAGAATGATGGATGGAATGACAGGGATGACCCCAGAATATCCCATCATCTGTTCATCGAACCACATAGACGATGCGTCAGGACTGTATTGTCCCCATGCCAAGGGTATATGTCGACCGTAAACCTTTTCAAAAGTTTCGGCGAGTCAAATTCTGATCAGATCTTGTCTCGAATAGATTCTGCCACAATTGGAGCTTCTTCTTGTGCTTGTAAGTCTTCCTTGGTGACACATTCTTTGATCAGCGAGAGCTCACGGTCAATCTCAGGGTGTTTCTTCAGGAACTTGATGAAAGTGTCCGTATACCCATGGATAAAACTTGAAGCTGGCTCCCATTTGTCTTCTTCTGGACCGAATCCTTTCCATCTGCACAGAAAGTACCGCTTGCCTCGAGCATTTTTCTTGTAATCAAGGATCTTCGCTAACTCGAAACTGCTGGTGGCCATCTTCCTGTCGCTTAGGTACTTTGAAGTCCAATAGAGAGGCTTGAACCTTCCTTTTGGGCAGGGTACTTCGGCCTTCAAACGGTCTCGATGTACTTCTTGATGCCTGCCTGGCTCAATTTCAAGGTTGAATGTAGTCTCACTTAGTTGACTTTTGACTTGGAATGGGCCATCCCACAAAGGTAACAATTTGTTGTCGTCCTTCAGGGTCTCGTCTGACTTACGAAGCCAAACTTGCTGGCCTTTCCCGAAGGGTTTTCCTTGCGTTCTTGACTTATTTTTGAAATTCAACCAATCTGCTTGACTTTCTACTTTGGCTTGGATCCACTTGGACTCTAGATCCTTGATCCTTTCAAACCATTGCGAGGCGTCGTAGCACTGCCTTGGATGATACATCACTGGTCCTGGACCCATCTTCTCTCGACCAAAAAAAAGCTCATTCGGACTCAATCCAGTGTAATTCTTGGTCCGATGGTATCTCCTCAAGACACAGTAAATTGTCTCCAGCCAATTGTAGTCCTTTTCAGTCGCCAGGAATTTTCTCAGAATGCTGATAAGAACTCTTCGGGCGCGTTCAGCAGGGAGAGCTCGATGGTCGTAGACTCGGGCACGAAGATGATGAACTCCCAATAGAGCACACATGTTCTCCCACCAAGTCCCAATGAACTCCTTCCCACTGTCCGTCAGAATTTCACTGGGAACATCCCAGTTACTCATCCACTGACTTGCAGTCCACTTGGCAGCCATTTCAGAGGTGAGATGCTTCGTGTTGCAAGGGAGGACCTGGATGTAGCCACTGTGGCGGTCTTGAATTAACAAAACCCCATCGATAGGCTTCCTCGTGTAGAGACATTCCTCTTGGATTTGTCCCAACTCGAAGACATCCGCCGTCACCTTGTCGAACAACCTCTCAGGAATTGGTAATCCCTTCAGTAATCCTTCTGCCTTTTGATTCTTGGGGATGGTCGCCTGACATTGGTTGCATCCTTTGGCAACTCGTTCACAGCCACTCTTGAGGTCCCGTGTGTACACTCTGTGTCGTAGCTCCTGCTCCAGAACACGAGAATGTGTGTGGGCTGTCTCATTCCGATGCCAATGTTTGACATATTGGTCAATCAGACAATCAGGAAAACAAATCCGTCCTTGCCAAAATAACTTGTCGCCTTGGATTTTGAAATCAGACGTCTCTTCAGAGTCGTAAGGCTTGTCCCCTTTCAACTTGTGGTATACAGACCCAAAGAACCTGTCCTCCTTGTACATCTTCGTCCAGTCCACATAGAGAAAGGAAGTTTCCTTGTCCTTTTGTTGTGGAGGGAGCGTGGATTTCGCTTTGGATCTCGTCGTAGGAAATACATTCAGGAGTGGCAGCGACGACTCAGAGTCAGAGTTAACTCCTGCAGTCTGATCTGCCTTGGTAATCTCCTTGCATCTGACCAAATTCACCTTCATCCGATTTTTAATCGAACATTGGAGACAATGTTTCTTGATCAGTGCTTGTTCCTCCTTGTCGAACTCGATCACTTCAGCTTTATCCGTCGCTGTCCCATGAAAACTCACTTCAGAGTAAGCTTCTGAGGCTGGGTAGGCCCAGCGACTCAGGGCGTCCGCCACTGTATTGTAGCGACCCGGAATGTAAGTCACATGGAGGTCAAATCTGCTGAGAGTTTCATGCCAACGGCCTCTTCTCCCAGCTGGTCCACCAGGGGTATCCACATGTTCTGTCCTCCAGCTCTCCAGTGACTTGTGGTCAGTCAGTACCTCAACGCGATGGCCCAAGATCCAACCTTCATAACGCCGTAAGGCACAAAGGATTGCGTAGGCTTCTTGTTCCCTTGGACTCCAATTTCGCTGCCTTGTTGTAAGCTTGCGAGACCAGAAAGCTAGAGGATGATGGTGACCTTCGTCATCGACTTGTTCGATCGTAGCACCAATGGCGTAACGACTGGCGTCTGTACGAATATAAAAAGGTCTCCCATCCAACCACGGAGTCTTTAATGTAACCACATTTGCCAGTGCTTCCTTGAGACCAGTAAAGGCCTCTTCACATTCTGGCGTCCACTTGAGCTTGATTTGAGATCCCTTCTTTCCTTCTGTTTTGCCAACCTTGAGTAACTCTGTCAATGGACCAGAGAACTTGGCGTAGAGAGGAAGGAACTCGTGGTAGTAGTTGCAGCAGCCTAAAAAGGCACGAAGCTGCGTGATGGTTTTAGGCTTTTCCCATAGCTGCAGGGCAGCCATTTTTCCTGGGGCTGGTCTTCTTGTCCCATCTTCCAAGATAGAGCCACAAAATTCCACACTCTGGAGGAACATCTTGCCCTTCTTGGGTCCACACACGAGCTTCTCTTGTCGAAGGACTTCGAGAGCTTTTCGAACTTGTTCTTCGTGCAACTTCAGGCACTCATCAAAGTTTTTTCCCAACGGCGTGGCAATCAGAAGGTCGTCAATGTAGATGCTGCAGAATTCTTGTAAATCCAGGGACTTGTGCTTCTGAAATAAAATAGTCTCCATCATCTTCTGGAACATCGACGGCGCATTCTTCAGACCCATCAGCAGTACAGTCCACTGGACAGTGCCACAGGGTGTGCACATTGCCGTCAAATGCCTATCCTCCTTTCGAAGGGGCATCTGATGAAAGCCATGGCGCAAATCCAACACAGTAAAGAGCTTGCCTTTGGCTCTCGCGGCGATCTCCTTCTCGATTAAAGAAAGGTGATGCGCGTCTGGTACTGTGGCGGCATTCAGGGCTCTGTAATCCACCACTAGACGCCAAGCATCTATGCTGGATTGGTCAGCAGGTGGGGGTTTCGGCACAGTAAATGGTGCTGAACACCACTCAGAACTCATGCAGCCCTCCAACAAACCGAACTCATAGAGATTGCGCTCAATAATCTTTCGCAGGGCATCTGCTTTGGTGCCGTGGAGATAGAATGGACGTTGTTTGTGCACCTTTGAGCCTTCGATTATGTCAATCTTGGCTTCCCCATTTTCACATCGAGTTGGGGGGTTTTTCCACAACTTCCCACTCAGCACGTCATCTTGATAATCTTCGAACACTGCGTCCCTTCTTGCAGATATCTTGTCTCCGTCGACCTGATTCCCACATTTAATCACCGACATTATGTCCACCAATTTGCGAATTGTTGGTCGTGGTCTCATGTTCTTGGCCACTTCATTCCAAACTTCTTCGTCGCATTGTTGGCGGATGAAGCTCACCTGAGCTCGCTCCTCCGTGGGATCCCACCAATCAAAGGGGTCCACGAATGTCTTGAAGGGATGGTCGGACGAATTCAGCTTCATTCCTGTCAATTCAGGCGAGATTCTTGGAGATTTGTCATCATTCTTGCTTGAAATCTTGACATTTTGGGCTTGATTCTTGTCTGATGGGGACGAATTGTAATGGATGGAGGCGTTCTCTTGAGGGACGCCGATTGTCCTTCCCTCCTTCCGCGACGATACGTCGGGATTCCGCTCTCGATCGTCTTCATCCACCTCAATTTCGTCGATTCTTGAGGAATTTGAAATGACCTCTTCTGTTCCCATTTCACTGTCATCTTGCCAGTAATCTCCCAGATTCCCGTCAACTAAGCACGCCAACGTGCTCCACGAACGCTGCGGCAAAGGCTTGCCATTGTCTTCGCAATACAGCTTCACTCCCTTGTGAGGTAGCTCGACAATGTCGATCGAAATGTCCATAATGTCCTTGAACCACTCTTGTCTTGGCCAATTGGGGACAATTAAAATCGCCTTTGCGCCGGATTGCTTCAGCTTCTGCACTACACGAGGGAAAACGTCGAAGGGGGGATTGATCCACAAAGGTTCAGACCAGTCCTCACAACAGGCATCGTCGTAGAACTGCGGAAATCTTTTATTCTTCTTGTCTGCAAAGGCATCAACTTGAGGACGAAAATTGTGGTTCCTTTCGAAATATTCCACCAGAATGTCCCGCCATTTGTCGACTACACGATAGCAAACTGACTTCCACTTCTTGCAGTTCAAAGATTCCACCTTTCCTTCGTCGAAATCTTCTTGATTCCCTGTCCATTCTTGCCCATCTTGCTGATTATGCAGCTTATTTCGCTCCTTGAATTGGTGGATACTCTTGGTATATGGGTGCAGATAATACAGGTCAGACGGGTCGCTGGTCGACGGATCTTGGAGGAAGCATGTCCTGTGTCCCATGGGCGACACACGGTGAGCGTGAAGCCAAGGTTGACCCAAGAATAAATCATACTTTATACTGGCTTCAAAGAATTTTCCAAGAAACCACTCCTCCGTGACCGTCTCTTCCACGCTCCACACAGATTGTTTCACCAATCTGACCGCCAATTCTGCTTCTCTGTCGCCACCTTCAAGGCGATGTCCGCTGACTCCCTCCAGCTGGACAGGTGTCGAGGACATCTTCGTCTCATCCTCCTGCAGAAAGCCTTTCCTCACCAGATTGACCTCTGAACCATTGTCAATCAGACATCTGGCAAGTTTAACCTTACCATCCGTCGATCTGACCTGGATCCAGCAGACAAACTGGCGCTGCTTGCCTCGCCGGACAGCGTTGAGGACCAGGGCAGGGTAAAGGAGGCCGGAGGAGCGCGCCAGCCGGTCCCAGCAGCGTCTATCCACCGCCCCAACTACCCTGATGGGTTTTGTCTCCTGCCACTCAACCCCAGTGTTGGGATTTGGGTCAAGTTGGCTTCCCTATTGCCATTCTTCTTCTTCGTTCGGCTGTACGTCCTGTACTTGTCCTTCGTCAACCCATTCTTCTCCTGCTTCGACAGCATTCACTCCTTTTCCACGTCCACGACCACCAAATGACTTTCCACCACCACCTTTCTTACCTCCTTGGCCTTTGTTGTTGGAGGTGTTGGAATTGGGGTTGGATTCGTTGGATCTGCCCTTGCCTCGACCTCCAGTATCGTTGTTGTTGCCGGAGGTCTTGTTCGCTGGCGTCTCCGCGTACAGGGGGTTGCCATTCACCTTGGAATCATCTTGATTCCCGAACCTTCCCTGGCCTTTGCCACCTTTTTCACCAGATTTTCCACCACATTTTCCACCAGCATCGGTCCATCTTGAGCCACTTGGATCTCCGCCTTGCTGCGAGTAATCTTTAGGTGTCCAGTCTCTGTTGTTTCCTTTGGACTGCCCTTTACCCTTTCCCCTTCCATGCTGGTCAGCATCTCGTGCTCCATCCTGCTGGGGATTTTTGGGAGAATTTCCCTTTCCATCCATTTTGGACTGAATTGTCTTGAGATCTGAGGGCGTCCACCTGTGATCTGCGGTCGTGTGAGTCGCCGCTCGACCTTCTTTTCCAAGGGCAATGCACACAGAGCATCCCTTCTCACCAACGGCGTTGACCTTGCCTCCGAAGCCATGTGCATCCTGGGACGTCTGGCGTTCTAAGTTTGCATACTTTTCAAGTTGGTCCCAGATCTGCTCGACTCCATACGAGAAGATCCACGGTCGTACCTTCAAAACTGTTCCCTTATACTTCACTTTTCCATCCACCATGCTGCAGAAAAACTCCGACTGTTCAGAATCGTGGAAACCAACTCTCCATCTGCCCTCACGAATAAGAATGTCTTTCAATCCAGTAGCACTGATAGAGTGTAGCAACTCACGAACTGCCATTTTTCCCATAGTTTCCGGCAATCCTCGGACTTCAACCCAGTTGCCCAGGACTTTTTGGTCCGCCTGAGAGTCCCTGATCTTCTGCTTGGTCTCCGGCGTGAGCTTGCTCAGGAGCATCTCCGTCATTTCGCCTTCAGAAAGGCCTTCTCCCGAGTTCTCCGCCTCTTGCACCAAAAACTCTCAATCTTGCCTTGCAATTTGGATCTCTTCCAGAAATAATTTCTTGATCGCCCTGAAGTTCTCCAGACGGTTCCTGTAATGATCTTCAGGAAGTCGAGAGCCTTTCTTCTTGAGACTTCGGTACAGCTCTTCATACGTCAGGGGATCTCCTTGATTTTGTCTTTCCACATAGAGATTTTATGTACTTTCCCTGAGCTTGCCAGTCAAACAGTCCATCAACCCAAGGATCCAGAGTTCCTTGTCCAGTTTCTCCGTCTGCAGCCACACCATGAACTGCCTCTCGAAGGACGCCCAGTAATTTGGGTGTCCTGAGAACTTCGGCTGCTTCATTACAGACCCTCGAAGCCTCATGTGCAACGGGTTCAGCAGGTGGTTCAGGTTGAAATTTGTGGCTGTGCCAACTGGATTGACGAACACTGGGTTGACAGCGGCGCCTCCCATCGCCTGTGCCTGTGCAATTGCGGCCGCCAGCAACGCCTGGTCCACAGTAGGCTGCACAAACGGCGTCCGTTGTGCTTGAAGCAGCCTCATCTCCTTCAATTTCTTCTGCTTCTCCTTCAATTTGGCCTCATTTTCCTTCTGCCGCCGGTCCTTCTTCTTCAAGGCCATTGATCTCTCCTTCACGGTGGTCCTTGCTTCTCCATCAATATCTTCGACAGTACCAACAGACAGTATAGACCTCTCCGACGAAGATTCTCCTCCTTCGGTACCCAGATTCAACCCAATAGGACTTCCAAATCCAGTAGGGGGGATACCAGAAATTCCAGTAAAAGCTGGATGGTGGCCAGTAAAAGCTGGGGGTGCCGGAGAATGTGGAACGCCGTAAGGCGTGGATGCAGGTGCAGCTGAGGAGGTAGGTGCTGGGTGGCTTGCCATTGTAGGCGCTGGTCCAGTGAGCCCAGTAGTGCTCAGATTTTGTACCAGATCTGTAAGCTTCTCGAGCTTCTGCTCCATCTCCTTCCACTTGCTGTCGTCGTCCCTCTTTTCCTCCTTGGCGGCCTTCTTCAGCTCCTTCACCCTGTTTTCCAGCGACGAAATCTGTCGTCGACAGGAGCAGTCCTTGGCGCACTCGCCACAGGAAGGGCATCTCGTCCCCTTTCCTTTGCTTCTCACCTCGTCGACCCAAGTGTCAACACTGGAGGTGGAGCTGAAAAGCTTGGACAGTTGCTCCCTGGAGAGGTGCGAATGTGTCGAATCACACCTCATTTCGTCGACCTCGTCGTCGTTCGGACCCCAGGCGCCCGACGGACCAGCGTGCTGACGCACATTCTGGCGTCTCT
Source organism: Eutreptiella sp. 'Long Island Sound 2002' (assembly GCA_964036045.1). Taxonomy (NCBI): domain Eukaryota; phylum Euglenozoa; class Euglenophyceae; order Eutreptiales; family Eutreptiaceae; genus Eutreptiella; species Eutreptiella sp. 'Long Island Sound 2002'. Next base: position 82,659,373 of record OZ038383.1, on the reverse strand, counting down.
CCTCGGCGATGATGGCCATCTGCACCATCACGGCGGCCTGGTGGTCGAACTGGTCCATCAGCTCCTCCCAGTCCTCTTGCTTCTGCAATTGGGCGTCGAATCGCAACCGGCCGCTGTCCCTGATGAACTGGCACGACGCCCGGAACCAGTTCATCAGGCGGCCACGATAGCCCGCCTCCGCCAACAGCCAATTCTGGCGGTGCAGGAATTCCTCATTCCAGATCTGCTGGAAGTGGTTTTCCAAGTGATCACCACTAATTCCAGTACGAGACTGCTCTCCTTCGCTGCTGCTGTCTTCCAGATCAGGCAAAGCGTGAGAGGAGGAACCAGATTCACTCGAGGAGGGAGATTCTCGACCGGGTTTAAGGTTAGGTGGGGCGTTCACACAACAATCAGCACAAGTATGAACTCCAGGCCAATGCCTATGGCCACAGTAAGGGCACTCTGACGGATGAACCTCGGTTTGCTGGGGAGATGCAACGAAGGTAACCTCAGGGGGAACACGCAGTGACTCTCTACGAGTGATAGCCCCGCTAAAGTCCGATGATCTCAGAGTGTCGGTGGAGATTCCAGAAGCAGAGTCATGATTTCCTCTGCTACCATGTAACCGCTGCATAGTGGTTGATCTTTGTTGTAACTGCGAAGCCTGTAGCCTTGATGCCCCAGGGGTCGTAACGCCCGACACTGCCCCTGATATCTCCGAACCCACATAACCCTCTTCAGACCCATATCCAGCCTCGGGGAGCGACATATGCGAAGCACTTGTAAGTCCTTTGAACTCCATGGTGGAATATGAAGAGTACGAAAACCCGGTCTACAAAAATGGAGCAGATATAGAATCTCAATGCGCATTCATCGCACATAATGACACAACCTGAAATCATTCAAAATAATTTAAATAAATCCGATTGGGAAATCACGAAAGACAAATGCGACTCGACGCGCGCTCACAGGCGACATCTGGCGGCGAACGGAAAACATGAAAACAAGCGGAAAGGTTACTGCACTAATGTACATCTGAGAATCATTGAAATTCTGATCACATCAGTGTATAATTGAGTGCTGTCACTGCTGCCGTTACAGGGCCACATCTCCTCAAACCCGTTCCGACGTGGATTGGTGATGTGAATCTTGCGCAGCTTCTCGAACAGCTGCTGTCCAGCCACTTCAGCTCGGCCGTTAGACCGGCTGACATAGGCGACGCTCTTGGCGTGATGTATTCCCATGAGGGAACATATGGCCTTGAACCAGCCACCAGTAAACTGGGGCCCTCGGTCACTGCAAATGGTGCGGGGGATGTCAAAGACGGTCAGCCAATGACGAATCATCATGACTGCCACTTCCTTGGCAAGCAACCCCTTTTTGCGTGCCGGAACGGCTACTACGTAGCCACTGTGGCGATCCACACAAAGAACCACACAGTCAAAGGTCTCCTTGCCAATGTGCACTTCGGGCATGGAGAAGACGTCCATGGCCACGCTCTCCATGGGCTGGTCAGGAACCGGGGTCCATTGGGCTTCCCCCTTGACGTTCCGGTTATCGGGATTGCAGGCCTGACAGACCGAGCAACCCTTCCTGACCTTCTTGATGGCGGTGTAGAGATTGATATTGTCGATCTCAAACCGGCGCTGCATGTCAAGGGCTTGCTTCTTGACCCCTGGGTGCAGCAGGTGGTGGTGCCAAGCTTCACATAGCTCGAGCACTCGGGACTCTGGTACTAGCAGCTTACCGTTCCGGTAGAGCTTGCCATCTTCCTCAGTCAGCCCCTTTGGCCACTTCTGCCCGTCGTCAGGGTCGGTCACAGCCCTATACTCGGCCGCAAAGGCCTCAGACTTGGCGTAGGTAGGTAGGTAGGTAGGTAGGTAGGTGCACTCGGTCGTGGAGAGGCGCCCCATGGTTCCCCCTGGCGTCGCCCCTGTGACGAACAGGAAGAGGCTTCGCGCGTGAAGAGGGGAGGCGGCTTACTTCCCGCTAGACCTGACTGTTGGCCCCCAACAAAGCGGCCTCAGACTTGGCGTAGTCGTCGGTCCAGTCGTCCTGGAGGCAAGACTCAGGGAAGAGGTGATTGTCGGACTCAGCTCCATCAGGGGCGAGTACTCTGATCGCTCTGCCCATCCTCATTCCGAGGGGGGCATCCGCAGCCATGACAACGAAGCATTTGACACCCTCCTCCTCCATCAGGCGCTCCATTTCAACGATCTTCTTGGCTTCAGCGGTCTCAGCCTCATCGCCATGGGCAGAGATATCCGTCATGCCCTTGCTGGCGGGATAGGCCCACCTGCTGAGACAGGCCGCCACGGTGTTGTCCTTCCCAGGAATATAAACAACCGTAAGGTCGAACTTGGCCAAGGTCTCATGCCATCTTGCCCGTCGGGAGGCGGGACCAGAGGGGGTGTCCACGTGCTCCTTGTGCCACGACTGCAGACTCTGATGGTCGGTGCAGACGGTGACGGGATGGAGGGCTATGTACCCAGCCCATTTCCTGAGAGCCATGACGATGGCATACGCCTCCTTTTTGCGGGGCGTCCACGTCCGTCTCTGGCCTTCCGCCAGGACTGGGCTCCAGAAGGCCACGGGCACGTGCCTCCCATCGTCAAGCACTTGTTCCAACACAGCGCCAACGGCGTAGTCGGAAGCGTCGGTGCGCAGGACGAACCCTCGGTCGGGATCCACGAGGTGCAGACCCACTGCGGATAGCAGCGCCTGCTTCATCCCCTCAAAGGCACGATCGGAGTCAGCAGTCCAGACAAGCGCCTTCTTGGACCCCTTCTTGGTCTCCTCACGGTTGCCCTTGAGCATGGTCGTCATGGGGGCTGCATACTCGGCATAAATCTTGATATACACCGAGTAGTAGTTGCAGAATCCCAAGTACGCCCGTAGCTCAGAGACCGTTTTGGGCTTTTCCCAGTGCTCGATCGCAGCCACCTTGCCAGGTATGGGCTTTTGCTGCCCGTTCCCGACTACGTGGCCAGCGAAGACCACCTCGCTCACCGCAATGGTGGCCTTGTCACTGCTGCCCGTGAGTTTGTGCCGAACCAGAAGGTCCGGCACTCGAGTGACGTCCCTTTCATGTGCCTCCAGGAGCTCCTCGTAGCTCATACTGGGGTCCCCGGACGCGATGATCACGTCGTCCACGAAGGGGTCCGCACAGTCACGCACCGGCTCAGGCAGGTTCTCCAGCATCCGCTGAAAAGCCGCATTGCCGTTGGTAACGCCCATGGGCATCACCTTCCACTGGAGAGGTCCAAGTGGGGTGCTCATGGCTGTGCAGGCACGGGACTCCTCGGCGAGAGGCATCTGATGATAACCATGTTTCAGGTCAAGGTAGGTAGGTAGGTATCTTCGGGAGCTCGGGATGCCTCCTTTGACATTGCAGGAAGAAGGTCTTACCAAGGGGACGTCCTGTCCCTCCCACTGCCCTATGTCATGTGCCTCTTGAGCCGCTCCCGCATGTGCTTGGGAAGGCATTGTCGCGGCCACCCGGTCCATGTGTCCCAGGTGGGAGGGTGTCCCCACATGTGTCCATGGGTAGGGCCACATGCCCCCTCCTTTGGGCGGCAGCTCTGGGGGGCTGCCCAGCCGTGTGGAGTATCTCTCACCACAAGGGGTATTGCTCCCGCTTGTCTACAGTACGACCGCCTCACCCTTGTGGCTTGAGTTGCGGGGCCACTCTGCTTGGCAGGTGACCCCCTCCTGGACTGTGTACCGGCTCGCCTGTCACCGGTTGCTTCCATGGCTCCGGGTGACGTTTGCCATGGTCGCCGATGCAGCCTGGCCGGGCTCGGACCAGTGGTCTTGGAGTACCGCTCCTGCCACTGGCCCGGAAGGTCGGCTGGGTCGCCCCAGTGCGTCCGACCCATGGGGTATTGGTTCTTTCCTGTCCCTCGGCCGCCCTACGTGTGTGCAGTGTCCTGGGCCGTTGGGCTCCTGTTCACCGGTGTGCCCGCGCGGTTTGCTGTGGTGCGTCTGCGGTGTCCTGGGCCAGCCGGCTCCTGTTCTCCGGTGTGCTCGCTCGGTGTGTTGTGTTGCATGTGCGGTGTCCTGGGCCACTGGGCTCCTGTTCACCGGTGTGCGTGCTGTGTGCGGTGCGCGTGTGCCATGGGTGGTTGTGTCCCTCTTCCTCCCCCCCTAATTTTCGTTTTTTTTTTTTACTTTTTTTTTTTACCTGTTTTTTTTTTTTTGGAAAAAAGAAAAAGAAAAAACAAAAAAGAGGAAAACAGGGGCGCGCGTACACTGCAGGCACAGGCACGGGCAGCTGGTGCGGCGGTGCTATAGCGTTGTGTCCTCTGGCGTGTGTCGTCGGTGCTGTGGCGGCGGTCGCGCCCCAGGGGTGCGGCTCGCGTGTCCTGATGTACACGGGTATGGGTCAGGGTGGGTTTGGTTAGGTGTCTCTTTGCTTCTGGTGCTGGCTGGTTAGGCGGCTGTGTGGGCTGTGGCTGTGGGCTGTGTCTACGTATTTCCCTCAGCGGGCCTGGTTTGGAGTCAAGGGTTGACGGTTTCGGGGTTTCGGCTCGGTTAGGCTTGGGTCAGGGTGGGTTTGGTGAGGTGTCTCTTTGCTTCTGGAGCTGGCTGGTTAGGCGGCTGTGTGGGCTGTGGGTGTGGGCTGTGGTTACGTTGTTCCCTCGGCGGGTTTGGTTAGGAGTCAAGGGTTAGCGGTTTCGGGGTGTGGCTCGGGTTTGATTTGTGCTTGAGTTCTGGCTCGGCTAGGCGGTGGCGCGGGGCCGGGCGTGTGGGTAGCGGCGTCCACGCGGTCGTGCGCCCGAGGCGAGTGCGGGGTGGTGCGTGCGGGCCGGCCGGTGGCCGGTGGCCTCACTGGGAGTCCCACACGGAGAGGTCGACGGGCGTGCCGGGGGCGTATGCAGCGTGCAGGTTGGGCAGCAGCGGGCGCACGTGCAGGGCGTCGGCGTGCCCGATGAGGACCTCACTGAGGACCGAGGGGTCGGCGGCAAGCAGTATGCGATGCCCGGGAGGGGTGGCGGCGAGGAGCGGGAGGATGTCCGCGGCCCGCGACGTGGGGGCGAACACGACCTGGGCCGGGTGCGGCCCCGGGAGCGGTGCTGGGGGGAGCGGGACCACAGGACGGCGGTCTACTGTGAGGTGCCAAGTGGCGCGATGGTGGAGGAGCCGGACTAGGGCGATGCTGTGGCGCAGTGTGTGGGGCTGGGTGCTGGGCGGCGTGGGGATGTGCGGCGGGAGGGGGGGGGGGGCGGGGCGGTGGCGTGGGAGGGGGCACAGCGGAGGAGTGAGGTCAGTGACGTGTGTGTCGTGCTGAGGGTGGAGAGGAGCCCACGGTATCAGGCCTGGGTTCGGCGCCTTTGGGCGTAGTGGTGCTCGTTGTTGTGTGCGTTGGCTTCCTTCGGCGTCCGGTTCGTTTGTTGACTTCTGGGCGGGGCCTGGCGTGGCGCCTGGTGGTGTTGGTGTGCTGGGTAACGGGGTTAGGTGGCGGCGCCGCTGGCCGGGGGGTCGGGCGCGTCGTGTTGTGTGGCGCGCAGGGCTCCTGGGGTGCTGTGGGTGTCGCCGGTGTCGGTGCGCCGACGCTTGTGGGGTGGTGAGGGGGTGTGTGCGTGCGGGGCTGGGCTTTGGGTGATGTCCCACAGGCGGATGCCGTCTCGCCATGTTTCCTGGAGGGTCTCCCGCAGGCGCCTGAGGACATACGGGTGGTCCTGGGGCGTGGGGAGGTTGCGGGGGTGGACTCCCAGGGGGTGGAGCGCATCGGCCAGCATGGCTTCCCATGCGGCCTGCGGCATCCACCCCCCCGCCGGCCGGAGGCGGCAGTTCTCCTCCGACCCCTTGCGGGGCCGATTGACCAGGCCCTCGAGGGAGGGCTCTCCCCGGGCCCACTTCCGCAGCTCCCAGAGCTGCGTGTGGGTCCAGCGCTGCCACCACTGTTCCTGGGCGGGCCTGCGGTCTTGGGCGGAGGAGTGGGCGTGGGTGGGTGTGACGGGGTCGTGGGGACCTGCGGCGGTGGCGGGCCTGGGGGATTCCTCGTAGTCCTGTTCCGTGGGGGTGCGTGGGGAGTGGGGGTGCACGCGGATGTGGACCCGCGGGTGTGCGCGTACGGTCTCCGCCTCGGGGTTGGGCGGGGATTCGCGGCGGCGGCGGTAGTGGGGCATGCGTTGCATGTGGGCTGTCATCGGGGGCCGGTAGGGGGGCGGGGGCGCTGCTGGTGGACCCTGGCGTTGTTCTGGCTTGGTCGGGAGCGGTCCGTGGGCCTGGGGTGCGGGCTTTGGGAGGTGGTGGGACGAGGCGCGTCGCGCTTCGGCCGCGGCGCGCTCCGCCATGGAGGTGGTGGCGGTGGCGTCGGTGACGGTGGGGGGGCGCCGCGCTGGGCGTTGCTGCCTTCGGGCCTGGGACGGCTGGGGCCGGATGTCGTAGAGGACATCCTCGGGGGGCCGGGCTCGCGCTGCCGTCGTGGCGCCGGGTTTGGGCTTGGGTTTGGGCTTGGCTGCGGGTCGCCGTTTGGCGGCGGTCTTGGGCTTCGGCTGGGTCGTGGGCGTGGGCTTCGCCGGGGCGTGGGCTTTGGCGGCGGCGGGGCTGCTCGCGGTGGGGGCGGGTTTGGAGGCCCGTTTGGGAGGTGTCCCCCGCGGCCTGGGGGGTGGAGTGCTGGATGAGGACGTGGTGGTGGTGGTGGATGAGGTGGTCGTGGTGGTGGAGGTTGTGGAGTCGGAGGCGGAGGAGAGGGCTGCGGGAGACGGCGGAGGGTCCCGGGCCTCGGGGGCGGGCGTATGATGCTTGGTCCTGTAAGTAGCGAGAACGAGGGTGCAGGTTCGGGCATCGGGCGTATGCGCGCGTTTTCCCTGGTGATCCGTGCGTGCTGGTGCTGGCGTGGCGGCGTTGTCTCGGCTGCGCGGGCACGTGGGTTACCCGGGGGGTGGCCATATCTGCTCCAGGACGTGGGGGTGTGTTTGCTGGAGGTAGTCGAGGGTCCGGAAAAAGCATCGCTGGATGCCGGGCATGTCCTCTTCTGTGAGGTGGGGGTAGTCTTGGGTGGGGGTGTGGGGGCCCGGCCATAGCAGCGTCATGAGGCGGGCTGCCACCATGTACGGGCATAGTTGTAGGGTGGTGGGGCGTGGGGGGGTGGGTCCCCTGCGGTTTGGGCGGGCTTCCCTCTGCTGGGGGCGCAGCGTGACCACCCACACCCATCGGTCCGTGGGGATCCCCCAGGTCCGTTGGGTCCACTTGGCGAGGCAATACATTGCCCCACCAAGGCCCTGGTAGCCGCTGCGGATGGAGAGCAGCGTGTCCAGGGATTCGGGTTCCCATGTGCCCCAGATGTGGGGGTCGTCCGGGTCGTCCCCCCTGGCGTACGTGTCGGGGCCTGGGTTGTGTGTGGGGGGGGTGTAGTCGGCGGGGAGGAGGGAGTCGGTGCCGTGTACCACCCAGTGGTCTGTGGGTGCGTCGTAGGTGGTGGTGGAGAGGGTGTAGTGCAGATTGTACATGAGGGTCATGTACGTGGAGGGGGCTGGCTGCTGCTCGTCGGGGGTGGGGATGTCCCCCGGGACGTGGTGCCAGAAGTTGCTTAGGGAGGCCATCCGGGCTACCCATGTTTCCCGCTCCCACTCTTTGGTGCTGTCGGGGGTGGCGTCGGGTGGGGGGTGGGCCATGTTGGGCTCGCGGTAGCGGGTGCGGCCCTGGGTGCTGTCCCGCTCCGGCACGGGGTGTCCGACCAGGTGTCGCCCCCAGTCGATGGGGGGCACCCAGATCCGGCTCCCCGTGGGGGGCGGGCTCTCGCTGTCTGGGGTGGCGCTTGGGGGGCGCTCGTGTCGGGCGACGTGGAGGAAGGCGTCGAAGAGGAAGTCTCTGACGCCTTCCCCCAGGGTGGCCGCCTGGACCAGGGTGGCCGCCCGGATGGGGGTGCTGGTGCCGGAGGTGCGGAGGTACAGCACGACGTCCTGTTCCCCGAGTCCCCGGAGGTGCTGCCGTACCGCTGCGGGGTTGTGTAGGGCGTAGGGCTCGGCCGGTGCTGCGACTGGTGGTGCGGGGTGTGATGGGGGGGGTGGTGTGGGTTGGGGGGGGTGGTCGTCGTTGTCGCGTGTGGGGTCCGGTGATGGGGTCTCTTGTGGCGGTCGCGGGAGGAGGGATTCGCGGTGGCGTGTGTCGGCGGGGGTATCGACGTCAATTGGCTGGTGCTGGCTGCCGCGTGTTGTGTCCGTGGCCTGGTCTCGGGGGGGGGGCGGGGGGGGGTGGTGTGGGGGTGGCGCTGTTGGTGGTGGGGGGGGCGGGGGTGGGTGTTGTGCTGGCTGGGGGTCTGGGCCTCCCTGTGGGTCGTGTGGGTGTTGCGTGTGTGCGCCGTGCGGCCCTTGCGGTTCTTGACTGGTTTTGGTGCCGGGGTGTGGGTGGGAGGCGGCCGCATGGGCGTCCGGGTGGGGCTGTGGTCCGTATGTAATGGGTGGCTGCTGGTGGATGGTGCTCGTTGGTATGGGGTGTGGGTGGGGGGGCTGCTGGTTGTGGTGGGGTGGGGGGGGCGGGGGTGGGTGTTGTGCTGGCTGGGGGTCCGGGCGTCCCTGTGGGTCGTGTGGGTGTTGCGTGTGTGCGCCGTGTGGCCCTTGCGGTTCTTGTCTGGTTGTGGTGCCGGGGTGCGGGTGGGAGGCGACCGCATGAGCCCCCGGGTTGGGCTGTGGTCCGTATGTGATGGGTGGCTGCTGGTGGAAGGTGCTCGCTGGTATGGGGTGTGGGTGGGGGGGCTGTTGGTGGTGGTGGGGCGCTCCTACTAGGCCCTGGTGTTGCTGGTGTGCGTGCGCGGCTCCTTGCGGGTCCATGGGGGTGTACCGTGGCTCGTATGTCGTGGGCCCGTGTAGCGGGGGCTGCGGGTGGTGCTGGACCGCGTGGTGGTGGTGTGGAGGGTGTGCCGGTTGTGTGTGGTACCCCGGCGTTGGTGGGTGTGGTGGCAGGGGCTGCTGGTGGTGGAATACGTGATGGTGTGGTGCGGTGATGTGCGCTATGTGGGGTGGGTGGTTCGCGGGGCCTGGTTGTGCTGGGGCGTGGTGGGGATGTAGCTGGTGGGGGTCGCTGTAGCATGGGGGCACTAGGGGGTAGGGGTTGGGAGGGACGGGGGCGTGGTGGTGGTGTTGGTGGTGCCATGTCCCCTGGCTCTGCGCGTACGGTGGTCCTGGCATGGTGTGGACGTGTGTGGGCGGTGGTGGCTGACTGGGCTGCAGGGTTTGGGTGCTGCGGTACGGTGGTGGTGGTGGGCGCTGGCGCCGGCGGTGTTGTTGGTGTGCCCCGGGGGTCTGGGCGTGGGGCGGTGCGGTGTGGCTGGACCCGGGCCTTGGTCGGGGCGTCGCGCCCTGCTGGTGGGCGCGTTGGCGGGCCCCCTGACCTGTCTTGGTCTTCTTGGCCTGGTGGGTGTCGGGGGCGGGTGAACCTCCCTGTCCCCGTGGGGGCGACGGGGAGCGGGCGTGCCAGCGGTGTGCCTCTTGGAGGCTCGTCTTGAGGCCTCTGACGTAGGCTTCCTGGTCCGTGAGGCCCATCCGCGTGGCGGTGGCCTCGTCGGGGGCGGCCAGGTGGGCGTCCCAAAAAGACGCCCAGCCCTCCGGGGGCTTCTGTTGTGCGGGGTGGGGGTGGTGTGCCGGGTAGAGGAGTGCGCTGAGTGGGTAAGGTGTTCCTTGCCGTCGGCCGAGGGCGTGTTTGAACCGGCGGCAAGTGATTCGGAGGTAGGCTGCTCTCTCCTCTGGTGCCGTGTCGGCCCACGCTTCCGGCGTCAGGGCTGCTGCTTGGGGGGCCGGGAGTTGTGGGTCTGGGAGGTGTAGCTCTCGGTGGTGGAGGTACAGGGCGAGGAGGATGTGGCGGGCCGCCACGTTCAAGCCGCCTCCGCTGTGGCGTAGGGGTGGGCTGTGGGGGGGCAGGGGTGTGTTGCCCGTGGCCACGGCTATGGTCCATGCGTGGTCCGCCGCGTCCGCCACGTAGTACCCTCCCAGTTGGTCCCGGAGGGTGTCGGTGAGGATCCCGAAGAAGCTGGGGTGGCTGGCGGGGGGGAGTGCGGCTGGGGCCGCGGGCCGTTCGCGGTGGCGGGGGTTGAGGTCCCCGCAGTGGGGGCAGTGGGTGAGGCGGTGCGCGGCTCCCAGGCAGATCCAGTGGTCTGGGTTGCAGGGCAGGGCTGTCTGTGGTAGCCGCGGGCGAACGCAGAGGGGACATGCGGTGGCTGGTGGTTGGTGGTACCTGTGGACGGACGGCGGCGTGGGGGGATGGGGGCTGGTGGCGCGCGCATGCTGGTGGGAGCGTGTGCGGTGCCTGTGGCGCCCGTGTGTGCTGTGCCAGTGCTGTGCTCGGTGGACGGTGTGTAGACGTGGTGGGGGTTCCGTGTTGGTATGTCACGGGGTAGGTTCTCATGGTTGGTAGAACAGGAGTTTGAGGAGGTGGGCTTGGTCTGTTTGGGGCAGGGTTGCCGCATGCTGCAGGTATTTGTGGGTGCGGTATGTGAGCTGCTCCGCCGTCTTGGCAACGGCCATCTGCTGCATGTGCGCCGCCGTGGCCTGGGGGTCCTCCGCGTGGGCGCGTAGCAAGGTGTAGACGGCAGTGGGGACGAGTACCCTGCGCACTGCCTCGAGCACCTCTGTCTGCTTGAGGACGGTGGTGAGTTGCTGGGTCGCCGGGGACTGCGCCAGCCATCCGGCGTGCTGTGCGATGGTGTGGGTTGGGTTCCAGTCTGTGAGGGTGTCCAGTCCTCTGTACAGGGGGCACGCCTTGAAGTGGTCCCATGTTTCTTCTTCCGCGTGGCTGCAGATGCATTTGGTGTGCCCTGCGGGGACGTGGATCGAGCGGCGCGTATACCATCGGTGGTATCGGGTGAGGAGGGGAAGTTGTTCGAGGGCAAGTTGGAGTCGGGGCTTTTGTAGGTGTGTTGGGAGGCTATCCGGGCGCAGGGCGGAGTAGTAGAGGGGGGTGTGGAGGGAGTCTTCGAGGCGTCGGAGGAGTTCGGTGTTCGCTGGGTCGCCCCGTGTGGTGGCCAGTTGCTGGATGGGTGTGGGGTAGTGGTACTGCTTGTCTCGATCCGTGTACGGCGTGTCCTCGGGCATCCATTGGGGGGGCTGTGTGGCCAGGGGTATCGGGGGCAGGTGCTGCAGGTGGCTGTGGTGTGGGGTGTCCAGTCGCACGCGTTCGAGCCCTGGGGTGTGGTTGGTGTTCTGGTGTTTGGCCTGCGTGTCTGCGCGTCCATTGCCGTATGCGTAGCGGTGTGACTCCTGCTTGACGATGTGTAGGGCGTCCTGGGGGTGCATGCCCTTGAAGGCCATCCATAGTCCCAACGCTTGTGTGGTGAGGCCGGACTCGAGTGCTTTGTGGAGGGGCAGGTCCGCAAGGCGCCTAGTGAGGTGGAAGTCGACCGTGGCGTCCACGACTACCCAGATGTTGCGGGGCCGGACCGTCGTGGGTGGCGGTGTGGCGGTGACGGCGTCTGCCATGGTGCGCAGTTCGCCGTGGGAGGACGCCCCAAAGATGGTGGTCCCGGTGTGGTGTTCCACGTGGAGGCCGTCTGCGTGCCGGATGATGCGCACGGAGGCGCAACCGACCGTGGGGGTGCGTTGCTGGGAGCCGGATGCGTCAGTGAAGTAGATGATGTCCGTGTCGCTGGGTATGGGTAGGCGGGAGATTGCTGTGGGGTGATAGACGTAGATGGGGTTCCCCTGGGTGGTTCTGGCGGTGATTTGCGTGGGTTGCAGTAGTGGCGCTGCATAGACGCCTATTCCCTGGGTGATGATGGCCTGGGCTCGTGGGGTGAGGCGGAGTAGGCCCCTGTCTGGGCGTCCCTGGGTGATATACGCGTACATCAGGTGGAAGAGGTATCCCGTATTGGGGTGGAACTTCTGGCACGTGATGGTCTGTCGCCGCTCCTTGTCGTCTTTGTCGCCGCGGAGGGTGGGGCATTTGTGCTGTAGGGGGCGCATGGGTGCCTCCTGAGGTCCTGCGCGGTGTGGGTCGCAGCGGTCGTACTCCATGGCTACGCTGTCCGGGTCTGCCCGCTCGTTGGTGAACGTCCATGTCGCCGTGGGTGTTCGGGTCCAGGCTACGTGCGCCGGGTGGTCTGGGGGTACCATGTGAAACCAGGGGGAGAGCCATGCCTGCTGGTCGGCGGTGGCGGCGGCGGTGGGGGTGCGGTAGTGGGTGGAGATGAGGTGCAGCAGGGGCCACGGAGTGTCGAGGGCTGCCGGGCCGCAGTGCCAGCACGTGCGTGGTATGCCCTGGTCACTGTGTCTGACTGGTGGTACATCGGTCTCCGGTGCATTGTGTTTGGGGATGGACCAGGGCACATGGTGTCGCTGGACAGTGCGGGTAGCATGTTTGTGGCCGTTTGGTGCTAGTAGCAGGATGGTGGGTGGTGTCCAGCCTTCGGCTGACGGGGTGGGCTCCCCCTGCGTCGTGCCGCCGTCGTTGGGGGTCTCGTGCTCGCTCGGGCGGGGCCGGGGGTGCTGGCGCTGGAAGGCTGTGTACGCCGTGTCGATGTCCTTGGGCCCCGGCATGTCGCGCCCTGCCTTCGTAGCACATGCGCGGAGGTACGCTTGGAAGACGTGGCGTGCTGGCCATTGTGGGTCGGAAAGGAACGGGGCGTGGTGGGCGTCGCATTGGGCCATGATCTTCATCTGTGTTGCGGTGATATACACTATGGTGATGGTGGCCCCTACGAGGCGCAGGGTGTCCACCTCGCCTGCCGGGCGTCGGTGGATGTCGGTGTGTGTGGCCACGAGTGGCCCCTGTTGATCGCAGTGGTGGTTTGTCAGGATGGCGTGTGTGTGGTGCGGTAGGAGGAGTTGTAGCTGGGCCCAGATGCCAGTGCCCACGGGGGTGGAGACGCCGTGTTGCGCCAGTATCCACCGGGGCCAGGTGTTGCGGGCCATTTGCGCTTCTTTTATGCGTATGGCTGCCGCCTCGCGAACTTCTGGTTGGTGGTTGTGTGTTACCCTGTGTAGGAGGTGTGCTGCGTGTTTGGCATAGGCCATGTCGACCAGGGCGCCCGTACTGTCTCCGTAGTAGCGCCAGTGGGCCATCATGGCCTCCTTGGGGAAAGACGTGGGCCAGCCTCCGTGTTGCGCCCATGCCTTCGTCACTTGCTGTCGAGCGTGGCGTAGTGCGTCTTAGGGGCGCGGGAGGTGCAGGGCTTGGTACCCGATGGCCGCGTTGAGCACTGCTTCCATGAAGTACGCCAGGCCCTGCGTAGACAGGAGGTCCCCCCTGGCAATTTGGGGTAGCCGGGCGAGGCGCTCCTCTAGCTTGCTTGGGAGTGTGATGTGGTGGTGCCGCGTGGCCTGTGTGACTCCCAGGTGGACTGTGGTGTCTTCCAGGTGTAGGGGTTGGCCTTTCCGGATGTGGGGGGTGGGGGTCTTGGCGTCGGCCAGCCCGACCGATTTGCGGGGGTGCACTAGGAGCTGGTGGGCGTCCAGGTAGGTTGTGGTGAGTTGGAGAATGGCGGACGCTTGTTCGGTGGTCGTTGGTAGCCCTGCGTTCTCAGGGTCGCGGTGGCGGGTGGCCGTAGTGAGGAGGTTGTCATCTGTGAAGTTGATGAGGGGGGACCGTAGCGGGTATGGGGCGTACCCCGGGTATACGCGTGCTAGCTCGAATGCCAGTGGCAGGGTGACGAGGAGGTAGAGGAAGGGGCCTTCGGCGCCTCCCTGGGGGACCCCGCTGTCTGTGCCGGTCCAGGGGGTGAGGCCCGCGGCCGTGATGACGGCGTAGAGTCGGGTCTGCATGTACCCGGTCATGAAGGATAGGAATGGGAGGCCCATGGCATCCCATACCTCCGTGAGGAGCCGGTGTGGGGCGTGGGGGAACGCGCCTTGGACAACGAGGGAGGCGATGATCATCTCGTAGGGGTTCATGTCCAGTGCGGTGTCCTGGAGGAAGATGGCCTCGTGGGGGGACCTGCCGGCGATGGCTCCCCACATGCTGGCGGGCACGTGGGCGAAGACCGCTGGCGCGATGCGGCCTAGGATGAGCGTCCACACCAGCTTGACCTCGGTGGTGGCGCAGACTATGGGCCGCCAGTTCCCCGGCTGCGCCCAGTCCCCCTTTTTGTAGAGGGGCTGGACCAGGTTGGCCCACTCAGGGGGCATGGGCGTGGCGCCCGTGACGATGTCCCACAGGCGGGCTGCCAGGCGGCGTTTGATGGGCAGGCTGAGACGTTGGTACGCTTCGGCCGGCAAACCGTCGACGCCGGGCACGATCCCCTTCTTCAGGCGGTCTAGGGCGCGTTGCAGTTCTGAGATGCTGAAGGGGTCGTGTTCGATGGCGCGCCGCTGTTCCCGGTTGAAGACCCTGGGCACATGCTCGCGGATGGTGTTTCTGGTGTGGGGGTCGAGCTCGGGGAGGGCGTCCCCGTGTTGTGCCTGGAAGCTGTCCAGGACTGCCTGGAGGACGGCTCTCGGGGTCATTGGTGAGGCCTCCTTCGGGGGTGCGTACCGCGTGGATGGTACGGCGCCCCGTGTCCTCCAGGATGCGGCTGACGTACCGTAGGGACTTGTACGGCGTGTCGTTTCTGCCGTATCTTTCGCGTTCTTGGGCTGCGGCCGCTATGCGGTGGGCGTGCCATTCCTGGAGTTGGTGGCGGCGGGTGGTGAGGAGCGCACGGAGGTGGGCGTCCCGGTCTCGTGCCTCCGGTGTGCTGGGGCGTAGCAGGGTGGCGAGTTCCCCTTTCGTGGTCCAGATGTCATGGACGAGTTGCTGGAGGGTGAGGTCTGGTGGTGCTCCCGTGTGGTTGGTGTCACGCTCCATGCCGCATGCTTGTGCCGCCCGGCGCATGGCGGTGGTGAGTGTCGGTGCACCCGGGCGGCGCAGGATGGCGTGTAGGGCCCTGTTATACCTGTGCCAGGCGCCGTGGTCGTCCTCGGCCGGGAACTGCAGTGTGGGTGGGAGGGTGTCATCTGGCAGGGTGGCCGCGGGTGGGGGTAGGTTGGGGATGATGAGGTCGATGTAGAGGGGCCGGTGGCCAATGCCTGTGGGCGGGAGGTCCCCGTAGGCTGCTTCGTGGACGCGCACCGTGGTTGGGTCCCCGTAGCACGTGTCGATGCGGGATGGGTGGGTGCCGGCTTGGTGGGGGTAATGGGAGGGTGTGCCGGTGAGTCCTGCCGTGAGGTCGGTGAGGCCCAGTTGGTGCATGGCGTCCCGGACAGCTGTGTCGATGGCTGTGGGTAGGCCGGTGCGGTCGTCGTCGGTGGGGGCGGCGTTTAGGTCGCCTATGATGATGGTGGGTGCCAGGAGGGAGAGTCGGCGGTACGCCAGGCTCAGGGTGTCCAGGAAGTCCTTGGTCTCCTCCCCGAACGGGACGTGCGTGAGTAGCACGTTTAGCTGCCATCCGGGCCCCACGCACTCGTACGCCCCGAGGCGACCATCCACTCCGAGGTCGGGGTGGGCATGTACCGTGACCGACGTCTTGTGGTAGAGGGGTACCCCCCGTTCCCAGTGGGCGTGATATTTGTTCCCCTCCGGGTCCAGGATCGGTGCTGGTTCGGGTTGGTCCGCTCTGCGGAGGGCTTGCTCCAGGAACCCCAGGAGGTCTGCGCCTTGGGGGTGCGGCCCGGGCATGGCTTGCAGTGTGGCGGCCTTGGTGGGGTCGTAGGTGACCGCGGGCTCGTTGAGGATGTTGATGCGGGCGTGGGCTTCCGCAGGCGCCGGTTTCTGGGGACCGGTAGTTGGGGGGGCGGGCCGTGTCCGGCCCTGGCCCCGTCAGGCGTCGAGGAGGTCGATGACGCCCTGAGCTGCGGGTGCCCTGCGGTTCCGCTTCTGGGGCTGGGGTAGGGCCCATGCATTGTGGACTTCGCCCGTGTACTCGGTGCCGGTGAGGTGCTCCGTGTCGGGGGTGCACAGCTGCATGGGGACCATCTCACGACCGG
This sequence comes from Eutreptiella sp. 'Long Island Sound 2002', assembly GCA_964036045.1. Classification (NCBI taxonomy): domain Eukaryota; phylum Euglenozoa; class Euglenophyceae; order Eutreptiales; family Eutreptiaceae; genus Eutreptiella; species Eutreptiella sp. 'Long Island Sound 2002'. Next base: position 82,643,555 of record OZ038383.1, on the reverse strand, counting down.
CTTGGTCTCGCCAGAGTTCGATGGTGCGCCCCAGCTTCTTGTCGTTGGGGGTGGCCGGGTCCCACTTGACGTGGATCTTGAACCCCTGGTGGTCCCCGGTGACGAGGTACCGGTGCTTGACCTCCCCTGCGGCCCATATCCACTCGGAGGGGCCCGCGGCCGTGGGGTACTCGAAGGGCAGCTGCACCCGGGTGTTGATGGCGTATTCGGGATACAGGGCAGCGGCTTCCTCTTTGGTCCAGCTCTTCGGCTTGGCCCTTGGCTTTGGCGCGGGTTTGGCCTGTGTGGGGGCCTTGCGCTTCTGCGCACCTTGGCGGCGCCGGGCAGCGGGTTGTCCCCGTTGGGGAGGTGCGCCCTGGAGCCGCTGTACGGGTGCGTGGCCCGGTGCAAACACGGGGTGTTCGCGGGCGGCTGGGACGTCGGGCTTGGACGTGGGGACGGGGTCCGTCAGCTGGAACACTTGCTTGGTCATGAGGCCAAGCACTTCCTCGGCCTCCTGCAGGGCGTCGGGCGGGTCCGTGGGCCAGGTGAGGAGCCGGTGCCCGGTGCCTGCCCCGTGGCGGCGCATGTGGGCCCTGTAGCGGGTGGCGTGGCGTGTCCACGCTGGGGTGCGTTCCGGGGGGAGGGGGCCTCCTGGCGCCCCCTGCGCCCAGTAGAGGGCGTAGTGCAGCGCTTCCCAGGCTGCCTCTGGGGCGTGGGGGATGCGTGCGGCGAGTCGCAAGCGGTCTCCTCCGCGTGGTGGGGGCGGGACTTCGCCGTCGGGGGCGTGTGCCGTTGCCCGTCTGACCTTGCCGTGGTCGTCCCATTCCACCGTCCACCAGTTGTCCCGGTGTTTTAGGATGTGGACCTCCGTGGTGGTCGGGGGGGCGTCCATGGCGTCCCAGCTGACGAGCTGGAAGGGGGGGGACCGCAGGGTGGGTCTTCGGGGGTGCTCGCATGTTGAGGATTTGGTGGATGTCCTCGGCGGTGGGGCCCGTGTCGGGGGCGTCCTGCGCTGCTTGGGCTAGAGGTGGGGAGGGGCGGTCCTCCCAGAGGCGGGATGCGGACGCCGTGGCGTACATTGCTGCGATCAGGACGTGTTCCGTCAGCCCTTCCACCATGAGGTGGTTTTCCCCCTCCAGGTCTCGGCGACGGCGGCTTCCGCCTTTAGGGTGAGGAGTGCGATGGCGCGTTTGGGTCCAGGTGTGGCGTTTGTCGGCTCATCTGGCGGGCGTCCGTCGGATGGGGTGTGGGGGGGGGCGCTTCTGGAAGGGGGATGGTCCCACCGCCAGGTGCTCGACAAGGTGTAGTGGTATGGCGTGGTGGCGGTCCGCTGCGGGCGAGAGGTAGGGGTGTGGGTCCCCGGGTACCGTGCCGAGGTATATGCCCCCCCTGTAGGTAGGGGTGGACAGGGGTTGCTGCAGAGCGCCTGCGCATGGTAGCGCGCACCGAGTGTTGCAGTGGGTGCATGGGGCTGTTATGGGGTGCGGTACCGCGTACACGGTGAAGGGCCCCACCGCTCGCTGGATGTGGCGGGGGATGATGTTGCGGAGGTCCGCCACCCGTGCCGTGCGGCCTTCGCCATAGTATATCCAGAGCGTGTCCTCCAGTGCCATTTTGGGGCGTAGCTTGCGAGCCAGTAGGTTCAAGGTGCTTTTGTGGGTGGCCTCGGTAATGGTGCCGGGTCCAGCGTTAATGCGTGGGAGCAGGTGGCTTTGGTGGTGTGCCGCGGCCCGTCTGCGGGCGGTGTGGAGGGCGGTGCTGGCGGCGGGAGGGGGCGCGTGGTGGGTGGGCCTTTTGCGTGGGGTCGGGGCGACGTGTAGGGGATGCTTCCATGCCGGGCACGGGTGGTGTTGCGGTGGCTGGAGGCCAGGGTAGGTGGTGAAGGTGTATACGGTGATGGGGGAGCGCTCATGCGTGGCCTGGAGGTAGTAGTGGTCGCGACCCGTGTTGTGGGTGACGATGACGTTGGGCGTTGGTATGTCGTAGTGGAGTGCGGTATTGGGGAGTTGTTTGGTGATGCGTGCCGTCGCGTCCCCTGTTTTGGGCGCGGTGTCGGGGGGCACGAGGATGTGGACTGCCCACGCATCGTGGGCGGGGAGGTCGAGGTCCGGTAGGGTGGGATGAATGGGGCGTCCCCGGAAGTGTGCGAAAGCTGGGTTGTGGCGTGCCGCCGTTTCCTTGATGATGGACGATGCCCACTGGGGTGGCGCCCCAACTTGCTGGGCCATGGCGGCGACGGCGCGGGCGATCGCCGTGAGGTCTGGGCCCATGCCAGGCTGGTCTGCCGGTGGTTGCGGGCCCCCTTCTGGTGCGGGGTGGTGCCACCATAGGGTGTAGCCCTTTTGTGTGTTATCGTGGGGGGTGTGCACGAGGCCCTGGTGGTTGGAGATGGCGGTCTTGAGGGCTTCCGCTACCTCGCGCCGGAGGGTGCGCGTGTAGGCCCAGACTCCGGTGGGGGGGGCCGCCCCGGTGTGGGATTCGGCCGTGGTGGGGGCCGGCTCGAGGGTGTGACTGGTGAGGGAGGGTCTGTGCAGCCCTTCGTGCAGGGAGGCGCACACGTGTGCCCACCTGTCCGCCCATCCCTGTTGGGCGCTTCCTGTGTCTGCTCCTGTGGGCAGTCGCACGATGACCACGTGCCAGGTGTGTGACCCCGGTACTACGGTGGGGGGTGTGGTGTGCTCGTGAGCGTGTAGCCATACTGCGGTGTCTGCGTTCGCCGTCACGTAGTCCTCTCCTTCCGCTGTGTGGACGTTTTCGACGGCGGCGTCTCCCTCCAGGGTGAGGAGGAGGTGTGTGCCGGGGGGCTGCGCGTGCGTCTCCGCGTCCCGGAGCCACAGGTACGTGAGCGCCACGGCGCCGGGGAGGATTTCCCCTCACGTGAAGGTGCCTTCGGGTGATGCCCACTGCAGGGGCAGTGTGCGGCGTCCCCGCGAGTCGTTGGTGGCATGGTAGTCGTGGGGGAGGTGACGTTTGGTGAGCCGGTGCGGCATGCGTTCGGTGGTGGCTGTGGGGGGGTCCCAATTACATTCCTCCGGTGGGGGTGCGTCTGCGTCGTCCTCCTGGGGCTGGGCCAGCGGCAGCGCCTGTGCATTGGGTGCGGCGTCGGGTAATCCGCTGTGCCTGAGGGTGTAGAAGCCCTCGGGGGTGAGTTGGAGGACGATGTCCCACTTCGCCGTTTGCTCTGGGGACCACTGGTGGGGCCCGTCTTGCGGTCGGTGGAGGGTGACCTGGTGGCCCCATCTCCAGCTGTGGTAGGCAAGGAGGCTGAGGACGGTGTCTTGCTCCGGGTCCTCCACGCTTTCCATGTATGCCGTCATGTCGGTGACGTCGACGGCGTACTCGTCCTCCCATTCTTGTGTGGGGGTGCCTGGAGGGGGGGGGGGCGGTGGTGTACCCGTGGAGTCCCGGCCCCGTGACGTCGGGCAGGTCGTGCTCGAGTGACGCCGGGTACTCGGCGGGCCCGTTGCTGGCTTCGTGGGTGGGGTGGTGGCCCCGCAGGGCGTTGGACAGGTGCGTCCAGGGCGCCCTCTCGCGGGGGGGGGGGTGCGGGGGGGCATTTTGCGGGTTGGGGTCCGCGGGGCTGCTTGTTGTGGGCTCGAGCTCCGGCGGGGTGAGGTCCATATGATGCTCCGTGTCCTCCGTGTGTTGGAGTTCCAGTTCTAGCAGGCTGTCGATGTCCAGGGCCATGGGGTCATCGTGCGTGTTCACGTGCTGGGGTGCTGCTTCATGGCACGGTGGGCGTGTGATGCTGGTGTTCGGGGCACGTGCGGCGGCCGGTGCGGGGTCGTGCGCCGGGGGAGGCGCGCCGTTTGGCGTGGTTGTGGTGTGTGGCTGGACGCTGGTGGCTGTCCTGGCCGGTGGTGTTGCCCCTGTGTGCGGTTCGGGTTGTGGCTGGTGGTGGGTGTTGAGCTGGCGCGAGGTGTGCGGGGTTTCCAGGGGTGGTGCCGGTGGGGTGGGGTGCGGAGTCGGCGGGGCGCGGCTTCGTTCCTGTGTTAGTGGGCTGTGGTGTCCCGTGCCCCCGGGTGGGGGAGGGGGGTGCGGTGCGGTATGGTGGTGTTGTGCTGTGTGGAGGCCTTCCCGTTGGGGGGGGGGGGGCACCGTGTCCAGGTCTGGTGGGGTGGGCTGTCGCCCGTGGTTTGTCCTCTGGCGGTGTGGGGCAGCCCCGCGTGGTCTCCTGATCGTCCTCCTGGCGTGTTTCAGTACGTGGCCTGTGCGGGGTCGGTGTGGCGTGGGGCCTGGGGTCCCCTGGGGCGGGGTGTGCGGGACTGGAGTGTCGCAACCAGGGGGCTGTGGTCGTGTGGTGCTTGGGGGTGTCGGCCCGCCGTTGGGTGAGCCCGGTGGTGTGGGGTATTGCGTTTGCGGGGTCCGCGGGTCGGTGGGTCGTGGCTGCTTGGGCGTGTTGTGGCCCCGGCGCGGTGCCCGCGGGTGGTGAGTGGCGGTGTGTGGCTGGGGTGTATCGTTTCCACGCCGGGGGGGGGGCTATTTGCTCGGGTGTGGGGTCCCTACGTGCTCATTTGGATCAGGTACTTCACACAGTGGTTTTACCCGGTTTAACCCGGTTGAACTCGGAAGGGGCGCGGTTGAACCGCTGAACCGCGGTTGAACCGCGGTTGAACCACCGCCAGCGCTGGCGGTGGCGGCTGCGCCAGCGGCGCGCGCGTTTCTGAACAAAATATTTGCATAACCGCCTGAAACTGACGCGTGACAAAGCTTTTTTAAAAAAATCTAAAAAATGTCCCACCACTGGCTGCAAGTGGTGAACGACCACTACAGCGGGTGGGGGGACCAACAGCTGGTGGACGACTTGTTCACCTTTTTTTGCACAAACGGCACGACAAAACGCCTATGGAAACAACTTGCTGACCGAATTGGTAACACACAGAGGGCTTCCAAACAGACAAAAAGGGCTACAAAAAAAGCTTTCACAGGATCCGACGCTGTGCGCCTCATTTTGGACCTTGTGATGCCGAAGCGAAGGTATGTGGCATAATGCACACATGCCTACACGTGGTTCAACGGGGTTCAACGGGGTTCAACGGTGCGGTTGAACCCTTATCACAAATGAACAATTGTGATTGTGCTTCATGACAACGTTTGCACGGCAAAATAATCGCTTAATGTTGCCCAAGGCATGAACATATGAGTTGCAACGTGTTGCCTGCGTCACAAATGTGAATACTTTGTGGTTTGTACCATTGCACGCTTTTTGGTGCCAAGACGGCAACCCATTCAACCGCCGGTTCAACCGCGCACTTTATCCCAATTTCTCGGTTCAACCGTCCCTAGGTACAAGAAGCTTATTTCGTCGGCCGATGCCAAAGAGAAGAAAACCCGTGCAAGCACGGTCCCATGGACACATTGCTTTCCGTCGTATGCAACGATGGATAAAGCTTGGTCCACGTTAAGTAAGAGACAAGTACTAAAAACGACCATAAAGGATGGAAGAGTACGGGTTCGTTGGGATGTGGATGATTGGATACAATATATAGGTGATCAAAGGGATGTGCTAGAAGAAATGCACTTCCCAAGATTTAGGGATGATCACCCCTATGTACTTATAGTGCGTGGTGATGGGTTTCCATGTGGAGCAAGGTCATGGTGCCAAATTGCATGTGGTTTTGCAAACCACATGCAAAAAGCACGGACTTTGCTCTACAATTGGACCCTTGACCTTGCTCTCGTAAGTGAGCATGAAACGGATCTTGTGCGTGTCCTCTTTGGAGAGACACTAAAAAAAATACAACAAATTATTGACCGTGGCTACATGTTGCTCCGAGGGTTTTGGGTGCGAACGGTTGTCATTATTGGAGGCGATAGCCCTTGGCTTCGTCATATACTTGGTCTATCAACATTTTATGAAATTGGTTCAATTTATTCTTTTGCGACATGGTCTAGGGAGAAAGAAAGATGGGTAGGGTGTGAATGGCAACGAAGTACAAGACTTGAAGCAAAATTCCTAAAGTATAGGAAACAAGGAGTTAGTTGTGTTGGCGCAAAAGGGTGCATCGAAAGACCATTATTGAAAGTGGATGACCGTATAGGGTGTGTCATCATGTGTGTTCTTCATCTTGTGATACGATGTGGTGAATACTTAACAACGTTTGTGCGCACACGAGCCACAATGTTGACGGTACCACAACGATCCAAGGTTCAAAGCCTCCTAAAGGACGCTAAGACCAATGTTTCTTTGAAAGGCCGGTCCTTCCCCGATGGGGAAGAGACATGGCACTTGTTTGCCAATTGGTTGCCCATTGCAAAGAGTTTGCGTCTAACACCACATGTCACCACTACCGTTGAGGACATGGGGAAATTGCTAACCGCTATCTATCGGTGGACATATGATCCATTCGTCCAAGGGTGTGCACAAATTGCAAAGAGGTTTCAGAACACTATATGTCCCCATAAACGATCCCCCTACTTGCTGTGGCTCCGCAACGAGGGGGCCATCGTATTGGGTAATTTGCAACCTTGGGGGGGGGCCATGTTTTGTGGCGACATTGTTGAGTCGCTTAACTATGTCTTTAAAGACAACTTTCTAACCACAAGTTCCCGGGGTGGTGGTCGTAAGGCTACCAAGGAGGAAAAGGATGAGGCAATGCTCCGCCATGCGCACGAGCGCACCTTCCTCTACAAGGAGAGGCCTCGATGGGACGGGCGGCGGCGACGGGAAGATGAGCACGTAGTGCACGCTCAATTGGAGGTTGGCAACTAGGAGGTGTGTGTGTGGTTCAACCGTGGTTCAGGAGGTTCATCCGCGCGGTTGAACCGGCTTCCCCACGGTTTCACCCCTGCTTCTCTCAGGTGACTTTGCACCATGGACCCCGAGTCTTTGGGGAAGGCCTTGCAGGACTGCCTGCGGGCACTGGGTACGGGCCAAGGCGCCGATCCCCCTGCCGCGCCAGCGCCACAAGCAGCGGCAGCGCCTCCAGCCCCCCACCTGGCCGACAAGTTCCCGCTGAAGGAAGAAGTGGTGGTCCACAACACCTGCAACCCCGACACCACCCTGGCGCCCGAGACGCCTGAGTGGCGGTGGCTGGCTGACGTGACGCCGAAGTACGTGTTCCGCCGTGCCATGACGCTGTGGATGAAGAAGCACCGCCAACAAGACAAGGATGGGGTACAGTCGTACCCCTGGGAGACGAAGTGCCTGAGCGCCGGGGAGTTTTCGGAGTGGAAGGTCTGCTGTTGTCTTGTTGTTTGCTAGTTGATTGTGCTGGTGTTTTTCGGTCTTTTGGTAGATGTTTTGATATGGCGCGTGCTGTGTTTCGTTGCTGTGTGTTTTTCTGTTTATGAATGTTCTGATGTGCGTTTTTCTGATTGTAGGTGCTCCGTGTGGGTCTGTCGAGCGACCCCCAGGGCCACATGTCCCTGGACGAACCAGGGCTGGATGCCCTGTTCAGGATATGGGCCACCGCGGGGTGCGGTGTTGCCAGGAGCGCGTCCTGGTTTGGCGCGGACTCCGTGGGCCGCGGCGGTGGTCACAGCGCAGGACACGGTCCGCGCTTCTTCTTCAAGGCCCCGGTGGAGTTGCCACCAGGATAGTTCGACGAATTGGAGGTCCAGCGGTACACGGCGACTCCGAGCAGCATGCTGGCTATGGGCGCCACCATCTCAGGTGGGGCAAAGCACAAGAAGGCCAAGGCAAGCGCCGCGACGGCAGCAGCGGCGCCACCGGCAATGGCACCATCGCCATTCGTGCAGCCAAGTGTGGTTCAAGCGATCCAAGGGGTGCAACAGGTGTGCAGTAGTTCAACCGTCCTTTCAGCGGGTTCAACCGTGCGGCTGAACCGCCTTCACCGTCTTCAACCGTGCACTTTTGAGCGTCACCTTCCTACACACTGAATCGCGTTCCCCCACTTCTGCGGTTCACCGGCCTCCTTGCTTTCTCTGCAGTTGACCGCCAGTGATGTGCCTGAGCACATGTTCGTGGTGGATCGGCGTGGCCCTGGCATTGTGGTGCGCGGGCGATGGCCACACATGCCCATCGTGGAGTGGTGGGACGTGTGGTATCGGCAGATCCCTGGCGCCGCTCAAGTGGTCGACCGCATGAGTCGTGGCGTGCAGCGGGGCTTGCGGGAATTGGGCAATGCCGGGCAAGGCAGTCCTGCGCAAGAACGGCAGAGGTCAACGCCTCTGGAGTCCAGTCCAGCCGTCACCACCGGGCCCCAACCAAGTCCTCTGGGAGAGAGCTTTGAGGAGTTCTACAAGAGTGTGTGGGACCGCCCACTTGGAGCAGGTGCAGCATCCGAGAGCAGTGGAAAGGCCCCCAAGCCTCCACGTCTTCCAGCACCACCGCCACCCGAAGAGACCAGCACCCCTGGCAGCAAAGTGGTTCCGAAGTCCCTGTTTTAGTCCGCCCGGAAGGAGCTCCGGAAGGAGAAGCGGACAAGTGCAAAGGCTGAAGCACCGCCCGCGAAGGCCCAAGTCTCTGGCGACAAGAAGCCGAAAAAGAGAGCCAAAACTGGCAGCGGTGCTTCCTCGAAAAAGCGAAAAATCGCCCCGGACAGCAGTGAGACGGACGAGTCAGACCCCCTTTTTGAAGAGCACGAATGGGTCCCAGCCGCAAAGCATATCCCAAAGAAGAAGAAGAAGAAGGTAGTTCCGGCCCCCAGTTCCGACAGTGACTCCGGCAAGCTCCCCAGCGACACGGCGCAGGATGTAAAGGCCCTGGCAACAGAGTTGGCTGCGGGATCGAAGGATGGCGACGAGGAGAAAGCGATCAGGGCAGAATCGGCGCATGCGTCAGCTCTGGAGGTGTGCGCGGTTGAACCGGTGAAGTGTAGTTCAACCGCACGCTTGAACCGCCTGAACCACGGTTTCACTATTTTTTCCTTTTTGCAGAGCCTGGATCAAGCCCAACAACGACGACTGGCGGTTGAGGACACGCGCAAACAGCTGCGACAGCGGTTCGGATGGGCGGCCAACACGCCGATTCGATGGGTCATTGTGGACGGTCCTGATGGCGAGCCACGTCTGGCCGTGGGTACCCCGGGGAAAGCCACGAAGGGGACCCCCCGGCCCAAAAAGGGGGAAGAATTGGTCTTCCTTCCCCCACAGTTGGAGGAGGAGGGCGATGCAGCTGGGACAACGTGGCCAGTTATTGCAGTCAAGGACAGCACAAGCTTCAGTAACCCCCACGCTGCCGAGGAGGCGTTGAAAGAGCGCCGCGCCCAGAAACAGGAAGCGATCGATGAGGAGGGCAAGAAGACAATGGAGGACTCCCCCTCGTACAGTCCACTCGAGGAGAAGGAGGTCACTCCCGCGCCGGAGGACTCCCCCTCGTACAGTCCACTCGAGGAGAAGGAGGTCACTCCCGCTCCAGAGCCAAAGGACACTGAGAAGCACATTCCTGTGCCTAGTCCGCCGGAGGTGCCAGAGCCAAAGGAGAGTGAAGAACAGGTGGTCAAAGAGGAAAAGTTGGAATCTGCTGGTCCAGGGGTGCAGGAGCACCAGCACAGTGGGGAGGACTCGCCTGCAGCCCCGGTTGGGCAAGAGGAGATTGAGGAGGTTGGTGAAGCGCCGAAGGACGAGGAAATGCCTGCATGTAAGCAGGAAGATAACGAAGAGGCAGCTCCAGAGGTTGGTGCACCAGTGCCTCACGTGAAGGAAGAGCCACTCCCAAACGACTGACTTTTTACGTGCCTCAAGGGAATGAGGGGGTGGCAGTGGCGGGAAGGACATGGAGCACGGTACCGTAGGCAGTTGTGGGGGGCCGTAATGGTGCAGGGGCATCACCGTGTGCAAGTTGCAGTGCAAACGAGGAGAGATCCGGAACTGGTCCGGCGCGTGAACGCACACATCCGAAGTGTACTCCCCCAACTAACCTACACTGCGCTCGCAGTGGTCCATGGCGATCATCCCATGCTTGTACATACGCATCCAAAGGATGACAGTCCCCTTACGGGGGAAATAGCCCTGGGTGATTTTGTGGGGGGGGAACTGTTTACCAGTGCCCTACTTTGTGCAAATGGGCCTTCTCGTCCTGCATGGATACCTTGGGGGCGTGATTTATTATGGGGACACATTGTGGATCCTCGATATGGGGTCATGTTTAACGCTCTTAGGCCCCACGTGCCTCTGGCGTGGTCTGGACGGCGCATTGTGCTCGTACCGTACACAGGCATTGCATGGGGACGTCTGCCTGTGGCGATGCAGAACGAACTGGTCACGTTTGGCTTCCCAAGGTGAAGATGTGTTTTTTGTGTAGCGCTTCGTGCAACAGCGGTTGAACCGGTGAAGCCGGTGCAACCGCGCGCCTGTCCAGCGGTTGAACCACCTCGAAAGCCGGTTACATTTTAGTGCAATCTATGAGGAAACAAGCTTCTGACAATCAAGTGTAGGCTTGCATGTAATTGTTGTTCACTAAAAAGGGTCCAAAGTCCTAAGGGGAATCCAAACAAGGCGCAGGGGTGTATGTCACCACGCCTGACGAAAAGGTGATGGTGAAGCCGTGCGGTTTCACCAATACAGCCGCCGCCACTGGCACCTACAACACCACCGCCGTGAAATATGATCCAAGAGAAATATGTCTCCAGTGTTTTGCAGCAATGAGGTAAGAGGGTTTTCAAAAACATTCTTTTTTGGGGGTGTGGCATCTCTTGCAGGGCTGAAAAATAGCGGTTTTCAGGTTGCTACTTAGCAATTTGTTGCTGTACCTCGATAGGGGTTCAACCGTGGGGAAGCCGTAATGAAAGTGCGCGGTTGAACTTGGTTGAACCACGGTTTCACTTGGGTAATTCAAGGGTACCTGATCCAAATGAGCACGTAGGGGTGGGCCCGTGGTAGGTTGCCGGCGGGTAGCGGGTGTCGGGGCGGCACCGTGGGTGGGTATCCCGCGGCGTCCCCTTGGTGCGTCCCGTGGTGGCCTCTGGTCGGCTGGCTGAAGGGGGTTTTTGGGGTGTACCGCATCCATGGGGGCACCATTGTGTGTTGGGGCGCCGCTGCGATGGGTGCGGCGGGTTTTGGGGGTGGGGCTTGTGTCGGTGTCGACCGTGTGTTTGGCGGCGGTGTGTCGTGTGTCGTCCTCGGCGGCTCCTCATGGTGGTCTGTTGTGGTGGTGCCTTGGGGGTGGTCTTGGGCTTTGCGGTTCCTGGGAGGGTGCGGGACATGCGGGGTCGGGTTGGCTGGGGGGGGGGGGGGCGCGCGTGTGTGGGCTTGCGTGTTTGCCCTCTGCTCCCCCCGTGGCCCCTTCCTCTGCCTGTCCCTTACTCCTCTCTTTTCGCTGGCTTGTCCCGCTTTGTTTTTTTTTTTTGGGGGGGGGGGTTGGCTGGGGTGCTGTGCGTGGGTGTGGGTGTGTGCCGGTGTCGGCTCCCGGTTCCCAGGGTGGCTGCGGCTCCTGGTTAGTGTCTGGGTGGCGTGGCCGGGCGTGGGCGTGCGTGTGGGTGTGTTCGTGGCGTGGGCTGATGGGGTGGTGGGCAGTGTGGGCGTGGTTGGTTGGTGTGGGTGTCGGGTATGTGTGCGCCGAAGGCGCAGTGGGTTGGGCTGGCGCACCGTGGGCGAAGCAATGGGTGGAGGAGATGCTGGTGACGCCTACGGGGGGGTGCTGTAGGCGTCGAAACGGGTCTGTGTTGTTGACGTGGGTGCTTCGGGTGACGCGCCGGGCGGCTACGGGGTTGGTGACGCTGTTGGTGTCATAGGTGACGGGGCGGGCGCTGGGGGGGCCTGCGGCTCCGGTGGTCGCTGTGAGTGGTGCAGTGGGTGGTGGCGCGACTGGTGGTGCCGGCGGTGAGGGTGCTGCCGGTGACGTCGATGGTGAGGGCGCTGTGGGTGATGTCATGGGTGGTGGCGATGTTGATGTGGGTGTTGCAGGTGGTGTGCCGGCTGGTGGCGCCGCTGGTACTGTCCCTACGTAGGGTGTTGCCGGGGGTGCTGTGGGTGGTGGTGTCGTCGGTGGTGCCGATGGCGAGGGTGACGTAGGCGATGCACTGGGTGACGGTGAGGCCGGTGTGTGCCGTAGGTGACGCGTTGGGAACGGGTGGTGGGGGGCCGGAGGGGGGTTTGCCGTTGGTGCAACGGGCGATGGTGGCGTTGGTGCCGCAGGCGGTGGCTTCGGTGATGGTGCTGTTGGTGATGCCGACGGGGTGGTTTGTCTGCCTGTCTGCCCGCGGGGTCGGTGCTGGCGTTGGGCGGTTGCCTGTGCGCGTGGTGGTCGGTGCGCCGGGCGCTTGGTGGGCGTGGTCGGGTGCGGGTGTGCGTGTTGGTGTGTACGTGGCGCGGGTTGCGGGGGGTCTGCGGGCGTCGGGTGCGCTGTTGCCGTGCGTGTGGCGGTTTGTGTTGTCTGGTGGAGCGTGGCCGGTGTGTGCGTTGCGTGGGTGTTGTGGGGTCTGGTCGGCGTGGGTGGTGTCGGTGTGGGTGTTTGGGGTTGGGTGCTGGTTGTGGGCGTGTCGTTCGCGCGGTGCAGTCGGGCGTGATGGTGGTGCCGCTGGCGACGTCCATGCTGACGGTGCTGCAGGTGGTAAGGGTGGGACGGTGGTGTTGGCGGTTTCCGGTGTGGGTGGTGTGGAGTGTGGGGGTGTGGCAGGTGTGGTGCGGGGCGGATGGTGGTGTGCTTGGCGACGGCGTCGCGAGTGCTGCCGGGGGGGAGGGTGTTGTTGGTGATGTTGTGGGCGGCCGGTGGCGGGTGGTGGTGGTGGTTGTGGCTGGACTGCTTGGTGGTTGTGGTGTCGGCGGGTGGCCCTGATGACGGGCCCTGGGTGTGTGGTGGCGGGTGGGCGTGCTTGGTGGTGGTGATGGTGTGTCCTTGCGGGTGGTGTTGGGTGTGGTACCATTGGGCGTGTGGTTTGCGATAACTGAGCGCTCACCCCTCCGGGTGGCGCGGGCCCGGTGGTCCGGTAGCCCGTCCGGCCGGTGGCGCCGGGTGCTCACGCGTCCCTCCGGACGGCGGCTGCTCCGTAGCCGGCAGGGGCTGGGTTCACTGCCGGGCGCACACACGTCCCTCCGGACGGCGGCTGTTTCGTAGCCGGCAGGGGCTGGGTTCACTGCCGGGCGCACACACGTCCGTCCGGACGGCGGCTGTTTCGTAGCCGGCAGGGGGTGGGTTCACCGCTGGGCGCACACACGTCCATCCGGACGGCGGCTGTTTCGTAGCCGGCAGGGGCTGGGTTCACTGCCGGGCGCACACACGTCCATCCGGACGGCGGCTGGTTCGTAGCCGGCAGGGGCCGGGTTCACTGCCGGGCGCACACACGTCCATCCGGACGGCGGCTGTCGCGCTGTGGGGACTGCGGGGCTTGGACTTGTTCTTGGCGGCTCGTTCGTCGTCCGGTGTGGGTGTTTGCCGTGGTGCTGTCGTGTTTTTGTGCCGTGGTGCGTGCTGGCGTGCGGTGCTGCGTGTGAGCCCTGCTTGGCCTGTGTGTGGCGCGCGCTCCCTGCCCGGGCGTGCTGCTGCGCAAGCGCGGGGACACACCCTCTCTCTGGCGGGCCCGTTTGGCTCCATGGCGGGCCCTGTTGGTGCCCGGCTGTGGCCCGGCGCGCGGCAGTGGGGTGTGTGCACGTTGGGGGGGGGGGGGGTTCGGACCCCTCCTCTCGTTTTCCCCGCCTTGTCCCTCTGTCCCTCCTCGCCGGCCTGCCCTGCCTGTCCACCCTCTTCGTACCCGCTGGGTTGGCCTTGACCGGTCGGTTGGTCTTGGCGGTCTGACATGGTGTTTCTTTCCTGCAGGGCGGCGTGGGCTGGGTTCGTTTTGGGGGCGGGTTGCTAGTGTGGTGTGCCGCGCCGCTTGGCTCCTGTTCACCGGTGTGCACACTCCGTGTGTGGTGTTGTGTGTACGGTGTCCTGGGCCCCCCGGCTCCTGTTCATCGGTGTGCACGCCCTGCGTGTGGTGTCGCGTGTACGGTGTCCTGGGCCTCCCGGCTCCTGTTCACCGGTGCGCACCCTCTGCGTGTGGCGTTGCGTGTACGGCGTCCTGGGCCCCCCGGCTCCTGTTCACCGGTGTGCACGCTCTCTGTGTGGTGTTGCGTGTACGGCGTCCTGGGCCTCCCGGCTCCTGTTCGCCGGTGTGCACGCCCTGTGTGTGGTGTTGCGTGTACGGTGTCCTGGGCTCCCCGGCTCCTGTTCACCGGTGCGCACGCCCTGCGTGTGGTGTCGTGTGTACGGTGTCCTGGGCCTCCCGGGTCCTGTTCACCGGTGTGCACGCCCTGTGCGTGGTGTTGCGCGTACGGTGTCCTGGGCCTCCCGGCTCCTGTTCACCGGTGCGCACGCCCTGTGTGTGGTGTTGTGTGCACGGTGTCCTGGGCCCCCCGGCTCCTGTTCACCGGTGCGCACGCTCTGCGTGTGGTGTTGCGTGTACGGCGTCCTGGGCCTCCTGGCTCCTGTTCACCGGTGTGCACGCTCTGTGTGTGGTGTCGCGTGTACGGCGTCCTGGGCCTCCCGGCTCCTGTTCACCGTTGTGCACGCCCTGTGTGTGGTGTTGCGTGTACGGTGTCCTGGGCTCCCTGGCTCCTGTTCACCGGTGCGCACGCCCTGCGTGTGGTGTTGTGTGTACGGTGTCCTGGGCCTCCCGGCTCCTGTTCACCGGTGTGTACGCTCTGTGTGTGGTGTTGCGTGTACGGTGTCCTGGGCCTCCCGGCTCCTGTTCACCGGTGTGCACGCTCTGCGTGTACGGTGTCCTGGGCCCCCCGGCTCCTGTTCACCGGTGTGCACGCTCTGCGTGTGGTGTTGCGTGTACAGTGTCCTGGGCCTCCCGGCTCCTGTTCACCGGTGTGCACGCTCTGCGTGTGGTGCTGTGTGTACGGTGTCCTGGGCCTCCCGGCTCCTGTTCACCTATGCGCACGCCCTGCGTGTGGTGTTGCGTGTACGGTGTCCTGGGCCTCCCGGCTCCTGTTCACCGGTGTGCACGCTCTGTGTGCGTGTGCGGTGTCCTGGGCCTCCCGGCTTCTGTTCACCGGTGTGCACGCTTTGTGTGTGGTGGTGCGTGTACGGCGTCCTGGGCCTCCCGGCTCCCGTTCACCGGTGTGCACGCTCTGTGTGTGGTGGTGCGTGTGCGGTGTCCTGGGCCTTTTGGCTCGTGTTCACCGGTGTGCACGCTCTGTGTGTGGTGTTGTGTGTACGGTGTCCTGGGCCTCCCGGCTCCTGTTCACCGGTGTGCACGCTCTGTGCGTGGTGTTGCGTGTGCCGTTTGGCCCTTTTGCGCTCGTGTGGTGCGTGTTGTGTTGTGCGTGTGGTGTCCTGGGTCACTTGGTTCGTGTTCTCCGTTGTCGCGGTGTGTTGCGGTGTGTCTGGTGTCCGGTGTGCGGTGTTGCGTGTGCGGTGTCCTGGGCCTCCCGGCCTCTGTTCACCGGTGCGCGTGCTCGGTGTGTTGCGTGGTGTGTGCGGTGTGGGTGTGGGTGCGTGCTCGCGTGTGCCATACCGTGGCCGCGTCGTTGCGGACTCCTTAGTTTTGCGGAAACATTTTTGTTTACACATTGCTTCCTATGGCGTCTGATTTATTCTTCCCGTTTTGGACTCTTTGATTTTGGCGACGCCCAAGAGTAAGCGTGTCTTAATGCATGCATGGCGGTGTATGCTATTTACGCGTTGGTTTGCGGACTCTTTGCATTTTGCGACGCCCAAGAGTAGGCGTGTTTGTTTAATGCATTCATGCTATGCCACTTATTCTTCATGTCTTGGACTCTTTGTTTTTTGCGACGCCCAAGAGTAAGCGTGTCTTAATGCTTGCATGGCGGCATATGTTACTTAACCGTTGGTTTGCGGACTCTTTGTATTTTGCGACGCCCAAGAGTAGGCTCGTTCGTTTAATGCATTCATGCTATGCTACTTATTCTTTATGTCTTGGACTCTTTGTTTTTTGCGACGCCCAAGAGTAAGTGTGTCTTAATGGGCTCAAAGGTGGGTGGGGAGGTACATGGAGAAGGACAAAGGAAGAGGAAGCGTGCAAGTCGGAGGGTGTGGCGTGTTAGTTACCCATTTCTTCGGTGTTTACGTGCCGCTCGTGATGCGTTTTTCTTTACCTATACGGCGTGTTAGGGGGCGGGAGGCACAGTTTGTGGACTCTTTGTTTTTTGCGACGCCCAAGAGTAAGCGTGTCTTAATGCATGCAAGGCGGTACAAGGTACTTACTCGTTGTACCTTGGGACTCCCACGCTACTTATTCCCTTTGTCTTGAACTCTTTGTTTTATGCGACGCCCTCGAGTAAGCGTGTCTTAATGCATGCATGGCGGCATATGCCACTCACTCTTTGGTTGGTGTTGGGGCGCGCACAAGTCCCCTACTCCTATTGCATGCACTTTGCTAAGCGATTTGGGGCACGCAACGTTCCGCTTTCCCGTCTTGGCGTCTCTTTTGCGCTACTAAAAAAGGGGGGTTGGTGTGTAAGAGCGGTTGTCATGGTTGACCCGCTTTGCACCGCAGGACAGGACCGTTAGCCCCCCATGACAACCACTCCCTGGCCGAAGGCCATCGTTTTGGCCCTACTCTCGCCTCTAATCTTCTTCTTTGTTGTTGGAGCGCGCACAACTCCCTAGCGCCTGGAGCACGCACTTTGCTAGGTGTTTTGGGGCATGCAACGCTCAACTTCGTCGCCGTCGCGACTCTGTTGTTCTGCTTTTTCTGTGAGTGTCCTAAATTTTTCGACCTCGCCAAACAGCGGCGTAATATGTTTCTGGGGGTTTCTGAGGTCGGAAAAATCGATTTTGCGCTTTATTTTTGCTGGTTGTGCGTCTTTTTCGTGATTTTTTATATTCTTCTGCTGCGATCGCGCGACACCGTCATCTGGGAACATGCAGTCCCCCCCCCATCTCATGCCATCTTGCCCGTCGGGAGGCGGGACCAGAGGGGGTGTCCACGTGCTCCTTGTGCCACGACTGCAGACTCTGATGGTCGGTGCAGACGGTGACGGGATGGAGGGCTATGTACCCAGCCCATTTCCTGAGAGCCATGACGATGGCATACGCCTCCTTTTCGCGGGGCGTCCACGTCCGTCTCTGGCCTTCCGCCAGGACTCGGCTCCAGAAGGGCACGGGCACGTGCCTCCCATCGTCAAGCACTTGTTCCAACACAGCGCCAACGGCGTAGTCGGAAGCGTCGGTGCGCAGGACGAACCCTCGGTCGGGATCCACGAGGTGCAGACCCACTGCGGATAGCAGCGCCTGCTTCATCCCCTCAAAGGCACGATCGGAGTCAGCAGTCCAGACCAGCGCCTTCTTGGACCCCTTCTTGGTCTCCTCACGGTTGCCCTTGAGCATGGTCGTCATGGGGGCTGCATACTCGGCATACATCTTGATATGCCCCGAGTAGTAGTTGCAGAATCCCAAGTACGCCCGTAGCTCAGAGACCGTTTTGGGCTTTTCCCAGTGCTCGATCGCAGCCACCTTGCCAGGTATGGGCTTTTGCTGCCCGTTCCCGACTACGTGGCCAGCGAAGACCACCTCGCTCACCGCAATGGTGGCCTTGTCACTGCTGCCCGTGAGTTTGTGCCGAACCAGAAGGTCCGGCACTCGAGTGACGTCCCTTTCATGTGCCTCCAGGAGCTCCTCGTAGCTCATACTGGGGTCCCCGGACGCGATGATCACGTCGTCCACGAAGGGGTCCGCACAGTCACGCACCGGCTCAAGCAGGTTCTCCAGCATCCGCTGAAAAGCCGCATTGCCGTTGGTAACGCCCATGGGCATCACCTTCCACTGGAGAGGTCCAAGTGGGGTGCTCATGGCTGTGCAGGCACGGGACTCCTCGGCGAGAGGCATCTGATGATAACCATGTTTCAGGTCAATCACCGTGAAGATCCTCCGCCGGTGTTGTTTTTGCAGCATGTCCTCAATGAGGGGCAGCGTATAGCTGTCGTGCTGCGTTTGGGCATTTAGGCCGCGGTAGTCGACCACGAGCCGCCACTCACCGGCCACCTTCTTGGGGACGACGAAGCACGGAGAGGCCCATTCGGAATGGCACGGCTCGAGCCAGCCTCTCTCGATGAGGTCACGGAGGATCTTCTCGATGGCCTCCTTCCTCTCGCCCCTCAGGGCAAACTCCCGGTGCCGATACACACGGGGGTCCTGCTTCAGTCGTATCTTGGCCTCGCCATACGGTCCACGCACCGGTGGGGGAAACACAGGCTTTCCGCTGAAGAAGGTATCACCATGCTTCTGCTTCAGCCTGGCCCTCAATACCTGGATCTTGGGGCAGTCATCGGACTCCGCCTTGGCTTTTCCGGGCACCTGGACCACTGAGCTTACTTGAGGGGTAGCGACCCCGCTCGGCTTAGGCTCAGGTGGTCTTCCCAGGTGGCCCAAAGGGCCATCTCTGGTCTTGCCTCGGAATGGATCGCCGTAGGTGGGTGGGTTACCCCCGATTGGCTCGTCCTGGCTTGACATGTAGTCCAGCACCCTCTGAACGAAGGTGTTCCCATCATAGGAACCAGAGACGATCGAGTCCACTTCCCACCAGGCTTTGTCCTCGCCCTTGCCCTCACGCTGGTTTCCCCAGTCGTGAAAGGGCTGATCCATATACCTCTGAACCAGATCCAACTCCTCTTCCGTGAGGGGGTCTTCCGATTCTCCAATGTCAAGAGGGGGGACCGCGAAGCATTGCCGCCATGGCTCTGCTATGATGCGGTTGACACACACGAAATCCGCGGCGTCGGCCTGATCAAGGCCCCCATCCACATAGTGGAATTCCGTTGGCCATCTCTGGGGTGGCATGGGCTGTCCCTTAGCGTCCTGATAGACACTCTCTCCAGCCGGTAGGACGACCTTGTTTAAGGTCATGTTGGTCACTGAGACTACCCAATGTCGGGTACTTTCCTCCTTGGTGCATCCCATAGGAACAACCAGCACTGCCTTGGAGCGGTCCTTGCGAATCTTCGCTATCGCTCTTGGAATGTCCCATCAAGGGCAATGGATCCACATCAAGCCCTGATGCGGACCCCAGTGCTTCTTCCACGCGGAGTCCTGTGCGCTCCAGTACTTCTCACAAACCCGCAGATGGGCGGAGGTTCCTGAAGAAAACGCATCCAGGGCCAGATCCGAAGCTCCCAGGTCCGCGACCACTCGGCTCGCCACTTCCGGCATTACGCCGTACTCCTGGTTTGCTGGCCCAGTGGGCTCAGTGTCCAGCGCGGCCACTTTGAGCTGATGGCGTTCAGGGTGGATCCATTGGCATTCCACATGGTGCTCAGGTGCCGAAAGCCACGAGAGCTGGTCGTCCTGGTACAGGGTCATGGAGGCCTGGACCGGGAGGACGCCGGAGTCCGTCTCCATCATGAAGTCGTACCCAACGATCATGTCCCAGTCCATCTCGGCCTCGTAGAAGCGACCTTGCAGGAGGATTTCCTTGCCGAGATCTGGGCGGCTCAGCTCACGATGGTTCACGAACTGCAGCCCGATGGCCGCTTCCTTCGTGCCTCCCACCATGTACTGGCCGTTCGCCACCTTCAGCCTGACAGGTTTCCGACTGTCGGTCAAACACTCTGGTGGAAGTAGGCCAGCCTTGACCAAGCTGACCTGTGCTCCCGTATCGACCAACACGTCGAAGACCTTTTCCACTTCCCCGCATAAGGCACGGACCTTAAGGTGCAACTGCCGCTCACGCCCCACTCGGCGCACGGCGTGCAAGCTCAGGAGCTCCGGCCGTTCCAGAAGCTCAACAAGCGACTGGTGCAGGTCGTGGACAATGGGCTCAGGCTGCCCATCTGCACCATCCAGCTGCGGTCCGGGTGATCCTCCGATACTCTCGGATAGATCTTGAAGTACATCAAACAAGTTCTTGGTCGCGAAGGATGGACGGGCGCAAGGGTTCGTGCCTTCACTTGCCCTCACCCCGCCACCGCGACTGGGTGCCGGACCAGGCCTTCGTCCCGCGGCAATCCCTTTGTGCTTACCGACTCGCGATTGGGATGGTGTGGCGCTTCCCACGACACCATCCTGCAACCGCCCTAGCTGGGGCCCTTGGCTGCAGGGGCTCCGCTAGGGGGCGTCGGTTGTGGAGGTAGGGGTATTCTCCTCCGCATCAACCTCGTTGACACCCTTATTCCTTCGCCTATTCCTAGGCTTCTTGTCCTTGTCCTTGTTCTGGTCGTTCTCCTTGTTCTCCTTGTTCTTGTTGTCCGACCTGGGGACCCAGTTCCTCTTGATCTCCTGGATCTCCTTGGCCAACTCGGTCCCCACCGACATCAGCTTGGAGAGCTCATCCTTGTCCACCTCCACTTTGGCCTCCCGGATACCCGCAGGTGCACGCTTCTTCGACCCGTGCGCCTTCTTGTAGGCCTCCGTGTCGGCCTGGTGGATGGGGCATGTTCGGTGGTCATGGTTGAAGCCTTGCTTCCTCCCATAACACACGAAACAGCCCTGGGGGTGAGCTCGTATGAACTCCCCAAAGGACAGCGGAGGGCTGCCAATGCAACGAGGGTCCTTCTTCTCCTTCTTCTTCCAACCCGGCTGCAGGGGCTTCCAGCTTCCCCGGTTGCTCCCCGCGCCGTTGTGGGCCACGAAGGCACAAACGGCCATCTCGGCGGGCTCATCGTCGTCGTCATTGTCGACGAGAGCTTCATCGCCATCGGCTCCCGCTGGGTCCATGGCTGCTTCCCCGCCAGGTCCCTCGCCAACGTAGTTGACGTCGCGGTCGCCGGGCCTCAACCCGCGGGTGTGGTGGAGGTTCCGGTACTCCTTGAGTACTTCCTCTCCAACCCACTCCAGGATCTCGTCGCAGCTCATCCGCGCCGGGATGGCCTGCAGACGGATGGTCTGGCCGCTCACGTCACACTCGTCAAGGCGCCACATCGCGGTCTTCTCGCGATCGCCCGAGACGGTGATGAGGAGAGCGTTCCGCAGGGAGTGCCGTTTGACATCCCGGGCCACGTTCTTCCTCGTCCAAGCCACCACGTTCGTATGATACTCTTTGGGGAGCATCATCTTGACCCCGTGGTTGGACTTGGCCCTCTTGGCTTCTCCCTTGGTGACCCTCTTGATCCATGCTTCCGGCAGCATCTTAGCCCACGCAAACTGCACCCTGTTTTGCGCGCCGAACGCGCAAAAAAGGACCGGTTCGCAACAGGGCAAAAAAACTATTTTTTTGGATGTTTCATGAACGTGATTTTAGACGTAGTGAAATAAATTGCTTTTTTCGTGTTGTGCAACTCCGTGTTCCTCAATGTGACGTTTTTTACATTTCTCTGGCGTTCTGAGTGCGCGAGGCCTCGCGCACTCAAGATAGCGAAAGCAGAGTTTATCACGAAACGTAACAACCCGTAAGGACTGGCTTTTGCGGAAATACGCAGCTCCCACACGGTATTAAAATTAGGATTGTGTTGACCAGGGAGCATTGGAAGTGTATGGCTGTCGGACTTCCCATGTTAGGGGAAACACATGTACTGTAAAGTGAAAATAAAATACAAATTTAAGCAACCTGAGTGCGCGAGGCCTCGCGCACTCAGGTCACGTTATGTATTGAATTTTCAGACTGGATGTGACGCGTACAATTGCAGGTACAGTACGAGACGGACAAACACGTTTGATTTTTCCGGTGTATATGTGTGTAGACACCATGTTGATCAGATTCAACACGGTATAGAACATTGTTTCCCCGGAAACAATCAGTGCGCGAGGCCTCGCGCACTTAAATGACAGAAGAAAATGAAAAAGCGATCAAGCTAGGCTACGCCGGTATTTACATTCCCCTTCACGTCTACCACCTGTGACAGTCGATTATACATCGGTAACCTTCGTCATATTTTTCAGGGGATCAGGGGAATGATTTGCTTTTTTTCCAACAGCCACTCGATGGTAGACGTGTCCGGTTTTAATAGCGGCGTAGCCTTCGTTGACCGATAGACATGGTTTTTTTTTCCAACTGGGTTTAAAGACGGACGCAGAACAGGAAATTGTGGTTGCGAAAACAGTTTGCGGTTACTGGGAACGGAGCGCACGCAGACACCAAATCCAATTTGCGGCGACAGTACACGCACCAGAATGACGACAGGAAAAGGCCAGATGTTTTCTAATACATTTTTTTTAAAGGTCGCTGTGCGAAACGATAACCAACATATGTGCGCAAATATAATTCCACAGAGAAAGACGCAAAATGCCACTTCGAGCCAGAAAATCCGTAGAGCAACGCATGATTGCAGAAGTAAGCAAAGGAGCAGCAGCACTACGAGAGGCATGCGCGGCAGAACCAGCATACCAAACAGCAGGTGACCTATGGAAAGGACTGAAACGGAACGACCTGGCGGCGCAACTGGTGTTAACATTTGCACAGCGACTCAGGTTCAACAAAAGAACGCGCCACAGTTTACCAGCAGCTAAACGACAGGAGGACAAGCGCTGGGTGCGCATTTTGCAACAGGAGGGCTGGAACCTGTACCTGTTGATGCGTCAACGGGCAGTACCAAACAGGAAAAAACCGGGAAACACAACAGGGTACCTGACGCAAACAGAAAGACGAACAAAAGTACGACTCGGGCAAGCAGACGCTGCCGCAGACACAGTGGACGAACAGGCAGCAGCAGCACTTAAAGCAACTTGGTCACTGGTGCTTTCGTCGTGTTGCGTGCTGTGGATAGACAACTGGTACCGGGCACAATACACGACACACCCAGACGAAAGTGACCGGTCGCATAACTGTACTGCAATGGCAGTACTTCAACTGAAACAGAGGCCCACGTATTGGGCAGGACATCCAGCCATTGAGGAACTGGCAGCACGGATAACGACAGTCGCAAGGGCTCTGCAACAGCGTGAACGGAGAATCCACCAGACATTGCGTGACATGGGGTATGCAGATGGGTGTACACCAGACGCTGGAAACGTGAGAGCGCCGTTGGATGTGAGGAGGGATGCAAGGACTGTACAGGCACCGGTGTGGCGCCCGTTTGCCCTGTCCAAAGAGAAGGTAACTTGTGGTGTTGGTCTGTTAAACTTGTTACACTTTGCAAGGGACGTAGCACAACAGACAAACAGAGTTCTACTACTTCTTCTAGAGCATGGAGAGCAGGCGAGCCTGCTCGTCACCCTCGTTCCAGTCCTCCACGTTGCGGCGGAGGAGGGTGTATTGCCCTCGGAAGTCTCGCCAGTCACGTAGGCGGATCTCCCGTCCATCATGCTGAAGCTTGATGGACGTCCACCGCTTGGCAGCCACCTGCGGAGCGTCCACCCGCTCCTGCTCGTTGAGCTACTTCTTGGTTTCCTTGAGGGTCTTGATTTTCCCCTCCTTGGTCGCCACAAAGCACAGATCTTGGAGCACTTCCGGCAGGCGGTACCTGAACCGTCTGAAGACATATTTCTCCGCATCCGCGGGAGCCGTGTCTTCAGTGACGGTCACCCCCCAATCGTCCAGCTTCTCCAAGAAGCGGTCGAAGTTGAGGGGGTTGCCATCGTACATGGGGGGTTTGATGTCCTTCAAGTCTTCCCACACGGCGGCATCCGCGGCCTTAGAGACCATGAACGCCGGCCGCGAGGTCGACCGAGGTTTCCATCGACCTCGCCCACGGACTCCCACGGCCGCCACGTCCATCTCCTCCATGGAATCCCTGTGGCTACGCCGCGGTTCCTCCATGTACGCTGAACCCAGATGTTCACGCCGTACCCCTTCCATGTATGCCTCCTCATCACGGCGCCGGCGGCTGCGTTCAGCGGCCTCCCGTCGTACACCACGCGGCGGGCTAATGTCGAACTCCTCCAGGTCTTCCTCCGCCAACATCCCGACATCCCACTCCACGTCTCCTCCGGGAACCTCATCCCTGAGTCCACCATAACGTCCGCCAGCCATGGGGATTGGCTCTGGGGCTGGTGCGGGGCGTCGGGGGCGTACCGGTGTCCGCGGTGGAGCACGGCGGTTGTGGTAG
Organism: Eutreptiella sp. 'Long Island Sound 2002'; assembly: GCA_964036045.1. Lineage (NCBI taxonomy): Eukaryota > Euglenozoa > Euglenophyceae > Eutreptiales > Eutreptiaceae > Eutreptiella > Eutreptiella sp. 'Long Island Sound 2002'. Next base: position 82,619,807 of record OZ038383.1, on the reverse strand, counting down.
TCCGAACTGAGCCACTCATCACGCCAATCCTCACTGCCACTGCCGGGCGGCACGCGCTCGTTGCGGCGGCCCGCGCTGTGGTGAGAGGGGGCGGTGAGAGAGGGGGCACTGGCGCTGGGGCGACTCTTGGGGGCTCCGCCGGGGGCGTGGGGTCTGCCTGGACCTGGTCCGGGTCCCCAGCCGTCGTCCGACGAGCCAGACTCCAGGGGTCGGTGGTCGCTGCCGACGCTCCCACGGGCTTCCAGCGCGTCCAGCCTCTGCTTCGGGCCGCTGATGACCTTGTTCAGCGACCTGGTCTCGCCCCTGGCGATGTCCAACAGCTTCTGGGTGGCGGTGGCGACCTGGGCGCTCTTGACCATCTCGATCTTGGCAATGTCCAGCTCTCTCTGCGCGCGCGCGGCGACCCTGGCGATGCGAGTCATCTCGCCCTTGCCCATGTCTACCTCGCGCTCGACGAACTGGACCCTCCTGCGCAGGTAGACAATCCACGGCCGGGTGGCATCCGGGTCGCCGTCCCCTGGTGGGTCGTCGGGGTCTCCAGGGGGTCCTCCAGGAGGGCCTCTGCCGGGTCCGCCCGGTCCAGGGGGTCCTCGCCCGCCCGGTGGTTCGCCTCCAGGGGGTCCACTTGGTGGGCGTCCCCCAGGGGGTCCTGATGGTCCTCCGCCAGGGGGTTTGGTGGGTCTCTGCCGGGTCGCCTCGGTGGGTTTGAGGATGGGCGCTTCTTCGTGATGTCGAAGTCCATGTCGTCATCCTCGTCCATGTCACCCCACCTGGGCGTCTCGGTCTCGGAAGACTCCGAGCTCCGGTAGGGAGGAGGGGGATCCTCATCCTCACCTTCTGGCTCCATGGGGACGTCTCCGCCTTCTCCGCCAGCCACTCGTCGGCGATGTCGGCAGCCTCGTTCATCCCCGTCGCTGGCGGTGAAGAAGGGGTCGCTGTCGTGGGGGTGTCCGCCCGCTGGCCTCCGTGGTTTCTCGGGGGTCTTCCCCTTACCCTTCCTCCGTCGGTGGGCAGTGGGGCCACTGCTCCCACTGCTGCCTGTGTTGGCCTCGTCCAGCGTCATCTTGGAGGAGGCGTCCCCCTCGAAAAGCTTTCGAAGGGTCTCCACTCGTGATCCTCCCGGGGGAGTCTCGCGGCGGAGTTGGGCCTCTGCCTCCTCCATTGCGGCGGCGGTGGCTGCGGCAGCTCGCCCTTCGGCTTCCTCCCGAGCACGAGCCGCTTCGGCTTCCCGAGCCTGCTGCAGCCGAGCCTTCTCCGCTTCCAACGCCGCCAGCTCCGCCTCCGTCTTGGCCCTCTCCTCGGCGACCTTCCGTCGCGCGGCCTCGATGACGTCCTTCTTGGCGGCGTCCGCCTGGGCCTTCGCCGTCGCCTCGGCATGGGCCCTTTCCTCCGCCTCCTTCTTTGCCCTCTCTTGGGCAAGCGCCTCTTCCAGCGCCTTCACCTCGGCCTCCTTGCAGGCAATGGCCTCCTGGGTCAGGCGGGCTTCCTCGGCAGTTGCCGCCACCTCACCCCTGATCCGGGCAGCCACTGCCTCGTGGGCGGCCGCAGCCGTGAGACCGGCCGCCATGGCTGCCACGGTCGAGGCGTGGTATTCCATGCCTCTGCCCCACTCGGTGGCCTCCTCAGAGCGATGCCGACGGCGCCCTCCACGGCAGCATTCTGCTGCGTGGCCCGTTGCCGGGCAACCCAAAGGTTGCAGGGCACCCCACAGGTGCGCTCGCAGGCGCGCGCCACATCCCTTTGGTTTGGGAGCGACGCTGCTGCTGGAGCTGGCCTGGTCGGCCGGCATCCTCCCGCGGTGGGCCGACTGCACGTCGCTGCTGGGGCCTGACTTCCTCAAGAGCAGCGGACGGGGCTTGGCCTTGGTCTGCTTGGCGACTTCCAGGAAGTCACCAAGGGTGGTGTGGCCGGGGTGGTGACCGCCATTGGCCCGTTGGGGACTGTGGGCTGGGGTTCCGCCCCTGGCGCCTTAGGCGGCTTCGGCGGCCAGGGACTCCTGGTACTCCCGCCACTTCCTGTCCCGCCTCCTGTCCCCGGCGGAACGCTTCTCCTTCCCAGGAGACGCGCTGCTGCTGCTGCCCTGCAGCCTGCGCCCGTTCCCCAGCGCCGGGAACTCCTTCTTGATCATGTCCCACATGGAGACATTGATCGAAGCGCCTGACGGGTACTCGTTGGGCTTCTCGTCCTCCTCAATCTCGTCGGGGCGCAGCCCCTTGCCGGGCCTGTCCAGGCGGGTCCAGGTCCTCCAGCGCTTGCGGCGGAAGCAGTACTCATACCCTTCCGCCCGCAGCCATTCCTCCACTGCCCGCAGGCGGTCCTCGCCCATGTCCTCGCGGAGCTCCAAGCTCCCGGGCATGCTGCCTTCGCACTGGGGATTGCCGTGGCGGTACTGCTGCCCCCACAGCAACCCACGCAGTAGGCGCGCTGCATGGGGGTGGGGCTGCGGCCAGGTCATGCCCGCCTCGTCCCAGTTCACCATCGGTGCTCTCGATGGAGTGGTCCTGGGGTGGTTATTGAGGTGGGTGATGTAGCACTGGACTTGGAGTGCGGCCGGTGCTGGTCGGCCGGTGGTTGTGGAAGTGGTTGACGCCACTGGGTGTGCGGCCTTGCTGGTCGGCCGATAGGACTCGCTGATGAGGGAGTCCTGGTCAGTCCACCTCCTTCACGGTCGCGGCGCTTCCGTGGTCGCTCAGGGCGATGCTCTGGGCGGCGCTGCGGACCGCTGCGCTGCGCTGCGAGCTGCTGCGCCGCGCTGCTCGGGGTTGGTGGCCCCGAGTGGCACGCGAGGGATGGGTAACCCCGCGGCGGTGAAACGCTTTTGACGCGTTCCCGTGGGGGGCCTGGCCACGGGACGCTGCGGTGACACGCACAAGCAAGCAGGCAGGCAAAGCACTGCGCTCACAGGGGCATCAATTACGCTCGTGTCATGAGACAAAGTGTTTCAGGATCCTTGCCACTCTGAAACAAGGGAACAAAAGTATGTACAGCAACACATCAGGATATGTACACATGGGGTTAAGACTGGACTGGGGTAAGGGCATCACAGGACAATAGACACTCAGTCCCAACTCGTATCCCCATCCCAGGTCCGACCCTCTCAGTGGCTGGTGGGGGCGGGGGCTCAAACACAACCCATGCCCTGCTCAGTCCGGACCCTGAAACCCTGCCAATAGGGGAGGTGTCCCGCCCAGCCACAGGCGAGTTCCTCGGAACCAAGGAGCTCCGAGGCCAACCAACAGTGGCTCCCCATGCTCCCTTAACGGCAGGTCCGAACTTCCCTCTGGGTCAGAGATATGGCCCCGCCATTATCCCCTAGGAGTTGGTAGCTGAAAATGGGCTGTTTCAGCCCAAACTGACATTAGCTCAAAAATCTCCAAAATTGACCCCTCGTCCGGACCCGCCAGAGGTAGGGAGGAGGTAACTGACCCCATGCTTTTCGAGTACGAACTACCTGGAGCCCTCACCCAACCTGGTTCCCTCTGAGGTCCCGGCATCAGGGCACCACGGGTTCGTCAAGTGGGGTCATGATGCCAAAATCACCAAAATTGGCATCATTCTCACGTGTGGCTCGCCCGACCAGGGCAAGGCCAATGGCTCAAAGGGTAGGAGGCAGGACCTAGGACTTTCATCTGAGTGTACAACTTGAAATTAGGTCCAAGCTCCCCTTGGGCATAGAGATATGGGGCCGCCAATTGACCACACGGGGGGGTGAAATTGGGGTCCCAAAAGGGGGTCATTTTGGCTGCCCGAAATGAGCCAAAATTCGGGGGTGCTCCCAATAGTATATCTCCACGCCGGCTTGGAGATCGGATCCGCCATTCCATATGCCATTCACCGGGAGTCCAACAGAGACTCCCATGCCCTTGGCCCCCAAAGATGTTCATGCCACTCGGCGTGGTGAAAATCCCAATTGGGCCCGCACATGCCAAAATGGCAAAATCGTCCAAACTCACCTTGGGCTAGCACCTTGACGAAGGTTGCTCCGCTTCGCCCACGTGGTGTGCGAACCATGGGGACCAATGTTCATAACACCCATGTCATATATGGTCCATTGGTCCATGAGTCCGGCGTGCACGAGGTGGCTGAACATGGTGCACGGCGGGCAGAAAATATGGAAAATTGCTCAAAATGACCGAAAATGCGCACACTCATGGTTGGGGCAAATGAGGCACATGCCCGACTTGGACCGGAGTGTGCCATAGGATTGGTATCAAGTCATATGTGTCCAACATATCTTTTGGGCGTTGCCCAACTCCTCCGGTTTTTGGAATGGCAGGGTCGCCAAGTGAGCCCATGATTTGGGATGGTCCCAAATCGCCAACATGGCGGCCACGGTACGCCAAGCCCAAGAGGAGCTATTCGCCGGGTCTAAGATATGCTTGGCACCGAAGTATGTACCCTCATAACATACTTGGGTCATGATGTCAATTGGGCGCAACGTTGAGATACACGGTCGCCACTTGACATCATGGCGGGCAAAAAACAGCAATATTGGCGAAAAAACACCGGAAAGTGCCTTGAAAGGCGCACAAATATATTATAATATCTTCGGCTTGGATTGAGTAATCGACCAATCCTTCTAAACACAATGACTTGACACCAATGACCTGCGATTCCACATATGTGCTCCACTTGGGACGCTTTGGAAGGTCGCGCGCGCTGCCTCCCAAGTGGGCACATGCAAAAATGGAATATTGCGAAGAGCACACCTTGCTCGCAACGCATCGCTTCGGGAGCGCTCCACAAGCGTCTCTTCACGAAGGTTAGGCTGGCGAGTGTTGGTTGGGAGTACAATGAAGCGCCTCGTGCGATATGGGGTCCATTGGCGGGTTAGTCTTGGAATGGTGCACCCGCCAAATCGGCACGCGATATGACACCAAATATGGCATATAACCCTACCCAAGCCTTCTACACCCAACCTAGTGGCCTAGAACCAAAGTATGCCTATATTCTAATGTAACTTTGGTCCCTTAACACGCATGCAAGTGCTTTGGTCGAAAATCGACCTCCTTTCGGAAAGCCGAATTTTAGCATGCACGCAAAATATATTGCCAATATGTATATGGAGATCATATATGCACTATCCGGGGAAGACAAGTGTTATGCCCCGGATGTAGAGGCAAGCAAGGGTGGGACAAACGCCAACTCAACATACTTCTACACGTGCTTGAACGCCAAGTACGTGAAAAAGTGCACTTCTTGGAGAACACTCAAAATGAATAACCCTTTGGGCCTATTGAGTTGGGATTCTTTGGCCTCGTCCTATGCCTATGGGGGGCAAAACCTCATACACAGTGCCTATGAGGCACGTTAGTTCGCCCTTGGGCGCTTGAACGCTCGTAACCCTTGTTATTCCACTTGGGGGTTCAAAGCGCCTTCGGCTGCCCAGATTTTCTGGGAAAAATCTGGGACGTGATCCGTTATATCAAGGAAAAAATTGCGGATCACTCGAAGACCGTTTCAGTCTTAACTTCAAGAGAAATCGTATTATAGATTTATCTAATGCAGTCCACGGAACAGGCGACGGCAGGCGGCGCGACTGCGGCAATTTCACGACATTTGGAAATCGCGGTAGAAATCAGGTATTTCACCGATTTCCGACCGAAAATCGCCTAAGACAATAACGTTATGGTAAATCTACATTGATTCAATGGTTAAGGATCGGATTCCAGATCCCGCGGATTAGAAAACAGGGATATCCCGCTGACACCCGGTGTCAACGGCTTCCGCGCGGGTGTGACGGCTCACAGGCCTCCGGGCCATGGGCCATGGGTTCCGGGCCATGGGCCATGGGTTCTGGGTACCGCTTCAGTAGAACACGAGAAAAAGGAAGCAGCACACTTGGCCGGGGGTGAAGAGACAAGGCCATCGGTGTCTGAGCGTGTGGCCGGTTGTGAATTGCCTTCCCAGAAATTGCCGCCTCAATTCCTGGATTCACAATTTTTGCGCGTTCATCCGGTCTTTGAAGCTATGGCCACCGGTAAGATGGAATTATTTCGACGCGACCCCATTCCGGACGTGCCGGTTGAGAAGATTTCCTTGGACCGCTGGTCTTTTGCATCTTTTGTAATTAATGCTTCGAAGGCTAGCTTAGGGCAAGACGCTGAACGTGATTATGTTAAAAGGAATCCAGAGGCCGCCCCCCTGATTAATGAGGTTGACCTAAAGCAAGGCCCCGAACCAAAGGACATCCTCTGGTCTTCCATTGCTCGTGATTGGGATTTGTTGGATAATGACACAAGGAAAGACATTAAGGATAAGTTGAAACGTCCTACTTGAAAATTGGAGGATCCTGGACACCCACCCACTTGGCCTTCTTTCAAGCGGGAATGGGTCCTATTCGCAGCTTATTGGAAGCCACGTGTCCCGGAGGTTATCATGACCCATACACTTCTTTCCTCCTTGCCAGAGGCCAAAAAGGAATTGTATGGGGCCCTGCATAAGCATTTGGGCTGGGATTATGATCATATCTGGGATGATCTGGTGATTAGAGGCTCTGATCAGGAGGATCGTGGAGATTTGGGTGATCTATGGTTATCCAAACAACCACCAAAGGAGAAAACTGTGGATGGGCACACACAATGGGTCATTGTCTGGTGTGTGCATGGCCAGCGTGCATCCCCTGTTACCTCTGAGCGAGCACGTGATGTTTTTGTGCAAGCGCTCCTGAATCATGGGTCGTACAAACAGGATATGAATGAGGTCTACCGTATCCAGCGGCAGACCGGCAAAGAATTGGATTGGTTAATGATTCATCGTGTTGTTCTCTGGGAAATGATTTGGCGTGAACAGGCTTTTAAGGAGAAGCTCAGTGCACAGACTTTGGCGAAAGGTGGTTCTGTGCCGTCCCAAGTGGCACGTGGGGTGGGGTGCACCCACTGTGGATCCCAGGACCATGTCGCCGTTAACTGCAGGGCTGCAGGAGCACATGCTGGTAAAGGTAAAGGTGTCCCGACTATTCCCAAGGGGAGAGGTAAAGGATCTTCAGGGTCACTGCTACCCCCAGGGTGTGATGCCTGGTCAGGGCTTAAAAGGAAAGCTTTTGATTCCCTGGTATCTAGTTTGGCTGAGTGTCTTACTGCAGGTCACTGTGGGTGGTGCGGATCTCCAGACCACAGGGCCCCACAGTGTCCATCTCAGAAGTCACCGTCTAAGCCAGGTAAGCCCAAGGCGCCCGCCAGATACCAGCCTGGGGCTGGACCCCCTGCCAAGCCGTCTCCGAATGATGGTGGAGGATCGTCCCCTAAGCCCCCCCCCAAGAGTTGAGATGGGGGGGGGGGTGGCAAGGGAAAAGGCAAAGGCAAGGGTGATGGTAAGGGCAAGGGTAAGGGCAAGGCTTAGGGTTGTCAGAGGGTGTCGGTGAATCATTGTCTGGTGCGGCGCAAGGGTGAAACAACTGATTTCACCCTGGTTCAATCATCAATGACCCCGTCGGGGGCTCCCTTCTGTTAATGAACCGACTGGGTCACGACCGTTTGAGGTCTGCTTAACGCGTGTTGATGTGCCCGCCTGTCCTGCATCTGCGGATTGGCTTGGGGGCACTTTGGTGTGCCGCACCAAGGTAGCGCGGGTGAAAGCCCGGCTGCCGCAACCGGTCCATGGCAAGGCCACTGAGTTAATCGTACCAGCCACTGTCCAGTCTTCTAATTGTGAAGACTGTGACCGCAGGGTGTCGCTTTTGCCCAATGATGGCTGTGAGGCCTTTGCCCTGGCGCCGTTTGATTTCTTTCCGGCGGGGACTCTGATTCCCGCCCGTCGCCCCCTGAAAATTGTTGCCATTGAAGGTAGTAACATCAGGGGAGGCACACAGGGAGCTGTGATGGATATCACTGTGCCAGCTCGGAATTCTTCGGGGCTGGAGGAGCTTATTCATTGCCAACGGGCCTTTGTGTATGCGGCCGACGTGCGTGGAGGCCTTGTTGTAGGGTACCCATTTTTGAAGGCATATGGGCTCTGTGTTGACCCAGTTGCCGATTGCCTGCGGGACTGCCTGTCACAGTCACCGTCGGCGTCTCCTGCAAGTTCAGAGTTAGTACAGGATAATTCTGACAAGCAGGGTGATGTACAGTCTGCATGTGTTTCACACTCTGCTCTGCATTCAGTCTCTGCGTCTGATCCAGGGGTATTGTTGGACGACGTTTTGCAGTTGTTTTTTCCGGGGGACGCCTTGGGGATTTTTGCATCTGCGCCCACTCCGTCCATTTTGCCTGTGGTCACGCCCTTTTTGAGTATAAGCCCATATGTTTTTGCATGCACGCTTGCATGGCGTTATTTATGCTCTTTCTTTCTGTTTTCTGGAATGTACCTTTCTACAGTGCTGTGGGGTGCGCTGATGTGGACACCTTCGGCTTCTGCGGCCTCGTCGTCTGGTTCGCAACATGCGAGAATTTCTGCAGGTTCCTGTTCTTGTGGTGTGGGTTGTAAGTGTGTTGATGGGTGTATGGAGTTGGGGCTGCGCGGCGCGTGGTCAATATCCATGCATCCAGAACTTATTCCACCGCCGCTGTGCGCCTGTGAGGACCCTGCAGTCAGGTGTCCCTGCGCTGTTTCGCCTGTGCCATCAGCGCCTTCCAATTGTCCTCCTTTGTTGCCGCAGCCAGAATTTGTGCGGCGTTCCATTGTACATAGTGCTGATGCCACTGACGATGAGTCTGATGGCATTTCTGATTTGGAGTCCGACAGTGGCTCCAACGCTGGGGTCGTCCTGGAGCAGGACAGGCCGCCTGATTCGTTTGCTGCAGGCTGGGGTCATTCTCAGTCTCATGGGGGAGCGTGGACTGCATCCCCTGGTGATTTTACAAGTCATGCCGTGCCTGTTACAGTTGGACCAGCCCTGCCGGAGAGAGATGATCCCCTTCTTGCTAGGGGTCTGGCTGTCAGTTCAGTACAGGATGATTTTTTTGCTTCCCGTTTCCCTCACAGTGCTGCTTCCTCTGAGGGATTGACAGCTCATGAGCGTCTGGTTCATAAGAAAAAACGGTTCCGTATGACTGCCAAATATGTGTATGCCCGTGATCGGGCCTTGTCGGATTCCTCGGTGCGCGAGGATATTTTGTCATGGGCTGGATTGGCCTCTGATCGGAAGTCTATTCGTGAATTGTTCCCTAGGAGTTCGGATTCCGCCTTCAGGCCTTTGTTGTCTGGTGGTAAGGCAGATGTGTGGAATACGTGTTGGTCTGGCCCGTTGCTGTGGGTACAGGCCCCCCGGGCGAAATGGGGGGCCGCGGTACAAAACATTTTGTTTGATCAATCCAAAGGTATTGCCGTACTCCCGGTTGACAAGACCAAGTCTTGATTCTGGGCCCTGGGTGAGGTAGCGGTAGACTGGTGGGATCTCCCCCATCATGTGCCCATTTTTTCTGATGCTGACGGATGGAGGTACCCACAGCAAAAGGGTGTGACCACCTGTGTGGTGTTTTTCGATGCGTTTGGGAATGAGCAAGGGGATGACAAGCCGACTGAGGCGTGGGATGATGTCCAGCCGGGCGAGCAGCCTGGCGGGGGGGGGGTACCAGTCACGGGTGAAAGTGAAGCGGCTGCATACCCTACATCCTGATTGTCCCAGTTATCATGCGGTTGAGACACGCTCAATCCGAGGTGCTGTTGAAGCGGACCAACTGGATGAGCGTTGCCAGCATTATAGGGAGTTTCCCGAAAAAGAGTTTGCTGATGTTTTCTCATTCCCAAATGCAACGGACGTGCCTGATGACGTCAGGGGCCCACACTCCATGCATCGGATTAAGCTGAAGGAGGGAAGTAAGCCCCAGAAATGTAGTCCCATTAGGCTGGCGGGGCTCAGGGAGGCTGCGTTTCGCTCCCTGATTCATAAGTTTGAGTCCAGAGGTATGCTGAAAACCCCTGAGTCAGAATGGGGTGCGCGGGCATTTATAGTCCCCAAACCGGGCGTCAACAAATTGCGCCTGGTTATTGACTATAGATACCTGAACACCTGCATCTCTGACGATGCACACCCCCTGCCCGTGATTGAGGACATGGTGGCACGACAGAGTGGAAATGCACTGTGGTCCGTCTTCGACTTAGAAGACGGATTCCGTCAGATGCATCTCCACCCTGACAGTCAGCCGCTGACGGCCTTTGTCAGGCCGTGGGGGTTGTATGAGTGGACGGTATAGCTGATGGGCCTGAAAACGGCCCCATCGGCATACCAGAGGTTGGTGAGTTGGTGTCTCCGGGATTTTACTCGGAGGTATGGCACTGAGCCGTACATTGATGATGTGTGTCATGGAACCGCGGATAAAGATAATCCGGATCCGGTGGACTTGGATGCCCCATTAAGTGATAGGTGTTTGCGGGAGCATTTTTCTCAATTGCGGGAATTTTTTCTGCTCATGAGAAGGTATCGTCTCACCATTAAACCGGGTAAGTTTGTTTTGTTTGCTACCCGGGTGAAGTTTTGTGGTCATATGCTCATGAGGGGGCGGAGGGCACCGGATCCGGAGAAGACAGCTGCGGTGATGCGCTGGGATTGGCGCGCAATTAAGACACGCACGCACATGAAGGCGTTCCTAGGGTTTACTCAGTGGTACTCCCTCTATGTGCGGAGTTATGCTAAGTTAGCGGCGCCACTGATGGAGTCATTGAAGGGCCTTGATGTGACAAAGAAGCAACGAAAGGAGAGTAAGGCTTCGCGAAAAAACCAGTCCACATCAGGCCCAGATGTGACCCCCCAGGAAGCTGCCAAATCCCGTAATGAGATTTTTTGGACTGAAGAGATGAAGCGATGTTTTGAGGAGCTGAAAATCCGTTTTAGGGATGGGGCAGTTTTACATCAGCCTGACATGAATGCACCCTTTTACGTGCGGTGTGACTCGTCCACCTACGCGGTGGGTGGTGTGATCGAGCAAATGGGGTCTGCAGGTGGTCTGCGGCCTGTGGCTTTCTTTTCTAGGAAGCTGCAGGGGAAAAAGGGGTATGGTCAGCGGGGCTGGTCCATACCGGAAAAGGAGACGTACGCCATTGTGGCTACGTTATACAAGTTTCGCAGTTGGCTGCGTAATTCCCCCATCAAGGTTCAGGTGCTCACTGATCACGAGTCGCTCCAGCAGTGGCACACTGAGCAGTTAGATACAATGGCTGGCCCCATTGGTAGGCGTGGCCCTGGGCATCAGTTTTTATCCACCTTTGACATAGAAGTCATTTATGTCAAAGGTGAGGATCAGTAGGTGCCTGATATTTTGTCACGTTGGAGTTACCCTGCGCATCAGGCAGCACCTGATGTCAGCATACATGGGTGTGAGACTGGTGTTTTGGGTTGGGAGCAGGATGAACAGGAGGTGAAGGCCTGGGCTGATTCTGAGTTGCAGTTCTCTCGGCGGGTGCGACGTTGGGTGCGGTCACTGGGCGGAACGCCCTCCTGTAGGTCCAGGCCTGTTAGACGCCGCCTCCGGGCCTTACAGACTGGTCTGAAAAATCAGTGCTGGAGTCCCAGCTCGTTTGCTTCTGCTACTGTGCATTCTCCTGATGCCTTGCTGCTTGCTGATTTTCCTGTTTCTTCTCTCAGGAGTGGTAGAGTGCGTCCTAAGGCTGTCCCGAAGTTGGCAGCTGATGTACAGGTGCTGTTCGATGACTGGACAGACTCCTATTTGGCAGATCCAGATTTGGCAGGTAAATTCGCTGCACTCAGTGCAGGCATTTCATTCTGGCGGGAGTACCTGCCGCAGCATGTGACTTCTGGCGACAAGCTGCGCTGTGCAGGAAAGATTTTAGTACCTGCTGCCCTCGTGCCACGGGTGATTGCTGCTGTACATAGTTACGTGCATGGGGGCATAGAAAAGACATATCAGTTGGTGCGACGGCGCTTTTCTGTGCCCAGTTTGAAGCTTTATGATCTGAATGCCGCCGTTAAGACTCAATGTGATGCCTGTCATGTCTGTCAGCAGTCCAAGCCACGTGTAGGGGTTCACCCAGACTCCTTGCACTATTATCCGATCCCGGATTAGCCTTTCAGTAGCTTGGCGCTTGATTTTCTGGATTTGAAGTCTGTTGATGTCAACAGTGTACAGTATGACTGTTGTATGGTTGTTGTTTGTCGCCTCACAGGCTATGTGTTGGCGGTCCCCTGTGCCAAGGCTGGCCTTGATAGTAGGCAGGCTGCTGAACTTTTCCTTCGCCATTGCGTGTTTTTTATGGGTTTGCCTCAGGAATTTCTGTGTGATAATGCTTCTATCCTTAATTCTGATTTCCTCACCACGTTGGCGGAGTTGTCGGGGATAGAAAAATATCACAGTGTTATATACAGGCATAGCAGCAATGGTAGGGCGGAGTCAGCGGTACAGGGGGTCATGATGGCGCTTCGTAAGTATTTGTGTCAGCGTGGGGGCGATTGGTATCATGCATTGCCTGTTGCGGTGTGGGGCCTCAACGATCTGCCCGGGATCGTGGCCCCGTATTCCCCACACCGCCTGGTGTTTGGAAGGGACCCCCCTGGCTTTGGGGACTGTCCTCCGTATGTGTCGGAGGAGGGCAGCGAGGACGCCCTGGATTTTTTTTCGCGTCTGGCAGGTGAGCGTCAGCGCGTGAAAAGCAAGCTGGAGTCCCTGCATGCGGCTGTGGCCAAGCGATTCTCGTCCTCCATTCCTCCGCTGAGCTTTGAAGAGGGTAATAGAGTTTCGTTGAGGGATCTGCCTAAGGCAGAGAAAAAAAATTTTGATAAGCTGAAGCGGGTTTGGCAGGGTCCCTTTGAGATCCTGAAAAGGGAGGGGGGTAATTGCTACCTGGTGGACACGCCGCAGGGTCCCCGTGTGTATAGTATTGATCATTTGAAACCATGTCGTCCCGCACTGAGTGGCGCGAAAGTGCCCCTGTATTGTCACGCTGACATAGTGGCGCCGCCCGATGATGATGGTTGCGTTGTTCAGGAAATCTTAGGCCATGAGCGGCGTCCTGACCCCAAGTGCCGTGGTAAGAACCGGCTGTTCTGGCGCGTGCACTGGAAGGGTGCCGACCAGCCCTCTTGGGAGCCCGCTTCTCATTTTGTCCATCATGTGACTGACAAGTGGTTACAGTACAACCGTTATCACAATATTCATGTGAATTGGTCTGATGCATCGTGATTTCTGTGCTTGTTTTCAGTCCACAGTCCCTTCTCTACTTGTCTTTTTTTTTGTTTGCGTATTGTTCTTCTCTCTGCCTGCCTTTTGTCATCTCTTTCACGCTCTGTGTCTCAGATCTTCGCAAGTCAGGGCCATTATGGCCAGAATCAAGAGCCAGAGTGAGCCAGGATGTGATTTAATTAATTGCTGCTACAGTGACCGTCTGTGACAGTCTGCAGTACTTTTTTTCACGTCTGCCGGCCTCAGGGCGCTGTTGGCCCTTTACTGACACCACTGCCTCTCAGTATTCATCAGGCTGTCATCCAGTGATGCTCAGCCTTGGTGGGGGGTGTGATCGGCATGGCTAGGGTGTGCTCCTGCCCTTGGCAGAGCTGGCAGGGCAGTGCGGATCGGCTGAGTAGTTCAGACGCGTGCGCGGTCTTTCAGAATTTCCTTACGGTGTTGTTTATGATACGAATTTCAGAATTGATTGACAGATCTCGATGCTTGTGTCGAATACATGAATTTTGCGCTTATGAGAGCTTCAGTCCTCAGTATGAATCAGCATTTCACAATGCTTTCCGATTTAGGGGCTTTGCCATGATTATTCATGTTTCATCGACTCGGACGGGGATTTGAGGATCCGGTGGATTTCACATTCTTATTTTCGTGCATTTGTATTCCGTGCCTTCGTCGATTGGAGAATTGGTGTTTTTCAAGTTCAGCAAGAGCTTAAAAGATTCATTTATCGGGCTTTATACGTCAACAATCACAATGATGGAAGGACTCGAAAGCGACAGGACGTCAATGCCATCCATTGGCTGATCCGTCCCCTCCTTGGGCTCAAACATGACCCGCATGGGCACCGCCTCGACCCTACGGATGAATGCTTCATCACCCGTGCGTTGAGCTTGCGCCCCATCCACCAGGAAAGCCTTGGTACCCCACGCTTGACCCGGGGAGGGCATTGATAAACCTTTGGCGTCGATGAACAACTCCTCCTCTGGCCCGAATGACATCTCGTTCAGGGTGATAGAATCCAGCGTCGACTTGAGACCTTCCAGCGGACATGGGGTGGATCCTATGCCGGTTATGACCAGGATCCCCTTCGCCCTATCCGCGACGATCTTCTCCACCGTACGTCTGGTATTTTCCAGGGAGCCATGGCAATACATGGGCCCTCACTCCTTCAAACCCCAATGCCTGTGCCAGGCTGAGTTTCCTCAATGCCAATGCCTCCTAAACTTCCTCAAAAGTGGGGCATCCCGGGAAGCGAAGACGTCCGTCTCGGGCGCTTCGGCTCCTAGCGTTTGGATCATCCTGGCATACATCTGCGGCGCCATTCCATACTCCGTGAGCTGAATTTCGCGGTCTCCTCTGGACTTGGCACCCACAGCTTGCACCGCTTGGACGATCCGATCCTCTTCCTCAGCAGTCCATTGGGATGATCCGCATGCCTATTCCGTGAAGCACTTACAAGCCAACTCATCTTACAAGGCGTCACTCAGCGACCTGCTTGCCTCAGTGCGACCGATGACACCTTCGAACAAAGCCCAGAAGGGACTTTTGATTCTTTGATTCCAGTGCACTTGAACTCTCGTTTGGTGCGAGCTCTGCAGGAGTCCATTGCATCTGTGCTTTTGCCGACAACGACAAGGAGCTTGGAAAAAGGGACGCGATCAAATTGCAGTTTTCTTGGTGTTTGCTGCTTGTGCATCTTTCTGAATTTGTTGAAGGTTTGATCAGCAAGTTGAGTTTCACAAATGCAAGGAATTGGAGTCTGTGGACGCGTTGTCACCACCCTTATGCTCCAGCGCGTCACATGTAGGCTTTGTGGCTTTGGACACAAGTTGCAACTTCTCTTTTGAGTACTTAACAGGTTTACTTCTTGTCCATCCTTTGCAATTTGGAGTATGGGACACTTTTGGACAAACTGGAGTCTCAGAGCTCTGATTTGGACAATTCGAAGCAAATGTGTAACGGCAGCAGTGACAGCACTCAATTATACACTGATGTGATCAGAATTTCAATGATTCTCAGATGTACATTAGTGCAGTAAATTTTCCGCTTCATTTCATGTTTTCCGTTCGCCGCCAGATGTCGCCTGTGAGCGCGCGTCGAGTCGCATTTGTCTTTCGTGATTTCCCAATCGGAATTATTTAAATTATTTCGAATGATTTCACGTTGTGTCATTAGTTGCGATGAATGCGCATTGAGATTATCTGTCTGCTCCATTTTTGTAGACCGGGTTCTCGTACTCTTCATATTCCACCATGGAGTTCACTGGACTTACAAGTGCTTCGCATATGTCGCTCCCAGAGGCTGGATATGGGTCCGAAGAGGGTTATGTGGGTTCGGAGATATCAGGGGCAGTGTCGGGCGTTACGACCCCTGGGGCATCAAGGCTACAGGCTTCGCAGTCACAACAAAGATCAACCACTATGCAGCGGTTACATGGTAGCAGAGGAAATCATGACTCTGCTTCTGGAATCTCCACTGATACTCTGAGATCGTCGGACTTTAGCGGGGCTATTACTCCTTCTGGGTCGCTGCGTGTTCCCCCTGAGGTTACATTCGTAGCATCTCCCCAACAAGCCGAGGTCCAACCATCAGAGTGCCCTTACTGTGGCCATAAACATTGGCCTGGTGTTCATACTTGTGCTGATTGTTGCATGAACGCCCCACCCAACCTTAAACCCGGTCGAGAATCTCCCTCCTCGAGTGAATCTGGTTCCTCCTCTCAAGCTTTGCCTGATCTTGAAGACAGCAGCAGCGAAGGAGAGCAGTCTGTTACTGGAATTAGTGGTGATTACTGGGAAAACCACTTCCAGCAGATCTGGAATGAGGAATTCCTGCACAGGCAGAATTGGCTGCTGGCAGAGGCGGGCCATCGTGGCCGCCTGAGGGACTGGTTCAGGGCGTCGTGCCAGTTCCTCAGGGACAGCGGCCGGTCGAGATTCGACGCCCAGCTGCAGGAGCAAGAGGATTGGGAAGAACTGCTGGACCAGTTCGACCACCAGGCCGCCGTGATGGTGCAGATGGCCATCATCGCCGAGGAGAGACGGCAGAATGTGCATCCGCACGCTGGTCCGTCGGGCGTCTGGGGTCGGAACAACGACGAAGTCGACGAGATGAGGTGTGATTCGACACATTCTCACCTCTCCAGGGAGCAACTGTCCAAGCTTCCTGACTCCAACTCCAGTGCTGACAGCTGGGTTGATGAAGTCAGAAGCAAAGCAAAGGGAACGAGATGCCCTTCCTGTGGCGAGTGCGCCAAGGACTGCTCCTGTCAGAAACAGATTTCGTCGCTGGAATCAAGGGTGAAGGAGCTGAAGAAGGCCGCCAAGGAGAAAAAGAGGGATGATGACAGCAAGTGGAAGGAGATGGAACAGAAGTTGGAGACGCTTACAAATCTGGTACAAAATCTGAGCACTACTGGGCCCACTGGACCAGCGCCTACAATGGCAAGCCACCCAGCACCTACCTCCTCAGCTGCACCCACATCCACGCCTTACGGCGCTACACATTCTCCAGCACCCCCAGCTTTTACTGGCCACCAAACTGGTTCACATCCAGCTTTTACTGGAATTTCTGGTATCCCCCCTACTGGATTTGGAAGTCCTATTGGGTTGAATCTGGGTACCGAAGGAGGAGAATCTTCGTCGCATGGGTCTATACTGTCTGTTGGTACTGTCGAAGATATTGATGGAGAAGCAAGGACCACCGTGAAGGAGCGATCAATGGCCTTGAAGAAGAAGGACCGGCGGCAGAAAGAAAATGAGGCCAAGATCAAAGAAAAGCAGAAGGAATTGAAGGAGATGAGGCTGCATCAAGCACCGCAGACGCCGTTCGTGCAGCCTACTGTGGACCAGGCGTTGCTGGCGGCCGCAATTGCGCAGGCACAGGCAATGGGAGGCGCCGCAGTCAACCCAGTGTTCGTCAATCCGGTCGGCACATCCACAGGTTTCAACCTGAACCACCTGCTGAACCCGTTGCACATGAGGCTTCGTGGTTCAGTAATGAAGCAGCCGAAGTTCTCTTGGCACCCAAATTACTGGGCGTCCTTCGAACGGCAGTTCATGGTGTGGCTGCAGACCGAGAAGCTGGACAAGGAACTCTGGATCCTTGGGCTGATGGACTGCTTGACGGGCAAGCTCCGAGAAAGCACATACAATCTGTATGTGGAGAGGCAAAATCAGGGGAATCCCCTGACGTATGAGGAGCTGTACCGCAGTCTGAAGAAGAAAGGCTCTCGACTTCCTGAAGATCATTACAGAAACCGTCTGGAGAACTTCAGGGCGATCAAGAAATTATTTCTGGAAGAGATCAAAATTGCAAGGCAAGATTGGGAGTTTTTGGTGCAAGAGGCGGAGAACTCTGGAGAAGGACTTTCTGAAGGCGAAATGAAGAAGATCCTCCTGAGCAAGCTCACGCCGGAGACCAAGCAGAAGATCAGGGACTCTCAGGCGGACCAAAAGGTCCTGGGCAACTGGGTTGAAGTCCGAGGATTACCAGAAACTATGGGAAAAATGGCTGTTCGTGAGTTACTGCACTCTATCAGTGCTACTGGATTGAAGGATATCACTATTCGTGAGGGCAGATGGAGAGTTGGTTTCCATGATTCTGAACAGTCGGAGTTTTTCTGCAGCATGGTGGATGGAAAAGTGAAGTATAAGGGAACAGTTTTGAAGGTACGACCGTGGATCTTCTCATATGGAGTCGAGCAGATCTGGGACCAACTTGAAAAGTATGCAAACTTAGAACGCCAGAAGTCCCAGGATGCACATGGCTTCGGAGGCAAGGTCAACGCCGTTGGTGAGAAGGGATGCTCTGTGTGCATTGCCCTTTGGAAAAGAAGGTCGAGCGGCGACTCACACGACCGCAGATCACAGATGGACGCCCTCAGATCTCAAAACAATTCAGTCCAAAATGGATGGAAAGGGAAATTCTCCCAAAAATCCCCAGCAGGATGGAGCACGAGATGCTGACCAGCATGGACGGGGAAAGGGTAAAGGGCAGTCCAAAGGAAAGAACAGAGACTGGACACCGAAAGATTACTCGCAGCAAGGCGGAGATCCAAGCGACTCAAGATGGACCGATGCTGGTGGAAAAAATGGTGGAAAATCTGGCCAAAAAGGTGGAAATGGCAAGGGAAAGTCCGGGAATCAAGATGATTCCAAGGTGAATGGCAACCCCCTGTACGCGGAGACGCCAGCGAACAAGACCTTCGGCAACAACAAGGATACTGGAGGTCGAGGCAAGGGCGGATCCAACGAATCCAACCCCAATTCCAACACCTCCAACAACAAAGGCCAAGGAGGTAAGAAAGGTGGTAAGGGGAAATCATTTGGAGGTCGTGGACGTGGAAAAGGAGTGAATGCCGTTGAAGCAGGAGAAGAATGGGTTGACGAAGGACAAGTACAGGACGTACAGCCGAACGAAGAAGAAGAATGGCAATAGGGAAGCCAACTTGACCCAAATCCCAACACTGGGGTTGAGTGGCAGGAGGAAAAACCCATCAGGGTAGTTGGGGCGGTGGATGGACGCTGCTGGGATCAACTGGCGCGGTCCTCCGGCCTCCTGTACCCTGCCTGGGTCCTCAGCGCTGTCCGGCGAGGCAAGCAGCGCCAGTTTGTCTGCTGGATCCAGGTCAGATCGACGGATGGTAAGGTTAAACTTGCCAGATGTCTGATTGACAATGGTTCAGAAGTCAATCTGGTGAGGAAAGGCTTTCTGCAGGAGGATGAGACGAAGATGTCCTCCACCCCTGTCCAGCTGGAGGGAGTCAGCGGAAATCGCCTTGACGGTGGCGACAGAGAAGCAGAATTGGCGGTCAGATTGGTGAAACAATCAGTCTGGAGTGTGGAAGAGACGGTCACTGAGGAGTGGTTTGCTGGAAAATTGTATGAAGCCAGCATAAAGTACGATTTATTCTTGGGTCAACCATGGCTTCACGCTCACCGTGTGTCGCCCATGGGAAACAGGACGTGCTTCCTCCAAGGTCCGTCGACCAACGACCCGTCCGAACTGTATTATCTGCACCCATATACCAAGAGTATCCACCAATTCAAGGAAAGAAATAAGCTGCATTTTCAGCAAGATGGGCTGGAATGGACAAGGAATCAAGAAGATTTCGACGAAGGAAAGGTGGATTCGTTGAACAGCAAGAAGTGGAAGTCAGTTTGTTATCGAGTAGTCGACAAATGGCGAGACATTCTGGTGGATTATTTCGAAAAGAACCACAATTTTCGTCCTGAAGTTGATGCTTCTGCAAACAAAAAGAATAAAAGATTTCCGAAGTTCTACGACGATGCCTGGAGTGAGGACTGGTCTGAACCTCTTTGGATCAATCCGCCCTTCGACGTTTTTCCTCGTGTAGTGCAGAAGCTGAAGTAATCCGGCGCAAAGGCGATTTTAATTGTCCCCAATTGGCCAAGACAAGAGTGGTTCAAGGACATTATGGACATTTCAATCGACATTGTCGAGCTACCTCACAAGGGAGTGAAGCTGTATTGCGAAGACAATGGCAAGCCTTTACCACAGCGTTCGTGGAGCACGTTGGCGTGCTTAGTTGACGGGAATCTGGGAGATTATTGGCAAGATGGCAGTGAAATGGGAACAGAAGAGGTCATTTCAAATTCCTCAAGAATCGACGAAATTCAGGTGGATGAAGACGATCGAGAGCGGAATCCCGACGTATCGTCGCGGAAGGAGGGAAGGACAATCGGCGTCCCTCAAGAGAACGCCTCCATCCATTACAATTCGTCCCCATCAGACAAGAATCAAGCCAAAAAAGTCAAGATTTCAAGCAAGAATGAAGACAAATCTCCAAGAATCTCGCCTGAATTGACAGGAATGAAGCTGAATTTGTCCGACCATCCCTTCAAGACATTCGTGGACCCCTTTGATTGGTGGGATCCCACGGAGGAGCGAGCTCAGGTGAGCTTCATCCGCCAACAATGCGACGAAGAGGTTTGGAATGAAGTGGCCAAGAATATGAGACCACGACCAACAATTCGCAATATGGTGGACATAATGTCGGTGATTAAATGTGGGAATCAGGTCGACGGAGACAAGATATCTGCAAGAAGGGACGCCGTGTTCGAAGATTATCAATATGACGTGCTGAGTGGGAAGTTGTGGAAAAACCCCCCAATTCGATGTGAAAATGGGGAAGCCAAGATTGACATAATCGAAGGCTCAAAGGTGCACAAACAACGTCCATTCTATCTCCACGGCACCAAAGCAGATGCCCTACGAAAGATTATTGAGCGCAATCTCTATGAGTTCGGTTGGTTGGAGGGCTGCATGAGTTCTGAGTGGTGTTCAGCACCATTTACTGTGCCAAAACCCCCACCTGCTGACCAATCCAGCATAGATGCTTGGCGTCTAGTGGTGGATTACAGAGCGCTGAACGCCGCCACAGTACCAGACGCGCATCCTCTTCCTCTAATCGAGAAGGAGATCGCCGCGAGAGCCAAAGGCAAGCTCTTTACTGTGTTGGATTTGCGCCATGGCTTTCATCAGATGCCCCTTCGAAAGGAGGATAGGCATTTGACGGCAATGTGCACGCCCTGTGGCACTGTTCAGTGGACTGTACTGCCGATGGGTCTGAAGAATGCGCCGTCGATGTTCCAGAAGATGATGGAGACTATTTTATTTCAGAAGCACAAGTCTCTGGATTTACAAGAATTCTGCAGCATCTACATTGACGACCTTCTGATTGCCACGCCGTTGGGAAACAACTTTGATGAGTGCCTGAAGTTGCACGAAGAACAAGTTCGAAAAGTTCTCGAAGTCCTTCGACAAGAGAAGCTCGTGTGTGGACCCAAGAAGGGCAAGATGTTCCTCCAGAGTGTGGAATTTTGTTGCTCTGTCTTGGAAGATGAGACAAGAAGACCAGCCCCAGGAAAAATGGCTGCCCTGCAGCTCTGGGAAAGGCCTAAAACCATCACGCAGCTTCGTGCCTTTTTAGGCTGCTGCAATTACTACCACGAGTTCCTTCCTCTCTACGCCAAGTTCTCTGGTCCATTGGCAGAGTTACTGAAGGTTGGCAAAATAGAAGGAAAGAAGGGATCTCAAGTCAAGCTCAAGTGGACGCCAGAATGTGAAGAGGCATTTACTGGTCTCAAGGAAGCACTGGCGAATGTGGTTACATTAAAGACTCCGTGGTTGGATGGAAGACCTTTTTATATTCTTACAGACGCCAGTCGTTACGCCATTGGTGCTACGATCGAACAAGTCGATGACGAAGGTCACCATCATCCTCTGGCTTCTGGTCTCGCAAGCTTACAACAAGACAGCGAAATTGGAGTCCAAGGGAACAAGAAGCCTATGCAATTCTTTGTGCCTTACGGCGCTATGAAGGTTGGATCTTGGGCCATCGCGTTGAGGTACTGACTGACCACAAGTCACTGGAGAGCTGGAGGACAGAACATGTGGATACCCCTGGTGGACCAGCTGGGAGAAGAGGCCGTTGGCATGAAACTCTCAGCAGATTTGACCTCCATGTGACTTACATTCCGGGTCGCTACAATACAGTGGCGGACGCCCTGAGTCGCTGGGCCTACCCAGCCTCAGAGGCTTACTCTGAAGTGAGTTTTCATGGGACAGCGACGGATAAAGCTGAAGTGATCGAGTTCGACAAGGAGGAACAAGCACTGATCAAGAAACATTGTCTCCAATGTTCGATTAAAAATCGGATGAAGGTGAATTTGGTCAGATGCAAGGAGATTACCAAGGCAGATCAGACTGCAGGAGTTAACTCTGACTCTGAGTCGTCGCTGCCACTCCTGAATGTGTTTCCTGTGACGAGATCCAAGTCGAAATCCACGCTCCCTCCACAGGAAAAGGACAAGGAAACTTCCTTCCTCTATGTGGATTGGACGAAGATGTACAAGGAGGACAGGTTCTTTGGGTCTGTATACCACAAGTTGAAAGGGGACAAGCCTTACGACTCTGAAGAGACGTCTGATTTCAAAATCCAAGGCGACAAGTTATTTTGGCAAGGACGGATTTGTGTTCCTGATTGTCTGATTGACCAATATGTCAAACATTGGCATCGGAATGAGACAGCCCACACACATTCTCGTGTGCTGGAACAGGAGCTACGCCACAGAGTGTACACAAGGGACCTCAAGGGTGCCTGTGAACGAGTTGCCAAAGGATGCAACCAATGTCAGGCGACCATCCCTAAGAATCAAAAGGCAGAAGGACTACTGAAGGGATTACCAATTCCTGAGAGGTTGTTCGACAAGGTGACGGCGGATGTCTTCGAGTTGGGACAAATCCAAGAGGAATGTCTCTACACGAGGAAGCCTATCGATGGGGTTTTGTTAATTCAAGACCGCCACAGTGGCTACATCCAAGTCCTCCCTTGCAACACGAAGCATCTCACCTCTGAAATGGCTGCCAAGTGGACTGCAAGTCAGTGGATGAGTAACTGGGATGTGCCCAGTGAAATTCTGACGGACAGTGGGAAGGAGTTCATTGGGACTTGGTGGGAGAACATGTGCGCCCTATTGCGAGTGCATCACCTTCGGGCCCGAGTCTACGACCATCGAGCTCTCCCTGCTGAACGCGCTGGAAGGATTCTTATCTCCATTCTGAGAAAATTCCTGGCGACTGAAAAAGACTACAATTGGTTGGAGACAATTTACTGTGTCTTGAGAAGATACCATCGCACCAAGAATTACACTGGATTAAGTCCGAATGAGCTGGTTTTTGGTCGTGAGAAGATGGGTCCAGGACCAGTGATGTATCATCCAAGGCAGTGTTACGACGCCTCGCAATGGTTTGAGAAGATCAAGGATCTAGAGTCCAAGTGGATCAAAGCCAAAGTGGAAAGTGAAGCAGATTGGTTGAATTTCAAAAATAAGTCAAGAACGCAAGGAAAACCCTTCGAGAAAGGTCAGCAAGTTTGGCTTCGTAAGTCAGACGAGACCCTGAAGGACGACAACAAATTGTTACCTTTGTGGGATGGCCCATTCCAAGTCAAAAGTCAACTAAGTGAGACTACATTCAACATTGAGATTGAGCCAGGCAGGCATCAAGAAGTACATCGAGATCGTTTGAAGGCCGAAGTACCCTGCCCCAAAGGAAGGTTCAAGCCTCTCTATTGGACTTCGAAGTACCTGAGCGACAGGAAGATGGTCACAAGCAGTTTTGAGTTGGAGAAGATTCTTGAGTACAAGAAGAATGCTCGAGGCAAGTGGTACTTTCTGTGCAGATGGAAAGGATTCGGTCCAGAAGAAGACAAATGGGAGCCAGCTTCAAGCTTCATCCATGGGTATACGGATACTTTCATCAAGTTCCTGAAGAAACACCCTGAGATTGACAAAGAGCTTTCGCTGATCAAGGATTGTGTCACCAAGGAAGACTTACAAGCACAAGAAGAAGCTCCAATCGTGGCATCATCCATCCCTGACAAGATCTGATCAGAATTAGGGTCGCCGAAACTTTCGAAGAGGTTTACGGTCGACATATACCCTTGGCATGGGGACAATGCAGTCCTGAGGCATCGTCTATGTGGTTCGACGGACAGATGATGGGACATTCTGGGGTCATCCTGGTCATTCCATCCATCATTCCCATCATGGTAATCATGTGAATCATGTGCTTCATCTCAGATGATTCCAATCCGAAGATCCGAAAGGCCATTATCCTCAACCACGACGACACTATCGCCTTTTGCTGTCGACTGGACCCCTCTACTTGCCTTGGGAAGGACTCGTTCGAGTTCGTGCTCATTACAGAGATTCTGGCACATGACTGAGTCTAATCCATTTCATGTGTTTGACGGATCTGTTCAGAATGTGATTACCATCAGCTCTTACATTGAGACAGTTGGTTTCTCTTCCAAACGACCACTGTCAAAGGGCTTATATAGACCAAGTGACGACGATGGTGTTCTTACTTGTGTCGACTCGCTGTTCATCTGTGGATTGTGTTGGAATCCCCCTCAGAATCAGCTCAATTTTGGCAAATTCCCAGTACCAAGCATTGGATGCTTATACATTCTGGGACTATAACGAGTCAATTACCCCTTCTGGCTCATACTGGATTAAACATGAAGCCCTGAAGACGATACTGACAGTGTGGGGATACCCCACTGGGTTTTCTTGGTTATCATTACTTTAAATGATTGGATTTCCATCATGGGATTCATCATCATCATGAGGATTTGACCTGGATTGACTATGAATGAGAACTGGATTTCCGTTCAACACAACACGCAGAGTCTATCGACAATGAATTGGACCTATTTTGGCTTGCGGTGAGTTTCGCCACCCTGAATCCGTGTGCGATTCGCTGATTTTGGTCTCAATTTTGGCACATTTTGTACCATAATCTGGCATCTGGTCTCATGACTGCAAATGACACCAGCCAGTTTCACACATCTTGGACTCCATGAAGGGATACCCTATTTTTTTGACGCTCGACGACATGGCGACGCTCGTTTTCTGTTTTCTGGCAGTGGGATGTCAGATCCTGATTGCATCATGCATCATGGATCATGGATCATCATGTACATTCTTCATTCAGACTTTCAATTTTCGAATTTTCGAGCTTGAACGAAGCTTTTTCTGTGTGCCCTGAGGTACCTATACGTTTCATTCAAGTCGATGGCCATCGCGAAGCACAGATCTCAGCACAATTTTGCTCAATTCAGCTCATTTTCACACATTTTGGCTTAGATTAGTCAGTTTTTGGTCACTTTCGCCGTTTCGTTCACTTCACTTGACCCAGCCTGATATACTGGCGTGTGTTTTCAGAGGGGGAGTGTAACGGCAGCAGTGACAGCACTCAATTATACACTGATGTGATCAGAATTTCAATGATTCTCAGATGTACATTAGTGCAGTAAATTTTCCGCTTCATTTCATGTTTTCCGTTCACCGCCAGATGTCGCCTGTGAGCGCGCGTCGAGTCGCATTTGTCTTTCGTGATTTCCCAATCGGATTTATTTAAATTATTTCGAATGATTTCACGTTGTGTCATTAGTTGCGATGAATGCGCATTGAGATTCTATGTCTGCTCCATTTTTGTAGACCGGGTTTTCGTACTCTTCATATTCCACCATGGAGTTCACTGGACTTACAAGTGCTTCGCATATGTCGCTCCCAGAGGCTGGATATGGGTCCGAAGAGGGTTATGTGGGTTCGGAGATATCAGGGGCAGTGTCGGGCGTTACGACCCCTGGGGCATCAAGGCTACAGGCTGCGCAGTCACAACAAAGATCAACCACTATGCAGCGGTTACAAAATGGAAGCGCGCGAAGTGCTTCGGCGCGCGTCCACGGTCGTCGGCGAGTGTCTGTGTGCTGCGAGAGAGTTTTGGTGGCTTGTTATGGCCTCATTTGGGGTTAAACTGGCCATTTTGGTCAAATTTGGTCAATTCTGGACCTCTTGGAATTTGGTGCACGTCAGACCATTCTCGCGCGCACGTGCGACCTACTGGGCGCACGCGCGACCTACTGGCTGCGTGCGTGAGACCCTCTTTGGTCTCTAAGTCCATTCAAGTGTTGGTGGGTTTGATCTTGACCCACAACCTTTCAATTGGGCTGCAGGCAAAACATGGGCACATGGACAAGGATCATCCTCCACATCTCCTTCATTGTCTGGTGCTGGGCCTGCCAGGGCGCTCTAAAGTAGTTTGAAGCTTTGAGAAACTGAATTGATGACACTTTCCTACCTTATTCCCTTTCTCTGAATGTTGAACAAAAATTGTGGTGAATACCCAAAGGTTGTGAACAAGTATGGTAGGTCGAAGTTATTCTTCTTTCTCCATGACCAGAACTCGCGCGTGGAACCATTTTGGAAAGTCGTTTCTGAGTGCGGGTGTGTTTATTCCACTCGTCGCCACTCTTCCTTTGTGCTTTTAGCTCCATTTTGGTGTTGAGTTTTCGGTCAAACAAAAAAATAATTTTGGACAATTGTCCTGGGTGACACTCATCGTTGTGGTTTTTCGACAGACAAGTGCGTTCCTCGCACTCGTCGCAGCTCGTTTTCTGTGGCGCCAACGCCTTTCAGGCTTATTGTTCAGTTTTTGGAGACTCATTTTGTCTTAGATTTGATTTCTCAATACTGTGACACATTCTTTGCCTCAAGCGACCAGCGTCGGTTGAACACCGCCTTTGGTCTACAAGACTTGTTTGAACTTTAGTTGCAGTGCCTTTGTCTAGTCTGTTGATTGTTGGGACCACTCAGTTAGAGGTGTGTACCTTATGAGTCAATTTTGTGACGATTGTTTTCAAAAAGTCTGTTTGACGAGTGACGAATAGTTGTGGAAATATTCTTGTGTTAGCTCTTGAGTTGATTGTTGCTTGACTTGATTGTTGAAGTGTTATGCAGTCACAGCATATTGGCACACCATTGCTTGTTTCGAGTCATCGGACAACTTTGTTCTAGTTGTGTAAAGGTTCGTGTGAATCATTCATTGTCTCCCTTTTGTATCAAGCCTTGAGTCCTGCACCAATGCCTAACCTCCAGGTGCCAAGGTAAACACAGGTTTTTTCAGATCTTTCTTACTGTGTGAGTGTGACTCTCTTACCGCTTGTGTTGGTCAGAACACGGAGAACGCATTGTGATAAAAAGGGGTATATATAGTCGCCTTGTTAGTTCACGTCCGCATAGTCTGTCACTTACCTACCTGCCACCACCGGTAACCTCTCGCCATATTTGCATTGCAGTGAGGGTTAAGCGGACTGAGCTACCAGTGAGGTCAGAGTGTGCTCCTAAGCTGGACTAACCGCTGTGTTGATGGGGTAAACCGAGGAGTCCACGATTTCTAACCCAAGGCCAACCTGAGTGCAGACAGGCCAAGTTACAGTACGGGGCATGGCGTGACAAGGACTAGAGTAGAGGAAAGGAACCAACGCGGGCAACAGTGTAGGATGAGACCACCAGTGACCGGCAGACCTGAGTGAGTGCCAGTGCAGGACCACAACCATCAACACGGAGTACGTGTTTTGAACCTGAGTCTACATGTAAGCAACCTCTTACGTAGGCCAAGACTACTCGTGTACCACACAAACATGAAACTCAACCGAGTGACGGCTTAGGTGACGCCTCGGTGCAACAAGCAACCACCACACAAAAAACACAGCCACCAACACACAGAGCAAGCGCGGGCCCACCACAAAGGTACCCGACGCACACCCAGCCAAATGCCAGGCACAGGCATATGCGTACGCGTGTGATGGGGAATAATTCCCTGCTGAGGCCAACAACCACGAACACCACAGCCAGGAGGACCCAGAGAGGGCGCCAGGCACCAAGACCCAACAGAGGGACCAAACACCAACATAGGACGACCAGCGACGCACATAGCGCGCGCGGCCCACGCAAACAGCAGACAGGCAGAAAGGGCACAGAGGTGCAACATACACCGAAGCATGAGGCTATTGTTTTTTGTGCCTCCGAGCAAGCTCTCCGGCATGTAGGGGAGTGCTCTGGCACTCCTTAAGTACAAACACACATGCGTGCTACACACACTAAGTTAAGTGTAGGCATTTCTTTGGATACTCTCCGTCAAATTGATTTGCTGTCCCCTTCAGAATTCCCTGGCGGATCGGAGGCGAAGGCCTGACGACGACCAGTGGCTTAGGTCCGTTGCGTACGAGGAGTTGCAGGTTTTTGTTTGCTCGATCGATTCGACAACATACCAAATGTGTACGACAGTTACCTACCGCCTGGACTTGATGTCCATACAATACCGCTACCTGGCCCTGACACTCCAGCTAACCACTACACTTTACTTCAGTTTTTGCTCGACTTCAGCTCACAGTTGAGTGCAGGCACAACACCCACCCCACTGCCCGAACATCATTCTGTTTTTTCTGGAACTGAGGTTGTCGTGAAGCTATTATTTTGCTGCTTCATTGGTTTCGCCCACCACCCGCCCCGGCGAACCCCGCCGCCCGGCGTAGGGGAGTGTAAGGACAGAGCCGAGCGAGGGTAGGAGTGAGGAAGCAAGTGAGAGAGCGAGGGCGAGGTAAGGAAAGGAGTGACTGTACGTGAGACTGAGTGAGAGAGAGAGCGACCGAGAGAGAAACCCGAGAGCGAGAACAGAGAGAAAACGCACGCGCACAGAAAAAAGAGCACGCGCACGCGCAGCAGAGAAATCACGCTCCAGAACAATAATTTTTGCGCTCAAGGATTATGTAAATATAGGTCCAGTGTATGTGCAATGGTACATGTTATGCTTGCATGTTATGTAGGGGCATGTAAGAGCCTGAGTTGGCTCTGCGACTCTGGACCGGTGCAGGACTTCAAGTACGCCATGTATGTGTTGAGTTCTCGTGTCTGTTCTTGTTGCCTTGCCATACCAGCTCAACTTCGATGGTTTTCCAGTGGACAATATCAATGATGAGGACATATTTTCAGAAATCAGAAGATAATAATAAGAAAGGGAACTTCATCAACGCCCCGAAACACTTACACAGCCATGTAAGGCATTCATTATCCTCCCGGACCAGCGTTGCATGATGGGGAAGGGCTCCAATTGCGTTTCCCACCATGAAGTCATACCCCATGATCATATCCCAATCTGTAATGTCGGCCAAATAGAAGTTCCCGGATAGAGTGCTTCTCTTCGCCAAATCTGGGCGGTTCAAGCGCTCATGCTCCCAGGATTCCATACTGATAGTGGCCTCATGGGTGCCGCCACCCATAATCTCTCCATTGGCCACCTTCAGGCGTACCGGTCTAGGGCTGGGCTGCAGGGATTCCTCCTTGAACAACCCTCTCCGGACCGGGCTCACCTGGGCACCCGTATCCACCAAAACATCCACCACCAACTCCTCTTGCCCGCACCGTACACGCACCTTCAAGTGCAACTGCCGCTTGTCACCATGCGGTGTATGGACGACTCTCACGGCATGCAACTCTAGCACATCCGGGTGCATCAGGACTTCGAGAGTATGGTCACGGATGGTGTAGATCCTGGGCTGGTCCTGCCCGTCCACGGGGCGCTCCGTGGTCGCTCCTTCTTTCTTGCCACGTCCCTTGCCCACATACACTTCCCTTGGCAGGGCGCTCCAGGGGTTGGGAGTGACGAAACTCAGTGGGTTTGGCTCTTCTGGAGCCTTCTTCGGCACCCGATGTGCCTCCGCTTTCCCTAGGATTCCACTCATTTTCGGAGGAGAGGCCTCCGGGGTCCCACTCCCGTGGGGGCTCCTCTAGACCTGGCCTGCCGCAGCTCCCTCCTGCTGCGATCCGCTCAGACTTTGTCCTCCACGTTAATGGGCTTTGAGTTCGTCCAACGTCCTCAACATGTCTCCAGCAACCTCCTCGATCAACCTCACGCGTCGGTCTTGGCCGGGTCCTCCACCATAGCCTTTTCCTCCGCCTTTCCCTTGGCCCTTTCCTTGGCCTTTTCCACCGTCTCCGCCCTTTGCCTTCCAATCGGCAATTCGTTGCTCCTTGGGCTTCTTGTCGGGATGGGCGGCGAAGTACGTCTTCTTGTCATCTTCATATACCTTGCAATGCCGGTGGTCATGTGCATGGTTGTTCCCCTTGCCGTAGCAGACCCAGCAACCGTCGTGCTGTGATCTGTACTCGCGGAACGAGAGCGGCGGGTTCCCGATCCTCCGCGGTTCCTTGCGGTTCTGGGCCCTCTGGTCCAGGCGGTTCCACCTGGACCTGTCCTGCCCATGCTCCTTCATATTGTGCGCTACGAACGCGAAGAAGTGGGCTTCTTCATGATTCTCTCGGGTGGTCGCGGTCCAGAGATTTTCGCCGCTTCCACTCCCTTCCTCCGCGGTGCTGACCGTGTCCTCCTTGACCTCTCGGTGTTGGCGATCTTCCCGATTACCTCGATGTCCATGGCCCTGTCGATCCTGCACGTGGGCCTCGTTCTTGGCGTTGAGCTGCAGCTCCACCGTGATGTACTTCACGATCTCGTCAAGGCTCATGCGGGCGAAGATGACCTGCATCCTCAGCGGCTCTCCGCGCCTCCACTCCGCGTTGTTGAGGCGCATCAGCCTTTGCCCCATGGTGTCACCGAATACCTCCACGTAGACGGCGTTCTTCAACCCCAACATTCGGCTGGGCTCGCAGAGGTTTCGCTGGAAAAACTCCATTATTCCGGCGTGGGTGTCCTCCGATGCCATGATCCGTACGGCCACGCGCTTCTGTGCTCTCTTCTTCTCCTCGTCCTCCACTCTCCTCTTCCACTGGCCGGGAAGGACGTCCTTCAGCAGGTGTCGGATCTCGCTGGACTCGTTCCAGTCCTCCACCAGCTTGAGGCTTCTTCGGTACTTGCGTTTTACCAATTCCATTCCCGGACCCGCAATTCCCCGCGCTCCAGCGGCAGCGTAATGGACCACAAATCCTCCAACTTCTGGTTAGGGGCGTCCACTCGCGCCCTGTCCTCCAGCCACTGGAGGCAGGACTGCTCCGTCTGGATCACTCCCTCGCGGATCTGATCCCTGAGCTCCTCCTTCAGGTCCTGCGCCAGCCTGTGTGGGAATGTCCGACATACCCACTTGTTCCTTGGCGCTCCTTTCATCTCGCCGATGACCTCCTCGGCGAAGTCCTTCCAATCCAGGATGAAGTCATCCAGATTGCAGGGGCTGCCATCGTAGTAGGGGATTTTGATTCCCCTGAGGTCGTCAATCCTGATGGCGTCTCCGACGTCCGTAGCCACCACTCCACCGAGACGGATACAACCTGTGGCCGGGGTGTGTGAGTACACTCCCCGTACATCCCTCTCCTCCATGGAGTGCGGTCCAGTTGGGCCTGAACCCATGGGGTTTGGGATGCGGGAAGGACTTGCTCCACCGGCTGTCCATATCCCCGTAGTGGGGTCCTTCACCCACAGGTTTCCGCCTGGATGGCCTCGACCATGTCCGTCGGCCCTTCCCATGGTTCGCCCCTGCATGGTCTGGATCTTCTCTTCCGCATAAACTGCATGGGCAGTCATAGCGGTCGGTGCATCCTGGGCGGCATGGGACATCTGTACCGTCAGGCTCCTCAGGTCCGTGGTTGCGTGCTCTTCCCGCATGAACCCAGCCGGTGCCGTATGCTCCCCGAGCATTATGTATTCGCTGAACATGGGAACAAACGGCAGCACACCCGGGTCAACACGCGGAGGCGCGTAAGGTGCCTCTGCAGGGCCGCCCATGGGTTTCTCCATTACCCTACTGAGGGTCTTAACCCGCTCCACCAGCTCTGCCGTTGCCGGCCTTGTCGGGAGCTCCGGACCCGAGGTGAGGGGTTGTAACTCCTCTAGCCTTTTCAGGCGTCCCGACATGTCCTCCACCAGGTGGAGGAGGCCATCTCCAGCTTCTCCCGGTACCGGTCCTGCTCCACTCGCAGCTCCGCCATGTCTCTCTCCGCTTCCGTCTGGTCATCCAGGATCCCCGCGATGTCCTCCTCTAGGCCGTCCTTCTGGTTGTCCAGGAGGTCGAGGTGCTGCACGATGGCGTCCATCCCCATCTTTGGGTACTTGCCGATGAGGAAAGATACGTGCTCGAAGTGGCACTCAATGTGCCTTCCACCCGATCCGGCGCATCCCACAGTTCCCGGCGCCTCGGACTCCTCCGCCATGGGTGTGTCGCCCATGTTATCCCGCTTTGGCTCCGTGTGCCGGGCCACAGGCGCCGCTCTGGCTCTGGTAGGCCTCTCAAACGCCTCGGCGTCATGCTCCAGGCTGGGTTCAGGGGCCGTGTGCGCCCTTGTGGGCGGTATCGCCATCTCCTCCGACTCCGAAGGGAACGCGGTCCGATAGCCATGGGAATGCCCCTCGGAATCTGCAGCTGACCACAGCGTGACCGGGCTGGGATACGTCTCCATCGCTCTGGCTTCCCCCGCGGGTTTCGGGGACCCGCACTTCCGGTAACGCCGGGCTCTGCCGTTGCTGCCAGTCTCCTCTAACTCCTCCGCAGCGGAGCGGAGATTGCAAGCCTTGCGGCATTGCCTTTCACACATGGAGGCCAGGTCCTCCATGTCTAGCCCATGTCCTGCAAGGGCTCTCCGTTCTGAGCATCTTCGCTCTTCTCGGGCTTCCAAGTCCGGCGTCGACTCCACGGACTCCATGATCTGCACCCGGGGCGTCCTTGGGCAGGGCTCATGAGGGCCCAAGTCCCCGGTGCGGCGGTAGGGGGCAGGTACTCCTCTGCTACCATAAAGAAGGTCCCTACCAGGACCGGCCCCTGCTGTACCACTTCCGCCATTTCCTGTCACTCCTAAGGTCTTGCTTCTCACCAGGTTCTGCATTATCTTGCCCTATCCTGCACAATTTCCAACAAAAAATAGTAAAATATGGCTCCTTCACACAAATCCTGATCCCTTGCAATAACCAACTCCCAAGTACAATAGCTCCAATCCAAATAATCCACACTGAGGGCTTCCAAGGGTGTTTGAGGTCCCGCGTTGACACTCATCAACTCCTTTCAACACGCCGGTCGTCTCACGGTGCACACGGAGACACGGGCGTTGGGCATGTACATAGAATTGCACCAATAGAATAAAGGAAAAAGAAGCCCTGAAATTGGCATATGAACACATATCAAGCACAATAGGGGAAAGATGGAAACATACACAATCACAGCCATAGACCCCTCATTCCCTGGACTCAAGACCTTCCCTCCACTCGCCAACATGATGCCCTGAACCCAGTCAAATAACATGGCTAAATGCCATGTGTCAAAAGTCACTACACAGACCCCAAAAATGTGTTCCCTCCCAAGCCTCTAAATCCTAGCCCAACAGGGGAGGTGGTGTGTCATGGCCTGGAGTGGCACTCAGGACCATGCCCTACCCTGACATAACCTTGGTTGGACTTGGAGTCGATTGGGCTTGGAGAATCCCCCCATGAAGATGACCTCACAACATAGCAAAATTAGGCAAATCACACCATAGTGCCCAAAATTCAATTATATACTCAAAAATGCACACGGCAAATATTCAAGTGCTCCATGCATGTGTCAAACCAGAACGTAATATGCAAGGGTGATATAGACCGAAGGTCCATGCCCAAGAATATCCCAACATTGGCTCCCAAACCCCTCCGGACATATACAAGCCATGCTTCACAAGTCTCCTCACGAATTTGAGACCCAGTTTTGTGAGGCCTCGTGTACCACGCCAAAGTGACCCCGTGATCCGGCATATGGTGAGGTGCAACATCGAAGCATATGCCAACCTATAAGCAACATACCATAGTTCACGGATCTCTAGGCACTTTACTGTTAGCCGACCAGTTGAGCACATAAAATACACAAATGAGCATAAAATGAGGTCAAAAACATGCAAATATTGCCAAATTCAAAGTAATCACCATAGTATATAACTTCGCTCACCCATGGTATCAACATATGGTTCAACACACTATTGCTTGGAACCATTTGTGAACAATCCCCCCACTTGGATCCCCAAATGGACGCATGAAGACACCTTCGAACCTCCTCTCGACATGCAGCATGAAAATGGGAAAATTGGCAATGGCGCTTATGGGTCGCTCTGTAAGGCTTCCCACGTGCACTATATGTGCGGTAGACTTAGTCTAGCGCTGTGGAGCTCACCATTGGGACATGGGCGAAACCCTTGCCACGTATGACTCCACATATCTTCCTACAAATGGAGATATATAACATGGGCGTGAGCATAGCAAGGCACATACCATCCATATAACACATACCCTTAAAGGTGGCTCCCACCATGGTATGCCATGCCCCTCCATGGACATAACTTCACGTTAAAAATACGTAGGAACCCAAGGAAAGTTTCTATGCAACACCAACACTCATGCGGTACACTCGAAGGTCGCATTAAAATATTCGGTTGCATGGTCCAAGAGTTATAAATCACTTTCTACCCTCTTGACCATTATCCCTGGCTACACCGGGCACGTGTACACCTCAAAGGCGTTGGATGCTCCCTAAATTAAGTTGAGACCGAGGCGATTCCAGCCCATCTCTCAAAATTGATATTCCTCGCAGTGAGCCGGAGATATGATTCTTCAAAGTGGCCTCACGAATCAATTTTGTTTCGCCTATATCTCCAAGAAAAATGAAGGAGACAACAAAAGTAAGGTTGATTCGAGATCGGGGAAAAATGTAGGACCACTCGAGATTCATCATATCAAGTGCGGCAACCTCGAAGTCCAAAATCCGATTCTGAATGTCTGAAAAAATCGGATTTTTTTTGCGAGTGTATAACATGAAAATTGCGGAAGCAACGAACCCTTTTCTGATGAAATTTAACCCTTCATCGGGGTTTCCGCTACATTATCTGGAAATAACATTTAACCAATCAGTTACCGCAAAATCACGAGCCAACTGACAGTCGCCAATACATTGACAATCAGAACGGATAGCTGAAAAATTACGGAAACAATATGATAAAAAAACCCTGTTGATTCCTGACATTTTGATATACAGATCTCAGCCGGCGGCGCCTCGGTATTGAATATGGCCGCTCATAGCTTGAATGGCCAAGCCTATCACACTATCACATCAGGTTAGGTCAGGTGGATGGGAGAGTATGATATCAGCCAATGGCGGCTTGCCGGCACATAGATACACACCCCAAGTGACCCAAAGATGGCCACGGGGGTCCGAACCGGCTTCACACCAATACCCTGTGCGCTTGGCATTTGCATTGACCATTAACCAGTCCCAAGGCCAATCTTTTGAACGTGTCGGACTTCTTTTACATGACCCGGTATTTGCCCATGGGCAATGGTACGTTGCCCTGTCTCGTGCCACGGCAAGAAACGGTATTAGGGTCATCATTGGTGAGCGTGCCTGGGGAAATTTGGATGAACCCCCAAACACACCCAGCATTGTGTGGCCGGAAATACTATTTTAACCCACTTACTGTGGCTTGTTTGCTTGCAGTTGTGCCCACCTTTGCGTGCTCTTTAAGATTCGCAAAACATTCTTTGGCATAACTTATCTTAACAAAAGGGCAACCAAGTTTTCTATCTACATAATTAATCATGTTCAATGTCCCCTCAAATGCATAAGGCAGGTAAACTCTGAAAAAAGGTTTTTATTCTTTAGCTTTGCTTGCATACATTCGGAACATAGCAATGTAAACGGACCATCTTTCACGTTAAGGGTTAATTCTAAGGTTACGGCTGGACTTAGGCTTAGGGTTAGGGTTAAGGTCACCGAGCTGGTGGAACCAGTCTTGGTTTTATAACCCTCTTTAGGGTCTAGGGTGGACCTACCAGGTTTAGCAGCAGCAGCAAGCAGCAAGTAGCAGCAGCAAGCAGCAAGCAGCAGCACGCGCGAAATGGGTAAAAATCAGAACTTCGTCGTGGTGCTTCAGATTTCGCTCAAATTTTGGTGGATGATACCTATGGGTGTGAAGTGCAATCACACAAAGGTTGAGCAAAAAACTCAACGATGGCGGCCGGGAACGGGACTCGAAACTGGCAGATTTCAGTTTCAAAAACTGCAGCTTAGGGCCAAAAAAAGCCATTTTTGGGCCAAAAAAGCCCCGGAACACATTCAAAACGGCCAAACGAAGGGAAACGGTGGATACACTTCACATGCGGCTTGACTTCCCCGTGTCAACGAGCTCTTTGCAGACCTCTAACTCCAGCATATGTCCCGGAAACGGCCCAAAAAGGCCACCAGAAGCTCCAAATGCCGACAGCCACAAACCAAGAATAGGCCATATCTTTGGCTACATGGCTCAAAATGCGATTCCGAGGGCACCTACTCCACCCGCAACCCCCCACTTTTTGTGGTTTCCACCCCTCAGAATTGCCCAAACGGACGCCTAGACCCCAATACCTAGGCCCACTAGGCTGCGGCAAGCTGCAAGCTCAAGCCCAAACAGGTGGGTGCCCAAATGGGTCATTAGGGTCCAGTAGGGGCAAAAAGATGACTTTTCTCAAAAATGATCCATGTGCGATGCCGAAACAAGTGTTTTTGGACTGTTTTGAGCTTGTGGTGGCCCATTTTGGTCCTCCAAAAATCCCAAAATGCCTTGAAAATGGGCTGTTTTGGGACCAAAAATGGGTCAAAAATGGGTCAAAAACGCATTTTTCCAAACCTCATCCTAGACCATTTGGGGTGCAGAAACGGGTGAAATGGGCCCATTTTGAGCCATTTTGGGGCATTTTGGCCCCTCAGAAGTCCAAAAAGCCTTGAAAATGGGCCTCGTGGTGATGGGATTCACTTGCAAGCTGATTTCACTTTGTCAAGAGCCATCAATGTGTGAATCATTCTTGATGTCCCTCACCAGTCATAGCTAATGTTCCCTCCCCCACCAGCTCGGTCCCAATATTCAATCTTGATTAGCGTGAGGGTTAGGGTTAGGGTTAGGGTCACCGAGCTGGTGGAACCAGTCTTGGTTTTATAACCCTTTTGAGTGTCTAGCATGGACGTCCCAGGTTTAGTAGCAGCAGTAGCAGCAGCAAGCAAGCAAGCAAGCCAGCAGCACGCGCGAAATGCGTAAAAATCAGAACTCCGTCGTGGTGCTTTGGATTTGGTTGAAATTTTGGTGGATGATACCTATGGGTGTGAAGTACAATCACGCAAAGTTTGAGCATGTAACTCAACGGTGGCGGCCAAGAACGGGATTCTTTAGTGGCGGACCTCAGTTTAAAAGACTGCAGTTTACGGCCAAAAACAGCCACTTTTGGGCCAAAAAAGCCCTGGAACACATTCCAAACGGCCAAACGAAGGTAAACGGTGGATACAGTCCATGTGCGGCTTGACTTTCTCGTGTCAACGAGCCCTTTGCAGCCCTCTAACTCCGTGATATGTCCAGGAAACAGCCCAAAAAGGCCCTCAGAAGCTCAAAATGCCGACAACACAAACCAAGAATAGGCCATATCTTTAGCTACATGGCTCAAAATGCGATTCCGAGGGCACCTACTCCACCCGCAACCCCCCACTTTTTGTGGTTGCCACCCATCAGAATTGTTGAAACAGACGCCTAGACCCCAATACCTAGGCCCACAAGGCTGCAGTAATGTCAGTAAGCTGCAAGCTCAAGCCCAAACAGGTTGCTGCCCAAATGGGTCAACAGGGTCCAGTAGGGGCAAAAAGATGACTTTTCTCAAAAATGATTCTAGACCATGTACGACGCTAAAACAGCCGTCTTTGGACTGTTTTGAGCCTGTGGTGGCCCATTTCGGTCCTCCGCAAATCCCGAAATGCCTTGAAAGTGGGCTGTTTTGGGACCAAAAGTGGGTCCAAAATGGGTTACAAAGGCATTTTTCCAAACCTCGTCCTAGACCATTGAGGGTGCACAAAAGGGTGAAATGAGCCCATTTTGAGCCCATTTTGGGGCATTTTGGCCCCTCAGAAGTCCAAAAAGTCTTGAAAGTGGGCCTCGTGGTGATTGGGTTCACTTGCAAGCTGATTTCACGTTGTCAAGAGCCATCAATGTGTGAATCATTCTTGATGTCCCTCACCAGTCATAGCCAATGTTCCCTCCCCCACCAGCTCCGTCCAAATATTCAGTCTTGATTAGGGTTAGACTTAGGGTTGCTGTTGGGGTTGCACAGTGCATGATGTTCAATGTTCCTTCAAGTACGCCAAATCCAGATAGACCGCGAAAAAAGTATTATTTTTTAGCTTTGCCTGCATACATTGGACACAGCATTAGAAACGATTTGCTTTTAATGTGAAAATCAGATTTTTAACGTTGAGGGTTAGTTTTGGGGTCAGGGGTAAGGTTATCCCTTGGGTTAGGGTTCGTTAGGGTTAGGCTTAGGGTCAGGGTCACCAAGCTGGTGGAACCAGTCTTGTTTTATAACCCTTTTTAGTGTCTAGGGTGGACCTACCAGGTTTAGCAGCAGCAGCAGCAAGCAGCAGCAAGCAGCAAGCAGCAGCACGCACGAAATGGGTAAAAATCAGATTTCCGTCGTGGTGCTTCAGATTCGGGTGAAATTTTGGTGGATGATACCTTTGGGTGTGAAGTACAATCACACAAAGGTTGAGCAAGAAACTCAACGGTGGCAGCCGGGAACAGGATTCGCAAGTGGCGGACCTCAGTTTCAGAAACTGCAGTTTAGGGCCAAAAACAAATATTTTTGTGCCAAAAATGCCCTGGAACACATTCAAAACGGACGAACGAAGGGAAACGGTGGGTATACTCGACTTGCTGCTTGACTGCCCCGTGTCAAGGAGCTCTTTGCGGCCCTCTAACTCCATGATATGCCGCGGAAGCGGCCCAAAAAGGCCCCCAGAAGCTCCAACTGGCGATAGCCACAAACCAAGAATAGGCCATATCTTTGGCTACATGGCTCAAAATGCGATTCCGAGGGCACCTACTCCACCCGCAATCCCCCACGTTTTGTGGTTTCCACCCCTCAGAATTGCCCAAACGGACGCCTAGACCCCAATGACTAGGCCCACTAGGCTGTGGCAAGCTGCAAGCTCAAGCCCAAACAGGTAGGTACCCAAATGGGTCAACAGGGTCCGAAAGGGGCAAAAATATGACTTTCAGCAAAAATGATCCTAGACCATGTGCGACGCTAAAACAAGTGTTTTTGGACTGTTTTGACCTTGTGGTGGCCCATTTGGGTCCTCCAAAAATCCCAAAATGCCTTGAAAATGGGCTGTTTTGGGACCAAAAATGGGTCAAAAATGGGTCAAAAACACATTTTTCCAAAACTCATCGTAGACCATTTTGGGTGCACAAAAGGGTGAAATGAGCCCATTCTGAGCCCATTTTGGGGCATTTTGGCCCCTGAGAAGTCCAAAAAGCCTTGAAAGTGGGCCTCGTGGTGATGGGGTTCAGGTGCATTTCACTTTGTCAAGAGCCATCAATGTGTGAATCATTCTTGATGTCCCTCACCATTCATATCTAATGTTCCCTCCCCCACCAGCTCGGTCCCAATATTCAGTCTTGATTAGGGTTACACATTTCATCATGTTCAACATTCCCTGAAGAACATCAAATCCAGAGAAACCGTGTGAAATTTTTTGTTTTTAGCTTTGCCTACATATATTTGGACGCAACATTGGAAACACTCCCTTTTTTCTGTGAAAATACGATTTCTAGCGTTAAGTAACGAAAAAGTTGCTTTTGTACATTTAGCCACGGTCGGTGTGCCCGCGTTTACGCGGGCTTCAGCACTAGTTTCTATTATTTTCAAACTGGTCGTCGTGGGCCTAGCGGCGGCACGCGTGTGCGCATCACAGAAAAAATTTATCCTACAAGGGAGGATTTTTTCTTCTGATTGCACAGATGGATGGGCATTTTTGAGGCGCATCGAGCGGTGTGCAGTACAGCTGCATTTTCGCCGATTCTGGCTGTCCAGCTCGCGACGGAGGCGCTAACCACCGGCTATTGCCAGACTCACCTGTTAAGGCTATCTATTGATGCTGTCGGCGGCGCCAGCGCTAGCGCCGCAGGGCACAACACATGTGTCAGTCAATTTCTGCAAATACCCTCAAGTTTCCTCCATGTTCGACATATATCGGGTTGGAGCGAAGTTCCTGCCGGCATTGCATCACTGATGCAATACCCCAATGTCCTGTGCACCCATTGCTCTTTGTAGGTACGCACGTCTGCAATTAGCTTCCACCCCTTTGGGTGTAGCCCCTACAGCGAGGTGGAGCCATTCACCAACCCATGGGAATGGAGGCCAAAGGAGGTTCTGTAGCATCCTATGCGGTTGCCATGAGACATGTCTAGGCCAACGCAGTCGCCGTCCCCGGCACCTCAGTCGCCATCTCCGCCCTCCCCGGCACCTTAGTTACCATCCCCGGCATCAGGGGCACCTCTTCGGGCCCTTGCAGCACTTCCCCGCAACCCAAGTACCTTCGATCGTGAAAAGTTGGCACCGGCTCGTGCATGCTGCGAAGCTCTTCGTGAGGGCCAAGCCCAAGCCCAAGCCCAAGACCCTCCTCCCCCGCGACGCCTAACAAAGGCTGAGCCTCGAGGACCACGACCCCTAACCGCAAAGCAGAGGGTGGGAAGCCCCTCAAGGCGCGCATGACCCCTCAACGTAAGGAACGCTAACCCACGTGTAAACAAAAAAAAAGAAAAAGAGGTTGGACCTCACATTGCCCTATTTTCTGAAAGTACCAGGGCCAAAATGGCCGTAGCCGTGCGCGGCTTCGTTCGGAAAGTGGCACGTGTAGCCATGAGTGAGTGCGGCCGTGAGTGTAAAAGTCTCTCTACATCAAAGATGTTTGACTAACTTCTTGGCCTTCTTGCATCATTGGTGCAGTACACCCGTGTTGCACACAACATGTGATATTGACCATGTCAACCTAAAGCACAAATGCAAAGTTGGGAACCCAAACCTTAAAGTGAGCATGTAAAAGCCATCATGTAACATTTAAATTTAAGTAAAGCGTATGCGGTAACTGTATCCGTAAAAGTAACTGTATTTGCAACCACGATTGCAAAATGTAGCCATGGGTGAGTGTAACCATGAAGGTAAAATGTGGCACAGAGCGTGGCCATGAGTGTAAAATGTAGCCATGAGTGTAGCCGTTGGTGTGAAATGTAGCCCTACGTGTAGTCCTACGTGCAAATGCTATCTTGTAACAGGTATCATGTAAAGGGTATGCTGTAAAAGTAACTGTAAAAGTAAATGTACCTACCACCATGAGTGCAAAATGTACCCATGGGTGAGTGTAGCCATGAGTGTAATATGTAGCACTCAGTGTAGCGATGAGCATAAAATGTAGCCATGACCTAAGCCATGAATGGGCGTAGGCATGAGTGTAAGATGTAGCCATGAGTGTAGCCATGAGTGCAAAATGTAGCGGTACGTGCAGCATTGGTGTAAAATGGAGCCATGAGTGTAAAATGTAGCCATGCGTGTAGCCATGAGTTTGGAATGTAGCCTTGAGAGTAGCGGTGCGCATAAATTGTAGCCCGGAGTGTGGCCATGAGAGCAAAAGGTAGCCATGAGTATAGCCGTGAGTGTAAAATGTTGCCATTCGTGTACGATTAGTGTAAAATTTGAATTTAAATCTAAATGTAGCCATGAACTTAAAGACTGAGGCCAACAACATCTACGAAAAAATTTGGAATGCTAGCACCACATTTTGTACCCGCGCATTTGCGCGGGCTACCGGCTAGTTTCTATTAATTTCAGACTGGTCGTGTAAAGGCGCGGGCCTGGCGGCATTGCGCGTGTGCCCATTGCAAAAGAAAATTATGCTCGAAGGGAGGATTTTTTCTTTTGATTGCAAAGATGGATGCGCATTTCAGAAGCGCATCGATCGCCGCCAGTACAGTTGCATTTTCGCCGATTTTAGCTGCGCTAACGGCATGCAAGTACTGCCAGAGCCGCATGCTAATTTGATTAGTCGATGCTGCCTTACGCGCCAACGCCAATGCAGCACCGCATGGCCATTATTTCAATGCAATGCCAGTGAATTATAAAAATTCGCCAGAAATTTCTCTACATCAAGGATGTTTGACTAACTTCTTGTCTTTCTTGCATCATTGGTGCAATACACCCGTGTTGCACACAACATGTGATATTGACCGCATCAAATTAAAGCACAAATGCAAAGTTGGGAACCCAAACCTAAAAGCGAGCATGTGAAAGCTATCATGTATCATTTCAAAACTATCATGTAACGAGTCTGTTGCAACTGTACCTACAACCATGAGTGCATGCAAAAGTAGCCATGGGTGCGTGTAGCCATGAGGCTAAAATGTAGCACTGGGTGTAGCCATGAGTGCAAAATGTAACCATCAGTGTAGCTGTTGGTATGAAATGTAGCCCTACGTGTAGCCCTACGTGTAAATGCTATCATGTAAATGGTATCATGTAAACGGTATGCTGTAAAAGTAAGTGAAAAGTACCTGTACCAGCAACCATTAGTACAAAATGTGGCCATGGGTGAGTGTAGCCATGAGTGTAAAACATAGCTATGAGTGGGTGTCGGCATGAGTGTAAAATTTAGCCATGAGTGTCGCTATGAGTGCAAAATGCAGCCCTACGTGCAGCCATTAGTGTAAAATGTAGCCATCACTCTAAAATGTAGCTGTGGGTGTTGCCATGAATTTTGAATGTAGCCTTAGGAGTAGCCGTACGCATAAAATGTAGCTCTAAGCTTAGCCATGAGTGCAAAATGTAGCAATGAGTGTGGCCATGAGAGCAAAAGGTAGCCATGAGTATAGCCGTGCGTGTAAAATGTTGCCATCAGTGTACAATTAGCATGAAATTCAAATTGAAATGTAAACTTAAATGTAGCCATGAGCTTAAAAGCTGAGGCCAACAAAATCCACTAAAAAGAAATTAAATGCTAGCACCAAATTTTCTACCCGCGCATTTGCGCGGGCTAATTGCTAATGGCATTCTCTACATCAAAGATGTTTGACTAACTTCCTGTCTTTCTTGCATCACTGGTGCAATACACCCGTGTTGCACACAACATGTGATATTCACCACATCAATCTAAAGCACAAATGCAAGGTTGGGAACCCAAACGTAAAGTGAACATGTAAAAGCTATCATGTTTCATTCAAAAGATATCATGTAATGCGTATGCTGCAACTATACCTACAACCATGAATGCATGCAACAGTAACTGTAAAAGTAACTGTACCTGCAACCATGAGTGCTAAATGCAGCCATGGTTGAGTGTAGCCATGAGTGTAAAATGTAGCCATGAGTGGGCGTAGGCATGAGTGTAAAACGCAGCCATGCGAGTAGCCATGAGTGCATAATGTAGCCCTACGTGTAGCCATTAGTGTAAAATGGAGCCATGGGTCTAAAATGTAGATGTGGGTGTAGAGCCTTGAGAGTAGCTGTGCGCATAAAATGTAGCTTTGAGATTAGCCATGACAGCAACATGTAGCCAAGAGTGTGGCCATGAGAGCAAAAGGTAACCATGAGTATAGCCGTAAGTGTAAAATGTTGCCCTCAGTGTACGATTAGTGTAAAATTTAAATTTAAATGTAAATTTCAATGCAGCCATTAACTTAAAAGCTGAGGCCAACGACATCAATTAAAAGAAAATGAATGTTGGCATCAAATTTTCTACCCGCCCATTTGCGCGGGCTAATGGCTAGTCACTACTGTTCCTTGATTTACGGTCGCGACTCAGCCCACTACGGTTGCAGGGGCAAATCCTAGTACGTATACCAAAGGCCAAGTTCATAATGTGACGTCACCGTTTCGTTAAGAGGCGGTTCTTTTTTCTTCTTAGAGAGCAACACTGGGGCACGAAAAGCATCCCTCGGTTTTGCTAACTCATCGATATGCGTGAGAAATTCCAATTTTGCGAAGACCCACGAATTTTGCATTTCTGCGCAGCTGCCCGTTAGTGAAGGAGGCGGGGGGGAGGCGGGAGGGAATGTGTGCATTGGACATAGGTCTTTCACCATGACCCCCCCCCACCCTATTTTGAGGGTGCCGGATCCAAAAAGAAGCACGGTTGGGCCTCATATGCCGCCTAGAAACTTGTAACTTCCCAGGTGACAACCCCTTGATCCCAGAAGCACAAATGTAGCACAACACTAGTGTATCACCATACAAGCTGCAGAATGAGGAGGTATTATTGCTTTTGCGATGAGGAATACTTTCCTTTCCTCATTGGAGAAGCAAATCGCGGACCCCATGCCTCGGATCGTTCCATTGCCATGTACAAATCTTCCCCTGTGCCCTCACCAGCTGCGCGGATGCCAAGAACATCATGCTCACTAGCAAACCTCATCTCAAAGGAAGCCAACACCTTCCCCAGAAAGGTGTCCGGATCCCACCACTTTGTTGGGCAACCACCTTAACTTGGTGTCCCATTCCTTCGACGGCTTGGCAAACAAATGCACCAATACCAACACCATGGGTCATATGTACATGCCATAGCTCGCGAGACAGCGCAACATCACACATATGCCAGTAAGGGAACATGTTATCAGAGGTTGGCCTAACGAAACGGATAGTGTCAGCTAGTGTGGTCCGCAACGTCAAACCTTTGCAGAAAAGATGCAGTTATGTCCTAACGAGCCTTGTCACCAGCAACACAGCCAAAAAAGGCCTGCGAAACAAAACACTAAGGTGCAACAATGTGGGTCAGTCAAAATGAGGAGTTTGGGAGCGCAAAATCCAAACAGCGTAATCAACACATCATTATTGTAACAACATCTTCGTCCCAGGCGGTTTCGTCTCAAAACAAATTTCGAGTTTTTGTCACCGAGCAGTCCTTCGCTAAAATCGCGACACGGGGCTAAATCGCTACGGGCTGAGCTGCGACCGTAGTGCCCGTAGTGATTTTGCCCCGTGTCGCGATTTTAGCGAAGGAATGCTGGGCGACAAAAACTCGAAATTTTTTTTGCGACACATTCGCCTGGAACGC
This sequence comes from Eutreptiella sp. 'Long Island Sound 2002', assembly GCA_964036045.1. Lineage (NCBI taxonomy): Eukaryota > Euglenozoa > Euglenophyceae > Eutreptiales > Eutreptiaceae > Eutreptiella > Eutreptiella sp. 'Long Island Sound 2002'. The sequence goes on along the minus strand of OZ038383.1, from coordinate 82,575,512 downwards.
AGATGTTGTAACAATGGCCGGCATGTTGCAAGGCTTCGCGAAGTATTACCCTCAATTGTTAGCCATCCTGATTTACCGGATGAGGTTAGGACCATAGTCGCTGCATTTTGCAACCTGGTGCCTTTGTTATGTGCATTTTGCTTGAGTGGTGATGAGGTGGAACTTGCTTGTGAATTTGCACAATCCCTCGCTGACACTCTCCGTTTCGTTGGGCCGACCCCTGATAATATGTTCCCTTACTGGCATATTTCTGAGTGTCTATTTTTTTCGATCTAGTGGCAACATTCTTATGCATGCTTCGCCGTGCCCGTTGTAAGCCCAACTGAGGAGTTCACCCTTGTCAACGCCCAATTTTAGTTACGTATTGAAGACCAACTTAGTGTATGTGTGATGTTGAGCTGTCTCGCGAGCTACGCCATGTACATATGACTCATGGTGTTGGTGTTGGTGCATTCGTGTGCCAAGCTGTCGAAGCAATGGGACACCAAGTTAAGGTGGTTGCCCAACAAAGTGGTTGGGATCCGGACACCTTTTTGGGGAAGGTGTTTGCTTCTTTGGAGATGAGGTTTGCTAGTGAGCATGATGTTCTTGGCATCCGTGCATTTGGTGAGGTCACAGGGGAAGATTTGTACATGGCAATGGAACAATCCGAGGCATGGGGTCCGCGATTTGCTCCTCCAATGAGGAAGAGAAGGTATTCCGCATCGCAAAAGGAATAATACCTCCTCATTCTTCAGCTTGTATGGTGATACACTGGTGTTCTGCTGCATGTTGTGCTTCTGGGATCAAGGGGTTGCAACTTGGGAAGTTACAAGTCTCTAGGTGGCATATGAGGCCCAACCGTGCTTCTTTTTGGATCCGGCACCCTCAAAATAGGGTGGGGGGTCATGGTGAAAGACCTATGTCCAATGCACACGTACCCTCCCGCCTCCCTCCCGCCTCCCTCGCGAACGGGCAGCTGCGCAGAAGTGCAAAATTCGTGGGTCTTCGAAAAATTGGAATTTTTCCCACATATCGATGAGTTAGCAAAAACCCAGGGAGGCTTTTCGTGCCCCAGTGTTGCTCTCTAAGAGGAAAAAAAAACCGCCTCTTAGCGAGACGGTGATGTCACGTTATGAACTTAGCCTTTGGTTCGCGCACTAGGATTGGCCCCTGCAACCGTAGTGCCTGCCAGTTATTCTTCCCCACATGGGGAACAATAACACGACTTTTACATCCATTGGTACATGTGCCGAATCTGCCAATGTATCTATCCATTTCCATTTGTGCATAAGCATCATGCATGGTCTGGGCAGAACAAACAAAAAATCTTTGTGCTAATATCTGGTTCGGGCTGCATTTTCACCCTTGCGAAAAGGGGTGAGGTGGAGATTTCTCGGGTGTCTCTGGTCGATTAGATTTATAGGATTTTCCCATCCAAATCCCTTCCCCAACTCGGATTTCACATCCCTCATGCACCCATGAGCATCCCGCAACAATTTGATTGAAAGGACTTCCCCATCCAAATCCCTTCCCCACATTGGATTTCACACTCTCCGTGAATCCCAAATCATTCGGATTTATGGATCCAAATCTTCCTTTTTATCCTCCAAAATGTTCCTTTTTTTAGGCATTTTCCCTCCCCGTCATCATTATCCCCGCCTAGTCGAGGTACGGCCTAAAATTGGCATTGATGCGTTCAGTATCGAAAGGCCATGTCAAATATTTACGTATTATGCCACCATACCGAAATTCACATGATGTCCAACTGGTGCTCTAGTGAGGGCGGTGGTTGAAGTGTGCCACGTGGGGAGCTGGGGAGCAGAAGCACTTGGATGCAACCGCTGCGCCTATTGCACCCTGATGTATTGGGAGTTCTGTGCCTAGTGCGTCGGCAGTGCATCTATTTGGAGTTATTCCACGGACCCACACACCCAATTTAAAGGGCACTTCCGGTGTTTCAAGGTTCCAAACGGTGTGAACATTGCGCATATTGCACATTTTCCCCGGCAATGTCAACAAGGTCTTTGCACGGCTACCAACGGGCATTGCTGTCACCTACATTTGATCAAATGGAGGCAAGGTTCCTACCACCTTCACCTCCCTCTCCTTCTTACATGGAATCAATGAGGGTAAGGAACGTTAAAGGTTTCCTCGGAAACTGTTGGCTCAATTGCACGTGCCACAGATTTGTTAGGCGGGATGTATCTCTTGCAAGACTGCGTCGACCGAGGTAAGAGGAATTGTTCACAGCATACCAAGGAACCAAGACCAATGCCGCGTTTGCTGGGAGCTTACATGGAAGAATCCTATGTGATACCAATATACATGTGTGCGTTGTTCTCTTTTGCGACCTTTTGTTCACCCAACACACATGATGGTTTGAGTACTCTTAATATTGCATATCATTGAGATGTATGTTGCACACGAATGTGGCCATGTAAGTGGAAAAGCAAAGGGCAAGGATGGGAGAGATAACCAACATGTTGCATTCTTCTGTGTACTCATGTGAGATGCAACCATTATGCGATAGAAACAGGGTGGAACACCAGTTCACTACAAGGCCATGTGATTTAGCATGCCACACAGTTTTGGGGGATATGACGGACCGTTGTGGGGGTTCCCCAGATGGTTATAGGGGCATGATGTATGTGGGGGCATGATGACAAAACTAGCGGGGCATGACACACAATTTCACCCCCACAGCATCCAGGGTGCAACATTCTTTTGGGGGTCCAAAGCTAGACCATTTGCCCAACGGTTGCTTGGTACCCTTGCTTGGTGCAGTGGGCGTGCCAATCCATATGACCACCACATACTTTGTGCTGCAGCACTAGTTTTGGAGGTGCATGTACTGCACCGTTGCCAGTGTTCCCATATGGTTGGTATCCCTCCAAAACCCTTGCGATTTGCATTATCCAAGCTGGACCGCCGAAAGCTGATGCCTTGCGTCACGGCTGGATGGACCCCGGGCATTGCATCTCCACCTTGTGGCTCAGAGAAACCCCAACATGCTGTGTGCCTATCCCAACGGGCAGTGCGCACATAGTGCTGCGGCGGGTGGGTTGTACTGTGTGCTTCACAGTTGCCAATGTGGCCAATACAAACGATCCAAGTCGAATAGCTGTGACGCCTGCACCTCCCCCTCAAACGAGATTTCAAATCAAGCTTTGACCGGCAACATGAGCCCCTCCAAGGGCTTCTTTTCCAACTTCCGCAACCCACTTCACAAGAACAAATGGATGTTCGTATGGGATTTTGACCAGACCCTCACAATCAGTCACGCCTCCGATCGTCCCCTTCCCATACCAGACGAGCAGATCCACGCAGACCTTGTGGATGTTGAGTTCTTCCGTGCATTGACAGCACACCTACACAACCAAGGCCACTTCATCAAGCTGGCGTCCTTTGCTAGTGGGAAGGGCAAGGATGTGATTGCCGCATACCTTCGCTACTGCTTTGGGCCCAACGAGTCCCGCCCTTACCTCAAGGATGAGGGCATTGCAGCATACTACCCCGGCGAGGGCGTGGGCAAAAATGGCCACATTGAAAGGCTTCTGCAAGCGGCGGGATCCAAGGTCTTAAGTTTCACACCTTAGGGTTGAGAACAGCAAAATGCAACGCCCTGTGCCCACACCCGATTGTAGTTGTACGTGGCCCAGGCTGGAGGACTCAGGATCTTAGTTGATGCATTGTGCTGTACGTAATGCAATGCGATGCGATGGATGCGCTGTCATGCAATGCTATATGGGGTGTAATATGCTTTGTGACCTCCTGTGCCGCCCTCTGCTATTACTTGATGTGAGGTGATGCGAGGGAGCGCAACTGGCCCTGGGGGGTTGGGGGGGCTCTCCTCCTATTGTCGATCCTTTGGCCGGCTGGTTTAGACCTTGTCTTGCTTTGTATCTGTATGCCACATTGCGCCACATAGCACATGATATGCTAATGGAGCAATTCTTTTGACCAGCATCTGTTGGAATTGTTTGTCTCAAATACTTGCAATCTTGCTGCAATATTTTTAGAGAATGGTGAGCATGGCCTTGCGCAACGGTGGGCCCGGTTAAGTGAATACGAGTTGTGCCGGCCTCTTTTTAATTCAATTCACCTTATCAACCGGTTGATCAATTGATCATTTCTTTCTGGTGCACTGCCCACTTCTACCTTATGGGGATGTCTAATCTGCCTAATTCCAAGTGGGAAGCGAAATTGCATGGCACTTTCTTTTTTTTTTTTGGATACAAAGTTGCAGTGGCCATGCAAAGATGGTGGAAAACACGGGCTTGCACATTTGGATGTTGGAACTTTTGTATGACAAGTATTGTGCGCCTTTTGACATTTCAAGGGTGATGTTGTTCGATACCCTTGTGTGGTTGAAACATATATATGCTCTTTGTTATGGTGATGCAAACTCCACCCCTCTCGGCCTTTGCAAAGCCACGTACAATTGGTTTTCAGTTTTCAATTTCCATCGGATTGTGTTTCTTGACATCCCTAGGAGCACCCTACGGTAAGCGTTTGGTCAACATTCTTGTCCATACGGGGCCTCCTCGAAAATCACCACTAGCCGCGTTTAGAGGGGGGGAGGGGGGGGCTCTCTCCCTATTCCTAGCCCACCAGCCGGCTTCAGCCATGGCTAGTTTCGCTGCGATGCCTTGCATTGTGTTGTGTTATGTCGTGTGGTTGTTGTGTTGTGTTGTGTTTTGCTGTGTTGTGTTGTGTTGTGTCGTGACTTGTCATGTTGTGTTGTGTTGCTTTGTTGCGCTTCGCACGGCTCGGCACTGGTTCTGAGCACAGGGAAACAGTCAAGACAAGGCGAAAAACCATGTTGTCACAGTGGAACGGCCATTTTGGTGCCCAGCGCACGTTACCATGCATGTGAACAAAGGAAGGCATGTGTTCATGTGTACATGTGTCGTAACTTGTAGCACAACACCAGGGTGCAGCACTGTCAGCACTATTTGCCCAGCACTGTTCCGCCCTTCGGCCTTTTTTTATGAAAGCATTTGTGTCTCGCGTGCTCGTGCTTGCCATTGTGCACGCCATCTAGCTGAGCCCTGCAGTATTGCGTTGTGTTTTGTGGTGTGGTGTGTGGGATGCGCTGCTCTAGGGCGTGGTGCGGAACCCCCACAATTTTGGGGGTTGTCAATATGGCTGGAATCCGGACTTTCACGTGTTACATGGGTGCACTATGATGCACCCCGATGCACCGATGCAACCCGATACACGTGTGCAGGCAGGCAGGACACGTGCTGTGTGGAGCTGTATGTTACTGTATGTTGCTGTGGGGCAACAGGTGTGACCCACAGCCACAACAAGCGGAGCACGAGGTCGGGTGGGGCTGTCGTGCATGAGACATCCGAGTATGAGGATGTAGGAACCTGGGGCACATGGGTGCCCAGGCAAAGAATGTCAGAAAGGGCAAAGGGCTAAAGGTGACGTAGCAGGGAGAGGGACAAATTTCTTGGCACAATTTCATATGCGCCTCTCCAGTGCGCGGCGCACTGCTACTGTGTACCTTTCAGCCTTCTGTTTCATGATTCACTGATGACGCGTTCTTTGTGAGACTTTCTTGCTCGCTCGTCCTACTATCCCGTGAGACTGCTCTACGACTGTTGGCGTTTTTAAAGCCTTCATAGCCACGTACTACCGACTACAGCATTACTGCCAAGTGTGAACATGCCTGAGAAAGCGAACCAGCAGCTAGCGAACTTTATCTCCACGGCGGTAGCAGCGCCCGAAGCGCTGTAGGCGCAGCCAACGGGAGCGTCGACGAAGAAGAAGGTCATCAAACACAAGAGTCGAGATGCACAAAGCGTCCACGATCCAACGCCAACATAGGGTACTCCCGGGCAGAGAGGAGCAATCCCAGTGAAGTGGACGGCCAGGGGCCCAGGCGGAGCAATCGGAGCAGCAAAGAGAGCATGGGCGCAAGGCAACCCTTGCTACCTATGTGGTGAGTTCGGACACAGAGCCAAAGACCACAAGGAAATGCCGCGGGGTCCATGGCCTGCAGAGGATGCGCATCCATTGTCACTCCACCAAAAGAAATGGGGCGAGATACGAGATCTTGTGGACTCGGGCTTCACCAGGGAACAAGTGGCAGCCCAGCTGGGAGTTACCATGACTGACGCGGCAGCCTCCAACCACGAAGAATATTTCTCTCTTTTGCTGGCTCGATACGCGGGGGTGCCAGATTGGAGTACGGGCGAGGCACCGAGATATGCGAAGCCTAACGCCATACCTGATGCGAACCAGGCATTCCAGATCCAGCAAACACCTGGGATGCAGCGTTCTAGGGCGTGGTGCGGAACCCCCCCAATTTTGGGTGTTGTTAATATGGTTGGAACCCGGAATTTCACATGTTACAAGGGTGCACTATGATGCAACAATGTGCCTTCCATGTATTGTTTGCTCGATATTGCCCGTTTTGCACTTTTTGCGATTTGATCTTTGTGTGCTCTAACTAGTTATCGCGGGGTTAGAACGGGGTTAGAGCACTAGTTATCGCGTGGGTTATCGCGCGATAACCTAGTTATCGCGGGGGTTATCGCGGGGGTTATCGCGCGATAACTAGTTATCGCGTGGGTTATCGCGTGGGTTATCGCGCTTCATTTTATGTTTCCCCTTTTCGCTTTAGCTCTCAAAGCCTTCGTATTCTTTGATAATGGCCCTTGCTGCTGCCCACGCTTGGTGCGAGCACCATCAAAAGCTCCTTGGGGTCCGTCGCCTTGGCGGTCCTGAGGGGTTTACGATGGGTGATGCCAATGTGAGGCGCCCTGTGGCGACCCGCTTTGAACATGGTGTGGACTTTGGACTCCTTGTCCATAAGTCCCCCTTCATGGCGGACGACCGAGACCCCCTGGTTCTCAGCAACTACATCTTCGAGTTGCTAGAGGTAAATCCAGGGGTTGCTGGATTTTTGATCCAGCTTCATCCGGACGATGTGGACGCGGTGGTGGAGTCCGTCACCGCCCATGCCGAGAAGGGTGCGGGGACGAAGACGACCCTCTATGTGGGTCAGGAGGAGGAGGAAGTGGAGGAAGTGGAGGAGGAGGAGGAGGATGCGGGGGGGGTGGGGGCTGGGGGGAGGAAGGAGAAGCCCCACAACCCCCTCATGATTAGTGTCCAGAAGGTAAGGATCCGACCGGGTAAGGGGAAGGGGCAGTCGGATGGTTGGTTCCCCCAACCCCTCACCCACAACACCCGCCGGGTCTGCACTGACGACCCCGAAAACAAGCTCCCCATGCACTCCCTTTGCCCCACAAGGGAGTGGGAGCGTGAGTGGTATGGGGTCACCACTCCCAACATTGTTTCGGGGCAGGGGGTGATTCTTTTTCCATTTGGGGCAACACCCCCCCTTATTGGGGAGGCGGAGGAGGTGGTTGCCGCCGAGCCCTTGGGGGCCTTTAATAGGGACCCCAATGACCTTGTGCTCACGGTGGGGGGGAAGCTGGTGGTCAACCACCTCCTGGAGCACGATTTTTTGAGTGGTGTGCAGCTCCAAAGTCTTTTGGATGATTTGGATAGGGTGCCTCTCTCAGAGAAGGCACCCATTTTCAATGAGAACCCCCCCATTGTCGGCAGGCCCCAAGATTCTGGGACCCGCCGTACATTGTACGGCAACTATGGGGGTGCCCACCACCACAGGCACAACCCCCACAAGCTCCATGATCTGCCAGTCCTCAAAAGGGTGGCAGATCGTGTGCTTGAGACGGCGAAGAAGACTGTGGTGGGGGGGGTTGGATGGAGCTGCACCATCCTTGACATGGCCGAAATTTCGAGCTATGACCACACCCCCCAGCACCTCCATCGCGACGCCCCCCCCTACACCATTCCTGAAGGCACATTGATTGTCAATTGCCTTATTATGCTAACCCATAATCATGAGGAGGAGGATGGGTCACATTTTCTTTTTGTGCCCTCCAGCAGTTCGGGGTTCCCTGACCCTTGGGTGGAGAGGGCTGTGCCATTCAAGAGGGGCACTGCCTTTTTTTTTAATGCCCTTGATGTCCACAGGGGGTCGGGGATTCCCAAGGCCTCCCCCACGGGGGTGTCCCACCCCCGCCTCATGGCATTTTTTGCCATTGAGCTTACCGTGGGGGGGAATCTTCGATTCCCCAACCTGCACGTGACCCAGTCCATTAAGAGGCCCCAGCTGGGGGCACCTGGTGGCCGGGTGGCCAGGACAGTCCAGTGTGATGGGGCGGTTAGGTGTAGGGGGAAGGTGGTAGCCAATTGCTACGGATGCAATCGGCTGATTTTGTGCACCGCCCACAAAGATGGCCTTTGTGTGCCATGCCAGGAGGGGGAGGAGGTGGAGGGGGGGGAGGAGGAGGAGGTGGTGGTGGACCCCAATGGGGTCAGCATTGAGCAATCTGCTCAGTGCTTGCTCCCGGTGGGAACAACCACCGGGCATTTTTTGTTGTCGGGGTGGGGGGTTGGGAGGGAGGTGATTGCCCCCCTCACTAATGAGGAGGCGGGGGCGGTCGCAGGCCACCCCGATCAGTGCCCCTTGGCCAAGGTGTGCCATGGGGAGGCACTGCCCTGGCCCACCCTGCAAGGGCATGTTGGGATGAAGGTGCCGGCGGGCACCATTTTGGTGGTGAGGAGGGGGTTGTATGGGGGAGTGGCAAGGGTGGCCCCTGAGGCGGAGGGGGTGGCCCAGGTGGTGGAGTGGCGGCAGGTGGGGGAGTATGCGGCCGTCACGGACTTCGTGTGGCTGCGGAGGCTGGGCCTGGTGCTGGACGACGCCAAGAAGGAGGGCCAAGGCATGTGTCCATGTCACCAGGTGTGAAAACCTCCCACAACACCCTGCTCTAACCCCTGCTCTAACTAGTTATCGCGCTAGGTTATCGCGTTCTAACTAGGTGCTCTAACTAGTTATCGCGCTAGGTTATCGCGTTCTAACTAGTTATCGCGGGGTTATCGCGGGGGGTTATCGCGGGGGTTATCGCGCGATAACCTAGTTATCGCGGGGGTTATCGCGCGGGTTATCGCGTGTTTTTTTTTTGTTTCTTTTGTTTTTTTCAGGCCACCATCTTGCAGCTGCCCCGCATCTTCGTCAAGGACGACGCCCAGGCAGCCGACGCAGCGGGCGGAGCGGCAGCAGCAGCGGGGGCACGGCCCGCCAAGCCGGTGGCGGCCCGGTTGGAGCTGGAACACCAGGGCACTACACGCTCCATTGTCATGGGAGGGCGAGCGATGGAGCGTGATTTTTTATAGTGCGGGGGGGGTTCTGCACTGCACGCCTGTGTGGCGGCAGCAGCTGCTGTCCATGGGTTTTAGGGTCCTCTAACCCCTCCAGCTGATTCGATTATTGTTCACTATTTCTATTACTGTCTAGCCCGGAACATTTGAGAGGCACCCTATCCAAATCATCCAAAAGACTGTGTGACTGATTTGAATTTGTGATTGTGGCGCCATGTACCCCGTGCCTGCACATTGTTGACATCTCCAAGGTTTCCTGGGTGCAAAATCAACGTTTGTGAAGGTTTTAGGGTGCCCAACGCTTGCTCTAACACCACCAGTTAGTGCGCACTAACCCCTGCTCTAACTAGTTATCGCGGGGGTTATCGCGCTCTAACTGGGTGCTCTAACTAGTTATCGCGGGGGGTTATCGCGCTCTAACTAGTTATCGCGGGGGGTTATCGCGGGGGTTATCGCGCGATAACCTAGTTATCGCGGGGGTTATCGCGTGGGTTATCGCGTGTGTTTTTTGGGCCCTTGCTTCAAAACCCTCCCTCATTTCGCGCCCAGGTCCTCTTATTCTTCATGGACAATGCTGTCAATGAGGCCCTGCGGGCTCTCAACACAGCCAACCTGCGGCGGTACACCGATCTGCAGTGCCCCAAGGCCCGGCGGCGGCGTTTGAAGGCGGTTCAGCGGCTGGTGCGAGTTCTATTGGGTGACCCAGACGTCGTGTGTGGCACCAACACCAAAGGCGAAGTTTGTTTAAGTGGTGGGGCGTGCACTGCCCTGTCTGGCCCACTTGGCGGCCATCTTGCATTAACAGCTCAGGAGCATGAGGCCCTGAGCATGCTACGCATGGCATGCAGCATGCATCTCTCCCAACGGGCCCTTTTGCGAATGCCCCGCCGTTGCACACAACGGGACCTAAGGACCGTTCGGCAACGGATCATGCCCTACTTTCCCCAAACCACCATTGTAAAGTCTACCACAGGCCGCAATAGGGCAGCTGCCCATGTGCCTTTGCAATCAATTGTGCAAAATGCAATATCTATGGCCCGAGTTATTGGGAAACCCCCCCCTAGTGGCGTTGCCATTATTGTTATTTCAGTTGATGCGACTTCCTTGTGGAAGGCATCCTCTACCCGTGCGGATGTATGGGTTAATGTATGGGGGGGGGCAAAATATGCTTCGAAGGTGAAGCTATGGGCCTCATGGTTTTGCATGGATGGCGGGGATGAACAGGCTTTTTTGAGAAGCCTTGACATCTCCGCCAACCTCAACCAAGAGGTGAGGGATGTGGAAGAGGACGTTGTCCTCTTTCAAAACCAATTTTTGACTTGCACTGTCATTTTGACAGGGGATGGGAAGGGGATGCAAGCAATGGGGGGGGCTGGGTCTAAGTGTTGGTTGTGCAAAGACCCCAATGGGATTGTTGAGCAAATGGGGGTGGAGTCCACCTCAAGATGGGGGTCATTCTTGAGAAGTGTGACCCCTGATAGGCGGCCGGGGGACTACCAACATGCAGCATGCCGCATCCTAAACGGCATTGCAAAGCGCATTGAGACCACCCTCCAGGCCCTCCCCCCTAGTACCCCTGGTAAGGCCCAAGCTCTTGCAGCTTTGCAGGCCTTCAAACAAGCCCTCAAGGATGAGACCGCAGGCATCCCTCTTAGGGAACGCCTCCCTTCGGCCTCGAGGGCCACAGAAAAAGATTTCGATCTAACCAGCACCAACGTTTTCCTAACCTCCCCCCCCTTCCAAAGGCAATTTGTGGAATGCCTCAAAGAGCATGTCCCCACAGTGAGGACCCCTGGGGGACCTATGTTATGGGTTGTTGTGCATGTCATGGTGAAATGCATTGAGGGTTTGTATGAGCTTTGGAGGGTGAGGGAGTTGTACACTCTAACCCAAGTGGAACGCCACCGTGCGTTGACCACAAAATTTTCAAAAGCGTGGGGAGACTCAGGTTGGTCCCCCACCAGGTGGATCCATTGGTGCTTGGCACATTCCACCTTTTTTGCCGAGAAATGGAGGAACATTTTTCAGTTTTCCTCCATCCCAACGGAGTATCGGCATGGGCCTTACAAGAGGAGGCTCAAAAATTGTTTTAAGGGTTGGTCTTTGGTGAGGCCAAGTATGTCCCTCCGCCACATGCACCATTGCATGTCCATGAACGCCCTGGAGCAAGGGCTTTTGGGACTGGAGGCAGCCAAGGCCTCAGACATTGATGACTTTGTATGAAAAACGACCACAGATGCTTTGTGCCAAGTGTTTTGTGTTGTTTGTCCTAGGGAGGGAGGGAGGAGGGGTGCGCGATAACTACCCGCGATAACTGCGCGATAACTGAGTTATCGCGCGATAACTAGCGCGATAACTAGTTAGAGCAAGGTGCTCTAACTGCGTTCTAACTCTGTTCTAACTGTGCTCTAACTCTTTGACCCCCCCCCCAAAAACCACCCCCATGATGCGGGTTATGTGGGGAAAGAAAGGGGATGGGGGGTTTTTGAGGGTGCTGAATCCATTTTTTTAGGTGGTTTGCCCCAAAATTGAGGGTAGGTGGGTGTTCCAGAAATTGCGTTCTAACTAGGGGTTCCGCACCACGCCCTAGAACGCTGCATCCCACCCACAGAGAACAGACGCAAGCGCAAATTGAAGAGACCCATCAACTCCCAGGCCCAGGATAAAGCGAAGGAGCAGCTGCAACTCACGTTCCAACCGCCCAGAGTGGACCCTGCAGCCCTGAAATTCGGAGATGCGAGTCTACCACCGTCCCTCGCTGGACCAGCTATCAAGGCTCCGCGGAGAGTTTCTGTGGAAGTGTCCCAGCTTGAGGAGAGAGTCGAAGCCGTTGAGAAGGATATCGGAGAGTTGAGAGCGGACTCGGCGGTCACGCTGAAGCTACTCACGATGTCTCTTACTGGCAGAAAACTAACTGAGCAGGAGGTACTGCAGGAGATCGAGGACACCAAGAGAACAGCGAGACGAGAGGCAGGGCTGAAGCTCATTGAGAGCGATGGGACAGAGTCCAGAGTATCGGCCAATACGGATGCGACAGAAAACGACACCAGAAACTCTGCCAGGAGAAGCAGCACATCCCCGGGGATGGGCCCGCAGGAGCTGGCGTTCACATGCCCTGGTGAAGTTGTGTTCAAATGCCTGTAACTCATGGTCCTATATGACCCCTCTCGTGGACAGTGACTCCCCTGTCTCATATTTACAGACCGTAAGATCCTGTCGCGCCTCTGTGGTATGACTGACACACTCACGCAACTCTTCTGCGCTGGGAATTACCGCTTGGCGAGAATGCTGCCCAAACGGTACAGGCCTGTCTGTCTGCATCACCGCGTGCCACTGAGCTCGGCCTCTGCAGATGACATGCCCGCACGTTGTGTGTAGCACGTCGTGTGTCTGCATGCGCGCCGCGCACTGGCAGGGCATTCGGTGCAGTTTTTTCAGCAATCGTTTGAGCATCTCCTGTCGGGCACTGTCTGTCAGGGGCTCAATTCTATATCCTACGATCTCTGATGATTCAACCCATCGCACCTCTTCCCAAATCGCTTGCCTCTTCAGTTCATGGGTCACCCACTTCAGGGCTTGGATCTTCTTGCCACCCCTGATCATATCACACCCGCGTCGCAGCTGTCGCACTGCAAGTGATCACTGAGCACAGGAGTCGCTGTACCCGCCTGGGGATGGTCGTCCTCCTCATAAGGCCCTGCACCTCCCTTTGAACATCAAGCTTCAGGGGGTCCGTGCGGGGGGGCATGGGGATCACCAGCCTCCTGTTCGTGTTCGCTTCGGACCTGTTTGGCACATAGCCTCCATAGTTTCTCAAACTGCGCTGGGTTGAGGTATCCCTTGGACACTTGCACTAGATGACATAACTCGTCAGCCGAAAGCGCATTGGTGGACGCCGTGAGCACACTGTTTACTCTGGCCGCCATCGATTTGCATTTACCCGGTTTCACAAATTTGTTGATCACATTCTCCCAGAGAACGTTGGCAAAATCCATCCTCGGTGCCACCTGGTTTGTGGTGGGTGCTAGGGCACTCTCCCAGCCATTCTCGAATTGGCATGCATTCTCTTTTGTCGCTGACTGTAGGAGCAGCATCCCTCCCGTCGCCAGCCGATGCATTGCCAATACTCGGCCCAAGGATGGTGTTTTCCCAAAACCCTTGAACATATGCAGCTTCCTGTGTTTTTGGCCCATGTATTTGCTCGCAAGGGCCTTCGCCCTACTGACGTGTTCGCTCCACCGCTTTATGGGGGGTCTGGGCTGTTCTTTAGCCCCCAACTGGCCCATATATGGACTCCACGGTCCGAGGATCGCATATATTACAATCTGGTCTGTATCGATGGGGGTGTCAACAGGGAGCTTTGCTAGCCGTGCCACCCTGCGCAGCCTCGCATCAGGGGACGTCGCCAGCAGGTGGTTGGATCGTCTCAGTGATTGTTCCACTGCTGGCCAGTCAATTGACCTCTGGGAGCACAGGTGCGTTCTGCACTGAGCCTCTGTGTCCCATGTTCTCCAGAAATCTTGGACTCTCTTCCAGGGATTTTGTGTTTTATCACTCTCCTCTCTCGTGGTGTGTGTTTCGTGATTCGCCTCAAGCGATGGTGCGCGTCGCCCCTCGCGGGCAACTCGCTGTTCACCTTCGTTTGTCTGCATATCTCCCTCCCCTTGTCCCTCAGCACTTTGCAGACCCTCATCGCATGGAAGGCAGAGAAAATTCGGGGGAAGGGGGCAAGTCTCGAGGGACGTCCAGAAAGTGTTTTTGTCCCAGCGCGTTAACCTGCCAAAAATTCCTTTGCAGGCATATTGAAAATTTTCTTGGTCAATGTCGGTCTCCAAGCCTTTTCCATCAGGCCTGATTGCACACATTTCCCACACACCTTTCTTCCAGTACCACTTTTCGTTCCCTGTCCTTGACTTTGAGTGCAGGTATGCACGCATCTTTATCCTACAATGCAAACACCGCCGCTCTCTCTTGGTTCGCGAGTTTCTGGAGCCATCCGCTCCGTCCGGCCCCCTGTGATCTATCGTGCAACACAGTCATCGTCCTGTTGTCATGGCTAAGGAACGCCTCAATCTGGGTAAAGGAGTCTGGCTCCCACACATCCGTTCTGGCAAAAATTCTGTCCGGCAAGGATGGGTGGCCCGCAGTAACATACAGCCGCCCCCGTGTTTTCGCATCGCACAGACCTATCCTTCTGTTTGGATCGCCTAAGCTCACCGGGCGCCGGGGTTCGTCATCCTTCATGTCGCGCCAGAAGACCTTCGTGGGTGTGTTAAACATAGTAGCCCCCAATGTGGCTTGGACTCCCATTACCTGCGTCAGAAACATCTCAAATCCCCCTGTCAACCGGGATCGCTGTGGTAGTGTCATTTCTGATGGGTTGAGGTCCCCCACCCACCGGGCAAATGCACTGGGTTCATTCATCTTGGGCCCTGGTACGCCCCCGATCTCGCCACTCGTCATTTGTGACCACGAGTCCCACAGCCTTGCTACTGATCTATCTCCTACAACTACGTCGTCGAGTGAGCCATTGTGTGTGCCATTTTGTGTTGCCATACTCCGCTTGGCGACAAACTGATTGCGATACACATCAACGTCTCTCTGGAATCTCCGGCATCTTCGGGGTTGAGCTGGCTGCATGGCCCCAATGTCGTAGTCGTCTATGGACACCTCCAGGTCCCCCTGCCCGCGCGCCTCTGGTGCCTTGGCTTCTGCCACCTGCTTCTTCAGGTCGCATAGCGACTGCTGGGCTTCCGTCAGGGCCGTGTGCTGCCGCTGGAGCAGGTCCTGTAGGTGTCTCGTCACATGATCGGCCACCGCCGTCATAGCCCTTCAGTCTTCGCCTTCTTGCGAGCCGGGTCCAGAGATTCGCGGCTGTTCTCTGCCCCGTCGAGCGAGATGAACAGCCTGGATTGTTCGATGACGAATGTACCCTTCGTGAACCGGCCGTTTGAATCCGAGATTCACGGTACCGTGAATTTCACCCAATTTTGCTGTGTTTTGCTCGTAACTTGGTGCTATCGTGTGCTTTTGTCGTGCTATCTTCGCCCAAAGTAAGATCCAACAAATGTGTGCAATTTACATTTTTGAAGTAGCCGCATGGTTCAACACATTTGGTGAGATTGGCGTGAATGTGACATTCAAGCACCCAAATTCACGCATAAATTCACGCTAGATTCACAGATTCACGAGAATGTGAAATTCGCACGAATTTCGTATGAATTCGTACGAATTTTGTGCGAATTTCGTGCGAATTCGTACGAATCGGCCCCAATTTTGTCTTTTCACTGCTATTTGTTGCACACATGCATTGGATATTGAACAATTTGTTTTGTAGATCAAATCAAAACATTACGCATTACATTTCTTAATATTTGTTGCGTTGCTCACAAATTTGTTGGGAAGGGCATAGGTTATAGGTGATAGTGGATGCAGTGGTGGGGGGTCCATTGGGGTCGAACCATTGTTGCCTTGCTCACACAGTTGTTGGGAAGGGCAAAGGTGATAGTTGCTAGTAGATGCATGAGGGTGGGGTGGGGGGGTCCATTGGGTCAAACCATAGGAGCGTAATCAACCACGTCTAGGGTTGGGAGGGGGGGGGGGGCAAGGAGACCCCCCACTTACAGCCCCTGAGTGTCTGGGTGTGGGGTTATGAGGGTGTCTTGCTTGTTGCAGTGCGGTTAAGGTTAGGGAGGGTATCCTTTTTCTCTTCACATGTTTTGTGTATTGAGTCGCTTCCCAATGGTGTTGCCTGGCTTCTCACCACAGTCAGCCGCATCGCGTCGCGGCACGGCCTGGCTCTGCAGGATCCAGCACGAGCATTCTGTAGAAGGGGTGATTGGGAGCACAGATTGTGGGGTATTGAGAGGCCTCTTCTTGTGCACTTTCCAATGTTGAACAGGGACGGCATTGCTATTTTGTACCCTTCGTGAACCGGCCGTTTGAATCCGAGATTCACGGTACCGTGAATTTCACCCAATTTTGCTGTGTTTTGCTCGTAACTTGGTGCTATCGTGTGCTTTTGTCGTGCTACCTTCGCCCAAAGTAAGATGCAACAAATAGGTGCAATTTAGAGGTTTAAAGTCCCCGCATGGTTTAACAGATTTGGTGAGATTCACGTGAATGTGAGATTCACGCACCTAAATTCACGCAAAAATTCACGCTAGATTCACAGATTCACAGTATGTGAAATTCGTAGGAAATTCGTACGAATTTCGTACGAATTTCGTACGAATTTACCCTCATTTCCACTGTTTCGCTTTCCCACAGCTCAAGCTTTCTTCGCATTCTCTTTGACAATGTCGCAGCAGACTATGTCTCAGCTCGCCAGCCTGGCCTCGCGCCCCGACCCCGCAGCCGACACCCTCGCCCACTACCAAGCCCTCCCCGTTGCCCACCATCAATTGGAGGAGGCAACGTACGAGTCGGAGGCACTGGGGGTGGATGCCATCGTGGGCTGGGCAGCCTCCCTCGACCCCTCCCCCGATGTCATCCACATCGACATGCGCAGCCCCACCCGCAACAGCTACCTCGGGGGGAGGGGATGGGCCACAACCCTGTGGAGGGAACTGCGCCACCAACTCCCCACCCTCAAATTTCTCCATCTGACCCCTCTCCCCTCCAGTGTTGACCAGCTCCTCAACTCGATGAGGAATAACCCTGTGGGGAAGCCTAAGGACGCCCACGTCCAGGTGTACCCCACCACTAACCTCGTCCACACCCCCCCCCACTGCGATATGGTGTGCCTGCAGGATCTTGCTGCAGGTGCACCAGCAGGCCACTCTTTTTTCCCCTTTTCTTGGCATCTTGCCAACCCCCGGTGGTGGGATGATTTGGGCATCGCCCCTTTCCATCCCACCATCCCCCCCCAGGTGCACGTCCCCGACGTCACCCACCCCACCTTCTACATCACAACTTCTTTGCAATGGTACCGTGGTGCCTCATGCGCCCCCCCCTTCATTTCGAGTGAACCCCCCCTCCGCACCGAACCCCTTCCCGACCCCCCTCATGGGGTGACGGGCAGCCCTGACCCCGCCCCCGACAGGGTTGGCCCCTCTCAGCCGCCCCTCAACTTTGTTGATGGGAACGGCTACATTGTGCTTCGGGGGCTTGTGGAGGAACGGGATTGTGAGGTGGGGTGGAACAAGGTGATGAAGGCGTGGGGCAGCGGCGACGAAAAAGTCGTCGCAAAAAATTTTGAGCTCCTTTTCAACGCCGCGCGGAGTGAGGAGCAGGCCAAGGATCCCGAGCTCCCCCGCCGGTGGCAAAGCAAGAGCGCCTTGGGATCGGGGGTGGGGGGGCCTCTCTTCAAGAAGTTCCACCCCCACCTCACCGAAAGTGTCCCTGGGGTTGAGGACCTCCACCCAATGACGCCGGGCAGCGTCATTGTGGCCAGTGTGGGGAGTGGGCCGCAGCTCCCCCACACCGACGTGACCACCCACCCCGAAGTCCTCCCCCCCAGCGACAAGGCGGTGGGGGACTGCCACCTGAGTAGCTTCCTCTGCTTCTCAGAGGACTACCAGGTGGCGGTGCAGGCGGGGACGGCCCTGGGGGAGGCGGCGGAGGCGCGCTGGGACACCGTTCAGCTGCATCGGGGGGACATGCTGCTGATGGTGGCCACCAGCCGCCATCATGGATTGCCTGCCCAACCTGACTCCAAGGATGGGCTGCAGGGGGCTCTTTTTAACTTGTGGACCCCTGACCCCCGACACAAACACCACCAGGCCAACACCACACACTTGGACGCCATCCCCCCCAAGGAGGCCCTGGACGTTGCTGGGGATTTGTCCAGCTGGGACCTCCCCAGCGTGGACCAGGTGTTGTGGGTGGGGAAGGGGGCGGTTGCGAGGGTGGGGTTGTGGGAGGGGGAGGCTGCCCAGGCCCTGTTCGCCGACCCCCCGCAGACGCTCCCGGCAGGCCCCCCCACCTGCCCCTTCCACCCCACCTTCATCTCCCGGTCGGCCCCGGCCGCCGACCTCGCCGTCATCGAGGTCGGCCCCCAGTGCATGCTGTTCTTCCTGGGCAGCGTGCACCAGCTGGAGGTCGTGAAGGGGGGCGATGTCGACGCGGAGTCGGAGATCCATTTCGCCTTGTCCGGCATTGCCCCCCCGGGTCGGCCGACCACGCTGTGGCACCTGGTGAACACGGTCCCAGCGTGGCGGTCGCCCAAGTGCGCGAGGACCGGGGCATGGAGCATCACCTGCCCATGCGACTGCAAGGTGTGCCTGCTTGTGTGTTTGCTTTGTGTATTTGCAACAATTGGACGAAATTCACGTGAAATTTGTACGAAATTCGTACGAAATTCGTACGAATTTCGTACGAATTTCGTACGAATTTCACGTGAATAAATTTGTGTGAATTTTCTCGAGATGTGAAATTCGTACGAAATTCGTACGAATTTCGTACGAATTTCGTACGAATTTCGTACGAATTTCTGTGAATTTCGTCCAATTTGCTCCTATTGCTCTTGCATTGCCCCGTCTCCACTCCCCCTTTCTCAATTTTTGCCTTGCACACCTCCCCACATCTGCATGCAGGTCCCGTTCACCGCTTGGTCGCCGGATATTCGGCACCACACCAGGCGCCAGTACAAGCCCCGGCCCCGATTGCCTGAGGAGCACGCCGAGCCCGCCGAAGGCCCCGGTGGCGCCCAGCCCGCAGGCACCGGCGGTGGACGGGCACCAAGCGAGGCCGGCAGCGTGCGCAGTGTGGGGTCGCAGCGCTCTCGGCGTTCGGGAGGCAGCGAGGCCAGCACCGCCAGGGGGCATATGGCGCGCGAGGTGGTGGTGCCCCAGCCGTCCCGCGACGAGCTGGGCGAGGCCCACACCGACCCCCCCCTGGACCGGGTCACCCTGGCCGCCAGGCAGCCGGATCCGGCCTGGACCCAGCAGGTGCCGCCCGGGCCGGATGGGCGGCAGCGGCACCTCAGTGCCGTGTGGGACATGGAGTTGGAGTCGCGGGGGGTGCAGGGCACCCTTCGCATCTCCTTCCCCTGCCCCATTGTGCTCCAGGGGGGGTCCAACCTGCCTGCGGGGCAGGAGCTGGTGGGCATGTTTGCCTACCGGCTTGTGAGTGGGCACTGGCGGGTGCAGACGGGGGTGTCGGGGATCGGGGAGGGGGGGATGGTGACGACGGCAGGGATTTGTGGGCTGAATGTGCTCACGGGTTGGGAGCAGCGGAGGCCGGAGTGGGTGGACGTGGCATGGGTTGCCATGCGCGTCCATGTGGGGAGGCAGCGGAAGATGGGGGTGGTGGCTGACGTCATTGACGTCGAGGAGGACGAACCCCCCCCCACGCGCAAGCGGAAAGGGCGCCCCGAAGGGGACACGGGCCCCACCCCCCCCCAAAGCCCCGCGTACGGCCACCCCGGGGGAGCGGGCAGGGCGGGCGGAGCAGGCGGAGCCGTCGGGGGGGCGGGGGCAGAGGGGGGTGGTGCAGGAGTGGGTGGACCAGCAGCGGGCGGGGGCGTGGGAGGCACGCGCCATCAGCGCGGAGGCCGCCAACCGCGACCTCGAGGCCCGTCTGCGGGACTGCGAGTCGCGGTTGGCGGACGTCACCAGGGAGCGTGACCGGCTGGCCACCAAGGTGAAGACCCTGGAGCGTGACGTGGCGAAGTTGCGCAAGGCAAAGCCAGCGGCACAGCCAGCAGAGGCAGTGCAGAGGGCTGAGGGTGCCGAGGCCCCCGCCCCCCCGGGTGACAGGGGGGGGGCCAGTGCTGCCGGTGTCCGGTACCTCCTGGCCGGCGCACGGGCCTGGCATGCCCAGGCTGAGGCATGCGCCGGCCAGGTGTCCGCAGTGTCCACCGGCCTGCGGATGGCCATGATGGCCAGTGGCCAGCAGGTCAATGTGGACAGCGTGGCCCCGGACGCCCCCAAGGTGACTGCCGCAATGGAGGATGTGCGCCGGCAGTACCCCCCCCACCGCCTCACGTCGGCGGCCATGGACCCCTCCTTTGTGGAGGCGGTGGCGGAGCAGAGCTCCCAGGGCTCCGCTAGCCGGAGCTCTGCTCCCGGGGGGGGGGGGTGTGTAGGTACCCTCCGGAGCACCTGTCCTTTCTAACCACGCCTTTCTAACCACGACGAATGTTATCCTGCCCCCCCCCCCCCCCCCCAAGGCTGGGCAGTTTGACCGATATGTGGGGTACTCCCCCCCCACTGTGCGAAATTTTCTGCAGCACTGTTTGTACATTACCCCCTGACCTGATGTGCCCCCTGACCTGTTAACCTGTTAACCTGTTAATTTGCGATTCCTTTCTGCGGAACTGTTTGTATATTACACTGCTGGCTGAGTGACAGCCGGAATGACAGCATGAGACAATGACAATGACAATGACAGCATGAGCACCATCCTGAGGTTGCTTTGTGAGGGTCAACGAGGGCACAAGGATGAGGCTTTGGCAGAAATTCTGTGACAGTCATGTGAAATTCGCACGAAATTCGTACGAAATTCGTACGAAATTCGTACGAATTTCGTACGAATTTCACATTTTCAGAATATTCACACATTTCTATTCATGTGAAATTCGTACGAAATTCGTACGAAATTCGTACGAATTTCGTGCGAATCTATGTGAATTTCTTTTAATTGCATGCGAATCACAGTAGAGAGAGTGGTCTGCGGCAGGGGGATGGTAGAAACTTTGCGATGACTGCCTGCCCATTCAACAGGTCCTGTATCTCACATCATGCCACGGCCCAAGGAGCCATTCCATCTGGTAGCGGATCGTACACGACGGCGGCGCGTACAAGAGCTCCAGGAGGTTGTTTCCAAGGAGCTTGCAGCACCCTACACCGTCAAGTACCTGCCCGTCACGGGGCAAATAGTGCTTACCCCCGAAACAAGAATTGTAGCCACCGTTCAGCCCGAGCCCACCCAGGAGGAGAGGTTGATTATGGCCGTGTGGAGGATCCGGTCATTGCACCTCTCTAGGACAGAGTCCCGGTACCTGGTGGGGAGCATGACGTACGGTGTGGTATGGGAGCGGGTGTACGGCATGCTCCGGCAGCTAGCGTTGCCGGAGTCCCGGGCGTTTACTGCCTATACGGGTCACGACACGGCCATCAATGGTGCGGCCTGCTACCTACCTGACCGCATCGCCCACCTATTCAAGTGTCGACCACCACCACCCTCGGCCATCATGCAGCCCGGGGACTGACGGCTGCATTGGTTGCCTATTGCGGTGGACGGTACATCGAGGCATGAGGCCTCGTACGTCCATTGCACGCTTGGTGGCACCGCCAGCCCCAACCAACTATCTAGTTGGTGGCTACTAGGGGGCAGTGAAAAGTGGGACACCCTCTACGCGGCCTCCCAGGAAATTGATTTTGATGATGAGTTGCGCAAGGCCGCAACCGTAAGTTTTAAGGATACGGCAGGGACCGATAGGCAGTCCCTTTTTTTTCTGTGTGCAGATGGTAAGGCACAGGTGCTCATGGCGGGCTGCGAAAACTGGAAGGCAGAATCCCCTGGTGCCACTGTGTGTTGGGTCTGCATGCGTAACCGTGCTCTGTGCCTTGCTACCTTTGGCACAGCAAGTGCGATAGACGGCAACTGGGAACCAGCCGTTGCCATAAGTGCTATATATAGGACCATTATGAGTGATAGGCGAGTGCCTGATTATGGCCTCCATGGGGTCCTTCGTGTCCTGTTGTGTGCAGTCAACGGGACACGGGACCTAGTTGTACAATTGACAGGGAAGGCACCGGCCACTGTGGCACGCACCATGCTGCAACCGGTTTTAGATGAGGCACGGCTTGCTGCACGAACTTGCACCCGTGCCTCATTAAATAATGACAAGGCAAACAGCAAGGGGAAGGTGAGGATGGAGTGTGCTGCTGCCATCCATTTCATGCGCAATAAGGGTTGGGAGAAGATAATAGATGCTTGCCTAGAGCAGCCTAGTGTCAGGCAGCATCAAGTAGGGGGAAAAAGTTGGGAGTTGGTGTGCAAAACGTGGTGGGAGAATTTTGCAAGCATGTGTGTATACGCGTGGCGTTCCGCATGGTTCTCCGGGGCCGACTTGGGGCGGCTCCGGAACCATAGCATAGCCATGGGCGCTGCCCACAATGAGCTCCAGTGGGGCAAACTTCTGTGGACGCATCTTTGGATCGACCACATGTATTATTTTGCAAAGAAGTGGAGAATCTTGTCAAAGTTCTCCTGCTTTGCCATGGAGGGAAGTCACCGGAGGCTGAAGCGCATGTTGCGCAACAGCGGGGGCCTAAGCCTCCTCCGGGGGAGACTAGGGGTGCAAGTGGTTGTGGACAACCACACCATTGACGATAGCCTTTGGTTGCATGGGTGGGATGCGACCAAAAGGGCTCAACATGGGCAAGGGCCCATAAGTGTACAAACGTATGCAAGCCGCACAAGAAGGCGGCTTCTAACCGACATGCAGCACCTTCAGACTCTACAGCGGCGGTTCCGGTGCCGCAAGAGACGGACATGAGATGACCTTACGAACCCAGACCATTGTTGCCTGTGACCGGGGTGCATGCTGGGGGGCTTACTAGGGGTGTGAGGACAAATCAGGGGGTGCACACGGGTAACATTTGTGTAAATTCACGTGAATTCACGTGAATTCACGTGAAATTCGTACGAAATTCGTACGAAATTCGTACGAATTTCACGTGAATTCACGTGGATTCACGGCTGTGAATCGGCTACAGGCTTGCCGGGTTCCGGCACCTCTCGTTTTGGGCACGGTGCGGTCATGATGCATGCTTTTGGGGCGGGACTTTCATTGGATGATGCGTAACAAAGCTAGGGGAGGAATTTTGGCCCCTCAAAGCCCTTGAAATGAACCAAGAATATGGCATTTTCCCCCAAAAACCTCAAATTTTGGGTAAATTCACGTAAAATTCACGCAATTATTCAAACGGCCACTTAACGGCCGTTCACGAAGGGTACATTCAGGATTGCGTACAGATGGTGTGTAGCCTGTGCTGATATGAAAGCAAACAGGTATGTTTGTGTTTGTGTTTGGGTTTGTGTGTTTGTGTAGGGGTTTGTATGGGTGTGTGTGTGTGTGTGTGCGTGTGTTTGGTCCCCACCCGTTTTCCCGCACGAAGTGTGTGTGTGTGTGTGTGTGTGTGTGTGTGTGTGTGTGCCGGGGGGGCAGGTATCGGGAAATGTGTGTGCTTGGTTCTTTGGTCACCTCACGCCGTGTGTGTGTGTGTGTGTGTATGTGTGTGTGTGTGTGTGTGTCTGTGCGGTGTGTGTGTGTGTGTGTACATTGCTGCACTGTATGTGTGTGTGGGTGCCGGGGGGGCAGGTATAGGGAAATGTGTGTGGGTGTGGGGACTCCGGTACATGCATAGGTGGTGTTGGTGTGGCTCTTGTGCCAGTGTCCCTCAAAAATGGTGCGAGATTCGTACGAAGTTCGCACGAAATTCGTACGAAATTCGTGCCAATTTCGTACGAATTTCGTACCAATTTCGTTCCTCAATACGTACCGTGAATGTGGTTGTTACGAATTTCGTACGAATTTCGTACGAAATTCGTACGAAGTTCAAACAATTTGCATGAATTTGTGTCATTTTTGTGTGTGTGTGTGTGTGTGTGCCTGGTCGGAGGGGTTGTTGTTTGTGTGGGCGTGGGTGCATGTGTACCCTTCGTGAACCGGCCGTTTGAATCCGAGATTCACGGTACCGTGAATTTCACCCAATTTTGCTGTGTTTTGCTCGTAACTTGGTGCTATCGTGTGCTTTTGTCGTGCTACCTTCGCCCAAAGTAAGATGCAACAAATAGGTGCAATTTAGAGGTTTAAAGTCCCCGCATGGTTTAACAGATTTGGTGAGATTCGCGTGAATGTGAGATTCACGCACCTAAATTCACGCAGAAATTCACGCTAGATTCACAGATTCACAGAATGTGAAATTCGTACGAAATTCGTACGAATTTACCCTCATTTCCACTGTTTCGCTTTCTCACAGCTCTCAAAGCCTTTCTTCGCATTCTCTTTTGACAATGTCGCAGCAGACTATGTCGCAGCTCGCCAGCCTGGCCTCGCGCCCCGACCCCGCAGCCGACACCCTCGCCCACTACCAAGCCCTCCCCGTTGCCCACCATCAATTGGAGGAGGCAACGTACGAGTCGGAGGCACTGGGGGTGGATGCCATCGTGGGCTGGGCAGCCTCCCTCGACCCCTCCCCCGATGTCATCCACATCGACATGCGCAGCCCCACCCGCAACAGCTACCTCGGGGGGAGGGGATGGGCCACAACCCTGTGGAGGGAACTGCGCCACCAACTCCCCACCCTCAAATTTCTCCATCTAACCCCTCTCCCCTCCAGTGTTGACCAGCTCCTCAACTCGATGAGGAATAACCCTGTGGGGAAGCCTAAGGACGCCCACGTCCAGGTGTACCCCACCACTAACCTTGTCCACACCCCCCCCCACTGCGATATGGTGTGCCTGCAGGATCTTGCTGCAGGTGCACCAGCAAACCACTCTTTTTTCCCCTTTTCTTGGCATCTTGCCAACCCCCGGTGGTGGGATGATTTGGGCGTCGCCCCTTTCCATCCCACCATCCCCCCCCAGGTGCACGTCCCCGACGTCACCCACCCCACCTTCTATAGCACAAGTTCTTTGCAATGGTACCGTGGTGCCTCATGCGCCCCCCCCTTCATTTCGAGTGAACCCCCCCTCCGCACCGAACCCCTTCCCGACCCCCCTCATGGGGTGACGGGCAGCCCTGACCCCGCCCCCGACAGGGTTGGCCCCTCTCAGCCGCCCCTCAACTTTGTTGATGGGAACGGCTACATTGTGCTTCGGGGGCTTGTGGAGGCACGGGATTGTGAGGTGGGGTGGAACAAGGTGATGAAGGCGTGGGCCAGCGGCGACGAAAAAGTCGTCGCAAAAAAATTTGAGCTCCTTTTCAACGCCGCGCGGAGTGAGGAGCAGGCCAAGGATCTCGAGCTCCCCCGCCGGTGGCAAAGCAAGAGCACCTTGGGGTCGGGGGTGGGGGGGCCTCTCTTCAAGAAGTTCCACCCCCACCTCACCGAAAGTGTCCCTGGGGTTGGGGACCTCCACCCAATGACGCCGGGCAGCGTCATTGTGGCTAGTGTGGGGAGTGGGCCGCAGCTCCCCCACACCGACGTGACCACCCACCCCGAAGTCCTCCCCCCCAGCGACAAGGCGGTGGGGGACTGCCACCTGAGTAGCTTCCTCTGCTTCTCAGAGGACTACCAGGTGGCGGTGCAGGCGGGGACGGCCCTGGGGGAGGCGGGGGAGGCGCGCTAGGACACCATTCAGCTGCATCGGGGGGACATGCTGCTGATGGTGGCCACCAGCCGCCATCATGGATTGCCTGCCCACCCCGACTCCAAGGATGGGCTGCAGGGGGCTCTTTTTAACTTGTGGACCCCCGACCCCCGACACAAACACCACCAGGACAACACCACACACTTGGACGCCATCCCCCCCAAGGAGGCCCTGGACGTTGCTGGGGATTTGTCCAGCTGGGACCTCCCCAGCGTGGACCAGGTGTTGTGGGTGGGGAAGGGGGCGGTTGCGAGGGTGGGGTTGTGGGAGGGGGAGGCTGCCCAGGCCCTGTTCGCCGACGCCCCGCAGACGCTCCCGGCGGGCCCCCCCACCTGCCCCTTCCACCCCACCTTCATCTCCCGGTCGGCTCCGGCCGCCGACCTCGCCGTCATCGAGGTCGGCCCCCAGTGCATGCTGTTCTTCCTGGGCAGCGTGCACCAGCTGGAGGTCGTGAAGGGGGGCGATGTCGACGCGGAGGCAGAGATCCACTTCGCCTTGTCCGGCATTGCCCCCCCGGGTCGGCCGACCACGCTGTGGCACCTGGTGAACACGGTCCCAGCGTGGCGGTCGCCCAAGTGCGCGAGGACCGGGGCATGGAGCATCACCTGCCCATGCGACTGCAAGGTGTGCTTGCTTGTGTGTTTGCTTTGTGTATTTGCAAAAATTGGACGAAATTCACTTGAAATTCGTACGAAATTCGTACGAAATTCGTACGAATTTCGTACGAATTTCACGTGAATAAATTTGTGTGAATTTTCTCGAGATGTGAAATTCGTACGAAATTCGTACGAATTTCGTACGAATTTCTGTGAATTTCGTCCAATTTGCTCCTTTTGCTCTTCCATTGCCCCGTATCCACTCCCCCTTTCTCAATTTTTGCCTTGCACACCTCCCCACATCTGCATGCAGGTCCCGTTCACCGCTTGGTCGCCGGATATTCGGCACCACACCAAGCGCCAGTACAAGCCCCGGCCCCGATTGCCTGAGGAGCACGCCGAGCCCGCCGAAGGCCCCGGTGGCGCCCAGCCCGCAGGCACCGGCGGTGGACGGGCACCAAGCGAGGCCGGCAGTGTGCGCAGTGAGGGGTCGCAGCGCTCTCGGCGTTCGGGAGGCAGCGAGGCCAGCACCGCCAGGGGGCATATGGCGCGCGAGGTGGTGGTGCCCCAGCCGTCCCGCGACGAGTTGGGCGAGGCCCACACCGACCCCCCCCTGGACCGGGTCACCCTGGCCGCCAGGCAGCCGGATCCGGCCTGGACCCAGCAGGTGCCGCCCGGGCCGGATGGGCGGCAGCGGCACCTCAGTGCCGTGTGGGACATGGAGTTGGAGTCGCGGGGGGTGCAGGGCACCCTTCGCATCTCCTTCCCCTGCCCCATTGTGCTCCGGGGGGGGTCCAACCTGCCTGCGGGGCAGGAGCTGGTGGGCATGTTTGCCTACCGGCTTGTGAGTAGGCACTGGCGGGTGCAGACGGGGGTGTCGCGGATCGGGGAGGAGGGGACGGTGATGACGGCTGGGATTTGTGGGCTGAATGTGCTCACGGGTTGGGAGCAGCGGAGGCCGGAGTGGGTGGACGTGGCATGGCTTGCCATGCGCGTCCATGTGGGGAGGCAGCGGAAGGGGGTGGTGGCTGACGTCATTGACGTCGAGGAGGACGAACCCCCCCCCACGCGCAAGCGGAAAGGGCGCCCCGAAGGGGACACGGGCCCCACCCCCCCCCCCCAAAGCCCCGCGTACGGCCACCCCAGGGGAGGCGGGCAGGGCGGGCGGAGGAGGCGGAGCCGTCGGGGGGGCGGGGGCAGAGGGGGGTGGTGCAGGAGTGGGTGGACCAGCAGCGGGCGGGGGCGTGGGAGGCATGCGTAACCGTGCTCTGTGCCTTGCTACCTTTGGCACAGCAAGTGCGATAGACGGCAACTGGGAACCAGCCGTTGCCATAAGTGCTATATATAGGACCATTATGAGTGATAGGCGAGTGCCTGATTATGGCCTCCATGGGGTCCTTCGTGTCCTGTTGTGTGCAGTCAACGGGACACGGGATCTAGTTGTACAATTGACAGGGAAGGCACCGGCCACTGTGGCACGCACCATGCTGCAACCGGTTTTAGATGAGGCACGGCTTGCTGCACGAACTTGCACCTGTGCCTCATTAAATAATGACAAGGCAAACAGCAAGGGGAAGGTGAGGATGGAGTGTGCTGCTGCCATCCATTTCATGCGCAATAAGGGTTGGGAGAAGATAATAGATGCTTGCCTAGAGCAGCCTAGTGTCAGGCAGCATCAAGTAGGGGGAAAAAGTTGGGAGTCGGTGTGCAAAACGTGGTGGGAGAATTTTGCAAGCATGTGTGTATACGCGTGGCGTTCCGCATGGTTCTCCGGGGCCGACTTGGGGCGGCTCCGGAACCATAGCATAGCCATGGGCGCTGCCCACAATGAGCTCCAGTGGGGCAAACTTCTGTGGACGCATCTTTGGATCGACCACATGTATTATTTTGCAAAGAAGTGGAGAATCTTGTCAAAGTTCTCCTGCTTTGCCATGGAGGGAAGTCACCGGAGGCTGAAGCGCATGTTGCGCAACAGCGGGGGCCTAAGCCTCCTCCGGGGGAGACTAGGGGTGCAAGTGGTTGTGGACAACCACACCATTGACGATAGCCTTTGGTTGCATGGGTGGGATGCGACCAAAAGGGCTCAACATGGGCAAGGGCCCATAAGTGTACAAACGTATGCAAGCCGCACAAGAAGACAGCTTCTAACCGACATGCAGCACCTTCAGACTCTACAGCGGCGGTTCCGGTGCCGCAAGAGACGGACATGAGATGACCTTACGAACCCAGACCATTGTTGCCTGTGACCGGGGTGCATGCTGGGGGGCTTACTAGGGGTGTGAGGACAAATCAGGGGGTGCACACGGGTAAGATTTGTGTAAATTCACGTGAATTCATGTGAATTCACGTGAAATTCGTACGAAATTCGTACGAAATTCGTACGAATTTCACGTGAATTCACGTGAATTCACGGCTGTGAATCGGCTACAGGCTTGCCGGGTTCCGGCACCTCTCGTTTTGGGCACGGTGCGGTCATGATGCATGCTTTTGGGGCGGGACTTTCATTGGATGATGCGTAACAAAGCTAGGGGAGGAATTTTGGCCCCTCAAAGCCCTTGAAATGAACCAAGAATATGGCATTTTCCCCCAAAAACCTCAAATTTTGGGTAAATTCACGTGAAATTCACGCAATTATTCAAACGGCCACTTAATGGCCGTTCACGAAGGGTACATGGTGTGTGCGTGCATGGGTTATATGTGCATGCATTGGTGGTTCTTGGGTTCTTGGGTGGTTTTGTTGAATCATGTCGGACAATACTTTTGTGTTGTTTGTAGTTTGTGACTGTCTGTCGTTGGTGTTTGTTGCTGCTGAATGTCATTATGTGTGTTTAATGCCTGCTTTTCGACTGCGTTGGTATCGCTGTTTTGTTTGCTGCTTGTTGTGCTTCGTCTGTCTGCTGCTCCTCACTGGTGACTGTTGCTGATGACCTGACTGTGTTGTTCTTCTGTGTTGTTGTTGTGTTGCTGTGCTGTGTGCTATGAGTGGGTGTGGATGGTTGGATGGGTGGCTGCCTGTTGTTGAATCATGTGGGACAATACTTTTGTGCTTTTTGTAGTTTGTGACTGTCTGTTGTTTGTGTTTGTTGCTGCTGATTGTCATGGTGTGTGTGTAATGCCTGCTTTTCGGCTGTGTTGGTACCGTTGTTTTGCTTGCTGCTTGTTGTGCTTCGTCTGTCTGCTGCTCCTCATTGGTGACTGTTGCTGATGACCTGACTGTGTTGTTCTTCTGTGTTGTTGTTGTGTTGCTGTGCTGTGTGATATGGGGTGGCTGTGTTGTTCTTCTGTGTTGTTGTTGTGTTGCTGTGCTGTGTGTTATGGGCTGAGTGTGTTTGTTCTGCATAAAAATGATACAAATTCATGCAAATTGGTCGAAATTCGTACGAAATTCGTGCGAAATTCGCACGAAATTCGTAACAACCACATTCACGGTACACTTTGGGGACGAATTTCGTACGAAATTCGCACGAATTTCGTGCAAAATTCGTGCGAATTTCGTACCATTTTTGCAGGACACTGGCAGAAGAGCCACACCAACACCACCTGTGCAATAACGAAGTCCCCACACCCACACACATTTCCCTGTACCTGCCCCCCCCCCCCCGGCACACACAAACACACACAAACACACACACATACAGACACACACACACACACCCATGCACAAACACACACATACCCTCAATGAAAGCAAACAGCCCCCCATGCACTCGACCCACACCCACACACTGCCCGCTCACACACCCTCATACGTACCTGGACAGTGGATGTGCCACGGTTAGATGTTCAGGGGGGGGGGGTTCTGTGTGTGTGTGTGTATGTGTGTCTGCCTGTGTATGTAGATGGGTTTCTGCGGATGTGTGTGTGTGTGTGGGTGGGTGGGTCGTTGTGTCCATGTGTAGTTGGGTGTCCGGTTGTGTGTGTTTGTGTGTATGCGCGTGTTGGTGTGAGGTGCAGGAAGGGTGTGTCTGTATGTGTGTGTGTGTGTGTGTGTGTGTGTATGGCTTGTGCATATATCTGGTTTGGTGCTCCTCACATCCTCACCCGCCCCACACACACAGGCGCACGCCCACACCCATAACCAAAAAGACAGCCATACACCCCCCCCCCCACACAGAGACACACACACACCCATGCACAAACACACACATACCCTCAATGAAAGCAAACAGCCCCCCACTCGACCCATACCCACACACTGCCCGCCCACACACCCTCATACGTACCTGGACAGTGGATGTGTCACGGTTAAATGTTTAGGGGGGTGATTCTGTGTGTGTGTGTATGCGTATGGTTTGTGCGGATGCGTGTATGTGGGTCGGTGTGTCCATGTGTAGTTGGGTGTGTGGTTGTGTGTGTTTGTGTGTGCGCGCGTGTTGGTGTGAGGTGCGGGAAGGGTGTGCGTGTGTGTGTGTGTAAGGCTTGTGCGTATATGTGCATGGTTTGGTGCTCCTCACATCCTCACAGACAGTCGTACATGTACTCCCCCCCCCACACACACACCCACATGCCATTAGTGGAATCAAATCGCCCTGCCACCCCACCCACACCCACACACTGCCCAGCCACACATACGCACACACACCCGCATAGTGGATGTGTCGTGGTTAGGTATGTGAGGCGGGATCATTGTGGGTGTGTCTATGTGTGTGTGTGTGTGTGTGTTGATTGGTTTGTGCGCGTGGGTGCGTGTTTGTGTGTGGGTATGTATCCATGGGTCCGCGGTTGTGTGTGTGGGTGTGTGGGTGTTGGTGTGAGGTTTGGGACGGGTTTGTGTGCGTATGTGGTCGGGTGGCCCCCACATCCTCACACACACCAACACACAGACGCACGCCCGCACGTAGAAACAAACAGGAAGTCACGCATCCACCCACATGCAAACCCAACCATACAACCATACACAAACCCACACAAACCCACACAAACCACACAAAGGCACACCCACACACATGTGCACATGTTGCCTGTAGCCAGGTTGCCTGCAGGGGTGTTTGGGGGGGAGGTACCCCGGGTGTTAGGACAAATGAGGGGGTGCACAAGGGTGAAATTGGTATGAATTCACGTGAATTCACGTGAAATTCGTACGAAATTGGTGCGAATTCGTGCGAATTTCGTACGAATTCACGTGAATTCACGGCCGTGAATCGGCTACAAGCTTGCCGGGTTTCGGCACCTCTCGTTTTGGGCACGGTTCGGACATGATGGATGCTTTTGGGGCGGGACCTTCATTGGATGATGCGTAACGAAGCTAGGGGAGGAATTTTGGCCCCTCAAATCCCTCGGAATGAACGAATAATATGGCATTTTCCCCCAAAAACCTCAAAATTTGGGTAAATTCACGTGAAATCCACGCAATTATTCAAATGGCCACTTAACGGCCGTTCACGAAGGGTACAAAGTTGCCCTCTTTGGGGGTCACTGTTGGGGGCTTCCCACCGAAGTCCTTCGTGGGGATCGGCGCCGCATCGATCTCAAAGGCCATCTCCTTGAGCTCACCGCCGAGAGATTGCATCATGCCCACCGCTCCGACTCTATGCACAGTCCAGATTCGTTCATCCAGAATGCCGTCACCATCGTTTGTCTGCAGCGTTGCAAACAGTCCTTTCGGTACCACATGTGACAGCGCAAACACGGTCTCGTCTCTCCTCGCAAGCGATCTTTCGAACTTCGCTCCCATCTTGTCCATATGTGCCGCCATGTTGATAATCCTGAAGTCTGACACTGGCAGCATGGGGTCGGCATCTGAACCAGCTCAGAGAGCACAGCCCACAGCTGCCGAGCGAATCAATACAACAACAGGTGGCAGCCTCCCACAATATGGATATGAGGGGGGGCTGCTGGCACAAACGTTTGTATAATATGTATGGAATACGTCGCATACTTGAGGAGGAGCACCCTCTGCAGGGGCTGCTGTTGGGGGGGCCGTTCTCCACCTGGGGCTGGGGAGACACTGAGGACCAGTCGAGAATTCTTGCGCTCGACGTTATAATTGAAAGGGCGCGAGCAGCAGGCATCCTGGATATGGCCACGGATCACAAGCTGGGTATGACACAGCACAAGACGCGAGCAGAGAGCAGGAGAGCGCTGTGGCACAGGGTACTGCACCAGAAAGAGAAGCGTGAACGAGAGAGTGAGGGGGAGCGGGGACAGGACAAGGCAGAACCAGGGCCAGGTGAGAGACATAAGAAACGACAGATACAGCCCCCATATGCGTTCTCCCTGATGAAGTGGAGGACACAGGAGCATAAGACCCCTCCCCTCATGAAATGGAGAGACGTCTTCACGTTTACCAATGTAGTGGTACAGAGTCTGGCAAAGTTGGTAGGACGCACCCTCCGCCTTCTCCTTAACGAAATGTACATGACCCTCACATCTCTGGCCCTCCCGGTTATGGTGGGGGTGTGAGATCTGGTAAACGCGGTGCGGAACTTGCATCCCCTGAGGGACAAGGGCGAGCCGTGCGAAGCGGATGTCGACGACATGTACTGGGAGCTCGATAAGGAAGAGTGCCTGCGGGCAATCAGGCATGCCATCGGCGCAACCAAGAAAAAACGGAGAGAAAAGGTACGGCACTTTGCACTGCATAAAGAAGGAGATAAAAACCTGGACAGGTTTGGGGGGTCTACGTCACAGGAGTTCAGGATCCTTAGTGAGGACGAGGTACTGAGGTTTGTGCGGTGGGACATGTTTGAGAATACCATGGTCGTGTGTGGCCTGGTTGTACTGATGCAGGGCAAACGGGGCGTCCCCATCGGGGGCCACCTCACGGGCCACACGGCGGAGTTGCGGGCCATGTTCGAGGAAGAGCCGACCTTCTCCCCCACATCCACAGTCAGTCAGGACAGGCAGCAGGCATGGCAACAACAGGTGAATGCTCTGGGACTCCAGCACAACATCACTGTGGTCCTGCCCGGAGCAGAGCCCTTCTTCTGTATGCATGCGTATGAGTCGTGTCACCTGCTGGGAGATGTGTGGGCAGCCAGAAACAGACACACGGTGAGGGAGGAGGATGTACATCGACAGGGCCTGCAAGGCTGGTGGACGCCAGCCGACAGGCTCCTGGCATGGGCCACGGTGGATGGGGTAGATGTGCCGATCCTGGGTGTTGTACCGTGGGACTCAGCCCCAGGGGGGCGAACTAATCTCATCCTGCAGCGCACACCACGCAGAGATACTGAGAGGGTGCGGACCTTTTTATCTAAGTTCCACCCGACTGAACTTTTGATTGGTGAGCTGGGAGGGAAACCGACACCCCCACAGATTGAGGGCCCATGTGTCATGTTGGCCAGGTTCCGTGGCAATATCTATATAATGTTGGTGAATATGATGACCCATATGGCCAAGGTCATGCAGTCTGTCATCATGCAACTTCTGAAAGCGATGTACGGGGTTCCCCTGAAACGGGAGGAACACGGGGAGAAGATTCTGTGGTGTGAGGCCTGCGTCCCGGACACCACGGAACTGCGGCTCTTACGGAAGGGAGTGGTCCTCAACCTCGAGGACAATATGTATGACCAAGCCGAGTGGGCCCGCTGGCTACCCGCCACCGCGCCGAACGCGACCAAGGTCATGAGGGCGCAGATCCCTGCACTGCTCCAGAAATCCCTGTGGATGGCCTTGTCTTGGGAGGGATGTGTATGCAAATATTCGATCACTTATCTGGGGCCTCGGCGTACTGCACTATGGGCATGGGGCATGGTGTCCTGAGACAACAGGTTCCCGACCCAGCATGCCCTCCGTGCCAGGTTCCCAGAGGCAGTGATCAAACGCTGGTACAAGGAGGGCACAGCCGAGGGACAGAGCAGACAGAGCAGACAGGCCGAGAAGGACACGTGTGCGCATCACAGGCAGGACGTGTGAGCAGGCGACGTCCTGATCTGAGTACAGGGTGGTGGTGGTCGGAGCTGAGTGTGCAAACCGACACAGCCACCACAGAGAGTGTGCACTAAGAGAGCGAGGGCGAGAGCCGAGGACATGTGCGTGCACCACTATGAGTATATATTCCGCTGGACTGTATCTGCGACAGGCTGTGGCAGTGGCCGAGCGCCGAGTGTTTTTGATCTTGTTTTTGGTTTTGATGGGCACTACGACCGCAGAGAGCACAGGCCTGGAGAGAGAGAGCGTAGAGAGGGGGGAGCAGAGGGTGGGGAGGCTAACAGTGGAGTAGCGTGACGGGATTTGTGTGTGACGGCATCAAGAACCCCGCAACCGACAATGGCGCGTGCGCTGTGGCAGAGCAGACAACGAAGAGCGTCATGCAGGCTGCTGTAACATATGTGTGGGGGGGGGGGGCTGAGGCATGGAGACAGAATGGCACAGCGACCACATACAGGCAGTGCAGAATGGGAGAGAGTCAGCGAGGGGGCCAGGAGTGGGAGGGGGTGGCCAGGTCTGAAGCCAGGGCCTGGGCGTCCCCGATACACGCGTGCACGCAGGCAAGACAGGTGCTGTGTGGAGCTGTACGTTACCGTATGCTGCTGTGGGGCAACAGGTGTGACCCACAGCCACAGCAAGCGGAGCACGAGGTCGGGTGGGGCTGTCGTGCATGAGACATCCGAGTATGAGGATGTAGGAACCTGGGGCACATGGGTGCCCAGGCAAAGAATGTCAAAAAGGGCACAGGGCTAAAGGTGACGTCCCTGGTGACCTAGATTAAAGTCAATATGTTTAATATTTGGCCAAAAATTAACACGTTAATCTCAAGTTTCAATTTTTTTAGGGGGGGTTAGGGGGTTTGCCATGAAAATTATGACCCCCACGGGTTGCCTTACGGGCTTGGGTGTCATTTTCCCCCGGGGGTTGGTGGGGGGGTCCTACCCATGTGGTTGTTTCAAAATGTTAAAATGGCTCTTGGCTTTAATTTTTGTTTTTCATTTTTCCATTAATATTTGAAAAGTTAAAAATTAAAGGGTCGCCGGCATTAATATTAATCTCACAAATATTAAGTCATTTCCCCAAATATTAACCCTCCTAACAATGGCACAACGCAACATGGAATGCATCATGTCTGTGTTTATGTCTGTTGTCCATGGCCATTGTGGCCCCTTGGGTCCCTATCCGGGCCCTCATACCTCGTGGGACCCCGTAGTGGGGTCCCACATCTTTGCGGGTCCGGATGGGGGGTTAGTGGGGTTAGTGGGGTTAGTTGGGTTAGTGGGTTCGGTGGTAGGGTTTGCGTTCGGGGGGTTAGGCGTTTCATTTGTGGGGGTGGGGGGTTTGGTCTTCTTTTGGCCCTCTTTCTTTTGGGTCTCTTCGCGGTGCCGCTCGGCCTCCTCGGGGTTGGGGAAGAGGAGGGAGCCGTTCACCTCATAGAGGGTGGTGCCGCCCGGGTATTCCACCCAAACGGCACCGTACTTTCGCCCGTGGATACCACGGATGGTGCCCCTCTCTGACCCTTTGGGGTAGGGTACCTGGACGACCGTCCCGATGATCGGATCCTCGGGACGGTCATCCTTCTTCTCGGCACCCTTGGGGCTGTCGGTCTTGGTGGGGGGGGGGTTTGTGCTGGCGGTCTTGGGGGGGTTGGTGGGTTTGGGGGCGGGGACGGCCTTCGTAGGCCGTGCGGTGGTGGTGGTGGGGGGGGGTTTCGGCCTTTTGGGCCGGGGGATCGCCCCGTCGTCCCTTTCGTCGGACGACTCGAAAGAAAACTTTCGTTTCTTTGGGGCGGGTTGGGGGGGGTTGGGCTTCGCTTGGGGGGGGGGTTTTGGGGCGGTGGTGGTGCACGCCTCCCCCCCCCTTCCTCCCCCTCGCTCACCCCGCCCCCACCCATGCTCCCCCACATCTCCTCATCCTCCCCCCCCGCGTACCCCACCTCCTGCATCAGAGCCCACTCCGCGGGCCGGAAGTGGCGCGGCGCCACCCATACGCCGCTCACCACGCGCGAAGTCTCCCAATCGTGGAGACCTCGCAAGAGAGCAAGGCCCAAGGGTGGGTCTCGGGCCACAATGCGGTGGAGGGACCCCAGGGTTACTTGCTGGGATCCTTCAGCGTCTCGCCAGGCCACCCGGATGGGCCTGGCATTCGTCGCGTTGACCTCGACGTCAATAACCTGAAAAAAATGGAAAAAAAATTACTTTTTTCGGCGATATTTTTAATTTTTCCATTTCAACTTAGGCGTCACAAGTTGCCCGCCCTCTAGGACCCCATATACGCACGATGTGAGAATATTCTACATTTCTAGTTTGAGTATGCTATTTGACATATGTGAGCAATGTTGGTACCAGCGTTGTGTGACATCCATTGAAATGGGTGGTGATGTGTTAGCCTTAGGTATCCGCTTCATCTAGTGTATCATGTTTGAGGTTTTTTGCAAGCTGGCCGAAATTGAGGCCAGCTTTTGGGCTCCATTGGAAACATCCATGTGTATATACACTATTTAACGCTTCTGGCCGAAATTTCGGCCAGCTTTTTGGTTTAATGTTCAATGACTATACTCATTTTCATTTTTTCAAGGGCTGGCCGAAATTTCTCCCAGCTCTCTGCTCTAATCACCATTCATACACTTATACTGGGCTTTTTTTTGTTGGTGTGGCCGAAATTTCGGCCAGCATTTCCTCTTTCTGCGCATATCAGCAATTGTTTTCCCATCCAACACATTCTTCTTGGTTCCAGGGGTTCCACAAAACCGACCTATACACCACAAGTGAAAGAACAGCAAAGATACGGTTCATTGAGCAGCAAACAAAACTACCCCCAAAGGATATACGTGTATTTCCTATTTTTATTAACCTGGCCGAAATTTCGGCCAGCTTTTCCAAGAACATCAAAACACATGGTCTTATTCACCAGACAGGCCCAAGCTGGCCGAAATTTCGGCCAGGTCCTTCAAAACTTTAAATAACGCCACAGAAATGGATACCTTTGAGGTTTTTTGGAAGTTGGCCGAAATTGAGGCCAGCTTTTCCATTGGTTCCATTGGAAACATGCATGTGTATATCCACTTTTTAACGCTTCTGGCCGAAATTTCGGCCAGCTTTTTGGTTTAACGTTGAATGACTATACTCATTTTCATTGTTTTAAGGGCTGGCCGAAATTTCTCCCAGCTCTCTGGTCTAATCACTTTTCATACGCTCATATTCGGCTTTTTTGCCAGTGTGTGCCAAAAAAATCAAAACACATGGTAGTATTCACCAGACAGGCCCAAGCTGGCCGAAATTTCGGCCAGGTCCTTCAAAACTTGAAATAACGTCACACAAATGGATACCTTTGAGCTTTTTTGGAAGTTGGCCGAAATTGAGGCCAGCTTTTCCATTGGTTCCATTGGAAACATGCATGTGTATATACACCTTTTAACGCTTGTGGCCGAAATTTCGGCCAGCTTTTTGGTTTAGTGTTGAATGACTATACTCATTTTCATTTTTTTAACGGCTGGCCGAAATTTCTCCCAGCTTTCTGGTCTAATCACCTTTCATACACTCGTATCCCGCTTTTTTGCCGGTGTTGCCGAAATTTCGGCCAGTGTGTCCCATTTTTGCGCATATTAGCAATTGTTTTCCCATCCGAAACATCTGGCCGAAATTTCTGCCAACTTGCAATTCTTGCTGTGCATAAATATTACACCGTACACTCCTATAAAGCTGCTTTCTTCTCACAGCGTTAATGTCTTCTGGTATTACTATAACTGTCATGCTCGTATGGGGTGTGTGCCACGCATTGCCACTGTTTTGTGTGTACATTCTCTGTTTTACATTTTGCTGGCCGAAATTTCGGCCAAAGTTGCCTTATGTGGACCCCTGATTCCAAATGACACACATTTCTGGCCGAAATTTCGGCCAGCTTCTCGGCAACCCAATTTTGAACAGTGGTTTCACATCCAGTGCATGGCGGGCCGAAATTTCGGCTATGGTATTCCATCATTCGTGTCAAGACGTCGATTTTGGGCCATTTTGTGTTGAATTGCGCTTGTTATTGCCACTTTTGTTATTTCTCCTTCCATGAAATCCCCTGTTGTAGCATCCTTTTTTATGACCGAGCCTGCACTGGATTCACAGGAGGTGCTTATTTCCCCTCCAGCTGAAGCTGCGTCCAAAAATGGGCAATCCCAACCTGCCTATCAACCGGACGGGGATAAGGCAAGCACAGAGGGACTTCAAGGGAAGCCTAAGGCACCACCAATGAAAAATTCATCAACCACCATCACGTTATCCGACTGGGTCACGTCAACAACCAAAATAAAAGTTTTCTTTGACCAAATTGTAATAGACCACGACCGAAGCATTGGCCACGTCCATAAATTA
The DNA here is from genome assembly GCA_964036045.1 of Eutreptiella sp. 'Long Island Sound 2002'. Lineage (NCBI taxonomy): Eukaryota > Euglenozoa > Euglenophyceae > Eutreptiales > Eutreptiaceae > Eutreptiella > Eutreptiella sp. 'Long Island Sound 2002'. The sequence goes on along the minus strand of OZ038383.1, from coordinate 82,537,234 downwards.
TCCGAGGATCGTGTGCAGCGGCGCTACGACGATCTCAAGGCCGCACCGCCTGTAGATTACATCCAAGATCTTCTTTTTTATAAAGTCCTTCGTATGTCTCTTGTTGCCTACTGCCATTCCCAACGGGTTATATTGTTTGCCGGTACGAAGGTTGGCCGAAATTTCGGCCAGCATCTGCGTCCCTAAGTGTTTTTGGTGTACTGCTATTGTTTTTTCCCATAGCCTGTGTGGATTTGTCAGTTGGCAAGTATTTGCTTGTCATTGAGTGTGGTACATTGTACACCATCTTCAACTGTCAGTGCACCTGTGTTCTTTGCGCATGTCTACCGTCATAGGTATCCATTTCGGTGACGTTACTTCAACTTTTGAAGGACCTGGCCGAAATTTCGGCCAGCTTGGGCCTGTCCGGTGAATAAGACCATGTGTTTTGATGTTCTTGGAAAAGCTGGCCGAAATTTCGGCCAGGTTAATAAAAATAGGAAATACACGTATATCCTTTGGGGGTAGTTTTGTTTGCTGTTCAATGAACCGTATCTTTGCTGTTCTTTCACTTGTGGTGCATAGGTGGCTTTGGTGGAAACCCTGGAACCAAGAAGAATGTGTTGGATGGGAAAACAATTGCTGATATGCGCAGAAAGAGGAAATGCTGGCCGAAATTTCGGCCACACCAACAAAAAAAGCCGAATATGAGTGTATGAATGGTAATTAGAGCAGAGAGCTGGGAGAAATTTCGGCCAGCCCTTAAAAAAATGAAAATGAGTATAGTCATTCAACACTAAACCAAAAAGCTGGCCGAAATTTCGGCCAGAAGCGTTAAAAGGTGTATATACACATGCATGTTTCCAATGGAACCAATGGAAAAGCTGGCCTCAATTTCGGCCAGCTTGCAAAAAACCTCAAATGTATCCATTTCTGTGACGTTATTTCAAGTTTTGAAGGACCTGGCCGAAATTTCGGCCAGCTTGGGCTTGTCTGGTGAATAACACCATGTGTTTTGATGTTTTTGGACCCGACTGGCAAAAAAGCCGAATATGAACGTATGAAAGGTGATTGGACCAGAGAGCTGGGAGAAATTTCGGCCAGCCCTTAAAAAAATGAAAATGAGTATAGTCATTCAACGTTAAACCAAAAGCTGGCCGAAATTTCGGCCAGAAGCGTTAAAAGGTGTATATACACATGCATGTTTCCAATGGAACCAATGGAAAAGCTGGCCTCAATTTCGGCCAGCTTCCAAAAAAGCTCAAAGGTATCCATTTCTGTGGCGTTATTTCAAGTTTTGAAGGACCTGGCCGAAATTTCGGCCAGCTTGGGCCTGTCTGGTGAATAACACCATGTGTTTTGATTGTTTTGGCACAAACTGGCCGAAATTTCGGCCAGGTTCATAAAAAAAGGAAATACACGTATATGCTTTGGGGGTAGTTTTATTTGTTTTTCAATGACCCATATTTTTGCTGTTCTTTTACTTGTGCTGTATACGTGGGTTTTGTGGTAACCCTGGAACCAAGGGGTAAAAGTAATAATAGATAGACCACCCCCCCTACTAAAGGAATGCAATGGTCTAAATGTAAAATATCACCATATTTTTGTGATTTCGTATCTTTATTTCGAAAATTTGTGTGTAGCTAGAAATAGAAATAACGGCATATATTTCACATACATACCTTCATTTTGCCTATTGCCACCGGGGGGGGATATATACCCCCAAAATAACACCCCTTTTCACATACTTTTCTCCTCACTACAACATGGACTTCCGTGGGCCATAGCGCCAGGTGGGGGGCGGGCACTTTGTGACGCCTAAGTTGAATATTAACTGTTAAATTTTAGTATTTCGACCGGCGGCGCAAAAATTAAATATTAATCTCGAGAAATTAAACACGGCGTCCTAAAAATTAATGCACGCACGCAAAACACATACCTCAAAACTCCAGTTCACTTCGCCTGCCTGAACTGCCCCCATGGCCTCCCGGAAGAGCGCGGCGGCACTGGGGGGCTCCACAAGGGCCACAGGGGCTCCCGCGCTGGCCATCGGGGCCGCCTGGGCCCCCGGTTTGGCCGCGGTCGCGGCCGTGGTCGCCGACTTGACGGCGCGGGACCGGGGGACCAAGCCCTCGTACGAGGGCGGGCACCCCGGGTCGCAAATGGGGCGGGCCAGGGCCAGCACAGTGGCCCAGTCCACCCCGAAGGCCACAGCCTTGCCTTGGCGCCACTGTCTGACCCAGCCGAGCTGGGCCGAGTGCTGCAGCAGCACCAGGTAATGCGGCGTCCCAAAACGGACGCCGCGGGGGTCGAAAAGCAAATTCAGTGCGGGCAAGGCGCCCGCACTGATTGCCTCTGGCATGGGGGCAAGGGGGGCACCAAGGAGGGGTTTCCAGACCCAGACCCACGCCCTGGAGGCATCCTTACCCCACGTGCCTCCGTGTTTCCCCTCGTTCCGGCGGATCAAACACCGGATCAACCGCCGAAAAATCCACATGACTGTCATGTGGCTGTGGGGGGGGGGGGGGGAACGGGTTGATCCCCCGCGCACCCCTATTGCAGCACTTGGGCTGACCAGGGGATCGGCCCCGCCTTTCGGGCGGTGGCAGATTGGGGGCCCAGGACTTTGAGAAGCCACTGGGGGAGGGGGGGGGGGTCATTGGGGGGGGTCAACAACCTGAACTTCCCCGTCCCCGTCCCCGTCGTCCACCACCACTTCCCCCTCCCCCTCATCCTTGACCCCCCCCCAGGCTGGCCTCTACCCCCCCCCCTACCCCTGGCTCCTCTCCCTCTCTCTCCTCTCCCTTTTCTCCTTCTTTTTCTTCTTCTTCTCCTTCTTCTCCTTCCGCCGCCTATCCGAGGAGTCTTCGCTTGACTCCTCGGTTGGCGGTTGAGCGTCGGGAGGAGGAGGTGCTTGTGCTGGTGTTGGTGCTGGTGCTGGAGCTGCTGCTGCTGCTGGATGAGCAGCAGCCAGTCGTTGCTCCACTTGTGCCATCTAAGAGAGCGAGAGGATGAAAAAAAAAATTAAAGAAAAATTCATTTTTGTGCCCCTGACTTAATTTCTTAAAATTAACATTATCTCTCGAAAAATTAATCAATATATTAAATATTAATGACCGCGCCTATTAATATTAATCTCGAAATATTAAACGAAGCGACGGAAATATTAATTCGTATACGCAAGCAAGCATGCACAAGCAAAACACACCAAGGCTTCGTTGTTCGCTTTGAACATGTCGGCCAACATCTTTTGCATGGCCGAGGCGTCCATGGCAAGGAGAAAACAAAGCTAGTGGTTGGGAAGCAAGGGTGGAGGGCGGGGGGCTATGGGTGGCCATGAGTTTGGCCATGGTGCATGGGGCGGTATGGGGGGTCCCGTAATTGCGTAGCGGAAGGTCAAATTTCAAAAACCACCACTCCCACACTTGGAAAACTACCTCCCCCTCCCGCTGTACTTGGGTTGCCCCCGGCATCCCCCCCCCCCCCCGGCCCGAATGGTCATTGTATGCGCGCTTAAGGATGGCGTTGAGGCTCTCAACGGCATCCGCGCACACGGCACCCAACCCAACCCCCAAGCGGCGTGCATTGGCCACGGCCTCGGTGACATCCTCCTCCAAATAGAGGAGGTAGTTTGATTGACACGCCTCTTTCCAACAATGTGCACGGTAGGCGCGTGCCACCTCGGCCTCACGTAGGTCCCCGCGGGGCGGCTTGTCCGTGTACAATTCCCGGAGGAGGTCACGCATGGCCACGACGGCTTGCCATTCACCATCCTCCTGGACGTAGTCCAACAACGGACCAAGATCCTCCCACGCGAGGAACAACGCACGGGCCTCCTCCCCGTCGGGCGCCCCCGTCGCACCCAACTTCACACCCGTGCGGGCCCGGTAGAGGACCCGTTGCACGGCGTCGGTGTTCTCCTTGGGGAGGTCCACAAGGCGTGTCTCGATGAACGCCACTCGGAGCCGGCCAATGGCCATGCAACAATGGAGGATGCATAGGAAAACCATGCACCGGTCAACCACAATGTGTGGATCCCCTATGCATCCCCCATTCTCCAAGCTACGGCCGGTCTCCTTGTAGCGGCGGCGGGCCGCCTCCTCACGGTCCAAGGTGCGCCGGGTCTCCACGTTGACCCATGCCGCCGCAACCTTGTCCCACACCCCCATATTGTAAATTGAGCCCACCAAGGGCGAGGTGGACACACCGATAAGGCGCCGCACGAACGGTTGGTCTCCCCCGGTTACCAACCTGCTTGGCACCCAGCGCGACACCCAATGAAACTTCTCGCAGTCTTGTATGGACTGCAATACCTACAAAAAGGACATGGATTAATATTTACATTAATTTCTCGAGATTAATATTAAGTTAATTTTTCAGTTCGCGTTAACATTAACCGAAAACAAGATATTAATCCCAAGAAATTAACGCAAAAACGCAAAAATTAACAAACAACGAATGGGCCACAAACCTTCAAGTTGTCGGCCCATATCGTTGCAAGTGCCGCCATGTCCTTGTCCCCGCATACCTCCATCCCTATCACCCACAAGTACGCGGGTGTGCGGCCCCGTGCGCCGTGGTTGAGGAGCCCAATGGAGAGTTGGGTCCAACTACCACCGGCGCACGGGTACGCATCCCCACGCACAATGAAGGTGAGGGGCCTTGTCCAATCGATGGTCTCCACTAGCGATGGGCGTGATTGGACGTACCGGGCCCATGAGGGTAGCGGCCAAGAGCGCCCACTCGCGGGGGGATCGGGGACGAGCACGGGTGGTTGTAGGTCAAGGGGGGTGACCAACTCCTTCCACGTGTCTGTGAACGTATCCCGAGTGGGGATGGGGCGGGGGAACGGGAGGCCTGTTGCGGCCGAGTAGGCCGACCCCCGGCGGCTCATGTACTCCGACAGGTGCCGGAAGCCGAGTTTGGGGAAGTTCAAGTCCATGAGGAGGCCGATGAGGTCCGGGGCCGGGAAAAGGTGGGAGGCATATTGCTTCACCGCCTCCACTTGCTTAGTACGAATAAGGGAGGGGTACCCAACCTCCATGGCCTCGGACCATCGGGCCCGGGCCAAAGGGGATGTGGCCACCCACTCACCAAGGAGTTGGGAGACCAAAGGGTCCCGCAAAATCTTGGCCCCACTCAAACGCACGAGCGTCATGTTAAGCTGGGTGGTGTGGAGGGGGGGGGAATGCGGGCAACCGGAGGGGGGGTGTCCAAGACACCCACCAACACAACATTGGAACCTCTCTACTATACCGTTGTGCAACAATATACCACGTAACACCCCTTATATGTCCGCATATGTGCATGGAAAAACGGGTACAAATGGCCCGATCGCAAAAATTTGACTTTAACCTCTTAATATTTGCGAGATTAATATATTAACGCCTTCATATATTAAAAATTAAAAATTAACATATTGACTTTAATCTAGGTCACTAGGGGTAGCAGGGAGAGGGACAAATTTCTTGGCACAATTTCATATGCGCCTCTCCAGTGCGCGGCGCACTGCTACTGTGTACCTTTCAGCCTTTTGTTTCATGATTCACTGATGACGCGTTCTTTGTGAGACTTCCTCGCTCGCTCGTCCTACTATTCCGCGGGATGCAACAATGTGCCTCGCATGTCTCGTTCGCTTAGTATTGCCCGTTTTGCCATTTTTGCGATTTCGTCTTTTTGTGCTCTATCTAGTTAGAACGGGGTTAGAGCACTAGTTTTCGCGGGGATGATCGCGTGACAACTAGTTATCGCGCTAGTTATTGCGCGAAGACTAGTTGTCGCGCGGGCTATCGCGGGGGTTATCGCGCTTCGTTTGCTCTTGTTCCATGTTTCCCCTCTTCGCCTCAGCTCACAAACTATTTACTATGGCCCTTGCTGCTGCCCACGCTTGGTGCGGGCACCATCAGAAGCTCCTTGGGATTTGTCGCCTTGGCGGACCTGAGGGGTTTACGATGTGTGTCACCCAAGTGAGGCGCCCTGTGGCAAGTCCTTTTGAGAAGGGCGTGGACTTTGGACTCATCGTCCATCCTTCCCCCTTCATGGTGTACGACAAGGACCCCCTCGTTGTGAGCAACTACATCTTCGAGTTGCTAGAAGTAAATCCAGGGGTTGCTGGATTTTTGATCCAACTTCATCCGGAGGATGTGGAGGCGGTGGTAGAGTCTGTCACGGCCCATGCCGAGAAGGGTGCGGGGACGAAGACGACCCTCTATGTGGGTCAGGAGGAAGAGGAGGACGTGGAGGAGGAAGCGGAGGAGGTGGGGGAAGTGGGGGGTGGGTTGTGTGTTGGGGTTTCTTCGTGGCCAAATGCGGACGGATATGTTGTCATTTCGGTGAGGTGCCTTGCCACATGACGAGAGACGGTGAGGCGCGCCTTTTGACAAGTGATAATCCCACGAACTCTCGTCGATGAGGAACTCAGGGTGGCCCAGCCCAGTGCAATTCATGGTCTCCGCGTGTAGGGGGCATTGTAGTCTCCGCAAAACGATTTTATGTCCCCACGTGTCCCGGGGCTCCTGGTTTTTCAGCCGATTTGAAGGGTGATCGGAAGTAATTTGCAAATTGTCAAGGGCCGTGGCCTGCGCTACAAGCGCGGCAACGCCTCGCCGACTTTTTACATGTCAGAACCTCAACTGCACGGAGGAGGCTCCCTACCATGAGCAATATTGTGATTGGCTGATCAGTTGGTGCCTGCGTGCATTGCTGAACTAGTTGAAGGACAAGCCCCACCACCCCGTCATGATTAGTGTCCGTAAGGTAAGGATCAGACTTGGTAAGGGGAAGGGGAAGACGGATGGTTGGTTTTCCCAACCCCTTACCCGCAGCACCCGCCGGGTCTACACCGAGGACCCGGAAACCAAGCTTCCCATGCACTCCCTTTGCCCCACAAGGGAGTGGGAGTGTGAGTGGTATGGGGTCACCACTCCCAACATTATTTCGGGGTAGGGGGTGATTCTTTTTCGCTTTGGGGCAACACCTCCCGTTATTGGGGAGACCGAGGAAGTGGTTGCGGCAGAGCCGATGGGGGCCTTCAATAGGGACCCAATGGATCCTGTGGTCACCGCCACGGACAGGTTGGTGGTGAACCACTTGCTCGAGCACGGTTTTTTTAGCGGAGTGGAGCTCGAGAGTCTTTTGGAAGACCTTGGGAGGGTGCCTCTCTCAGAGAAGGCACCCATTTTTAATGAGAACGTCCCCATTGTGGGCAGGCCCCAAGATTCAGGGGCTTGCCGCAAAGTGTACGGCAACTATGGGGGCTGCAACTACCACAACCACAACCTCCACAAGGTCCACGATCCGCCGGTCCTCAAAAGGATCGCAGATTGTGTGCTTGAGCCTGCGAAGAAGGGTGTCGTAGGGGGGGGTTGGGTGGAGCTGCACCATTCGCGACATGGCGGAAATTTCCTCTTTTGACCACACCCTGCAGCACCTCCATCGCGATGCCCCCCTCCCCTTACTCTGTGCCCGACGTTACATTGATTGTTAATTGTTTGATTATGCTTACGCATAATCATGAGGCTGAGGATGGGTCGCATATTCTTTTTGTCCCCTCCAGCAGTTCTGGGTTCCCTGACCCTTGGGTGGAGAGGGCCGTACGATTCAAGAGGGGCACTGCCTTTTTTTTTAATGCCCTTGATGTCCAACGGGGGTGGGGCATTCCAAAGGCCGCGCCCACCGGTGTGTCCGATCCTTGCCTCATGGCATTTTTCGCAATTGAGCTAACCCAAGGCCCTAACTTGCGGCTCCCCAACCTGCATGTCACCCTGACCATTAACCGGCCTCAGATGGGGTCGCCTAGTGGCCTATGGGGTGTCCCACAGTGAGGGGGTGCATAGCAAGGCATCCTTATGTGAGCCCCCTTTACTATGGAGCAATTTTTGTGGGAGATGTCAATGGTGTCTCACTCCCCATAGACGAATACATTTTGACCCATGTCACATCGAATCAAAACCAACAAGGGGGCAAAAATCGGGCAAACCCATTAAGATCAAGCTGGTCTCTGACCCCCTTACTGTGGGACAGCCCATGTGTGCCGAGACAGCGCCGTTGGAGGGGGCGTTTAGGTGTAGGGGGAAGGTTGTAGCCAAGTGCTACGGCTGCGAGAGGGCGGGTTTGTGCACGGCACCTAAAGATGGGCTTTGTGTGCCGTGCCAGGAGGGGGAGGATCCAGAGGGGGGGGGGGAGGGGGGGGGGGGACCCCAATGGGGTCAGCATTGAGCAATGTTCTGAATGCTTGCTCCCGGTGGGAACAACCACCGGGCGTTTTTTGTTGAGGGGGAGGGAGGGGGGGCCGGGAGAGAGGTGGTTGCCTTCGCGACTAAGGAGGTGGGGGGAATGGCAGGCCACCCCGACCAGTGCCCCTCCGCCAAGGTGTGCCATGGGGAGGCACTGCCGTGGCCTAGCTTGCGAGAGCATGTTGGGATTAAGGTTCCGCCGTGCACCATTTTGGTAGTGACCAAGGAAATGTATGGAGGAGTGGTGAGGGTCCATCCAGAGCTCGAGGGGGTGGCACAGGTGGTCGAGTGGAGGCAAATTCAAGAGTATGCAGCCGTCACGGACTTCGTGCGGCTGCGGAAGATGAACCTGGTCCTAGACGACCCCAAGAAGGGGCTGGCAAAGGCATGCTCACATGTCACCAGGTGTGAATAGTGCGCACTAAACCCTACTCCAACCTCTGCTCTAACTAGTTATCGTGGTAGTTATCGCGCTCTAACTGGGTGCTCTAACGAGTTACTGCGCTAGGTTGTCGAGCTCTAACCGAATTATCGCGGGGGTTATCGCAAGGGTTATCGCGAGAAAACTAATTAGAGCACAAGTTATCGCATGGGTTATTGCACCTGTTTTTGGGCCCCTGTGTCCATCCCTCATTTCCCACCCAGGATCTCTTATTGTTCATGGATACTTCCGTCAATGAGGCCTCGCAGGCTCTTAAATTCAGCTAACCTGCGGCGGACACCAAGTTGCAATGTCCCAAGGCCCGGCGGCGGCGGTTGAAGGCTGTTTAGAGGCCGGTTCGAGTTCTCTTGGGGGATCCCGACATCGTGTGCGGTACCAACACCAATGGACAAGTTTGTTTAAGTGATGGGTCTTGCACAGCCCTCTCTGCCCCACTTAGTGACCATCTTGCATTCAAAGCTCGGGAGCATGAGTGTACCCTTCGTGAACCGGCCGTTTGAATGGGAGATTCACGGTACCGTGAATTTCACAACTTTTTGTTGTGTTTTGCGCGTGACTTGGTGCCATCGTGTGCGTTTTTCGTGCTATCTTCGCCCAAAGCGTGATCCAACAAATGTGTGCAAAGTAGAGGTTTTAAGTAGCCACATGGTTCAACATATTCGGTGACATTCGGTCGAATCTGAAATTCACGCACCCAAATTAACACAGAAATTCATGCTAGGTTCACAGATTCACGAGACCGTGAAATTCGCACGAAATTCGTAGGAATTTCGTGCGATTTTCGTACGAATTCGCCACAATTTCCACTGTTTCGCTTTCTCACAGCTCTCAAAGCCTTTCTTTGCCTCTTCTTCGGAACATGTCCCAGCAAACATTGTCGCAGCTCGCCTCCTTGCAGTCCCGCCCCGATCCTGTTGCCGACACCTTGGCGCAGTACCCAGCCCTCCCACCACCAATTGCAGGAGGCGACCTACCAGTCGGGGGCAATGGAGGTGGACGATGTAGTGGGCTGGGCAGCATCCCTCGACCCCTCCCCCGAGGTAATTCACATCGACCTACGCAGCCCCTCCCGCAACTCCTATCTTGGGGGGAAGGCCTGGTCCACAACTTTGTAGAGGGAACTCCACTCCCAGCTCACCTCTCTTAATTCTTTGCATCTGACCCCTCAACCCGCCACCATTGACCAACTGCTCAATTCCATGCGTACTAACCCGGTGGGGCAGCCCAAGGACGCCCACGTCTAGGTGTACCCCACCACTAACCTTGTGATTACCCCCGCCCCATTGCGACATGGTGTGCCGGCACGATCTTGCTGCAGGGGCACCATCTGACCATTCCTTTTCCCCCTTCTCCTGGCACCTTGCCGTCCCCCGGTGTCGGGAGGATTTGGGCAACGCCCCTTTCCATCCCACCATCCCACCACAGGTGCACGTTCCCGACATCACCCACCCCACCTTCTACAGTACAAGTTCTTTGCAATGGTATTGTGGTGCCTCATGCGCCCCCCCCCTTCATTTCGAGTGAAACCCCCCTCCGCACCGAACCCCTTCCCGAACCTCCTCATGGGGTGATGGGCAACCCCGACCCCGCCCCCGACAGGGTTGGCTCCTCCCAGCCGCCCCTCAACTTTGTTGATGGGAACGGCTACATTGTGCTTCGGGGCCTTGCGGAAGCACGGGAATGTGAGGTGGGCTGGAAGAAGGTGATGAAGGCGTGGGGCAGCGGCGACAAAAAAGTCGTCGCAAAAAATTCCGAGCTGCTGTTCAACGCCTCGCCGAGTGAAGATCGGCAAGGGATCCGGATCTCCCGCGGCGTTGGCAAAGCAAAAGCTCTCTGGCGTCCTAGGTCGGGGGGCCTCCTTTCAAGAAGTTCCACCCCCCCCCCCTCATGGAAAGTGTCCCTCAGGTTGGGAACCTCCACCCAGTGACGCCGTTAAGCGTCATCGTGGCGAGTGTGGGGAGTGGGGCCTAGCTCCCCCACAGTGATGTCGCCACCCACCCCCACGACAACAGGGACATTTCGGGGTGTCACCTGAGTAGCTTCCTCTGCCTCTCAGAGGACTACCAGGTGGCGGTGCAGGCGGGGACGGCCCTGGGCGATGGGGGGCAGGCGCGATGGGACACCATTCAGCTGCAGAGGGGGGACATGATGGCGGCCACCAGCCGCCACCATGGGAAGCCTGCCCTCTCCGACTCCAAGGATGGGCTGCAGGGGGCTCTTTTTAACTTGTGGACCCCCAACCCCCGGCACTGCCACCACCAGCCCAACACCACGCACTTGGACCCCCCCCCCCCCATGAGGCCCTGACCGTTGCTGGAGATTTGTCCAGCTGGGACTTGCCCAGCGTGGACCAGGTGTTGTGGGTGGGGAAGGGGGTGGTTGGGAGGCTGGGGTTGTGGGAGGGGGGTGCTGCCCAGGCCCTCACGGCGACGCCCCTGAGGCGGTCCCGGACGGCCCCCCCACTTGCCCCTTCCGGCCCACCTTCCTCTCCCGCTGCGCCCCGAGCTCCGATCTCGCCGTCATGGAGATCGCCGAGCCCAGCATCCTCTTCTTTGCGGGGAACGTGCACCAGATGGAGATCTGCAAGGGGGACAACGTCGATGCGGACTCGGAGATCCACTTCGCCATGTCGGGCGTTGCCCCCCCGGTGCGGCCGACCAAGCTGGGGCATCTCCTCAACGCAGCCCGAGCGTGGCGGTCACCCAAATGTACGAAGGCTGGGGCATGGTCAATCACATGTCTATGTGATTGCAAGGTCTGCTTGCTTGTGTTTTTGCCTCGTGCATTGCCAAATTGGATGAAATTTGAGTGAAATTCATACCGAATTCCTACGAAATTGGTACGAATTTCGTACGAATTTCACGTGAATGAGGGGGTGTGAACACAGAAGCTTATGTGAAACTCGTACGAAATTCGTACGAATTTCGTACGAATTTCCGTGAATTTCGTTCAATTTGTTCGTTTCATCGTTGCATTGCTCCATCTTTGCTCCCCCTTCCTCCATTGGTGCCTTGCACACTTCTCCCTGTCTATAGGTCCCGTTTCACGCCTGGTCGCCGGACGTTCGGCACCACGCCCGGCGCCGATTTGCGCCCCGGCCCCGTGTGCAAGAATCCGAGCAGGAGAGCGAGGCGGCCCGCGGCAGCGGTCGTGGACGGGCCCCGAGCGAGGCCGGAAGTGAGCGCAGTGAGGCCCCGCGGCGCTCGGGACGCACTGCAGGGGGCCACAGCAAAGCCAGCTCCGGTGCGGGGCATGCCGTGCGGGAGGTGGTCCTCCCCATGCCGTCTTGCGAGGACTTGGGCACCGCCCACCTCGACCCCCCCCTGGCCCGGGTCACGCTCGCCGCCAAGCAGCCGGATCCGGCCCTGACGCACAGGGTGGCGCCCGGGCCCGACGGGCGGCAGCGGCATCTCTCTGCCGTGTGGGACCTGCCCTTGGGGGCCCGGGGGGTGCAAGCCGCCCTCCGCATCTCCTTTCCCTGCCCCCTTGTGGTTGCGGGGGGTTCCAACCTGCCCGAGGGGCAGGAGCGGTTGGGCATGTTTGCCTACCGGCTTGTGAGCGGGGATTGGCGGGTGCAGACGGGGGTGGCGCGGATCGGGGAGGAGGGGACGGTGACCATGGCTGGGTTGTTGGGTTGAATGTGGTCTCGGGGTGGGAGCAGCGGACGTCGGAGTTGGTGGACGTGGCATGGCTTGCCATGCGCGTCCATGTGAGGAGGCAGCGGAAGGGGGGGGTTGACATTATTGATGTTGAAGGGGAGAAGGAGCCCCCCCCACCCCCTCCGCCCGGAAGCGGAAAGCCCAGCCCCCTCCCCCCCCTGCAAGGGGACACCGATGCCCCCCCCGCCCCCCCCCCAGAAGGCCCCGCGTACGGTCACTCCGGCGGAGCGGGTGGGAGGGGACCGGCAGAGGGGGGCGGTGGGGGAGTGGGTGGATTAACAGCATCCGCTGCAGCAGGCGGGGGCGTGAGAGGTCCGCTCGATGAGCGCGGAGGCCGCCAACCGCGACCTCGAGGCCCGCCTGTCCAGGGCCAACAAGGACATGCGGGCCGCCGAGACGCGGTGGGCGGACCTCACCCGGGAAAGGGACCGCCTCGCCGCGAGGGTGAAAACCGTGGAGCGCGACTTGGGGACGGCGCGCAAGGCCGCGGGGGCACCAGCAAAGCCACCGGCACAGATAGAGGAGGGTGCTGAGGGTGCCGAGGGCCCAACGGTCGAGAGGGCGCGGGGGGGGGGGGGGCAATCCCGCTGGCGTTCGTTACCTTTTGCCCGGTGCGCACGCATGGCATGCCGAGGCTGAGGCAGCAGCAGGACACATTCCTGCCATCTCGACAGGCCTCCGGATGGCCCTGCTAGCGAGTGGCCAGTCCGTCGAGGTGGACACCCTGGCGCCCGACATGGCCAAGGTCTCTGCCGACCACGAGGACGTGGGCCGGCAGTACCCCCCCCACCGCCTCACGTCCGCGGCGATGGACGCCTCTTTCCTCGAAGCGGTGGAGCATATCTCCCAGGGCTCCGCTGGCCGGAGCTTTGCTCCAAGGGCGGGTGTGGGGCGTAGCTCACCCTTTACTTTGGGGACCTCCTGTCCCTTGTAACCTGCACAGATGTTAATTGTACATTTTTATATATGAATATATGTACATGCAAGTACTGCCTACAACCCCCCCCCCCCCACGGCATGGGCAGTTTGAACGACATGTTGGGTACTACACCCCCACTTTGCGAAAGTTTTTTCAGCACAGTCCGTATTTTATTTGCTCTCTCATGTGCCACTCTTTCTTTTACACCGCTGAGGGTGTCAACCGAAACAATACAGCAAGTGGACATTGGACCGGGTGTGCTGTAACCCCTGAGCTTGAGCCTGTGCTTGCTTTGTGAGGGCCAACGAGGTCAAAAGGATGAGTCAAATTTTTTCGAAAAAATTCGCTCCGATTCACGTGAAATTCGTACGAAATTCGTACGAATCTTGTACAAATTTCAAAGAACCTTAAGTATTCGCACACATTCCTTCACGTGAAATTGGTACGAAATTCGTACGAGATCTCGTACGAATTTCGGACGAATTTCGTACGGGTTTCACGTGAATCTCACCAAATTTAGTCACGTTGTGCATGGGGATGGTAGAAACCTCCGATAAAATCCTCCCCAATTCCACGGGGTTTGTACCAAACACCATGCCGTGTGGTGATGGAGCTCGGCCCAAGGAGCCATTCCATTTGGTAGCTGATCGTACGCGACGGAGGCGCCTACAAGACCTCCAGCAAGTTGTTACCAAGGAGCTTGCAGCACCCTACACCGTCAAGTACCGACACGGGGCAAATAGTGCTTACCCCAGAAACAAGGGTTGTACTGGCCGTCCCTCCTCAGCCCACCATGGAGGAGAGAGAGGTTGATTATGGCCGTTTGGCGGATCCGGTCGTTTTACCTCTCTAGGACAGAGGCGCGGTACCTATTAGGGAGCACGACGTACGGTGTGGTATGGACCAGGTGTACGGCATGCTTCGGCAGCTAGCGTTACCGGAGTCCCGGGCGTTCACTGCCTATACGGGAGACGACACGGCCGTCCATGGTGCGGCCTGCTACCTACCCGACCGCATCGGCCACTTGTACAAGTGTCGACCACCCCCACCCTCGGACATCATGCAGCCCGGGGACCGACTGCTGCATTGGTTGCCTATCGCGGTGGATGGTACATCGAGGCATGAGGCCTCATATCTCCATTGCACGCTTGGTGGAAACACCAACCCCACCCAACTATCTAGTTGGTGGCTACGGGGGGGCAGTGAAAAGTGGGAGATCCTCTACGCGGCCTCCCAAGAAATCAATTTTGATGATGAGTTGCGCAAAGCCGCAACCGTAAGGTTTAAAGATAAAGAAGGGAACGATAGGCAGTCCCCCCTTTTTTTGTGTGCAGATGGTAAAGCACAGGTGCTCATGGCGGGCTGCCAAAATTGGAAGGCAGAATCCCCCGGTGCCACCGTGTGTTGGGTCTGCATGCGCAACCGTGCTGCTTGCCTTGCTACCTTTGGCACAACAAGTGCAAGCGACGGTAAATGGATCGTAGCTTTTGCCATAGATGCTATGTACAGGACCATTACAAGTGATAGGCGGATGCCTTATTATGGCCTCCATGGGGTCCTCCGTGTCCTGTTGTGTGGCATAAAGGGGACACGGGACCTAGTTATACAATTGACAGGTAAGGCCCCGGCCACTGTGGCACACACCATGCTCCAACCAGTTCTAGATGAGGCACAGCTTGCAGCACGAACTTGCACCCGTGCCTCATTAAACAATGACAAGGCAAACATCAAGGGGAAGGTAAGGATGGAGTGTGCTGCTGCCATCCATTTCATGCGGAACAGGGGTTGGCAAAATGTACTAGATGCTTGCCTACAACACCCCCGTGTGAGGCAGCATCAAGTAGTAGGAAAAAGTTGGGAGTCGGTGTTTAAAACATGGTGGGAGAATTTTGCAAGCATGTGTGCATTCGCTTGGCGTTCCGCATGGTTCTTCGGGGCCGACTTGGGCTGTACCTGCGGCTCATTGTTGGCCAAGTGGAAACGTGAAGTTGGGGCTCATTTCGGCCTCATTTGTGCATTGCGATGTCTTTGTGCTTGTTTGTCGTGCGTTTTGCATGCTAGGTAATGTGCATTTATTGTTTTTAGAAGTTTTAGATACTCACTTGGTCAAAGTTCAGGGGGAGGGCGTACTTTTTTTGGCGACGGCTCAGTTGACTGAGCGCCCGATTGAGCCGTCACTGAGCCGTCACTGAGCCGGCTCACTGAGCGCTCACTGAGCGTGCCAAATGGCTCAGTGAGCGCTCAATGCGCGCTGAGTGAGAGCTCATTGGGGGCTCACTCAGAGGGTTCCCCCCCTTTTCCGCCTCTCCTCCGCCCCCCTATCCGCCTACCCATCCATTCCTTCTCGCTCCCATTGGTCTTCTCTTTCACACCATGTCTAATGTCGCCCGAGGCCTGCAACCAGCGGCTACAAAGGCTCTCACGTCTTTCCTTAGTCGCCCCCGGGTACCTACCGCTTTCACAGAGGCAGCGTACCCGGGGGTGCCTTCGCCGGACCTAGAGCCCTTGAAGCTGTGGGCCCAGCAGCTCCCTGCCCCTTCCCCAGAAGTGGTCCACATCACCGTGTCCGATGTGACCCTTCTTGGAAGAAGCTGGATGCACCGGTGCAACCAAATGCTGCGCCACGTGCATCCAGCTCTTCGTGCCGCACGCTTCCGTTTTCTTGTGGCTGCTGTCCAAGATTTGTTGCAGCGGTCCTCAAGAAAGCTGATCGATACCCCCCACGAGTTCGGGACACGGCTTCATGACATCAAAGATCTGCAGCACGGTTGGACTGCAGATCTTGGTGTCAGCCTAGTTGCACCCAAGAAGGGATTCCTTGAGGCCCTGCCTTTCGGGGTCGGGGTGGTGTCAGGGGAATGGTGGGAAAGCCTCGGCTTGTCCCATCGTTCCGGAGTGGTGCCATGTGGTGCCCGACTACACCACCCCAGCCCTGTACAGCACCAAGGAGTCCGTGTTCCTCCGCGGAGCCGCCTCCCCTCCCCCCTATATCTCCCTGGCTGCCCCGGTGTTCTCACATGAACTCCCGGCTGATGACCTTGAGTCGGATGAGTCCTTGTGCGACTTGGGGCTCTGGGTGGTTAGGGGGGCGGTAGAGGCCAAGGAGTGCGAGAACCGGTACCGCATTCTCATCGACTCCTGCGGCACCCAGCCGGATGCAATTTGGGATCTGCTGTCCAATGCACACTCTCGCGAGGGGTGCTTGGCTGATCCCAAACTGCCACGGCTTTGGGGTACTCGGCCCGGCAAGCTTATCTCTGTGTTGGGAAGGGACCCCTTGCAACGGGCCAGTCAGCAGTGCAGTGCTCGCTGGCCCGAGATGAGGGATCTCTTCCCAATGCAGTGGTCGGTAATTGCCGCCAGGGAAGATGCCAGGGAGCAAACGTGGCATACTGACGTTGATAAGTTGCCAGGTACGCTCCCTAGCATGGGTGAGCTGCCCGGGCATCTCTCAATGATGCTTGTCCTCTCGGACAAGTATCATTTGGAGGTGCACTTGGGCAGCCACTTGGGAGACCATGACGCCCTGCGGGTCGAGACCTTCGAATTTCAGCGTGGGGACATGGTTCTCTTTGCCTCCACGCTAAGACATCGGGCTTTCGCCGCGTTGCCGGGGCTGGGGAAGCAGGTTGTTCTCTACCGCTTCCTCACCCCCGACGAGCGTCACAAGTGGTCGGACGTGGAACGGTTCATCCTTGACCCTCTGCCAGGGGCCAAGGTTGAGCTGGCTTCACGGGCACGGGGAGACGGGCCGCTCCCCAACCCCAGGGCTCTCAGCCACTGGGGGCAGTACCTCGCCTTCGACGAGGGACTGCAGGGCGCGGTCGGTCTGCCGCGGTTTGAGCAGCTGGACGCTTGGCTGGCCCCCGTGGGCCCGTCAGGCCCCGGCTGCCCATACCACCCGCTGCTGCTGGCCAGGCCTGCCCTGGACGCCGCCGACCCCATGTGCCACGTGTACGTGGAGGAATGCGACGTCCTGTGGACAAGCGGGCCATCATGGCTCGACCTGGGTAACACTGGACCCGCGAGGCCGCCATGCTGCAGCAGTATTGGGCCCCCTCCTCCCGCCCCATCTCTGCACAGCAGGCTTTGCTGCTTGGCTTCTCCTGGCATCGCGGGCCAGAGAAGCGCTGTACAAGGAGCGATGCGGGCACCGAGATCCCGCCTTTGATGCGCTGCATCTGCAGCGGCAAGGTCTTACTCCCTTCTCCCCCGCCCTGCAGAATACACACCGGGGTGTTGGGGGGAATATTGGTAGGGGGCGCGACTGGGTGCTGGTGGGGTGCAAGAGGGTGTTTGGAAAGGTGGGTTCGGGGCTGTGGGCCTGTGGGGCTGTGGGCTTTCAGGGGGTTCTTTGTGTGTTATGCGTGTAATGCCCCATGAGTGGGCTTAACATGTGCACAAGGTGGCCAGCGCGTGGGCCTCCTGCACAGGCCGTGCCAGTCTGCTGCTGGCCTTTACAGGGCCTGTATGTGGGCCTGTACGGGCCCTGTGTATGGCTTGCATGGGGCTGTGCTGAGGCAGCTCCAGCATCCTGCCGCCAGTTGCAGTTGCCAGTCTGGGGATGCAAGTGAGAGCTGAATGAGCCTTTTGGTGCGGTCAGTGAGCGCTCATTGAGCCATTTGGCGCGCTCCTTGAGCGCTCACTGAGCGCTCACTGCGCCATTTGGCGCGCTCACTGAGCGCTCAGTGAGTGCGCCAAACGGTTCAGTGAGCGCTCAGTGAGCCCAATTAGCTCTCACTGACGGCTCACTGAGCTCTCAGTGAGGCGGAACCTGGGACCAGGCCGTTGCAGTGCTTTGCTGCCGTTTGCATCTTTATCGAAACTGGTACTTTTGGAGTCCTCCCCCCCCCCTACATTTGCAGGCTCAATTCCCCCTGCACGAGCATTTGGTTGATGCAAACGGCAGCAAAAAACAGAGTCAATGTCCGGTAACGTTCGCGCCGCCCAACGAAGGTGCCAGCAGTTCCTCACGACCACTGCTTCGACGGCAACTGTAACTGGCGTCAGTGACGAAGGAGCCTGTGCCGGGGGCATCGGAAGCGGAGCCCGCGATGGTGAGAGGGGCGGGCGAGAGGGCAGCGGCGGTTGCCAAGGGTCGGGGGCCGGTGGGCCCATCACTCGCCGACCTGGCCATCGGGTCCCCGGTCCCTTTCCCCCCGGTGCAGGCACCCCGGGCCAGTGATGTACGCGCGGGCTACTTGGGGCTCTACATTGCCCCGGTCAACAAGCAGCCTGCACCGGCGTACCTCCTCAATAGGACGGTTAACGTGAAGGGGGCACCGTGGCACTCCACCGAGAGGTGGTATTGGAGCGTCACCCTCAACGCATGCACCGCCGCGCAGACAACCACGCCCACCCAGATGCACCTGCCGTGCAGGGTGACTGTCTCCGAGGATTGTGGGCTTGTGGCAGGGGAGGGGGAATTTTTTGTAGCCCGCTTTGCTTACCGGCTGGGGTTCAAACACTGGTGCTTGGACCTAGGCGTGGGGACGGAGGAGGGGGTGTTGTTGGCCCGCACTGGCTTAATTGCTTTTAAGCAGGTGGCGTCATGGGAAGTGCAGGGGGAGAGGTTTTTCTCGGAGGCTTGGCACGCCATGCGTGGCCAGGTTGCCACCTTCCGTGCCAGCGCTCTTGGGGGGGACGTCATCGACCCAGAGGTGGTCAGTGATGGGGAGGTGACGGAGGGGGGGAAGAGTGATGGCACTCGCAGTGATCGGAGTACCCGCAGTGGGGCCGGGAAAGGGAAAAAGCGGGCAGCCAAGGACAGCGCCCCCCCCCCAAAAAAAAGCTGGCGGGCAAGGGAAATGCTGCCGCACCACAAAAGGCGGCTCTGGGGAGCCCCCTTCGTGAGCCTGGGTCACCGGGCACCGTGCCCGTGACCGTGTACCGGGAGGCATGCCGTGACCGTGAACAGTTCCGCCAAGAGCGGAATGCTGCCCGTCTGGCAGCTGAAGCAGCCTCCCGTCTCAAGGAGGAGATGGACACGGTCAAGCGGCAGCGGGACGACCTGCAGGCCCAGCTCGTGGACTCTGCCTGCCAACGGGCTGGCAGTAAGGCACGCCTGGTGGTGCTGCAGCGGTCCAAGGGCTTCGAGTCCCCTGAATCTGGCCCGGGGGCTGCATCCCCCTCCCAGTCAGGGGTTCCGGCTGCACCCCCCGCCACCTACAACGCGCAGTCCCTGCAATTCCTGGCATCGGGACTGTTGGAGTACGCCCACTTGGCCACGCGGGTGATGGCCGACGCCAAGCCGTCGTGCCAGCAGTCGCAAACCATTGCGGGGCTGGCTCGAACAACCACGATGCCGGACCGGAGCGTGGACAACCTGCCAAAGGTTGAGGCGGAAGTGGCATCCCGCCAGCAGAACGCCGACCGCCGTTATACGAACCACGTAGCGGGGGTCCAACGGCTACCAGAGCGCCGCAGTTCCAGGGAGAGAACCCGGACTGCCAACCACGGGTTCTGGCTCCCAGCCAGGCTGCTGAGGAGCCGCCACCACATCCGACCGATAACTGTATGGTATATATTATTGTTGAGCACTTCATGGTGCTGAAATTTCTTCTGGGGGGCCTAGGGCCACAGATTGCAGCGTGCTGTGCACTTCCTAGGCCACCACTTTCTGCCCTGCTGTGTGCCTTTTTTTCACACGTCAACGTGCCGTGATTCTGGCCGTGTACCAATTGTAGTTGTATGTCAATTTGAAAATAACTGTTTCACGGAGCTAAAAATTTTCAAGCAGGCCACGGGCCACCACTTGCAGCTCTGTTGTGCGGCTTTTTTTCAAGCAGGCCAGGGGCCACCACTTTCAGCCCTGTTGTGGGCCTGTGTTCAAGAACAGGGCCAAATCTAGCCCCTTTGGTATGTTGCGCCTTTTTTTCAAGCACGCCAGGGGCCACCACTTTCAGCCCTGTTATGGGCCTGTGTTGAACAACACGTGCAGGAGCAGGGCCAGATGTGGCCCCTGCGGTATGTTGAGACTGCAAACAGTCTTTTTGTAACATGATTGGCCTCTTGTGTGGTGCCTGTGTAGTGCCTGTCTTTAGGTGTGCAGTGACTGAGAGGTAACTGAGAGCTCACTGAGCGCTCACTGAGCTCAGTGAGCGCTCACTGCGCCATTTGGCGCGCTCACTGAGCGCTCACTGAGCGCGAAACGGCGCATTGAGGGCTCACCGAGCGCTCAGTGAGCGCGCCAAACGGCGTAGTGAGCTCTCAGTCGGGTGGATGGCTGGGCCGTCCAATTGTTGGCCGCCACAAATTGGTGGTTGTGGGCAGTGGGTGCGGGGGGGATGTGCCACCTACCACCAGGGACTGAAAACAGGGTGTGTGCCAGGGCTGTGGGGGGGGGGGGGGGGCTGCAGCGCATATTACGGCATCAACCGGGGGGAGAGGGGCATCAAAGGGGGCAAAGGGAGTGGCGATGACGGGGAAGAATGAGACACTGCCGGGGGGGGGGGGGGGGGAGTATGATGGGACAAGCACCCTGGCGGCATCCCCGGGGGGGGGGGGGGTATGACGGGACAAACACCCTAGCGGCGTCCCCAGGTGGGGGGGGGAGGATGGGACAAACACCCTGGTGCAACCCCACTACCCCGACGAAGAGTGTGAATCCTGCAGGGGCAAGGGGGGGGAAGGCTCGAAAGGGACAACAATCAAGGGGAAACAGGTGGGGGGGATAGCAAAGAGATGTGAACAGAGATAATTGTGCCGCAAGCACGGGGACTGCATGTGGCACTAAACCTATACCACAGGTGCTACACAAAATGCACCCTAAACGTCCCTTCTCCTTGTTGGGGACGCAGCGCCAGCGAGCAACGCGGATTGAGCATGTGGAGGCCGCGGTGGCGGCCTCCCTATGTGAGGAATATCGGGCCGAGCTCCAACCCGATGGTAGCATTCTGCTAGTCCCTGAGGATTATAGCCGGCCCACAGACACCAATCCCGACATCAAGTTGGAGGCCTTGCGCGTGATGTGGCGGATGCGTAGTTCACAGATGTCGCGCCGCGACATGGCCTACCTACTGCCCGACCTTGACAGCACCGTTAGCTGGGCCGGCGTGGCCCCGTGGCTGAAGCACCTCAGCCCACCTGCTAGCTAGCGGGTTCGTATCCTTGAGGGGGAGTATGAAATGCAAGGGGCGTACTGCAATATTGCTGAGCGGCTAGCCCTGCTCTATGAAGCGCGTGCTGTACGCACACCGGAAGCCTTGCAACCGGGCGCGCAGCGCAACACCTGGGTGACCATGGGCGTTGACGGCACCAACCGGTGGAATCGGGCCTACGTGCACTGTGCAGTGGCTACACCGGGTTGTGGGCCCACACAACTTGCAAGCTGGTGGCTGTTCAAGGGTAGCGAGATGTGGACCGCGGTGTACAGCATGCAATCGGAGTGTGATTTCGATACTCAGCTCCGCGCTGCTACGGCCTTGCAACGGGCGCATGCGGATGGGGTGGCACGCAGCCCCCTATTCCTCGTCCATGCCGATGGCAAGGCCCACATCATGCTGGCTGGCGGGGATGGCTTCACCAAGAAGAGCCCCGCGGCCATGATGTGCCACTGCTGCGGCGCAAACCGCGAAACGGTTTTGCGCAAGTTCGGGGGACAAGAGGTTGCTCTGGAAGGAATGAAGGGCCATGTACGTTTGACCGTGGTGTTTCGGGACATCCCGGCGGACCGCCGCGTTCCTGACTTCGGTGCGCATGGAGTCATGCAGGTTGCCATTGCGGGGGTCAATGGAATTGTGCGGGTGCTGGTGACCCATGGAGGAGTATCTAGGAAGAGTGCGGCCACCATGGTGCAGGGGGTTCTAAACGGGGCACGGAAAGTGGCCCGCATGGTGCGGGCTGGAAAGTGGGGGGCGGACAAGGCAAATGCCAAAGGACAAGTGCGCATGGACTTGGGGGCTGCTGCGTACTTTGTCAAGGCCCGGCTGTGGGGCCCACTGTTGCAGCTAGTTGCACCCGTGATCGGGAAACATCAAGTGGGGGGCAGGCCATGGGTTGATGTGTGCACGGAGTGGTGGGAGGCGTTTGCGGCCATGGCCGAGGTGGCCTAGAGGGTCGACTTTCTGAGTGGTGCAGAGCAACGTGCCTTGCTGCAATGCCAACTGACCATGGGGGCAAGGCACCTTGACCTGGGATGGGGGAAGACCTTTTGGACGCACATGTGGGTTGACCACATGTATGCGTATGTTGCACAGTGGGGGACCATTGCAAGGTTTAGTTGCTTTGCATTGGAGGGCAGCCATGTGCGACTGAAACGGCTGCTTAGGAATAGTGGGGGGGCCAACTTGCTGAACGATAGGTCGGGCTTGCAGTGTGTGGTGGATAACCACACACTAGATGATAACCTCCGCAAGGAAGGTTGGGAGGTGGAGAGTAGGGCCGTGATCAAGCAAACGGGGTTCGAACGACGGTGCACGACTTGGTCACGTGCCCGGCGGTTGAGGAAGGGGAGAGAGAACATGGTGAGGAGGATTGTGGAACGTGCATTGCGACAAAGGACCAAGTAAGTGGTTATGATGGAAGATTTGTGCCCGTGCATGTTAAGTGAGCCCTGACTGGGCCCCCAATTAGCTCTCACTGAGCGCTCACTGAGCCATTTGGCGCGCTCAATGAGCGCTCAGTGAGCGCTCGGTAAGCCGCTCAGTGACGGCTCAGTGACGGCTCAGTCTGGGTGCTCAGCCAAGTGAGCCGTCGAAAAAAAGAAACCCCCCCGGTCAAATCCTCTTGGCCTAGGGATTGGTATCTCTTTGGGGACATTCCAAAACCCTAACCCACCCCCAAAAGCCACAACTTTTCACATTAAACCCCTTGAAAAACATCACTTAGCCCCAAATGAGCCGTTTTAGCCCCAACTGAGCTCCAACTTCACATTTCCAAGTGAGCCGCAGGTACGGCGGCTCCGGAACCATAGCATAGCCCTGGGCGCCGCCCACAATGACCTCCAGTGGGGCAAACTTCTGCGGACGCATCTTTGGATCGACCACATGCTTATTTTGCAAAGAAGTGGAGAATCGTGTCAAAGTTCTCCTGGTTTGCCATGGAGGGAAGTCACTGGAGGGTGAAGCGCATGTTGCGCAACAGCGGGGGCCTAAGCCTCCTCCGGGGGAGACTAGGGGTGCAAGTGGTTGTGGACAACCACACCATTGATGATAGCCTCTGGTCGCATGGGTGGGATGGGACCAAAGGGCACAAAATGGGCAAGGGCCCATAAGTGTACAAACGTATGCAAGCCCTACAAGAAGACGGCTTCTCACCGACATGCAGCACCTTCACACTCTAGAGCGGCGGTTCCGGTGTTGCAAGAAACGGACACCGTTGTTGCCTGTGGCCAGGATGCATGCAGGGATGCATTGGGGAGCGTACCTTGGGTGTTAGGGCAAATGAGGGGGTGCACACGGGTAATATTTGTATAAAATCACGTGAATTCACGTGAATTTCGTACGAAATTCTTGCGAATTTCGTACGAATTCACGTGAATTCACGCCGGTGAATCGGCTACACGCTTGGCGCATTTCGGCACCTCTTGTTTCGGGCGCGTTTCGGGCATGGTGGATGCTTTTGGGGCGGGACCGTCATTGAATGATGCGTAATGAAGCTTGGGGAAGAACTTTCCCCGCTTAAATCCCTCAGAAGGACCCAAAAATATGGCGTTTCCCCCCGAAAACCTCGAAATTTGCATCGATTCACGTGAATATTCACGCCCCATTCAAACGGCCACGTGTCCCCCGTTCACGAAGGGTACAAAGCCCTGAGCATGCTACGCATGGCTGCAAAGGGAGATGGGCAGCTGCCCTATTGCGGCACTGTGGTGGACCTTACAATAGTTGATTGGGGAAAAGTAGGGCATGATCCGTTGCCGAACGGAAGGATGTATGCTGCATGCCTCAATCAAGCGGTGAAGGATTTGGAGGAGGGCATTCTCCTGTTTCGGAACCAATTTCTGACTTCCATTGTTATTCTGACTGGGGATGGGAAAGGGATGCAAGCAATGAGAGGGGCTGGCTCTAAGTGTTGGTTTTGCAAAAACCCCAATGGTATTATTGAGCAAATGGGGGTGGAGTCCACCTCAAGATGGGGAGCATTTTTGACAAGTGTGACCCTTGAAAGACGACCAGGTGAGTACCAACATGCGGCATGCCACATTCTAAATGGCATTGCAAAGCGCACTGCGACCACCCTGTAGGCCCTCCCCCCTGGTACCCCTAGCAAAGCCCAAGCTCTTGCAGCTTTGCACGCTGTCATTGACAACCAAGCCCTCAAGGATGAGACCTCCGGCATTCCTGTGAGGGAATGTCTCCCGTCGGCCTCAAGGGACCACAAAAATACTTTTGATCTTACGAGCACCAAAGTGTTCCTAACCCCCCCCCCCCCTCCCCTCCAAAGGGAATTTCTGGATTGCGTCAAAGAGCGTGTCTCCTCCGTGAGGACCCCTGGGGTACGTCAGGGGCGGCATTTGGTAGGAAGCCCCCCTTCCTACCACTTTTTGGGAAGTAGATACCCATGCCACGGCATACCACTTTCCCCATGTGCCTAGAACCCTTTTGGTGCACTCTAGCTGCAAAATTTCAAATTTCGGGCAAAAGTCACCTCTCGTGTATTTTTTCAACCCCCCCCCCCCAACCGAGGAACCCCCTTCCTACTGGGCTCCCAGTAGTAAGAACAAGGTTCCCACCAACGGTTCCTCGCCTAAAACGGTGTTCCTACCGAGGTTCTTACCAGGTGTTCCTTGCCAGGAAGGGGGTCCCACTAGGGCTCCTACTAGGGTTCCTAACGGCAGTACGGAGCACATACAGACAAGGAACCAAGCTCCAAGCCCGCATGGAGTTTTTGGTTGTTACTTGAACTTCGAATTACGATGCTATGTGGGGATACTGGATAAATGTGCATGCTACCAGGCATCCGAAGGAGACATGCACTATGGCACACAATCCAAAGGACCCAACGTGTGGGCTTCCACTTTAGAGTGACCCATGCCTTGCCAACCCTACTTGTCAATTTTTGTGCTTGGTGCACCTCGGCATCCACAAGAGGCCAACGCAAGGCGAAAAGGGTATGCAAAGCCGAAAATGCTTGTAAAAACGTGGCAACAATATCGTGAACACCTTAGAAAGCAGGGCAAATGGATCTCACCGCGGCCCGGTTATTTTGCCAATCCAAGGAGAATCAATGCAACTTGGTGCGCATTCTTGAACGGTGGTACGGGCACAAGACCATCGGTTTCGTGTCTGGCGGGTGCCAAATGTTGCGCATGGGGGATGTGTTGAGCATCGAGAACTAATTCATGCCACGATGCTCGTGATTCTTCTAACCCACGGTTGTCGTCTCCGTCATTTTGGAACCAATCCAAGCATGTGACACCCAACTGCTTTAATTGACGAACACATTGCCGACACGGCAACAACCATGTACATATTCGCCAATTGTGCGACGACAATGAATCCCTCTTAAAAAAGCACCCCACCTAATGGTGCAATCAATCGATGGACAGGGGATGAGACAATCATCCTTGTCACGTGACCAACACTTGCTACCCCCCACATCCTTATTGGACACTTCCATTAATTTACCATTACCGGTTAGAAAAACATGGAACCGTTGGGTGACCCTGTTTACTAAGACATCACAGTTCTCTTGTAGCGCCTTTAATTAATAGTTTAAGTCGCCGTGCTCAAAATGTGTTTTTTCATGCGTTTTTTCACAACCCAGCTAAATCACGTGCACATTTATCATCATTGAAAACTCACTCCTTCACTCTCTCCTTGACACCACTTGCACAGACAGTGGTAGGGATACAGGCATGTGAGACGCAACTAGGTGACCCAAAATTCATACTGAAGAGTCGTCACTGCGTTGGAGGACTGCCTACAAACACGTAGGCCTTCATCTTGCGTGTAGTGCATTACAAAACTACACACAGGTAGGACAGGTGCCCTCTGGTAGTAAGAACACAACAGTACAAAAAGTGAAGGGCATTGTTCAATTAAACAGAGGGTGAAATAATGGATTTGTAAAAAAACGAGCCACAGCGCGTTGTTTCACGAATAGCGACTATAGACGGCCCTCAAAGAGGAATTGGGAGCACCAAAAGGAAACCATTGTACAATACCTGTGTTAAAGAATATAGCTACTGTTGCTTAGAAACGGCAAACTATGTTTTCTCTGTTGCTGCGGCCTTTGCCCCCTTCGCCTTTTTTCGTGCATCGGGGGGGGGGGGGGGGCAGGTACAAACAAGTCGTGAACCTGCTCAAAAGAGTCCATGTGCGGATACTTGGCCATCTTGGCCGCCACGCGACTAAGCATAGCTTCGCATGGCGATCTGCTTGTACAAACGGCCAGCATCCGTATAGAGAATGGAGCCGCAAAAAAGGGGGGGGGGGAGTGTCCCAAATCCTACTCTAACCCTCAAAAACGGATTCCCCACCCTCAAAATAGGGGGGGGGGTGGCTACACCTCTTCCTAAGCGCACTTCCTGACCCTCACCCCTGGCAGGTACAGTGCCTCATCGGGGCCATCTAAAGCCCACCACCAATTGACGCACACACTGCTGGTGCGGGTACAGTGACAACAACGTCAGATGAGGTGACAAGCAATTGTTGCAAGCAAGTGGGAGCAGTTGCACAAGACACCGGTGAGGCAATGTAGGTAGGAAGGGTTAAGTCCTGGACATTGCGGTACCACTGCGACCCCATTGACGAAGCAAGTGGATACACGGGTAGGCGCTCTTCGGTGTCTACGCTACTAAGGTGGCGCATGGCTTTGAAGGTCTGAGACTCCTGCTACCCTTCATCCGCCCATTGCTTGGCCTTTGGCTTTGTGCTTATGAATCGAACCCCCCCTCCCTCCAAGGGGGCGGTGTAGTACTTGATTGTCTTGTTCACGTTGGAAGGTGCCTCCTTTAATAGGATGCTTGCTAACTCGGCTTGGTGGAGTTGATTGAGTCTCAAGTGAAATACATCAACATGGGGGTTGGACGGTACCACACCATGAATGAAATCACCCAATGCCAGTGCCTCCCTCTCCGGAAAAAGGCTTCTTTTTACAACTTTGGAAGCAACATCCGTTCCTTTTTGGATGGTGACCCGAGTGGGGAGGGACTCAACGACCCATTCCTCAGACACTCTTCCGTCCCTCGTGGCATCACCCCGTGTGCACACAAGTGACCACGCCGTGTTACACCATGCATGCACCGACGGACTCACACTAGGATATGCACCGGGGGTGGGGGCCACTCGCCTTTGACATGTCCGAAAAACTGCTGCACAAAAGGGAAGAAAATGGCAACGAGAAACGTAGACACGCAAGCGCAATGTGATCACACGGGCATCGAAAATGTGCAGACAAGTCAAAACAATGTGCAAGTATTAATAGACAGGAAGTGTAGTAGGAACATAGTACGAAGGGGGTTCCTGGCTAGGAACACAGTAGGAACCCGTTCATGGGTGATGGTAGGAAGGGGGTTCGTGGACAGGAAGGGGGTTCCCACCAGTAACCGGGAAGGGGTTCCTACCAGTAACCGGGAAGGGGTTCCTACCAGTAGGAACCGTCCCGGGCCTTTTTTTCAACTTCTACCCAACGGGCTGCCGTGACCCCATACTTAGGCCAATACACCTACCCGGACCCCAAAACACCCCTGGAAAGTGGGAACTTTATTTGGTGGGTTTAACCCATACTTTGAAGGGGTGGATCGTGGGGGGGTTCCTACCGAATGCCGCCCCTGACGCACCCCACCTGGTGGACTCCATTATGGGTTGTTGTGCATGTGGTGTTCAAATACATTGACGGTTTGTATGAGCTTTGGCGGGTGAGGGAGATCTACACTCTAAGCCAAACGTATCAGAACTCTACCGTGCATTGACCACAAAATTTTCGAAACCTTGAAGAGACTGAGGTTGGTCCCCCACTAGGTGGATCCATTGGTGCTTGGCACATTCCACCTTTTTTTGGTTGAGAACCGGAGGATTATTTTTCAGTTTTCCTCCATCGCCACAGAGTATAAGCATGGGACCAAGGGCTTTTGGGATTGGAAGCGGCCAAGGCCTCAAACATTGAGGAGTTTGTGTGAGAAAGACCAAAAATGCTCTGTGCCTAGTGTTTTGCCTTGTTTGTCCCAGTGAGGGTTTGGGGAGGGGTGCGCGATAACTTCCCGCGATATCTGCGCGATAGCTGAGTTATCGCGCGAAAACTAGTGCTCTAGTTGTGCTCTAACTAGTTAGTGCAAGGTGCTCTACCTTTGCTCTAACTCTGCTCTGACTCAAAAGAGCACTTTGGCCTCCCCCCCTCTCTTAGAAAACACCCCCACGATGAGGGTTGCTTGGGGAAATAAATGGGATGGGGGTTTTTTTGAGGGTGCCGAATCCATTTTTTTAGGTGGTTTACCCCCAAATTGAGGCTAGGTGGGTGTTCTAGAAAATGTGCTCTAGCTTGGGGTTCCGCACCACGCCCTAGAACACCATATCCCATGGCGTGTTGTGGTGTTGTGTTGTGTTGTTGTTGTTGTTGTGTTGTGTTGTGTTGTGTTGTGTTGTGTTGTGTTGTGTTGTGTTGTGTTGCGTTGTGTTGCGTTGCGTTGTGTTGTGTTGTGGTGTGTTGTGTTGTGTTGTGTTGTGTTGTGTTGTGTTGTGTTGTGTTGTGTTGCGTTGCGTTGTGTTGCGTTGCGTTGCGTTGTGTTGTGTTTTGTTGTGTCGTGTTGTGTTGTGTTGTGTTGTGTTGTGTTGTGTTGTGTTGTGTTGTGTTGTGTTGTGTTGTGTTGTGTTGTGTTTTGTTGTGTTGTGCCGAAGGCGCTTTTACCAAAAGGCAATGGCCGGGATGTCTACCCACCGGTACAGGTAAGCGGGAGGGCCGTGTGTGTTGTGTGCGGGCTTTGTGTAGGTGTGTGGTTTCGGGGCGGATATAGGGGGAGTCGGGGGAACATGGATGTCACGCCCGTGGTGACAGTGGTCATCCCAGGAGCCCCCGCTGTACTCCCTCTCTTTCCGCTTGCTGGTGCAGGCGTAGCTCCTGCAACACCCACGCCATCGTGTTGCCTGGGCCCCGGCGGTCTTTTAGCAAAGTGGCACGTGCCTTGGCGTTGGCGTGCCAAACTCTAATGGACTCCTTGATAACGTGACTTATGAACTCTGTCCCCAACGCTTGGGGCCGTGAGCACTCCATGTGGGCCTGCTGCATCGAGGGGGTCCGCAAAGCTACTGCCCACTGCTCTAGTAAAGCCGGCTCCCACAGCTGGTAGCGCACCGGGGCTGCCCGTGTTCCCACCTTATGGTCGAGGCATTCCGCGAGTCTCCGGCGGGTCGGCTCCCACCCATGCGACTGGGCCTAGCAGGCCCACAGGTGTGGTGCCGTATCGGGTTGCGCCCCAAAGAGGATATCTCGGTGGGATGACCGGTTGGCCAGGACAGTCATCGCAGGGATGTTGTCTATGCGGTGCGTCGTGATGTGGAGCTGCTGGCCACTATCAAACCAGTCGAGGGGGAGCCCACCTCACGACGTGTAGTTCACTCCCCACCGGGCCTCATAGCCGGCCCGCGCCGGTATCGAGGCCCGCTCCTGCAACCAGCCGGCCAACATTGTTGGGGAGAGCTGACGCTGGTCCCGGCAAGTCACCGGCGAGAGGAAGGAGAAATGGCGCCGGAGGAGCCATGTCAGGTCCACCTCTGGCGGCTCGTTGGTCGTTGCATCAACACGGCCGTTGACGTCCGTTATCTAGTCTCTGCCTTTCGGAGGAGTACCAGGTGGAGGTGCAGGCGGGGACGGCCCTCGGGGAGGCGGAGGAGGTGCGTTGGGGCACCATTCGGCTGCAGAGGGGGGGCATGCTTCTGATGGTGTCCACCAGCCGCCACCATGGGATGCTTGCCCTCCTGGACTCCAAGGATGGGCTGCACGGGGCTCTTTTTAACTTGTGGAACCCCGACGCCCGGAACCGCCACCACCAACCCGAAGCCACGCACCTGGACCCCCCCCCCCCCGCGAGGCCTTGGCCGTTGCTGAGGATTTGTCGACCTGGAGCTGCCCCACCGTGGACCACGTGTTGTGGGAGGGGAAGGGGGTGGTTGGGAGGTTGGGGTTGTGGAAGGTGGGTGCTGCCGCGGCCCTCTTCGCGGACGCCCCGGAGGCGGTCCTGGCCGCCCCCCCCAACCTGCCCCGACCACCCCACCTTCCTCCCCCGCTCGGCCCCGGCCACCGACCTTGCCCTCATCGAGATCGCCCAGTACAATGTCCTCTTTTCTGTGGGGACCGTGCACCAGATCGAGATCTGCAAGGGGCGCAACGTCGATCCGGAGTCGGAGATCCACTTTGCCATCTCGGGCGTTGCCCCCCCCGGTGCGGCCGACCACGTTGTGGCACCTCCTCAGAACCGCCCTAGTGTGGCGGCTGCCGAGATGCTTGAAGGCTGGGGCATGGTCACTGACTTGCCCATGTGATTGAAAGGTGGGCTTGCTTGTGTGTTTGCTTGCTGTGTTGCCAAATTGGACTAAAGTCACATGAAATTCTTTTGAAATTCCTACGAATGAATATGCTAAACAAGTGTGTGAATACACAAGTTTCTGCGAAATTCGTACGAAATTGGTACAAATTTCAAACAAATTTCGCGCCAATTGGTGCGAATTTCGTCCAATTTGTTCGTTTCATCGTTGCATTGTTGCATCCTCGCTCCCCCTTCCTCAATTGGTGCCTTGCACACTTTGCTCTATCTGCAGGTCCCGTTCCACGCGTGGTCGTGCGAATTTCGTACGAATTCATGTGAATTCACGCCTATGAATCGGCTACAGGCTTGCCGGGTTTTGGCACTTCTCGTTTTGGCCGCCGTTTGGGCATGGTTGATGCTTTTGGGGCGGGACTTTCACTCGATGATGTGTAATGAAGCTAGGTCAAGAATTTTACCCCCTCCAATCCCTTAGAAGTCACCAAAAATATGGCGTTCTCCCCCCAAAAACATCGAAATTTGGGTCAATTTAGGTGAATATTCACGCCCCATTCAAAGGCCACTTATCCCCCGTTCACGAAGGGTACACTGGCGATGGTATTGACTTTGCCTCCCATGTGCACCATGTGCATATATAATGCGTACAATCATAACACGTCATACTTGCCAGCTGAGCACCGGGGCCTCAATCAGCATTGGCAAAAAGCTGTCCTCGGTGTATTCGGCCTAACACAAACCATTTGCATCCCCCTCGGATACCTACTCGCTAACAACCCCGTACCGCCCGCAAGGGCAGAACGCCTGATGCTAGGTGTCAAAGGACCAGAATGGACACTAGAATCCCCGGACACCTATAACATGCTGTGGTTTGTGCAGCCAACTGATGACTGCACGCGCATACACTCGCTGCGCACATGCATTAGCAATGTACTGCTCATGTCCACGATAATAATCATACCCGACATGGACCCTGCACACATGATATTGATGCGGTAGAAACAACAAAACCGCCTGTATCGCTTAAGGCGAACTGCCTACAAACCCCATGGTGTGGTACTGTAATGCTCCGCGAGATGCACGGCACGCCGTGGATTTCACAATATTCTGGGTCACAAGTAACTCAAGTGACCACGCTTTACAGTGGACCACTGTCCACGACCACCTACATCCCCTTTTGTCTGCTAACCACATTGCTATCTTCCAACCTCCTACTGAAAAATGCCTTTTTTCTCTTACCTCACAATGGTCCCGCGACCATTTCCACACTACACTATGTGCCCTCGTTGATGATGCACGATGCAATATGTCAAAGTGGACCGACAAAGATTGGGCACGCCACGTCGATGCAAAAAACGAACTGCTACTGTTTGCACCCCAACGTTGGCTCCGCCGCTTATGTGGCAAGTCCAGCTAAAGGGGTGCCTCCACGGGCCACCTAGGCACTTGGACATACGTGATATGGACTGTAAAAGAGTGACGGATATATATTCCTTTGGCTATGGCTCCAGGGAGCCCAATTTTTCGTGCATGTCTCCGTCGAGGTTAGGTTGGCTCAAGGGGATTTTGAGGGCGAGGAACACAACGGAATTGTCCATTTTTCGGACTTTCATCACTTTTGGGTGTACAGCCACATGGCTGACTCTGGCTCCACTATCATACGTGTTCAGCATGTGTTCCGTTACCCCATACAAGAACGTCACAACGCCGCGCGTGTCGCGCGCGTCTTGCGCGATTTTGACGTCTAGTTCCACAATTGTTCGTGCGCCAATTTCTGTGTTAATTATGTTTTTGTTGTTCTACAGCACTTATGCACGCTTTGCAGTGTATGTGTGAGCTTTGTCTGCTAGCAAATGTGCCGGTTCTGCCTTGAGCGGGAACGGCTTGGATCGTCCAAGGCTCGGCGCAGCTCAGCATTGTGGCGGCAAGGCCAAGATCTTCAACACCGTAAGACACGAAATACGCGCTGAACGACACGAAGGTCTCCAGGGATAGGTGCGGACACGACGCGTGCAACGAATTCTTCGCGGAACACGACCGACTGACCACAAAGATACAAGCGGAGCACTCGGAACGTAGTGCACACGCATAGCTTGAGCCGTAGTTGCTGACTTTAGCCGCTTGCAGCAATTCTTATAGTGGTGGACCAAAGTACCCAGCGAGCCGTACTCGTTGCTGAAGAAGCTCTTGAGGATTTCGATGGACCATACATGCAGTGCCGATCCTCTAAACTTCTGCTGCCTTTCCTGGCCGGTGGGGAGCTTGCTGGGCGGGCGTCGATGGGTCTCCACCAGGAAATGGGGCTTCGCCTTCTCCTTCCCCTTCTGCACCGCCTCTGCTTGGCCGCCTTCAATGCCCCCTTGTGATGCACTAGGCTCTTCGGAGCACTGTCCTCGCTCTCGCTGCTGCTGCTTGAGCTGCCACTGCTGCTACTCGTGCTGTTGTTGCTGATGCCACTATTGGAGCTGCTACCGCTTGCACATTCACATGGTGACGGCAGGTCATCCTTCGCCTCCAGGTGTGTAGAGCGTGGGGCGCGTCGGGGGAGAGCAGCCATCCGCGCTGGCCCCGCCTTGACCTCCTACACCTCCTGCGGAGCATGGTCCTGCGCCACCATCCTCCTCGACTTCCCGTTTGGGTCCTGCTTCTCCGCCTCTTTCCTTTCCCCCGTCTTCTTTTTCTTCTTCGGCTTTGCTTCTTCATTCCGCTCCTCCCTCTTGTCTTCCTTCCTTCCTTCCAGCTTGGCCTTGCTCTTGTCTTCTGCCCGGTGTCTCTTCTTCTCCTTTTTCTCCGTCTTGTGCTTTCTTTCTCCCTGCAGAACACAAAGAACGCTTAAAACCGGATCAACGGCGCTAGGGAAAGTTTTGGAGACAACGTGCGCGGCGCGCAAAACGCATAGAAGGGTTTATACAGGCTCCAGGGATAGAGACAAAGACAACAACCGAAACGTCCGGAGCACGCAGAGCATCACCCTTTTCAGGTTCATCGGGGACAGGACTCCAAAATGATCCACCACGGATCTTGTCCACGGTGGTGGACATTGTGCCGAGCGGAAAAGCGCAGGGGACAGCGTGAACGCACAACAAGCAATCGTACCGAAACACTCCACGCCGGAAAATGACCAAAATGCACCTGTGATCTTGTGCCCACGATCTTGCGGCCTTTCTCTTAGGTTGTGCGAACCATGTAGGTGCAGACCAGCGTCACCGTCAGCATCGAATGATTCGTCTTAGTCTCTTTGTCGTACACTTCTTCCATGCCAGAGATCCACCCACCATGGTACCCGGCTGCAAACAAGGTGTGTGGTCACCACGGACATACAAAGAGGCAGCGCGCGGAACGTGGAGAACGGTATGAACACGGGACTACGCGGCAAGGGAAACAACGAGAGGCCACAACTTGAACATTGTAAACACACATGTCTGCTGCTTCACTTGAAAAACCACCGCCGCATTCTGGTCCTCCTTGACGTCACAGCACCACATGGGGTCGCACTCGGTCAGCTGGGTGTGGGGCAAGTGGTACTGAGTGGGGTACAAGGGCAATATGGCACAGAGTGCTGAGCAAGGAAATAAGAATCATGCATAGGTGCTAGGGGACACTGAGAACGGCCCTGGAGACAAGATCAGAGCCACCACACCACCACCGGCAGTTCAAGGCCTCGATGTGCAGACAGTGGTACGCCGCCCTAGGCCACGGCGGTGTCTGTCTTGTGGAACGAAAAACTGCGGTTCTGTCACGAAGGCAATGGAGCATTTCCAGCCGCTGTACCCAACCGCTGCGGTAGAGGGCGCCGCCAAGAGTATTCTTCGTCGCATTGGCGATGGCGTGAGTGGGTGCGCGGCGGCCGGGGAGTTCGAGACGCAAGACCCCAAGTCGAAACCGGAGGGTATCCCGCTGGCAAGCCTTTCCGGACGTGAAGCACTGGTGTCGGGGGCCGAGGTCGGAGATGTCGGACGTGTCAGGCTTCCACGTCAAGGATGTGATGGACATGGATGTGGACAAGTTGATACAAAAGTACAACCACACCCTCCATGCAGCTAGGCTGTTGAGGTATATGCTCGAGGCTGACCACGGGATAACACAGGAGCCCGAGCACAAGACGTGGAGTCTGCGGCGGCAGTCGGAGTTCCAGGAATTTCAAGTGTGGAAGCGCCTCAAGGTGTGGTGCTTTTTGCGCCACACACATGATACACACTGTCTCTTCGACTGTCCCTGGCGCCCTCCTTGTTTGTCCTGCGCGGCCCATATGTTCCGTGTGCTGTGTCTCGTTTTGGCTCCGGGGACGAAAGCCGTGTGCACCGCGCTTAATATGTATTCTATTATACAAGCTATGCCCCGGCAGTTGTCGCCAGTGCCGCAATGTCATCCACAGTACCCGGCGCCGTACCAACCGAAGTACTCGCCGCAGTACCCGCCGCCGTTGCCGCCGCCCTAGGGGTATCTGCCATACGGACAACATCAGCAGCAGCAAGAGCCGTGCGACCGCAAGGAGGGGTCGTGGCATTACCCCGTGAGGACGGAAGAGGCTTTGGAGGAGTGGGCTGGGAGCCCCGAATGGGATCGGGACCCAACGCCACCGCGCAAACCACCGCCGCAACCCCCCCCCCCCCCCGCTGCAGCCACACCACCGAGAAGCCCCCCTGCCGGAAGGTCAAGACCCGTTGATCAAAGAGGAGCAGCACGCCGCAGCCGGGGAAGAACCAAAGAAAGATGAATTGGCGGACCCTACTGGCGATCCACGTCACAGGTGCGTGTAGCACGTGTGGCGCGTGTTTCACGCGTTCCGCGAGCGTCTATCCACGTGTCCCCGGCTCAATCGGCTCGTGTGCAAAGCGTTCTGCACGTTCCGCGTGTTGTTTCTCCGTAAGTCCCTGGTGCTTGCCTACATGTCCCGCGCGTTTTGCACAACTGCTAAACGGGATTATTATGATGAAGGAGTCTGGGATGCGGACAACGGCAGCGCGAGTGACTTAGACATGACACGCAGTTCTCCGAAGGGGAAGGGGAGGGTTGGCTAGACCCAGATGAGGCACGTGGGCGGCAATTGTGCCGACCATTGTTTTTCCACGCGCACACCCACACCGCACCCTCACCGTCGAAGCATGCGTTCACATATCAAACGCCAGAGTGGTAGCGGCGGTGACATAATTAATGGCAATTGCAGCTTGATATATTATGGTCCTTGCGGGCCCGCCTTTTTCGACGATGGCTGCCACTGAGGCACCCGGACTATCAGGCTCATTTGCTTGCTAGCAAAAAGTTTGTGACCCCGCGTTCTTCGTGCTTTGCGTGTTACGCACGTTGGCTTCTATGGTGTCTCCGGCGTCAGGTGAGATCATTGTGCGCGTTAAGACTGTCAGGGGCGCACTTTGTGTTTGGCGCTACAGGGACATTTTTAGTGTTCCGCACGTTCTTTATGCTGTGCAGCTAACGTAGTTTAACTCCTACTCACCCCCTTCGTGGTATGCATAGCTCAGCAACATGCCGTCATTGGAGACACTTAAACCTAGACCCCTACTGCATGGGCACTGCGCCGCAAATATGGAACATGGTGTTCGACCAGGAAGATCAAAACTATCAGCCTTTTCCCTTGATGAGGTCTGGGAGTACATGCTGCTACACACATGTTGCGTGCAACATGCAATCCTACTGGAAACCAGCCATCCATCCCTCCTCCCATGGGTGGAAAAGTATATTGTGCGCGAGGTGCCGTTCACACCGATTGCAATCGCTGTAGGCCGCGCTAGGATGGCCCATGCCATTCAGATCCCTATAGAAGGCGTTCGACACACCGACCTTGTCTCTAGGCCCCGAGGGCAACGTTAGAGTCACGCGTAGGGAATGTCCAATGTGTTGTAGGTGTGCTACAACACTAGCACCTGCATCCCACTGTGTAGGTACAATGATTTCCTTATCAGCTTGGGAATGGGACAAGAGCCACCTTGCATACAACAAGTATATGGCGTCCGTACTACCATGGGAAATCTACTACTGTCTACAATGGTCATTACGGACCGATGTGATGGAGTTGATCGAGGAGTGCAACGCGACACCGAGCGCTACATGGGAAATTGGTGGGGCGGTTTGTGGGGACCAGGTTGTCGTTCCCCACACTAGTAGCCAGTGCTTCGGGTTGCGGCAATACATTGGCCCTAAGCCCCATTCTATGGTCATCAAAATTCTACGTCCTTGCGAAAAATGGGGCGGGCTACGTCTTCGACGTCTACCTCTAAATTGTGCGTCGCGCCAAGGTCCGATGCTTTGGGTCATGTTGTGGCAAGGATGACGCTAAGGGTATCATGCGCCTATGGGCGAACATAATACCTCAGTCCATGGTCCTTTGTGCGGACAGCTTCTTCGCAAGTCACGGGCTTGCCCAGGAATTCGCGGCCCAACGTCGGGCATTTCTCATGCTCTCAAAGCTAAGGGCGGCCGCCCTTACCCATGAGGGCGACGGAGCACGGGCAATCGTGGCCCTCAAGAACTATGAACTTGCCGTGTACAAGAACCAAAAGGTGGGGCAAAAGCGGCTAGGCTTGGTGTTCTTCGTTACCAATTGTTGGTATGGGGAGGAGGTGCCCAAAGACCGGAGAGGGAACCCTCTCCCTCCGGTCGTAGCATGTTACTGCGAGTTCTCCCGTGCCATAGATGGTGCCAACCAAATGGCGCTGCAAATGTGCCAGCTAGGAAGGCAAATGACTTGGAGCCACATTGTGCGTGCCTTCATGGTGCAGTACGTGGCCGGGAACGCCTTTGCTACCGCCAAGGCATTGGTGTTGGTGGACGACAAGACCACCATGTGGGAATTCCAATGGGACATCCTCAACCAGCGGTACTTTAGCCGCGCCAAGTTCAACAACACAACGCCAACCGCTACGGTGCCTACGGTGCATGCACCGAAGCGCTTTGCGAGCCGCCTCTTGTGAACGCATTGCCACAGCGGGACTACGTGTCGCGCGTGCGGCACATGCGGAAAGCACATGCACAGGAAGTGCTTTGGGGATACCCACGACGTGTAGTCTGTCGTGGGCATGAGGGCGCGGAACGACACGGTCAAGGCGGCGGAGGCCTCTGCCATCCCTACCCATGGGACTAGTGCGAACCCTGGAGGAACAACCGCGTATGCTAGATACCCAACTGTCAAGACACGGCCCACCACCCCCCGAATACTGGCACTCTGTTACGCAACACGTCGTGCGTGTCGTACGCGTAGCGCGCGTATTGCATTTGTGGCTCTCAATGTGTTCCGAGAGCCCCACGAATTTTCTGCGCGTTGCGGACGTTGTGCGTGCCGTGGAACGTTTTTTTTCAATTTGTCCCCTACGCCTACAACATTTGATGTGTCTCTCGTCACAAACGATGTCTCCGTAGACAAAGGAATATCGGAAAGGCTGGGGCTATCACAAGCATAAAACCCCTAGTACAACGGTTCCGCCAACACGTTTCTGGTGCCTGGTCATGGGCGAAATTATTGGCAGGCAGGGGCACACGCAAATCTAGTCAATTGTGCCGTGCCATTGCACACTGGGGCACAGGATGGTTGGGACCACTACCATTGATGAAATGCGTATCCCACCGTGCGGACATATTGGAGCACGCATGGATCCGCTCCAGTAAGCAAAATCTTAACATACAAGGCATCACACCGTAAGGAAAAAGATGCAGAATCTTGCTGCATGGGGAACTGGTTTTGCCTTCAATGAAAAAACCTGACCTTGTACGCATTCACCAACTTTCCGACATCATGCAATGCCAACAACACCTGCACCAACAATTGTACCTCCGGCATGAGGCAAAACAGCAGGTGCGAGGCGCCCTGAGACACAAATGCTACCAACGGGTGTCACTCATGTTTCAAAGGGAACTTGGCGTCCATATCCACAACAAACTGACGTTGCGCATTTCGTCCACACCTTGCATAGACAAAGACTAGGCACGCCACCTTGATGCACAAAACGAACTGCTACAGTTTGCACCCCAACGTTCGCTCCGCCGCTTATGCGGCAAGTTTAGCTACAGGGGTGCCTCCACGGGCCACTCAGGCACATGGATATACATGATATGCACTGTAAAAGAGGGACGGATGTATATTCCTTTGGCCATGGGTCCGGGGAGCCCAATTTTTCATGCATGTCTCCGTCGAGGTTAGGTTGGGTCAAGGGGATTTTTGAGGGAGAGGAACTCAATGGAAGTGTCCGCTTTTCGGAATGTCATCACTTTTGGGTGTAGAGCCACATTGCTGACTCTGGCTCCACTGTCATACATGTTCTGCATGTGTTGCGTGTGTTGCACGACCCCATACAAGTAGGTCACAACGTCACGCGTGTCGCGCGCGTCTTGCGCGCTGCTCACGTCTGGCTCCACAATTGTCCGTGCGCCAATTTCTCTTTTAATTCTGTTCGGATTGTTCTACACACATGGTGCACGCTCTGCGGTGCATGTGTGAGCTCTGTTTGCAAGCAAATGTGTCGGTTCTCCCCTTTGCGGGACACCGCCATGGCCTTGAGCGGCGTACCTGTGTCGGCACATTGAGGGCTTGCCCTGTGGCTGGTGGTGCGGTGGCTCTGCTCTTGTTCCCCGCGCCGCATTGCCTTTTCAGCACGATCTCAGTGTCTGCCAGCACGTGTGCATGCTTTTTATTTCCTTGCTCATCACTCTATCCCATGTTGCCCTTTTACCCCACTCAATACCAGTTGCCCCACACACACCCGACCGAGTGCGACCCCATGTGGTGCCGTGACGTCACGAAGGACTAGAATGCGGCGGTGGTTTTTCAAGTGAAGCAACAGACATGTATGTTTGCAATGTTCAAGTTGTAGCCTCTTGTTGTGGCCCTTGCTGCGTAGTCCCGTGTGCATGCCGTTTTGTACGTTCCGCGTGCCGCCTCTTGGTATGTCCCTGGTGACCACACACCTGGTTTGCAGCCGGGTACCATGCTGCGTCGGTCTGCGGCATGGAAGAAGGCTACAACGAAAAGACGAAGACAAATCATTGGGTGCCGACACTTCCGTAGGCCCGGACCTACATGGTTCGGACAACCAAAGAGAAAGGGCGCAACATCGTGGGCACAAGGTCACAGGTACATTTTGGTCATTTTCCGGCGTGGAGTGTTTGAGTACTGTTGCTTGTTGTGCGTCCACGTTGTCCCCCGCACTTCTCTGCAGGGCACAGTGGCCAGCAACGTCGACAAGATCCGTGTTGGATCATAATGGGGTTTTGTCCCCGATGAACCTGAAAAGGTAGATGCTCTGCGTGTTCCGGACGTTTCGGGTGTTGTCTTTGTCTCTGCCTTTGAAGCCTGTGCCAAACGTCCTATGTGTTTTGCGCGTCGCGCGCGTTGTCTCCGATACTGTCCCTCGCGCCGTTTTCCCCGTTTCACGCGTTCATTTGGTGCTGTAGGGGGAAGAAAAGCACAAAAAGGAGAAAAAGGCGAAGAAGAAGCAAAGGGCAGAAAACAAGAGCAAGGTCAAGGTGGTAAAGGACGACAAGAGGGAGGGGCATAAAGAAGAAGCAAAGGCGAAGAAGAAGAGGAAGACGGAGGAAAGGAAAGAGGAGGAGAAGTAGGACCCAAAGGGGAAGTCGAGGAGGGTTGTGGCGCAACAAGATGCTCCAGAGGAGGTGCAGGAGGTCAAGGCGGAGCCAGCGCAGATGGCTGCTGCTCTCCCTCGTCGCGCCCCGCGTTCTACACACCTGGAGGTGAAGGATTACCTACCGTCGCCATGTGGAAGTGCAAGCGGCAGTAGCTCCAAGAGCAACAACAACACGAGTAGCAGCAGTGGCAGCTCAAGCAGCAGCAGCGAGAGCGAGGACAATGCTCCAAAAAGCCCAGTGCATTACAAGGGGGCCTTGAAGGCGGCAAAGACGGAGGTGCTGCAGAAGGGGAAGCACAAGGCGAAGCCCCATTTCCTAGTGGAGACCCATGGCCGCCCGCCAAGCAAGTCCCCCGCTGGCCAAAGAAGGCAGGGCAAGTTCACAGGATTAGCACGGCATGTGCGATCCATGGATATCCTCAAGAGCTGCTTCAGCAACTAGTACAGCTACTCGCTCGGTACTTTTGTCCATCACTACAAGAATTGCTGCGGGCGGCTAAAGTCAGCAACTGCGGCTGAAGGTATGCGTGTGCGGTACGTTCGGCGTGCTGTGCATGGAGGCTTTCGTTGTCTCCCTAGGGTCAGTCGGTCGTGTTCCTTGGCAAGAATTCATTGCGCATGTCGTCTTTGTATGTGTCCGTGGAGACCTTCGTGTCGTTCAGCGCGTATTTTGTGTCCTACAGTGCGTCAAGATCTCGGCCTTGCCGCCACGATGCTGAGCCGCGCCGAGCCCCGTACAATCCAAGCTGTTCTGTCTTGTGGAACGAAGAACTGTGGTTCGGTCACGAAGGCAATGGAGCATTTCCAGCCGGTGCACCCAACCGCTGGGGCAGAGGTCGCCCAGGATTATCTTCGTCGACTTGGCGATTGCTTCAGTGGGTGCGCGGCGGCCGGGGAGTTCGAGACGCAGGACCCCAAGTCGAAACCGGAGGGTATCCCGCTAGCAAGCCTTTCAGGATGTGAAGCCCGGGGTGTACTCGATATTGGGAGCGGGCGTCGGGGGCAGAGGTCGGAGATGTCGGACGTCTTAGCCTTCCGCATGAAAGATGTGATTGACATGGATCTGGACGGGTTGATCCAGAAATACAACCGCACCCTCCGTGCAGCTGGGCTGTTGAGGTACATGCTCGAGGCCGACCACGGGGTAACAGTGGAGCCCGAGCACAAGACGTGGAGTCTGGTGCAGCAGTTGGAGTTCCAGGAATTTCAAGCGTGGAAGCGCCACAAGGTGTGGTGCTTTTTGCGCTACGCACGTGATACACGCCGTCTCTTCGACTGTCCCTGGCGCCCTACTTGTTTGTTCTTTGCGTTCCAGACGTTCCGTGTGCTGTCTCTCGTTTTGGCTCCGGGGACAAAAACCGTGTTCACCGCGTTTACTATGTATTCTATGTTACAAGCTATGGTTCGGGGTACTATTGTATTCTCACATCCATCTC
Organism: Eutreptiella sp. 'Long Island Sound 2002'; assembly: GCA_964036045.1. Classification (NCBI taxonomy): domain Eukaryota; phylum Euglenozoa; class Euglenophyceae; order Eutreptiales; family Eutreptiaceae; genus Eutreptiella; species Eutreptiella sp. 'Long Island Sound 2002'. Next base: position 82,495,553 of record OZ038383.1, on the reverse strand, counting down.
TTGCGACATCGAAATCACCGCACCAGGGTCTGAAGGTGCTGCACGTCGGTTAGAAGTTGTCCTCTTGTACGGCTCGCGTACCTTTGTACACTGATGGGCCCTTGCCCATGTTGTGCCCTTTTGGTCGCATCCCACCCATGCGACCAGAGGCGATCATCAATGGTGTGGTTGTCCACAACCACTAGCACCCCTAGTCTCCCCTGGAGGAGGCTTAGGCCCGCGCTGTTGCGCAACGTGCGCTTCAGCCTCCGGTGACTTCCCTCCATGGCAAAGCACGAGAACTTTGGCAAGATTCTCCACTTCTTTGCAAAGAAATACATGTGGTTGATCCAAAGATGCGTCCACAAAAGTTTGCTCCACTGGAGCTCGTTGGGGGGGGTGTGCACCTGACAATCCTTCGCATCCACCACCACCTGAAGCACAATGTATTGTGTTGTGTTGTGTTGTGTTGTGTTGTGTTTTTTTTTGTGTCATGTCATGTTGTGTTGTGGTGTGTTATGTTGTGTTTTGTTGTGTTGCATTGCGCTCCATTACGTTGTGTTGTGTTGTGATGTGCTGTTGTGTTGTGTTATCTTCTGCTGTGTTGTATTGTGTTGTATTGTGTTGTGTTGTGTTGTGTTGTGGTGTGTTGTGTTGTGTTGTGTTGTGTTGTGTTGTGTTGTGTTGCGTTGTGTTGTGTTGTGTTGTATTGTGTTGTGTTGTGTTGTGTTGTGTTGTGTTGTGTTGTGTTGTGTTGTGTTGTGTTGTGTTGTGTTGTGTTGTGTTGTGTTGTGTTGTGTTGTGTTGTGTTGCGTTGCGTTGCGTTGCGTTGCGTTGCGTTGCGTTGCGTTGTGTTGTGATGTGCTGTTGTGTTGTGTTATCTTCTGCTGTGTTGTATTGTGTTGTATTGTGTTGTGTTGTGTTGTGTTGTGGTGTGTTGTGTTGTGTTGTGTTGTGTTGTGTTGTGTTGTGTTGTGTTGTGTTGTGTTGTGTTGTGTTGTGTTGTGTTGTGTTGTGGTGTGTTGTGTTGTGTTGTGTTGTGTTGTGTTGTGTTGTGTTGTGTTGTGTTGTGTTGTGTTGTGTTGTTTTGTGTTGTGTTGTGTTGTGTTGTGTTGTGTTGTGTTGTGCTACGTTGTGTTGTGTTGTGTTGTGTTGTGTTGTGTTATGTTCTGCCGTGTTGTGTTGTGTTGTGTTGTGTTGTGTTGTGTTGTGTTGTGTTGTGTTGTGTTGTGTTGTGTTGTGTTGCGTTGCGTTGCGTTGCGTTGCGTTGCGTTGCGTTGCGTTGCGTTGCGTTGCGTTGTGTTGTGTTGTGTTGTGTTGTGTTGTGTTGTGTTGTGTTGTGTTGTGTTGTGTTGTGTTGTGCTACGTTGTGTTGTGTTGTGATATGTTGTGTTGTGTTTTGTTTTGTTTTGTTGTGCTATGTTGAGTTGTGCTTTGTTGTGTTGTTGTGTTGTGTTATGTTGTGTTATGTTGTGTTATGTTGTGTTGTGTTCTTTTGTGTTTTGTTCTGTTGTGTTGTGCTATGTTTTGTTGCGATTTGCTGCGTTGTTTTCTGTTGCATTGCGTTGCGGTGCGTTGGGTTGCGTTGTGTTGTGTTTCGTTGTGTTCTCTTGTGTTCGGATGTGAAGTCATCTGGGCACCTGTTTTATGTGCAGGTGCAACCCAAGCACGTGGTCCTGTTTGATGACCGAGATGATAATGTACAGATAGCACGTAGTGCGGGCTACCAAGCCGTCAATTGCCGTGGGGGCTTTACTCCACACGTGTGGCAAGGCTTTATGCACACATTTTCCTCTCGCCCCGATTTCCACAGTGATGACGTGTATGGCCGCGGAACGAGAACTAGAACCAAGTCCCCCAACCCTGGGAAAGCCCAAAGAGCCCTATCCCCATTTCTGCGCCCTTTCCAGTCCGGGGACAGTGCATCTCCGAACAAAGCTCCCATCAGCCTGACTGAAGATTACAAATACCCAGGTTACGACGTTTCTCAGGGCTCCCCTGTAATGCAACATCAACCCACAGCAGACCGATATCTGTCTCCACAGCCGCAGCCACCACAAAGCCGCTATTTGTCCTCACAACAAGTGCCATCAGCAAACCGCTATCTGTCCCCACAGCCACAACCGAGTCGACATTTGTCGCCCACACCTCAACCCACGGCATACTACTCCCCACGCCCCGTAGCTCCAGCAGAGTGGCAGTAGATTCCGCGAGACCAGCCTGTGCCAAGTGGTTGCTTCCTGCCGCCCCGGTTGTCGCTGACTGATGACCATCACACTTCAATTGAAATGCATAAGCTGATTCGAATTTGGGCAACGGGTGCACCCACCTCCTGCAAGGCAAACCTCAGCTGCATGTCCATCATTTTACAAGGACTTCAAGCTGAAATACCAAATATGTGGCTGCAGAAGAGTCTGTCAAACCGGACAGGTTTGGGACAATAGAGAGTTCGCTTCCATCCGCCAGCTGGTATCATTCCAATCCCCATCTCGAGAGCTGACCTTTTGGTGGCCGAAAGGGAAGATAGAAACCAGCGAAGGAGGCTGCTGCAGTGCATTAGGAAAAGCAGTTGCTGATTTTGTAGCACCCCCACTTCTACCCCCCGCCCCCTCCTTCTCCAGGCTATGCCTTGGCTGGGCTGCACCACCCGTGGGGACCGTTTCTTTTAGGGACACAAATTACTTTGGCATTAAATTGATATTGGTGGTTTTCCCGCACCACCTCCATGTGCTTGGGTGACCATGTGGCTGGTTTTCCCTGTTGTGTGATACAGCACACCATGCAAATGTCTCTCTTTGAGCCAGGCACACAGATGTCCTGCACGCGGTTTATCTGGGACCATATTCCTGCCATTATTACTGGTCCCTCTTAACAAGGAAGACAAGTTTCTCACCATAGAGTACCTACAAGGTGGCAAGGAGGTTCTCATGTTTGCATGCAATTTTTTCTCGACCGCCCGCAAGCGACGGCTTGTCCAAGCCCCAACCCGTGAGGACTGCATTTGTTTATGTTTTTTGGTTCCTGCAGGGCAGAACAATAGCCACGGGGGCCGATCCTGGTCGGGACCTGACCCCAAAGGGGGGGGGGGGGGGGGGGGCTCTACGGACCCCAAAATTGGTACACGGAAAAATGTGCTTTGTCGGCGCCAGAGGCGCCGGACATTTTGTTTGAGGGGGAGCGTTAGCGCGCCTGGCGCACGCCAGGCATCTTTTTTGACCCGTGCCCCACCGATGGCCTTTTAGGGGGTGCAGCTATTTGGGCGTCTCGCTGTACTAGAGATCCATACTTTGAGATACTAGGGGCATCATTGTGACCCCAAGCGTACGTTTTGACGTCTGATTTTGTCCTCTTTGTTGGGGACCCCTGAGAATGCAAGGGTGACGTAGCATTTCTGCCTTCTTTTGGCCCCAACCCTCTAGTACTATCCAGTGAACCGGGACAGTCTTTGAAACCACGCTTTGTTGCGTGGCCCCTCGAGTTGGGGTTAGGGAGTCGTAATCCACGCTTTGTTGCGCGGCCCCTTGAGTTGGGGTTTGGGACACACAGTTCACGCTTTGTTGTGTGGCCCCTCGAGCGGGGGGTAGAGACTAGGAATCCACGCTTTGTTGCGTGGTCCCTCGAGTTGGGGTTAGGGACACGCAATCCAATCCACGCTTTGTTGTGTGGCCCCTTGAGTTGGGGGTAGGGACTCGCAATCCAATCCACGCTTTGTTGTGTGGCCCCTTGAGTTGGGGGTAGGGACTCACAATCCACGCTTTGTTGCGTGGCCCCTTGAGTTGGGGTTAGGGACTAGGAATCCACGCTTTGTTGCGTGGCCCCTTGAGTTGGGGTTAGGGACACGCAATCCAATCCACGCTTTGTTGCGTGGCCCCTTGAGTTGGGGGTAGGGACTCGCAATCCAATCCACGCTTTGTTGTGTGGCCCCTTGAGTTGGGGGTAGGGACTCACAATCCACGCTTTGTTGCGTGGCCCCTTGAATTGGGGGTAGGGACTCGCAATCCAATCCACGCTTTGTTGTGTGGCCCCTTGAGTTGGGGTTTGGGACTCGCAATCCAATCCACGGTTTGTTGTGTGGCCCCTTGAGTTGGGGTTAGGGACTAGGAATCCACGCTGTGTTGTGCAGCCCCTTAACCTTGGGTTAGGGATGCGCATTCCAATCCACGCTTTGTTGTGTGGCCCCTTGAGTTGGGGTTTGGGACTCTCCATCCACGCTTTGTTGTGTGGCCCCTTGAGTTGGGGTTAGGGACTCGCAATCCACGCTTTGTTGCGTGGCCCCTTGAGTTGGGGTTAGGGACTCGCAATCCAATCCAAGCTTTGTTGTGTGGCCCCTTGAGTTGGGGTTTGGGACTCGCAATCCAATCCACGGTTTGTTGTGTGGCCCCTTGAGTTGGGGTTAGGGACTAGGAATCCACGCTGTGTTGTGCAGCCCCTTAACCTTGGGTTAGGGATGCGCATTCCAATCCACGCTTTTTTGCGTGGCCCCTTGAGTTGGGGTTTGGGACTCTCAATCCACGCTTTGTTGTGTGGCCCCTTGAGTTGGGGTTAGGGACTCGCAATTCACGCTTTGTTGTGTGGCCCCTTGAGTTGGGGTTAGGGACTCGCAATCCAATCCACGCTTTGTTGTGTTGCCCCTTGAGTTGGGCTTCTGGACTCAGAATCCACGCTTTGTTGTGTGGCCCCCTCGAGTTGGGGTTAGGGACTCACAATCCACACTCTGTTGTGTGGCCCCTTCAGTTGGGGTTAGGGAGTCGCAATCCAATCCACGCTTTGTTGCACGGCCCCTTGAGTTGGGGTTAGGGAGTGGCAATCCACGCTTTGTTTTGTGGCCCCCCAAGTTGGGGTCGGGGACTCACAATCCACGCTTTGTTGCGTGGCCCCTTCAGTTGGGGTTAGGGACTCGCAATCCAATCCACGCTTTGTTGCGCGGCCCCTTGAGTTGGGGTTAGGGACTCACAATCCACGCTGCGTTGTGCGGCCCCTTGAGTTGGGGTTAGGGACTCTCAATCCACGCTTTGTTTTGTGGCCCCTTGAGTTGGGGTCGGGGACTCACAATTCACGCTTTGTTGTGTGGCCCCTTGAGTTGGGGTTAGGGACTCGCAATCCAATCCACGCTTTGTTGTGTGGCCGCTTGAGTTGGGGCTAGGGACTCACAATTCACGCTTTGTTGTGTGGCCCCTTGAGTTGGGGGTAGGGACTGGCAATCCACGCTTTGTTTCGTGGCCCCTCGAGTTGGGGTTAGGGACTCACAATCCACGCTTTGTTGCGTGGCCCCTCGAGTTGGGGTTAGGGACTCGCTATCCAATCCACGCTTTTTCTCGTGGGCCCTTCATTTGGGGGTAGGGACTCGCAATCCACGCTTTGTTGTGTGGCCCCCTGAGTTGGGGTGCCTAACCCCAACTCAAGGGGCCACACAACAAATAGTGGATTGTGAGTTCCTCTCCCCAACTCAAGGGGCCACACAACGAAGCGTGTATTGCCACTGCCTACCCCGAACTCAAGGGGCCACACAACAAAGCGTGGATCCGATTGCGAGTCCCTAACCCCAACTCCAAGGGCCACACAACAAAGCGTGGATTGTGAGTCCCTAACCCCAACTCGAAGGGCCACACAGCGTGGATTGCGAGTCCCTAACCCCAACTCCAGGGGCCACACAACAAGGCGTGGATTGTGAGTCCCTAACCCCAACTCAAGGGGCCACACAACAAATCGTGGATTGTGAGTCCCTAACCCCAACTCAAGGGGCCATACAACAAAAGGTGGATTGTGAGTCCCAAACGCCAACTCAAGGGGCCAGACAACAAAGCGTGGATTTGATTGCGAGTCCCTAACCCCGACTCGAGGGGCCACGCGACAAAGCGTGGATTGTGAGTCCCTAACCCCAACTCGAAGGGCCACACAACAGAGCGTGGATTGCGAGCTAACCCCAACTCAAGGGGCCACGCAACAAAGCGTGGATTGTGAGTCCCTAACCCCAACTCAAGGGGCCACACAACAAATCGTGGATTGTGAGTCCCTAACCCCAACTCAAGGGGCCACACAACAAAGCGTGGATTGTGAGTCCCTATCCCCAACTCAAGGGGCCAGACAACAAAGCGTGGATTGCGAGTCCCAAACGCCAACTCAAGGGGACACACAACAAAGCGTGGATTGGATTGCGAGTCCCTAACCCCGACTCGAGGGGCCACGCAACAAAGCGTGGATTGGATTGCGACTCTCTAACCCCAACTCAAGGGGCCACACAACAAAGCGTGCATTGTGAGTCCCTAACCCCAACTCAAGGGGCCACGCAACAAAGCGTGGATGGTGAGTCCCTAACGCCAACTCAAGGGCCCACACAACAAAGCGTGGATTGGATTGTGAGTACGTAACCCCAACTCAAGGGGCCACACACCAAAGCTTGGATTGGATGGACAGTCCGTAACCCCAACTCAACGGGCCACACAGACAACAAAGCGTGGGTTGGATTGCGACTCCCTAACCCCAACTCAAGGGGCCACGCAACAAAGGGTGGATTGGATTGCGAGTCCCTAACCCCAACTCGAGGGGCCACGCAACAAAGCGTGGATTGTGAGTCCCTAACCCCAACTCAAGGGGCCACACAACAAAGCGTGGATTGCGAGTCCCTAACCCCAACTCAAGGGGCCATGGAACAAAGCGTGCGTTGCAACTCCCTAACACCAACTCGAGGGGCCACACAACAAAGCGTGGATAGCGAGTCCCTAACCCCAATTCCTGGGACCACGCGACAAAGCGTGGATTGTGAGTCCCTAACCCCAAATCAAGGGGACACGCACCAAAGCGTGGATTGTGAGTCCCTAACCCCAACTCAAGGGGCCACGCAACAAAGCGTGGATTGGATTGCGAGTCCCAAACCCCAGCTCAAGGGGCCACGCAACAAAGCGTGGATTGGATTTCGAGTCCCTAACCCAAACTCGAGGGACCACACAACAAAGCGTGTATTGTGAGTACCTAACCCCAACTCAAGGGGCCACACACCAATGCTTGGATTGGATGGCCAGTCCCTAACCCCAACTCAACGGGCCACACAACAAAGCGTGGGATGGATTGCGACTCCCTAACCCCAACTCAAGGGGCCACACAACAAAACGTGGATTGCGAGTCCCAAACCCGAGCTCGAGGGGCCACGCAACTCGCAATCCACGCTTCGTTGTGTTGCCCCTTGAGTTGGGGTTAGGGGTTCACAATCCACGCTTTGTTGCGTGGCCCCTGGAGTTGGGGATAGGGCCCCCCAATCCACGCTTTGTTGCGTGGCCCCTTGAGTTGGGGGTAGGGACTCGCAATCCACGCTTTGTTGCGTCGCCCCTGGAATTGGGGTTAGGGACTCACAATCCACGCTTTGTTGCGTGGCCCCTGGAGTTGGGGTTAGGGACTCGCTATCCAATCCACGCTTTTTCTCGTGGGCCCTTCATTTGGGGGTAGGGACTCGCAATCCACGCTTTGTTGTGTGGCCCCCTGAGTTGGGGTGCCTAACCCCAACTCAAGGGGCCACACAACAAATAGTGGATTGTGAGTTCCTCTCCCCAACTCAAGGGGCCACACAACAAAGCGTGTATTGCCACTGCCTACCCCGAACTCAAGGGGCCACACAACAAAGCGTGGATCCGATTGCGAGTCCCTAACCCCAACTCCAAGGGCCACACAACAAAGCGTGGATTGTGAGTCCCTAACCCCAACTCGAAGGGCCACACAGCGTGGATTGCGAGTCCCTAACCCCAACTCCAGTGGCCACGCAACAAAGCGTGGATTGTGAGTCCCTAACCCCAACTCAAGGGGCCACACAACAAATCGTGGATTGTGAGTCCCTAACCCCAACTCAAGGGGCCATACAACAAAAGGTGGATTGTGAGTCCCAAACGCCAACTCAAGGGGCCAGACAACAAAGCCTGGATTGGATTGCGAGTCCCTAACCCCGACTCGAGGGGCCACGCGACAAAGCGTGGATTGTGAGTCCCTAACCCCAACTCGAAGGGCCACACAACAGAGCGTGGATTGCGAGCTAACCCCAACTCAAGGGGCCACACAACAAATCGTGGATTGTGAGTCCCTAACCCCAACTCAAGGGGCCACACAACAAAGCGTGGATTGTGAGTCCCTATCCCCAACTCAAGGGGCCAGACAACAAAGCGTGGATTGCGAGTCCCAAACGCCAACTCAAGGGGACACGCCACGCTTTGTTGCGTGGCCCCTTGAGCTGGGGTTAGGGACTCACAATCCACGCTTTATTGTGTGGCCCCTCGAGTTGGGGCTGGGGACTCACAATCCACGCTTTGTTGCGTGGCCCTTGGAGTTGGGGTTAGGGATTCGCAATCCAATCCACGCTTTGTTGTGTGGCCCCTTGAGTTGGGGTTAGGGACTCACAGTCCACGCTTTGTTGCGTGGCCCCTTGAGCTGGGGTTAGGGACTCACAATCCACGCTTTATTGTGTGGCCCCTCGAGTTGGGGTTGGGGACTCACAATCCACGCTTTGTTGCGTGGCCCCTGGAGTTGGGGTTAGGGACTCGCAATCCCATCCACGCTTTGGTGCGTTGCCCCTTGAGTTGGGGTTAGGGACTCGCAATCCACGCTTTGTTGTGTGGCCCCTTGAGTTGGGGTTAGGGACTCACAATCCACGCTCTATTGTGTGGCCCCTCGAGTTGGCGTTAGGGACTCGCAATCCACGCTTTGTTGCATGGCCCCTGGAGTTGGGGTAAGGAACTCGCAATCCCCTCCACGCTTTGTTGTGTGGCCCCTCGAGTTGGGGTTGGGGACTCACAATCCACGCTTTGTCTTGTGGCCCCTTGAGTTGGGGTTAGGGACTCACAATCCACGCTTTGTTGCGTGGGCCCTGGAATTGGGGTTAGGGACTCGCTATCCACGCTTTGTTGCGTGGCCCCTTGAGTTGGGGTTAGGGACTTGCAATCCACGGTTTGTTGTGTGGCCCCTTGAGTTGGGGTTAGGGACTCGCAATCCACGCTTTGTTGTGTGGCCCCTTGAGTTGGGGTTAGGGACTCACAATCCACGCTTTGTTGCGTGGCCCCTTGAGTTGCAGTTTGGGACTCGCAATCCACGCTTTGTTGTGTGGCCCCTTCAGTTGGGGTTAGGGACTCACAATCCACGCTTTGTTGCGTGGTCCCTTGAGTTGGGGTTTGGCACTCGCAATCCAACCCAAGCTTCGTTGTGTTGCCCCTTGAGTGGGGGTTAGGGACTCACAATTCACCCTTTGTTGCGTGGTCCCTAGAGTTGGGGTTAGGGACTCGCAATCCAATCCACGCTTTGTTGTGTGGCATTTTGAGTTGGGGTTAGGGACTCGCAATACAATGCAGGATTCGTTGCGTGGCCCCTTGAGTTGGGGTTAGGGACTCGCAATCCACGCTTTGTTGTGTGGCCCCTTGAGTTGGGGTTAGGGACTCACAATCCACGCTTTGTTGCGTGGCCCCTTGAGTTGCAGTTTGGGACTCGCAATCCACGCTTTGTTGTGTGGCCCCTTCAGTTGGGGTTAGGGACTCACAATCCACGCTTTGTTGCGTGGTCCCTTGAGTTGGGGTTTGGCACTCGCAATCCAACCCAAGCTTCGTTGTGTTGCCCCTTGAGTTGGGGTTAGGGACTCACAATTCACCCTTTGTTGCGTGGTCCCTAGATTCGGGGTTAGGGACTCGCAATCCAATCCACGCTTTGTTGCGTGGCCCCTTGAGTTGGGGTCAGGGACTCACAATCCACGTTTTGTTGCGCGGCCCCTTGAGTTGGGGTTAGGGATTCGCAATCCAATCCACGCTTTGTTGTGTGGCCCCTTGAGTTGGCGGAGGGGGGTGGTTGCCGGAAAGATGGGCCGTCAAGGGCGGCGCGGGTGCTGCCGCCGCTTGCCCTTTCGGGCGGTGGATGGGACAAAGGTCACTGCCCCATGCACGCCGGCACAGGATGGGCGGACGCGTTCCTCACCCCTACGCGCAACATTACAAGGCGGAGCGACCGGGCCTCGCCACCGTGCGCTTGAACAGACGGCACAGTGACGGGGTCTCCTCCTTGGCGCATACTAGCCAGAGGACGGAGGGATGGGTCCCCAACCCTGTGCGGAGCCGCATAGGGCTGAGGAGCAAGGGCAACCACCTTTCTGCAGCAACACAGGGAAGAGAGATAGGGCCCCGGGTTTCACACACGGAAAGGGCAGATGGTTTTGTTACGCACCCCTATACACACCTGCATAGGGCGGAGGCGGTGAGTTCCCTCACCTATGCACGCTTGCACAAGGTAGAGGGTTTGTGTCCTTGCCTTCGCGTAGCACACCACACACCGGAGAACCAAGGTTCACTCTCTATTGTGTAGCAGCACAAGGGGGAGGGACAGACACTTCACCCTTGAGCGCATCAGCACAGGGTTGAGGGTTTGGGTCCACTGCCCTTTGCAGACTCATATGTGTTAGGAAAAATGTGGCGCACCCCCTCCCCTTTGAGTTGGCCGCGCAAAAGAAGATGTATGCCATTGCTAGCAATCCCCTCCCCCCCCGCCCGCCCCCGGTGCCTGGGGAAGTAGCTTGGGGGAGTAGCACAGCCGGACACCACATGCCCTACCGCTTGGCGCCCACGGGCGGAGGCAGAGCCCCGTGTTCACAGTGTGGCCCCTTGAGTTGGGGTTAGGGACTCACAATCCACGCTTTGTTGTGTGGCCCCTGGAGTTGGGGTTAGGGACTCGCAATCCAATCCACGCTTTGTTGTGTGGCCCCTTGAGTTGCGGCTAGGGAGTGGCAATCCACGCTTTGTTGCGTGGCCCCTTGAGTTGGGGTTAGGGATTCGCAATCCAATCATCGCTTTGTTGTGTGGCCCCTTGAGTTGGGGGTAGGGAGTGGCAATCCACGCTTTGTTGCTTGGCTCCTTGAGTTGGGGTTAGGGATTCGCAATCCAATCCACGCTTTGTTTTGTGGCCCCTTGATTTGGCGGCGGGGGGGGGGGGTCGCCGGAAAGATGGGCCGTCAAGGGCGGCGCGGGTGCTGCCGCCGCCTGCCCTTTCGGGCGGTGGATGGGACAAAGGTCACTGCCCCATGCACGCCGGCACAGGATGGGCGGACACCTTCCTCACCCCTACGCGCAACAGCACAAGGCGGAGCGACCGGGCCTCGCCACCGTGCGCTTGAGCAGACGGCACAGTGACGGGGTCTCCTCCTTGGCGCATACTAGCAAGAGGACGGAGGGATGGGTCCCCAACCCTATGCGGGGCCGCATAGGGCTGAGGAGCAAGGGCAACCACCTTTCTGCAGCAACACAGGGAAGAGAGATAGGGCCCCACTCCGGGTGTCACACACGGAAAGGGCAGATGGTTTTGTTCCACACCCCTATATACACCTGCATAGGGCGGAGGCGGTGAGTTCCCTCACCTATGCACGCTTGCACAAGGTAGAGGGTTTGTGTCCTTGCCTTCGCGTAGCACACCACACACCGGAGAACCAAGGTTCACTCTCTATTGTGTAGCAGCACAAGGGGGAGGGACAGACACTTCACGCTTGAGCGCATCAGCACAGGGTTGAGGGTTTGGGTCCACTGCCCTTTGCAGACTCATATGTGTTAGGAAAAATGTGGCGCACCCCCTCCCCTTTGAGTTGGCCGCGCAAAAGAAGATGTATGCCATTGCTAGCAATCCCCCCCCCGCCCGCCCCCGGTGCCTGGGGAAGTAGCTTGGGGGGGTAGCACAACCGGACGCCACATGCCCTACCGCTTGGCGCCCACGGGCGGAGGCAGAGCCCCGTGTTCACGATGTGGCCCCTTGAGTTGGGGTTAGGGACTCACAATCCACGCTTTGTTGTGTGGCCCCTTGAGTTGGGGGTAGGGAGTGGCAATCCAAGCTTTGTTGCGTGGCCCCTTGAGTTGGGGTTAGGGATTCGCAATCCAATCCACACTTTGTTGTGTGGCCCCTTGAGTTGGCGCCGCCGGGGGGGGGGTCGCCGGAAAGATGGGCCGTCAAGGGCGGCGCGGGTGCTGCCGCCGCCTGCCTCTTCGGGCGGTGGATGGGACAAAGGTCACTGCCCCATGCACGCCGGCACAGGATGGGCGGACACCTTCCTCACCCCTGCGCGCAACAGCACAAGGCGGAGCGACCGGGCCTCGCCACCGTGCGCTTGAGCAGACGGCACAGTGACGGGGTCTCCTCCTTGGCGCATACTAGCAAGAGGACGGAGGGATGGGTCCCCAACCCTGTGCGGGGCCGCATAGGGCTGAGGAGCAAGGGCAACCACCTTTCTGCAGCAACACAGGGAAGAGAGATAGGGCCCCCCTCCGGGTGTCACACACGGAAAGGGCAGATGGTTTTGTTCCGCACCCCTATACACACCTGCATAGGGCGGAGGCGGTGAGTTCCCTCACCTATGCACGCTTGCACAAGGTAGAGGGTTTGTGTCCTTGCCTTCGCGTAGCACACCACACACCGGAGAACCAAGGTTCACTCTCTATTGTGTAGTAGCACAAGGGGGATGGACAGACACTTCACGCTTGAGCGCATCAGCACAGGGTTGAGGGTTTGGGTCCACTGCCCTTTGCAGACTCATATGTGTTAGGAAAAATGTGGCGCACCCCCTCCCCTTTGAGTTGGCCGCGCAAAAGAAGATGTATGCCATTGCTAGCAATCCCCCCCCCCGCCCGCCCCCGGTGCCTGGGGAAGTAGCTTGGGGGAGTAGCACAGCCGGACGCCACATGCCCTACCGCTTGGCGCCCACGGGCAAAGGCAGAGCCCCGTGTTCACAGTGTGGCCCCTTGAGTTGGGGTTAGGGACTCACAATCCAATCCTCGCTTTGTTGTGTGGCCCCTTGAGTTGGGGGTAGGGAGTGGCAAGCCACGCTTTGTTGCTTGGCCCCTTGAGTTGGGGTTAGGGATTCGCAATCCAATCCACGCTTTGTTGTGTGGCCCCTTGAGTTGGCGGCGGCGGCGGGGGGGGGGTCGCCGGAAAGATGGGCCGTCAAGGGCGGCGCGGGTGCTGCCGCCGCCTGCCCTTTCGGGCGGTGGATGGGACAAAGGTCACTGCCCCATGCACGCCGGCACAGGATGGGCGGACACCTTCCTCACCCCTACGCGCAACAGCACAAGGCGGAGCGACCGGGCCTCGCCACCGTGCGCTTGAGCAGACGGCACAGTGACGGGGTCTCCTCCTTGGCGCATACTAGCAAGAGGACGGAGGGATGGGTCCCCAACCCTATGCGGGGCCGCATAGGGCTGAGGAGCAAGGGCAACCACCTTTCTGCAGCAACACAGGGAAGAGAGGGTGTCACACACGGAAAGGGCAGATGGTTTTGTTCCGCACCCCTATACACACCTGCATAGGGCGGAGGCGGTGAGTTCCCTCACCTATGCACGCTTGCACAAGGTAGAGGGTTTGTGTCCTTGCCTTCGCGTAGCACACCACACACCGGAGAACCAAGGTTCACTCTCTATTGTGTAGAAGCACAAGGGGGAGGGACAGACACTTCACGCTTGAGCGCATCAGCACAGGGTTGAGGGTTTGGGTCCACTGCCCTTTGCAGACTCATATGTGTTAGGAAAAATGTGGCGTACCCCCTCCCCTTTGAGTTGGCCGCGCAAAAGAAGATGTATGCCATTGCTAGCAATCCCCCCCCCCCCCCGCCCCCGGTGCCTGGGGAAGTAGCTTTGGGGAGTAGCACAACCGGACGCCACATGCCCTACCGCTTGGCGTCCACGGGCGGAGGCAGAGCCCCGTGTTCACAGTGTGGCCCCTTGAGTTGGGGTTAGGGACTCACAATCCACGCTTTGTTGTGTGGCCCCTGGAGTTGGGGTTAGGGACTCGCAATCCAATCCACGCTTTGTTGCGTGGCCCCTTGAGTTGGGGGTAGGGAGTGGCAATCCACGCTTTGTTGCGTGGCCCCTTGAGTTGGGGTTAGGGATTCGCAATCCAATCCATGTTTTGTTGTCTGGCCCCTCGAGTTGGGGTTAGGGACTCGTAATCCAATCCACGCTTTGTTGTGTGTCCCCTTGAGTTGGGGCTAGGGACTCGCAATCCACGCATTGTCGCGTGGCCCCTTGAGTTGGGGTTAGGGACTCGCGATCCAATCCACGCTTTGTTGCGTGGCCGCTTGATTTGGGGTTAGGGAGTGGCAATCCACACTTTCTTGTGTGGCCCCTTGAGTTGGGGTTAGGAACTTGCAATCCAGTAAACGCTTTGTTGTGTGGCCCCTTGAGTTGGGGTTAGGGAGTCGCCATCCACGCTTTGTTTTGTGGCCCCTTGAGTTGCGGTTAGGGACTCACAATCCACGCTTTGTCCTGTGGCCCCTGGAGTTGGGGTTAGGGACTCGCAATCCAAGCTTTGTTGCGTGGCCCCTTTGAGTCGGTGTTAGGGACCCACAATCCACGCTTTGTTGCGTGGCCCCTCGAGCCGGGGGTAGGGACTCGCATTCCAATCCACGCTTTGTTGTGTGTCCCCTTGAGTTGGGGTTTGGGACTCGCAATCCACGCTTTGTTGTCTGGCCCCTTGAGTTTGGGTTAGGGACTCGCAATCCAATCCACGCTTTGTTGCGTGGCCCCTCGAGTTGGGGTTAGGGACTCGCCATCCAATCCACGGTTTCGTGCGTGGCCCCTTGAGTTGGGGTCAGGGACTCGCAATCCAATCCAAGCTTTGTTGCACGGTCCCTTGAGTTGGGGGCAGGGAGTCACAATCCACGCTTTGTTGTGTGGCCCCTTGAGTTGGGGTTAGGGACTGGCAATCCACCTTTTGGTGTGGGGTCCCTTGAGTTGGGGTTAGGGACTCACAATCCAATCCACACTTTGTTGTGTGGCCCCTTGAGTTGGGGTTAGGGACTCACAATCAACGCTTTGTTGTGTGTTGGGGTTAGGGACTCACAATCCACGGTTTGTTGTGTGGCCCCTTTCCGTTGGGGTTTGGGACTCGCAATCCAACGCACGCTTTGTTGTGTGGCCCCTTGAGTTGGGGTTAGGGACTCGCAATCCAATCCAAGATTTGTTGCGCGGCCCCTTGAGTTGGGGGCAGGGAGTCACAATCCACGCTTTGTTGTGTGGCCCCTTGAGTTGGGGTTAGGGACTCGCAATGCAATCCAAGCTTTGTTGCGCGGCCCCTTGAGTTGTGGGCAGGGCGTCACAATCCACGCTTTGTGGTGTGGCGCCTTGAGTTGGGGTTAGGGAGTCGCAATCGGTGCTCTGTTGTGTGGCCCCTCGAGTTGGGGTTAGGGACTCACAATCCACGCTTTGTTGCATGGTCCCTGGAGTTGGGGTTAGGGACTCGCAATCCAATCCACGCTTTGTTGCGTGGCCCCTTGAGTTGGGGGCAGGGACTCGCAATCCACGCTTTGTTGTCTGAGCCCTTGAGTTGACGTTAGGAACTTGCAATCCACGCTTTGTTGTTCGGCCCCTTGAATTGGGATTAGGGACTCGCAATCCAATCCACGCTTTGTTGTTTTGCCCCTCGAGTTGGGATTAGGGACTCAGAATCCACGCTTTCTTACGTGGCCCCTCAAGTTGGGGTTAGGGACTCGCAATCCAATCCACGCTTTGTTGTCTGTCCCCTTGAGTTAGGGTTAGGGACTCACAATCCACGCTTTGTTGCGTGGCCCCTCGAGTTGGGGTTATGGACTCGCAATCCAGTCCACGCTTTGTTGCGTGACCCCTTGAGTTGGGGTTAGGGACTCACAATCCAATCGACGCTTTCTTGCGTGACCCCTTGAGTTGGCGTTAGGGACTCACCATCCACGCTTTGGTCTGTGGCCCCTTGAGTTGGGGTTAGGGACTCACAATCCACGCTTTGTTGTGTGGCCCCTTGAGTTGGGGTTAGGGACCCGCAATCCAATCCACGCTTTGTTGTGTGTCCCCTTGAGTTGGGGTTAGGGACTCGCAATCCACGTTTTGTTGTCTGGCCCCTTGAGTTGGGGTTAGGGACTCGCAATCCAATCCACCCTTTGTTGCGTGGCCCCTTGAGTTGGGGTTGGGGACTCGCAATACAATCCACGCTTTGTTGCGTGGCCCCTTGAGTTGGGGGTAGGGAATCGCAATCCACGCTTTTTTGCGTGGCCCCTGGAGTTGGGGTTAGGGACTTGCTATCCACACTTTGTTGTGTGGCCCCTTGAGTTGGAGTTAAGGACTCGCAATCCAATCCACGCTTTGTTGCGTGGCCCCTCGAGTTGGGGTTTGGGGCGCGCACTCCACGCTTTGTCGCGTGGCCCCTTGAGTTGGGGTTAGGGAGTCGCAATCCAACCCACGATTTGTTATGTTGACCCTTGAGTTGGGGTTAGGGACTGGCCAGCCAATCCAAGCTTTGTTGTGTGGCCCCTTGAGTTGGGGTTGGGGACTCACAATTCACGCTTTGTTGGGTGGCCCCTTGAGTTGGCGTTAGGGACTCGCAATGCATGCTTTGTTGTGTGGCCCCTCCAGTTGGGGTTGGGAACTCGCAATCCAATACACGCTCTGTTGCGTTGCCCCTCGAGTTGGGGTTTGGGACTCGCAATCCACGCTTTAGTGTGTGGCCCCTTGAGTTGGGGTTAGGGCCTCGCAATCCAATCCACGCTTTGTTGCGTGGCCCCTTGATTTGCGGTTAGGGAGTTGCAATCCACGCTTTGTTGTGTGGACCCTCCAGTTGTGGTTAGGAATTTGCAATCCAATCCACGCTCTGTTGCGTGGCCCCTCGAGTTGGGGTTGGGGACTCGCAATCCACGCTTTGTTGTGTGGTGCCTTGAGTTGGGGTTAGGGACTCACAATCCACGCTTTGTTGCTTGGCCCCTTGAGTTGGGGTTAGGGACTCACAATCCACGGTTTGTTGTGTGGCCCCTGGAGTTGGGGTTAGGGACCCACGATCCGTGCTTTCTTGTGTGGCCCCTTGAGTCGGGGTTAGGGACTCACAATCCACGCCTTGTTGCGTGGCCCCTTGAGTTCGGGTTAGGGACTTACAATCCAATCCACGCTCTGTTGTGTGGCCGTTGAGTTCGGGTTTGGGACTCGCAATCCAATCCATGCTTTGTTGTGTGACCCCTTGAGTTTGCGTTAGGGACTCTCAATCCACGCTTCGTTGCCTGGCCCCTTGAGTTGTGGTTAGGAACCCACAATCCACGCTTTGTTGCGCGGCCCCTTGAGTTGGGGTTAGGGACTCGCAATCCCATCCACGCTTTGTTGTGTGGCCCCTTGAGTTGGGGTTGGGGACCCACAATTCAGGCTTCGTTGCGTGGCCCCTCGAGTTGGGGTTAGGGACTCGCAATCTAATCCACGCTTTGTTGCGTGGCCCCTTGCGTTGGGGTGTGTGACTCACAATCCACGGTTTGTTGTGTGGCCCCTTGAGTTGGGGTTAGGGACTCACAATTCACGCTTTGTTCCGTGGTCCCTCGACTTCGCGCACTCCAATCCACACTTTGTCGCGCGGCCTCTTGAGTTGCGGTTAGGGACTCACAATTCACGCTTTGTTGCCTGCCCCCTATAGTTGGGGTTAGGGACTCGCAATCCAATCCACGCTTTGTTCCGCGGCACCTTGATTTGGGGTTAGGGACGCACAACCCACGCTCTGTTGCGTGGTCCCTCTAGTTGGGGTTAGGGACTCACAATCCACGGTTTGTTGCGTGGTCCCTCGAGTTGGGGTTACGGACTCACAATCCAATCCACGCTTTGTTGCGCGGCCCCTTGGGTTGGGGTTAGGGAGTCGCGATCTACGCTTTGTGGCGTGGCCCCTTGAGTTGGGGTTAGGGCCTCCAATCCACGCTTTGTTGTGTGGCCCCTTCACTTTGGGTTTGGGACTAGCTATCCAATCCACGCTTTGTTGCGCGGCCCCTTGTCTTGGGGTCAGGGACTCGCAATCCAATCCACACTTTGTTGCGCGGCCCCTTGAGTTGGGGTTCGGGACTCACAATCCACAGTTTGTTGCGTGGTCCCTCGAGTTGGGGTTAGGGACTCACAATCCACGCTTTGTTGCTTGGCCCCTTGACTTGTGGTTAGGGACTCACAATTCACGCTTTGTTGCGTGGGCCCTTGAGTTGGGGTTAGGGACTCTCAATCCAATCCACGCTTTGTTGCGCGGCCCCTTGGGTTGGGGTTAGGGACTCGCCATCTAGTATTTTTTGCTGGCCCCTTGAGTTGGGGTTAGGGCCTCCAATCCACGCTTTGTTGTGTGGCCCCTTCAGTTTGGGTTTGGGACTAGCTATCCAATCCACGCTTTGTTGCGCGGCCCCTTGTCTTGGGGTCAGGGACTCGCAATCCAATCCACACTGTGTTGCGCGGCCCCTTGAGTTGGGGTTAGGCACTCGCAATTCAGGCTTTGTTGCGTGGCCCCTCAAGTTGGGGTTAGGGACTCGCAATCCAATCCACGCTTTGTTGCGTCGTCCCTCGAGCTGGGGTTAGGGAGTTGCAATCCAATGCACGCTTTGTTTTGTGGCCCCTTGAGTTGGGGGTTGGGACTCAAAATCCACGCTTTGTTGCTTGGCCCCTCCAGTTGGGGTTCCGGACTCGCAATCCAATCCACGCTTTGTTGCTTGGCCCCTTGAGTTGGGGCTAGGGACTCACAATCCACGCTTTGGTGCGTGGTCCCTCGAGTTGGGGTTAGGGACTCGCAATCCAATCCACGCTTTGTTGTGTCTCCCCTTGAGTTGGGGTTAGGGACTCGCAATCCAATCAACGGTTTGTTGCGTGGCCCCTTGAGTTGGGGTTTGGGACTCACAATCCATGCTTTGTTGCGTGGCCCCTCGAGTTGGGGTTCGCGACTCGCAGTGCAATCCACGCTTTGTTTTCGTGGCCGCTTGAGTTGGGGTTAGGGACTCAAAATACCCGCTTTGTTGCGTGGCCCCTCGACTTGGGGTTAGGGACTCACAATTCACGCTTTGTTGCTTGGCCCCTTGAGTTGGGGTTCGGTACTCGCAATCCAATCCATGCTTTGTTGCGTGGCCCCTTGAGTAGGGGTTAGCGACTCACAACCCACGCTTTGTTGTGCGGCCCCTTGAGTTGGGGTGAGGGACTCACAATTCACGCTTTGTTGCGTGGCCGCTTGAGTTGGGGTTAGGGACTCACAATCCACGCTTTGTTGTGTGGCCCCTCGAGTTGGGGTTCGGGACTTGCAATCCAACCCACGCTTTTGTTGTGTGGCCCCTTGAGTTGGGGTTTGGGACTCACAATCCATGCTTTGTTGTGTGGCCCCTTGAGTTGGGGTTAGGGACTCACAGTCCACGCTTTGTTGCGCGGCCCCTTGAGTTGCGGTTAGGGACTCACAATTCACGCTTTGTTGCTTGGCCCCTTGAGTTGGGGTTCGGGACTCGTAATCCACTCCACCCTTTGTTGCGTGGCCCTTCGCGTTGGCCCTAGGGACTCACAATTCACGCTTTGTTGCTTGGCCCCTTGAGTTGGGATGCGGGACTCGCAATCCAATCCATGCTTTGTTGCGTGGCCCCTTGAGTAGGGGTTAGGGACTCACAGTCCACGCTTTGTTGCGTGGCCCCTTGAGTTGCGGTTAGGGACTCACCATCCACGCTTTGTTGCGTGGCCCCTTGAATTGGGGTTAGGGACTCACAATCCACGCTTTGTTGCGTGGCGCCCTCAGTTGGGGTTAGGGACTCGCAATCCAATCCACACTTCGTGGCGTGGCCCCTTGATTTGGGGTTAGGGACTCACAATTCACGCTTTGTTGCGTGGTCCCTCAAGTTTGGGTTAGGGACTCACAATCCATGCTTTGTTCTGTGGCCCCTCGAGTTGGGGTTAGGGACTCGCAATCCAATCCACGCTTTGTTGCGTGGCTCCTTGAGTTGCGGTTAGGGACTCACAATCCACGCTTTCTTGAGTGGCCCCTTGACTTGGGGTTAGGGACTCGCAATCCAATCCACGCTTTGTGGCGTGGCCCCTTAACTTGGGGTTAGGGACTCAAAATCCACGCTTTGTTGCGTGGTCCCTCAAGTTGGGATTAGGGACTCACAATCCATGCTTTGTTGCATGGCCCCTCGAGTTGGGGTTCGGGACTCGCAATCCACGCTTTGTGGGAGCCCCTTGAGTTGGGGTCAGAGACTCGCAATCCAATCCACGCTTTGTTGCGTGGCCCCTCGAGTTGGGGTTAGGGACTCGCAATCCAATCCACGCTTCATTGCGCGACCTCTTGAGTTGGGGTTAGGGACTCAGAATTCACGCTTTGTTGCGTGGTCCCTCAAGTTGGGGTTAGGGACTCACAATCCATGCTTTGTTCTGTGGCCCCTCGAGTTGGGGTTAGGGACTCGCAATCCAATCCACCATTTGTTGCGTGGCTCCTTGAGTTGCGGTTAGGGACTCACAATCCACGCTTTCTTGAGTGCCCCCTTGACTTGGGGTTAGGGACTCGCAATCCAATCCACGCTTTGCTGTGTGGCCCCTCAAGTTGGGCTTAGGGACTCACAGTCCACGCTTTGTTGCGTGGCCCCTTGAGTTGGGGTTAGGGACTCACAATTCACGCTTTCTTGCGTGGACCCTGGAGTTGGAGTTAGGGACTCCTAATCCACGCTTTGTTGTGTGGCCCCTCAAGTTGGGGTTAGAGACTCGCAATCCAATCCACGCTTTGTTTTGTGGCCCCTTGAGTTGGAGTTTGGGACTCACAATTCACGCTTTGTTGTGTGGCCCCTTGAGTTGGGGTTAGGGACTCACAATCCACGCTTTGTTGCGTGGCCCCTTGAGTTGGGGTTTGGGGCTCAAAATCCACGCTTTGTTGCTTGGCCCCTCGAGTTGGGGTTCCGGACTCGCAATCCAATCCACGCTTCATTGCGCGACCCCTTGAGTTGGGGTTAGGGACTCACAATCCACGCTTTGTTGCGTGGACCCTGGAGTTGGAGTTAGGGACTCCTAATCCACGCTTTGTTGTGTGGCCCCTCAAGTTGGGGTTAGAGACTCGCAATCCAATCCACGCTTTGTTTTGTGGCCCCTTGAGTTGGAGTTTGGGACTCACAATTCACGCTTTGTTGTGTGGCCCGTTGAGTTGGGGTTAGGGACTCACAATCCACGCTTTGTTGCGTGGCCCCTTGAGTTGGGGTTTGGGGCTCAAAATCCACGCTTTGTTGCTTGGCCCCTCGAGTTGGGGTTCCGGACTCGCAATCCATTCCACGCTTGGTTGCGTGGCCCCTTGAGTTGGGGCTAGGGACTCACAATCCACGCTTTGTTGTGTGGCCCCTTGAGTTGGGGTTAGGGACTCGCAATCCAATCCATGCTTTGTTGCGTGGCCCCTTGAGTTGGGGTTTGGGACTCCCAATCCAATCAACGCTTTGTTGCGTGGCCCCTTGAGTTGGGGTTTCGGACTCACAACCCACGCTTTGTTGCTCGGCCCCTCGAGTTGGGGTTCGGGACTCGCAATCCAATCCACGCTTTGTTGCGTGGCCCCTTGAGTTGGGGTTAGGGACTCACAGACCACGCTTTGTTGTGTGGCCCCTTGAGTTGGGGTTAGGGACTCACAATCCACGCTCTGTTGCGTGGCCCCTTGAGGTCGGGTTTGGGACTCACAATCCACGCTTTGTTGCTTGGCCCCTCGAGTTGGGGTTCGGGACTCGCAATCGAATCCACGCTTTGTTGCGTGGCCCCTTGAGTTGGAGTTAGGGACTCAGAATCCACGCTTCGTTGCGTGGCTCCTCGAGTTGGGGTTGGGGACCTGCAATCCAACCCACTCTTTGTTGTGTGGCCCCTTGAGTTGGGGTTAGGGACTCACAGTCCACGCTTTGTTGCGTGGCCCCTCGAGTTGGGGTTAGGGACTCACAATTCACGCCTTCTTGCGTGGCCCCTCTAGTTGGAGTTAGGGAGTCGCAATCCAATCCACGCTTTGTTGTGTGGCCCCTTGAGTTGGGGTTAGGGACTCACAATTCACACTTTGTTGCTTGGCCCCTCGAGTTGGGGTCCGGGACTCGCCATCCAACCCACGCTTTGTTGCGTGGCGCCTTGAGTTGGGGTTAGGGACTCACAATCCACGCTTTGTTGTGTGGCCCCTTGTGTTTGGGTTAGGGACTCACAATGCAAGCTTTGTTGCTTGGCCCCTTGACTGGTGGTTAGGGACTCGCAATTCACGCTTTGTTGCGTGGGCCCTCGAGTTGGGGTTAGGGACTCACAATCCAATCCACGCTTTGTTGCGTGGCCCCTTGATTTGGGCTAGGGACTCACAACCCACGCTTTGTTGCGTCGCCCCTTGAGTTGGGGTTAGGGACTCGCAATCCACGGTTACGATGAGCACTGCACCGGCCATGCGTGGGTAACCGGGTTCCACAGGGGGGAGAGAGAGCCGACCCAAGGCAGCCTAAGAGACATTTGATAGCCTTTGGGCGAACTCAAGGCATCATTCAGTAGTGCTCCGGAAGTGCTGCAGTGCAGCAAAACAATCATGAGCTATGACCGGTCACAGTGCGTCTTGTTAGCTTTGTCTGTTTGCGCGCTTGGAGGTGCCTGACGGAAAAGGTGCTAGGTTTGGGTCAACGAAGGAGGGTGGGGTCTGCCTCCCCTTCGGAGGGGGGTGGGGTCCCCCCCCCCCTCTGCAGCCCCCAAAACAGTCGCACACCCCTCGGGGTCACACATTGGCTGGCGGCGGCCCCCGTGACAATAGCCCAGGCTTGGTGTGCGCGTGGTCAGTTTGGCACGAGCAGCTTCAACTTTGTGGTCGTGCTTGTTCATTCCTTGGGTTTTTTTGGGTTCAGGGAGGGAGTCCTCCACTACCCTTGCTTTGCACCACTTTGGGCTATGTGTGTTGTATGCGACACAGAACCAGTTTTTCTTTTCATATTCACGTCAAGTGTTCAGGACATAGCACCCCTGAGAGCTGCCTTACCAAAGTGATACCCAACCGATGGCACTTGGTGGTTGACTGGCTGCTTGAAGGCAGGGTCGCTGGCGGTGCATCAGGCCAATCACAAAACTGGTCAGGGGGGGAAGACCAACAAAGGACGGGGGAGTGGGGGGGCGCACTTAGCACAGTGCGCGCTGCAAGCACGTTGCAACTATTTGTACGCGTGGCTGTACTAGAGACCCATACTTTGTGATACTAGGGGGGCATCATTGTTGTTTGAGGGTAGGTTTTGATACTTCTGGCACATTGGGGATATGGCATTTTTGGATTTTCACCTAGTTTCACCCATTTCCACCCTTTTTCACACTTTTTTGCTCACTTCCGCCACATCCACTCTTTCCTAGGTTGATTTCTCCCCACCATGGGACCTCGAGAAGGCGGAGGTGATGTATCCATGTTGTTTTCCCCCCATCATGGTGACCCCGAGCAGGCATGGCTAATGTTGGTCCTCAGTATCCATGATCAAGGCCGAGGGACAATCTAGCATCCTCTCCGAGTGCTGTATCACGTCCAAGTACTATAATCGAAGGTGACCTCACAGGCTTGATCAATGCCAAGGATCCTTCGTGCTAGCCAAGACGTCCCATGCTGTCGTCCCAAAATGGTTGGCAGCGGGGCTATGCTAGACGGCCATACCTAGCACCCCCGGGTCCATCCTCCCACCCACATTCGTGGAAGATGGACCACCCCTCGCCCCCACGGAAGAAGGTCTCCCAGGGTCTACATTGGGACATGCTTCTTGGGCAGGGGTGACATAAGAGCGTTTGGAAGGGGTGTGCTTGGGGACTCTTACGGGGAACCTAGCCTAAAAAGTAGCGTGCAGTGCGCGTGCAGTGCAAGGGCTCCCCCTGGATGCAGTGGGGCTTATGTTGTCACAATGCATGCGGTTCATGTGTGTGGCCCTGATATGGCAGTGGAAGGGACAAGGAAAGGCAGGGATGGGATGGGTGCTGAAGGAGTGGCGAATGCTAACCAGGCAGTGCTGGGCAGGAAGATGTGACCTGATTGTAGGCTTGACGGTGGTGAAGGGGTGCAAGGACACAGGAAAGCGAGGGTTAAGGTCAAAGAGATGGGAAAGTGACTGTTGTTTCACTGCAGCATCGCAAGGAACAGATTTGAAAACTGAGTTTTGCTTAGCTGCGCTTCCTGCTATGATTGGGACCCCAACAACCCACTCCTGCCCCCTCTCCTCTTCCTTTGTCTCACCCTTGTCCACTGTGCCCTTCCTTTGTCTCACTGAAGTCCCCATTTGACATCAATACCCCGCCCAGAAAGTACCCAGAGTAGTAGTACTAGTACGCAGGCCTGTGTTCTTGGAGCCAACAAAAGGCCAGGTGTCAACCTGCAGTCTCACAGAGGGCATGTGGGGCAGTAGACATTGTTATCTTTCTTTGCGGCGACTGGGAACACTGACTATGACTGCAATTGTGCTCTGTGTGTTTTAAATGCCAGTGTTTGCATCAGCCATGTTACAGACCTTTCTGTTGCAGGCACATACAGGGGAAGAGAAATATTTCGCGATAATTCTAGTTCGTGGGAATATTTGCATTGCATTCTTGCGCGAAATCACCTGGAAGAGAGGTTATTAGATCAAGCACAGGCGCGGACCCGTACGTCCCCCCTTTATGGGGGTCGTTCGCATAGCATAGCCTAAGGCATGATATTGGATGTCTAACCCCTTGTAAAATCATTATTTTGCCTCACAAAACGATCCCCCAATGGATTTTTTGATTTTGAGGCCTCTATCCCCCTGAAACTGAATGTCACATTTTGGGGGGGGGGGTGGGGGGGGGTCAAAACTTTGTGCTGAGAAAGATTTGAACCAGGGTCTGGTGAAAAAGAGTAATCGGTTGATAGGCCTGAGCCGACGATCGCCGGCCGGGATTCAAACGGTCGACATGTGGGGTGCGAAACGAGTGTTCTACCACTCGATCGCCGATTGGTGCGGTGCAACTGGGGTTCCCCATTGTTTGTAGATGTAATCCGTGACTGGAAAAAAAGCCAAACTGTGTGTTTCTGCCTGCCTGTCTGCCTGCCTGCTTGCCCGCCCGACTGCCTGACTGACTGCTTGCCTGACTGACTGCCTGTTTGGCTGACTGTCAGCCTCTCTTCGAGGTGCCTTGCCGAAGGCAATAGAATTTACCACACATGTGCGTTCCACTGCATTTGCCATTGTCTTTCCAGAGGAGGTCTTGGGGGCAACAAGCTCTTGGTCACTGGCTGTGTCAAACAAGGTTAGTCTACCAAAACCTACACCTTCGCTTGGCTTACCTTAGTTGGGTCTGACCCCCCTGTAATAAACCACATTCTGCATGGTAGCCCCCTCTCCTCTCCATGCACTCAGGCATAGGGGAACTCGACATGCGTGCAGCACAACATTTTCGGTCAACCTGTCGCATTGCCACGCCTCTCACCCTCCCCCATTTCATCACATCACCCCTCACTCATCCAGCCACCAGCTCTCCTGCGTCTATGTCTACACCTCCCATGGATGACTCAACCAAAACCGATAAACGCACACATTTGGGCATGGGTCTAGTTAGGTCAGAACTCAGCTGTCTGGTTGACCGTGAATCTCTGTAGCCACTGGAGTCCCAGAGCCACTCAGGTTCAGGGTAGGACCGCCACCAAGCGGACAGGTATGACAATAGGAGATAGGCACCAGAAAACCGGCCCGCTGCAATGCATATATGGGCCCCCTTCCTCGGCACTTCCACTGCTCTACAGTCAGGCTTCAGGGTCCACTTTAGCCCACGATTGCCAGGGATAGCCTGGTGGCCTTGTGTTATCGGAAGTATGCTCCATGATCAACATATGTAAATTTGGTACGTGCAAGACTGTGGCAGACCGTCCGCCCATACAGCAAATGAGGACGTTTGGTGCTCGGCGACCAAGAGGGGAAGGGACAATATACTACCCCTAGTGGAGCCTTCGCGCCTATGCAAGGGTGGCATTACCTCACTCCCCCCCCCCCCCCTCACCGCTCCACATTTGTCAACAACATTAATGCCCCAAACAGCAACCCTACACACCAGGGACAAAGCTACCACAGAAACCCACAATGTACCACCCCTTGCATTGGCACACATGTGGCCTTGGTCATCATGGTGTGGATCAACCAATCACCACCTAAATCAGAGATTTATTCCACTCAATGTGCCCATAGGACATTGTTATGGGTGACTTGTACGACGACATATCGGCCTCACCCCCCACACAACCATGGCAAGTAAGCTTCTACAATGCGAACGTCTTGGACCCCTTCCTGGTTGACCTGTATTAGCCTGAGGTTGGACAATACTACACTCCTATCCTCGACCATGGTAATGCCCGAGGTCTATGTACTACACCAACAATACACGGAGCACAAAGAGGACAAGATAACATCAATACAAGAGTTCATCCATGACACTGCCCAAGACATTTGGTGTTAGGATGCGGAAGGCAAGGCCTACATGGTGGCCTTCTTCCACTAATGCTAGTCCGGCCGGCAGCCTAAGCCACGGATGTGGGGGAAAGATGGGTGCAACTACGCTCCCATGCAGCCTTAATACGCCTTTGCCGTTGCCTTGAGCGCTAGGCAGTACGTCGATGTGGTCCTCCGGTGAGTGCATCCAATTGACCCAAGGGATGGCACAATTGCCCAACAGCCCTCTACAGGCATCCATCAAACATCGAAGCACAAAACCCTTCAACACACTAGGGAAAATGCCCTGTTCTTGCGCCCAATGGAGGCAAGCAAACAATTTGGAGCAAAGATCAAGATACGCAACAACAAACAATCACGAGCTAAACTAGAACCCGTGTACATCGAGTGATGGGATGCCGGAATCGACACCACACTTGACGCACACATGGAGGTGGACCCCACATCGTTAGCCACATGGCAACAACCGGAAGCACCACTGCCGCAAGACATAGGCCAATACCCCACAAGACACAATACTTAACCCAACAAAGCATACTCCTCACAAACCGAAGACCAAAGCACACACTCAATAGCTAGATATCACACCCAACAAAGCCTGTCAACCACCAGAACAAAAAGAAATCCAGCAAGCAATTTAGCTTTGGTGGTGGGCGAACAAGAGGGGAAGCGACCAAGGAAGTCTTTGAGAACAATTTGTTAACAAGAACCTCGAGTGGAAGGGGAAAGAAGTAACGTTCTGACCCCCTCTAGTTCTATGGATTGTCATCCGCACTATACTACACATAACAGAGGCCTCACCGCCCTTGAATAGTGGCATTACCTCATTCCCCCCATCGTGCGAAATTTGTCGACAAAATCAATGCCGCAAGCAGCAACCACACACACCAAGCACAAAGCTACTGCACGGAAACCTACAACGTACCACCCGGTGCGTTGGCACCCAGCTGGCCTTGGTCATCATGCTGCGGATCAACCACATCATCAACGAAATAGGAGATGCATCAACTTATGCACTCAATATACGCATAAGACATCGTTTTGGGAGACTTAAACGATGAGGTATGGGTCTCACCCTCCACACAACCACGGCAAGTGGGCTTCAGCAACGCCAACGTCCCGGAGCCCTTGCCGGTAGCCCTATATCAGCTTGAGGTTGGACAATACTACACTCCGATTGCCGACCATGGTAATCCCCAAAGTGTAGACGCCATCCTTAGCCATTGATACACTCCCAATGTATCTTGGATCTACGACACTTTGGTTACAATGCCCCTAAGGTCTAAACAGGGTGGGGGGAAATTATGCGATTCGCATATTTTCGCATAATTTCGCATATTTTTTCGCATATTTTGGCTCCTTGCCTCTTTGTAAATTGCACTGTGTATGCTACTGCTTATCCTGGAGCCACTGTCTTTTTGCCTGTGCCTGTGCCTGCACACATTCATGGACTTGAACAGGGATGTTGAAGACCTTTATTTTTTTTCGTGTTGTGGCTGTGTGTTTCTCTGAGGTTCAAGGCATCATCACTCAATCCATCACCACTGCTGGTGTGAAGAGATGTGGTCACACACATGTGTTGCATAGTGCATACCCATCCCAGTTTGCGTTATGCCGCTGGGATCAACGCTCGGATAGGACTCTCCTGTTCCCTTTAGACACCATGATTTCGCCAACTGAGTTCGAGAACCCCACTTCCGATGCCTCTTCTGGAGAGCGTACACAGAAGAAGCGGAAGCGGGGGTTGGGCAAAGGCGGGGCTGCAGCAAATTACTGTACCATGTCGGTTGCCTCCCGCATGGCACAATTTCCCAACGAGCCTTTTGAGGAAGGCGTGGGTTCACTCAACCAATCAGTGATGTGGTGTCTCGGCTGTGGCAAACCGGTCTCCCACCAGACCAAGACCAGCGTGAAGCAACATGTTGATTCCCAAACTCATCAGAAGGGGAAAGAGACCTTGAAAAAGCAAAAAGCGAAGAGGGAGGCTGCTGCCACAAAGGAAAAGGAGGTCCCGCAAATGCGAGTAAGCACCCTTCGGCAACCAAGTTTGAGCCACGTCCTGAACATCCATGCTGAGCGGTTTGAAGTGCAAGATGATGCGGTGTTCACACTGTTGGCTTGTGGCATACCCGTTGAAAAACTTAATCATAAGATTTTCAGGGCGTTCTTGCGGAACTACACGACCGTCGAGGGCTGTTTGTCCGAGTTGGGTGGCGAGTTTCCAAAGCACAATTGTGTTCGTTTGCAGGATGGCCACCACAGAATCATTGCGCAGAAACTGAGGGGGGAGCCGGTTGTTCTGATGTTTGATGAATGGACTGGTGAGCGCGGTGTGGCAGTCCTGGGGGTTGTTGCCCAGTGTAGGAAATTGAAGTTCTGGATTGACGTCAAGTTTCTTGAAGGTAAAGGTCCAAACAATGGGGTCGAACATACCGAGGTTGCGAGCGCAATGATTGCTGCCCTAGCCACAATCTCCATCCATCCAGATCAGGTACGATTTTGCATCATGGATGAGGGCTCTGTCATCGTGGCAGCGGGTGACCATATCTTGAAGAAAGTGTGGAAAAATTCAATGTGGTTCCTATGTTGGGCACATAAACTTCATGGTGTCGGCGGTGTTACAAAGGCCACTGAGACGGAACACAAATTCGCCTGTGTTTTGTCACCGACCACACCACTGCCCTCATGCGAGCTCTGAATTTTGCGCAGGATGACGGTCCAACCGCCTGTTTCCTGTATGACAAAATAATGGACGTCCAAGCTGATTGGAGGGACACAATGCACTCCAAAACTCTCTCCCCACGAATCGAAGAATGCCTAAAGGTATTGAAAAATGGTGAGAACCTGCGCACCCGCTTGTTGGCCATTGTCAAGGACTTGGTATCTGCTCTCGATGACCGCCTCCTGAAGGAGGCAAAGCAGCTGGAGTTTTTTCGGCAGATGCGTGTATTGAATCCTGCCAATCTTAGTGACATGTCCACTTCGTTAGCAGATTACCTCTTGTTGGGCCTTCAGGGTGTTCCCAATGTGCAGGAAGATTGGAACGTGTACACACACACCGAGAAGCGTGACATTGAAAGCCCAAAGGGTTTGGTTGAATGGTGGGAGAGCAGGCAACCTTCTGCATTCAAGCATGCAGTTCTGTTTCTCATTTTGCTCCCCACTTCGAGTGGAGCGGTGGAGCGATTTTTTTCGATGGCAGGCACAGTCACAAATGCACAGCATGCCTTGAGTGACAATCTGCGCCGCATGCGTTTCATGGCGCAGTTCAATGGTGATATTGAAGAGCGTTTGGTTTAGGAATTTTGGTGCCTGCCATTGACTGTGTGAGGAGTGCACATGGGACCACTTCCAAAACCCCTGGCCTTGACAGCATACATGGCACTGCGGCACATTCACATCCCTTCGGGGAGATGCCAGTGCATGTCATGACTAAAGCTACGGTCTTTTTGCCTTTACAGATTTTCGAAAAAGGCTTGGAACCCCCATGGTGTGCCTTCGTTCAGCTATTGCCAAGAAAAAATGATCGCATATTTTGTTGCATATTTTTCGCATATTTTCGCATATTTTTCGCATAATTTCGCATATTTTGATTTTCCGTGTCATCGCATAATTTTCCCCCCCCTGGTCTAAAGGTGGCAAAGTTCCTAGCCCACCACAACCAACCGTCTCTGATTGGTGCACACCGCATTTTCAGAAATCTAGCATGGCAATGGCCACAACCGTAGCCAACAATGGGGATGTGCCCCTCACTTAGGTACGACGTGAACTTGGGGGCATTGAATGAGAGGCATGCCCCAAACGCACCATGCATCACCAAATGCCAAATGCCATGGGCCAATACAAACGCAACTAAGGACCGATTGAAAGTTTTGGGCAAAGCCGAGGAGCAGCATATCCAAAAACAAATGCGGAAAAATGTGGTGGGCTGATGTACACTGCTCCCGCTATTTTGTCAAAACGGTCAAGCGGTGGCACACCCACGTAATGGTGCAAGGTACATCACACCCACAAATTGGTGGCACGCAACACATCCTCAACCATTTTGCCAATGACGTTGAATAGGATCCCGTGTACTACCGGGAACTCATAGGTAAACATGTCCGGAAATGAACATGGGACACCAACGACCCAACTAGCGAACTGTTTGCGGGGTGCTTGCGGGCTCAAAACAAGAAGTCGGCTAGACTTAACGGGATCTCACCTCATCTGCTTCACCACCTGCTGCTCCAAGTGCGGTTGCAATTGTACAACACCATATTGGATATGTTGCTGGGCAACAGAATCCCCCCCACAAGGCTCATCTCAAGGGCTCTGCTCATGTACACGAAAAAAGATACATAGGAGCCCAGGAACTACTAGCCCATATACGTGCCAACTGCCATATGTGGCATCCCAATGCGCGTCATCCGATAATGAATATCTATCGCCACACATCAATCCCACTCAGCTTGCATGGCTACGATCTCCCCATCCACCCCAAACGTATGAAATAGAAGTGCACCCTCTCCCATCCTATGCTTACTATCTCATGACGTTCTCCGGCGCGAAACCTTGGCTCGTCACCTCGAGGCACATCCGGATTTCAATTTGAGCAAGGTTTTCAACAGTTGGCTCGCTTGTGCCAAGTGGGCGGTTTCAAAAAATGACAATCGCAAACTTGTCCCGACACGCGCATGAATCTTTGTTGCTGTAAACTGATTGTACGAGGTTTCTTGGCCTGCGTGGCAGGATGCCATGTCACCTACACCCACTCTTCATCCCCAGAGCGAGCCCTTTTGTGCACGAAAGGCTTCCCCTAGAAGACACTTAGTGGGCACGAATAGCGCCACAATGACGACGACCACCGAAAACGCACCGAGTTGGCGCAATCCCCAACATCCCTGAGCGATATGCTGTCATACATGGCCATCATATGTGCCTCGACTTTAGGACCTGGGTGATGGGTACGCGCATGTTGACTGGTACCTAGACGACGTGCGCACCCTATGGAGCACGGTAGGACAACACATTTCGCGCCCCAAAGTGCACACACTGCCCTGTGATGGGCTATACGAATCAGAGAGCTCAGAGGGAGACCTTGAACTTCAAGCAGGGCGAATACATGTTACATGTCACCGAGCATCGCTTATTCTACGATAGCGTGGCACCACATGATGAGCTCACCCCAAACGAAACAAACCAGGTGGTATCAGAAATTCCCAACAGATAAAATGTATTTGGTGTAATGGTACACGGCATGGACGGCCGGGTGAAGGGATACGAAACGGAGAGTTCCGAATCGCCTTCCGCGTACACGGATCTCAACATGTTTGCTGTGCGGAGACTATGGCTTGTGCTGTTGCTTCTGAGTTGGTGACAAAAGCATCTTGGACAACCGCAAAGAAGTCATGTCTATGTCTCTACCTCGCAAGGGGATTGTCAAGGACCTCAAATAACACGACCCCGGCTATTAAAATGCCACGTCCAAACACCTAAGCGTCCATGGAACCCTGGGTCCCCGGTAATCGCACCAAGCCACTGCCTATCAGGATTACCTGGACATACAAGGTAGCAACCAATCTGACAATTTGGTCAACGTAGGCGATGGCCTACCTATGGACATACCCCCACCACAACCACATAACATCGTCTTGCATGGGCACATTTTGCCTACACCAGCTAAGTCATGGATCATGCAAGTCCGATGTCAGAAACAAACGGCATATGCTCATTGGGTCAGCTAGATCCCCCTCAAACACTACCGCTGCATCTAAGATACCTTAGGACAACATGCAACCAAGCCTCTGGGGCCAAATGGGCATACGATGCCCTCATCACCACACAACACAAGGAACGCATACGCCTGCAGCAGCTAATCCACATGTCATTGCAGTACCACAAAGAAACCTACCAAACATACTAGACAGCTCAACAAGCAATATGTAGACAACACGCAGGAGAGACGACGGCACTTCGTCTCCACCGTAGGTATGCAACTCACATCCTCTTGCTCCAAGCACAAACCGAAGAACATTATGGACACACATCGCTTCCGCTTCAACAGCAAGCTAACTAGATACACCGGCAACACCTAGAAAAACACTCATACGAGGACATGCCGGACTGCCACTACACGGCAACTAGACCGCTGCACCGACGTGTATTTATTTTAAATGCAAATGGGGCCAAATGTGCATGCGATGCCCTCATCACCACACAACACAAGGAACGCATACGCCTGCAGCAGCTAATCCACATGTCACTGCAGTACCACTAAGAAACCTACCAGACATACTAGAAAGCTCAACAAGCAATATGTAGACAACACGTAGGAGAGACGACGGCACTTCGTCTCCACCGTAGGTATGCAACTCACATCCTCTTGCTCCAAGCACAAACCGAAGAACATTATGGACACACATCGCTTCCGCTTCAACAGCAAGCTAACTAGATACACCGGCAACACCTAGAAAAACACTCATACGAGGACATGCCGGACTGCCACCACACAACTAGACCGCTGCACCGACGTGTATTTATTTTAAATGCAAATGGGGCCAAATGTGCATGCGATGCCCTCATCACCACACAACACAAGGAACGCATACGCCTGCAGCAGCTAATCCACATGTCACTGCAGTACCACAAAGAAACCTACCAAACATACTAGAAAGCTCAACAAGCAATACGTAGACAACACGTAGGAGAGACGACGGCACTTCGCCTCCACCGTAGGTATGCAACTCACATCCTCTTGCTCCAAGCACAAACCGAAGAACATTATGGACACACATCGCTTCCGCTTCAACAGCAAGCTAACTAGATACACCGGCAACACCTAGAAAAACACTCATACGAGGACATGCCGGACTGCCACCACACAACTAGACCGCTGCACCGACGTGTATTTATTTTAAATGCAAATGGGGCCAAATGGGCATACGATGCCCTCATCACCACACAACACAAGGAACGCATACGCCTGCAGCAGCTAATCCACATGTCACTGCAGTACCACTAAGAAACCCACCAGACATACTAGAAAGCTCAACAAGCAATACGTAGACAACACGTAGGAGAGACGACGGCACTTCGTCTCCACCGTAGGTATGCAACTCACATCCTCTTGCTCCAAGCACAAACCGAAGAACATTATGGACACACATCGCTTCCGCTTCAACAGCAAGCTAACTAGATACACCGGCAACACCTAGAAAAACACTCATACGAGGACATGCCGGACTGCCACCACACAACTAGACCGCTGCACCGACGTGTATTTATTTTAAATGCAAATGGGGCCAAATGGGCATACGATGCCCTCATCACCACACAACACAAGGAACGCATACGCCTGCAGCAGCTAATCCACATGTCACTGCAGTACCACAAAGAAATCTACCAAACATACTAGACAGCTCAACAAGCAATATGTAGACAACACGCAGGAGAGACGACGGCACTTCGTCTCCACCGTAGGTATGCAACTCACATCCTCTTGCTCCAAGCACAAACCAAAGAACATTATGGACAGACATCGCTTCCGCTTCAACAGCAAGCTAACTAGATACACCGGCAACACCTAGAAAAACACTCATACGAGGACATGCCGGACTGCTACTACACGGCAACTAGACCGCTGCACCGACGTGTGTTTCTTTTAAATGCAAACGGCGCAGGGAATAGTGGAACCCCACTTTGTTGGAAATCCCCCTCCAACCACGTCCCAAACGCCACAAGGCACACAAGGACACCAACAAGTGGGAGATTCAATCACACCCAAACCTGTTCCAATAGGGAAACCATCGGGGGAATAGCTCGGAGCGGATTCCCGTATGCTCACCCAAGCACGCCAACACTTATACTTATGATGAACTTGCCTTTGTGGCCCCGGCACATTCACTTTGGCCCATTTGATTTGAAAAAAATATTCTTATTCAAGTGGGGCACAGGGGTCAAGGTTTGGCGTGCCTTCCACGCAGCAGATACGAAAGTTGGTGATAGCTACATGGCCACTGTATGGGCAAGATTGGAACCGGACACCAAGCAGGGTTTTGTCCAAGGGCTACAGGTGGTACTCAAAATGGGGAGGTGCAGGCCCAAACTTGGACCATGGGAAGTGTTGGAGGGGGCCATGCTCCAATTAGTACGCCAAGGCTATTTCAAAAGGCCCATCAAAAAGATAATGTACGCGCTTCGTGTCACTGAGAAGGCAAGGTGCACACCCAACGTTGTGCGAGAGGGGGATAGGGCCTTCGCCAAGGTGTTGGAGAAACCCCAAGTCCGATCAAGAGGTTGGTCTCTTTGCTGGATTGTTCATTTTTCCTACCCTTGTCCTCTGTGGCCAAAGCGTTTGCTCTCTTTCGTGGCCATTTTGGGAGGGGATAAAAGCCAGGACGTTTCAAGTGTACGTGCTGCAAAAAAAGTTCGCCATCCATACGCAGCACAAGTGCTCCCAGAGACAAGGTTGATGATTGAGTGCTATGGTTCTTGTATTTCTTGCACCCTCCTCCTTGAGACTTTCAGAGTGTCTATTTTTTGGGGGTGTCTTTCCTGCAACAATGTGCAGCCCTGGGCGGGGTATGTATTGCTAAAGACGCCATCACGCTACCATCAGCCCCACTGCTGGAATGAGTGTCTGGGACACCATTGTAACCATCCAACTCTCGGCAAATCACATGCCTAGCATCGATCGATGATGACAAATTTCATGATCCAAGATGAAATCTACCTTCAAAAGGGAGTCAAAGGCACATTGATGAATGCACAACAACAGAGCAATTGACGGCAACATTCTCTGGCATGAAGGTTGTCATAATTTGTCATGATGCCACCACAATTTTTGGGCGACGGCAACATTCTCTGGCAATCACCTAAACATTGTGGTGGCATCATGACAAATTATGACAACCTTCATTCAGCTGTACACAGGACAATCTGAGAGGTATCCATGTTGGGCGGCTTTTCCATTGTGCTGCTTGAGCCGGTACCGGATGACGATGAATAATTGTGAGGTATGGGGACAACTGGGTAGAATGTCTCCTTGCACCTCAACCCCTCCGAGAGTTAACCCTTGTTGACAGCCCAAGCGCCGACACTCCAAGCCATCCAATGCATTGGCGTTTTGACTATCTGTGAAACTAATTTGGAGACCTCTCCCGATGATGAAACGGCAGGGCCATTTACACCCATCTCGGTGCATGATTTTTTGACACCACTCGGACACAGCCTCGTTGCACTTGCAGGACAATGAAGCTGCGGTCCTACAAAGCGTTAGCCTTGGGTTGCAGTTGGAGGGCAGAAGTTGCAATGTTGCACAATTTCAGACACAACATAGTTCCGCTCAGGTTGTTGCCGGGGAGCTAGGAAGGCTTTTCCACTAAGTTGTTGATACATGACCCAATCACATTGGTGGGGAGTGGAGAAGGCAGAATGTGTGTGTCAGAAAAAGATCACATTGGGGGAGAGGGGCGGGGTGAGGCAAGATACATCAAGGCCCGATGAGGTGAGCGCTTCCACAGCCAGGATGTGTTGATGAGCAAATGCAAGCATCCAATAATGTTTGGCACACATATCATTCACCTCCAACCCCTTTTCACAATCCTAGGAGGATATGCTTTTCGTCAAGAAGGTGCCTGAATATCCCGATTATCCCGAATGCTTGTTCGCACCAATAGGTTTCTTGTGCTGGTGCCAAGGCAAGAAACAAGAACAGTTTTGCCAAATGCCTTCAAACTTCATGAAGAAGGATGGAGGAGATGATGTGATTGGTCCAGGAAGCCCAGGTACGAGTTCCCCATGGAGTTGCATCATGTGACATTCTTCAAGCATGCAGCTATTGCATTTGAGCAGCCCACATCACTCCCATTTGGCGCTACATCCATCCATCCACTCAGTCATTCGCAACGATGTTCAAGATACGCAGTATCCAGTTGCAGAGTGGCTCCGCAGATTTAGAGGAGCATGGTCATGATTGTGGTTGTGGTTGCAACTGATGATCGCCTCCGTGCGTCGTTGATCACACCGGACAATGCAGAGTTGAGGTTGCGTTTACATTGCAGAGTTGAGGTTGCGTTTTCGGCTCTAGGCTGGCATATCTTCTTTGACTTCGTGCATGTTCCAAATTTCTTCATGGAGCTGGCCCATCGAGAAGGGCTGGCGTCAAGTAACGACGGCAGCGCTCCCCAAGTGTGCTAAAAATTTGCCACCCAGCGTCAAGAATGCTGAAGTTCGTGACTACCACATTCAAGGGTCCATGTTGCAAAAACCAACGAAGCGTCACGCGGATTGGAAACGGAGTGCTCAGTAAAAGATTAAGGAAGAAACCACTTTCGGCACTCCATTTTCAATTGCACCCTTGAATTCATTGCTCCGCTTTATAGAGGGACCAACAGAACACCGCAGATGGCGTGAGAGACTCCGGTCTCCAAGAAGGCGCAAGTCCAATGAACCAGACACGCGGACACCAACAGAAAGCAGTGACCACGAAGCTTCGCCGTCCGCTGATACCAACGATCAACCACCCACACATCGAACGTGGCGTGATAAACTGCACCTGCCCCACTTGCATGAACAATCGAGCCCAAGCCCGACACAGCCTTCTTCATCCGGTGGCCACAGTGGTGGCTTCCGCGCCGGTTTGCGTGGCAAGCTCGACAAACTCGAGAACAAACTCGGCTTGGAGCACGACATATACAGGGAGCGCAACCATGACCTGAATCTGCTGGGCTTTGGCGAGTTGACTGTCATGTGGCATGCCTCCGAGCTCCCAGTAGGTATACCCACCCATCCACTCTAGAGCCCACTCGCTTGCCCGCCTTCCTCTTCCAGCTCTGGATCAGAAGGGCGAACAGCGCACGTAAAAGGAACGAAGCCGGAAAGCTGCCCCCGTCAAATCCCCCCTCCCGCTGGACGCAAGATTTGCCGGAGGTCTGCTTACGGTTGCCCACCGAAACATGCCAACCAGTGACACATGGGAATGAGAGTGGGAGAGGGGCAGGCGCGATGTGGGCCCTGGACGTCTCAACACGCAGGGTACAGGGTTAGCAGGGGACTTGAATGGTTGGATGAGGCTGGGGTTTTCCCAGTTTTGCAGTTTTTTTGTCACTGAGATGTTTGACGCTGCTCAGAATTCGCATGTTGTGGCTGGGCAGCCCCGTTGTCCCCCACTCCCCAGCCCCGTCATCCCTCCTTCCCACTACTTTTTGAACATAAGTGTCTTTGAGTGGATTGCAGTCGGCCTTGGTAGGTGGTTGTGTGAAATAGGATGAGTCTACCACAGATTTCACCTACACCTTCCCGTAGCTCACCTTAATCAGGTCTCCACACCCCTACCCCCACCCTGTTGCGGTTGGACAAAGTTCGGGTAAGTGAGGTGCACCAAATGCTGGAGGGTGCCGCCTGTGGTGGTGTGGGCAGGCTCAACGTCATTCCAGCTGCAGGATCGGCAGTGGGTCTCCGGCCGAATTGATATCGATGCACTTACCTTCCAATGAGAACAGCAGAACGCTTTATCGCCTAATGTGACGTCTATCGGAATAACCAGCGCTGCAGATTGGCGGAGGTTGTGGTAGATTTGCCACGTACTGCAACAGGTGTTGTGTTGGGGTGCCGGCCTGATGATCAGCGCAATTTCGCAACGCGTGCGTTGCCATGTTCGTCTCAATCGCCATACACAGCGCTACCATTCCAGTTGGTGTTTATCTGCAACGCCCACTGAGGGACAGCCCCCAGCGGGGCGCAACATGGCAAAGGACTTCCAACACAGCAAAGGTGGGGCGAGCCAAGCAGGCAGCAGGTGTTGCGCTGTTTAACAATATGGGAGGGGGGGGGGTTGGGCTGGTAAGACGGCAGTCTGAGCGCAAGCGGGCGACCCAAAACCGATCGGGTGCTGTTGCGCTTGACTTTTTTCGGCTGGAGGGACGTCAGCCCCCCCCCCCCCCCCGTGCCGGTCCCCGACTGGTCGCCGTATTGGTCGCCTTGTTATTGAGGGGGCGGTGACACGTGATGGGGCAGGAGCCTGGACCCCAGCCATGCAATCCCCTCATGAATTTTCTGTTCCCCGTCCCCGTGCCCTGCTCAGGTGCTACCAGTGTGCTGGTCCGGAGCCACTCGCTGTACTTCGGGTCCACAGCGGTGCATGCGACTCGGGAGGACGGCGCGTGGAAGGCCACGCTCCGGCTCTGCGACCGCGTCGGGGACGTCACAATCCAGCTTCTCGACGCCGACGAGATGGCACTGGCGCACACCGGCTTTGCCCTGCCCTCCAACGACGCCACTTCCCAGAGGATGGAGCTCCCACTGGTGAAGGTGTGGGAGAAGGACAAGGACCCGCCTCCCGCGCGCAGCTGGTCCCTTGGGACCGCCCCCGTCTCGTTCCGCGTGACGTACGAGTGGAAGTCGGAGTGGCGGATGATGAAGGCCATCCAACTGATGCCTGAGACGTACCTTGAGCCCCCGTTCGACGCCTTGACG
The DNA here is from genome assembly GCA_964036045.1 of Eutreptiella sp. 'Long Island Sound 2002'. NCBI lineage: Eukaryota > Euglenozoa > Euglenophyceae > Eutreptiales > Eutreptiaceae > Eutreptiella > Eutreptiella sp. 'Long Island Sound 2002'. Next base: position 82,456,951 of record OZ038383.1, on the reverse strand, counting down.
TCGGGTTACTCCAAGAACATCGTCGCGCAGCTCTTTTTCTGGGTGGACTCCAAGGCAGTCGTGACCAGGTTTACCTCAGGGCTCGACGTCTTGTTCTGGACCAAGCCCGCCCGCACCGGCATGTTCCTGGGTGCCGCATGTGCAGGCGTCTTTGTTGTTGGTTTCTTGCGGATGTGGCTGCCGGCGGTGATCGCGGGGCTGTTGCTGCTGCTGTTGAAGGGCCGGGAGCACCAGGAGACGTATGCGAAGCACGGGCGCGCGGCGCACCCTGATGGCACGGTCCTCTTCTTGTTCAAGAACATCGACCTCACGCGCTTCGGGCTCGCTCGGCTCTGGGCGGTGCTGTGGGGCTTGGATGGCGCGCTGCAGATATACACATGGCAGGTGATGTTGTGAAGGGTTGCGGGAAATGCTGATGGGACATGCCTCTTGCCACTGGTGAGTGACAAAGCGCTGACAATCAGAAAGAGGTGGCTCTCAGTCTGAGAGATTAGTGACAGCGTTTGGCGCTTTTTCGGGCGCCCAAAGTCGCCATCCCGAATTTCGTGCTCTCCAAACCCCCACCACGCCCCCTGACCTGTGCTCACCACGTGCTCACCAAACCCCCACTGAAGGAAAGGGAAGGGAAGGGCAGCGAATGGCGATCTGCCAGTGGGCGCCGCCAGCTGCAGACGAGAACACAAGACCATGGCTTCTTGCCAAAACCCCCACCACTCCCCCTTGGGGTAGGCAGAAGAAGCGCGTGCATAAGTGATGGGCCTCCCTTTCATGTACATGGGTGCGCTGCCAGTACGGTTGTGCCCAAGGATTTCACTGATGCAACCCTCATGTTATTCCGAGCTTCAGTGGGCAGGCTGCAGCATGATCGAGATACATGGGGCGCGGGCAGGAGGGGGGGGTCCTTTCGACAGAGGCTATTTTTTTAGCAAAGGAGGGTGAACGAACCACATCCTCAAGACCCACCCACCCAGCCCAGATGTAGGAGGGGGGCGGGGGGCTGCAGACGTTTCCCTGCACCCAAGGTATGATCCCTTTGTCAGCCCAAATGTTGGCACAACATCATGCTGCTGCAGTCCTGAAAGGGCGTCGCAACGAAAAAGGCATCCCATGAACGACGGTCACAAATTTATCAATCAAGTCCAGTTTCACACTCGCCCAACCAAACCCTCTGGGCTAAGGCCCTGGAGACCCATGCACCCTAAAAACTTCCTGCCCTTAAGGCCGGAGCATTGCAGTGCTGTCAAAGATGTGATTTTACGACGCGTAATAATATTACGCTTGAACCGATGCGTAGTAAAATCCCCGACACGTAGTAGTATTAAGCCCCAGCACGTAAGACGGCGCTTGCTGGACACTATTGTTACGTGTACCACAATTATGCCTAATACTATGTCTGGGTTATGTATGTGTGTATGTATCTGTGTGTCTATGCATGCATGCATACATGCATGTATGTATGCATGCATGTATGCATGTATGTATGTATATATGTATGTATGGATGGATGGATGCATGGATGTAATGGACGAGGAGCGAGGATAGTGGGCTGCGGCATCTGTTCCTTGTGGCGGCTGATCACAGTGCCGAGCTGTGTGATCAGACCGTCGCGCTGGTGTCGGATGCGGCACAGTGAGTGGACCCCCACGCGATGATCCTTCCCAGGGAGAGTTGGGAAGGCCCGCAGCACTCTGGACCTCCCGCCGTCCCGTTTGTTGCCCAGTACATCGAGCAGGGGGGCACGGGGTTTCTGTACCTTGACCGCTCGGTTGGGCAGGGGTTCCACCACTGGGGTGGCGCACCGCCTCTTTGCTCCGAATACCCACATGGTGGTGGACTCATGTGCCATCCGTCCATGGTCGGCGAGCCGCCTGAATGGACTGGCACGTGGGACGTAGCGGTGAGGACGTTGCGTATGGTGCTGGGAGGTCACTAGTAACTGTGGCTGGGGGCGGCCAGTGTGAAGTCCTTGGGCCTGATGGTGCGGGTCTAGCAGCCGGTGGGCAACACCACGATTGTGGCGTCTGTGCGGTACTGTCTGCCGTTGGCACGCTCCTCCATGTGCCGCGGGCAGGGCAGCCTTCTATCGGCGGTGGATAGAAGGTTGGTGGCTACGATTGTCCTCACTAGGGACATGGGACTTGTCGCGTGCCTGCCCCTGCCAGGGGAGTTCCCAACAAGGCTAGTGAAGCTCCCTCTCAGTGCCGACCAAACCGCAAATGGTGACTAACATCTAGCACCAGGCGGGGATGCCCGTGGTGCGTCTGCAGCACGCCTTGATGTGCCTGGTGGCCGTTGCTGCAGGGCTACTGCTCCTCATGTTAGTGTCCCTGCAGCACGATGGTGAGGTGCTGTAGCAGCAGCAGCAGTATGCCCCTCATGCGTGGGAGCACAACGCCCAGTGGCCGCGCTCAGAGGACCCGTAGCCCACCTATGTCATGGGGCAGGCGGCTGTGGGGCGCATGGTTGTCACCGAGTGCAATGGCGTCTGGGTTTATGTTATCTTTCTGAGTGTCTATTTTTTTTCTGGTTCTTGTAGGAACGTGTCATGGATCCCCCCGGCGACCAAGCGCCGCGGGGGTACAGTGAAACCCTAGCCACGGGGCTGCCGGGGCCACCCAGGGCCGCGCGCCTTGCGACATTGAACCGGTCTCCCACGGCAAGGGCTCGTGCGGGGGCTCTAGTAGTGGGAGGTCGACGCGAGCCTCTCCTCAAGGGCAACAACCGGCGGCCGTACGTTGGCCAATCTAGAGGGGTATGGCGGGACAACAGGTATCGCGTGAGGGTGGCCACCGAGGCGAGGGGTGGGAAAGCATAGTGGCCTGCACAGTGCATGCAGAGTGCAGTGCAGGGAGTGCATGGCAGAGGAGAAAAGGGAGCACAGGGACAAGGAGGGCCAGAGGTACAGTGCCTGCATAGTGCCTGCCACAGGGAAGCCGGGGAAGAGGACGGGGAAGGAGAGATGGCACGGCATAGCGCTGCGCATATTTCATGCAGTGTGATGCAGGGTGCACGAGGCAGGGGAGCACGGCAGAAGGGCAAAGGGACAAGTGGAAGTGGAAGAAAAATGAGACAAGCTGTGTGCACACTGCTTGTACAGTGTTTGGCAGGGAGAAGTGGTTTAGGGAAAGGGTGAGGGTGGAGAGGGAAGGGGGAAGGGAGCCGTGCACAGTGATTGCACACCACTATGCCGGGTGTGCGGGACATGGGAGAAGGGGAAGAGGGCCGAGGACGGCAAGAGGATTAGGCCAATCCAAATGTGCATGCATAGTGCAGGGTGAGAGGGTGAGGGCTAGGCGTGCGGGGGCCCCTGAGGGATGATGCAGGGGTTCAGCGAAAGAAGGCAGGGAGGCAACCCGCGGGGCAGGGCTCGATGATATAGGGTATGAGCAGCAAGCGCGGGGGGGGGGGGGGGCAGTTGAAGGGCCAGGGGCACAATGCTTGCTAACGGTGGGGGAGGCATAGGCCGGAAGGAGATGTGCCTTGCAGCCGCTCACCCTTGTCCGGTTCTTGCATGTAACAGGATATGCTTGCAATGGGCAGGCCGAACAACAAGGCGGAGTGGTCTCTGGAGCGCGGCCTTGGACAGTCTGAGGACGACGCCGCGGAGCATGGGTATCGGTAGGTCCGCACAACGGGACCTGTGCGTACCAGTGAAACACCCCTCATTGCTGTGCACATTGCATGCGGAGAAGGGATAGGACATAGGACGGAGAGGAAACAAGGCGAGGTGAGGTGAGGGAGCCGGGTAAAAGGAATGGGATCGGGGCAGGGAAGCGAATGGTGCGATGCGCGGTGCCTACAAGCACAGGAGCGGAGAGGGCCGGGTGGAGAGGGAGACAGTGCTATGCACATTGCGTTTTGCAAGGAGCCAGGGTACGCGGCACGGGCAGAGGGAAAGAGCAATGTTGAGAGCACGGCTACAAAGAAGTGGCCGAACATGGTGGTGACTGGTGCGCTACACAGTTTCTGCTTGCAGGGGGACTGCGAGTGGGGTGCAAGGTGCGGGGTGCGGCACTGAGGAAATGGTAGAGTTGAGGAATGGGCGCCGGTAACATGTGCATGGGGCGCCATCTCATGTGCATGCGATCATGTGTCTGCTTTAAGCCGGATCGGTCATGATTTCAGCGATGGCATGGAAGAGACGAGCACCAGTGGCGCCATCCACTTGGGCCCCCATGTCTAGGTGTAAAACATTGAAGGTTGTCAGCCGGGGAGCGGGCACCAACGGCGCCATCAGTTGGGCCTTCCGTGACCGGTGGACAACGTCGTGGAACGGTGTGCGTGCGGGGGGGGGGGGGGTATTGGCGCCATCCGCTAGGCTCTTGTGCGGGGACCTTTCTATGAGTCGTGAAAAGGCTAGGGGATGCCACAAATCCCCCATCCGTTCCCCGCCATTGCCATAGGACTCCATGGGCCGCCATCACACTCCCAGGTGGCATTGGCCTGGGGGGAGAGTGTGTACGGCCGCTTTGTAGCCGCCACCTCTGAGTGGCTGACGCTGAGACACCATTGATGGATGCTCAGTAGTGGATACACAAGCCCGAGGGAAAGGATGGCTTGTCACCCCCCCCGCCCTCCCAGGGTCACCAGGTGCCAAATTAGGGGGCCCTACCTTCGGCAAAGGTGGTGGATGGCACAATAGCCCTCCGGGGCGTAAGGTAAGACCTCCCCACTGCCCGCACCTCTTCATCAACCTCACCACCGGGGTACGTACTTTTTTTGTAAGTAAAGGCACATGAGGGAAAAGGTCCGGGTCACTTTAGCCAACGACGTGAACGGGCGGCTAACACTAGGGGCTTATGGTGAGTACTATACTGGGTAGTGCCTAACCCCCCCCCCCCCCCGAGAATCCTTATCCTCATATCTCACCCTTGCCTTGACAATTGTCGTGCAGACGTTAACAGGGAACGAGCGTGAAGCGGGTGCACACGAGAGGTAGGTGGGGAAACGGGCGAAGAGGATGCGAGCAAGCCACGCTTGCCGCAGTCCCCATGTAGCTAGCCCCAACCGTGCTTCGCCTAAAGTCACGCGACGGTGCAAGGCAGGGCGGAGAGAAAGAGAACGGTTGCCTCCACCCTCCCCCTGAGCCACCCATGCACTCCCACCACGCTGCACCCAAATCGTGCCTCGCAAATTAACAGGGGTCTTTGACACGGCGAAGTCAAGCCGCACGTGGGCTGTAGGCACCGTTCCCCTTCGTTTGGGCGTTTCGCCCAGTTTTGGGGGCTATTTTGGGCGAAAAATGGCTGTTTTTGGCCCCGATTTGCGCAGATTTGGGAGGGCACCTCCCAACTTGGCGCCCAGCCCCCGGGCCGCCACCGGTGAGTTTTTGGCTCAAAACTTGGATTTGGCAAGGGCACCACCTAGGCTCCAGGATGGCTAAAGTAGAGTCAAACCCGAGGCGATGGGAAGGGGCAATGGCCAAAATGGAACGGTGATGTGCTTGTTGTTGTTGTTGTTGCCTGCTTGTTAGCTAATTTTAAGGGGAGAGGGGTGTAGTAATATATATGGGCGTTTTCCCGGGGGGGGGGGGGGGGGTTGGCACCCCCTAAAACCATCCACTAATTTTTGGCGGTTGGATTTTTTGGGAATTATGGGGTGGTGAGGGTACCCCCCCCTATTTTGAGGGTGCCCGATTCATTTCTGAAGTTTTCAGCTCATGGTTTGACGATATGTTTGAGAAAATCTGGATTTTGTTGAAATTTTGGCCATTTTCGGCTGCTGATGCCAGATTGGTCGCAGGGGACAAAATTGCAATATCCACGTCACCGCCCCCGCTTTTTATAGGTTTTTGGTGGGTTGGACCCCCCCCCCCCCCTATTTTGGGGGTGGGGAATCCATTTTTGAAGGTTTCGGGCTGTGGTCTGATGGTATGTGGCGGCCATTTTCGTTTTTTTTTTGGTGGTCATCCAAAGCTCTAGGTGCCTGGTGATTGACACATCAATTCAGCAACGCCACTCTCTTCCTTGAGCTCTCACACCATGAAGCGCGTTATGGCATTCAAGGAGAGTGGATTTTTCAGGTTGAATACCATGGTAAGGCGGTTGTGGACGGTTTGGGGGCTGGCATCAAGCGCCTCCTTTACCGAGAATGCACCGCCTCATCTAAGATTATGAGCCCAGTGGAGGCGGTGCAGCGCTTGCAGCAACGCACCAAATCGCAACCCGTCCGTGGCAAGTTTGCCAAGTTCACCCAGTACCGCTTCACCCTCCTTGAGGAAGACAAGGTGAAAACCTTGCCAAGCGGTGCCACAGTGAAGGGCACAACCCAGTATTATCATTATAAATCGTGTGGCAAGCCGGGCCTGTTGCTTCGCCGCAAATTCCCATGCTTTTGCTCGGCTTGCCTCAGCGACGATTCGAAAAACTGCCCCAATTATTATTGGAACCATCCACTAACTGGGGTTTTTGCATTGTCGGCTGATTTCTCTATGAATATGGTGTTCCGTTGGTAGGGGTATGTTTACTTTTTCGGAAAGCCACCGAAAAGGGCTTTTCGGAGATGTATGGGTTGGGGGGGGGGGGGGTAGGGGACCATATTTTTGAGAATTTTGGCCGTTACTGTGGACGATTTGGGTTTTTTTACCCTGTTCTGGTTTGGTAGCAGATTGGCTTTACAGCATTGCAGGTGTGTTCACCATAATGGTTTGGTCGGTCAATTGGTGTCAATCTTCTGGGGTTTTTATGGGTTTTTCATGCACACATGGGGCAAATGCATCAATGTGAGGGCACCAACACTCTTGTTGAACCATTCTACTTGGCCTTCACGGCCACTTCCACCCACTTGCCGCTCCACGAGGCATATTGCTACACCCCTCTCCCCTTAAATTTAGCTAACAAGCAACAACAACAACAAGCACGTCTCCATGCCGTTTTGGCCATTGCTCCGTCCCAACGCTTCGGATCTTTTGCCCATGTAGCCATCTTGGAGCCTAGGTGGTGCCCTTGCCAAATCCAAGTTTTGAGCCAGAAACTCACCGGTGGCGGCCCGGGGCGTGGGCGCCAAGTCGAGAGGTGCCCTCCCAAATCTGTGCAGTTTTGGGCCAAAAACAGCCATTTTTCGCCCAAAAAGGCCCCAAAAACCCAGGCGAAACGCCCGAACGAAGGGAAACGGTGCCTACAGCCCACGTGCAGCTTGACTTCACCGTGCCAAAGAGCCCTCCAGTGCCCTTCAACTCCACGATATGTCCGCGAAACGGCCCAAAAAGGCGCCAAAAAGCCCCAAAATCTGCGCAATGTGCACCATCACCCCGAAACCAAGCACGGGCCGTATCTTGGGCTACATGGCTCAAAATCCGATTCCGAGGGCACCTAGTCCACCGGCTACCCCCCACTTTTTGTGGTTTCCAAGCCTCAGAATCGCCCAAACGGACGCCTAGACACCCGTACCAGTGGTCACTTGGTGGAGCCGGAGGGCAGCCCGGCCGCACGGCGGGGGCCATAGAAGGGTCCACCAGGGTCCCCCAGGCGGAAAAACTGATTTTTTTCAAAGTTGTTCCCAGACCACTTGGGATGCTCAAACACGTGTTTTTAGCCCGTTTTGAGCCCGTGGTTGGGCGTTTTGGGCCACGGAAAATCCCAAAATGCCTTGAAAATGGGCCGTTTTGGGACCAAAAATGGGTCCAAAATGGGTCACAAACGCATTTTTCCAAAAGTGATCCTTGACCATTAGGGATGCTCAAACAAGTGGTTTCAGCCCATTTTGAGCCCGTGGTGACACGTTTTGGCCCATGTATAATTCCAAAATGCCTTGAAAAGGGGCTGTTTGGGGACCGAAAATGGGTCAAAAATGGGTCAAAACCGCGTTTTTCCAAAAGTGATCCTGAACTATTTGGGATGGTCCAACAAGTGTTTTTGGCCCGTTTTGAGGCCGTTTTTATGGAGTTTAGCCACTTCCACCACATGTATGCACCACGTACCTTAGAGCCATATGGTGGAGCACGTCTAAGGTACGTGGTGCATACATGTGGTGGAAGTGGCTAAACTCCATCAAAACGGGCTCAAAACGGGCCAAAAACACTTGTTGGACCATCCCAAATAGTTCAGGATCACTTTTGGAAAAACGCGGTTTTGACCCATTTTCCATGGGCCCAAACGCGTCACCACGGGCTCAAAATGGGCTATAAACACTTGTTTGAGCATCCCTAATGGTCCACGATCACTTTTGGAAAAACAGGTTTTTGGCCCTTTTCTGACCCATTTTTGGTCCCAAAACAGCCCCTTTTCAAGGCATTTTGGGATTTTCCATGGGCCCAAACGCGTCACCACGGGCTCAAAATGGGCCAAAAACACTTGTTTGAGCATCCCTAATGGTCCACAGTCACGTTTGGAAAAATGCGCTTTTTGACCCATTTTGGACCCATTTTTGGTCCCAAAACAGCCCATTTTCAAGGCATTTTGGGATTTTCCGTGGGCCCAAATGCGTCACCACGGGCTCAAAACGGGCTAAAAACACTTGTTTGAGCATCCCAAGTGATCTAGAAACAACTTTTGAAAAAAATCATTTTTTTCGCCCCGGGGACCCCGGTGGACCCACCGTTGGCCCCCACCGTGCGCGGGCCGCGTTGCCCTCCGGCTCCACCAAGTGAGGACTAGTACAGGGGTCTAGGCGTCTCTTTGGGCGATTCCGAGGGTTGGAAACCACAAAAAGTGGGGGGTTGCGGGTGGGCTAGGTGCCCTCGGAATTTGGTTTTGAGCCACGTAGCTCAAGATACGGCCCGTTCTTGGTTTTGGGGCTGTTTGACACAAACAACGCACATTCAAGCCATTTTTAGCCATTTTTGGGCCGTTTCTTTGACATGTCGTGTAGTTAGAGGGCAACAAAGGGCTCTTTGTCATGGGGCAATTGAGGCGCACGTGGTATGTAGGCACCGTTTCTCTTCGTTTGGACGTTTTAAGTGGGGTTCGGGACTGTTTTGGGGCACAAAATGCGCAGTTTTGGCGGGGCACCTCCCGACTTGGCGCCACCGGTGAGTTTTTGGCTCAAAACTTGGATTTGGCAAGGGCACCACCTAGGCTTTAGGATGGCTAGAGTAGAGTAGAGCCCGGAGCAATGAGGCGGAGCCATGGCCAAAACGGAAAGGAGAAGTGCTTGCTTGCTTGCTTGCTTGCTTGCTTGCTTGTTGCTTGCTTGTTGCTTGTTAGCTAGCTTTAAGGGGAGAGGGGTGTAGTAATATACTGTTAAACAAGCACCGTCTTGCGCGTTGGGGCGTAATATCATTACATGTCTGGGATTTTGTTACACCGCCCAACGCATATTACATTTGTTGCGCGTGATATAATCACGCCTTTCCCAACGCCCGGCGCCTAAGACGATGCTTGTTTGACAGTCCTCAACATGGAGCTTGGTTTCCCGCTCAGGACTGATGGGCAACTGTCCCCACTTGATGATAAATGTGAATTCGGCAGGACCTTGTCAATGATATAGAAGCGGGCTGCAGTGTACACTCACCAGCATACAATGCACAGTGTACATGTCTTGCTGTACCTCCCTCTGTCCTCACATTGCGTGCCCGCTGTTCTCCTCCGGTAGGTTCACCGGCGGACTCTGATTCTGTTTTTTTGTCTTGGATGCGCGGCCATCGTGACAATGTGGCTGCCGATCTACCTGTTACTGATCCCGGGCCTTGTGGCGGTCTTTGTGGTGCCAGGGCTCGTCTGGAAGTACCCTGTCGTCATGTCATACCTCTGGGCCCCACACATCTATGGTTTGCTGCTGCTGCGCAATCGCACGCCCAAGCCGTTCGTCGGCATCTTGAGCATGACGGTGTCGCGTGCACATGGATTGAGGCCCGCCGACTACAGCAACAACGACCCGTACGTTCAGGTCCGTGTTGGGACGCAGGTCAAGAAGACGTGCTCCAAAAGCAATACCAAAGCTCCGGTGTGGAACGACGAGATGGAATTTGTGGTATTCTCCCCGGAGGTCCCAGTGCAGATTTATCTGTATGACAAGGTTCCTGTACTGCCGCGGCCCCAACCACACCATTGCATCTATTGATGTTTGTCCAGTGTGGATCAGTCGAGGATGTGTGTGGATCAAGGAGGAGACAAACTGAGACGAAGATCTTTGGGACTTCTTTTTGAAAGCAGACAACTTTTGGTCACACCACTCATTCTGCCACTACTTCACACTGTGGTTAGAAACGGGGGCAGCAAAAGTGCGTCCGAAACGGGGCGGCTCGACCGCATGATTATGGCACAGTGCGGCGGGTCTGTGAGCAATCAACAATGAGGCTTGGAGGGGGGGTGCAGGTTTGGGTTAGGTGCAGGAAGTTGATGGGTCAATTGTGCGTCTGTGCTGCAGCAGCCCTTGTGCGTGCACCACGAACATCGAAACAGTAGTATTTCTGCCATATGCTGAAGGGGGCGAGTGTGGGCTTCACAGTCATGCCACCCCCGCACTTTTTCTGATGCATAAATCACATCGCCGGGCGTTGTGATCACCCTGGCCATTTCGGGGGAACCAGCATGCCACTCGTTTTCTTTTTGGGACGCAGGACCATCTTCTTTGTTGGCTGGCATTCGAAATAGAGGCTTCCCAGGTTATGGCTGGACCCCTCCCCTGCAGCCCTGAGTTTCCATATATGGCTCGAAGGGGGGGGGGGGGTGCGGGGTTTGGGGGGTAGAATCACGCAGCCTCCAAAATGTTTGACCAGCTTGGCAAACACAAATGAGAAAGTTTTCAAGACAGTTTTTGTTGGCACTCCTATGCGGATGAAACAAGAACAATGCATTACACCCTCTCGGTGCATTTTTTGCCCTATTTGGCCATTCTGTGCTCAGGGACTGCATCAGGGGCAGTGTACAAACCGCTAAACGCAGTTTTCAGCCCCAACAACTCAGGAATCGGAATTTCCAAACCCTAATTTCCCCTTATTTTTTGCACACCCACACCGACAAAAAAAAAACATTTGTAAAGCGTGTGTTGCATGTGGGAGTAAGGGGTTGTGGCCAGGTTCTTCACGTATTACACACATGAGTCCGGCAATTTGCATTGCGCGAAGGGTGAAAGAATATCTTTGGGAAATACCGTCAATGTGGTGCCTCCCTTGCACTCCTTTGTGTTGTAGGTTTCCCTAGCGAGTCCATTACTCTCTCGACATCACCTTTGCAGGACACACTCAGCAAAGACGAGTTCTTGGGGGAGGCATGTTTCCAAACGACGGGTGCGACGGATGATGAGCAGGAGCTGTGGTTGAACATATCGCAGAGGGCAGTCACGCCCAGCGATCACAACCTGTTCATCAGCGGGCGGCTGCTGGTGGAGTGGTCGCTTACGGATGTCACGCCCACGCCAGAGACTCCCAGGGTCCAACTCATGCAAACGGGTGGCGCTGCTTTTTGCTGTCTTATGCCGTTGTGACGATGATTGGGACGATTGGTTTGGTGAGGGTCAGTTTTGGCCTGGGTTGTGATATATCAAGCCTCTCAACTCCCACAACGGCTGTCAAGAGTCGGGGTTTAATTGGTGATAAGGAAATGGGCATCCCTGGCGGGGCTGTGTGCCCTTTGTGTTTCCCTGGGTTCGATGGCCTTTGTCGGTCCTAAGTCTTCGGGACGTGTCCTGGTTTGTTTGGTGAACACCTGCAGCGCCCATGGTCAGGTCAGGGGGGGGGGGTGGAAAAAAAACTCGCAGAAATTTTTTCGTACCCCCCCCCCCCCCGGGGGTACCCCCTCAAAAAAAGGTGCCGAACTTGTTAGGAAAATTTTTTCGCAAGCAGATAATTTGCTTGATGCGGCAGAGGGTGAAAATGGGTGACACATGGTGTTTTTCACCCCAGACTTTTCAGGAGAACTCAAGAATGGATGAAAAACATTTTGGACCAAATATTGATAGCGTCCCTGAGCATTCATTTGTCAGAGATGGCCTGTACCCTAGTGGTTAAGCAGTGCCACTGTAGATCAAAGGTCCTGGGTCCAATTCCTGGTGCTTGCGATCTGCAGGAACCAAGGCACGGGTAGGGACACAAAGGCAAACCGTTTTTTCCTTTTTTTTTTTCCTGTGTTGTGCTTTGATTTTGTCCGAGAACGCAGGGGTTACATAGCAATTCCGCCCACTTTTGGGCCCCCAAGAAGGCAGGGGTCATGCAGCCACAGAGAGCGGCATCCTGAGAAAAGGCATGGTTTGGCCTGGGTGGGGCGCCACTGGCAACGTGCCCTTGAACACAAATACCCCCCATAATAACTAAAATATCAATGGATACCTTGAAAAGTATCCTCCTTGCACTTTCCAAATTCAAAGGGGCGGGTCAGATTTCAAGAAATCTCAGATTTTTGGACCCGCAAACAATTTTCGTGGAAATTTTTTTTCGTGCCCCCCCCCCCCCCCCCCGGTCAGGTCAGCTGGCAAAGCAGTGGTGCAACCGTCACCCCGCCAGTCCCACAAGGTCACAGATCGCACACATTCTTTGTAGATGGCATGAGGAAGTACACAGAGAGGGACGGCGCACACGCTGACTATCTGCCTCTGGAGGGTTTTGCCAATTTTGTGCTCGAGGGGAAGGGGCCCATGCCTCCCGGGTCCACTCGAGTGTGGGTGACTTGCCACTCTGTGTGGACGAAGCTTGTGCAGCAGATGGCAAGTGCATCAGACAACGGCTGGAAAATCGAACTGAAACTTGCCGACCGCCTTTCCGAAGTTGTGATCGAGTATCGGAACAACGACGACAAAGTCGTCCTGATGACCGGGTTTGGGCCAGCCTCGCTCCAGGTCCTGGAAAATCACGCTCATGCTTGCGTGGGCAGCGGGAGGTGGTGGGGTGTGAGGACTCATACATGCCTGCGTCCGCTCAGTGCTATGGCGGGAAGGGCAGAGGAAGTCAGTTTTTTGGGTGGGCAGGCAGTAGAAACCCTCCAAGAGTGAGTGGTGTTTGGGAAAGTTGCTCCATTTACGAGGCTCGCAATCAGTCAACTAGAAATGCTGTGCAGGAGGCCCTGAACAGTTGTACTGTGGACAAGTAAATGTTGAAGTATGAGTTATGGTTTTCTGAACGCCCTCAGTGCGCGCAAAACTTTTAGTTGTTTTACGGCTTGTTGCTCTGGCTTACCTCTGGTGCCATGGGCCTGATTAGATTTTTTTGGGCGCTGACCATGGAGCCCTGAGAGGGAGACGGGGCTTGACGCCCCCACCCTCCCATCCACCCACCCAACCCATGAAGTTAAAAGTCCGAAAGAATTGGGGATTGCTCAGCGCTCAAGAAAGGTGTCGTCCGGCCCTGTGCCACCCACCCCATTCCCATTTCAATTCTAAAAAGACAAGACATGCACGTGTGAGAAACCAGACTGCTGGGAAAGGCAGATTGCGTTCTTGCTCGGCCTTCTGCAAATTCACATTGGGCTTGGGAATCAAACATGGGTGAGGGAGGATCCCAAGAAAGCATTGTGCAGCATAGAACTGCACGTTGTGCACATCCATGTACATCCCGCTCTACAGACCCAAGCCCCCAAGGGGGCGGTTTGCTTGGGCACCCGGACCTCAAGGACCCCCCTCCCACCCTGTCCCCAGGTCCACACTCATGGGAAACGGCAATTCTTCCACCTGACAGTCAAATTACCTCAAAGAGCTCTGTTAGATCAAGCTTAGGCATGAGAAATGCACATGGGCCCTTTGGGGGGGCATTCGCGTAGGCAAAAATGTCCCCCAAATCACCTCAAAGAGAGGTTGTTAGATCAAGCCCAGGTGCGGGCACAATTTTTCCGTTTAAGGGGGGGGGTTCATTCGCGCAGCATACCCCAAAGCATGAAATTGGATGTCTAACCCCGTGTAAAATCATCATTTTGGGGGACAAAATTATCCCTGATGAATTTTTGGATGATGACTCCTCAAGCCCCCCAGGACGTGGGTACCACTTTTTTGGGGTGGTGGATGGTGGGGGCGGGGTCGAAACGTTTTTGCGTATTATGGACCCTGTGTGTCGATTTAGACCCTGGTCCGGAATAATCTTTTTGTTGTACACAAACCCCCTAACCAATGGCAGGTGTCTCAGGTGTGAACTCCCGTTACCCCAGGCAGGGCTATGCGTTCGCCAAAACTTTGGCGAGCTTGGCGAGTGGACTTGCTTTGGCTTTGGCGAGTAAATTTCCCATAATTCCTAAAGGGGTACTGTGGGAGTGGTTCTCGGCGAATGGCGCGTAGGGACCGTTGGGTGGAATTATGGGGAATTATGGGGAATTATGGGGAATTATGGTTCAACCATGGGCAATTATTGGGAATTATGGGACAATTTTGGTTCATCCATGGGGAATTATGAGGAAATTTGGAGAATTATGGGGAATTATGGGGAATTATGGGGAATCATGGGGTTCTATCGGTAATTACGGGGAATTTTGCTGCTGTTGCTGGTGTCTATCTTATTCCTTTTGTGCTCCTTCCCGACAGACATGTCAGATTCAAATTTTCATGCTTTCAACAATGTCTTGTACGTTCGTTTATCGTACCTTTACAAACCCCCCAGGGAGTACCTGTCGCAGGGTCATCTGGCTAGGGTCATGAAGTGAATGTATGCACAGATTGAACATTCACAGGCAAGGGCTGTGGGCACGCTAAGGGATCGGAGGGTGCACAAACCACACATTCACAGAGCATGGGGGTTGTTGAGTGCATTGCGGGCCCGGCTCAATAGTTATACCACAGATTTTGGACCGGCCACAGAGTCTTTGCTGAAAAAAGAAACTGATGGGCGGAGGTGGTACACAGCTGGTGATCGCGAGAGCTTAAAAGCTGTGTTGAACGCCGCGGTACAAAAATCGGATAAGTACCTCGGATTACTAGCGTATGCCAAATCCGCCAAGGTTTTTGACCCCCGCCAGCGTGAACAATTGCCCAAAGAAATTGAAAATTATGTGACCGCGGATAAGGTCCAAAGAGTGGTACCAGGAAATATGGCTGCCACCCTAGCCACTGAGTGGGAGTTGTATTGGACTCTACCCGCTGTTCCCGCTCAGCTTCACGTACTGGCATGGTGGAGAGGCATGAAAAGCCAACTCCCCCAAATGGCAACGCTTGCCATTCGCACGTTATCCATCCCGCACACTGCCGCCGACGTTGAGCGGTGCAGTAGCTTTTACAAACTGACCCGCACGGACAAGCAACACTCCTGGGGAGATGCGCATCATTTGGGACGCTTAAGTTTCGTTATGAACGGTATTGTTCCGCCGCCTATGGGCGTTTGACATGAGGCCATGCCAATGAATGTCTTCCGGACTTGTGTTGCACACGCATCATGAAACTTCCCCATACAACCCCATACAACCCCATACAACCCCATTATTCGCCATAATTCCCCATACAACCCCATAATTCCCCAAAATTTCCCCATAATTCCCCATAATTCCCCAAAATTTCCCCATAATTCCCCATAATTCCCCATAGAACCCCATAATTCCCCATAATTCCCCAAAATTCCCCAAAATTTCCCCATAATTCCCCATAATTCCCCATAGAACCCCATAATTCCCCATAATTCCCCATAATTCCCCATAATTCCCCATAATTCCCCATAATTCCCCATAGAACCCCATAATTCCCCATAATTCCTATCCTTTGGCGAGCAGACGTCGTCTGGCGCTGGCGAGCGCATAGGCCTGGCCAGGCCGGCCCCCATATGGGCCTTTGTCGGTGAGGACTTAGCCACTTTCAGGTTGGCGTGGGTCTACTGAAAAAGTTTGCAATTTTTTGTCTTTTTTGCCCCCAAATGCGTCTGCTGCCTATGGGATGGGGTGATCATTTCGTGACAAAATGGGTACTCTAGCACCCATGGGGACCCACGTAGTGGCCGGTAGGCCCATGTAGGCCGGGCCACGGGCCCCATGAAAGCCCCGAAAACACCTCGCGGAGGTTGTTAGATCAAAACCATGCAGGCCCGCATACATAGGAAATTGCCAACCCCCCCCCCCCCTTTGGACCTTTTCGCGCACCCAGCCCGAGGGGTTGAGTTGCTGGTTTACCCCGTTGTAAAACATTATTTTGTCCAATAAAGCATGCCCCAATGAGATTCTGGTTAGGACCCCCTAGACCCCCCCCCAAAGCCACTTCAAACATACTCTTTTTGGGGGTGGTGTCAGGTGAAGTGGTGGGGTCAAGTGGGGGTCAACAATGACCCCACTTTTTTGGGTCGAAAGTCACGAATCTTTTGGTTTTTTCGATTTTAAACCGAAAAAGTGTTTTTCGGCCCCAACTCTATGTGGTTTGTGTGAACGGAGTGGAACAAGTGCTCATGCAGTTTACGCAGCTTTCAGCCATTTTTGCTATGTTGGCGTTTTTCGCATTTAAGTCACTGCAAGTGCAATAGATGGTTCGTGCCCGCCCGCTGTGGGCATAGGAGCCATTAATAGAACTATCATGGGTAATAGATGAGTGTCTAATTCTGGCCTCCACCGGGTGCTTTGTGTCTTATTGTGTGGCATCAATGGGACACAAGACGTGTTGTCCTACGAACTTGGAAGGCAGTAGCCATTGTTGCTCGGACCATGTTGCATCCAATTTCGGATCAGGCACGGCTTGTTGCAAAAACTTGCACCCGTGCCTCATAGAGTAGTGAAAAGGGTGATTAGGTGGCTGGGAGCGCGCGGATGAGTTGGTGGCGGCGCGCGGGTGGGTCGGTGGGAGGGTGGGTAGCTGCGCGTTGGTGGGCGATCGGCAAACCGAAGGTAAGCATGGAATGTGTAGCTACCGTACACTTCATGAGGAACGAACAATACCAAACAAAGCCAAAAGGTCATTGAAGCTTCCCTACAGCACCCAAGTGTGCAAGGGGAGAAATGCTGGGAGTTGGTGTGACACACTTAGTGGGTGAGGCTTGCAAGTATGTGCTTGTCCGCTTGGCGGTCCGCATGGTTCAGTGGGGCTGTCTTGCGGCGGCTGCGGGGACTTAGTCAGCCGTGTGGTTGTCAACAACCACTTGCCCCCCCCAGAGTTCCGCGGAGGAGGCGTAGGGCCTCGCTGTGGCGCAACATGCGCTTCAACCTTAAGTGACTCTTCTCCATGGTAACGTAGGTGGACTTCCACAACGTTCTCCACTTCTTTGCAAAAAAAACCAAAGATGCCTTGAAAAAATTTGCCTCAATTGAGCTCATTATGGGCAATGCCAATGGAGCGGAGTGGTTGACTTTAGATCAATTTAGATCGGTAGGTACCCTTCGTTAAAGGGGGTTAAGAGGTTGTTTCAAGTGAGCATTGGAATTCACACGAATTTGCCTCTTTTTTGGTGGTTTTTCATGCAAGTGCTGTATTTTTGGTTGAATATGAGGTGTGTGAAGGGGTAAAGCCTATGCCCCAGTTTCATTTCGCACTATGCGGCGAAAATGATGCCCCAAATGGACCCACTGCGGCCAAATGGTGGTCAAAACCCAGCGGCTGTGAACATGAATTGAGGAGAATTCGCGTAAAAGTCGCACAAATTTCATACCAATGGGGTACAACTGCACATTAATTTCACTTGGAACCACCCCCATTGTTACCAGAGACTGCCCCTATGCACCCCGTGCACCCCTGCATGCACCCCATCCCATATGCAACTTTGCTCCCTCTCCATGATGCATTTTCAGATCCGTTTCTTGCGGTGTCAAAACCGCCTCTCTAAGGTATAAAGGTGCTGCATGTCGGTTAGAAGCTATTGTATTGTATAGCCAACGTACCTTTGTCCATTAATGGGGCCTTGCCCATGTTGTGCCCTCTTCATGGCATCCCACCCGTGGGGGTTGGTTCACAATCTTGTGGAGGGAAGTGCGTCAAGATGGGCACACGGTGCGCATGATGCGCCTCCCCCCTAACCCCAGCAATGTTGACCAGTCTTTTGGGCCTCATGCAATCGAACGTCATTGGCAACACCATGGACGCCCACGTCCCGGTCTCCCCTACACATGATGTGGTGTATACGCCCCCCTACTGTGATATGATACCCCTGTAGGACTGTACCACTACTGTTAACAGTAACCATTCCCTTTTTCTTTTCTCTTGGCATCTAGCCAACCCCTGAATTTGGGAGGATTGGGTCATCGCCCCCTTCCACCCCACCCTCACCTCCAACGTTCACATGCCCCACGTTACTCACCCCAAGTTGTATACCACAACACTCCAATGGTACCGTGGTGCTTTTACCCCCCCCCCTTTTTTCTTTTCCACCGGGCCTCCTGTCCGCATGGAACCCCTTGGGAACCCCCTTTTTAGTCAAAGGTGTGACCCCTCCCTGGACCCCAACAGGGTCCGGCCGACCTAGCCCCCCGTGAACTTCTTGGATGGCATTGGGTAGTTGTTGTGGCTTTCGTTGTTTGGGGACAAGGACAATGTGGTGGTATGGGGGACGATGCTTAAGCCTTGGCAGACAGGGGAGGAGAAGGTGGTGGCAAAAACTTTTGAGCTCCTCTTCAATGCCGGGTTGTCGGAGGAACAAGGGAAGGATGCTTCCCTCCCTGCGCATTGGCAAAGCAAGGGGCGGTTTCGTTCAGCGGTGTGGACGCCCTTGTTGAAGAAGGCCTCCCCGGAGGTGAAAGGGAATGTGCCGCCTGTTGGGGACCTCCACCCCGTGGGGCCACGGGGAGTCATTGTGGTCACTATTGATAATGGTAGTCAACTTGGATGGACTATCATGGCCACGCATCCTCACGTGCTCCCCCCCTTCCGACCGGCACATGTCAAGATGCCACATGAGCAGCTTCTTCTGTTGTGGTCCGCAGGGTGAAAAAGGCCCCGTGCCCCCCTTGCCCCCTGCCGTCAGGGTGGTCCTTAAGGAACCAGTTTTTTTTTTTGCTAAGGGCTGCCCTTAAGGACCGCTCCAAGGGACCACCAACCGCCAACCGCCAATTTTCATGAACCGCCAACCGCCACCAACCGCCGCAAACCTCCAGCGACGACCAACCGCCAACTACCAACCATTGCCAACCGCCACCAACCACCAATCACCAACCACCAAATGCCGCCAACCACCACCAACCGCCACCAACCGCCAATTGCCAACTACCAACCGCTAACTGCCGCCAACCGCCAGCCGCCAACCGCCACCAACCGCCAGCCGCCAACGGCCACCAACCATGGTTGAGCACATGGAGTGCTCGCGGGCTTTTTTGGGAAAACTCGTACCGGAACACTTTTTACTTCCCGTTAAGGACCGCCTTGCGTGCGGTGAGGCATCCTGTAGTGCGTGCAGGTGGGCACAATGAGAAGCATGTCCCCCCTTCGCAACTCAATGGTGTTCCACCGCGTCTCCCCCGCCTCCCCCATAGCCGTCCCCGCCTGCACTTGGAGCTGATAAACCCTCAATCCCACCGCAAGCATTGTTGGCGCCCCAACAGCACCCACCTCGATTGCACCCCCTCCCCCCTCTCGGCTGCCCTAGATTTGGCAGCCGAGTTCGGTGTGTTGGGGTTGTTGCGTGTGGACCAAGTGGTTTTGGTTAGAAAGGGCGCCATTGCGAGGGCGGGCCTATGGTCGTGGGGTGCAGCCTAGGCCCTCTTCACGACCACCATCGCCGCCCACCCGTCCCCTCCGACATGTCCATTCCACGAAACGTTGATTTTCCGCACCTTTCCCCCTGAACGACCTATCAGTGTTGGAGACCACGGAGCATGGTGTTCTTCGTGGTTGCGGGTGTCCACCAGTTGGTGAGGCCCAATTCGCTCTAGAACCTCATCAACACGGTGCTAGCCTAGAGGAAGCGGAAGGAGGGGAAGATGGGCTAGACACTGACGTGTCCATTGGACTTTCGCGTGCGCCCCTTTTGGT
Organism: Eutreptiella sp. 'Long Island Sound 2002'; assembly: GCA_964036045.1. Classification (NCBI taxonomy): domain Eukaryota; phylum Euglenozoa; class Euglenophyceae; order Eutreptiales; family Eutreptiaceae; genus Eutreptiella; species Eutreptiella sp. 'Long Island Sound 2002'. The sequence goes on along the minus strand of OZ038383.1, from coordinate 82,437,232 downwards.
GTGTGCATGCTCATCTGCAAATAGGACGTGAAATGGTACCAATTTCATATCAAATTTGTGCAAAGTTCGTCCAAAGTTCGTACGATCTTTGTACTTGTGAACGTGACACAAATTATCCTCTCAAACTATCCGGGTTTGACCCCTTACAACTTTTATCCCCCTCCTGCACGTGGAGCAGCACCCTGCCCCCCCCGCCCCCCCACTGCCCTGACCCCCCCCCCCCTCCTACTCAGTGCCTCATGCTACTAGGCCGGGATACCTTGCCCGGCGGCCACGGTAACACGGACCAAAAGCGGCTCCATGTGGGCCACTCCTAGCTGACCCTGTGGGGGCATTGTGTTCGCTACCTCGCATTGGCGCTTCTTGGCGGGCAGGGGGGCGCTTGTGGCAAATGTCGGCGTCGCTCGGAGAGGCCCCGGCAGCGGCGTGCACGGCCCGTCCACCTGGACCCTCCGGCGCCTGGCACGACTGAACCGCTTGTGTGGCGCGGACCGATTGTCCGGGGACCAAGCGTAGATGGCGACCTCGGAGGCAAGCTACAAAGACAAGAGCTAGACACAAAAACAAGGACAACAAGAAAGAAAAGTTGGGCAAGCTACATGAATCGGTGCACTTTAGGACCATCATTTCTACCGGTTTGCGTCAAATCGAAGACCGTTCTCACCGGTCTGCGTGAACTCGTTGAATTAAGTGCTGCAAGTTGAACACATCCGCTACAATTGAAAAAGGCCACTTTGGGCGGTCTTGTGTAAAGTCATTTGGAGCGACCCGACTTGTTTTGTTTTTGTTTATTTTTGTCTTTCACGAATATCCCCACATTTCATCTATGCCATCCATGCAGTGCACGCAATGGATCCCACCACAAGTAGCCTCTACCCCAACTGCCGCAACCATTGTGGGGATGAAGATTACGGTCCACTGTGCGGCTCAACGGGCCCAACGCCGTGTGGTTCGAGCAGAGGAAGGATAAGGAGAAGCGCAAGTGCCCCAGAGGTGATGGAAGTAACGGGGAAGACTTCGCGATGTTGGCATTTTGTTTGTACTTTCAAGTTAGAAGAGTTGTGCAGCGGCTTTGAACACTCCAACGGGCACAGAGGCGTAGGACTAGGTAACTGAATCACAAATGAACCTCAACTTGACAAGTTCACTTAGCCACAAGTGAACCGCATGTAGACACACAAGTGGCAACCCCTTCGGTGCATGCACCGAGGACTGGCCAAAGAATCAGGGAGAAATGAAACAATTTTTGCCGCTTTGCGGTCCATCTTGGGACTCTTGCATGCCGATAGCGCACACTTGTGTTCGTCATGCAGCGCCGTGTTCGCACATCCCATATTCATCCAAATGTTCGGATCCTACACCAATGGGCTAGTGGCCGTGAGCATCACGGAAAGACGCTGCTGCTCTAATAACATTGCTGCTGCATCCCAAAATGAGTCCCCCACAAGCACTCTTACTACAGGGGTTTCTTCGTCCCACCATTCCACAATTGCAAAAGCATCGTAGTGCCTTGCCACCCGTCCGCAGGACACGGAGGGCCGGCACCATGGTACAAGTAGAAGTGCCAAATGTAACGTTGTTGTGCACCACACAACACATAAAGCTTTACTCCACACGTATGTGGGTTGCGTGTTATAAATTGGCGCATCTAGAACAACTCCTTGTTTGGCAAAATCGTCCAATTGCCGCACACCACGTTACTTATATCCTATCAAATTTGCAATGCGGTGTGCACAATGTGAGAAGTGCATGTGCATCCGAGTGCACTAGTTGCCGCACCACCGAAAAAGACCAGCGATTTGGACCTTTTTTTTGGCCAAATATGTGTTGTGATGCATGCTCCCCTTGTCTCACACGTCGTCCACCCTCCGGGGCCGCAACATTCCCAAGCCAATGCGCAAGAGCGCGCACCGTGGCAAAATATTCAACCGGATCCTCACCGTTGTACTCTTGCAAGCACAACGTCATGCACAACATGATCTGCTTGAACGTGAGTTTGCAAATCGCCACGGGGCTCGGGCTCGGGCCACGGGGTTCACGTTGGCACACTGGAGGTGGCCATTTCACCTTGGCCGGTCGGAGCACTCTTATTACAGTGCAGCAGACCTTAGTCCACTTGAGGTGCCTTTAAGTCACTTTTGTTGTGTACTACAAAATGGAACATTTCAGGTCACTTTAGCAACTTTAGCAGCTACTTCACAACGACAACTCACAGCGTTCTTTGTAGATTGCACAAGACCGGTTCACGTTCGCTTACTTTGATTGGCCATTTCAACCACACTGGTCAGAACGGTTCTCGTAATGTGCAGCGAACCGGGTTAGCTGACGTGCTTTTAGGTACCTAAACGTGTGTGTAAACAAAACACCAAGGTTTCGGCGAAAGATGAACTGCTATATGGTGCAAGGGTCCCAAAACTACGCCTCATGTTCGCTTGCAGTGGTTGCATCCTCCATGCGAGGTAATGTTCCTCTAACGTGTGTAGGCGGGCTGCATTGGTGGTTGTTTGAGGTTGTTGTGTGGGGGTATCGGGGGCAGTTTTGGTTTCTAAAGCTAATTCAATTGAGCTAACCAAGTAAACCCCGAGTGAACCATCCCTGACAGTTCAGTCAAGAGTTCATTCAGCCTTTACTTACTTTAAGTGAAAGGTAGATTCGGTTGCTTTAGGGTGAAGTGAAGTTTCACTCCGCGTTATTGGAACGGTAGACGGCCACGCCCCCCTTGATTCCCTTCCACCTGCGCCTAGCATGCCCACTGCATCTGCCCACACCCGATTTCGCCCTCTGGTCACAGGTCCCGGCGGCCCGTAGGTCGGGGCGAGGTGGGGTCTCCGAGTACAAGTCCCGGAGGAGGTCCCGCATGGCATCCTCGGCTTGCCACTCACCATCCTCCGGGGCATAGGGCAATAGTGGCCCGAGTTCCTCCCACGTGAGGAACAGCTCCCATGCCTCCTCTCCTTCAAGTCAAGCCGAGGCATGTAATGTGACACCGGTGTGTGCCCGGTATATCACGCATTGCACAGCCACGGTGTTGTCCTTCGGAAGGTCCCCTGGGCGGGCCTCAATGAAGGCTACTTGGAGGCGGCCCATGGCCATGCAACAATGTAGAATGCATAGGCTGACCAAGTACCGATCCACCACAATGTGCATGTCCCCTTCGCAACCCCCATTCTCCAAGCTGAGGCCTGTCTCCTAGCGGCGACGGGCCATCGCCTCCCCCCTCCAATGTGCGGCGGACCCCCGCCCCCACTCATGCCGCGGCAACATTGTCCGACACACCCATATTGTACATAGAGCCCACCATGCGTGGTATTGCAACGCCAATAAGGCGTCTCACAAAGGGTTGTTCGCCCCCAACGGCCAACTCACTCTCTACCCACTCCGTCCCCCAGTATAACCTCTTGCAGTCATGTACGCACTGCAACACGTACAGGAAAATGGGGATTTATTTTTTGCATTAATTTTTCGAGGTTACTATTAGATTTGTTTTTCGGTTAGCGTTAATATTTGCGCAACAGTAAATAGTAACCTCGCGAAATTAACATCAAAACGAAAGTGAAACAAAAGGGCCGTCACCCTGCAGGTTTTTGGACCATATTGGCGCTAGCGCGGCCATGTCCTTGTCCCCGCATACGGCCCTCCCCATCACCCACACGTAGGCGGCTCTGAGGGCACGTGCACCATGGTTGAGAAGCCCAGTGGATAGTCGGGTCCAACTTCCACCGGCGTACGGGTAAACAACCCCCCGGAGATGGGAAGTGAGCGACCGCTTCCAATCCATGGTGTCCACAAGGGGTTGACGTGATTGCATGTAGCAGGCCCAGGATTACAGCGCCAAGAGCGCCCGCTTGTAGCGGGCTCCGGCACGGACATTGGTTGATCTAGCCCAAACCTTGGTGGCCTCGTAACCCAAAGGGGACGAGGCCACCCACTCACCAAGGAGTTGTGAGACCAAAGGGTCACACAAATTCTTGACTGCACTCAAACGCATGAGTTTCATACTTAGCTCAAGAATGGTGTCAAGAGAACATAACAAGAGCTACACAATAGAATAGGGTGCTTGGCAGTGGTGTGGGTAGGGGGACCGCGGAGAAGCATGTGGGCCTATGTAACCACCTCGAAGAGTATGGTACCCCTCTACCAACCAGTGGTGCACCCTTTGACCAACCAAACACCCTTAGTACGCGCACAAGCAAAGCGGCGCAAATGACACAAAATTGGATTAATGTGTTAACATTTGCCAGTTTAATTTTTGCCCCCTTTCATATATTGAAAATTAACATTAAGCATATTGGTTTTCATGTAGGTCTCTAGTGTAAGCAACCATGGCTTATCTCATGTGGGCACATCATTTGCTACAAGGACAAGTCCACGGCTACGAAGTGTCCCAGTAGTGCGGAGCACAAGAAACATGCGGAACGGATGCACATAGGCGTCACCCGCCCAAGGACCTCCGCTCAAGTGATGAGTCCTCGACAAGTGGAATCGGGGATTTCAACTTCGTCAACCCCCGCTTCAAGTACCACATGTACTCTCCCGCCTGCAATGTAACAAATTAATCTCAAGTCCATATTGGATGGGATTGGTGAGAATCAAACGATTGGTGATGATTTCATTGCCGCTTTCTTGCCAGTAAGCATCCCTCCCAGCAAGCTTCAGTATTCGGCAATCAAAGCTTTGATAGAGAAGTACACAAAGGTGCATGCGATGGTTTGTTGGTAAAGATGAGATGTATAGGTCGGCACATCTTGTGCAGAAGGTGCATAAGGGTGCAATTTGGGTCAAAATCAAGAATAAGAAGTGCCAAGGTGGTGTGGACGAGTGCACGGATGAGCAGAGGCACGCGATCACCAAGGTCCTCCGCAGTAGGACCTAAGATGCATGCTGCAGCTCGTGTACATTTGTGGTGTAGGGGACAAAACTAGGGCGTTGAACACAGCGAACTCCACATTGAGGTCATCAATATTTCGAATGACAAGGGGGTGCAATTGAAGAACGTCATAGCGTTCGTCAATGTCTCGGACTGACCCGCCGAGCTGAAAATGTCCAAGGAGTCACAGTTGAAGCCTTTATGCCCGAATTGATAGTGGTGATGCCTCTGCAATAGGTTGGTTGGGGGTGCATTTCAACATTAGCACGCGATATGCATTCGGCGCAACATATGTGTTTGGTGGCTTGATTTCAATGATCATTTGCCACAATTTTTTGAAAAGGAAAAGCAACGGTTCAAGTAGGGTGAGTGCCCAACAAACATCTGCTAGATAATTTGCACACCTGCTGCTCCGCAAAGAAGACAATGTTTTTTGTGCACAAAGCAACGGAGGATTCGTGCACTTTGGTCAAGGACTCTCAAGTTGTGACACCCTCGACTGCCCTAAGTTTGGCATTCAAGGTTGTTTCGTGATTTCCATATATGAAGCAAGCCACCCGCCATGGCAAGTTCCCACACTGCCCCCCTCAATACTTTCCACGCCAAAGTGGGGCAAGCCAAGGGCAAGAACCCAGCCCCCAAGACAAAGTAATTTGGTTTGCGCCGTGACCACCACTTGTTTTATTGAATGTCTTTTGTTGGGTCCATGGTTTGTTGTGTGACGGATAGCTGTCGAACTGGTGCCATTTTTCCTGTTTTGGGGTTTTTGGGAGCTGCAGTGCCCGAAATTGATGAGTCGTCATTTTTTGTGACCTGCGGGGCCATTTATTGTTTGGGCTTTGCTGCCCCTTGTTTTTCGCACCATATTTGTAGGTACCTATTATCAGGCACCCCTTCCACTCACTTATGGTGTAGACCCTGACAAGGCTTTGCATACAGCCACACTAATTGGGTCAGTTGGTTTTACAAGAAAATAAAGACCAAGCTTTTCCATGTGCTTGCTTGTCTGCATCTTTGCTGCATTTTTTTGGTCGCATTTTGGGATACCATCTTAAGGACATGGTATGGGGCCATCTCAAATCTGGAATTTCCTACTCTTGTCCGCTGCATCCCACAAGAATGAAAGGCATACACGGGTTTTGACTGTCAATTCTGATACCCCCCCCCCCAACACGCGTGCAGCCGTACAGGGCAGACTCCATGGTTTTAGGGGTGTGCCTTGCACACGGCAAGACTACAATTTTTGAAAGTGGTTCTTTTGCCCCTGTTTTGGGGTGGTACCCATTTTGGAGCTGTGGCAATTTTGGCACCAACCAATAGGGCCGCCTAAGAGTTTAGCTGCCCGCCACCTCAATGACTGAATCAAATTGGAAGTACACCGAGCCCTCTTGGATGTGGCCAAGACCTTTCCATTCATCACCCGCACCATGATCACGGACACCATATGTGAGGCCAGAGCTCCCGAACAAATCCCACGCATGCCCCGGTTTGCACTCTTGAGTACTTTTCGCCGTAGAGCGGATGCGCTCTAGTCGCCCTACGAGCCCCGCCCGGCCTCCAAGACTTTGAGCGGGGGCCGTCTCGCCTTGAAGTCGGTCCCGCCCTGTGGTCGGGCTAGCAAAGCACCTCCCGCACGGAGCCTTGTGCCGCCGTGGGGTAGGTTGTCAAATGCCCTTGTTCCGCAGTTGTGATGGGCACAAGCGATCCGTTTTTGAGAACCCGTTTGTCCCGTGCCCCGGCACGGGTCTGGGGGCGCCACCATTGACTCTCGGTCAATGGCTCCCATGTTGTGCTCGAGGCACAATAGGACCGAGAGGACCTCCTCGGCGACCCATGTCCAAAAAGCACAAAGGCGGGCAATTTCGCCCGCCCTCGTTCCCGCGAATCAGCGTTGCTGCAAGGCTCAAGCCTCACAGATTGCCCACCTTCGAGGATCCTTTACAGGCAAAAATTGAGACTATTTGCCTTATCTGGTTTGTGTATGTTGTTCAACGTATCTTAGCAATGTTGTCACGAACATTGTGTGACACTGATTGCAACAATGTATATTGTGGTAGCTTTAATTGTCACTGTGATTTAGGGCACCATATTGGAGTTTTTTCTCAAGCTACTGCAAATTTCTCTCAGCTTTTGTGCTCCCATGAAAGTAGGCATGGCTATGTTCAATTTTTTTTGTGACTGGCCAAAATTTTCGGCCGGCTCTTTTGGTTTCATGTCAAACAGCCTTACTTATTTACATTTCTTCAGGGCTGGCAGAAAGTTTCCCCAGCTTTTGTCTTTCATTACCTTCAAGGCATTCTTATTTACCATGTCTTCATGTTTGGCCAAAAATGTGGCCGGTTTTTCCATCTTCCACAAATATTACCGGTTGGTTTGCAGCATCAACATATGGGGCCGAACCTTCACCCAAATTTGGTCCGTTAGTGTGTCTGAAGGTTATCATTTTCCTTGCTATCTTGCAAAGATCCTTTCTTGGTCTTTACAATTTTTTATATCTTCACCTCTGACGATGAATGCCGTACATGCCGTAGTTGATGGGCTGATTTGTGTCCTCAAGCAAGTGGCGCCCGGTTGCTATGGGGTGTGCTGCGCATTGCCACTATGTTTTGTTGTGTCTGTATAAGGTTTTGTCATTTTGCTGGCCGAAACTTCGCGCAGAACATCGATTGCACACCCTTTTGTAGCCAACATTTCCGCCAGCTCTTCGACTAGCCGGTTTTGGACAATGTTGTTCTGTCCACCAGAGGGGTGGTGGCCAAAATCTCGGCTACACCGAACCAATGTGAGTTTGGATTCTTTTGCATGGAATGATACATCTTATGAGTAATTTTTTTGTTTTGTTCCCCCGACTTTCCCTTATTTAGCATCGTTTTGAATGGTTGATGCTGCAATGGACTCTGAATTCCTCTCTAGCGGAGACTACGTCCGAAAATGGGTAATCGCAAGATACACGGCAATCTGAAGAAACCAATGCAGCTACACGCGGTCAAAGAAGGATCAAGGCCATGCAGAACCACAGGCAGATGACAAAACCACAGCTAAGAAAAAAGTGCAACCTGCCCTTGCCAATGTTAACCCCATTGGTGCCACATAGTGCTCATAGGCTAGCCCTGTATTCTCCTGTGGTGGTCAAGTCCCATCCGGAAAGGGTTTGAATACTCTTTTGAACCATTTTTCACCAGCAAAACGTGGCAACCACGGCCGCAGGGTGGTGCCACTACGAATGCGCAACCCAAGCCGGCTGCTGTTGCGCCCTTTAAGATGGCCCGTGCCTCAGTTGTATAGAAGCGCTAATATTATTACATTTCAATTATATTGTCTGTGAGTACGAAGGCTGGCCAAAATTTCGGCTAGCATTTGCATCTCCAATGGTTTTTGCATATATTGATCTCGTTTGTCTATGTAGCCCCTTTGAGCTCCTTCCTGACTTCTTCACGTGGCAAGTACTTGCTTGTAATTGAATGGTGTATACGCACATCTGCTTCTAATTTCACGGCTCCTGTGTTCATTGGACCTGTTTGTTCTCACAGGTGCCGATTTCTTTCATAGTATTACCAGTTTTGAAGGACCTAGCCGAAATTTCAGCCAGCTTGGCCTATTATGGGAAATTAGCCTATGCATTTTGGTATTCTTTAAAAAGCTGGCTGAGTTTTTGGCCATCTTCATAGAAATAGGAAATACAGGTTTATGCATTGGGTGTGCTTTTCTTAATGATCCAATGCTCCTTGTTTTTCAATTTGATTACCGCTGCCCCAGAGGTGTGTTGTGTGATGACCCTGGAATCAAGGGGTGCCAAGACTAGTAGGCAGACCCCCCTATCCCCCTAGTGAAATCCCTTGGTTTGTTTGTAAAAAAGCACCATATTATAATCACTTGGCATGTGTATTTGCGAATTTTTAGTGCCATTGGAGAACCAAATTATTACATCAAATTCACATACACTACTTGATTTTGCATGTTGCCACTCAGGAAGGTACCCCCAAAATGATACTGCTTTCCCAACACTTTTCTTCCCAGCGCAACATGGACTTCAATGGGCCATAGCACCAAGGGGGGGGGGGGTTCGGTTGGGTTGAGTCAAGGCATCACATGGTCGCCAACCCACGGTACGCGCCGCCTTCCTTATTGGACCCGACGGGGTAGCTGTACCCGGGTTTCCGGTCACAAGGCCTACCAGTATGTTGCCTGCCCCTAGACCCGGTAGTGGCGATCACGAGCGGCAGATACCGCCGTGCTTGTGTGTATGTTGTGTGTCTGAGGGGTAGTGGGCTGTGGCACACCTGCTTGCTCCACTGCTTTTCGGCGTTGGCGCACGTGGCGCGGGAAAATGTGTGCATGGTGGTTCAGGCCCCGGAAGGGAGGGTGGAGAGCCTGATGCTCAGCCCGCTGGGGCAGATGTGGGCGTGGGCCGGCAACCTCCAGGTCACAAGGACAAGCTACCCAACCGCCCCACGACTGCGTGGCGGCACAGGCGGTGGTACGAGGCACAACTACAATCAAACTCGCACGAGTTGCCGGCCTTCGGCAGAGGTGGTGGTGCCACTTGGGCTAGGTCTAGATGCCCACGAACGAGGGCGTACCCCGGGCAGGTGGAGGGGCCCAAGGGCACAGAGCGTGCTTCCCTACCTTGGGTGCCCGCGCTGCTAGCTGCACAGGCTGCGGCGCGCTACAGCCTGTGTACATGAGGTGGCCCGGAGGGCACCACACGTGAATGGCTTCTCCGGTGACAAAGGGGGGGGGGGGGGGCAATTGGTGACGCCTAAGCACGGGGGCGTGTAGCCCGAAGACAAGCCACACTTCCACGTCCAACAGCCTCGGGACGAGGGCCACTGAGCTCGGCTGAACAGATTTTAGCACCCGCTGCATTGCCCTTGTGGTAGCAAATCGAAGCATAATGGCTGGTTACCCTAAATGCCCTCTGACGAGACGGGCCGCAGCTTCACCAAGAGGAACATGACACGCGTGTCCACCACCAGCCCATCGATGCGGGAGGGGCGCTCCATCCCCGGCCCCAAGTTCAAGGACACGGGCACTGGGCCACCTTCCGCCGCCACGTCCGAGGCCATGTCGACCAAGCGTCGCGCCAGCAGCAAGGCGAGCACCTTTGGAGGGCTAGGTACAGGTAGTCCATTGGGACGTCGAAGTCCCCCCCCTCCCCGACCACTTGGGGTGCCGCCCCATGTTGCACCATGCACCCGAGCACACGCCCCACACCGCTTTGTTGACCGGCAGCGAGGAAGGGACCCCTTACACAGCCTATGTGTGGAGGGTGTGAACACCCATGCCGACTCCGACCCCGACACGGCAGCACCGCTTGGAGTAGCATAGCTCCATTGCTATGTCGACCTCCGGCGCTTTCGCACGGGGCTTTACTTGCTGGACTGAGAGCCCGTCGCGGACCAATATGCCCACTCCTCTTGGAGGGCGTTCCCAGATGCCACCGCCCCGCGACGCCAACACCATTGGGTGTCTCCACGCTCTTTGCCCGGGAAGGCGCATGCTGGCCCTTGGGGTACTCCGGTTGCAGTGGGTCGCGCTTGTGGCCACCGATGTCGGGGGGGGGAGGGGAGCCTACCAGTGCCCCTGCCCCTGGGGTATGCCCACTGCCCTCCTCACTCCCCTACCCCCACGGGCGGGTGAGGTGCCCGGATGTGAGGTCAGATCAGAGGAAGCTTCGTGGCATGGAGCTTGGAGGCTGAAACTATGTACATCCCAGTCGGTGGGCAGTTCAACTGGTTCAACATCTGATTTGAGCCCTAGTTGAACCCGGGTTGAACCCCCTCTAGGAACAATAATTCCTGTCTTATTTGATGTAGAAGATCATAGGATCAGAGCAATTCGTTTGCAAACCTGTAATCTCAACCAACACATCAAAATTCGTAGTTGAACACACGGAGGCTCAATTGTGGCACCAAGGGGTGAACCATCAAGCTCACAAAATCCATCGTATATTCAACGGCCATATGAGCCGCACGTTGCTATCTGATACCGTGGGAATCACAGGTAACGGGTCCTACCACATGTGGTGCCATGCATAAAGCGATTCCCTGTCAGGTTGCACCCAGCACAGGCCATAGCTTAGTGACTGGTTGATACTATACGGGGGGGGGGGGGCTGGCTGGGTGGGTGGGTCTGAGGGTGGGTGGGTTTGTCTGGTTTTCCCCTGATTTTTGGAAAAGTGCAGGTACCCCCCCCAGGGGGGGGTGTCCGCTTTTTTGGGTGGGTGGGTGGGTTGCTGAGCTTGGTAGACCACCAACGTTGTTCAAGGGCCGAGGCACATTGTGACACCAGTGTGCATGCGTCTTCCTGTGGCAAGTTTTGTTTGGGCATGAAAAGACACTTTTTTCTTCAGGTTGTCAGGTGTCGCATCAAATGATGGGTGAAACGTGTTTTGTAATGTGAAGGACTGTCAATTTGAATGAGCATATTAAAGACACATGGATCATGAAGCTGTTGAGTGGCTACCGCTCTTGGCCATCCACTATTGTGCCTGCAATGGGATTTGCAGTTCAATAGGGGCCACGCACGAGTGACAGCACATGAGTGTCTCACATTGATCCCCCCCCCTTCCCGGGATACAGAGACCAGTTTGATAGAAAGTAACGTTGCATTAAAGCTGTGCAATGGGCAATGGAGCAGCCTGTACGAGCCAATCAATCATGAGCAATGCGGCGGTGAAGCAGGGTGTGCCAAGCGCAGTGGGTCGCTGGCTGGTGGAACATTGGAAAGGAGCGGGGGAGGGTCGTTGGAGCCCCCCTCAATTATTGGTAAGTTCCTGCAGAGCTGCAATTGTGGAGATGGGCGGTGTGGGTGGGTTGAGGGCTGGGGGGGGGGTCGGTATCCCCCCCCCCTTTGTATCTTTGCGGGGCGATTGTGTGTGGTGCATTGCCCTCGGTTTTCTGGCTCCCAAACGGGATGTCAGCCCACAGCCAGTGGGCCTTAATATGTGTGCATGATACCCCCCCCCCCATGTACTCGCAGGGCGGGAATGAAACGCTCACCCTCCCAACGGCCTGGACCACGTCGAAGTTTGAGCAGCACAAGGTGCTCAGCCCCAATCAGAGCCGGCCCCGCCTCGGCCCCGACGTGACCGTCACGTACACCATGAAGTACGACCTGTCGGCAGAGCGGCGGATGCTCTGGAGCCACCCCAACAAGGCGGAGATGTTTGCCGTGCCCCCCATGGGACAGGACGACGTCTACCTCTTCGGCGAGACCATGGCCGCCCGCCTTCTTTACGGCGTCAAGGCAAAGAGGCTCATGCAGATTGCCTACGCCCTCTTTGGGATGCTCTTCTGGCAGAGCTACGTCATCAACGTTGTCGTCCTGCCGACCACGGTCCTGGGGATTGTGGAGCTGGGACTGAGCAACTACACCACGTCGCTCCTGCTCATCGGAGTCATGTTGATGTTGTTATCCGGCCGGCGGCGAAGGCAGGGGTACGCGGAGAATGCACGGCAGGTCGTGCCATTCCCTATGCCGCTGTGTTGTGCTTGTTTGACACGAGAGGCCGTCAAGTCTTGCAAGGGGACTTGTCGCTGTGGACACAGATGGGGCCGGGGCTCTGCCTGGAGTCACGGAGCCCCGGCCCCACCCTTCTCTCCAGACGGTGCTTTTGTTCGGTTCGGCAGAAGGGGGCTGACCGATCCCCTGGGGCGCGGTGTGCACGTTGGTGCAAGGGAGGCGGCAAAAACAGGCCCAAAAGCGAAACAAACACTCGATGTGCAGGACGCAATGATGTCTCCCACAACACATATTGGGGTGGGGTAGGGGCATCTTCCTCTCTGCCGGCCATTGCGCTGGAACTGGAATGTTGCAGTCGAGTGCACGTGGGTCGTTGCGCACCATTGTGGATCAGCGGCGGTCGAGGGCCACCCGGACGAGGTTTTGACTCCAAAATCACGAAGTTGAAGAACCATCAAACGTCGCGTTGGGGCACATGGGCCGCTGAGGGCCAAAGATGTGGGCCTCCCGCCGGGGGTCTACACGCCTTCCCTTGTGATGCCAAAAGCGTTGCGGACACAACGAGGCTTCTGTGCACACCTCCAAGGCACACCGGGATCGAGTACAAATGCTGTTAACCGGCAACCGCACGGCGTTGCTGTTAAAGCTAAGGTACAGCGCGGAGGTTCCAGACGCTTTTGGCAGGCACGGACGGCACGAGGGTGCGCATGGGGCCCAATGAGGCCCTGTCCGGACCGTAGGTGTTGCATCCGCTGCAGACGGAGCGCGTGCGGATTGGATGAGGCCCAGGAAGGCAGTGCAAAATAAGACACAAGGCAGTGATGCGCTTGTGGCATGGCATCAGAGGCTGAGGCGTGTCATGCACCTTCAAACATCCGTCACAATGCGAAGCACATCCGACGGAGCAACCACAGCGCACAGGCAGGGGAGTTGCGGGGGGGGGGGTGTTAGTGCACCCCAAAAAGAGGGCGCACAAACAACAACAGACAGCCTGACGCGGTCTCATTGCCGCCACCCCTCCAACATAGCCCCGTGGCTTATCACTCACATACAGTCTGCCCCACAGTCTCCACTGTCCCCCCCCCCCTCCTCATACCGCCATGCCGTCTAACCCCCCCCCCCCCCGCGTGCCCTCCCACCGCCCTACCTCCTGCACAGGACGGCCCGCACCCCCGCAGCTGGTTCCTGGAGCACCCGGCCGTCGCAAAGATGGGGATTTCGGGCCTCTGGGCCGCCGCGTGGGCGGCCGATGCCGTCGCCCGCCTCCTGACGTGGCAGAACAAGGCCCTCTCAAAGATGCTGGCGTACGGCCTGTGCGCCGCGCTGGTCGCGTCCCTCATCATTCCCGCGTGGGTCTTCTTGGCCAGCGGCGTCCTGGGCGCGTTCTGCATGACCGGCCCTCTGCTCAAGTACCCGGTCCTTCACACGTATTTGTGGCCATCCCACGTGACGGCGGTGCTGCGGCGCCGCGCCCTCGAAGTGCAGCCGTACGTCAGGAGGCTCAGGGTCACCGTCCACAAGGCCCACTCCATCGTCACCACTGATGTCACATCGGATCTGGTGTACGTCACCGTGTTCGTCAGGGACCAGGTCCGCCGGACGAAGACGGTGACGCAGCCGTTCGAGTGGGAAAAGGAGCTCGAGTTCATCGTGTTCAGTCCGCACTGCCACGTGACGCTGTGGCTGGCGGAACACGATCTTGGCAACCGCGACGACTTCACGGGGGAGGCGATCCTGCAGACAGACGGCGTGGCCACGACCGGGGGGCAGGAGTGGATCAACCTGACGCAGCGGAGCTGCCGGCCCGACGACTACGCCAAACTCGTGGGGGGGCGACTGTTGGTCAGTTGGAAGTTGGAGAAGATGGACGCGTAGCCCCCGCCCGACGGCCCTCCCCTGGCCCGCCAGGGTGGTCTGTGAGGCAACGGACGCCCCCCCCCCCCCAAAGAGAGGGCGGGCCCCAGGGCAGCAAGCAGACGACCCGCAGGCGCGCAGCAGAGTCACGCCCCCGCCCAAGCACTGCCTGCGCCCGCTCTTGCGCAGCTTGCTCTTCATCGTGCAGCATTTGTCTGGCATCAGAGACGTCCCAGTTCCACACCCCCATCTCATGAGCGGACACCACGTGCCTTGTTCCACGAGCCAACACTTCGGTGTATCTAGTTGTCTGGGCAGATGCCAGCCTTCGCGGATGCGACAGAGTGCCAAAAGAACAACAACCCACCCTCACGCGAGTGTCCGTGTCAGCGGACTGCCTCTTTAGGGGCGCTACAGGAATTGCGAGCGATTGGATGTCCTCACGTTGAAACCCAAGACCTCTTGCTGCATTGGGGCGCCAGGATGCCGGGTATTTCCAAGCGATTGACCACAATTTACATCCGCTTGGGCTGTGCCTGTAAATGGAACCCAAATTCCTGGGCAACAGCAGACGTAAAGCCCTCCGTGTTGTTCACTGCCTGGCATCATGATCCGGAATGATTCCTCTTGGTCAATGTTGCACCATTCCACCGCAGCAGAATGAGAGACGGCTGGGTGATGATCGGTTCCAGTTGAGTCTGAGCTCCGACTGGATAGGCATAAAGTGCTCCATATCTCCCAAGCAACCCTGGGAAGCCACACAGTCAAAGCTATGGCACAGCGAGTGGTACTGAGCGATACGCATCCCCCCCCCCCCCCCTTGTACATGCTAAGTGTGTCTCTAAAGGTCACAATGAGCTGACTGGATGTGTACGTGTGTGCACTGCATTCCACGCTTCCAGCTCACAGCCCCTCCTTGTCGCTCCTGTAGCTGGTCCTTCCTGCCCCCTCCCTGTTCCTGCAGCCTCACGAAAACTGGAAACCAAACATCACATTTTCGAATCAGAGTCTAGAAAATCATCAGTGATACCCCGATTTTTTGCAGGACAGACTGGAAAAGTAGTCACATGTCGCCGAAATTTGCGTCATCTTTTTTTTGAGACCTGGTACAAGCTCTAATATGAAATGCTTCTGTGGATTGGTGCATAGTGGCACCCAAAATATCACGACCTTTCACATGATTTTTAGCTGGCGCACGTGTATTGTGGAGGGCTTCGTCGAAACAGGTGCAAAAGCACAGGCGTCGAATGGTCTAGGGCGTGAGGTGGAGAGTATCCGGGGTAGATGGGGGCTGGCCCTTTCACCAACAATAGCAAGCTCAGCTGGCATTAGACCCCAGCATCATGGTCGTTGACAACATGCAGCTCATTTAACTCAACGTGCAACTCCCATTTCGATCTGTGCCTCAACCAGTTGCACAGCAATGGCAATTTTTATGAACATACTCAGGGCGTGCGTTTCAGGAAGTACATCATGAGGGGAGCAGGGTGAGCAATGTCGCTGATGTTGCGTTCCATGCCGCAGCGTGCTGCCCAGGTGGCTGCATGTTCATGCACTGTTCCACTTCATTTCACAATGTCTAAAATCATGAGTTTCGCATGCAGAAGGATGTGGTGTTGCCTAATTTGCTGCCGCTTCCTGCTGGCTGCTTGCTGCTGCTGCTCGAAATGGTGGCTCCACCCTTGACGTTAAAGGGGGTTACAAAACCTTGCTGGTTACTCCAGCTCGGTGATCATGCTCTCGAAGTGGTTGCCTTTACAAGGAGAGATCTGGCTCAGAGCGTAGCAGGGCTTGCTTGCAGCAGCAGAAATCCTTCTTGTCAGAACCAGGTATTTAGTCTTGATCTGCCACTGCTGTGCCTCAGATTCGTGAATGTAAGGTGAGAACTGTGCTGTTACATGTGGTATCACCATGTACATACTCGTCGCTCTTAAGCACCACAGCGAGCAACTGTCCCAGCCTGGTGCGAGTGCGAACCAATTACCACTGCCACTGAGACTCAAATGCTCGTGCAGCTTTAGAAACATGCGACGCGATGCAGATTTGGTGCACTGCACTGTCTCGTAGTCAATCAATCATGAATACCCTCCGCACAGTGATGATCATCGACCGGCACTTCTTGTACGGCCCTCTGCCCACCGACACGCTTGTTCAATAATCAAGCAACCCCGTACCGTCGTGATCGGACGGCACTTTCTGTGCGATGCCCCCAAGTTTCGTGGCTGTGCGTGTGCCGTGTCCCACGACCACCACGGTTGGATAGTCAACAGTTCAGGTGTTTGGACAAGGGGGTTGCATGAGCACGGTTTAGCTAAACGGCTGCATCACTTGCGGTGATGTGAACCGGTGGTACAGCCGGCCATCCCCAGCTTGCAGGAGGCGGGGGGGGGGGGGTGGTGGATTTGATTGTCAGAAGAACGGCCCATTCTTGTTCTCTGGTGAGAGGGTGGCTCTTTGCAGAATGCCGGGCTACTGCATGGGGTCCTTGACCAGCAGTTTCAACCCTGCACCGCATGATTTTGGCCGCCTTTTCGCATGTTAGATTTCGCATAGTGGCGGTTGCGAGTTGGGGAGATTTTGAAGCCCCCCCCCCCCCCCCAGCCCCATGGTGAGGAGTTGGGTAATCCCGCAATGGGGAGTTATCTGTTGATAGAGTCCAGCCTGTGTACACTACCAAGGAGTCCCTAGGCAGCTGGATTATTGCAGAGCCAATGCCTCTCCACGGATGATGCGGATGATGTGCTCCCATCAGTTGTGGACATTCAAATCGTTGTTCACATTATATTTTGATTCCTCCAATGAGCCCGATGGGCTCCATTGGGAAGCCTACAGGCATGCCAGTTTCCCGCTGCATAATCTGGAATCAGGGTAGCTCATCCTCACTGCGTGTGAAGTCCGCTACTGGAACACATCCCCGAATCTTGATCCTGAGACTTATCTCGAGTACCATACGGTGTGTGGGCTTCGCACCCTCAACTTGGTCTGGACGAAACAAAAAACAGAATATTTCGGTTCCTCCCATGAGCTCAAGGGGAGATCTCCTTTTGAGCTGCTGCCACTCCCCTGTGTGAGAATCACTTCTCGCAAAAAGGCCCAGGGCTTGGATTAGCCACCTCTCAGGTGGAGGCATTTGCAACGGATGCTTCGCATGAGACATCACGCGGTTTGCTTCATTGCGGGTTTTGCAGTGTGTGTTGTTGTCGGGACTTCGGAGAGCAGAGCCAAGAGAAGGGCATTCTGCACTCTGGGCGACCCCAGTCACAAAGCAAAACCTCAATTTACAGAGGTACCAATGGGTGTCAAAGAGGGTGGCAGGGCAAGAATATGCCTGGTCAGGCCTTCCTGTTCTTTTGTTCCTGTGGCTCATGCACGTGCACCATTTTATATGCATTGCATGGCCTCCTTGCCACCCTGAATTGCATTGCATGTCGTGCCAGAGCAAAAATCCATATCTCCCAGGCCATTGCGTGCAAGAACTGCTGAAGTTCAGGGGGAGTGTGATGCATGAGTCCAGACCTACCGGTCCTTCTTGAAGGCGCACAAATTGCGGGGGTCGCTTTTTTGGGGGTATATTGATCAACTGCACGTGCACATCTGGCCCGAGGGGAATATCCGGCATCGCTTTTATAACTCCTGTCATTCTTTCAGATTCTTTTGGCCGTGTGTTATACCGTCTGCTCCTTTCTCTGTACTAATGTTAGCACAAGAGTGATCAGCACAAGGGTGGCAACCCTGCGATCATTGCCTCTTCCTCTGAGATGCCCTTCCACTCCATGGGAGGGGAGTTAAAGCATTACACACATTGATGACCAGCAACCAGTAGATGTTGATTGCCTACCCCCAATCGGTACCATCACACCAACAGCATTTCGATGGGGCTCTTCCCGTTCTTTTGTCCTGTGCCGTTGTCCCTCGCGCACCACGAGGGGCATCAGTTTCCTTGCAAGCAAAGTTTTGCACAGCGTTAAGAGCACCAATCCGCTTTTGATGCTGTCCATGGGGCTCCCCTGTCCAGATGCCTGGCCCCTCCACCCACCCTCGTCCGTCTCCAGCTACCACTTTTAACCAAATTGATGAGAATTGTTGTTGGCAACCCGCACACACATGTCATTTGCACCCTGAATTGTGGCCATTTTGATTACATCCCACTTTGGACCCCAAGACAGCAAGGGTTATGGAGCCAATTTAATTCCATCCCGCTTTTGGTCCCTGAGACGGAAGGGGTTCAGGTAAGGAAGGTAGTTGCTGTACCAGGAGTGTGTCGTTGTACCGCCACATGACACTGTGAGAAAAGGTCATTGTTGGTAATAAAAAAATCTTCATCTTCAACAGTTGAAGAAACATTTTTCAGGCGTCCTTCTGAGGCCTCTTTCTTGGCTCATATCTATTTATAATGGATGAATTCTGGACTGCAACTGTGGATCGAAAGGATCAAATTATTTGATCATTGGTACAAAAATTCTTTTTTTTTTCCGATTATGTAATCTCATGTCTTTAACATGAGCACGTTCACATTTCGGAGGGAACACGCTATTCTCTTGCGCCCGATTAATCCATCTGCACGGCCTACACGTAAAGCAAAAACTAACAGAGGTCAAAATTAGCAGAAGTTGCCCATTTTTTGGTTAATTGTTTTGGTAATATTTTGGTATCGTGGCAAAGGGGACGTCATCTTTCCCTGCCATGATGCAACACAAAGCAACAGAAAACCCATGTGAGTTCCGCCATACATGGTTTTTACTAAACGGCGGGACAAATGGTTTTGGTGTGATCCAACCAACAGCCATCACACACATTTTAGGAGCAAGGAGACACTTTCGTGCCGTCAAAGAACCACACTCACAAGGGTGTTGTGTCTCCTCACGATGAAGCTTCTTGAGAATGTCGAACATGGGTTCGATAGAAGGCACATCTGCTCATAGGGCTTGCGAAATCCCAGAATCCCTAACCTTGTTTTTGGGTGTGAAAATAATCACTGTTTTTTTGGAAATACTTCAGCCACCCGTAAACTGCCTGGTACCCCAACTTGTGCTCCCTCTCATCACCCCTTTGATGTCGCTGCAAAGCCCCAGCAACACCATGTTGCGTTGCCAAATCAGTAATTGTTTTAATGTACTCATCTTTCCAATGGTGCCGGGGAGCTGGCAAACCTGGTCTCCCCCGGTACGCATCCGCACCCACAGTCGGAACAGCATGCCCATCCATGACAAAAGCAGACCACACAAGTAACAGGGGCCTGCAGGGGAACAAATGATAGAGATCTTGGGCCCATGAATCGGGGGGAAACCACAATTACCAAAACGACCTTATTTTTTTTTGTTGATTTCTTTCTGGGTAATATTTTTGGGGTAATATTTGCCTTTGGTAAGTTTTGCTTGGACTGTAATGTTTCGACGGTTTGATGTTGAAATCGATCAATCGGCTCCCAACTGAACTGCCAAACCATCAAGTAGTTTTAAGTTCTACAACATCGGCGATGAACACGGTAGGCGCCTTATCATCTTGGCTCACAGACTCCCCAGAGACACATGAAAATGCACCCTAGACACCGGGATGGCATCTCTTTCTGAGCAACAATATGTTTTCCTTCAATTTTTTGCTCTTTGTGTGAAACACATTTTCCCACAAATGATCCTCGACCACTTTGGGACCTAAAATGGGTCTATAGCATATTGTTGCAACAACGATTCTAGACAACTTGACATGTGCAAAGAAGTGTGTTTAGCCCGTTTTAGGCCCATCTTAGCCGATTGGGACTGGTAAATGGTCCCTAGTTGCATTTCATTGTTTCAAAAGTCTGGAAAAGGCTTGGAAAGGTTTGAAAGCGCCTCATGCTTGTAGGTTGGTGCATATTGACGGGCACTACTATGGGGGTCTAGGCTTCCGTTTGAGCGATTTTGAGGTGTTGAAACCCAAAAAAGTAAGGGGTTGCAAGTGGACTAGGTGCCCTCAGAATCACATTTTGAGCCACGGAGCCCAAGGGAATGCCGTGCACGCAGTGCGCCTGCAGTGCAAACTTTTGTATGTCGACAAATACTTGAACCCTAGTTTTGGCCTTTTTTGTCACGAGTTGGTTGTTCCATATCAGAATTTTGAACGCTTCTTGTGCATCGAGGATGTGGCACATTGGAATTGCCACCCATGTTCACCCATTTTCAGCCATTTTAGCTCATTTTTTTGCCCGGTTTTGTTGCACGTTCTTTGTTGTAGGTGGATGCTGGATTATGGCGATGGGGAATCACCGGATGTCGTGGACATTCACAATGCAGCAAATCGGCAGGTGGGTTACTACACACCCCAAGGCGGGTTCCAACCTTCATGCTCATTGCCTTGCAATCTCTAGGAAACAGTCTCGTTTGTGGACTCTCTTTATGAGGCAGTATTTGAAGCCTCTGGATGGATGCCGTGCTCGATGGATTTCCGTTATTGCTCGCTCTTGGGTGCTATTCTTTTGGTTGCTCTTTATTGCTATATTTATATTGCTTGTTTTTTATAGCTCATATGTGGACACCGGTTCCATTGTTTCTAATTTGTATGCCATGATGCTTGCAACGCATGGAGACCCTTCTGCTTAAAATGTGTTCGAGACAAGGCAAAACATACATCTTTGGTGAAAAAAAAGGATGCAATGATGGGCAACAACAAATGGAAAATGTATATACCTCTGGAAAACACCCAAAAAACACAAAAAAAAACACAAAAAAAAACAATTGAAAAACAGCCCAAACGGGGCCAAAACGGCAAAAATAAACAAAATAAACGAATAGACGCGTTTATTTTCAATTGACGGGCAAGCGTGGCGGGCTATTATGCAATCCCTGGCCAATCGGCTATTGTGTAGCTGTGTTGGAAGATTGTGGCAAGCTTTTGGGGAAATAGGCATTCTGCCTTGACCCCTTTGGGGCCCAACTTGTAGCAATATGCTGCAGTATATGGGCCGTTACTAATAAACCATGCTACTGCTTTGCAACCATCCGAGAGTGCAGATGGAGGTAACAGCATCCATCCAGAGCCCATCAGGAATAAACAGCAACCATCCGGAGCCCATCAGGAAATAACAGCAACCATCCAGGGCCCATCTGGAAATAACAGCAACCATCCAGAGCCCACCAGGAATAAACAGCAACCATCCAGAGCCCATCAGGAATAAACAGCAACCATCCAGAGCTCATCAAGAAATAACAGCAACCATCCAGAGCCCATTAGGAAATAACAGCAACCATCAAGAGCCCATCAAGAAATGACATCAACCATCCACAGCCCATCAGCTACAAACAGCAACCATCCAGAGCCCATCAGGAAATAACAGCAACCATCCAGAGCCCATCAGGAAATAACAGCATCCATCCAGAGCCCATCAGGAAATAACAGCAACCATCCAGAGCCCATCATGAAATAACAGCACCCATCCAGAGCCCATCAGGAATAAACAGCAACCATCTAGAGCCCATCAGGAATAAACAGCAACCATCCAGAGCCCATCAAGAATAAACAACAACCATCCAGAGCCCATCAGGAATAAACAGCAACCATCCAGAGCCCATCAGGAAATATCAGCAACCGTCAAGAGCCCATCAGGAAATAACAGGCACCATCCAGAGCCCATCAGGAATAAACAGCAATCATCCAGAGCCCATCAGGAAATAACAGCAACCATCCAGAGCCCATCAAGAATAAACAGCTACCATCCAGAGCCCATTAGGAATGAACAGGGACCATCTAGAGCCCACTAGGCATAAACAGCAACCATCCAGAGCCCATCAGGAAATAACAGCAATCATCCAGAGCCCATCAGGAATAAACAGCAACCATCTAGAGCCCATCAGGAAATAACAGCAACCATCCAGAGCCCATCTGGAAATAACAGCAACCATCCAGTGCCCATCTGGAAATAACAGCAACCATCCAGAGCCCATCACGTATAAACAGCAACCATCCAGAGCCCATCACGTATAAACAGCAACCATCCAGAGCCCATCAGGAAATAACAACAACCATCCAGAGCCCATCAGGAATAAGCTGCAACCATCTAGAGCCCATCAGGAAATAACAGCAACCATCCAGAGCCCATCATGAAATAACAGCAACCATCCAGAGCCCATCAGCAATAAACAGCAACCATCCAGAGCCCATCAGGAAATAACAGCAACCACCCAGAGCCCATCACGAATAAACAGCAACCATCCACACCTCATCTGGAATAAACAGCAACCATCTAGAGCCCATCAGGAAATAACAGCAACCATCCAGAGCCCATCATGAAATAACAGCAACCATCCAGAGCCCATCAGGAATAAATAGCAACCATCCAGAGCCCATCAGGAATAAACAACAACCATCCAGAATCCAGAATCCCATCAGGAAGTAACAGGAACCATGCAGAGTGCATGAAGAATTATCGTGGAGCCATAAACAAGGTTTTGCAATAAAGTAAATACCAAACAGTAGAAAGCATGCAATAGTATGTACAAAACGTCCAAAGTGGACCCCACTTTTTCTATCAAATAACCCCAAAAGGCTTTTTCCATTGGTATGTGCAAAATGAAACCAAAAAATGAGGGGAAAAAAATCAAAAAAACCAAAAAAAAACATGGGTTTCCTTGATGTGCCCGTCAGCCCGTCAACACCCTTGTTGAGGAGCGTTTATGCGATCCCTGCGATTGGCCTTGGCCACGGCCACCAATCACCAATTATATGAAGACCCCTGTGACGCCTGCATAAATGCACGCGGGTTTCCTCCTTTCCTCCTTGGCTAGGTTTCATTGTGTTGGCACTGCACGCAGTGCGCATGCAGTGCGCTCACAATGCCCAAGTTACGGCATGTTCTCTGTTTGGGCCTACCTTAGTCTAATTTGTGACGGTTCGGGGTTTTTTTGACATCACTTTGGGGTTTTAGGGACATGTGGTGCAGTTAGTCAGAGGCCACCAAAGGGCTATTGGACACGCAGAAATCAAGCCTAGTGTGGATTGTGCCAACCATTTACTTTTGTTTGGCCGGTTTAGACGCGTTGTAGGGCAATTTTGGGTCAAAAATCTCTCTTTTTTTTTTTGCCCAAATGGCAGAAATGTGGGAGGGCTCCTGCGAATTTGGTGCCTCGCGGTCCACTCTACTACGGACATTATAGAGCCTAGGTGGCGCCATTTAGGACCCAAGCAGCCTTCCTTGTGCACAAAGTGCGCTACAACCAGTTCAAGACGGACAAGTGGGGCTCAACACTTGGCACACTCCACGTGCATCTTGGCTTCTTGTGTCAAGGAGCCCTTTGGTGCCTTCTATCTTCCTGAAATGCCCGATAATCGCCGCCAGAGGGGGAATTAAGCGCGGCGCGACTATTGGGGTATCTAGCCGTACTATAGTCCCATGCCTTCTGATACTTTGGGCATCATCGTTGTTTGACATCAGGGTTTGATGCTTCTTCCACATTGGGGATCCAGAGAAGGTAGGGTTTTTGTAGCCATATTATTCTCTCCCCAGCGTGGGCACCCTGAGAAGGCAGAGGTTACGTAGCAATATTGATATCTCCCCAACATGGGGAAGCCGACTCATTTGGCGGCACCTTTTTGATGGCGTGTTCAATTCAAAGTGTGCCGGGTATGTACACAACGAAGCGGCTGCCATTGACAATTCCGGCAACATTGGTTGGATTTGTCCGTTGTTGCCTGGGATAATGGCGGATGTGCTGGTTCCGGATAGCGAAGGACCCGAAAGGTCCAGGGGACATTTTATGGCCTATGAGATGGGCTCCACGCATGTTGCATACAAGGGGCGCCTCCATGTGGCATGGCCATTCGTTTGTGGAAACACTTTGACCGATTCGCAAAAGGAGTATAATGATGTTCATGGTTTCCATAGAGCACGTATTGAGCTCTTGTTTGCATGCATGTGGCATTGGGGCATCGTATCCCCCCCCCCCGTCGAGCGAACACAATGGCTAACGAATAGTTCCGTTTGGACCGTATTTTTTTTTCGGGGGGGTTGGTGACTCATAAGGTACCGAATGAGGTACCAGGCTCCAAAACCGTCGTTTCAGGCCAAATGTTTGGGGACAGTAGGGGTCATTGTAATGCATCTTGCAATAATGGTGGGCAAATTTGCAAAGCATTTTTTTTTTTAGAGAATGGTATCCCTGAACTAGAGGAACTCTCCTACCCACCATGACTAATTCTCTACTTGCGCTGCCAAGACTTGCTACATCGGCGGTTCCACAATGGTGAGCTGTCCGTCCCAAAGGTGCACAAGCTGGATCGGGCTGCCGTTGCCGCCCATGCCAAGATCAGAAATTAATAGATAATGATGCCGCCTTCATGTGGGTAATGATTGTGGGGTGATTGGATTGTGGGACGTGGGACATTGGACCATAGTCGATAATGATTGTGCCCTCCTAGGGGCAGAAGACATGGGTAATGAAAACCATGTTGTGGTGCTTTGTTGTGAGACGTGCATTGTAACAATTGTTTGCATCTTCCTCTAATCCTTCTTTGGCAGCACCCTCTTCTCTCATTGTGTACTCTGTTCTTTGCGGTTGGATCTAGCATATGTGTGTACTACTGACTGAGTTACGTTCATACCATCCATGTCCGATCGTTGGGAACAAGAGTTGCAACAATGTTTGGAAGCCATCCTAGACTCCGATTATGGGCATTTCATTGCGCGGCACCCCAAAATTGCGCCACCATCCATTCGCCACGATGATGCTGGTGTGCAGCGCATGCTGATAAATGAGATCATCCATCGCAAGTCTCTGCACCCCCGCTTTGCATGGCGCCAAGCTTTCTACGGCGGGTGCATGGAACATGCCACTGGCACAAGCCGCCAAGGGTTCGACTAGGGGTGCAAGCAACACACCACTGGCACAAGCTACCAAGGATTCTACCGGGGGTGCAAGGAACACACCCAAGTGGCAAGCCACCAAGGGTTCAAGGAACACGCCACAGGCACCATCCGCCATGGGTTCTACCGGGCGCGCAAAGAACACACCACAAGTACAAATTACCAGGCGTTTTGTTGAGGTTGAAAGGAACACACCACATACACAAGCCAGCAAGGGTTCTGGCGGGGGTGCAAGGAACACACTAGAGTCTCAGCACGACAAGGGAACTTTAGGGGGGGCACGCCAATACACAGCAAAAGAAACATGCCAAAACCATACATCCTCGATTGCTAGGGGTTGTTCGTGCCGCTAAGAAAGGGTTCTTTCGTGTGAAGCAAAGGCTGTCAGCACACATTTCCTTGAAATCCGTCCGAGACTATTGGCTTTATGGTTTGGATGTGTTGTACTCGCCATTGTTTGATGCCCTTTGCCATCGATGTGGTCAACTTGTTTGGGGCCGGGTTGGTGGGCAGAAGTCTTTTGTTCCCCGAGATGATAGTGCGGTGCGTACAACCCAACGTTTTGAGGTGCCGCCCACACATATGATTACTATTGGGATCTCCCAATTCCGAAATGACTTGTTTGCAAAATATGTGCAATCCAAAGTAGCACCCTTTGACGTTCCATGTTGTTTGCATCCCGCGAGTATTGGCCTCTTCAAACTTTATGATACGCCGGTGTGGCAGTCGCCAACTTGTATGTATGCATGCCTTGTGTGCAGCAAGCATTTTGCCAAGTACAATCCTATAAACCGTGGGTACGATTTGGATGGCGCAATGCATTAGATCGTCCCGTCAAAAACTGCGAATCTCACTGAATCAAAAACTGGAATTTGTGCTGGGTGCTTTTTACTTAAATACCCTTAACCACGTAAATCTGCGTCATTGACGGCCGCATTCTTCTATTGGGACCTTTGGTGTGGGTTGCACGCCTAGCCAACGTGATCGCGCCTATCAGAAGCCGAAGGACATTGCCCAAAACACACAGAAGATGAAGCAAGCATTGTTGTTGCTCAAGAAAACTCACCCCTTTTATTCTATTTTTTTGGCACATTACGAGACATTTGGGGACATTAACACAACGTTCTTGTGAGGATACGTACGCGAAACGCTTGGAGTACCATGTACAATATGTGGGCAGTAGAGTGTGATACACCACAGAACATCATTCTGCATTTAGCCCCTCACCACGACCAATAGCAGTCATACATCGAACACCCTTTCAGGGTGCAGTGGGGACGTGACTGCTGGGGCACACTCATTGGCTAACGACACAAATTTGCATCTCAACGATCCAAACTAGTATCGTGCGTTTGGCGAGATTTGTATTTGGGTGGAGTTGGTGGATACACCGCTAGGTGTGGAATTGTATTTGCGGCATAATATTGTAGCCGCTATCTTGCATTTGATGAGCGCCGGCCCGTCACCGGTGGTGATCCTTCTTCCAAGTGGCGGAGCATCTCTGTGCTGCCAAAAGCTCTTTAGTGCCCAAGCTCCTGCCAAAGTGTTTGTCGTCACATTGAGCAGAATGTTCCTCCCAATCCACAAAGGATTGTTTGTTGGAACCTACAAACAGGGTACTCCTGAGTGTCACGAATGGGGCACACAACGGTAATATCCTTGGACCATCGCTTGATGACAACCATTGATGAATTCACCAAAGGATTGTGAATACTAACGTTGCGATTTAGCCGGGCTCGCATACCGGCAGCCAGGAACATGTGTTGTGGTAGCACGCGGCGAGTGTGCAAGTTGATGTAGTCACACATAGCTTGATTGGTGGGAGCACCCACCATGTCTAAGTAGGTGGCGTTGAAGGTCACAATGTTGCATCCGAGTTGTGTCATGAAATGTTCATGGTATGTTCATTCCAACGATCCATACGTTCCTACTTCCAACCAGCATAGGACCATCTTCTAGGTCTTGAAGGGAAACATCATTGCTTGGAGAGATGCGTTTGTGTAGCCTGTGCTAATCATCCTTTTTTTCCTTCGATCGCGTTCATGATTGAGCAAATCATTGAATTGTGCATCATCCTGGTGCATGAAGTCCGTCAACACCAGCGGCATAGAATGGTTTTGCGAGAGGAAACCATCGAAGATGCCAAGATGAACAACAAGAAGGTGCAATGGGTCTGCAAGATGGAAGCACGGCAATTCCTCAAAAAGGATTGTGCTTGTCCGGGTGCACCCTATGCACTATGTCATGCAACCTCCGGAGGAGCTTGTGTTGGGCTGCAAAGTGAGAGCTCATCCACAATACTCATGTCACCATTGCCAATCATCCAACAAATGGTTGTCCCCTCTTTGATTTGCCAATGAAGGTCCAAGGACAAAGAAAATAACCTATGGATGGTTCGACTGCCAACAGTGGGTGCTACAACCCAACTAGCACCGCACATGGGGATTGAGAATCGGCATGCGCGGATTGGCAATCAATAACGTGCAACATCAGATTTTCTTGTGCCGGCAAGTCCGCTGAGAATGGCACACACCTAAGGTGTGCAGCGAGTAATTCCAGTGTGTTGTGGTAGCACGCGGCGAGTGTGCAAGTTGATGTAGTCACACATAGCTTGATTGGTGGGAGCACCCACCATGTCTAAGTAGGTGGCGTTGAAGGTCACAATGTTGCATCCGAGTTGTGTCATGAAATGTTCATGGTATGTTCATTCCAACTCTTAGCTCAGCCGTGCCTGAGCTTTGGTTTTGCTCGTCGGGTGGTGTGTGTGTGCGCATGCGTGTGTGCAGTGAGCCTCTGTACTTGTAGAGCATTTTTGCTTGTTGCCAGCAGACCATAGGTGGTCACACGTAGAGCCTGCTCCGTGACACTTTGGAACGACCCGGTCTGTGAATATGTCAGTTGACGATTTTGCCGTCTTCGCGAAGGGAACAATTTGTTCCCAGTTCATTGATAGCGTTCCCATGCTGGAGATAGCCAGGGCTGCCTCGCAGGTGGAGATGAAGCTGTCGGTGCTGCTGGAACGCAGGTCAGAGTGGGAGGCTAGTTTCGTAGCCAAGTACGGAATCGAGTTGGGGGAGGTGGGGCTGGTGAAGATGATCGCCTCGTATTGCGTCATGGCCCAGTGCGACCTGGATGTGGCGTCGCTGGGCTTTGTCAAGGTGGAGGTACCACCCCAACAGCCGCAGACGGTGTCGCCAGAGCTTCAGGAGCTCAAGCAGTTGGTTCAGGGACAGGCCCTTGTGATGGAGGGCCTGCGCAAGCAGTTGGAGGCGGTCAGTGCCAAGGCCGAGGCGGAGTCCAAGAGGAAAATGGCGAAGGTCCCGCCGCTGTGTAAAGCGGAAATCGTGAAGGTGAGGGAGTTGGATTCTAAGCCCCAGTGGATCTTCGCCAGCCTTCTCGCGCTGTCCACCTTGTTGTGGCGCAGGGAGGTGCCCCAACACGAATACGTCTCCAAGTACAAGGACAAGGTAAAGTTCACGGACGCCATCCTGGACGAGCTGGCGCCGGTGGTGGACGCGGACTCCGCGGACACGGAAGTGTGGCAGCTGGAGTCCATGGATGATGACGAACTTACGCGCCTTCGGAGTTTTGTCCAGGCGGTCTGGACGTTCACGGTGACTAGCCTGTCGGCATACAGGGGCAAGAAGGGCTTGGACCCCGGACCGGTCGGCGAGGGGTCGGACGCGGCCGAGGATGCGTCCGATGTGCCTGTGCTGTCCACTGGTTGTACGGGAGCGGCGGAGGAGGAGGTGGTGGGGCGGCGGCTGCAAGCCATGAAGGGTAAGTTCCGCGTTGAGGGGGGCCGCCGCCTGTACACCGCCAAGCCGGGTGCCGAGCCGATGGACGTCACCAATGCCCCGGTGACAGCGTGTCGGGCATGCAAGAACGCTGGGAGGGGAGTGAAACGGCATTGGTTTCACGAGTGCCCCGGCTTTGACTGATGGGGAAGCTGCCCCATCCGGCCCATCCCTCCCGAGCCCCGGGGGGCCTTGGTGGTTCTCGGACCGTCGGACTTCCGGGATGGCGAGGACGTGGTCTGGCGCCTGGTGTGGGCAGCGTGGAGACGGATATGGAAGGAGGATGAGATCACCTCCGTGGACGCCCTGCAGGCATCCTCCTGGGCAAAAAGCACCATGGGTACGTATTGTACCCACTTCCGCAAGATGGCCCTCTGGGTGGGCTACACGCCCACATCCGAGCTTGAACGAGCGGCGTGCCGCTACATTTTCCAGTTATGGGGACTGGGGTACTCGGGAAGCTCCCTCAAGGTCGCAGTGTCGGCGTTCCGGGCGCTGGAGGACATGGGATGGCTGCCCGCGTTCGTCAGTCGCCGGGTCTGGCGCTGTGCCAAGTGGGCGCCCACGGAGCCGGCCCTACGGCCCTACGCAGGTTTGGACGACCTCCGCAACTTCGCGCTGGCTTGCTCGGAGCGACCGCAGTGGACCGTCTATGGGATGGCAGTCCTGGCATTCACCTGCCTTCTGCGGGTGGGTGAGGCCGCGCCCCTCCGTCGGGGGGGATCCCGGTGTCGGGGATTGGCGTTCCGCACGGTCAAGGTGGCGCCGCGCATCGTGCGCAGGCGACTCGGGAAGTATGCCCAAGAGTGGCTGGGCTGGCTCGATGCCACGGGGGCCACGTCTGCTGTCGTCGGAGCGCAATTCTGTCCGCAGGGACCAGCTTTCATGCAGTCGGTCATGGCTGCCGCGTTGGGGGGCAGCGACAACCCCCACGCCAGGTGGCACGCATGGAGGCGAGGGGGCTCCGCGGCCCTGCGATGGTTGGGGCTGCCCATCAAGTGGCTGGCTTGGTGGGGGCGGTGGCTTTCGGAGACGGTGGCAGTCCACTACGCCGACGCGCCCGACGACTTCGTCGTCACGACCGAGGCTGTCCTCCCCTGGCCCCCTGACAACCATGCAGGAGAGTTCGTTTGGCGCGCCGTGTCCCTCCGGGACGTTTTCCCGAAGGAGCTCCTGGAGCTCTGTGCCCCTGATGCCGATGAGCCCCCACAATGGGGAGGTGACGGGGATGGGTCGGCAGGAGGTCGGGGTGGATCGTGCCCTGGGGAGTCCGCGAGTCCTGCCGCTGCGGGAGCTGCTGGGAGGGAGGACCGGGCTGGCGCACGTGACCCGGGGGCCCCTCCGGCCCTTACGGCTGTTGAGGGGTCCTCAGGACGCGGGCGCCGGCCGCGGGGGGACGGGGGGGGGGAAGTCATTGATGTGGATGCAGACCCCCCACCTGCCTCCGCAGCAGGCTCCTCCATCAGGCGGCTGCGCATCGCGGCCCGCAGGACGGGTGAGGTCGCGTCCGTCTTGGGCAAGCGGAAGGCCGCGGGCCCGGCCAGGATTGTGGGTGCGGCTGCCCGAACGGCAATTTCCCGTCGCGTCGGAGCTGGGTCAGTGGGTGCGGGAGCGCCTTCGGACCGGTGAGTGGGACGCCTGGTTGTGCTCCCCGCGGGCTTGTCTGCCCCGCGCACCGCCTGGTTTACTGGAGCGTCGCCTGTTGCAGTTTCTGGAGTGGGGCAGTGAAGCTGCCCGTGATCTCAGACAGCCGGAGTTTCTGCGAGTCTTGGCTGTGGCTTTGTCCTCATTTAGCCCTGAGGTTTGGGAGTCGCTGTTGCATGATTTGACGTCGCCCAAATTGCTTATGCAGCGTATCAGGGAGGAGGTATTGGCGCGGGGTTTGGGGCCGGTGGGGCGTGTGGATATCCCCCGCGAGGTCTGGGATAGTTGTGTGCCGGACGGCTTCGCAGAATTGGTAGGCAGGCAGTTTTCTGGGATAATTCCCCCGTCGGATGAGGCGGTGGTCATGATGAGGGCATTGCGGGACCAGGGTTTGCTTTTCCCCCTGCCGCCGGGGTCACCTGGGCCCAATGGGGGTGTTTTTGCGATACCCAAGACGGAGGAGAAGTGCAGTTTGATTGTCAATCTGGTGCCCCTTAATGAGGAGATGCGGTCTCGGCCGGAGAAGTTCTCCCTCCCCTCTGTGGGGGTGTTGGCCCTTTTGGCGCAGGTGGCACAGCAAGGGTCCTCCTTTTTCCTCCCCTCTTTTTATGCCCGAGCGCGTTGCATGAGGCCGGTGTGGGATATTCTGTCCCTGCCGGGGGGGGGGGGGGGAAGAGCTGTGCATGTGCCACATCGACCTGAGTAATTGCTTTTGGTCACTTCAGCTGCCGCGCGAGTTCTGGGGGGCCTTTCGCGTCTCGGATGGAGAGGGGGGGGTGTTGGCTTTCCGGTGCTTACCCTTTGGGTGGAAGTACAGCCCCCTCCTGTGCCAGCGAGTGTTAGAGGGTCTGGTGGCCGGCGCGGGGCTGTTGGGGGTGCTGGTTTTAATTTACTTGGATGATGTCCTGGTTGTGGGGCGCGGCCGCGCGCGTGTGCGAGAGCAGACGGCAAGGGCGGCGGAGGCGTTGCGCCGTGCAGGTGCTGTAGTCAGCCCAAAGAGTACGTTAGAGCCTGTGCAGCGGCTGGTGTGGCTGGGGAAGGATATTGATTTGCAGGGGGGGGAGGTGCGGACTGCTGGCAACGCGTGGGAAGCTCTGTTTGCGCATTGGTTGAGGTTGTCTGTGGGACCCTGTAGGGTAAAACGGCTGCAGCAGTTCTTGGGGCGGGCACAGTGGATATGTCGCCCGGGTTCTGGGCACAGTCCGCACCTGTCTGGTGTGTGGGCTCATGTGCTCTGGGCGCCCCCCCGGCTGCCGTTTACCCCAGTGCGTTTGCTTAAGTCTATGTGCGTGGCGTGCGTGCTTGCCAGGAGGCAATGGTCAGTGGTGTCCCTCCCCAGGGTGGTGAAGCGATCGCCGTTGGTTGTTTACGTCGACGCGGCGCTGGACGCGGGTGAATACCGGCTGGGCCTGTTTTCGATGGATGTGGGTTCTCGATCGGTTGTGCCCGCGGAGCAACCGCCCAACCAGCAGTGTGCGGAGGCTGCCGCGCTGCTCTGGGGCTTGAAGCTCATCCTCAATGTAGGCGTTCGGGAGGCCCATTTGTTTGGGGATAATGCGGCGGCGCTAGTGCAGTTCCTTCGGTGTAAAGCCAAGGTGGGGCGTAAATTCCAGCAGTCCATTCTGAAGCGTTTCCGCTACCTGTGGGCGTCGTGCCCAGGCTTCACGGTATATATGCACTGGGTGCGTGGTTCACATAATCCCGCTGATCCTATCAGTAGGTTGAGTGACAACTTCAATGGAGATCTGGGTTTGGCGCGCGAGGTGGCGGCGCGCAGGGTTGGGGATCTCTGGGCCTTTCCCGATAGGCGCACGGTTTTTTTGTGGACCCTGGGGGTGCCTATGGGGCCCTTTGTTCTGCCGCATTCGTGGAGAGCGGGCCTGTGGTCCCCGGGGGGTGGTGAAGGGGGGGCGGAGTTCCACGAGGTTTTTTTGCAGTACCGCTTGGAGGAGTCGGTGGGTGCAATGACTTGATGTCGTGTAGTGCCGGCGCCTGCTTGTAGCACTCGTTTCTCTTGGTGCATGTGATCATGACCCGGCGCCGCCGTAACCGCCGTGCGCGTAGCGGCGGGCGGAGGCGGGGCAAGAGCCGCTCGCGCAAGCGTTCGGAGGAGGCCGTTCAGCGGCGCGCGGCGCGGCGCCGCGCCGCGCTGCGGGAGAAGTTGGGAGCCTTGGTGGGCCGCAGGGCCTGTCACCGGGTGCTCCTCCGGAATGGGGTGCGGCTGTACGTCGCGTATGGCGTGCCAGAAGATCCCGGGGAGAGGGACGACTTCCTGGGTGCCGCGGCCATGGACATCGCCAAGCGGGTTCGGGGGCAGGCGACGCGGCGCACCACCGCGGTTGGGGACCCCGGGGTGAAGCCGGGGGGCAGACACACTTGCGGGGGGATGTGGGATGTGGTGACGGGGTCGAGGGGAGGTCAGAGGGTGGTGGTGTCGCTGACGGACTGGAACGGGGGTCGTCGTACCCCCGTCCCGTATCTATGGGTGCAGGGGTCTTATCCCTTGGTGGTGAGAATAGCTGGCCACTTCAGGCCGTTGGTGTAGTCTGTTTTTTGGGTGGTCAGCCGGTCTCCGAGGGGCTGGGGTGGGAGTGTGCGCTCACCCTTTGCTTTGCGTTCTGTGTCAGGTCTCTGAGTGCCACCCTGGGATGGCCGGGCTGCTTTGCGCCCGGGCATTGCTCGCGCATTTGTGGGCGTTTTTTGGCTTCCATGGCTGCGCCAATGTTCTGGTTGTTGTGTGTGGCTCGTATTCTCTCTGCGTTTTGGCAGGTCCAGTGTGCGCAGGCGGGAGCCCTCCGGGCGATTGTCTGTAGAGGCGGCCCTGCCCTGCGTGGATGTCGCGGGCTGATTTTGTGGTTATATGCCGGGCGTTGGTCCTTTGGCCTGCACCGCTGCCACTTTGTTGTGGGTCCGGGGTCCATGCTTTCTTAGGGTTGGAGCTGGGTTGGGCGCTGGCCCGCCATTTTGGGATCTGCTGCGGATCTCAGGGGTGCTGCCCTGGGCTGACCGGGCAGCTCTGCGACAGGGCGGCAGTGCCTGACGGTCGCTGTACATTTACCGCTTCCTCATGGGCGGCGGCAGGGGTCGTCCACGCTCTCTTGGGCTTGGTCTGCGGACGCCTGAAGCCTGGCGGGTGGCGCCGGTGTGTGCGGGGCGCCTTTGGCGATTTATGTTTGGGGCGGCCGTATACTTCGAGGGTGTGGCGTGCGTTGCGCATGGGAGCCGCTGGGTCTCAGACCTGCGCCGGGGGGGGGGGGGGGTTATGCGGCAGTTTGGCATGAACGAGACCCACGAGGAGGCGGCACACTGACGAGATGTGCCACAGGAGACGTGCGTGTTTTGCCTCGTGTTTGCGTGTTTGCTTGTGGTTTTAGCAAAATCTTAGCTCAGCCGTGCCTGAGCTTTGGTTTTGCTCGTCGGGTGGTGTGTGTGTGCGCATGCGTGTGTGCAGTGAGCCTCTGTACTTGTAGAGCATTTTTGCTTGTTGCCAGCAGCCCACCCGTCCCGCCCAATGACGCTATTTGCGACTTCTATTGCCCATACCGGGCTTTTGTGACTGCCCACGAGGAGGCGGCACACTGACGAGATGTGCCACAGGAGACGTGCGTGTTTTGCCTCGTGTTTGCGTGTTTGCTTGTGGTTTTAGCAAAAGATCCATACGTTCCTACTTCCAACCAGCATAGGACCATCTTCTAGGTCTTGAAGGGAAACATCATTGCTTGGAGAGATGCGTTTGTGTAGCCTGTGCTAATCATCCTTTTTTTCCTTCGATCGCGTTCATGATTGAGCAAATCATTGAATTGTGCATCATCCTGGTGCATGAAGTCCGTCAACACCAGCGGCATAGAATGGTTTTGCGAGAGGAAACCATCGAAGATGCCAAGATGAACAACAAGAAGGTGCAATGGGTCTGCAAGATGGAAGCACGGCAATTCCTCAAAAAGGATTGTGCTTGTCCGGGTGCACCCTATGCACTATGTCATGCAACCTCCGGAGGAGCTTGTGTTGGGCTGCAAAGTGAGAGCTCATCCACAATACTCATGTCACCATTGCCAATCATCCAACAAATGGTTGTCCCCTCTTTGATTTGCCAATGAAGGTCCAAGGACAAAGAAAATAACCTATGGATGGTTCGACTGCCAACAGTGGGTGCTACAACCCAACTAGCACCGCACATGGGGATTGAGAATCGGCATGCGCGGATTGGCAATCAATAACGTGCAACATCAGATTTTCTTGTGCCGGCAAGTCCGCTGAGAATGGCACACACCTAAGGTGTGCAGCGAGTAATTCCAGCCCGATGGGTTGATAGTTCTGGGACATCTTTCGGTTGCTGTCGTTGAAATTGTGCTGCAAATATGTCAAACACCATGATGCCAATGATTGAAGGCATTTACCAATGTTTCGGTAGCTCCGAGGTCATCATCATTCATAAACGCTTTTAACTGCTCGGCCTATCGAGGACCCATTTTCGCCTCATCAGAATTTATTGGTTCATCGTCACCAGCCCGATGCCTGTCAAGCCCATCCAAATCAGGCATATAATTGTTGAAGAAGGTTGCATCGATAATGTCTTCGGCTCGAAGGACTTCCGCAAGAAGATGCAAGCGCTCTATTGAGTAGCCCCGGGCTTGAGCGTTGTTGAGGGTCCCTTGTGCTTCCTCCTCATAACCTCGGAACAGCCCATGAAGGCTACACACCTCAATATAGGTGTTCGATGAATTTCATTTTCAAAGGAAGCATTGTTTGTGGTCCTTCTTTGTGAACGGTTGTGAGAGGAGAATTTTTTTGTAGAAAGTACTTTTCGGCATGCTAACCATAGGAAAAGTGGAAACTCCACCCTAGACTCACAATTTGCCGACGCAATCTCCGGTTTCTCGCTCAATGCACTGTCGCGGGAAGTGCCCCCCGGACGCTCTCCTAATGCTTTGTGGCTACCTTGTGCACTCTCTCCACACCCTGCAGCTAGCCCCCACGCTCGTACCCTCGTACCTGCCCCCCTTGCGCCCTTTGTGCGCATTGTAGCTGCCCCCTACCGCTCTCCCCGTGGCCCGTAGTTGCCCCTTCGCCCTCTGTGGGCCCTGCAAAGGGGGCACAAAGGGCAGCTGCAGGGTGCGCAGAGAGCACGAGGGGCACCTAGAGCGCGCATGGAGGGCGTGGGGATAGCTGTAGTGAGCGCATAGAGCAGTGGGCGACAGCTGTAGGGCACACGGAAGGTGTAGGGGGCAGATGAAGGGCGCATAGGGAGCAATGGGGGGGGATTGGAGCTGTAGAGCGCGCGAAGTGTGCAAGGGGCAGCCGTAGGGCTCACGGAGAGCGCGAGGGAGTGCACGACGAAACTGAAGGTCGCACAAAGGGTGCATGGGGACAACCCCAAGGTGCACGGGGTTGTCGCAAGGCGCAAGGTTCAACTCTGGGGTACATAGCGCGCCCTCTCGGGCAGCTATAGGGCGCACGAAGGGCGCAGAGAGTAGCTACAGGGTGCATGGAAGGCGCACGGGGCA
The DNA here is from genome assembly GCA_964036045.1 of Eutreptiella sp. 'Long Island Sound 2002'. NCBI lineage: Eukaryota > Euglenozoa > Euglenophyceae > Eutreptiales > Eutreptiaceae > Eutreptiella > Eutreptiella sp. 'Long Island Sound 2002'. The sequence goes on along the minus strand of OZ038383.1, from coordinate 82,401,271 downwards.
GATGCAGGGCGCACGGAGAGCAAGGGGGGGGGGGCAGCCGCAGAGCGCACGAATGGCCAAGGGCAGTTGTAGGCCACACAGAGGGCACAAGGGGCGCACGAAGGGCGTAAGGGGCAGCCACAATGCACATAGATAGCGCGAGGAGCAGCTGCAAGGCGCACCAAGAGTGTCGAAGGGCAGCTGGTGGGTGTACGGAGACTGTAGGGGGTTGCTGCAGGGCACACGGGGGGGTGTTGGGTAGCCGCAGGGCACAAAGGGCAACGATAGGGCGCATGCAGAGCTGCAAGGGGCAGCTGCAACGTGCACAAAGTTCGCAAGGGGAAGCTGCAGGGTGCAAATAGGTCGCCAGAGGGTAGCCTTGGGGCGCACACAGTGCGTGCAGGGCAGCCGCAAGGCGCATGGAGAGTGTCACGGTGCAACTGCAGGGCGCAATGAGAGCGCGATCGGCAGCCGCAAGAGGTGCACGTACGGTGCAAAGGGGCTGCAACAGAGCAAGCGAGGATCACGTGGGGACATTCGTGGAGCTTAGAGAGGGCATGGGGGATAGGTGTCGAGCATGGGGGGCAGCAGCTTGGCGCGTGCCCTGCAATGGGGATAGTTGCAAGCGTGTGCAGCGAGTGCAAGGGTTAGGCATTGGGGGTAGGTGATCGATGTGAGGCATGTGACGGGGGCCGCCACAAGGGGGATGGGGAGCGGCACGTGGCAAGTTCCGGGTGTAGCTAATGTGGTGCGGGGGGCGCGATTGGGGCAGCCAATGGGACGCAAGGGGAGTACAAGGGGCAAGCAACAGGGGCAGTTCGTGAGCGCCTAGGGCGGATGTAGGGGTGTCGGGCAAGCGCCACGGGCGGCTGCAAGGACTCGAGGCGAGTGCCGAGGGGACCAACAGGGCGCGTGGTGAGCACGGGACGCAACATGGAGGGCGCACGGTGCAGCTACTGGGCGCATGGAGGGCGTGTGTGGTGGCCGTAGGGCGCGTGGAGGGCCTGTGGGACATTTACAGGGTGCGTGAGGCGGCTGCATGGTGCATGGACGGCGCGTGGGTCAGCCCTAGGTGCGTGGAGGGTCAGGGGGTGCTTTTAGCAGCTATAGGGCGCATGGAGAGCGCACGGAGGGCGTGTTCGGTAGCTGTAGGGCGCATGGAGGATGCGCGGGGCACCTCAAGGGTGCTCGGGCAGCTGCACGACGCGTGGAAGGTGTGTGGGGCACCTGTAGGGTGCCTTGAGTGATGCTGGATTACGCCTAGGGCAACTGCAGGGCGTATGGATGGCACGTGGGCTGCTACAGGGCATGTGGAGGGCGTTTGTGGCGGCTGCAGGGCGTGTGGGGCACTAGCATGGCGCGTGCAAGGTGCGTGGAGCAGCTGCAAGGTGTGTGGAGGGCGCGGGGTGGGGGGGGGGCGTAGGGTGCATAGAGGGCGAAAGGGTCAGGTGTATGGCGCGGGGAGGGCACAGGGGCCCGGTGGTAGCTGTAGGGTGCATGGAGGGGGCATGGGGCAACAGCAAGATGTGTGGAGGGTGCATCATTCAGCTGCAAGGCACAATGGGAAGCTGTGAGGCGCGTGGAAGGCGCGTGGGGCAGCTTTACAGCGCGTGGAGGGCACATGGGGCCAAGTGGCAGCGTTAGCGAGGTCATTGGGCGGGGGGGCGGGCGGGAGGGGTGATGTGGGGTGCCGGCTAGTGGAGCGTGGTGTCCCGCGGAAATGCGGTGAGGGGGCCGCACGGAGGCACAGGAGGGGGAGGCATGGGGTGGAGGGGACGGCACCCCATGGGATGCAGCGCGTGGCACGGTCATTGCCATAGGCAGGAGCACATAGAGCGCCGTGGCAATGTGGTTATTGTTGGAGGCACCGGCGAAGTGGGTCGGTGAGGCAAGATCCCCTGCAGGTGGAGGTTGAGGTGGCACTAGGGCCCTAACCCCAACCCTAACCCTAAACTTAACCCTAACCTGGGTCGCCCAGGCTCCCTCGCGCTATGCATGCGCAGAGGCAACTTGCGCCAGGTGGTCGCCACCCATGCGGCCATCACCGAAGTTCTTGGGCATCATCCCGAGGGCATACCGTTGCGGTGTCTGGAGAGTCGGGGGAAGTAGATGAAGAAGAGGGGTTACTGTTGCAGTGGGGTGGTTTGCGTGGTTACGCTGTGGTACAAGCCCTGGTGGTGTGCTGAGGGCTTCTCTCCAACGGGTTGGGGCTGTGATTCGGCCTAGCACCCCTCCCTTGTTGTGGGCGCTTCAGGGTGGTGCCCGGGGTCAGGCCTTACACCACCATACCTCGCTCGTTTTATACCTACACCGGGGTGTCCGGGGTTCGTGTATTCACACACGGGCAAACATAAGGGAGGGGGTAGGAGGCTGGACGTACAAGGGTTTTCAGTTCTCCTCCCAGGGTTCTCACGACCCCACCCTTGGCTAGTGTCAAGCTCTTGGGTCCTAGGCTACCCTCCCAAGGTTCTCGGACCCCACCCACGACTTATCATTAGAGCAAAAAGCGACACAGGGTCCTTGGGTCCCCTCCTAGAGTTCACGGGACCCTGCTTGTTGTGTTATTTAGGACTCAGGTGCTTGACGGAGGATTGTAGGGTCAGGCTCGCACATGCATTGAAGAGGAAGAAGGGATCACGATGTGTGGCGAGGAGGCGGCTGCTGGCGCTTTTGCGCATAGCGAGTGCAGGGCCGAGGGCGGGGGCGGGGGCTGGGGCATGCGTCGTCAACCTAGGCCGCAGATGCTAGGTGACCCTTGCACGATACTCTTGCATGCCTACTCGGTGGTCTACGGGCTAGTGGCGATACACATGTGTGTCCGGATGCGCTTGGGGGTCGGTCGGTAGGCGATATCCGTTGTCCACGCACCTAGGTGGGGCCACAAGGTAGAACCGTGGCCCTTGGGGGGTTCTAGCTGTAGCCGGCACCTTGGCAGGGTGGGGTTGTGTTGTGGGCGGGCGGGCCGTGTTGTGGCGCCTCATGAGGTGGGTGAGGTCTCCAAGGTTGCGCCGGACGCTGGGGGTTTGCGGGGGTGGGGGGCAGGGCGGGGGTTGCTCCCGCCTTGGGGACGTTTGTCGTAGGCGGCACTATACAGCGGTTGCTCGAGGGGTGTGGGGGGAACGCTTGTGATCATGTTCACAGGGCGTTCGGGGCCCTTTCGATTCATGGCCCGTCCGGCACCAGGGAAGGATACCAGTTCTTCCGCACGGGAGGTCCTCAGGAAGGGATGGGGTGATTTCGTCGCGGGGGGGGTCAACTGGGGGGTCTTTTGGCTTTGGGTTATTCCTCCGTGTCCGAACACGTCTTACGGACCAACGCATTCGCCTCTTCCGGGGAGATAGGCGCGAGGGGCACCTCACGCGACGGGCACCTAGCCAGGGCCCAGCAGGGGTACACGCCTTCCTATGTGCGGGATGTGCGTCCGGCCAGTTGCAGCTGGGCTGACGCACGGAGGTCGGCATGTGGGGTACCACAGTTGGGTTGGCCAGCTTGGTTCAGTAGTTGGTCCAGAGGTGGGTGGGGGGGGGGGGGGTATGTTAGGGCTCGAGCCCAAGTACGCCATGCTACCATGTGGCGGGCTCAGGGGCTACACACTTGTGCTGTCTAGGTTGTTGCAGCGGGTCTATTGGGTACGCTGTTAGCCTAGTTGCGAGGAGGGGAAGGTGGGCAAGACCTTTCACATCTTTGTCTACAATGTGCTCCTTCAGGGTCGGCCCCTCGTTGAAGCCGACGTGGCACCTCGTGGGTGGTGGTTGTCAGTCTTCTTCAGGTTGTTCAGCTAAAAATGTACTTGTAGGGGTTAAGCTACAATAGTAGGCTGGGTACAGATAACATGTAACCAGTACCCACTGTATACTACTAAGGCATGCACCTGCTGGGTTTTTAACCCAGGGACGCCAATCGGTAGTCTTGAGGGTTATCCGCTCGGCCAGGCGGTTAAACAACTATATACTGGGTCCAAGCTATAACTTACGGCGCCTCCCCGCCGGTATCGGGGCTGGTAGGCAAGGGTGGGAAGGAATACCTCTTCTTCCGGTGCATGGCGGAGATCCGACTCCAGGTAGTCCAATTAATAATGTACCTATGGGGGATGTGCTATAATAGTAGCCAGGGTACACATTACCGGTTGCTAGTATTTTCCATGTGCTGGTAAGGTATGTAAGTGCAACGATTCGAACCCAGGGATGCCAGGTGGCATTCCAAGGAGTTATCCGCTCGGCCACGCGGCTGAGTGCCTGTAGGCTGTAAGCCTAGCTATATTTAACGGTGCAACGTCGGTATTGGGGCGGGAGGTATTGGTGGGCATGGGCGCAATGTGTGTGTGGGAATATACCGCCCAAGTACCGCTTGACGTACCTGCCCACTGTGCGTGGGGTGTGTGTGGGACTGTACCGCCGGAGTGCCAATTGAGGTACCTGCGGAGTGTGCATGGGGTGTGTGTGGGAGTGTACCGCCGGAGTGCCAACTAACTTACCATCCCTTAGATGTTGTCGGTGTCACTGCCGGAGTGCCAATTGGCGTGACTAGGGCCAAGCGGCCTCGCTTGCGTCTATACACCGCTTCCCCTTAGCAGCCCGTAAGGTTGCCACGCCGTCTCGCAGGCGACAGGGCAGTGCCGAGCAAGGCAAGTTCGCAGACAAACGAGACTAGGGGGGGGGATTAGGCGCTGCTTGAGGGGCCGATATACATTGGGCCTGCCGGCGGCGCCACGGGGAGCGCGGCCGAAAAACGCAATGGCGCCCCCCTTCGCTGAAGAATCGGGGCGGGCCGCAGGGTGGAACTCCGTGATACTTACAAAAAGAGGAGGAGGGATGAAAGGGGGCAAGGAGCAGGGGCGGCCACATGGGCCAACCCCCACCGTGGGGCTGCAGTGCACACCCTAGTGCCCAAACCGCACACCAAAGCCTACGGAGACCATGGCGGCAACCAGAGAACATTACAAAGTGACAGTTGATCCGGGCCAGGCGAGTAGTAGGGTGTGCCCTGCCCTATGGCCCCACTTGCCCACCTTAGGTCCCTCGAGATCCGCGCCTTGCTAGCGGACAGCCGGGTGAGCAGGAGGCAGTGAGGTTCGGCAGGTACGAGGCTACCATGCCACTAGAAGTTGGCATGACCCAACCCAACCCAAATGGCGGCCTTTGTGACACTTTCGGAGTGTCTATTTTTTTTTTGGTGTCTTCTTCGCCATGTCTGCCCGGGCAACTGCATGCTGGCCGAAATTTCGGCCGGACTTCATATTGACACGCAATATAAGCAGTAGGACTGGCATTAGCGCTTGCGCAGACCACATGCATGGGGCTTCTTAGCACCTGTATTAGCAGGAGGCTTGGCAGGGGCTGCAGCACAAGGCTTGGCAGTGGCAGAGTTCTCTGACTGTGTGTTTCCACCCTGGGATGGTGAAAAATGATTCACAAAAGCATTCATACCTCTGCCAGTAGGGGCCACAGTGCCTGAGGAGGAAGCTGGGGTGGCCTGAGCGCACTGCATGCCACTAGCCGAGGGGGCAGGGGCAGCTTTGGGTTTTTTCTTTGGAGTGTGTGTCTCTGGTTGCGACTCTGCCTCCCCATCTTGCTCCTCAGGATCCTCATCTACATACCTAACCCCAGAACAATCCACAGGAAAACTTGCCCCCAAGTCGTGGTACACATCCTCCCATGACTTGGGGGGGCACGTGTCGGCGTTGGTGATAGCCGCTCTGATGGACTGAACAAACTCATCAGGCACAACAGTGTCCTCACCCAAAAGGGCACACACAACATTACGGTCCTTGGAAAACCTGGTAGACATCATGCTTGCAAAATACACAGACAGAGTCCCCAGCAAAAACCAGTGGCCTGCCCGTTCTGGGACCGGAACCAGGCTCAAAAGAAATGAGAATATCTCAACAGGCATCACAGACGACATGGGTCCCTCAGTAAAAGCCACGTAACGGGGCAGCCTGTTATCAAAGGCGGTGGCAGAACAAACGGAAACCAGATGGGAAGTGGAAGTGTACAACGGGGTCTTGGTTGACAAATTGTAAATTGCAACATCACACTGATACATATCCTCCGCCACAGTGGCCTTCAAAGCAGCAACGGTGGCTTTCACATCAGCAGACTCACCCGCAAGGAACACAGGCACACCGGACAGAAGCAGCTGCGCAACCAGGTTATGCAAACCAGCTTTATAGAGGCGGGGCACCTCAATGACACAAGCAGAAAAGGGCAGTGAACTAATGATACTGGGAACAGGGACTCCACAACACATTGCCATCCGTTCCACACGGCCTGACTCTGCAATGAGTTTGCCTGTGCTTGTCTCAACGAGGGACTCCCTAGCACACTGGATACTAACCGGACGAGTATCAGATTTTTCACAAACGGGCCTAGCAACAGGCTTCTGCAACAATCCCCGCAACCCCTCATATTTGGGTTCCTTCCAAAGAGGGGCCTTAATTACCGCTGACCACGGTGGCCAGGGGTTTTCTTCAGTCCAGCTCCAGCTGCCATAGCCCGTATGGCTTGATTGGACAACAGCGGTGTGACAGGCCACATGAGCGCCCAACGCATATCACCCCCGCATGCTGTCACACCCGGCGATCCGGTGCTGACAGTGACCGACTCGCTTCAACTCGCGCACAATGGCATGTTTGAGTTTGAGTCTGCCCAGTTTGCGGTGCAGGAGGAGCAGTATGTTCATGCTGGCCTTGGCCCTCAAAAGTCGTATATGCCCGATTTTGTGCCGGCGGCCGCCGCAGCGGGCGATGTGAGCAAAGCATTTTGGGGTGCTTAGCCCAAGATGGCATTGGTCTGCACTAAGGATAATTTGAGAAAATGGCCAAAGTGTTGTCGCATCCGACCACGAGTTATCCTATGGTTAGTGGTGTTACACGGGTTTATCTAGCACCCGCTGACGATATTGATGAGCCCAAATGCATAGCTAGTGCTTTGGCGGTTTAGGCGTCTTGCCCAGTGAATGTTGGCCGCATCTAGCGGGCCGATCCGGTGGTGAGCAGCTTGTGACACGCGCAACAATGGGTTCCCTGGGTTATACACACGACCCACCCGTCGCGCAATACAACCCGGCGCCCGCAATTCAAGAAGTTCTTTATTATGGTTCCCGGGTAGTATCCAACCGTGGACTGGTTCCCGGCTCCCGCAATATCCGCCAAAATGTTGGCCGTTCAATTGCACAAGAACTGGGAGACCCAATTGCTGGAGCATCTTTCGTTGGATGGCAAGCTAGAGGTCATTCTCCCTGGCCCTGCCATAGAGCATACGCGGATTTTGTTCTGTGAGCTAGAGCTGCCGACCTCCAAGCGCCTGGTGGAAGAGCTGGGCCGACTGCCGCGCTTCGCGGTCATGGGTATCTCGTGGTATAAAGGTGCGGCCATTGATACCCAGCCCTTCAAGCTGCCTGCTTTTATTCGCCAGACCCACTATCAGCAGCATGCGCTTTTTTTGTTCTGGAACCTGTTGGCGGCGCTGTGGGAGATGGTCAGCGATGACATCGCCCTGTAGGCGACAACTTACAACCAGGTGAGGCTGGGCCCCACGGAGGAAGCTATGTGTTTCTTTCGGCCAGGAATGATTACTTTGGCCAAGTCAGTTGGCCTGATAGTCGTTGATGAGGGTTTTGACGAATGGATTACGGACCAAGATGATGCCACTTCCACAGCTAGCTCTCAGGGGAGGTACTCTCGGCAAGGACGGTGGTGGTCCATCTGCGGCACATTACGGGCCGAACGGTACGTGTTGTATCTGGGCATCCGAACGGTACGTGTTGTATCTGGGCATGGGCATCACCGGGCGACTTTGCGCCAGCAGTAGTGGTCGCACTTTCAGCAGTATTTACGTAAATAGCCGGAGCGACCCACGATCCTGCTCATGGATCATAAGAGTGTTATCGTCCCGCGAGAGGACTCGATACATGTACGGGCAGAGATAGCGGAGGTCAAGAGATTGCGGGAGGAGGAGGTGGCGGCGTTGGCCCGTAAGAACCTGGTGGATGCTTGGCGACTGGTGCATGACGGGCCGGACCACGAGCCCCCGCATTGGACCTTCGGTTGGGAAGGGCAAGGGGACACGCGCAACTCCAAGCAGCTCAATAGAGTTCACCTCCAGCAGGCCATGGTGGAAAATGCGTCAGGCGCGTACACAGTGCTCACTGGAGCGGACCACAAGGGAGTAGTGGTTCAGTTGGCGCCACCGGCAATGCTGACGGGTCGCCTTCGACAGCGGTTCCCCACGGAACTCCTCCAAGACACAGCGGCGGTGGCAGCGCTGCGAGATCGGGTACAAGCAGTGCAAGGGGCTTCAGATGAAGAGTGGTGGACGGAGACAATGTCCGTCATAGGGGAAGTGGGCAACAGTGGAGGGTGTCCCATTCAGCCCGGGGATATTCTGCTCTAGAGGCAGTCGTGCGTGGCAGTAACCCCCACAGGGTAATAACGATGTTCCAAGATGAAAAGAGGGAGGGCTGGTTGCAACAAGGTATTGCAAGATTGCGGCAGGAGTTCCAAACAAAAGCGGAAAAGCAGGAGGACCGGAAGTCCCGACGCCAGCGCATCCACAAATTAATGACAGTGTTGCGGCAGAAAAAAAGTGGCAGCGCGGATGCGGGAGGGTGGGGCCTATCCGCAGACCCGGGATAGATGGCACAATCCTTAAAACAGCTTTTGGAGGGTGTGATGAGCCCGACGGGGGTTGCTGAGATGGAGTGCTTGCAGTATCTGAATTCCTTGCCCATACCTGCCCGGGTGCGGCAGGCAGCTCCTCTGCTGCTAAAGCCGCTCACCACAGAGCTTGTAGACGAAGCTCTGCACCTCATGAAGCCACATTCCTCGCCAGGTTTGGACGGGGTGCCGGCAGCGATGTACCAACAGCTAGCGGACCTGTATGTGCCGCAAATGTTTTGGTTGCTCCAGCGGTATACAGCGGAAGGGGGGGGGGGTACCAGCGGGGTGGCTTGTGACCATTTCAAAATAAATTCCCAAGTCCATTTCGGCGGAGACCGCTACAGAGCAGCGACCCCTCTTGGGCCACGCTAACTACCCGCCCCTTACAACCCAAACATGTGCACTCTGTCGCCTTTCTGTGTCTTGTTTTTGTGCCTATGTTTTCCATGTGTCGCCTGCATTGTGATAGGTGGTGAAGAATAATTGTACATTTGTTGCGTGTCCTATGCATGCACACTTTGAAACTCAAATTTACCGTCTCTATTTGCCAATATGCCAAGGCCTGGGCAAAATTTCCCCCAGGCCCCCCGGATAGCAAAAAAGGTACACATTCTTTGATGTCTTGATGACCCTGGGCGAAATTTCCCTAGCTCCGCCTCTTTTGCAAAATGTATAGGTCCAAAACACCAATCAGTGATCGTGGGCGAAATTTCTTCCAGCCCCCCCCCCCTTTTGTTTCTTTCCTTGTCCTGTGCATGATATGTTGCCCTTTGCCTCCCTGTCACTTAGGCCCACCAGTCGATAAAGTTGAACCTGGGCGAAATTCCTTCCAGCTTGCCTTGACACCCTTTACCTACAGGGTGGTACCTCTGTTGGGTTCTGTTCACTGACTCTTAGGGGTGCTTCTGCCAATGTTGCTGTGAGACATGATTGATGTGCGCTTTCTTCAAACAGCCGTGGGGGGTAACCGCGTTCGTACCCCGAAGGCTGTCATTCGGGTGGCATTGATCAAAGGGAGGACACTCCCGCCGCTGCAGCTGGCACTGGATTTGCGTCACAATAGAAAGACTAGACGTAATGTTGGGCATGTGCGGGCTGCCTGGGGTTCTAGTCGTCCACCAAGATGGTTGTTGGTACCGCAGAAGCAAGTTTTCTCACTGTATAGCATTGTGCGAGAGCTGACATATCCCCGCTCTGAGAGAGCCACTGGGGCCTCATATTGCGGCACAATGACCCAGTCCGTCCGCCGTAAGCTGGCAATGGCGGGGGAATGCACTATCAATGCCCCTACTATCTCGGCCCAGGCCTGCGTTCAAGCTTCATGCCTATGGGATTCATTTGAGAGACAGCAAATTACACTGTGGTTCGACAATTACCGCCGCTACATCAATGGGTTGGACCCCCATAGCCCTGATAAGGCTTTGAATGTGACTGCTGTCAGTGTGTTGCACACTACTGAGCTGCCCCAGTACCAAGGTTTGCCCGGTCTGGATGATGTTGCACAATGTATACCCGGGGTTGATGACTACCTTGTTCGCTGTGTTGGGTTGCTGTTGCAAAGAAGTACAGTCCCAGATTGGCCTATTCTGCGGACCTGGGTTCGTGCACCTCTGGACTATGCTCACAATGCTGTGGTATCCCTCAACTGGAGGCCCTTTCTGTTATCACACCTGAAATGCGGAAGTCCTGTTGAGTTATTGGAGTTTGTCAGGGGGCTAGAATGCTTGCAGCTGAAGACGAGACGGACTGTGCCATTTCTGATTGACATGAAGATCTTTTACGCACTCCTGAAAATGTCGTTCGGAGCAAGCTATGCCCCCTGGCACGTAGACCAGACCCTGTTGGGACACCCGTTGCTTTACGGTGTCTGGCACCCATATAAGTATTCCGTGGAAATAACCTATAAGGCATTTGCCCCTATTATTAAATTTCTTGAGCAGGGTTGGGACTTGAAGGCAAGAGCTGTGGTGCCCATGAAAGTCAAACTGCGTTACATGGAAAAAACCATTGTTGGTTTGTTCCTGGCTATAGCTGCTAACAAAGCACGGCTTGATAGTACTACTCAGGTCCTTATGAGTAATCTTGTTGAGTTGTTTGATGCTCAAAGACTGGGTCTGAAATGTGTATTAGCCCTGAAGGCCCTGTTATACTCGTACTGCCCAGCACTTCTGGCACTAGGGGTTCTTGTGCGTGAATGTAACTGGAACGGTCGCTCTCTGCATTCCAGTGCAGCTGCAAAAGAATGCATTGGAATGAGTACTGTCTTGATGATGAATATCATACGTGGCTGAGCACTGAATACCTGCGTACCAATACTGTAGCTCTGCTTTTCTGGTCCGACTAGCACACCCGGGCACTTGGTTGCCTGTTTTCTGAGGAGTACGGCGAAGCAATGCTTAGTCGCCTACTCATGAGGTCAAGGGAGGTTGGTAATGCCCAATTAGTGCAGCAGACAACCAATATTTTTTTCTTTCTCCCCCCCACACTACCAAGAGAAAAAAAATGCCAGGGTGTCCTGACGCAGAAGTCTGTGGACAAGTACACAAAGCACGTGCGTTTGTTCATTCAGAACATATCACATGCCTAGTTCCCCATTGCTGTTCTGGAAGAGGATAAGTATGTGGTCAAACGTCTTGATGAAGCCCCCCGCATGCAATTTCTAGGAGTGTTGTCGCGTACAAATGTTAAAAAGCAGCAATTTTTGAGCCTTGTTCGGCATAGCCTACGGTGTTTGATTGCCAAGACTAAAATACCCAATGGTGTGGAGGATTTTGTGAATGCATACAGTCAGAAACGCTCCAATGTTGATCAGAGGAAGCGAAGTGCACACTACCAAAGTATCAACATAGCCCGTGGTAACGCTCCCAAACCAACCGCCAAACCCCCAGCGTGCATGCAGTGTGCCGTTGGTCGTCCCCTCAGCCCCCCCCCCCCCCTCCCCCCAGACCCCCCCCAAAGCCCCCCGCCCTCCACCCCATGCCTGCTGCTGTACCGGTGGTAGATTATTTCAATTTTGTTGACAGTGCCAGTGAGGGCCCAGAAGAGGTGCGCAGTGACTCGTCCCTGGAAGTGCTTGATGAGGAAGAGGAGTTGGGACGGAGTACACAGGGTTGGGACTGATTTGACTGTGTTATATGCTATTGTGCTTCCAGCTTGGCGAAATTTCGCCCAGGCGCCCGACTTTCATGATTTTGAGCCTGGTATTATTAAGGGCACCACTACCTGATTGTATTGACGATTTACTGCTGGTACCCGGCGTGCGTATGTTCTGCCCTGTCCTGTTTCGATTGTACTCGATCTTCAATGCCATTTGATTTTACTCTGTACTGCCTGTTACCTCATATACAGCTGGGTTTTGGTATGCCATTGGGGGTCAGCACATCTACACGGCTGCTATGCAACATCGCAAGGACAAGGAATCCAAAAATCACCCCATGCCTACATGGACCAGAGAGTTTGAAGGCTTTGAGGTTAGAAGAGACACTCCTTTGCCCATACGGAGAAAGCTAGCAGGGCTTCATCAAATGCAGACCACAAGAAGTAGTGTGTCAACAACCAGTGAGCGGATGGCACTCCTACTAGAGCATATTGTGGAGGATCAAGATGCCCCCCTGCTCACCCATACTCAGAACATGTTGGCTGAAATTGGTATTACAGCCGATGAAGGCAATGTGCTGTGTTCAACGTTTCGACTGTATCCAGTACACATTGCTGTAAGCTTGTATTTTTACCCGTCTCTTGCTGTCTTAAGGTCACTGGAGCCAAGCGTTGGGCACGGTTGGGCAAGCTTGTCAAATTCATTGCGCAGCCAGCTGTTGACGCAGTCTATGGGATGGAGAAGCGAGATGTTGAACCGGCGCTTGGGGTATTCAAAGAGTGCGAAGGATTAATGCCAGACAGACTTTCAAGCATTGTCCTCTACACGTCGGGTACTAAAAGCTTAGTACTGGGTATCAAACGTGAAATAGAGTTGGCCAGAGTTGAGCAGTTGTGGGGTTGGCATGTGCTCCATCTGGAAGCAGTCACTGAGGGGTTTGTGCACGAGTCCAGGGGTATGTTGCATTATTCTGCATTATTCTGCACTCTCAGTGGTAGTGATTTTGTGGTCTTTATTTCGTTGCTGACGCTGAGCTGGGCGAAATTTCGCCCAGGTCCCTCGATTTTCGTTCATAAGCATACCATTTTTCCACTGCCTCATTTGTGTCCTGTGTATACCCTCTGCAGCAAATCTGGGTACTGTGACCATGTGCAAAGAACAATGTCATATTATGGCCCATCTCCGGGTCATGTATGGCGGCTGGGTCCGGAGTCCCGAGTCACCTTGGCCACCGTGGGCTTTTGTTGTCAAGGCAGTCTTTTGGACCTCCGACCTTTACCAAGGGTTGCGTGACAGGCTTCGGAAGCCCCGTGTGACACCAAGTATTGAAAAGGCTGACGGTGGGCATATGAGTTTTAAGTTGGGTGACACCATTATTGAGACAGACACAGGGAAAGTTCTGAAGGAGGAGGGTAGAGTTGAGCTACTCCCTTTGTGGGCAGGCTGCCCTGTTCCCAGCTTTATTAGTGCACTGCCATTGGCATCCTGATTGAGGTCCCACGTATGTGGATGTCCGCCGTACACAATATTGTGGCACAATTTGTATTGAATGGTATTTTGGTGGCAGTCACTGGTGAGACTGCTGATGTTCGGCCCTGTGTTAGCAACCTGAAAGCTGCTTGTGCTGAGGAATTTTTCCATGCCGATGTATGCGTGTACAACCTGTCCAAGCCATCAGCACTGTACGGCATGGGACAGACTGCTCTTGCACTGTGTAGTCTGCACCAGTTTTTTGCACGCCTACCTCGATATCTTTCTTATATTCAGGGCCCCCTGACGACTGCCATTCCTGTGGAAGTGTTCTGTTATTTGCTGTATGCTTTGGATTTGATTCAGCAGAATAGTACAGGGGCAATGGTCTGCACACAACAGCCAAATTTTTCTGCAGCCCTGTCCATTCAGGGCATGTTCCTTGTGAACATTGCAGTTGCATACTTGTCTTAGGAGAAGTCTATTCTTGAGTCATTTGTTACTGACTTGAGGGCTGTTGTGTCGAACTGCGACACTGGGGCACCAATCCAGTGGGACCGAGTGTGTGAAGACCTTGTAGATCGGTTTCCAGTAGATTGTACGGGAAGGAGGTATGTAGAGCAAGAAGAGCAGGCCACCCAACCAGAGGAAGAGGACGGTGGTTCCCAGAAACGCCCCCCCCCCCGCCCCCCAAAGTCAACCGGCAAGCAAGGGGACCGCACCCCCGCCAAGGCCAAAAAATCAAAGGCTGGAGCAAGCCCCTCATAGCAGAGCCCCAAGCCTGGAGCAAAGCCTCCACCCAACAAGGCGTTGGGCACGTTTGCAGCCCACTTCGCACCGTCCCAGCAGACACAGAATGGACATGGTGCCACGGGTAGTGCTAACAGTGAGATGCCTGGTGACCAGGCAGCACAAGCAAATGGTGGGCAGTTTACTGGTAAGGGTGCCAAACCAAAGGCACCTGGCCTGAGGAAGCGGCGATAGAGTGACAGTGGTGTGTGCTCTGACCGTTGTGTTGTATGTTTTCCCTGTTGCACGTCAGAATGGCGGTCTGCGCTGTCTCTGCAGATACCATTGACGGTTTGCGCACTGTTTTTTTGTGTTTTACTAAAGCTGGGAGAAATTTCGCACAGCTCAAGTATTTCTTGGAATACACGGTTCGTTTTTACATTTTTGTAAAGCTGGAAGAAATTTCGCCCAAAGGTCTCATTAATGGCAAATAGAGACCTTGATTATGATGCATGAATTTGAGTGACTGTCAATTGACAGTTTTTGGGCACACACAGGGTGCAGCAACCCTTGCCAAGTGTGTGCTACCCTACTTCTTGCACTGCATCGCCTCGCAGGATGATACATTTGTGTGTAACACTGAAAGGTTTGTTGTCTTGAAGAAATCTTCTTTCTTCCTCTGCTTTTCCAGTATGCATACATGCTTATTGTGTTTTGACAACTAGGATGTGGTTACATGAGAATGGCATTTTAGGTAAATAGAGGTACTCATTTTTTCCTACCAGGAGCAAGGGGTCCCCTAGGTGCAGAATTCATACCGTGTTTTGGGGGGGCGGGGCGGAGGGGTACAGTATGGCCCCGCGGAGCTCAGCCTGTGGGTAGGGGGAAGTGTTCTGTTATTTGCTGTATGCTTTGGATTTGATTCAGCAGAATAGTACAGGGGCAATGGTCTGCACACAACAGCCAAATTTTTCTGCAGCCCTGTCCATTCAGGGCATGTTCCTTGTGAACATTGCAGTTGCATACTTGTCTTAGGAGAAGTCTATTCTTGAGTCATTTGTTACTGACTTGAGGGCTGTTGTGTCGAACTGCGACACTGGGGCACCAATCCAGTGGGACCGAGTGTGTGAAGACCTTGTAGATCGGTTTCCAGTAGATTGTACGGGAAGGAGGTATGTAGAGCAAGAAGAGCAGGCCACCCAACCAGAGGAAGAGGACGGTGGTTCCCAGAAACGCCCCCCCCCCCCGCCCCCCAAAGTCAACCGGCAAGCAAGGGGACCGCACCCCCGCCAAGGCCAAAAAATCAAAGGCTGGAGCAAGCCCCTCATAGCAGAGCCCCAAGCCTGGAGCAAAGCCTCCACCCAACAAGGCGTTGGGCACGTTTGCAGCCCACTTCGCACCGTCCCAGCAGACACAGAATGGACATGGTGCCACGGGTAGTGCTAACAGTGAGATGCCTGGTGACCAGGCAGCACAAGCAAATGGTGGGCAGTTTACTGGTAAGGGTGCCAAACCAAAGGCACCTGGCCTGAGGAAGCGGCGATAGAGTGACAGTGGTGTGTGCTCTGACCGTTGTGTTGTATGTTTTCCCTGTTGCACGTCAGAATGGCGGTCTGCGCTGTCTCTGCAGATACCATTGACGGTTTGCGCACTGTTTTTTTGTGTTTTACTAAAGCTGGGAGAAATTTCGCACAGCTCAAGTATTTCTTGGAATACACGGTTCGTTTTTACATTTTTGTAAAGCTGGAAGAAATTTCGCCCAAAGGTCTCATTAATGGCAAATAGAGACCTTGATTATGATGCATGAATTTGAGTGACTGTCAATTGACAGTTTTTGGGCACACACAGGGTGCAGCAACCCTTGCCAAGTGTGTGCTACCCTACTTCTTGCACTGCATCGCCTCGCAGGATGATACATTTGTGTGTAACACTGAAAGGTTTGTTGTCTTGAAGAAATCTTCTTTCTTCCTCTGCTTTTCCAGTATGCATACATGCTTATTGTGTTTTGACAACTAGGATGTGGTTACATGAGAATGGCATTTTAGGTAAATAGAGGTACTCATTTTTTCCTACCAGGAGCAAGGGGTCCCCTAGGTGCAGAATTCATACCGTGTTTTGGGGGGGCGGGGCGGAGGGGTACAGTATGGCCCCGCGGAGCTCAGCCTGTGGGTAGGGGGTGGGCAGTTAGCGTGGCCTAAGAGCCCTAACGCTGCAGAATGCCTTAGTGAAATGGATGACAAATGTATTGCTCCTACAGTTTCTAGACATTTTCTAGCTGATAACCCCATCCTCGCAAAAGGGATTTCTACCGGGGCGTCACATGATGGACCACACTAGTGAGGCTGTCCACTTTTGGACGCAGAACAAGTCCTGCATCCTAGTAGCGGTAGATTTTTCCAAGGCATATGACTCAATTCAACATGTGTTTGTTAGAGCGCTCCTAACCTTCCTATATTTTCCTCCACCGTATGTGGCATTCGTGCTCGCGCTCATGCGAGCGGAATTGGTAATTGAGGTGTGCGGGGAAGTGCAGGTGGGAGTGCGGTTGACCCGGGGTAGGGGGTGCGATACGGAGACCCCATATCCCCGGTACCGTTCTTTGTGTTGACATTAATGCTCATATATGACTTGGAAAGGCTGCATTGTAGAGTCAGGGTCTTGCTTTATGCGGATGATGTGCTGGTTTTATTTGAGGGATCGGGGCAGAGTGAGCGGAGTGATTCTGAGGCGGTGCTTTTTGTCGTGTCAGTTTTTGGCCGGTTTTCGGGCCTCACTTTGAACCGACAAAAGTGGTACGTCCTTTTTAAGGGTCGTGGGGTCAAGCCCATGTGGCAGGTCTGGAGGTGCGCGATCGGGTCAAGTATTTGGGAGTGCTGATGGGGCATGTAACTGCGGCTTAGTCCTATGTACCAGCGATACAGAAAATGATGCTTGAGAGCGCAGTATGTCGCCACATTGCCCATGACACCAGCAGAGAAATACTTGATCTTGAAAGTATGGATTGCACCGTGTTGCCACATAACAATAAGCACGTATTTCCCAACCCCACATGTTGTTTCACAGCTGAATTTGATTCAGCAGGTGGCACTACGCCTCACCTCCCGGGGACTGACTAGGGACATTTTAGCCGAGCCAGAGGGTAAGGGACGGTTGGGGCAGGCGGGCATGGGTACGTACGCGCTTTGGACACATTCCAAGTCGTTTGTGCAGTATGTGGCCAAGCCGAGCTCCATGCCGGCCACATTGAGTGAGGGCTTCGGGCGCCGGGCGCACAGCCAGGGGTTGGTGTGCAATGAAGTGACCCTACCCTATATCCAGTTGGCACCTAGTTCGCCTCACCCGCCGGGGTTCCTGATTGCGGCACTCAGAGCGTACAGTGAGGTCAAGAGGAGCCCCCCCCCCCCCACCCCCAAATAACCGGATTCAGGAGATGGGCGTGTGGCATAATGTGCTCTTTTAGAATACCCGCGGGGCCACCTATGCATGTACATGGCACCTGCAGCGCGGCACCTGTACCTGGGGCCGTTTGGTATGCTCTGGTATTATTTCAACGGGTGACTTGAGCCGGCTGGCGCCGACGTTACGAACTGCATATGCCGGCGGTGTTGACCGGCTGTAGCGCTTCTATGCAAGGACAGAGGTATGGGCCACGGAGGCCCCGTGCGACATGGGATCATGGGCCCGTGCCTGGGCCACGCAGCACATGCTCAGAGCGGTTGCAAGGGATTCAGGGTTGCGGACAGGGCAATCACAACTAGTGTGGGGGGCTTTTCGCAAGCTGAGTATCCCGAGATGGGATCGCGAATTTGTACACAGACTCTTGTGGAAGAAGCTACAAGTAGCGGCACGGATGCAGCCCCTTACCCGCTCGGATGCCTGCCCCGTTTGACAGACAGCGGCAGGACCACGACCACTTCTGTATGAGCTGCTAACACAGTGTCTTTGTGCACTCTGCGGTGGAGCATACTTATGGCAAGGTGTCAGATGCGAGTGGAGCGTTGGTGCCGGTTGTGAGTCTATGGCGCACGTCCCCGCTACTTTTGTTGACGACCACTCAGGGCTTGATGTCCCTCTCAGGTCTATCTACCTTTTGGTCGCTGCGCTGTCGGTGTGTCTTCCAACAGCAGCCGGTTACACAGTTTGATTTGGTGGCGCCTTGGATTGCCAAGTTGGAATTGTGGCTCTCGCATCCGAGTCCCACGGTGCCGCGATTTGATGTCAGGCCGTTGCACTCTAATTTGAAGAAATGGATGGAGAATAGGGTTTTGGGTAATTGGTGGCACTACCCAAAAGGGCCGAGGCCCGTACTGTCCTTACCGCCACAAACACGTCAGGAGTTAAAACAGGCGAAGTACGCGGCACATGTAGCGACAACCATGGAGCGGCTCCAGCGGGTGCAATGGAATGCAGTGGCCATTGCCTTCACAGATGGCTCGTCCAAGGGAGTCCGGGGGTGTTCGGTTTCGGTGTTTTCTATGGGGAGGGGGATTCCCGCAGCTATTCGGCGCCAGTGCCGCAGTGTGAATTACAGTCCAACAATCGCGGTGAGTTGAGGGTGGTGCTCCATGTGTTGCAGACCCTACCCCAGGGGGGACGTGTGGCGATTGTCATGGATACTGAGTATGTCTTTTTGGGGCTCACAGAGCGGTTATTGAGGTGGGAGAGGGCGGGTTGGGAAATCGAACATGCAGATCTGTGGATGCTGGTATTGGACCTCCTCTGCTCACATCAGCAGAACGCGACCTTTTTCTGGGTGCCCTCACACGTTGGGCTGGAGGGTAATGATGGAGCCGACCGGGAGGCGGAGAATGGGAGGTTGCAGCACCCCCACAACTTTGAGCCCAGTGTGAAAAGAGTGCCGGTGGAAGAGGGGAGAGGGAGCACACACCAGTGCCAGCAGAGCATTCTTGGGTCTTTTCGGAGGTAGAGGCTGATCTGACTAGAGAACTGTGAGTTTTGACTGTATCAGATGGGGAGGGGGCCAGCGATCGTTCTGTGCACGCAGTGTCGGGGAGTGGGGAAAGCAGCACGACCGACTCAGGGGATGACTCCCCGGTTGATGAGTATGAGGCATTTTTGTCGCAGCTTTTGGTTCAGAGTCCCAAGCGGCGCAAGGGCGCTGCATGACACGGCACACCCCAATCCCCCATCGTCCTCGTAGCATAGTTGGGGGTGCACGGCACGTCCACCCCCTAGGGGGGGGCTCGAACCCGACTGAAGGTGGGATGCACCGACCGTCCCGAATCCACCGTATGGGCTGGAGACAATTGCACTTTGCGGGGAGGGCCAGAGACGGTCACAGTCGTCATAGCTTAACCGTAGCGCGCTGCACCAATGGGCTGGGGGGTGCTAGTTCGAGACCCGGGGCGGCCTGAGATGAGGCGGCGCGACATGTCTTGTATAGGTCTTGTGATCATTGAATACTCGGGTAACATCCGGTAGGATAATTTTTTGCACAGTTGCTGAGTGAGCCAACTGATCTAGCCCAACCTTCCCACACCGCGCTTCGCTTGGGCGCAATCCAACAAGTGTGCTCAGTTTGGTGTGAAGGGGAGCGGCAGAGAGAGAGAGTCCAAGCGTGGGGGAGGAGCATACCTGAAACACCCGTGACACCAGCGCCATAGTTCTTTTGGTGGCGGAGGCGGATGACATGGTGCCGCGGATCGACCCATCACGTGGTCGATGTGAGTCGTGGGGCGCAGAGAACCGGCGGGGCGGCCAATGAACGCATGGTGACAGGCGCTCCTGGTGGTTTCAGAGTGGAGGTACACAACCTCATCGGGCAATCGCATACCGGAAACGCGCGTAACTCCCGCGCCATAGATCGTGGGTTCGAGACCCGGAGGCACGACGCCCGGGTTTGTTTTTCGAGCCGGCACAGACTGTAACCACAGTGCCACCCACCCCCTCCCAGAGTGTATGTGAAGAGCGTGAGGAGCCTGTGCTAGCCCGACCGTTCCACGCCGCGCTTCGCTTGGGCGCGATCCAAAAGAAAACAAGTGTGCACAGACAGGTGCAGGCACAGAGTCATTGTACCATACAATTCAGGTTTGAACTGCAGTGCTGTCAGTGACAGTCTTCTTTGCACTGATTTGTGCGGAGCCGGATCCTGTGAGCGGGGGTACCCGGTTAGCCAAGTATCCGACTCTATGCCAGCCAAATTGTGGCTTGTAATGTTTGTGGCAATAACAGTTCAGGGCTTGGTGGTCAACGCATTTCATGCGTACCGCATTGCATTTGTACCCCCAACAACTCCAGAAGCTCTGCCAGCGCCTCGCAAGGGAGCTGGGTGAATTAGTGCCTTCCATACTTGAAGAGGAGCTACTCTGCAAGCTGCAGCATGGCCACATGGATGCCAACATCCAAAACCTCTTGCTATGTGAAAGGTTCCGGGATGCAAGAAAGTATGCAAGAGTCATTTTTTTTTTTTTTTAACGCTTACACACTTGCAGGAGATATGCAAGCAAGCTTGTATACTCTGTTGTCAGCGACGACATCTGGTTAGCATCGCTGGCACCGATTGCTGCATTCAACGTTCCAGTGTTGCAGGCATTATAGTGCATGGTGAAAGTTTCATTGCAAAAGGAAAGCGGGATCACAATATCAGTTGGGGTTGCCATGAGTTGGGAGGGAGGGGTCAAGTCCCGTATGAGTCCCGTCCCTATAAAACCGCCCTCTGCCCTACCACGATTACAGCCACACGCCCATTGTTCTACAGTCCCACCGCCCATGGACCGCATCCGGGCATGAACCCCCAAACCCGCATCCGGCAGCTGCAGCTGCAGCACCGGGTCGAGCACCGGGAGCTGTACCTTGAAGGGCTGCTGACGTTCCAGCACCTGCATGACTTGGAGCTCGCGCAGCGCATGAGCCTGCAGCAGCGCCTGCTCCAGCAGCACACCACCCCACCCACGCGCAAAGAGCGTGCGCTGCTGGCCAGGCTGGAAAAGGAGTGGGAGCACTACTGCCGAGGGTCGGTGGAAGGCACTCATCCACCCAGCTCTGACTCGGAAAACGAGCCCGATTCCGCCCCCATCTCTGTATCATCGTGCCCAAGCCCTGACTTCTGCCGCACCCCAAGTCCTGCCTCAGGTCCCGGCTCGGACCTCAGCCCCCGCCTCAACCCTGACCCTCCGTCGGAACCTCAACCGACAGTAAAGTCCGCATCCTCCCCACTCCCCATTGACGTCCTCCTCCATATTTTCTCATACTGCCTCGCACCCCATCTGGCCTGCCTCGCATCCACCTGCTCCCTCTGGCAGCAGTGTGCCTCCATGCCCCATCTGTGGGCTGGGCTTATGGACCACTACCGCAAGCTTTCCCCGCTGGTGGGCCCGGTGTTGGGGCCCCCAAGGCATGCAGTAGTGCTTTCGTTCTTCTGCACTCCCATCAACATCAACGGGGGCACGCTGTTTGTGGCGCGTCGCTTTACAGATGTATCCCAAGCACCGCTCCACACAGAGTCTACAGCCAAGACCCAAGGGTCCAGTCCTGTGGACTCTAACTCAGACCACAAGTCATACCGCAGGTAAGTGATTGTTCCTCTCCATAACTCAAGCCGCGGCACTATGCTGTGCTACTGCTGTTGTCATCTCTGCTGCTGCCCTGGATCTCTTGCCTCAGCCTGCCACCGCACCCGCTTTTCCTGCCTCCCTACCCGCCTGCCCGCGTGTCTGCTCCCCATGCACCTCTATGCGATGGCAATAGCTGCCCACGCATCCCCCAAGAGGTGGCGCACGCACCCCCAAGAGGCATCTGCTATGCATGCACACCACTGGGGCAACCGCCGGATCCATGTCCCAAACACCGAACCCCCCCCCCCCCTGTCAGATTTTTGACGGAGGGGTTTGTTTCAACCTTGGTGTGAAAGGTGCCGCAAAATGTTTTCTCGCCAACGGAATAAACCGCACAAAAATTCACCTTCTTCACCTCTTGTATACGCCAAATGCTCTGTTTGTATTGGACAAAAGGACCATGCATGAAAAACAGGAAGCCAATCTACATCGTACGTAGCCATGTGGCCAGGAATCCACACGGTTGATGGGTGTGCTTGATGTGGCAGGGGAGCTGTAGCCAGAAGCTTGTGCCTCTGCTGCGCACGCACGCATTGCACAACGCGATGCGGGGGATGAGCACATCGCATGGCAATGGGGGCCCAGGCACCTTTCTCGCAGCTGCCCGCACAAGTCGGTCGAATGGCAACCTCCATGCGATGGCAACAGGGCCCCACACAACCCCATGGGCTGGTGGTTACCGAACCACACCGCAGACACCCCGTGGTGGTGTGCGAGCTCCTGTTGCCATTCCATTGCATATGTAGCTGCTGCCGCCCAATGGGCGGTTGTGGATCCGTGTTGTGCATCCCACAGAAGTGCATAGGCAGTGGCAGCCACCTCGTGGGGGTGTGTGGGCCTCTGTTACCATCCCATAGAGATGATGCTCCTGTATGGGATGTCCACAGGGATGTATGGGATGTCCACCACAGGGGTCCACACACCAGATCAGGTGGCCGCAGCTGCGTGTGTGCCTTCATGAGATGGCAACAGGGCCCACGCACTCCCAACAGGTGGCAGCAGTACACGCAGCCCCATGGGGAGGCAGCAGCTGCCCACGTACCTCTATAGGATGGCAACAGGGCCCACGCAACCCCGTGGGGTGGCCACAACTGCCTCTGCACCTATACGGATCACAACACAGAGACTGCATACATCCCCATCGAATGGGAACATAGGCCCACACGCCTCTATTGGTTGGTTGTGATGGGACGCTATCATTTACCATTGGAAGCATTTGCATAGTGTATCGTGTATGTATGGCATATGTATTGTGTATGCGCTGCTCTACCCATGCCAGCCCTCTGCTGGCCCCATTTCGGCATAGTGGGCCTTCAGCATTCCTTGGCCTTATGTGCAGGGGCATCAGCATCGATGAACTTTTGGATACCATTGCGCGATTCTTCCATCTGCACCCCAAGCATCTCAAACTGCGCGTCTTCAGTGCCGGGGCGCAGCCCATCACCGTTGTGGTCAAGGCGGAGGTCCTTGATCTGGCGATGCGGACCCGGGACGTTGGCCTTTGTGCCATCTGCAAGACATATTACAACGTCCACCACAATGTTTGTGGGCATCACATCAGCCCATATCCATCCTTTGGCAACGCCCGTGGTGCAGCCTGACATGCTTCCATCACTTGACCCATTTGGAGGAAGGCGGCATCTCATTCGAATCCCAAGCGCTAGCCCCCCGCCCCCTCCCATCCGCCCCCCCCCCCCTTCCAGATCCCAGACCGTTCCAATCTTTGCCTCGGCAAAGTTGAGCTGTATGCCACGGCCGGAAGCAGAATGCTGGCAAAATGCCCAGAAATTTTGGCTACAGCCGTCTGTTTCAAGGTTCTATTCAAATACACCCAACAAAACCCTGACCCAAAACTGAACCCCCGCCCTCCGAAGAATGACACTGCTTCACTAATTCACTGCCCCGAATCATCGGGCACTTCAGGAATTCAGGCCGTGCCGCAGACGCCGCTCGAGCCAAGTGCGTGGTGGCACCCGTGACCACCCATCGGCTCCCTTCCTCTCTATCCCCACAACCCGTTCTAGGAGGGTTCGGCCCCCAGATTGGAACTCAGCGCCCATCTTACCCCCTTGTCCCTTGGGACAGCTGTATATGTATGCGCAAAGTGCCCCCTCGCCCCCGCGTTCCTTTCACCAGGGCTTTGCAGTATTGCTTCCATAGCACTCTGCCCTGCAGACTGCGTGTCTTGCTTCGCCACATGCGTTTTCCTTGCCGTTCCCCTCAAAGCATTGTTCAGAGCAGAGGGGCCAATTTTCAGCCAGCACAAGGTGGTCTGGGCCAGATGTCCCAAGTCAATGGGGAAGGCTACAGTGAGAGCCATCCAGGTTCTCAGTGTAGCCGCCGGATGGGAGCATGTTGGAGACCCCTTTTCAGATCCTCTCTCCACCGGGCCCCCAAGAAAGCAGCGTCCGAGAGATGGCAGAGGAGGTGATGGCATGTCACACAGGCACAATGGTCCCCTTGACAAAGTCATCATTTCGAGGTACGTAGCGGTCTAAGATATTGAGCTGTGCTGGGGACCCTTGCGCTAACCGCACCGATCTACACTCGTTGACCTCTCCTATTGACTGTCTGCTATTATTTGAAGCCGCTTCTGACCTTCGCCACAACTCCCCGTTCTCCCAGACTGGCACTCAACTGTGCAAACCACCTTTCAGGCGCACAGGGTACGTGTGAAACTTATCAGCCTCCACTTCAGGCAAACCAGACACGGGGCAGGCACATGGTGTCAAGCGCAGGGGAAGTCGGTGAAGTGGGGTTAGGTCATATCTTGTAGTGGTCTGCCAGTCCCCCATTGTCTGTTATCTGGCATAAGCATTGTCGATGCATCGGTGTGCAGAAGTGTCATTCACTCGCAGGCCACAACCTCCCCCAGTAATTTATGGTTGTTGGGGGTTTGCCCCTATACACCTGCCCCCGCCGTGAAGTGAACGCAGGACAACACACTGGATGGCCTGCCCCTCGGACCCTGTGCCAAACCCGGAGACGGGACGAAACGGCCCACTGAAGCGTGCACGTCGTTGCATCCGACATGCGCAGTGATACGCGTCTGTAATAGGATGCAGGAAGCCCCCCCCCCCTTACCCCACCCCCCTTTCCCCCCCCCCCTACCCCCCACCCCTATCCTTCCCCTCCCTGACCTCCCCCCCCTTTTACCACCCATACCCCGCCCCGTACCCCCCCCCTCCTTTCCCCCCGTACCCCCCCCCCCAACCCTCCCTGCTGTGAACTTGCTGAAGAACAATGGCTGGAAGTGTCTATGGCGGGGACATCCAGCTCAGCCTACCGACCAATTGAAGCCCCAACCCTCCCTACCTCCCCTTACCCCATACCACATCTACAAATCTACAACATGCCGACAGTCTCTACAATTAGCATACCGCATCTACTTGTAGCAGACTGTGTCTACAGACCACTGACCGCCTTGGTGTGGTGCACAGATCAACGACGCGAGAGGCCCATTTTCTGCGGACAGGGTCTTTGGCCCCCTTCCAATGTCGTCTACAATTAGCAGACCACATCTACTTGTAGCAGACCGCTTGCACAGACTACAGACTGCCTTGGGGTGGTGCATGGAAGGGGGCTAAAGGCCCTGCTTCACAGAAAACGTGCCGCTCATGTCGTTTACCCGTGCACCGGGTTAGGGTTAGGGTTAGGGTTAGGGTTAGGGTTAGGGTTAGGGTTAGGGTTAGGGTTAGGGTTAGGGTCCGAGGAAAGATCCGTGCACCGCTATGTTGGCACTTGTGGTGTATGTGGGTGAGGGATAGGGTAGAGCGCCCTCCCCCTCGCCCTGCCCTAACCCGCCTCCCCTGCCCCCAAGGCCCCAAGGGCGGCCAAAAGGGGACGGCATTTTGCCGCTGCCGATGATGTTGGCCCTATATTTCCCTGCCGATAGCCCCTAGACAGTGGGAATGGAGGGGCATTGACGGCGACGCTGACCGCTGACCGCTGGCCCGGCCATGCACCCTCTTAATATGGGGCTCAAACCTCTTGTTGTGCGGCTACCAGCAGGGGCGGCCACCAGCGCGGTGGTGGAAGGGATGATGCCCGGAGACCTATAGGGCCTCGGTCTATGTCTAACCTCAGGGGGGCACACGGAAGTGGAAGACCACAACTCCCCCCTGCCTTAAGTAGGGACGGAGTACTACATTTGCTCGGCTTGTGGCCCAAAGGGGCACAAGGGAGTGAAAACCATAGCCTTCATTGCCTCAATCGGGGAGGGAAAGTGAGCTGCAGCGTTCTCCCACAATGCGAATGGAGGGTGTTGGGACTGTGGCCGCGGCCCCACGCCCCCCTCTGAGAACGTGGCCACGGTAGTCAAGTGAGAGAGTGCGGGAGAGGCAGGGGATCACAACTTTGCCATTCCCCGGTCACAGTGGGGCAACAAGTTGGAGGGCCTCGGCCATGGGCGGGCCTAGGGGCGGTGCGGTGGAGCGGAGGACCGAAGTTTCTCCCTTCCCTGTCGGTTTCTCGAGGTGCACTGCAAGAGGAAGATGTGCTATTGGGACTAGCAAGGGAAGGTTTCGGGGCACCTAGCTGGGTGCATTGGAGGGGGAGCCTGGAAGAGACTTAGTCCCAACTAGCTCATCCCTCGCAGCCGTCGCACAGCATAGGCGAGAGCCATGACCGGAACGCAGGGCATGACAGTTCGCATCGGTGCAACTTCACGCCTACCGCACCTCTGTACAAAGGCCAGCGGACGCTAAAGGGAGACTGCCCGAATTTGTTGTTGTTTATGCTGCTCACTAGCACGTACACATTTTCAAAAATTACAGTTGTTCCGAAACCCTTCTATCACTCCTACGATTGTTTTGGGTGGCAATTGGTGACAATACAGGTACTCGAGCACCCATGGGGACCCGCATAGTGGCTGCGGGGCCCATGTAGCCCGGGCCATGCCCCCCCGGCCCCCGAAAGCCTCGGCATTGCCGTCGTCTACACTGATTACTGGCATGTGAAAATTTTCCAAAAAGTCAACATCTTCCAAAACCCCTCTTTCGCCTCCTGGATGGGTTTGGTCGGAAATGAAGTGACAATAAGGCTATTGGAGCACCCATGGGAGCCCACGTAGTGGCTACTAGGCCTGTGTACCTTGGGTCATGGCCCTCACAAAGCCAGAATTTCTTGTTTAGGCTGTTTAGTGGCACCTGCAAATTTTCGAAAATTGGAGTTGTTTTGAAGTCCTTCTATCTCCTGTGGGGTGGACTTGGGTGGTCCTTTGGTGGTACTCGACCACCCATAGGGATCCACGTGGTGGCCACCAGGCCGATGTAGCCCTTGCCAAGCGCCCCCTAAAAGCTCCCATCCCCCACCCCTTACAACCCCAAGCATGCCTCATGCAAGTGCCTAAGGCGAGGGGCATTCAAGCAAAACCGACCATTGGTCTCCCAAGGATGCCTGCAACCAGCAGCCAGTTGTCCCCCTTTGAGGTTCTTTGCCAAAGGCAGTAGAATTTAATTCCAAAGGTCGGATATTGAGTTACTCTTGTGTGCCTGCTGGTTGGACAAGGTAGTATTATTGGTACCTCTGGGGTGCTCCCAAAGAAGGGCGGGCTAGGAACCCCCCCCCCCCCCCCAAATGAGGTGTTATTGTATGGCTGAAGTAGCGGACCACAATTATTGGGGGAGGGGGTTATGGTGTTAAAATCAGTGTATAGGAACTATCACGGGCCCCAGCGTGGGGCGGGATCAACTTTGTTTGGGCACGAACCCCCCCTAGGAACCTCTTCTCAGACCCTTCGTAGACCTTTCCCAGACCCCTTCCTAGTACGACCCCCCCTCTCCTAGACCCTTCTTGGATCCCTTCATGCCGAGGAGCCCCCCCCGCCCTGCCCAGGAAACCCCCGTCCTATGAACCTTCCTATGCATGTATGAGGTCCCTTGTATCGCCTTGTCCGACCGTCCTTTCTCCACTAGTTGGGTCACAGCTGCCGCAGACCCCATCGACCCCACCCTTCCTCCCTTCCCGACGGCTAGGCCCTCCACGACACCGTCGCCGCCACGGCTATTGCCGTGCCTTGGCCAGCCGGTACCACCAGTTGCCGGGTGCGCATCACCAAGTCCGTGCTCCGCGACCGGGACCCCTGCGTGTTGCCCGACCTCATCGCGGAGACGGTGCACCGCAACCGGACCATCCCCGCCTTTCACCTGCAGCCCACCCCCGGGGATTGTTGCTCCCTTGTTGAGTCGTTGCCCCCCCCCATGCCCAGCGACCACTCCTCCGTCCACAGCCATTGCATTGCCGCCCATCCGGTGGATGTCAGCCCCCCCCCCCCGCGGCAGCCTCCGCTTCGCCTCCACCAAGCCCAAGCCCGCCAGCTTTAGCGAGGAGGCCTGGCACAAGGACGCGGCCAAGAGGAAGCTGTCCCTTCTCGACCCCTGGCAATCGGGGGAGGAGATTCTCCCCATCTACTCTCTCCCCTCCCGTTCCCCATGGGAGTGGGATGGGGATGGCCCCGGGTTGACGGTTCCCTAGCGCGTACGCCACCTAGGGCCTGGTTGCCCTGCTGGTGACCACCACACCTCCGTTTGTCGCCCACAATGATCCGGTTCCGGAGGTTGCAAAAGAATCACCTGTTAACAACGAGTCTACCTAGCTCCCTACGGCACAACACCTCTTGCAGGGCAATTTTTGGACACCGCAAGAAGTGGAGGACGCCCACAAAGAGGATTTGGGCATTGAAGTTGATCGCTGGGCCCGCATCTTGAACCACAACCGCCCCGCTGCTGGCCGAACTGAGGACCCACCGGCCCACAAGATGGTATGGGGGAAGCCGCAGGACATGTCGCAGCATCCGAGGGGGGGGATCACATCCGGTTGTCGACTTTGCCGTGCTTGACCCTCATGGCGATCCGCGTGAAGGCGACGCTTGAAGGAATCATCGGGAAGAGCGTGTACGTGATGACACAAGTGTGCATCGAGAGCATCACTCTGGTACGTCAGTTTCCTCATCTTGACTTTCCGCAGCCTCACTCCCGGCCCTAGTGACCTAGATTAAAGTCAATATGGTTAATTTTAATCTTTGATATATGAACCCGTTAATGTATCAATCTCGCAAATGTTAAGAGGTTACAGCTCAATTTTTTTGATTGGGTCATTTGTACCCATTTTTCGATGCACATATGAGGACCCATAAGGGGTGTTACGTGGTATATTGTTGCACAACGGTATAGTAGAGAGGTTCCAATGTTGTGTTGGTGGGTGTCTTGGACATCCCCCTTCCGGTTGCCCGCACCCCCCCCCCTCCACACCACCATGTTCCCTTGTATAGCCCTTGTTATGCCTTTCTCCCGGGACACCCTTACCGAGCTTAACATGACGTTCGTGCGTTTGAGTGGGGCCAAGAGTTTGCGGGACCCTTTGGTCTCCCGACTCCTTGGTGAGTGGGTGGCTTCATCTCCCTTGGCCCGGGCCCGATGGTCCGAGGCCACGGACGTTGGCTACCCCTCCCTTATTCGCGACAAGCAAAAGGAGGCGGTGAAGCAATATGCCTCCCACCTCTTCCCGGCCCCGGACCTCATCGGCCTCCTCATGGACTTGAACGTCCCCAAGTTTGGCTTCCGGCACGTGTCGGAGTACATGAGCCGCCGGGGGTCGGCCTACACGGCCGCAACGGGCCTCCCGTTCCCCCGCCCCATCCCCACTCGGGATACGTTCACGGACACGTGGAAGGAGTTGGTCACCCCTCTTTACCTACGGCCACCCGTGTCCGTCCCCGATCCCCCCGCGAGTGGGCGCTCTTGGCCGCTACCCTCATGGGCCCGGTACGTTCAATCACGCCCATCGCTAGTGGACACCATCGATTTGATAAGGCCCCTCACCTTCATTGTGCGCGGGGATGCGTACCCGTGCGCCGGTGGTAGTTGGACCCAACTCTCCATTGGGCTCCTCAACCAGGGCGCATTGGGCCGCACACCAGCGTACTTGTGGGTGATAGGGATGGCCGTGTGCGGGGACAAGGACACGGCGGCACTTGCAACGATATCGGCCGATAACTTGAAGGTTTGTGGCCCATTCGTTGTTTGTTAATTTTTGCGTTAATTTCTCGAGATTAATATCTAGATTTCGTTTAATATTAACGCCGACTGAAAAATTAACCTAATATTCATCTCGAGAAATTAATGTGAATATTAATCCATGTCCTTTTTGTAGGTATTGCAGTCCATACAAGACTGCGAGAAGTTTTACTTGGTGTCGCGATGGGTGCCAAGCCGGTTGGTCATCGGGGGAGACCAACCTTTCGTGCGGCGCCTTATCGGTGTGTCTACCTCGCCCTTGGTGGGCTCAATTTACAATATGGGGGTGTGGGACAAGGTTGCGGCGGCATGGGTCAACGTTGCGACCCGGCGCACCGTGGACCGTGAGAAGGCGGCCCGCCTCCGCTACAAGGAGACCGGCCGTAGCTTGGAGAATGGGGGATGCATAGGGGATCCACACATTGTGGTCGACCGGTGTGTGGTTTTCCTATGCATTCTCCATTGTTGCATGGCCATAGGCCGGCTCCAAGTGGCGTTCATCGAGACACACGTCGTGGACCTCCCCAAGGAGAACGCCGACGCCGTGCAACGGGTCCTCTACCGGGCCCGCAGGGGTCTGAAGTTGGGTGCGATGGGGGCGCCCAACGGGGAGGAGGCCCGTGCGCTGTTCCTCGCGTGGGAGGAACTTGGTCCGTTGTTGGACTACGTCCCGGAGGATGGTGAATGGCAAGCCGTCGTGGCCATGCGTGACCTCCTCCGGGAGTTGTACACGGACAAGCCGCCCCGCGGGGACCTACGTGCGGCCGAGGTGGCGCGCGCCTACCGTGCACATTGTTCCAAGGAGGCGTGTCAATCAAACTACCTCCTCTATTTGGAGGAGGATGTCACCGAGGCTGTGGCCAATGCACGCCGCTTGGTAGGGTCGGGTGCCGTGTGCGCGGATGTCGTTGAGAGCCTCAACGCCATTATTAAGCGCGCATACCATGACCACTCGGGCCGGGTGGGGGGGGATGCCGGGGGCAACCGAACTCGAACGGAAGGGGGAGGTAGTTTCCCAAGTGTGGGAGTGGTGGTTTTGTAAGTTTGACCCCCCGTTATGCAACTACGGGACCCCCCATACCGCCCCATGCACCATGGCCAAACTCATGGCCTCCCGTAGCCCCCTGCCCTCCACCCTTGCTTCCCCACCGCCAGCTTTGTTTTCTCCTTGCCATGGACGCCTCGGCAATGCAAAAGATGTTGGCCGACATGTTCAAAACCAACAATGCAGCCCTGGTGTTTTTTGCTTGTGCACGCTTGCTTGCGTGTTCCGATTAATATTTGCGGCGAGTTGCTTGATTTTTCGAGATTAGTATTAATAGTCGCGTCCATTAATACTTAATATATTAATTAATTTTTCGGTCCAGAATATTAAATTCAAGAAATTAACTCGGGGGATGAAAAATGAATTTTTTTTAGTTTTTCCTCTCTCTCTCTCTCTCTCTCTCTCTCTCCCTCTCTCTCTCTCTCTCTCTCTCTCTCTCTCTCTCTGAGATGGCGCAAGTGGAGTAGCGACTGGCAGTAGCAGCTCCTCCAGCAGCTTTTCTAGCCCCAGCTCCACCAGCGCCTCCTGCACCCCCGCACGCCCATCCGAGGAGTCAAGCGAAGACTCCTCGGATAGGCGAAAAAAAGAGAAGAAGGAGAAGAAGAAAAAGAAGAGGCAGAAGAGGGAGAGGAGAGAGAGGGAGAGGAGCCAGGGGCTGGGGGGGGGGGTACAGGCCAGCCTGGGGGGTTTAAGGAAGAGGGGGAGGGGGAAGTGGTGGTGGACGAGGGGCACGGGCACGGGGACGGGGACGGGGAGGGAGTTGAGGTTGTTGACCCCCCCCCAACGCACCCCCCCCCCCCTTCCAGTGGCTTCTCAAAGCCCTGGGCCCCTAGTCTGCCACCGCCCGGAAGGCGGGGGCGATCCCCTGGTCAGTCCAGGTGCTGCAGCAGGGGTGCACAGGGGATCAACCTATTTTTCCCTTTCCCGCGCATAGCCACATGACAGTCATGTAGATTTTCAAGAGGTTAATCCGGTGTTTGATTCGCCGGAGGGAGGGGGAACATAGAGGCACCTAGGGTAAGGATGCCTCCAGGGGGGGCGTCTGGGTCTGGAAACCCCTCCCTGGTGCCCCCCTGGCCCCCATGCCAGAGAGCATCAGTGTGGGCAGTTTGGCCGCACTGAATTTATTGTTTAACCCCTGCGCCGTCCGTTTCGGGAGGCCGCATTACCACCTGCTGCTGCAGCACTGGGCCCGGCTAATCTGGGTCAAGCAGTGGCGCTAGGGCAAGGCCGTGGTGTTTTGGGTGGACTAGGCCACTATCGTGGCCCCGCCCCGGCTAATTTACGATCCGGGGTGTCAGCCCTCGTACGAGGGCTTGATACCCAACTCCCTCAGCGTGAAAGCAGCCTCGGTGGCCGTGAACGTGGCCAAGCCGGCGGCCCAATCGGCCCCAATGGCGAGCGCGGGAGCCCCCATGGAGGCCCCCATTGCAGCGTCTCACTTCCGAGGTGCCATGGGGGCAGTGCAGGCAGCTGGCACCAGCGGTACGTTCGAGGTATGGTGCTTGCTTGCTTGGCTTAATTTTTAGGTCGCCAGCATTAAATTCTCGAGATTAATATTTATTTTTTCAACCGCCGCTCGAAACATTAAAAGTTAAAGATTAATATTAAAGTCGAAGAATGAAAAAAGTCGCTGAAAAAATTATTTCATAATATTTGTTTTAATTTCTGCAGGTGATTGAGGTCCTGGTGAACGCGACGCATGCTAGGCCCATCCGCGTGGCCTAGCCAGACGCCGAGGGCTCCCAGGAAGTACCCCTGGGGGCGTACACCGCAAGGCCCGGGATCCACCCCTGGGCCTTGCTGTCTTGTGCGGTCTCCACGACTGGGAGACCGCGCGTGTCGTGAGCGGCGTCTGGGTGACGTCGCGCCCCTTCCGGCCCGGAGAGTGAGCTGAGATACAGGAGGTGGGGTATGCCGGGGGGGAGGATGAGGGGATGTGGGGGAGCATGGGAGGGGGTGGGGTGAGCGACGGGGAGGAGGGGGGGGAGGGGGGGGGGCGTCCGCCACCACCGCCCCAAACCCCCCCCCCCCCCACGCCAAGCCGCAACCCAACCCCCCCCAACCCCCCCGCCAAGAAGCGAACCTTCGAGTCATCCGACGACAGTGACGACGGGGTGATCCTCGGGGGCAAAAAGCCCAAACCCCCTGCCCACCCCCCCCCCCCCGCACGGCCTACGAAGGGTGTCCCCGCCCCCGAAACCGCCAACCCCGCCAAGACCGCCACCCCCCCCCCCCCCGACCAAGACCGACACCCCCAAGACGGACGACCGTCCCGCCGATCCGATCGTCGGGACGGTCGCCCACGTCCCCTACCCCACCGGGGTAGAGAAGGCCACCGTCCGTGGCATCCACGGGCGGAAGTACGGTGCCGTTCGGGTGGAATACCCGGGCGGCACCACCCTCTACGAGGTGTCCCGCTCTCTCCTCTCCCCCACCCTCGAGGAGGCCGAGCGGTACCGGGAAGAGGCCCAGGGGGGTAAGAAAAAGCCCAAACCCCCCGCCCCCACAAACGAAGAGTCTAATCCCCCGAACGCGAACCCTACCACCGAACCCACGAATCCCACTAACCCCACTAACCCCCCATCCGGACCCGTGAAGATGTGGGACCCCACTACGGGGTCCCATGAGGTATGAGGGCCTAGATAGGGACCCAATGGGCCACAATGGTCATGGACAACATACATGAACACACACATAATGCATTACATGTTGCGTTGTGCCATTGTTAGGAGGGTTAATATCCGGGGAATTGAGTTTATATTTGTGAGAGTAATATTAATGCTGGCGACTATTTAATTCTTAACTTTTCAAATGTTAATCCAAAAATTAAAAACAACAATGAAAGCTGAGAGGCATTTTAACATTTTGAAACAACCACATGGGTAGGACCCCCCCACCAACCCCCAAGGGAAAATGACACCCAAGCCCGTAAGGCAACCCATGGGTGTCATAACTTTCACGGCAAACCCCCTAACCCCCCTTAAAAAAATGCCAACTTAAGATTAATGTGTTAATTTGTGGCCAGATATTAACAATATTTGGTTTAATCTAGTTCACTAGGGGGCCGATGGTATCGTTCTCTCCGTCTTTAGGGCCGTCTAGATGGACATCTTGGATGATGACATACGTGCCCGGTTCATTGCCTTGTTCGCTTGCGCCTTCCCTTGGCTATTGGTTGTCCATTGCATGCAGGGTTCTCTGTTGGTTATCTTCTACACGGTGATCCATGAAGGAGCAGATCTGCCGCTGAGTGCTGAGCCGGGGTCGCGCCGTATCATTGGGTTTTGCGGGCTGTCCACACGCACCGTGTGCTACGCCACCCACCACACCACCCCTCCATTCTGGGCGTTCAAGACCAAGGTGAGTTGTGGAGTCGTTGGATGCCGCCGGAAGCCCACTTCCGAGAAGTGTTTTCGTTGTGGTGTGCATGTCCTTTGCGGAGAACACAGTGCTGTGGAGCGTAGCAAGTGAAGTGACAAGGATGCAGCAAGGTATTTTGGCGATGTTTAAGCAAATGATCGGAGTTCGGTGCCTCCGCTACAACACATGGTGGGTTGAGTGATTCCGGCTTACGGGGCAACCATGTACACGAGCCATTATGAAGCAGCGTCAACACCGCACGTCATCGACCCAAACACGACCCCGAGGCTAGCATAGCGCCTTTCCAAGAAGATACCTCACCGTGCGAAGCCCGAAGATCGGAAGGCTTTCTGGCCTGCAAAACTACCACCCAGCCTAAAAGATTTTGCATATCAGTGCATGTGGCACAAACTCAAAGTATGGCACCGCCTGGAACCATGGCTACAAACCTCTGCCTGCCCCTTGTGTGGAGCGAGGGAAACTGTGTTCCACGCCTTGCACAACTGTGCGTTCTACGCGCGCACACACAGATTCATGGTGGAGTGCTTTGGGGAATGGAGGGTGAATGGTAAAACAGGACGCCGGATGCATTTCCCGCTGGAACACACGTTCAATACCACGCCGGGCCTTGTCACCTGGGCAGCCCGCAAGGCACACTAGGCTCGGCCGCACCAAACAATGAACCCACATTTGAAAATTATGTTCACCGGTGGCTGCAGGAGCTGAAAGCGCTGCTCACCTGGAAGGCCGCTAAAAGGTAACCACGCGGGCGTACAGAAGTTTTTCAACTCGCTCATGCATTTCATATAGGAGGGTACATTCAAGGCAGTGCACATCAATTGGCGCACTCGTCGAGTGCATGATGCACAACCATCCCTGCACAACAATCCCAACCAACAGAAACGCAATGAACATAAAGCAACAGTGGCACAACAAGTCATTGCCATCCAACAAGTTTAACGTGGTGAGGGATGGCACATTTTTCATTTTGATGGTTCAGCCAAATACTACCCCAAGGCCGGATGGGTGGGGGGTTTTGGCAGTTGCCACTAGGGGCACTAGGAGTTCTCCTCCCCACTGGACACACTTGCAAAGCAGACTAACAACCGATCGGAATTAAAAGCGGCCATTTCGGCAGTCGTGAAAGTCACACAAAAGACAGTCATTTTCGGGGATACCACCTATGTGCTGGATGGCGGGGCCGGCAAAGCCCACACATGGCGGCGACTGCAATGGTGCCTGTCCACCGGCCCTGTGCCCAACTCGGACCTGTGGGAAGCCCTACTGCTCGCCATTGACATGGCGCAACACATGATTCGGTGGGCATGGTCCCCATCACACCAAGGCATACCAGGCAATGAAAGGGCGGCTGCCCTGGCCGAGAAAGGGAGGCAAGACCACCCTCTCCTCAGGTATCCTTCCCCGGACAAGCAGGACATTTCACACACACCCAGCCCAGCAGCCCCAATCAAGGGGCGTGCACAACCACTGTTTGACTGCGACTCCGATGTGGACGCCACAGTGGCTATGATACTTTTCAACACACCCTCATAGGCCAGCTCAGACGACTAGGAAACAGATGACTTCCCAACGCCTCACTCTGTAGTTGGCTCGATATTGGGTGCACCTCCCCCTTTTGTGACCCCCTCCCCCCTGGCGGTTTGGAGGGCGTCGGGACTCCAACCGATGTCTGACACACGCCTCCCCTCTGGGAATAAAGAGGCACTGCCGCCAACATCCCAGCCCATGTACCTGCGGGCATCAGCTCTACCGGATCCTGAGCCTCTTGACCCGGTAGAACGGTGCCTCTTTGCCGACTCAGATGAGTGGAGCACTGATGCCAGTGAAACCTGCAAAGCTAGGAAGAAGAGAGCAAAGCTGAAGGGCCGAGGACCCCCACAGTAACGGTTAGCAAACCCCTCCGCACACAGTGTGACGCCCTGTGGCCCCATGTAGTCATCATTGTTCCTTGCATGTAGATCTTTGCAAATCACATTGGCCTGTGTATTGTCACGGGAGCACACCCCAGCGTCATGACGCGGGGAGAACACCACACAAAACGAGTGGGCGGACAGCAGCCTGGACGGCCGAGACCGCCCACGCCTCAAGAAGCACGCCAGCGCCTCAAAGTACGAGCACTCAGATCACTGGAGGAGGTGGAAGACGAGGCCCTCGACACCACCCGTGACGCCGTTCAGTGGCGTCGAAACCAAGAAGTGTGGATCAGGCTGCTGGTCCAGGGACCATCCCGCATGATGCTTGAAGTCGTCACAACGTTCGGTGCACCAGAGCCAATGACTCATTAGGAGCGGTTTTCGTTGATGGTTGCTATTTGTTGGATGCTTAAACAGCGCGTGTGTGAAAACATGCGCATCAATTGGACTCGTAAAAGAGAGGACCAGCTGCACACAATCAGCTGGGAGGCCACAGTGATGGTCCCCACTGCGGCGGGGCGCCGGCTAGTGCGCACGTCAGACGGCGGATCAGGGGAATATTATCACGTCTGGTTTGCAGGGATGCCAGAGGTGATAAAGCATTTTCAGCAGGCACTATTTCATGTAGCTGACCCCATCTCGGGGGACGCGGCGCGCTTTCTTTACATGGTGTTGCTGACGCTCCCTTCAGGCAGGCAGTACTAATGAAGAGCCATGTGTCTTATCCCGGACGCAGCCCAGGGTGTCCTAACGCCCAGGGCATGTACAGTGGAACACGTTGTTGCCGACGCTCCCTTCAGTCAGGCAGTACCTTTGCAGAGCCTCGTGTCGTGTCACGGGCGCAGCCCAGGGTGTCCTGACGCCAAGGGCAGCTCTTGTGAGATATACCAAAATGTAGATATGGGAATTTTATCACATATGGTATGCAGGGATGCCAGAAGTGCTGAGGCACTTGGAGCAGGCGCAGTACCTTGCATGTGACCCCGTTTAAGGGGATGCGACACTTGCCATAGGCGCAGCCCAGGGTGTCTTGTCGCCCAGGGTGGATACACATGTTAACCAAACAGATGAGAGCATGATGAGGAAAGAAGCTCTTCAGTGCCGCCCTGCTTTCTAGGGCCCTACCTGATGTTTGACCATAGTTTCAGCAAGGATACAGGGGGACAAGTAGGGGGAAGCAGCAGGACGGATCAGGTCACAGGCAGAGCAGGCCACCACAGAGCCAGCAATTATGCACCTTTGACGGTACATACTGAACTCCATGAACCTTCGGAACGCAGTGGCTACGATCCCAGCTTTGAGGGGATGAGGGGAG
The DNA here is from genome assembly GCA_964036045.1 of Eutreptiella sp. 'Long Island Sound 2002'. Lineage (NCBI taxonomy): Eukaryota > Euglenozoa > Euglenophyceae > Eutreptiales > Eutreptiaceae > Eutreptiella > Eutreptiella sp. 'Long Island Sound 2002'. The sequence goes on along the minus strand of OZ038383.1, from coordinate 82,364,091 downwards.
CGTGTGAAAAGCTCGAATGAGACCGAGGCCAGAGGACTGCCCACTGGCAGGGCACGTACATGAGAGTGAGTGGTTGCCACGACCAAGACCGGAGCACCAATGTTTGCTGGTGACAACCCGGGGTCGTTGTTGGTCGTTGTGAATGGGCGCTTTGGTGGATTTGGCCGGGGTACGGAGGACCACAACGGTGTTTTGATGTAACGGCTGGACATGGCCCCACCAGAGCCGAGACCCGTCGACCTGAGCTTGCTCCCGGCAACCGTAGCAATCGTGCGCAACAGCCAGGTGGCACAGGAGCAAGCTTTGTTGTGTGCATGCCAGCAGGTAGTCCATCCCTCGCGTTGGGTTTAGAGGCGGTCAAATGGAGAGGCAAATGCGATCAGTAGGACAGGCTAGGAGCATGGAAGTGTCAGAAGCAGCTGTTGCAGAAGTAGGATGGTGCTCATGCCCTGTTGTGCTGTCTGAATGTGATGAATATGCAGTGCAGGAACTACCCTTTCTGTACCTGACTCCCCCCCCCCTTCTTGCCCAGAAAGTATCCTTGGAACCCCTTCCTAGACCCCTTCCTACAAAGGAACACCCCCCCTTCCTGCCCAGGATACCCCTTCCTGTACCCCTTCATTCACCACTTCTTGGTGTGAGTTCCTGCCTAAGCTTTGTGCATCCTTCCGCAAGCGGACGTCGATGGGTACCCGCGGTTGGTCCCGAAGGTGGTTGATGATGAGGAGATGGCAGGGCTGCCGCCAGTGGCACCATCTCAGGCTTCACGGGTGATTGATGGATGGTAGCTGGGGTTGGAGGATCCACCGACATGGCGTGCGTGTGCAGCACTCACCATCAGCGACATGCATGGGGGTACATTCCGGTACTGATTGCACTCTGGGCGCGCGAAAGGGGAAGTCGGTTGTCCCTCTGCAGCTGTGTTTAGCAATGGCTTGCACCAACAGTATGGCGGCTCTACGGAAGGGGCATGCGGGACATGGGAAGCAGCATGTGGTCTCAGACTACTTGTGCCTTATTGCCCACACCAAGGCAAGCAACACATGGTCCTTCTTGGTGTACAGCGAGAGCACCGCCTTCAAGACCCTGAAGAGTATGGCAAGGATGATGGGGTTGGATGCTAGCATCCCCTTGGAGGTCCACACTGAAGTTGACGGGTGGTTGGACAAGTATCGCAAGCGGCAACAACAGGGCCAGTTGGCTAGGCGGTCGCACGTGAAGAAGGAGCCTGGCACCCAACCCCCCCCCCCCCCCGCCACCCAACTGACCCAACCAGCGGAGCGCATTCCGGCAGAGCGGGCACCATCGCAGAAGCGTACGGTCGCACTAGCACTAGGGACGGAATCCCCCAGCAAGCGCCGTGTGCTGGAAAACCCCATTTGTGGTTCTCGGGATGCGTTGGATGCAAGTGCCTTGGTTTTGCAACTGGCAGGTGAGCTGAAGGATGTGCTTCGAGTAGCAATGAGAGACATTGTGCCGGACGTCGTCGAGAAAGCCATGGCCTCGGGCAGCACGACACGGGCAGAGCGGGCCGTGGACCAAGAGAACAAGAGGGAGCGCGAAGCGAGGGAGATCGTCGTGCAGCAGGAGGATCTACTACTACCAGGAGGCAACTATCAGTTGACGGCGAGCACAAGTGGGTGAAATGCGGGAGCAGTTGAAGGCTGCAGAGGCAGATGGCAGGTAAGCAGTTGCAAACAAGGTGCGGGCAGAGGCTCTCCTACAAGAGAAGGTTGCAGACTGTGACCAGGCGTTGATCCTCCTCAACAGGACCTATGGCCACGGCAGCAGCCCCGCTAAGTAAGCACCATCACTGGCACTGGAGATCTGGCGTGGTAAGATTGAGAGAAACTTGAAAAGGGAGTTGCGCCCCGTGGGTTGCAGTGCAAGTGTGCCGAGACCATGCCATTCCTTGGGGTTGCACGCATGCGCATGCCCGTATTTGTGTGCAATCGCGCTAATCGATGTGGGCGGCAGTTCACAAAGAGCCACTTTTTTTTTGGTTTGCCCCCTTGTGCTTCTGCGTGCTCGAGACCTTGCGTAGGACATTAGTATCGCTGTGCACAAAGTGCCTAAGGTGGTGTCACGGGTGGATGGCTCTGTAAAGCGTAGCCCTTGCGGACACAACCGAGATTTATGTACTGTGCACTTGCATGCATGCATGATGGGTTTCATTGTGTCCAAGGAACCATAATGGTGTGGTTGCTATTGAAGACTACTATTATGTTTCGCATTAAATTCAAGCGGAGGGGAGGGGTGGCTGCAATGAACATTCGTGCCCCAATACTACATACCGAAGCAATTGACATCTGTGTGGCTGCTGGGTTGACCACTGTGCTCTGATGTGCTCTGTTGTGCTCTTTTTTGTGCTAAGTCTCTCGCTGCACCCCCAGACAGGAAGGGGTCTAGGAAGGCATTCCTAGGATAGTTCGTGGGCAGGAAGGGGGGGAGGCTCCTGTGTAGGAAGGGGTATAGGAAGGGGTTCCTAGGATAGTTCCTAGGCATGAACAGAGGGGTTAATGTGCAGAAAGGGGGGTTCCTATATACCGCTTGTATAATCTTCGTGTATACTTCGTGTGCCCAGTCTGCCTATGTGTTAGTCGCAGGGCACATTTCACACACAATGCAAAAGGCGGTTGCCACTTTTGTAGGTAGTGTCCATTCTTTGATCCCATTCTGGCAGCTAGAGGCCGATGCACGGCACCAAAGACGCAAACTTCTTCCACTCGTTGTGGGCACACTGCTCGGGGATGCGGACATTGTAGTGCGCAGCGACAACAACTCAATCATGATTGAGTCCAACGAAATGCGTGAGCTTGATGACGCCCACGTGTCGGAGGAGGTGGTGCAAATTTTGGGGATGGTGCGCTACATGAGCCTTTCCACGCGGAACATGCTGAAGTTGGAGCGACAATGTACTAGAAGGGAGTTGCTCGCGGGGAGGGACAAATTTTTGCCATACGTTGCCACCGCCTTGGAGGTGTCGTCCGGGTTTGTTTCGCGGCGATCCGCCGCCGTACGTCCACTTGTTGAAGTAGTGCAAAGCCAATTCATGTTGAGCAGGGCATGTGGTACATTTGGTGTCCCAAGACAAGACCGAGTGTTGATCATTGTTTGTGCAGATGCAACGCCCCTATGGCAAACCTCAGGCCCGAAGTGCGACGTGCATGTGATCATTTGGTCGGAGGAAGTAGCAGCCGCAGGCGATGTGCGACACTGGGCAACGTGGTGGGCGCTTGATGGTCCGGATGCCACACACTGTCTCCGGGCCATTGACACTAAGGGGGACCTTAATCAACAAATTTTGGACGTGCAGTCCGTTGTGGATGTTTGGCACCTAGGCCATCACATCCCTAGTGTATGTGCCTTGACAAGCGATGGCAATGCCATGCTTTGTGCCAATGACCACAAGGGTAAGTGTTGGGTAGGTCGCAGTTCCATCAACTGTTTGGAACGTGCTAGTTCGGTACCGGCCCGATGTAGATGGGGGTCTTTTTTGCGGGCAATTGGTCCATCATGCAACCGCGTGGGCGACGTCCAGCATGGCTCATGTCGCGTTGCTAACGCTGTTCTGAAGCGACTCAATGAAACCATAAAAGGTTTCATTGAGACCGGTGCATCGGACCTTGCTCAGGCCGCCAGGGAGGTAGGGAAAGCTATGGTTTTGGAGCTTCATAAAATTTTGGATGAGGTGAAAAATGTCCCTCATGCTGAGCGCTTGGCACCACGGCCAACAAAGGCCCTAAAATTTGACATAACGGGGGGCAAAATGTTTTTTGAGGATAGTGCATTACATGCACAGGTTGTAGCCGCCTTGCGGGACAATTTGGCCGAAGTGGCCTTTGGGGGGGTGAAGTTTTTTGTTTCGGTAAGGTATGTACTATTACACATGCACCGGTTGCATGCCCTATGGCGCAAGCAAGACTGGTTGACACAGGAGGAACTCAAGGACATGGAGTATTGGTGTGACCGCTTAGGAGAAGTGTGGGGTAAGTTGCAATGGGGTGTTACCCCATGGGTACATTGGGCTGATGTGCACAACGCCTATTTTGCACGTCTTTGGCAATTTGTATATCTTCCGCAGTATTCCTACGGATTACAGGAACCAACCGTTCAAAAGGCATCTCAAAAACTCGATGCGCGGTTGGTGCCTTCGGCGGCCACACATCACCTGTCTCGGAATGAGACATGTGGTGCACACCGACGCCTTGAACGTTGGTTTGCAATTGTATGAGGCGCGACAAGGCCGTGGTGAGGACGTTGTGAAGCGACACAAGCTTGTTCGATGACGCTGAGACTGACAATACAATGGGACAATAAGATTCAATGTGCACAAACCGGCGTTCCATGTTTTGTATACGGAAAGGAAGGGTCATAGGAAGGGTCTAGGAAGGGGGGGTTCCTGCCTAGGAACCCCCCAAGGACACCTTCCTAGCTAGGAAAGGGGGTTCCTAGGGGGGTTCTTGGCCACAACGGCCTTGCCAAAAAGGCCCTAAAATTGACGAACACCAACCTGCCGCCCAACCTCCTCCAAAGTAGGCCCATTGAAGGTGCGGTGTTTGTGTTCAAAGTGCTTGGGTGCGATCATAAGGTGTAGGAGTAGAAAAACCCCAGGAAGGGGGGGGGGGGTCCTAGACCATCCTCCCTTGGCAGCACCCCACTGCTGTGTACGTCAAATGTCTTGTATGTAAAGCACTACGTTGTACCCTGTATCATGCACAACACTTAGTTTTTTTCAGCCATGAATGCCGATCATGTGATGGGACAGGTACTTCAGGCTCATCGTCAGGGTCAGTGTCTGAGGCCTCACAGGATGATGCAGATTCTGATGTGTCATTGTTGACATCTGTTGATAGTGGTCTCCCAAGTGGTGTTGAAGAAGACAGCAACAGTGCATCAGACAGTGAGATTAGGTGTGCAAAGAGTGTGCGTTTGGAGTGTGGGGGCTAGCAAACGTTGTTGCCAATGAGAAATTGTACTTCACACGTGATGTTCCTGAGCCAAATTTGTTGCCACGGGGGTTGGAGCCCCCTGTCATGCCTGCTGCCAAGCCTTCACCCAGAGCTGTCAAACATTGTGCCAAACCCCCAACCAAGAGTGCAGCCAAACCTGCTGCCTAGGTGGCAGCCAAGACTGCAGCCAAGCCTGCGGCTGGAGAGCCCAATCCACTGGCCCCTGTTGAGCGTGTGCAGCTCTTCAAAGTCAAATACTGGCGCCAGAAAAAATGGCACACAGAGCCTGTCTCTCAGCAGAGCTGAACATGCATCCCAATAGGCAGTTTCCAGGTCTTTTTGAGGTTCATATGCCCTCGTGGTTGCATGTCTTGCTTCGTGTCACGCGTCCTTTGTGTTCCCTCAAGGGGACTATCACTTTGGGTATGTTCCCCCAGGGGTGTGCGGATACCGTCGTGTGCAGGCAGTTACTAATCCAGGGGGTGGGGCAGATTTACATCTGCAGTTGATGCTGGTACGCCTAAAACAAATACTAGTTTCTTTGGCGCACAGTTTGGTGCAGTGTTTGGTGCAGGTAAGCACCGGGCACTCGGTAAACTGAGATATGCAAGGCCATACAAACATCGTTACCTGCAGAGCTGCGTCTTGAGTATCTGCTTTTCGATCTTTCACAAGGTCTTGTACCAAGTCTGAATGCCATTCCTATGGCAATGATCCAGCACTCAGTTTCTGAAGGCTAGGAAGCCAAAACGGGGGCTTTCGGGCTCCGGAGCTCAGCAGATTGTTTTTCAAAGGCAGGACCTAATACTTGGGGTCATCATCGGTCATCATCAGCAACCATATCTTGTATGCGGTGTGGTGCCCTCGTCCAGATCCTCTCTCCATTTTTTTTCCAAATGTATGCAGTGGCATAACACCCGGAGGAGAAGCGCCAAGATGAGCCCATCCAAGGAAACAATCAATTTGGGTGGATTGCATACCAAATTTGATCAAATTGTTGTTGCATCGTAGCAATCAGCAATCGAGCTGCGGTCTTCTGGTAGGGGGGGGGGGTGGAAAAAAAAATTCTATTGCCTTCGGCAAGTCCACCTCGCAGAGAATCTACCCCGAGCAACACACACCCAAAATAGGGTGGAAACTACATAAATACGGGCTAAAACATGCTTTACATACCTTGGATGATCATTTCAGGTGATCACGGTATCAAAGAAGCAAGTTTCGAAAACTTCGATTTTTGAGCAGCCTAGGGTGAAAAACTGCATGAGCAGGTTGTGTCCCGGCCCATTCACAAGGCCATTATTGGTGGAAACAGTCATTTCGCGTCTTTGGCACGGGTTGTGACCGGCTCTCAGCAAGGCTAGAGACTGCAAAAAACGTGCTTCCGTATCCTAGTAGGCATATATTGTCACAACATCCCCACCTGCACCCCTCAAAGTGGGTACCACGGGGTCACCGAGGTCGCCAAAACCGCCAACATAGCAAAATCGGGCAAAAGGTGCATAAACTGCATAAGCGCTCGTCCCACTCCGCCCCATACAAACCCTATGGAGTCGGGACCCGGAAACACTTTTTCGGCTCAAAGTCGAAAAAAACCAAAAGATTCATGATTTTCGACCCAAAAAAAGGGGGGGTCATTTTTTTCCACCTTTTGACCCCCCCCCCCCCACCCCCCCCTAAAAAGTGGGTTTCAAGTGGGGGGGGTCTGAGGGGGTCCGGACCAAAAACTCATTGGGGGATGCGTTTATTGGACAAAATAATGATTTTACAAGGGGTTAAACTAACAATTCAACCCCTTGGGGTAGGGTACGCGAATAGGCCCAAATGGGGGGGTATGTGGTGTTTTCCCCTATATACGCCTGCCTGGCTTTGATCTAACAACCTCTGCGAGGTGACTTCGATTTTTGAGCTGTCCAGGGTGAAAAACTGCATAAGCAGGTTGTGTACCAATCCCTTGGGAGCCCCCCCCCCCTCCCCCCCGGACCTAATACCCAAATAGGATGAAAAACACGCAAATGCGGCCTAAAACATGCTTTACATACCTTGGACGGTCATTTTGGGTGCTCACAACATCAAAAAAACAAGTTTCAAAAACTTCGATTTTTGAGCTGCCCGGGGTGAAAAACTGCATAAGCAGGTTGTGTACCAATCCCTTGGGAGACCCCCCCCCCCCCCGGACCTAATACCCAAATAGGATGAAAAACATGCAAATGCGGCCTAAAACATGCTTTACATACCTTGGATGATCATTTTGGGTGGTCACGGTATCAAAGAAGCAAGTTTCGAAAACTTCGATTTTTGAGCTGCCCGGGGTGAAAAACTGCATGAGCAGGTTGTGTCCCGGCCCATTCACAAGGCCATTATTGGTGGAAACAGTCATTTCGCGTCTTTGGCACGGGTTGTGACCGGCTCTCAGCAAGGCTAGAGACTGCAAAAAACGTGCTTCCGTATCCTAGTAGGCATATACTGTCACAACATCCCCACTTGCACCCCTCAAAGTGGGTACCACGGGGTCACCGAGGTCGCCAAAACCGCCAACATAGCAAAATCGGGCAAAAGGTGCATAAACTGCATAAGCGCTCGTCCCACTCCGCCCCATACAAACCCTATGGAGTCGGGACCCGGAAACACTTTTTCGGCTCAAAATCGAAAAAAACCAAAAGATTCATGATTTTCGACCCAAAAAAAGGGGGGGTCATTTTTTCGACATTTTTGACCCCCCCCCCCACCCCCCCTAAAAAGTGGGTTTCAAGTGGGGGGGGTCTGGGGGGGTCCGGACCAAAAACTCATTGGGGGGTGCGTTTATTGGACAAGATAATGATTTTACAAGGGGTTAAACTAACAATTCAACCCCTTGGGGTAGGGTACGCGAATAGGCCCAAAAAGGCCAAAATGGGGGGGTATGTGGCGTTTTCCCCATGTATACGCCTCCTGGCTTTGATCTAACAACCTCTGCGAGGTGATTTCGCGCGATTTTTTTCGTAGCCCCCCCCCCCCCCCTCCGGGGGTACCCCCCCGGAAACAAAACTAGCACCCCTTGTAGGAATTTTTTTTGTAAGGAGGATTTGATTGTAACCTTCACTTTGCTACATTGTGCGCCATAAGGAAAATATGCTTCATTTGGCAGAGGGTAAAGAAAATGGGTTTTCACCCCATGTGTCTGTACCCAAAACACTCAGACTGTTCAGGAGAACTCAATAATGGATGAAAACCACATTGGACCAAATATCAATACCATCCTTGTGCAGATGTCTGTCAGAGATGGCCCGTACTCCAGTGGGTAAACAATGCCTCTGTGATGGAAAGGTCCTTCGTTCAGTTCCTAGGACAGGCAATCTAGGTGCTTACAGGAGGGATGTGGGACACAATGGATTTTTTTTTAGTTTTTGTTGCTTTTTTCTGCTTTGACTTTGCCTCCTTTGTTGGGGACCCCCGAGAATGCAGGGTTTACGTAGCATTTACGACCACTATTGGGCCTCCGAGAAGGCCACTTTTGGGCCTACGGATAAGATGCTAGGGTGGGTGCTGCATTGTAGCCGGAACAAACCGGGGGTCTTTGTGCCCTGAAACACAAAAACATAAATACCACCCATATCGGCTGAAACCTCAATGGTTGCCTTGAAGAATATCCTCCTTGCACCTTCCAAAGAGGTGGGGTAGAGTTGAGCAAACTTCAGGTTTTGGGTTCTGGAAAAAATTTTCGCGCGAATTTTTTTTCGTACCCCCCCCCCTCTCCTCCGGGGGTACCCCCCCCCCCCAAAGCTGTACGCCGGTACTAGGAATTTTTTTCTACCCCTCCCTTGCTTCTGGTATAAAACAAAGGCTGAAGCTGTAGGGCCTGAGCCCATGCCCCCGAAAGCCACTGAAGCTACTGGCCGAGCAATTCCTTCCCAGACATAGGAGAACACTGCCTCAGTGCTGCTGGGGCCGTTGCTCCGATGGTTCCTCGATGGTTGAAGACAGCGCACCCAACTGGGTCCCACCCACTGTGGATTTGCCAGTGCTTTTCCTTTTCTCGCTTGCTACAGATCTGTGTCCAGATAATGCACTGCCACCACATCTCTTAATTTAAACCCCCCCGCATTTTGTTAATGTCAACGAAAAATGAGCCACTTGTTCGGGGCATTGAACTGTTAACAAAAACAGGGGCGTTAACAAAATGCATGGGTTGGGCATGTGTGTTACTGCGTTGCAGTTCTTCTTCTTTTTTCCCTTTTTCATTGTGCCTTATGGCCAGCCCAAGTGATCCAGTGCAGCCGCAACAGCAAGGAATTGGACAACTGATGGTGTTTGCCGATGACATTGGTGATAGTTCAAGTGACTCAGAGTTTGATGACGATGATTGTGAGGTGGTTGTTGATAAGGAGCAGCATTTATATGATAAACGTGTTGCTGCACCGTTGTATGAAGTTGCATGTTGGGTGTTAACGAATTGTGGGTCAATGGTTCGGGTGGCAAAACTGTTAACAAAACTGGGGTGATAACAAAATTTTGGTGTCAACAAAATGCGGGGGGGTTTTTGCATTCATTACTACCTTAAAATATGGCATCGGCATGCGACAGAGCCGGAATTGTTTGTTATCAAGTTCACCAAACTACCGCCGAAAGGCATGGGCGCATCTACACCGAGCACTCAAGGCATGGGCAAATCTATGGCGGAGGACCTCCCTGTCTCAAGATTATTCCAGTGAACTGTCCGCCATTGGTGGTGCGAGTGCAGCGGTTGGCGGTTGACTGACAGCAGTCTGCTGTCAGTTGAATAAGCTGGCGGTCCAGCACCTCGCTGTTTGGTGCTTAATGGAAGGCGTCAGGTGATTTGATGAAAATCCCACAGCGGTCTGCAGGTTTTGTTTGTTCCGCAGGCGAAAGTCGCCCGAATTTACGATGACGTATTCCTCGTTTTGTCAGTTCTGTGGTCCATCCTCTGCCCTTCTTCAGTGCTGTGTTGAATGACGGCCCCCAGCCCCGAGGGCTCCCAGAGCCATGAGGGGCTCTCATCTTTCCAGGCCATGCGGCTGCAGGAGTCATCCACTTTCCTGCGCAAGTGCCTTGACACCCTTGACGAGATTCAAAAGGCTGGCACCGGAGGTTCTGCGAAGGGACCTCTGATGGCACTGCAGCGCCTGAAAGAGTTGGAGGAGGCAGCCACTGTGACCATCCCGGCCCATGCTCTACCTGCCCGCAGCCGTACTCCCCGCAACCGGCGCATGGAGGAGGTCCATTGCAACTGCCCCCTCTCTCCCTCGCAGCCTCCTCTACTCTCTCATGCCTTCCCCCTTTGTTGACTGCGCTGCCCAAATTGCCCCACCCACTGAGGGGGGGGGTCACGCACTTTGAACAGGAGGAAGCGGAGGTGTGTGTGCAGCCGAAAAAGTGGAAGGTGGAGCCGGAACTGGTGCAATCGGTGACAGAGCAAATTTCTTTGGCAATGTCCGAAGGGTGGTTGCTGGTATATACCGATGGTTCCTCCAAGCGTATCAACTCAAGAACGTTGCCTAAGGGGGGGGGGGGGGGGCATGCCCCCTCCTCTGATTTTAGTGTGGAAGTATGGGTGTCAGAGCCGCTGGATGAGGAGGAACGGCAATCAAATAATGCAGCCAAGCTTGTTGCATCAATTGAGGCACTGCGCCTTTTTGAGTCGCGTTTGTTTAAAGTGTGTGTCCGTACGGATTCGGAGTCTGTGTTTCTTCTTAGGGTCCAGGGGACCCCTGGCCAGCGTGGGCCTGTGGGTGGTATTGTTGGGTTAATTGTCGAGCATGAGTGGCAAGGTCACATAGGGTTGGAGGGCAATTAAATCGCTAACAGTTTGCTGGTGTTGGGCATGTGCCAAAGCCCGTTATGGGAGTTGGCAAGTGGGGAGGTGATTCGCCCAGCTGTGGTGCTGCGGTGCTGGTACAGGAACCGGGATCGCCACCCGTCTCGTCCAGTGACGGCATTGATGCAGTTTCACTGCAAGAATTTTGGATTCGAAATGGGTTTTACCCCACTTGTGTATGTTCAAAAGGATCAGCGCGTCATGGGGGTCATTTTGAGGTATGTATGTTCGGGTACCCATCAACCCCCCCCCCCCCCCGGGGACCCCGGCGGCTGACCAGCCGACCCACCTAACCCCCCCCCCCCCTCCGGACCTCCAAAAGTTTTTGCACATTGTTGCATGTCAATATTCAAATGGGCCGCCCCCTCGGGAGTCCGAGTACGGATGTCAGTGACATTCTATAGACATAAATGTGCATGTAAACTGCCCGGGGGGATGCATAAGGGCGCAGCACAGCAGTAACACACCTCGGCCCGCGCCGGGGGGCCAGTGGGATTGAACCGCGGCATGTGGTGCATGACCAAGTGGTCGGCGAAGGTCTTTTTCCCCTCGCTGGGATTCTGCTCCCAGCCTGGCGGCAGTTGTGGTTACCAGAGCCACAAAGTGCACGCCTGTGTAGCGACAGTCAACCTTTGGAGTTGTGGTCGGGGCTTACGTCGTCACACTACAGTGGCTACACACCCCGACGCGAGGCCTAGTGGGGCGAGTTTGAGCCCCGGCTCGTATGCGTGGTCGATGAAAATCTCGCGCCCGTCTGCGAGCAGTAGCTGCCCCCGGAGGTCGTATTTTCGTTTTCTGTGCAATGACTGTGGCTGACTGGAGTGGTGAGAGGGGAAGGGTTGTCCCATACTGCCCGTTAAACATTCATACAGGTGACAGGGCATTCTGTCTTTGGGTAGGGGCCGGTATGGGGGTCAGGGGCCACACCGAGCGTTCAGGCAGGAGCTAATTGTGGTAGGCTAATGGTCTCAGGGAAGCCTGAACGGTGGATGAGCTGACCCAGACGGCCCATGAAACATTTGATAGCCGCGTCAGTGCGGTGACCTCGAGGCAACATTTGGTGCTGATCTGGTTTGGGCTGCAAGAGCAGCAAGGCAAGACAGTTTGCGATTGCAGAACAATTGAGCAGTATTGAAATGATTGAGTCTGCTTGTGAGGTCAGGATCATGCTGGTTACTTCAAAACCTGACATCATGGCTAACCGGTGTAGTATGTGAAGCCCCCTTTTTTGGACACACTGTGTTCATTCTACCACTGACCGAACCCATGAGTTGAGGCTTCAGCTTTAGGGTATAGCAAAGCCACTTTGCGACACTCAACAAACAATGCAAATTCTGTGTGTCAAGCCCGCAGGACCAATGGCTGAAGGTATCTACAGCGTGCACCTTCAATGTTCATAAGCGACTGAGAGTGCGAGAGAGAAAATTTTCTTTGTTCATCACATCCAAACTGACCCAGTGTTTCGCTTGTATTTGTGTGTGCAATTTGCAATTTGAAACAAATACCGGCCCTTGGTCTTTTTGCCATCCGCAAGCAGTTGCAGCTTAGCCAATACCCTAGTGGTATGTGTATTGCAATCGTCCCTCAAAACGACAGACCCAAATCCCCTGCAAACATGCCTATGACCTGCGCCAGACTGTTTTCTCATTCACAAACAAAGCTAAGCACAACAATAGGAAGACAAAATGATGTGGTGGGTGTTGGTAGCAGGTTACATCCCTAGAAAGGACCGCCGCGGGAGCGGGGGGGGGGGTGCCCCTCAACACAACCCCCCGCCCCCTTGCGCTGTTGTCTGCCCCCCCCCCCCTTGGCCCTCCGGCCACCACAAGGCTGTTGGGGTCCTATATTTCAACAGGCGGACCCCATGGGTGTTTGTGCCTGTGTGTTATGGGAGGTCCTTGTGAATTAAAAGGGAATCGTGTTGACGCAGTGCACAAATAGCACAACGTGAAAAATGTAACTCGTGTACAAAAAAACCGTCAAGCCGTGTGATTTTTTTTTGCGGTAAATGCGTGTAATTCTTTTTTGGGGGCGGTAAGTCGTGTAAATTTTTCAAAAGAAAAATTGAAAGAAATGCAACTTTTGCAATACATGCGCACTATGCACAATTGCCGGTTCCATACGGCACCCCATAGCGGCCACAATGATGGGATGCCGAGTCCACAGAGCACCTAATACTTTGTGTTGCCACCAATTAGGTGGGACGCGGCCAATATAACATTGTATCACATGGTGTCATTGGCACTACAAACAAAATCACGTCTAAGAAAAGAGTCCTGAAGTCAGGTAACCCCGTTCCCCATTTTGAGGTCGCCTCGTCCGAATATCATGGTGGTTTCACGCAACTTGGCGGTAGTGTTTGAGAAAATCCCCGTTTTATGTCGAAGAACGCACTCGGTAGGAATCTGCAAAACTCGTTGAGATATTGTGTACAAAAACATTGTCATGTCGTGTAATTATCATTTTTGGCGGTAAACACGTGTAAAGAAAATTGTCACGTCAGGCAATTTTTTATTTCGCGGTAATGCGTGTAACGGGTTTTCACGACGTGCCGCAAAAAAATACACGATGTGACAAGTTTTTTGTTACACACATTTACCGCGAAAAAAAATTACACGTATTACAACATATGCTAGCACAACGCTTTGTACATCAGCACGTGCTCACTGGAGAGGTTGATAAGGGCAGCCGTAACCAGCTGGTCAATGAGATTCTTTGTCCAAGCTGGCGTGCCAAGCTGACGCTGGAGGTCAATTACTAGGGGCCACCATGGGTGATTATGAAACTCGACGGCTCAAGTGGTGAGGTCGTTGTGGCCAAGATTGACGGTCTTTTACAATGTGGTGATGCATAGTGACGTATCACGTACCCACAGTCAGACTATGATTGTGTCCTACTCAAGCTCGTTGAACTCATCTGTATGCATTTGGCAGGGTTTGTCTCAACAGGGAACCCCCCCCCCCCTCTTGTGAGAACAACCCTTTTGTCAGAACAATAGTAGGTGTTGTTCCCCCAACTTTTGGAACGCTGTCCTTCTTTGGAAATACCACTTGTCAGAACAGCAGAACAGCAGTAGGTGTTGTTTCTGCAATTTTTAGAATTTTACTGTTGTTGTTGCAAGTGCGGGGGGGGGGGTGTCAATCTGCAATCAGATTGCATGCCAGTTGGCAACAACTATACTTCCGCCATAGAGAAATGGGGGTGGGCAGAAGTGATTTGGGTGCCCTAAAAGAAACCATGAATAAAACATGCAAAAAGTCATGTGGGAAGGCACTTTGCACTGCAAGTGTTCACTCACCAGGGGGTACCAATATTTGGGTGGGTTCATACCACATCCCAGTGAAAAATGAGGCTACCTGACGCCCTTCGGGAAGTTCCATTCACTGCTAGGATGGCATCACCCGTTTTGGAGTTTCAAAGTTCCCAGAAACCGTCCCAGGTTGTTGATACCTAAAAGAGGCCCACTTACACATCTACCCAGGAGGTTCGCCCCCTTAGCAATTTTTTTTGGGGGGGGGTCATTAAGGTGACAACCAGCCCCCCCCGCCCGCGGCCTGAAGAGGACAGGTAGTGGCATGCAGTGCAACAGCATTCCCAAGCAATCAAGCACAGCCCTGTCTGCCGCTTGGTAAATTGCCCTATTTTCTCCACCTGAAGGTGCCCCCTCGGGTGGATGATAGAAACGCCGAGTTTGAGGATACACTGCGCCGTCGCCCTCGCCGCTTCGAACCGATCCATCCGGCAGAGCCCGTTGTGGACTTCCAGCGCCCACTGCCGCGTCGCAGTCTGAGCGCCAGCCACCGCAACACATACAAAGATGTGCCCTGCAGGTGCAGGATGTAGCCTCCTTGACCCCCTTTCATGCGCAGGGCCACGGCCTTTTTACGGGGCGACCCTGTGTCCCACCCCGTTTCACAATACTCCGCCGTAGGGACGGAGTGCAGGCGCCTCCATGAGAGTAGCGGAAACCATAGCACACCCAACGACGTGCTGTGCTGTCATTGGATTGCCGCGCCGCACACCCGGCCAACCCAATGTCTGTCACGCGGCACAGAACTAGTTCACACTTGAAAAGAGTTGCACTACGGCAGTCCTGTCGTGATGGCACGTTCCTGCTCTTAAATCCCATTTGCGTGATAGCCCACAATCAAACGTGTGCCCAAGGTGGCCAACCAACCTCAGTTCGTGGGGCGTGACAGGTGTTGGCCGCCTGGTGTCTGCATGCACAAAAAAGGGACCCAAAAGGGGGCAAGAATTACCACCATTATGACTGTGCAGGTCAAAAGCATTGCCCACCGTCCCCTCCCTTCCCCGCTCCCTGCTCCTCCACCAAACCCTCATGCCATGCAAGGAGTAGTACTGCGATTGGTAGAGATGATGACCGTAGACAATGCCGACATGCACTGCAATACATGTGATACATGGGCAGCAAGAAGTGCGCAAAACATACGTACGAAATACGAACCCCCGTGAGAGCTTGTGTCCCAAGTGCACACACAACTGCTTCCTCTTGATAGCTCCCCTCGTTCGGGGTGCTCCATTCCGAGGGTCAAGGACAAACAGGACAACAAAAGGTCGAGCACTTGTAGCTCCACTTGTGATCGTCGAGGAGCTCTGCGGCCGCTGCCCGGCTCATTGGTAACCCCCGCACTTGCAGAGGCAGCCACAGACAAACAGCGGCAACAAGCCCACGATCTGCAACTACGGGCGGACAACCCATATCCTCATGATTGGGCACCCAATGTCGCCTCCCCGTTCTCCGTGGCCACCTCTTGGGACATATGCCTGTGACCCGAAGGTTTTGCCAAAAGTACGCAACACACACATGCATCAATGGAGCGGCCGTGCAGACTAATGGTGCAGGACTGATGGCGTAGAAAGTGGCCGACTTCTGTGATGTATAGCGCGTCCTGCAACCCCGGACGTGCAGCACGCAGTTGTCGATTTGCCTTTGTAGCACGCAGGTGCAGGGGGACCGCATGTTTCAAATCCTCTCTCTTATGTCATTCAGGTATCAAGACCCTCCCCGACATCAGTCTCCACATCGCGACAGCAGCAGAAGCGAGGATAAGAGCACCCCCGGGCGCCGCCGATCCACAGGGGGCACCCGCAGTGCCCTGAGCTCCCCCCATCGCGTAATGGCAAACGTGGTGGTACCCCGAGTGGCGACGCTTTCTGACAAGGCAGCAGAGGAAGGTGCCCAGCCCATGCCATGCACGTCTGTGCCCTCCTTATTTGTAAGCAGGAATGTGCATTGAGATTTGGATTGATATGGGCCGTCGTATTTGTGCGGATCTGCGCACTATAGGTATGCAGCGAATGGCGCTGAAGCAGGACGTTGAAGTTGTTTTTCTAGCATGTCCCATTTTTTTGTACCAACCCCCTTCCCTTTCCCTTCCGCAGTGGACGCAACAGTGCGACGTCTTGGTCACATGGTATTCACTTTTTTCGTGGGAGGCTGCATCAACGCGCTGTAGTCCCCGAACAGATATCCGGTAAACAGCCTTTAAGGCGTCGGGATTGCTTCGTTTTCATTGACAGCATGTCGATATCTCAGGCGGATGACAACCAACGGTATTGTAAGGCCAATTGGTGGAGTCCGATGCCGACTGACAGTGGTTTTGCCGCCAGTGGCACTGACTGACGGCGGTTTTGCCATCAGTGGCGTAGTGGCGGAGTTGCTGGAAGTGGGATGCCTTGCACGCAGTTCAAACTCTTTATAGTGCTGTAAATGCCGGGCCCCGATTTTAAAGTCTGTTAAATATGGTACGAAACTACTGAAGGACTAGAGAACATGGGATGTCAACGGCCACGGGATGTGGTGCTGCATGCCCCCCCCCCCCCCCGTACGAGGACTTTATGTAGCCTCTGCTTTGGAGACCTTGAGACAGCCGGGGTGATGTAGCCAAGGCTGTAGCTGTGTGCACATTGTACTGACTGGTGGTGACAATGCCTTCCCACACTAGCAGGAGCCGCTTTGTGAGCCACATGCTATAGGGCAGCGGGAGCGGCAGGCTGCTCCCATAGTCAGGCCTTCTTACTCCCCCAGCACAGCTATGATGGGTCTTGAGACGTGCAGTGCAGTGATGCAGTCCTCTTGGTGTGCACTGTGCAGTGCACGGAGATGTGCAGTGACAAAGGGATGGCAGTTGTAGTAATTGTGCAACGGATCAAACTTTTGTTGGAGGACTAACCTCCCACCGGGGCACCCTCATCAGAGTGCACCGATCGACCCTGGCATAACTGTTGTAAGACGGGGCGTCTTAGAAAATCTAAGACACATGTAAGACGGATGTAAGACGCATGTAAGACGCATGTAAGACGGATGTAAGACACATGTAAGACGCCCGTCTTAGATGTCTTGAGACTTGTAGTGCAGTGATGCAGTCCTCTTGGTGTGCACTGTGCAGTGCACGGAGATGTGCAGTGACAAAGGGATGGCAGTTGTAGTAATTGTGCAACGGATCAAACTTTTGTTGGAGGACTAACCTCCCACCGGGGCACCCTCATCAGAGTGCACCGATCGACCCTGGCATAACTGTTGTAAGACGGGGCGTCTTAGAAAATCTAAGACACATGTAAGACGGATGTAAGACGCATGTAAGACGCATGTAAGACGGATGTAAGACACATGTAAGACGCCCGTCTTAGATTTTCTAAGACGCCCCGTCTTAGACTATTCAAGACGCCCCGGGGCGTCTTAGAAAATCTAAGACGGGGCGTCTGAGATTTTCTAAGATGGGGTTCTAGTACTTGGAATATGTATTGCAGTGTCTGATGGATTGAACGAATGATACAATAATAATAGAATGAAAAATATGAAAAAGAGAGGTGTGTAGGATGGGTTGGTCATACAGATCTAATTGACCAGAGTTCGGTGCCTAAGCCACCACCTCGGAGGCGGCGGTAAATGAACCATGCCAACTTGGCAGCCCCAAAGCAATGACAGAACATTTAGCATGGACTGGTTTTCTGGTTTTTTGTTCGTCAGTGGTGCTTTGCTGACTCTTTGTGTCTCATACATTAGGGAGACGATGCTTGATTGCCATATGCATCTATGCCCAAACTGCTGAGTTGTTACTCCAAAATGATTTGTTGCAAAATGAACAACAACACCCACCTTCAAAAATTGGGCCTGGGGTCTCCCACCTCAGTACCCTATGAAATCGGATGGTACCAAGGGACATACTGAGAGTGTGACTGCTACTGCCACCACAAGGTCAAGGGACTCATATGGTCTCTTCCTGTTATTCACGATTTGTGGAAACCATGTTTTCGGCAATATTTAGGTGTTTTTCACCCTATTTGGGGTTTGGGTGTGTGTGCTTTTGGGGGGGGGGGGTCCCAAGGGACTGGTGCACAACTTGCTAATGTAGTTTTTCACCTTGTACAGCTCACAAATCGAATTTTCCGAAACTGCTTTTTTTGATATTGTGACCACTCACAATGACCATCCAAGGTATGTAAAGCATGTCTTAGCCCATATTCCGGCATTTCTCACCCTAATTGGGTACTGGGTGTGTGTGGGGGGGGGGGTTTGGTTTGGTTTGGGTCGTGGCTCACACCGAAGGCGGGTTCCCACGGCCAGTGTGTCCTTCCCTCACCAGCACGACTGGGCCCTACCCTGGCTGTCTGGTCTCACAGCCCTCCAGACTGTTGACGTTCCCCGAACCCCACCAAGGCGCTGGTGGGAGGGAGATACCGCCGTGCTTGTGTGTATGTCGCGCGCGCTCAGGGCATGTGGGGGGTTCATGGCACTCGGTTAGGGCACAGTTGCACACCTTTTGTCTCCATTGGGCTGCGGTCCTCTTGTCAGTGTGTGGAGGGGGATGTGTGTGCCCGGTGCCCGGGCAGGGGAGCCCTACACTAAGGCTGCTAGGGGAGTCTGTAGGTGGGGTGACCTGCGGCTTCCTCCAGCCCACGACTGAACCCCAGAGGGGTGCACGGGCCATGTGGCCTATGGCGCTCCTTAACTGACCCAGAGGGTCACAGGTGGCGCTGTACACTGTGGATGGAAGGTCCTGGGGCGTGCTGAGCACTTCCCTGCCCCAGGAGCACTCGAGGGAGCACAGCTCCCGGTGAGCCCGTTGCGCCTTGGTCACCTCAAACGAGATGGAACACTTAGGGCTACACCGCTCGCCGACCTCTCCTATGTGTGTGTGTGTGTGGGAGAGGGGGGGGGGGGGGGCTTCTCCCAAGGGACTGGTCCACAAGCTTCGTAGGCTGTTTCTCACCCTGTACAACCCAAAACTCGATTTTTCGAAAATTTTCTTTGATATCGTGGACACTCACAAAGACCATCCTAGCTTTGTAAAGCATGTCTTAGGCCGTATTTAGGTGTTTTCCACCCTATTTGAGTATTTGGTGTGTGTTGGGGGGGGGAGGGGCAAAACATCCCATCTACAGTTTGTAGACACTGCCCCAAGTAGACGCGGCCTGCTAATTGTAGAAAATATGGGCATGTAGTAGACGCAAAGTGCCAATATTTGGGATGCGGGCCGAAGGCCCCCTTCCCCACCAAACATTCCGCTGGCAGCGTTCACTCGCGCACACGGGCGTGGTGTTCTGTAGTCTGTAGACATTGTCTGTCCCAAGTAGACGCGGCCTGCTAATTGTAGAAAATATGGGCATGTAGTAGACGCAAAGTGCCAATGTTTGGGATGGAGGCCGAAGGCCCCCTTCCCCACCAAACGGTCCACTGGCAGCGTTCACTAGCGCACACGGGCGTGGTGTTCTGTAGTCTGTAGACATTGTCTGTCCCAAGTAGACGCGGTCTGCTAATTGTAGAAAATATGGGCATGTAGTAGACGCAAAGTGCCAATATTTGGGATGCGGGCCGAAGGCCCCCTTCCCCACCAAACATTCCGCTGGCAGCGTTCACTCGCGCACACGGGCGTGGTGTTCTGTAGTCTGTAGACATTGTCTGTCCCAAGTAGACGCGGCCTGCTAATTGTAGAAAATATGGGCATGTAGTAGACGCAAAGTGCCAATGTTTGGGATGGAGGCCGAAGGCCCCCTTCCCCACCAAACGGTCCGCTGGCAGCGTTCACTCGCGCACACGGGTGTGGTGTTCTGTAGTCTGTAGACATTGTCTGTCCCAAGTAGACGCGGCCTGCTAATTGTAGAAAATATGGGCATGTAGTAGACGCAAAGTGCCAATGTTTGGGATGGAGGCCGAAGGCCCCCTTCCCCACCAAACGGTCCACTGGCAGCGTTCACTAGCGCACACGGGCGTGGTGTTCTGTAGTCTGTAGACATTGTATGTCCCAAGTAGACGCGGTCTGCTAATTGTAGAAAATATGGGCATGTAGTAGACGCAAAGTGCCAATGTTTGGGATGGAGGCCGAAGGCCCCCTTCCCCACCAAACATTCCGCTGGCAGCGTTCACTCGCGCACACGGGCGTGGTGTTCTGTAGTCTGTAGACATTGTCTGTCCCAAGTAGACGCGGCCTGCTAATTGTCGAAAATATGGGCATGTAGTAGACGCAAAGTGCCAATGTTTGGGATGGGGGCCGAAGGCCCCCTTCCCCACCAAACGGTCCACTGGCAGCGTTCACCTGCGCACACACGCATGGTGTTCTGTAGTGTGTAAACACGGTATGCCCTAAGTAGACGCGGCTGCTAGTTGTGGACACTGTGGGCATGTTGTAGACGCGAATTGTCAATATTTGGGAAGGGGTCTGAAGGCCCCCTCCCCACCAAACGGTCCGCTTGAAGCGTTCACCCGCGCACACGGGCATGGTGTTCTGTAGTCTGTAGACACTGTCTACACCAAGTACATGCGGCTAATTCTGGACAATGTGGGCATGTTGTAGACGCAAAGTGCCAATATTTGGGATCGGGTCCGATGGCCACCTTCCCCACCAAACATTCCGCTGGCAGTGTTCACTCGCGCACACGGGCGTGGTGTTCTGTAGTCTGTAGACATTGTCTGTCCCAAGTAGACGCGGCCTGCTAATTGTCGAAAATATGGGCATGTAGTAGACGCAAAGTGCCAATGTTTGGGATGGGGGCCGAAGGCCCCCTTCCCCACCAAACGGTCCACTGGCAGCGTTCACCTGCGCACACACGCATGGTGTTCTGTAGTGTGTAAACACGGTATGCCCTAAGTAGACGCGGCTGCTAATTGTGGACACTGTGGGCATGTTGTAGACGCCAATTGCCAATATTTGGGAAGGGGTCCGAAAGCCCCCTCCCCACCAAACGGTCCGCTTGAAGCGTTCACCCGCGCACACGGGCATGGTGTTCTGTAGTCTGTAGACACTGTCTACACCAAGTACACGCGGCTAATTCTAGACAATTCGGGCATGTTGTAGACGCAAAGTACCAATATTTGGGATCGGGGCCGATGGCCACCTTCCCCACCAAACATTCCGCTGGCAGTGTTCACCCGCGCACACGGGCGTGGTGTTCTGTAGTCTGTAGACATTGTCTGTCCCAAGTAGACGCGGCCTGCTAATTATAGAAAATATGGGCATGTAGTAGACGCAAAGTGCCAATGTTTGGGAAGGAGGCCGAAGGCCCCCTTCCCCACCAAACGGTCCACTGGCAGCGTTCACCTGCGCACACACGCATGGTGTTCTGTAGTCTGTAAACACGGTATGCCCTAAGTAGACGCGGCTGCTAATTGTGGACACTGTGGGCATGTTGTAGACGCGAATTGCCAATATTTGGGAAGGGGTCTGAAGGCCCCCTCCCCACCAAACGGTCCGCTTGAAGCGTTCACCCGCGCACACGGGCATGGTGTTCTGTAGTTTGTAGACACTATCTACACCAAGTACACGCGGCTAATTCTGGACAATGTGGGCATGTTGTAGACGCAAAGTGCCAATATTTGGGATCGGGGCCGATGGCCACCTTCCCCACCAAACGGTCCACTGGCAGCGTTCACCTGTGCACACACACATGGTGTTCTGTAGTGTGTAAACACGGTATGCCCTAAGTAGACGCGGCTGCTAATTGTGGACACTGTGGGCATGTTGTAGACGCGACTTGCCAATATTTGGGAAGGGGTCCGAAGGCCCCCTTCCCCACCAAACGGTCCGCTAGCAGCGTTCACCCACACACACGGGCATGGTGTTGTGTAGTCCGTAGACGCTGTCTGCCTCAAGTGCACGCGGCCTGCTGATTGTAGACAATTCGGGCATGTTGTAGATGCAAAGTGACAGTATTTGGGAAGGAGGCCGACAACGTCCATCCCCACCAAACGGTCCGCTAGCAGCGTTCATCTGCGCACACGGGCATGGTGTTCTGTAGTCTGCAGACACTGTCTGTCCCAAGTAGACGCGGCCTGCTAATTGTAGACAATGTGGGTATGTTGTAGATGTAAAGTGCCAATATTTGGGAAGGAGGCCGAAGGCCAGCTTCCCCACCAAACAGTCCGCTAGCAGCCTTCACCTGCGCACACGGGCATGGTGTTCTGTAGTCTGTATTCGCTGTCTGTCCCAAGTAGACACAACTTGCTAATTGTTGACATTGTGGGCATGTTGTAGACGCGAAGTGCCAATATTTGGGATGGGGCTGAAGGCCCCCCTCCCCACCAAACGGTCCGCTAGTAGCGTTCACCCACGCACATGGGCATGGTGTTCTGTAGTCCGTAGACAATGTCTACACCAAGTAGACGCAGCCTGCTAATCATAGACAACGTGGGCATGTTGTAGACGCCAAGTGCCAAAATTTCGGAAGGAGGCCGAAGGCCCCCTTCCCCACCAAACGGTCCGCTGGCAGCGTTCACCCACGCACACGGGCATGGTGTTCTGCAGTCTGTAGACATTGTGTGGCCCAAGTAGACGCGGCCTGCTACTTGTAGACATTGTGGGCATGTTTTAGACGCAAAGTGCCAATATTTGGGAAGGGGTCCGAAGGCCCCCTTCCCTAGCAAACGGGCCGCTAGCAGCGTTCACCCGTGCACACGGGCATGGTGTTCTGTAGTCTGTAAACACTGTCTACCCGAAGTAGACGCAGCTTGCTAATTGTAGACAATTCGGGCTTGTTCTAGACGCAAAGTGCCAATATTTGGGATGGGGGCCGAAGGCCCCTTTCCTCACCAAACGGTCCGCTGGCAGCGTTCACCCACGCACACGGGCGTGGTGTTCTGTAGTCTGTAGACACTGTGTGCCCCAAGTAGACGCGGCCTACTGATTGTAGACAATGTGGGCATGTTGTAGACGCGAAATGCCAACATTTGGGATGGGGGCCGAAGGCCCCCTACCCCACCAAACGGTCCGCGTTCACCCGTGCACACGGGCATGGTGTTCTGTAGTCTGTAGACACTATCTGCCCCAAGTAGACGCGGCCTACTGATTGTAGACAATGTGGGCATGTTGTAGACGCAAAGTGCCAATATTTGGGATCAGGGCCGAAGGCTTCCTTCCCCACCAAACGGTCCGCTTGAAGCGTTCACCCGCGCACACGGGCATGGTGTTCTGTAGTCTGTAGACATTGTGTGCCCCAATTACACGTGGCCTGCTGATTGTAGACACTGTGGCCATTTTGTAGACGCAAAGTGCCAATTCTTGGGAAGGGGGCCACAGGCCCCCTTCCTCACCAAACGGTCCGCTGGCAGCGTTCACCCACGCACACGGGCATGGTGTTCTGAAGTTTGTAGCTTGTTTCCTACACGTGTATTATGTCCTCATCCTGTTGACTCCATCGGTTTTTTGAATGACAAAAGCTGCACCTTTACGTACTCTAAGACACCCCGTTTTTGTTCATTGAAGACGCCCCGTCTTAGATAATCTAAGACGCCCCGTCTTGGATTTTCGAAGACGCCCCGTCTTAGATTTTCCAAGACGCCCCGTCTTAGATTTTCTAAGACGCCCCGCTCAGATTATCTAAGACGTCCCGTCTTAGATTATCTAAGATGCCCCGTCTTACATAATCTAAGACGGATGTAAGATGCATATAACACGCATGTAAGACGCATGTAAGACGGGCGTAAGACGGATGTAAGACGCCTCCGAATCTAAGACGCCCCGTCTTACAACACTACTCACCCTGAATGAAAGCACACCTCGATGAATTCCTACGGCTGCGGAACAAACAATCGCTCTCAACAGCCCAACAAAAGCACGGGCCCTGAACAGTGTGCCATTGCTCTGTGCGCTGACTGTTCCATGTACCGTTCGCCCCGTTCATACGTTCCAGAGTCCATTGCATCACCGGACAGCATTCCGAACAAAAAAAGATAGGGTTGTGCACTTGAACTCGCGGTTTCATTTTCTTTGCTCACGGGGCCCACAGCATTACAACTGAGCCAAAACTGACCTCTTGTCTACCACCCGATGAGGCATGGTCCACGAAAATGAATGCCCCAGCAGTCATGCCCTTCGCACACAGAACGCAGGGAAGGCTGCAGGCAGGAAGTGGCTCGTCACCTGGAGCATGGTATCGTCCATGCCATACATCATGAAATCATGGGATTCCAGGGTGGCTAGCCAGCCCACCCAAGCCGACCCCGCCCCCCTACTCCCTCCCTCCCTCGCTCCTTCTTTTGATCCCCGTGCCCCACCCCCTCCGCCTCCCTCCCTGCCACCCTCAGTAACTCCCTCACAGACTTGCCAGTAGACAACAACACGGATTGACATTGCCTCGTTGAAAGCTTCTGCTGCCGATCAACCCCTTGCCTCACTGTTCCATAAGAACTAGCTGCCCAGTTCGCATCTGCACCCTGCCCCTCCACACACTCCCACCCATGTCTATATGAGTGTCCAAACCCCATACCCTGTCCCAAGCAGTAACTGTGCCCGAGCCCTGTTTCCGCTGCTGCTGCTGATTGACCTGTGATCACAGGGGCGTTGCGACGGCGAGAACTTGAGGCCAAGCGCAATCTGCAACTCGCCCGAACCCGGCGTCGCTGCCAGTCCCAGCCACCAAAGCTGGTGCAGATTCTGCTTCCCAAACCCGGACCCTGAACCATTTGTGCGCCGCACTCTTGTACCGGGGGGCATCCATTTCAGGGACAAGCTCTGGGGCACCGGCTTGCAAGTGCTCGGACGATATCTGAATACGGCTGAAGGGAGCGGATTCTGCGGTCCGGAGTGGGACATGCGGGAATACCACTTGTCCTCATTTTTGCCCAAATCCCTGAACAAGCTTCCAGAAAATCGGGGGGAGCTTTCCAGAAAGGCTGGTTGGTGCCGTGTAGTACACTCGGTGTTCAGTGTCATGTCTTTTGTGTGCCCTGCTGTTGTTGATGGAGATCAATGGGGGGGTTGGCATGGTGGCGGACACCAGCGGCTAGAAGGCAGCAAATGTGAGCAGTGGGACAAACGTTCCACAAACTACAATCCTCGCAACACCGGTATTCTTGTGGCGCACCGCAGGCACCCGAAGCAGGGGTGCTTGGTGCTTGGCATACGGGGTTGGGTGGGCGGCGGGTATGGGTGCCTGGGGCCATTTGCATTGCAACCAACCTGAACACTTCATTTGTTTAATCAGGTGCCAATACAGATACCAGTTGATCGGGCACTGTTTGGGTTGAGGGATTGGATTGAGGACCCTATCTGAGGAACGCAGGGTGCATGATGCACCCCGGAAAACACGGAAATGTGCAAAGACGACACACCACAAGGTTTACCTGGCGAAACACGTGCAGATAGAATGCTCAAATATTTGAAACCGTTTGGGGGTGTTCAGCCCCGGCCCTGTGTGCCTGGGTCTCTGCAGGCCTCCTCTCCGTACGCTGGCGTGCAATCAACGATCCACAACTGCTTCGTCGGCAAGGAGACTCTCATCCCGCCACCTGACAACCGCCGCCGCGAGATCCAGAAGCGCCAGGAGGAGGAGCAGCGCCGCATTACCCACCGAAGCCGTTCCCGCAGCACGGGGTCCCGCAGTTCTCGCGGTGCGGGACATCCCAGCCCCAGCACGACCCCTTGCAGGTACCACAGTCCCCATATCCCCACTCCGCCTCCACATGAGCTCCACAGTCCAGAGGGCTCACACAGCCCCCGCAGCTCTGAGAGTAGTCCCAAGGCTGGCTCGGAGGTGAGGTCCCCTGAACACCCGTGTCTTGAAGCTGCTTTCTCTGCGCCACAGACCCCTCCACAGCCCGCCCCTGAGGTGCCCGACGGGACCAGCGCACACGAACCAGTACCATCCCCGCAGCAAACTTCCAACGAGGCGGTGGATTGGCCAGCACTGGTGTGGCCCTCTCTGATGTCGGAGCCTTCTTGCCTCCTGTTTGAAAGAAGCATTGTGATTTGACCCAACTTTGAACGCGGTGCACGGATGACGTCTGCAAGCAAACTGGGCCCTCGCCCTGGCTCCCTCCGTCACCTGTAACGAAGCCCTCCTCGCCCAGCGTATGCGCACGTGAAGGGAACGACGACGGCCCCTTTCATTGAGGGTATCGATTGAGCAAGCGTCCGCGCTAGCCAAAAAATCGGCTAGTGTCGGCCAGTCAGAAATTTTCCATTTTTCCAGTCGGCTAGTTCAGCTAGCAGAATTCATCAAAGGCACTAGAGGGAAAGGTGGTGAGGCTGTGGAAAGATGGGGAAATATGGAAATTCTCCCTTCCAATTTGTTCCTTTTCTTGTCCCATTTTTGATCAAGTTCACACATCTTTTGCAAGGTTTTTACTTGTAGTAGTATCTGTAGTTCCATTTTTCCATTTCCCGTTTTTCCATGTGGTGTTGTTCCATTGTTGCCAGAGTTGTTGATGAAACGATAGACACCATGGGTGGTTGTGAGCGTGTGAACATTGTGCCTTTGATGTATCGATCTGTTAGACGGGTTCTCACCATCCCCCATACATCATGTGATGTTGAGCGGACTTTCTCAATGCAGAAGAGGGTGCACTCTCATAAGCAGCACTCTTTGAAAGAGGGGACACGCGAAGTATACACGTCCTCTTGTTTCAATGGCACAGTCCCGGTACCTGAATGAGCATTTTGAGAATTCCTGCCTCCTCAAGTGCATCTGGCAAGGCTTCCGGAGGGCTCAACAATGTGTTATGTAATGGCTCAAAATGCGTAAGCTTTTCGCCAACAGACTTCTTCCTGGTTCATGGTACGTAGCACATGCGCACTGCTCAGCCTTTTGTAGCCCGGTGGCTCTCTGCATGGGACATATGCTCGCCTGGTTGGCTTGGCCTCGCCAGTTTTGGGCGAACCAGCCTGCATTTATTTCATTATGGCCCTTTTCTGTTGTGCAACCCCCCCACCACCCCATTCTTCCGAGCACTCCATGCATGAGGATTGTAGCGACTCCGCCATCAAAATGAGCTTCCGGCCTGTAGCTCACTGGATGCGGCGTCCATCACTCAGGTGTTGCTGGCCAGCCCAAGGGGAACATGGTGCCTAGCGCATTGCAGAGATCTAGCTCAATGCCCCGCTCAGCTACAATGGGGAGCACAATTACCTGGGCGATGAGGACAACCCCTTGATGGTTTCAAGGCCTAGGCACACCATCACACAGCCCATGAGGTGGGCCAGCTTGAGCAGCTTCCGCGGATTAACGCACCACCAAATGGCATCCTCCAGAGGGCCCTGCTCAGCGTTCGGTGTTGTGGTGATCAATCCCTTCACCACGGTGCATAAGATAGGGATTGACCAGCTGCGCACATGCTGGGGGACAGCCCCATTAACTGATGGCCAGGCAACGTTGGCTCCGAGCAAATATAGTGAGGCTGCTAAGGTTTTGATACCCGTCAGAATATTCGTTGTCAACATGAGTAAATGTCTCGATGAATCTTTGTTACTTGCTGACTCGCGGTTATAACTTCTGGTTACTCGCAGCTACCTCATTGCACATTTGGAGACAGCAAATTTTATTGCTCGTTTGGTTGCTACATTGCCATGCTTTTTCGAGGTGGTGAGTCGTTCCGGAGTGGTGGAGGTTTCGTATTTGGTAGGTTTTACCCACTATGCACTAGTGTAAACGTAATGCCCATGCAGTGCCCATGTAGTGCGCACATGGCTCAACGATATTCCCATGGCTGGGCCACCTGAGAACATTGTCCTCAGACAGTTTGTTGTCCCATTTCAGAGGGGGGGTAGAACCGTTTATGGGTACCAATTGGAACGACAGCTCTGGGAAGGGATGAAATATGCTGCAAACAGTGAAGATAAGCTACCGCTCTCACCCACACCAGCATGTGAGCGTCCGGCACCAGACAGAGGATGCGCCATCAAAGTCCACTTCCCACACATACCCAGCGCTTGCAACCGCCCATTCTCTCCGTCCACTCCTCAAGTACTCGTGCAGAGGCAACACTTCGCTGTGTCTCGGCCCCCGTTTTCGGGTGAATCAAGCATGCATGGAGCCCTCCAGTCAACTGAAATACACCCACAATCAATGAGACCCATGGTATGGAAAAGTCCGTGTCGTCATGACAAAGTATGACAGAGTGACGTTTCAGCCACCACACCATTCTTACCTCCTGGAAACAGCACCAAACAAGATGCCTGCTCTGCTGCTGAGCTCCAGGGCTTGGGTGGTCCAATGCTCTATGCCTCTCTGCCATCATGCCCTGAACCTGGCCTTGGCCCTCTTATCTTCATTGCCCCTCAGAACGAGACCGCAGTCGACGCCAACGCCCTGAAAGAAGGAGCTGCTGTGCTGGAGCGTATGCTCAACAGTTTTGAGGATCCCTATGCCACCCAGGGTCCTCCGCCGATGCGGCCCTTCAGCGATTCCTTTGACGACCTAAATCTACCATCCAAACCTGCGCCCTCCCCTTGACCAGTCAATTTACCCCCGTCCTTGACTCACACAATCTTGCTACCCGCCTGACCCTTTTTCCTCCTCCATCAGCTGACCCCACCAATGCTTTGTGTCATTGCCAACACTGCTATCGATAGCTCCACCATCATTGTGATGGATGTGAGCGTGCCACTTTTGAGCCTGAGAGTCATGGCATGAGTGGTTTACAGCCGAGTCGATTGGATGACATCGTCATCACTAGACATTCCCATATCACCCAATCCATGATGACATGTCAGCCACATGTCTTTCATGCGACCGTTTGGGGGGCCCAATCAAATAGTTTAGGCCAGAACTGGTGCACCTGTCAGCCCGACCAACAGCTGCGTGCGCGTTGGGAGGACGGGGCCACAAATATTACCAAAAGTCTTCATTTCAATGTGTCGCTTCACATTTGGGAGGACCAAGGCTTATGGCCGTCGGGTATCTCTTACCCTCTTTGCTTCGCCCACTCCCAGTCTAATACGCACTTGGGCATCAAGGGCACGAGCCTGTCAGCGCGCGAATGAAGCCCCCCCGTCCATGCACCAACGGACGCCGTTCACAAAAAGAAACAAATATTTGCAGCCATGAAGCTGTGCCCCAGATTCACACCCCCAGCTCTGCATACAATGGCTGCCAATTGGGTCAAAGCTCTTCACCCTCTCGCGGACTTGGCGAGTGATGCCTTCATATCGCCCCGCTTCAGTTCAGAACCCGTGGTTTGACTGCAAGTTTGGCGAATTGATTTCGCCTGCCAGGCACGTCTGTGTTCAGGACATTTCCAGATGTATCGTGTGCTTGTGTATCCCAGGGATATACTGGCCCGTCGATCAAAGCAGTGCACAGTTTTTCTTGCACGACCTGTTCAGCAGGGTAGGGACTGAACCCCGAGTTTCGACTGTAATTTCGTGATTGAAACGCTAGATTTTCGGCGAAATCGACTGGTTTCGGGCTGTGGTGGGGGCAGCACTAGCCAAGACACTATGGGCAGTTATGGTCTCGTGTGATACTCGTCAAGAGCAGCTGTGCACGCATAGTTATGTGTGCATCGCTCAATGCACATCCACGTCACCCATATCAGCACAGCGCTTGTCATTATTGTCAGTGCTGACATTTTGCCGCTGAACCTCCTTGCAACCACCACTAGGCCTTCAACATTATCAATGAATGCCACCACAATACATGTGGATCATGATTTCAACCTTGTGGTTGCAGGTCCCATTGTCGACGGAATCATTCCACACGAAAATTTTCATGTCCTCTGACTGTTCACCCCTTGCTATCCTGCTCCAGAGTATTAAGCTGAAGTCCTCATGAAGATACCGATTTTGTGCTGCTGGCCGCGCATTCTCCCAGCCCCTTTCGTTTCCTCCCCTCAAGTCACACACACGTTTGAGAGTTTTTGAATTTTTTTGGTCAGTCTTTTTTCCTGTTTCCTGGGGGATTTGTTCTGGTAGTTCCAGGACCTGCCGTAGTGTTTGACCCTGCCTGCCTGACTGCTCCTCTGCCTTCGCTGATCAGTTTTTCCCCAATCTGAACCTTGCTGCTGGCAAGTGCGGGGTCACTGTGACTTGGCCCTCTCTACTTGTATAGGTGCCTGTTTTGTGCGCACAATTTGGGAGTCGTGTTTACAATGTGAATAGAGGAGGATGTAATAGGGTGTGAGTGCAGGCACAAGCATAGCTGCACAGATACAGACATCCGGAGCCCAAAAGAGGGATTCTCAAGTAGATTGTAGGTCCTGTAGATGCAAGCAAGCACAAAGAAACAATACCAACAGGTGGTCGCCTCCCTCCTTGTGGCGCTTTGGTCACAAGAACACTGGCTGCACTCCAGCTGAACCTCACAACCCTCGCGGTTTGAGTGTTGCTCCAATTGCTTCACCGATCTTGGCATATGTTCCGCCCCTGGTTACCCTTGCCCCCCCCCCCCCCCCAAGCAGGGCCCTCATGCACTGTCATTCCCATTCATTTGTGCTCCCCAGGGACTGAGAGAGCAAGGGGGATCACGGGGTATTTTTAGGATAAGTACAACATCTTCGCACACTGTCCATGGTTAACCAAGGTTTTATCTGGCATTTTATTTCATCTGCACGCCATCTGTGCACCTGCAGATACACCCATATGTGCTGTACAGTGCCGCCAGATACACCCATATGTGCTGTAGAGTGCCGCCGCACAAGCATCCTGCTAGCTGGGTTTGTGTAGGAAACAGGCATATTTGCCGCCGTCATGTACTGACAGAGAGGCACACAGTTTCTGTTGATGGTTTTTTTGTTTTGCTGCATTGGTCCTGCTTGCCCAGTGCATTAGGGCATAACAGGGTTTCAAATTTCATTTATCGAAATAAGTACCACCCAAAATGTCACCCCCCGATCCCAGATTGATGGAATACAGGCAAACATCGCACGATCGGGGCTGTAGGGGCCGATGCTTTTTTCCCACATAAGGGTGTATTTCGCCCAATAGGCCGATCAGTTTTTGTTTTAATTGGATATGATATCATGTTTTGTGTCCGAATCTGATTAGTTTTTTACCAGCAATGTGACAACCAACCAAGGTAATCCTGCGCGATGAGGTGACTGCATGTGTGTTTTGTTGCTGCTTTATTTGAATTGTACGGTTGCTATTCTCTGATTTATACATTATGCAAGCATACCTAAGGAGTGCATGCAAGTGCATGCAAGCATGAACAAAACAGTGTGAAGGTCGCCTGTGCGAGTCCTGAAAATTACAAAAACTATATCTCGATGTTCTGCGCACGTTGCACGATCCACGAAGCAAGAATTCTTGAATTTGATTATTCAAAAGGTAAAAGTACCTGTCCAACAGTTCCGAAAGATCAGACAAACTATCCGGCTTAGGCCTTCTCGTCTTGCAGAAAACTTTGCCGCAAATTCAGAAAGCCCGGTTTACAATACCTCAAGGATAACAGATCTCTGGACTGCACCAGATTTCTTTGAAGTCACTAACGTGGCCGCTGAATTCAAGGCTACGAATGCTACAAGTCTTAAGAAAAGGTTGCCCGTTACAATTAGAATGTTGGCCACTGCCACATCCAAAGTTCACGTTTTGCGCAACCCAAGTGTCGCATCCGCCATTGCGCGCGATGCATTACTCAACCTCAATGGTTTCAGCACACACCTCTTCACGACCGGTACACAACATGCCTTCTTCCCATGTTACGCCGAATGCTACCACTCCAATGAAAAAACCCTTGATCTAATTCCCAAAGCACGCTATGTTGCTGATTACAACCAACCCAATGCCTCCAGTCTCTATGGAACCATTGTTGCGGCACCTAATAGGAAATTTTTTGCAACACCAACACTCCGCAAATTCATTAACGTCACTTATCAAACTCAACTTATTCTCGATATGTTATCAATGACTGAACATTCCAATAATCCCATTGAAGGTATAATCATTGTTCCTCGGCAAGATGCATCCTACTCTCCGCAAAACCTTTTCACTTGGGACCAACGGAGTATCATTAGAGATATCTTTCTCTTTGGTGTTGACATCAAGTTCTTTGACAATGTGCATATGATATGACTTTCTACCAATGCAAGTGATTCCTTATGGATAGATCCGGTCCACTTAGACTTGGGACTCATCGCAATCCGTGTGTCAAGCCATTCCAAAAGGTCTCTACGTCATCTTTCTTTTCGAAAGCAAATTTCACTAGATGAACCAACGCGATCACGCGACCTTGATGCTTCTGTGAACTTTGTGTTTGAAAATAAAGCCAAAGATTTCACTGACTTTTCTCAAATTGA
This sequence comes from Eutreptiella sp. 'Long Island Sound 2002', assembly GCA_964036045.1. Classification (NCBI taxonomy): domain Eukaryota; phylum Euglenozoa; class Euglenophyceae; order Eutreptiales; family Eutreptiaceae; genus Eutreptiella; species Eutreptiella sp. 'Long Island Sound 2002'. The sequence goes on along the minus strand of OZ038383.1, from coordinate 82,331,861 downwards.
TATTGAATGCATCCGAATTGATGTCCACCAAGATCTTTTGCCTTCTGATGCGCCAAATGATGTCTTCCAATTTTTCAACCAAAATGTTTATGAAAAAACTGTTCGAAAAATCTTCCATCACTTCTTCGTATTGCGCCGCGCGGAAAGAAGAAATTAACATTAACAAGTACCGAACACACGCCCAATAAATATGAATGGTCGTCGAAGTGCCTCACGACTCGTGACCTAATTAACACACTAGCACAGCACGTGGGCACATCTGGCCTCAAAAGCACTGATCCACCAGGAGCTATAAAAAAACGGTCAAAAAAACTTTGGCTATTTCTCCGCATGGACAAGGGAAGGGGCCTATCCCCTTTTGCTAGTCTTGCTCTGCACGCAACATATCCCACTTTAGCCCATCGAATTGAGGCTGCCTCATTAGCGGCTACGAGGTAATTCAGGTGCAATGCGTATGCTGCCCTTCCAACTAAACCCCCCCATAACTACCCAAAGGGCACTTCCGTTGCACGCCTCAGTGTGTCCCTTTCCATTGGGCCAAAATTCACACACCAGTAAAGGGCCTTTGGCTTGCAAGTCGGACACTAGTTGATGCACATCTTGGCGACACTACATTTTCAACGCATGTCCCTACCTGAGTTTTGCCTCACAGGGACTGGAGCCTATCTATCACACTGGGGTTCGGAAATTTATTGCGGATAATTTTATTCTTGAATGCGTCTATCATCTCAAAGAATTGGGTAAAGGTAACATGTATGTTGACTACCATCATCTCGCTCTCAAATCACACAGCTTGATGGTACTAGGTTTTGCACTCATGGTTTGCTTTCTAAACTTGGCCCACACTACCTTGCATGGCCCAATCAGGGAGGGGGGTCATGTCGCCATTGACCTACCTACGCAGGCCAACTTTCCCTTGGTTACAATGTGAAGCTTTGTAACATATCTCCATTGTGACCATGGTAGGAGCACATTGATGGGTTTACTTAACTTTGAACTACTAGCTGCTTACCCTTGGGAGATACTTTGGGATTTCCAACTGCTTTTAACACACAAGGATCAACCTACAATGTCCCCTCGAGGACCAAAGTAAATTTCATCGAAAGCGAAAAAAGCATCAAAAATGTGAAGCCATGAAAATATTGTGCTTTGATGAAAGCAATTAACACCATGTTTTGAAGCTACGACTCCAAGGTGCCGACAGGTGGCTATAGCAACTGAAACTACGCTGCTGCGGATATCTGCATCTGGTTTTAGTTTTAAACTAAAGAGCGCATTCCCAGTGGTGTTGCGATGAACTGTGCAAGTCCAAAAAATCTTGGCCGGTTCCGGCCAAGAATTCCAGTCCTAACATATGATTTATGCATTCGGAAATTTGAAATACAACATTTTGGCCGATTTCGGCCAAGATTTGTTTGAGCCGCCGCTGATAAGTAGCGCGACCGAATTCCGCTGCCGCCGGTAACTCTGCTTCCCTGGTCAAATGTGGTACTTCAAATGGTGACATTGTACGGGCTGTTGAAATATCACACACTTCGTGCAAAATGAAATAAAATATTCATGCTGACAGCTACTATTTGAATTTTTTCCGAAACTCGGCAAAACACGATGTTTCAGACGTAACGTTGAGTGCCGCAAACGGGCCACGAGACTCGTCGGATTAAAAGGCTGCTTCCTTTGAATGCTTCATTGCCTTCCGTTGCAAACCCTTCTTTCACATTTCTTTCGCCACATTCACCCTCTCTTCTCAGCCAAATGGCTTCACGTTGCTATGTGTCGTGCATCCGCTTGGGTTCCGTGCTCAACTACAACAACCGCCAAAAATTGGAGTCGGTGTGGTGTGCATTGTAATCTTGTGTTGAAGTCTGTTGCAGTTGTACACTTTCAACATACGGTCGGCATATGATACGCAAAAGCGCACCCGAGTTCACTCCCCATTCCATTGCATGGCACATCGTTGACGAGGACAAGCCTCTCACATTCAGGACCGGAGGCGGCACGAGATGGAAGACATGCATCGCATGAGCGGAGCATGGAGCATATAGCATGGGCGGGAAGCGGAGTGTCAAGTATCCCGGGTGTACCTTTGTGTTTCTACATGTACTCTCCCACAAACCTTCCCTTGACGGCAATGTCTTGCGTTGTGCGCGCGTGGTATTTAGCAATATGTTTATAACGGTGAAACGGTAATGCCATGCCGTCCGTCCATCAATGGCCTTCAACCAAGATTCCAACGCAGCCACCTATATAGACAACCCCACTCAGGAAACGTGCAAGCCTCCGTTGCACATGTTGATTACGTTGCCATCAAGGGCAACCGTCCAAATTGGTAACCAACAGTCATATGCATCTACTCTCCAACCTCATACCGTCGCCCCGCGTTGTGCAAGTCACATGGGAGATGTGAAATGCCTCATGTAGTGACCGCGTTTCAATGGGCACAACTCAACACCGCCGCAATGCAAACTTTCAGAAACACCTTTCCCTCTGTGGAAACGATGCGTGCGAACCGTGAACATTAGGGACGAAAGCCTCATTGACATACAACTCTCCGCAAACCTGCACATGAACGGTATATATGAACCACGATGTGGTTGGCCACTCAAACAGTGAAATGAGGGAAAAGGCTTCAATTTTGTTGAAGTTTAGTGCACAAAGCGGGCCGGGGGTTACTCGTGGGCTGATCAGGTCCTTTTGGCCGTTTCCGGCCAAATTGACTTTGCCAAACTGTTCTTGTAAGTCTCGTTAATGACGGCGTTCACCTTTTGCAAGGTTGAACGGGGGTCCCGCCTCCCTTTTGGGTCCATAGGCTCCGCTTCGCGTCCTCCGGTTGCCTTTGATGTGCGCCGTGCTCCGCTTTTTGGGATGCGGATTTGTTTGGCCGGCGGTGGGCGGGGGTAAGGTGGCTTCTTGTCATTCGTTTGTAACGTACGGTGGGGCCCCTAGGAGGCTTCCGAGTCCTGAGAACTCTCGGTGTCGCCTCCATGGTTCCGTGCTTCGTCATCCACGTTCCCACGGGTTGCTGGAGCGTTCTCCTCCGAGTGGTCGTCCTCCTCCATTTTCTCCGCTTGAGCCTCTTCACTTGTCTTCCTCTCTGTTTCGGTCAATGGTGTTGGCGATGGTTTGGATGATGTTGTTGGTGGTTGGGGCTCCCCTTTGGGATCATTCGGTCCCCTTGCTGATGACACGCTTGAAGGTGTGGTTGCAGGTTCACTGGTTGTGGTCTTTGCCGTGTCGGCAGGAGAGGCCGGGGCCGCTCTTTCATGGTTAGCCTGTTGCCTCTCTTTGTTGATGCATGTCTGTGCTGCTGGTTCGGGCGGGGTATTCTGCTTCATGTCACCACTCCTCCTCCTCCTCCTCTTCTTCGGGTCGTTCTGCTTCTCCTTGTTTTGCTCCATCTCTTGTTCGCTCCGCTTCTAGCTTTTGCTTTTGGCCTCTGCCTTTGCTTTTTTTGGTCTCTGCGGGTTTGGCCACTATCTCATGATGGCTCTCATTTTGCACATACACATTGTTGAACTGAGCCAGCGCTGTGTACGTGACTGGCACTCCAGTGGCCCAAATCTGGTCCTTCTTCGAATATGGGACAAAGCCAATTGCTTCAACTTCCTTAATCTCCTCTTTGACCTGTGATTCCAACGTGTTCAGGGGAACGGTGTTTGGGCAGACCATGTTCAGGCTCCAGCGCGGCATCCCACACATAATGAGTGCAAGGATCTCCGCAACTGTTTCAGTGTTCGCCGCTCGTGCAATGCATACAAAATGCTCATCTTGCACCTTTCAGATTCCGGTTTGGCATGCTTGTGGAAACTGCCCTGATCAGAAAAATCAAAAACGATAGTCTCCACGGCACTGTAGATGTGACATAGTTGGGCCGCCTCGTCTCAGAAACCTGTTGCTCTGTAACCATAGAAATGTGAAGGTTCTGGTACAGCATCTTCCTTGGCTTCTTTGCGTCCCACATACGGTCATCTGTTGGGGTGAAGCATGGGAATGTGTGCACGTGCCACGGGGTCATCTCAACAATTTTTGCCATCATCCACCAAACCCACCACCCCGTTTCTGGTCCAATGAGGCCCACCATGGTCCTCACATTCTCTGCAGTAAAAAGCGGCGGCGGCCCTGAGCTCTCAACGAGGACCAGATCAGAACCGGTGGGCAGCAACGCGTCAAACGAGGCAACAGAAACGGTGTGCTCCAATTTGTCTTCGGAGATAACTCTGATGTGTTCTATTCCGTTGGCCTGCATTTTTCTTTCTTGTGCAACTGCTACATGGTCTATTGCGAGGTACCGCTGGTGGCGCTGGTACGCAGGGTCCGTCCAAATCTTAGCTTGAGAGAGGTCAGCCCATGTCAGAACAGCTTGACCGAGCTTGACCTTCTTGGCTTTTTGTCCGGTAGCACCCTTCAGGGTCCATACGTCTCCGAATTCGGGCTTCGTCTTTTGCAAGCATACGGGGAACAAAAAGGCTAGCAATACAAATTTGGGCTGCCTTTCGCTAAAGGATTTGAGAGCAAAACAGTAGTCGTTCAAAGGCCATGGAGGCAACAATGTCACTTTTATGTGTTTATGTAGCGCATGTTTTAAGTTTTGGCCGAACTCGGCCAAACAGCTTTTCCGCCAGATCCGGTCAAGTTGAATACTCCAATGAGCCAAACTTGTTTCGCTGTGGGATCGATCATTTCATTCAGAGGTGTTTCGAAAACGTTTGCCAGTTTAAGCCAAAGTGTGCAATTTCCGGAAACGGAACGACAATGCAGTGGTGACAAAGGTGACACTGCAAAATAAAACGTTAGCATAGCACACTCTGCGTAGGATGCACAAGGTTCTTATGGTTGTGTAGCCCGTGTAGTGAGATGAAACGTTGCAACTCCAGTTGCTGAAGGTGTGCATTGATTTGATGTGCAGAGGCCACTCCATACTGCCCTGGTTCTGCGAACCATTCCGCAAGCCAAACGCACGTGGCAACATCCAAGTTCCCGTACTCCCAGAAAATTCCTGCTGATAATGATTTCTTCTCATCCCATTGGTCCGCACATTTAGTGAAAATGTTATCGATCCCATCTTCCTGCACCAAACCAACTTTCTGCACGATAAAATGTATTTGGTCGCCCGTGAGCGGGTCCATGTCGCAATCATTTCGCTTTTTTTTCAGAAGCGCGACGGCAATGTACTTCGCCAGGAATTTGGAGACCGTGGTCTCCCCGTGGACACGTTGAATCCGTTGGTGCAGTCCCGACAACGGCGCGCATACGGTCTCACCAGTCCCAGCCTTCAAGATCTCGCATGACATGTTCCTGTACTCTTATGGGATATCCTGGGGAGCCCTGGGGCTATCCACGACGAGGAGGAGCAGGGGGGTCCCCGGGCGTTCTTGCCAGAGGACCTGGCCCCTGTGGTGGGCACCCCTGGTCCTGGAGAGGGGGCAGGACAGGTCTGGGTTGGCCCAGCCGCGGGGCGCGTGCGTCGCCGGCGGGAGGGTGGGGCACCAGGTGGGCTCCCTGCAGAACGCCTCGCACATGACGGCGTACGGGGGGTCGGTCTGGCGCCGTAGTATACCGGGTTGGTCGGTCGGGGGCGGTTGGGCGCCTCGTCCGCGCCTTCCACGAACACCGTGATTTTGCTGACCTCCAGGTCCTCATCCTGTGGGTGTAGAAGGTGGAGCGCCGCGTCCAGCTCGGACACTCCCCCCGGGTATGTGGCCCGCGCCTGGTTCAGGTACGGGGCGGTGTCCCCGGGGCAGCGCGTCCTGAGGGCGTGCAGCAGGGCTGGGGCGCTGCTGCGGAGGGACATGGCAGACCCCGCTCCCGTCAGCTGCAGGGTGTCCCCCATGGACAGGGGCCGGCCCGTCCGGTTGGACTCACGCCACTCAATCCAGTGCCCGTAGAGGGCCGCCTCCGGGCTGATGAGCCCCGGCTGGACGGCGTTCACGATCTGCTGCATCGCCGGGAGTAGCGCAGGGGCCCCTGCTCCGTTCAGGGCGCGGACGGCCGGGAGGGCGGCCTCACTGAGGAAACCCCTCGCACTGCCCGCCGGGTCGCATCGTGCGGCAGCGTGCGCCTCATGCGCCTCCGTCACTGCGTCTGCTACCAGGCCCCGGACGGCGCCTCCTGCGCTTGGCGGCGGGCCCTGGCGTGTCCCGGCCTGTCCCCTCGTCGGCGAGGCATGGTGCTGCGGGCTCTGCAAAGTGTGGCGGCGGGTGGGGGTCAGGGCGCGAACACGTGCGACAGGTGCGCAACGGACGTGGGGTCCCGCAGGTGCACGTGGATCCACAGGAGGGCGGCGCCCGCGGGGCCCGCGCGTTCGTGTGAGGGGGCGTGTGCTCCCCCGATCCGCCGGTGCAAAGCTTTCTGTTCCGTGCGCCTGTGCGGGCCCGCGGGAGGTTCGAGCCAGGGGCACGTGGCCATTTGGGAGCACTGCGCGCACCTGGTGGCGCCTGCCGGCGCTGCGAAGGACACCGTGTTGCATTCCCCGCAGAGGTGGCAGGTGTGTCGGAGGTGGGAGGGCGGCGACCAGGGGCCGAGACGGCGGAGCCAGAGGTCGTCCAACCTCTGTCGGAGGGGGTCCAGGATCTCCAGCAGGCGGGCGCGGACACGGCGCTGGTAGTCCCTGCCGAGGGTCTTCAGCTCGACGTCCCGCCACGTGTCGTTGGCGAGAATCCCGTGGCCGTGGAAGGCGGCAATGAGGTCATCCCACGCCGGGCAGGGGTGCCCCCGGGGGGGGGGGGTTGCCATATACACGTGGCGCCCGGTGAGGTGGGGCGCCAGCATATCCCACTGCCACTCGTCCGCGGCGCCCCGGTGGAGGAGGGCCAGTAGGTTGCCGTCCGCAACTGCCTCCCACTCTACTCGCAGCCCGTCGCAGCTGTCCAGCTTCTGGCGCAGCGCGGCTGCAAGGTCGGTGGGGAGCATGAGGAGTAAGGGCCCCCGGGTGTCGCCCAGCCGGGACAGGGCGTCGTCATACACAGGCCCCCCAGTTTTGAAGTGCGCCTTGGCGAGCCTGGCGGCCCCGTCCTCCGGGGGGTGCCATCGGATGGTGGCCGCGCCGTGTCCCCATGTGTGTATCTTCGTGGCCCGGAGCACGTTGGCGGTGTGAAGGACGATGCGGGGGGGGACGGGCGCTCGGACGACCGAGGACACATCCCCATTCCATCCTGTTTGTGGCCCCGGGGCCGCTTGCAGTCATTCCTTCGTCGCCGCGTCCCACAGGTGGTCAGGGCCCCCCCGCGGATCATGGGGGGCCTCGGCCGGGTGTGCGGCCCCCACCCCTTGAGCGGGATGGCGGCGTATCGTTGCGCAGGGGTCTCCGGGGCGCGCGTGGCGCCGCACCACCGGCCCCGATCGCGCGCCCACTCCTCGCCCACTATGCGTGCCTCCCACGCGGTCATGGAGCCGCGCCCGATGATCCACGGTGGGAAGAGGGCGTCTTGCAGGTGCTTCGAGAAACCCCCCGGCAGGTCCCGGTACGGGTGGGGGTCCTCTTGTCGCGGGGACTTCAGAGTGCCATTCACGACACGGAGGGAGGCTCTGAAGTCCTTGCCAGGGCGCGGGGGAGGGGGGGGGCAGTTGCCCTCTGCCGCACGAGCCATCGGTGCACCCGGGCCGCCGCGCTGAGGGGCTCGCGGAGGAGCTGTTCCAGTCCACACCAGACTCCCCTCGCAACGGTGGCAGGCCACCCCCTCGGGGGTGGCCCCCTGCCACCCCCGCGGCACGCAGCCCCCACAGGGCATGCAGGCCAAAGGGGCAGTGATGGGCTCCCACACCCACACGCCCGCGGCCACAGCATGTGGGTGACGGACCCCAACAGCCCGCCCAGTGCGTGGGCAGTCGGGGGAGGGGGAGCGCCTGACCTCAGACGCCCCTCCCAAAGGTTGAAGGCACCCCCCCCGGGTAAGGCCTTCTGCCACCCTCACAGCGAGCAACGCCGGCCTGCAAGGGCGCACGCTGTGGAACCGGTGCTGGGTCCCCACGCCCGCACCGACCGCACCCGGAACACACGGGTCGCGGTACCCCGGCTGCCCGCCCCAGGGGAAGGGAGGTCGGGGGAGGGACCGCGCCTGACACCAGATGCCCCTCACAACAGTGGCAGGCGACCCCCCCCGGGGACGGCCCCGCACCACCCCCGCGGCACGCAGCCCCCACATGGCGTGCAGGCCAAGCCAGGTAGGGAGGAAGCGGGACCGGACCGCCCCCCGCCAAGCACGCCAGACGGAGCAAGGGACCGGGGCAGGACACGCGGAGGGGCACAGACCACGTGGAACGGCCCTACCAGCGCCCAGTGCCGGGACCGCGCGACGTGCGCACGCCACACCACCCAGGGGGGGGGAGCGGAGGCCGCGGGAGCGCGAGCGCACACACACGCAAAGGGCACGTGGGGACTACCAGAAGGGCAACCTGACCGAGCTCGCGGAACGCACAGACCGCGTGGAATGGCATACCAGTGAGCGAGGGTAAGGGACACCTGGACAGGACGGCCCGCCACACGCAGCGCGGGATACGCGGGGCGGGAAGGGGGAAACGGGAGAGACACAACACCAGGTACCGGGCCCAGTCCCCCGAACTGGCCGCGAGCGCCGCGCACACACGGCCAGGGCACTGCACCCGCCAAGGCAGGAGTGGCGCACTGCGCCATGCCCCAACCCCTGGGCAAGGCAGCCTCCGCGCCAGCCCAAGGGGGTCCCACTGGCGACAAGCCCGTAGCACGGGCCCGGCGGCGCCGCCGCCCCGGGCGACCACGCATTAGGGGGGCAACGCGGTGGGTAAGCGCCCGCAGCCACAGCTGCGAATTGATGCACTGACCGGGGAGTGGCGAAACGGCGAAGCTGGGGAGAAACGGGGCCCCGAGCCCTGTGAACCCTGGGGACTCCGCCACCAGGCAGGAGGTGCGTCTCCGAGGGCCCCCCACTAGGACCCGGTGGGGAGGATATCACCTTGCCCGACCAGGTGGCCCCCCGGGGCCGAAAGGCGTCTAGTACCCGCAAAATCAAACCTGAAACCTCAAACCACTATGCGTGCCTCCCACACGGTCATGGAGCCGCGCCGGATGATCCACGGTGGGAAGAGGGCGTCTTGCAGGTGCTTCGAGATACCCCCCGGCAGGTCCCGGTACGAGTGGGGGTCCTCTTGTGGCGGGCACTTCAGAGTGCCATTCACGACACGGAGGGAGGCTACGAAGTCCTTGCCAGGGCACGGAGGAGGGGGGGGGGCAGTTGCCCTCTGCCGCGGTGAGCCATCGGTGCACCCGGGCTGCCGCGCTTAGGGGCTCGTGGAGGAGCGTTTCCAGTGGGTGGTTGCGAAGCTCCCATGCGAAATCTCCTAGCCGGAGCATGTGTTGGATGAAAATGGCCACGGAAGTCCCTCCTGGCGGGTTGTAGCGGGCTATGGCGCGAAGCTGCGCCTCCGCCTCCTCGGGCACCTGCCCAGAGCAGAAGACTTCCGTCCACGCGGCGTTCGCGGAGCGCCAACAGGCCACCCACAGGGCTTTGTACCCGGGCGGGAGGTGGCGGGCCGCCTCGTGCACCGCCTGGCGGTAGTGGGGCCAGAGGAGCCACGAGTGGGCGCACCCCACGTGCATGTGCACCGGGGTCTCCTCCGGGCCGCCACATAGGAGGCACGGTTGTTGGAGGACGGCGACGCCGGAGAGCCGCTCCTTACGGACGCGGAGCCTGCGTTGCACCGGCGTGTGGACGTCTCTGGCCCGCAGCGCCCGCTGGTTGGTGGCCGTCGCGGTGAGGTCCCGGGCGTGGACATAGGCTGTGGCGTGGGCTGCTTTCAGAGGTGTGTGTCCCCGGTGCGTCAGCGCATGGTCCGTCTGTGCTCGCTGCGCGATCTCGCCGAGCGTGTGCATCGTGGGAGCTCGTAGGTCGAGGGGCCTGTCATGACCGGGGACGATGAGTTGGGCGTGGCTAGGGCCCGGGGGCGTGTTCTGCAGGACGGTGTCCTGGGACGCCGCACAGTCCGCCTTGTGCAGTAGGGTGTGGCTGTGGTGGGAGGTGGCTCGGACATAACAGAAGGGGTGCCCGGCGTGTTGTCCTCGCGCGCGCAGGCCGTCCTGGAGCCACCGTAGGGTCATCTGGTGGACTACCTTTGCCGCGGACCCCCGTGGTCTGCTCGCGATCCGCGTGTCGCAGGAGGTGGAGGATGACTTCGGCGTCCGGCGTATGGACCCATGGCCGGTGGGCGCCGTATTGCAGGGGGAGGGAGGCAGCCACCCCCTCCCCTTCGGGCACCGTGCCCGAGATGGCCACTGCCCACGTTTGGATGAGGTCGGCGGCGAGAGCAACGCTGGTGGCGTGCTTGCAGGGTCCGCCCCCCGACGCATCGGAGGAGATGTGGCCCGGGGCCTCCGGGATCCAGTAGTACCCGGTGGGGCTGAGCCACCCTGCGTTGAGGCCGGCGGAGTGCCACCGGACGTAGGGGTGGCTGGGGGTCAGTTGGTCCACGCTCAGCGCCCTAGTGTCGCCGGGGCGGACCGCAGGGTGGTCGTGCAGTCGGATTTCTGCTCCCGCAATCGTGCTTGCCCAGGACTGGAGTGCCGTCACATGTTCCCTGAGCCACGCCGGGCCTCCGCGCTGGTGCACCACCAGGTGTCCCGTGCCCTCCGGCTGGTCCTCCAGCGCGTGCACTGCCATGTGTGGGTGGTGCGGCACCTCCGTAGCTACCAGCAGGGCGGTGCCGTGGGGGAGTCCACAGGGCCTGGGCTGGCCTGCTCCCACCTGCACTACCACCCACTCGGCCTTGAGCTGCGCTTGCTCCGCCGCTCGGGTGCATTGGTCGTCCGTGGTTACCAACCACACCGGCGTCGGCGCGTGGGGCCGGGGGCGCAGGGGCTCGGGCCACGCCACATCCGCGTTAGGCTCCTGGTGCTCGCTCTCTGCGAGCACGTCGTGGAGGATGTATATGAGGGCCGCCGGCGGGTGGTACGCCGCCCCCCGTGTGGGGGGGGATAGGCTGCGCCAACGGCGGTAGCCCCCGACGTGAAGGTGCAGGCCGTCCGGGGTCACCCGTGGGCCAGTGTGGGCGTGCTGCTTAGCCCTCTTGGGCTGGACGAGTCTCAGGCGGGGGTCCCGCGTGCCGGTGGTGAGGAAGAGGTTGACCAAAGCATCGCGCCATCCGGGGTGGTTGGTGGGCTCCTGCTCGGGGCGGCAATAGTCGAGGTGTTCATCGGCGCATCCGTTGAGGCATTCCCGCACCGCCCTCGGCCACGGGTTGTCGTTGTCGGGGAAGGGGTGGTGTGGCCCCTGGTGCCCATGCCACGGCGTCGTGTGCGGCACCGTCAGGCGGCACGTGTCGCGGCGTCGTAGCTTGGCGGTGCGCAGCGTGACGATGTTGCCCGGTGTGGACTGTAGTTGGACGTGAGCTGCCCTGGGGCACGCGATCGGGTTGTACAGCCCCACTCCCAGGGCGGCCAGGGCCCGGGGTATGCGGTGGACCCAGTCGCCCCCCGCCAGGGTAGCAAATTCCGGGACGGGGTAGTGCACCTCGGGGCATATTCCGTGTGCGCCGGCTATTTCCCAGAACATCTTGTTGACCTCGGCGCGTGCAGAGGTTGAGTGGTGGTGGACGAGTGTACCCACGAGGGCCACCGCTGCCTGCTGGCAGCGTGTTGGCACCCGTGTGAGCCCCAGGGTCCGGTCATCCTGCAGGCTGTCCCGCGAGGGGTCAAAGGCGTACCGCGCCCTGTCCTTCGCGACCTGGACCGTGATGTGGTCCAGGTGGCGCGCGGTGTCGGAGTCGTCGGCGATGAAAGGGGCGACGTACTGCGTCACCCCCCCGAGGATCGCCAGGATGACATCCTGCACCACTTTCGGTGGCGCAAAGGTGTTGAGGCACCAGTGCCGCACCGCCGCCAGGCGCAGCCGGTGTTTGCGCTGCAGGGGGAACTCCCCATCCGGCTGCAGCTGGAGTCCCAGGTAGGGGACGGAGTCCGCCGCTGGTACCCAGTGCCATGGGTTTTCCAGGTGGGGACAGAGGCGCAGCTGCAGGCCCGGGACCCCCTCCGTGGTCGCCATGGCACACTTGCGGGGGTTGAGCTCCATGCCCATCATCCCCAGGTACGCGGCCAACGCCTCCACGCCCTCGACGAAATGCTGCAGCGTGTGGGCCACTACCAGCAGGTCGTCTATGTAGGCCTGGATGAGGCCCCGCTCGGCCTCTCCAGGCGGGCGCAGACGGTGCCCCTGGGCCCTGAGCAGGGGCTCCAGGAGGAGCGCGTACAGCAGGGGGCTCTCGAGTTGCCCTGCCGGACACCGCGCAGCATGTGGACAGGTAGTGTTAGCCCGTGCGCGGTGACGATGCGCAGCCTGGCGCACGTGTGGAGCAGGAGCAGGAGGTCGATGACCTCCGGCGGCTCGGAGAGGTGGCGCAGGATGAGGTGGAGGGCGCCGTGCGGGGCGGTGTTGAAGGCCTTGCGGGTGTCGAAGGAGAAGACGTAGTTGGGCCTTCCCCGTTGGAGCTGCCGCTGCGCCATGCACAGTGGGGGGCCGGTGTTGGAGCCAGGGAGGGCCCCTTGCTGCCAGTCGCTGACCACTCCGTGCCGTGTGAGCACTTCCGTGATGCGCTTGGTGAGGGGGCCCGTGAGCAGCTTCATGTCCAGCTGGCCTACGGCTATGGGCCTGTAGTCGTCCAGTCTGGTGGAGCCCGGTACCTTGGGGCTGAGCCAGATGTGCGCGTCCCTCCAGTGCATCGGTGGCGGGGCGCCGCGGAGGATGGCCCGGTAGGAGTGGACCAGGAGCCACTGGACGGGTGCCGGGAGGGCCTTGATGAAACGGGCCTCCATGTGGTTGGGACCCGGGGCCTTGCCATCCGCCTTGTCCAGGGCGGACTGGAGGTCCTGCATGGAGTACTGCTGGAACTGGGCTCAGGCCCCGTCAGGGATCCGGGGGACGTGGCGGCTCAGCACCGCCTGGAAGCCGGGGAGGTCCCCCGGGCGTTTGTCATACAGTTCCCGCCAGAAGGCCCGAACCGCGAACATCACGTCGTGGGCCTCCGTGAGGAGCGTTTGGGTGTTGGCAACCCGCACGTTCCAGAGACCTGACGGGCCCGGGGCCTCTACCTCTATGGCTCCCTGCACGGCTTTCCTCCGCTGGGCGATGTCGGGGGCGTGGCGGCGCGAGAAATCGTTCATGGCGCGCTTGCGGTCTGCTGCCAGGAGTGCGCGCAGTTGGCGGATGTCCTCTTTGAGGGCGGCTGCTTGCCTCTCCAGCTCCTCCTGTAGCTGGCCCTGTGTGGCCGGGCGGGACCCGGGCGACGCACCCCGCAGCTCCTCCGCGAGCCGGAGCGCCGCCTCGGACCGGATGCCATACCCCGCCGCATCCGCCTGGTATGCCGCCGGCGCGCACGCTGCCACGGTGTCATAGCGGAGGACCGCCGCCTGGAGCCGTTTCCAACTCTCTGGGGGGTCCTACCCCCGCCGGGTCTGTCCCCGCCGGGGACGGCTGCCGGCGTCCCACCACACGTGCCAGGGCGTCATGCGCCGCGTGGAGGTGTTCTAACACCTTGTCAACTGCGGCCGCGGGCATGGACCCATAGGCGTGCTGCTGTGCGGGACCCAGCCAGGGCGCCAAGGAGGGCTCATCCTGCGCGGCGGTGACCGCTGCCCACAGGCAGTGTTGGACGGGCGTGGCCTCGGCGTTGTACGGGAGGAGGCGCCCCTCCGTGAGGCTGTAGGGGGTGGGCATCGTCGCGCGCCCTGCCGCGTTGAGGAGGCCCGGCAGGGCCAGGCAGATCGGGAGGTTATCCGATCCGATCACCCTGGGGGTGTGCCATGCCGCGGGCCCAGACGCTTTCCCGCAGGGAGCACGGCAGGAGGGGTTCGTTTACCAGGAAGGTGTCCGCCCTGTGCCGGGACAGGTGGGGCGTGGGGGTCATGTCCTCCTCGCCGCCTGCCATGGCCCTCCGGAAACCGCAGGCCTCCCAGCCCGCGCGGAAGTGCACTGTGGCCGTGTTGGAGGTGGCATCCATGTAGACGTTAGTGTCGCCTGTGATGACCCCCGGGTGTCTCCGACCGAGGCTTCGCGCTGTGGCATACATTTGTATGTCGGCCCAGAACGCCGGCCGTCCCGCCCACGGGCAGCAGCCTGCCTGTGGTCCCCGGACGTTGATGACGGTGAGGCCTCCCCCGTCTGTACGGATTTCCAGAGCCGCGGCCTTCCCGGGGATGATTTCTGTGAAACTGAGCACCTGGTCCTCTGCGCACGTACTTGCTGCTGACCGCGGTGAGGAGGCCTCCCCCTCTCGAGGTGGAGGTGGCTCCCGTCTCCGCCAGCGGGCTGCTGAAGAAGGGTGTGTACCCCTTGGCTTGGAGCGCCGCGGCCACGTGCATCTCCTGCACCCGGTTGGCGATCTCTGTTTCCGGGAGCATGATGGCAAAGCCCCCCTCCCGGGGTAGCATGCCGGTGATGAGGTGCTCCTTGTCAGTACAGGCCGCCGGCCCCCGGCGCCGCCGGAGCGTGTCCCGGAGGGACCGGTCCCGCGGGAACGAGGCCGTTGCGCAGGTTCCACGAGAGGAGCCATAGGGCGTCGTCCGCCGTTACCCACTGGAGTCAGCCGTCCCGCATCGGCATTGCCGCTGGGTCCGCTGGGGCAGCCAGGGCTCCCTGATGCGCCGGGGCCATGGGGTGCGGTGAGCCCGTTCCCAGCGGGGCCCATAGGGGGGCCAGGGGGCCAATCCCGCGGGGATGGACCCTTGTTGGGCCGCATCGCTGGTTCCCGGGGCCGCTCTGGGTGTCCCTATGCTCGCTGTCTGCGTGGCCGGCCGCCCGGGGCGGGGGGCGCCGGGCGTACGGGGCGTGCCACAGGGACCTCCGTGCCCTCCCTTGGAGGATGTCCGAGGCCGCCTCCTTGTCCTCCAACGGGGCTGCAGCGTGCACTGCGTGCCAAGCCAGGTGTTCCAGCATCGCCCTGCTTGTGTAGTACTTGTCTGCACACATGAGGCATTTTGTTGGTTCTGTGGCCCCTCGCGCCGGGGGGAGCGGCACCGACTTTCGGATGGCGCCCCATGGCGCTGGTTCGAAGGGCAGGTTGGCCAGTGGAACCGTGTGTGGCGCTAACGTGCGGCCCGGGGCCGCCGCATCAAGGGCTCGTGTTGCGGGCGCGGGCCCGAAACTCCGGACGGCGTCACGCTGCGCGTCTGCCTGCAGCCACGCTTGCCAGTGCGTGGCGCCGATTTGGAGGACGGGCTTGCCCCTCCATCGCAGGTTGTGGAAGGCTTGTAGCCAGTGGTACACTGTGGTCGGTACCGCGAGCTGGAGCTCTAGGTAGGCGGGGTGCGCTGCTGCCGGCTACACTCCCGGCCTCGCTGCCCTGGCGTTGTCCTTCAGCCGGGCCTGGAGCAGGAGGGCGTGGTGTTCGCCCTCCCGCAGCGCCTTGACAATCATGCGGGTACAGTCCGCCACGCAGACTACGGCTTCGGGCCCCGGCAGGCGCTCGGGGTCGCAGACGACCATGTGCGCGTCCGCCGGGGGGAAGATGCAGACCACCCACTGCGGGTTCTGCTGTCCCCGTTGAGCCCCCGCTAGGGTAGCTGCCGGGCGGGCGTGCGTGATTGGCCCCGTGTGGAGGTCCGGGACGTCCGTGGCCTTGATGGCGTCTCCCTGCCATGCGGCCCGTAGTGAGGCGTTCCCGTGCGGGGCCTGGCCACGGGATGCTGCGGTGACACGCACAAGCAAGCAGGCAGGCAAAGCACTGCGCTCACAGGGGCATCAATTACGCTCGTGTCATGAGACAAAGCGTTCCAGGATCCTTGCCACTCTGAAACTAGGGAACAAAAGTATGTACAGCAACACATCAGGATATGTACACATGGGGTTAAGACTGGACTGGGGTAAGGGCATCACAGGACAATAGACACTCAGTCCCAACTCGTATCCCAATCCCAGGTCCGACCCTCTCAGTGGCTGGTGGGGGCGGGGGCTCAAACACAACCAATGCCCTGCTCAGTCTGGACCCTGAAACCCTGCCAATAGGGGAGGTGTCCCGCCCAGCCACAGGCGAGTTCCTCGGAACCAAGGAATCCCAAGGCCAACCAACAGTAGCTCCCCATGCTCCCTTAACGACAGGTCCTAACTCCACTCTGAGCCAGAGATATGGCCCCGCCATTATCCCCTAGGAGTTGGTAGCTGAAAATGGGCCGTTTCAGCCCAAACTGACATTAGCTCAAAAAACTTCCAAATTGACCCCTCGTCCGGACCCGCCAGAGGTAGGGACGAGGCAACTGACCCTATGCTCTTCGAGTACTAACGCCCTGGAGCCCTCACCCAACCTGGTTCCCTCTGAGGTCCCGGCATCAGGGCACCACGGGTTCGTCAAGTGGGGTCATGATGCCAAAATCACCAAAATAGGCATCTTTCTCACGCGTGGCCCGCCCGGCCAGGGCAAGGCCAATGGCTCAGAGGTTAGGAGGCAGTACCTAGGACTCATATCTGAGTGTACAACTTGAGATTAGGTCGGGGCTCCCTGTGGGCATAGAGATATGGGGCCGCCAATTGACCACACGGGGGGTGAAATTGGAGTCCCAAAAGGGGGTCATTTTGGCTGCCCGAAATGAGCCAAAATTCGGGGGTGCTCCCAATAGTATATCTCCACGCCGGCTTGGAGATTGGATCCGCCATTCCATACGCCATCCACCGGGAGTCCAACAGAGACTGCCATGCCCTTGGCTCTCAAAGATCTCCATGCCACTCGGCATGGTGAAAATCCCAATCGGGCCCACACATGCGAAAATGGCAAAATCGTCCACACTCACCTTGGGCTAGCACCTTGACGAAGGTTGCTCCGCTTCGCCCACGTGGTGTGCGAACCATGGGGACCAATGTCCATAACACCCATGTCATATATGGTCCATTGGTCCATGAGTCCGGCGTGCACGAGGTGGCTGAACATGGTGCACGGCGGGCAAAAAATATGGAAAATTGCTCAAAATGGCCGAAAATGCGCACACTCATGGTTGGGGCAAATGAGGCACATGCCCGACTTGGACCGGAGTGTGCCATAGGATTGGTATCAAGTCATAGGTGTCCAACATATCTTTGGGCGTCGCCCCACTCCTCCGGTTTTGGGAATGGCAGGGTCGCCAAGTGAGCCCATGATTTGGGATGGTCCCAAATCTCCAACATGGCGGCCACGGTACGCCAAGCCCAAGAGGAGTTATTCGCCGGGTCCAAGATATGTTGGGCACCGAAGTATGTACCCTCATAACATACTTGGGTCATGATGTCAATTGGGCGCAACGTTGAGATACACGGTCGCCACTTGACATCATGACGGGCAAAAAACAGCAACATTGGCGAAAAAACAGCCAAAAGTGCCTTGAAAGGCGCACAAATATATTATAATATCTTCGGCTTGGATTGAGTAATCGACCAATCCTTCTAAACACAATGACTTGACATCATTGACCTTCGATTCCACATATGTGCCCCACTTGGGACGCTTTGGAAGGTCGCGCACGCTGCCTCCCAAGTGGGCACATGCAAAAATGGAATATTGCAAAAAACACACCTTGCTCGCAACGCATCGCTTCGGGAGCGCTCCACAAGCGTTCCTTCACGAAGGTTAGGCTCGCGAGTGTTGGTTGGGAGTACAATGAAGGGCCTCGTGCGATATGGGGTCCATTGGCGGGTTAGTCTTGGAATGGTGCACCCGCCAAATGGGCACGCGATATGACACCAAATATGGCATATAACCCTACCCAAGCCTTCTACACCCAACCTAGTGGCCTAGAACCAAAGTATGCCTATATTCTAATGTAACTTTGGTCCCTTAACACGCATGCAAGTGCTTTGGTCGAAAATCGACCTCCTTTCGGAAAGCCGAATTTTAGCATGCACGCA
This sequence comes from Eutreptiella sp. 'Long Island Sound 2002', assembly GCA_964036045.1. Lineage (NCBI taxonomy): Eukaryota > Euglenozoa > Euglenophyceae > Eutreptiales > Eutreptiaceae > Eutreptiella > Eutreptiella sp. 'Long Island Sound 2002'. The sequence continues at coordinate 82,314,033 of OZ038383.1, read as the reverse complement.
AAATATATTGCCAATATGTATATGGAGATCATATATGCACTATCCGGGGAAGACAAGTGATATGCCCCGGATGTAGAGGCAAGCAAGGGTTGGACAAACACCAACTCAACATACTTCTACACATGCTTGGACGCCAAGTACGTGAAAAAGTGCACTTCTTGGAGAACACTCAAAATGAATAACCCTTTGGGCCTATTGAGTTGGGATTGTTTGGCCTCGTCCTATGCCTATGGGGGGCAAAACCTCATACACAGTGCCTATGAGGCACGTTAGTTCGCCCTTGAGCGCTTGAACGCTCGTAACCCTTGTTATTCCACTTGGGGGTTCAAACGCCTTCGGCTGCCCAGATTCTCTGGGAAAAATCTGGGACGTGATCCGTTATATCAAGGAAAAAATTGCGGATCACTCGAAGACCGTTTCAGTCTTAACTTCAAGAGAAATCGTATTATAGACTTATCTAATGCAGTCCACGGAACAGGCGACGACAGGCGGCGCGACTGCGGCAATTTCACGACAATTGGAAATCGCGGTAGAAATCGGGTATTTCACCGATTTCCGACCGAAAATCGCCTAAGACAATAAAGGTTATGGTAAATCTACATTGATTCAATGGTTAAGGATCGGATTCCAGATCCCGTGGATTAGAAAACAGGGATATCTCGCTGACAGCCGGTGTCAACGGCTTCCGCGCGGGTGTGACGGCTCACAGGCCTCCGGGCCATGGGCCATGGGTTCCGGGCCATGGGCCATGGGTTCTGGGTACCGCTTCACCCCCCTTCTTAGAGCAAACCCTTGGGGGGGCTCGATAACACCCAAGCATGGCAGCGGGTACCCAGGACCATTTCCTGAAGGGGGGGGGGGGTGTCACATCCTCACCTCAGGCTGATTCGCAGGTTAGGCTGCCCAAATCCCACAGTAAGACAGGTACAGTGCTGTAGCTGTTAGTAACTGAAGTATAGTATCAAGTATCAAGTCACGGGTCCTGGCAGCGATTGTTCGGCATCCAAAGGACCCGTTAACCCATACCAGGCGCACCGGGTGCCGGCTGCTACGGTCACTACCACAGTGGCAGTGGCATACACGGCCAACATAGGCGTCACACGACGACCGAGGTGGTCCCACAGGTCGAGAGCGACCACAAAGATCCATCAGGCTACTCCAAGCTTCCCAAGGCGCGCCGGCTCGGGGAGAGTCCCCACAGGTCCTTCCTCGGGCGCACCATGTCCATATCCACGACGCGAGTCCAGAGTGGTACAGCCGAACGAGCTCCTCCTTAAGGGATCGGGCATCAAGGCCGTCTTTTCCCTCGCCCTATTACCACGAAGGCCATACATGAGGGAGTCCTCATGCAGTGTGGGCGGAGGCGTCGACTCCTCAAACCACCAGTTTTCCAGGCAAACCTTCCCCATCCGACTGCAAGTGCGTCTGCGAGTCGGCAGGCTCACACTGGGACTGACAGTGGCGGACCGCTGGGAGTGTAGTCGGGCAACTGGGCTTCCCGCCTGGCGCCATCAGGATCTCCACATCACAGCGAATAGGGCACACGGTATCACAGGCACTCAAACAGAAGAATCCGTACTTAGGTACCGGTCCAGGCTGGACCTTAAGTAAAAGCATGTAAACGGCGATTCAGGGCGCCTTCGTATGCCGTTTCGCATCCCCTGGGGGGGAGAAACAGTCCACATCTCAGTGATGGGCCGATAACACTTAACATACAGACGCACATATCCTGGGGAACAGAAAAACAAGCAATAAGCGGGATAAATAGGCGTGTAAACACACTCTGGATAGAGCGCCAAATCACGCCCCGGTTAGGATAAGGCATATGCAGAAGGGTGGGCAAGAAAACGCCTGAGTTCAGGCCATATATAGTCGCGACACACGTAGACTGGTCTGGATCCCGCAAGTGCCATGGGACCAGACCACACACCAAAAATTCGCAATGCCGATGACAGCGTCATCCGTTGCGCAACGACGTATGGGCTTCAAGGCCCCAAGAGCTCAAAAAGTGTGAAGGTCAGTCGTCCCGCCTGGTTTCCCAAGGATTCAGCAGGCGGGGAGTGACGAATAGAAGAAGAGAGGGGCCATCCTCTCCTGAATTCAGCAGGGGGGGGTATATGGCCACTCTGATGGCAGGTCACCGGAAGATGTAAGAGAGCAAGCAAGTGAGGGACGATCCGTCGACCACACAAGCGCTCAAAATGCATCAGGGGAGAGCTCAGGGCGCTGACCAGGCACCCCTGGCTGCAATCGCCTGGTTGAGTGCTGCCAAGTCCGAGACATGGATCTTGGTCTTTTGCTTGCGGATGTACTCCATGAAGGGAGTGTTAACCCGTGGCACGAACGAGGAGACGGGTTCCCAGGTGTCGTGGGTCGGCCCATAGCCTCGCCAACGAACCTTGAACTCCATGCCTCCGGGTGCCGAGGCTTTCGGACGCTGAGCCAGGATATTCTCGACTGTATAGTCGTCCTGCTCAGCATAGTCGTCGTCCGAATCAGCCTCATGTGCGGCATAGCTCAGGGACACATGTTGGCCACGGAGGTCGGGTTCCCGCACACGGAGTTGACTCTCGTGGCGCTCCCGGAACTGTCCGTGACCTACCTTGATGCGGTAGGTGTCCTCACCAATCCTGCGGACCACCTCTCTGGGTGTGAACCAGGTTTTGGTGCGGTGGGTGCCCATGGGGCGGGGTCTGATCACCCACACCGGGTCTCCCACCCTGAACTTCTGCGCTGTCGAGCTCGGGGCGGACTTTTGACGCTCAGCATGCTCCTTCTCGAGCTGCTGGCGGATGTCCCGCGCCGTTTGCTCTTGCCGCGCAAAGAATTCCTTGGCGTCCATGGCCATACCATCAGCAGACAAGGGAAGTCCCCGACCCAGGGGGTCCCTGTCGAACAGAATCTGGTGAGGGGACAAACCACCCGGTGTGGGGGTGTCATGATGGGCCTTCAGAGCGGGCCACATCTCCTCAAACCAGTTCCGACGTGGATTGGTGATGTGAATCTTGCGCAGCTTCTGGAACAGCTGCCGTCCAGCCACTTCAGCTCGGCCGTTAGACCGGCTGAGATAGGCGACGCTCTTGGCGTGACGTATTCCCATGAGGGAACACATGGCCTTGAACCAGCCACCAGTAAACTGGGGCCCCCGGTCACTGCAAATGGTGCGGGGGATGTCAAAGACGGTCAGCCAATGACGAATCATCATGACTGCCACTTCCTTGGCAAGCAACCCCTTTTTGCGTGCCGGAACGGCTACTACGTAGCCACTGTGGCGTTCCACACAAAGAACCACACAGTCAAAGGTCTCCTTGCCAATGTGCACTTCGGGCATGGAGAAGACGTCCATGGCCACGCTCTCCATGGGCTGGTCAGGAACCGGGGTCCATTGGGCTTCCCCCTTGACGTTCCGGTTATCGGGATTGCAGGCCTGACAGACCGAGCAACCCTTCCTGACCTTCTTGATGGCGGTGTAGAGATTGATATTGTCGATCTCAAACCGGCGCTGCATGTCAGGGGCTTGCTTCTTGACCCCTGGGTGCAGCATGTGGTGGTGCCAAGCTTCACATAGCTCGAGCACTCGGGACTCTGGTACTAGCAGCTTACCGTTCCGGTAGAGCTTGCCATCTTCCTCAGTCAGCCCCTTTAGCCACTTCTGCCCGTCGTCAGGGTCGGTCACAGCCCTATACTCGGCCGCAAAGGCCTCAGACTTGGCGTAGTCGTCGGTCCAGTCGTCCTGGAGGCAAGACTCAGGGAAGAGGTGCTTGTCGGACTCAGCTCCATCAGGAGCGAGTACTCTGACCGCTCTGCCCATCCTCATTCTGAGGGGGCATCCGCAGCCATGACGACGAAGCATTTGACACCCCCCTCCTCCATCAGGCGCTCCATTTCAATGATCTTCTTGGCTTCAGCGGTCTCAGCCTCATCGCCATGGGCAGAGATATCCGTCATGCCCTTGCTGGCGGGATAGGCCCACCTGCTGAGACAGTCCGCCAGGGTGTTATCCTTTCCAGGAATATAAACAACCGTAAGGTCGAACTTGGCCAAGGTCTCATGCCATCTTGCCCGTCGGGAGGCGGGACCAGAGGGTGTGTCCACGTGCTCCTTGTGCCACGACTGCAGACTCTGATGGTCGGTGCAGACGGTGACGGGATGGAGGGCTATGTACCCAGCCCATTTCCTGAGAGCCATGACGATGGCATACGCCTCCTTTTCGCGGGGTGTCCACGTCCGTCTCTGGCCTTCCGCCAGGACTCGGCTCCAGAAGGCCACGGGCACGTGCCTCCCATCGTCAAGCACTTGTTCCAACACAGCGCCAACGGCGTAGTCGGAAGCGTCGGTGCGCAGGACGAACCCTCGGTCGGGATCCACGAGGTGAAGACCCACTGCGGATAGCAGCGCCTGCTTCATCCCCTGAAAGGCACGATCGGACTCAGCAGTCCAGACCAGCGCCTTCTTGGACCCCTTCTTGGTCTCCTCACGGTTGCCCTTGAGAATGGTCGTCATGGGGGCTGCATACTCGGCATACATCTTGATATACCCCGAGTAGTAGTTGCAGAACCCCAAGTACCCCCGTAGCTCAGAGATCGTTTTGGGCTTTTCCCAGTGCTCAATCGCAGCCACCTTGCCAGGTATGGGCTTTCGCTGCCCGTTCCCGACTACGTGACCAGCGAAGACCACCTCGCTTACCGCAATGGTGGCCTTGTCACTGCTGCCCGTGAGTTTGTGCCGAACCAGAAGGTCCAGCACTCGAGTGATGTCCCTTTCATGTGCCTCCAGGAGCTCCTCGTAGCTCATACTGGGGTCCCCGGACGCGATGATCACGTCGTCCATGAAGGGGTCCGCACAGTCACGCACCGGCTCGAGCAGGTTCTCCAGCATCCGCTGAAAAGCCGCATTGCCGTTGGTAACGCCCATGGGCATCAGCTTCCACTGGAGAGGTCCAAGTGGGGTGCTCATGGCTGTGCAGGCACGGGACTCGTCGGCGAGAGGCATCTGATGATAACCATGTTTCAGGTCAATCACCGTGAAGATCCTCCGCCGGTGTTGTTTTTGCAGCATGTCCTCAATGAGGGGTAGCATATAGCTGTTGTGCTGCGTTTGGGCGTTTAGGCCGCGGTAGTCGACCACGAGCCGCCACTCACCGGCCACCTTCTTGGGGACGACGAAGCACGGAGAGGCCCATTCGGAGGGGCACGGCTCGAGCCAGCCTCTCTCGATGAAGTCACGGAGGATCTTCCCCATGGCCTCCTTCCTCTCGCCCCTCAGGGCAAACTCCCGGTGCCGATACACACGGTGGTCCTGCTTCAGTCGTATCTTGGCCTCGCCATACGGTCCACGCACCGGTGGGGGAAACACAGGCTTTCCGCTGAGGAAGGTATCACCATACTTCTGCTTCAGCCTGGCCCTCAATGCCTGGATCTGGGGGCAGTCATCAGACTCCGCCTTGGCGTTTCCGGGCACCTGGACCACTGAGCTTACTTGAGGGGTAGCGACCCCGCTCGGCTTCGGCTCAGGTGGTCTTCCCAGGTGGCCCAAAGGGCCATCTCTGGTCTTGCCTCGGAATAGATCGCCGTAGGTGGGTGGGTTACCCCCGATTGGCTCGTCCTGGCTGGACATGTAGTCCAGCACCCTCCGAACGAAGGTGTTCCGATCATAGGAACCAGAGACGATCGAGTCCACTTTCCACCAGGCTTTGTCCTGGCCCTTGCCCTCACGCTGGTTTCCCCAGTCGTGAAAGGGCTGATCCATATACCCCTGAACCAGATCCAACTCCTCTTCCGTGAGGGGGTCTTCCGATTCTCCGATGTCAACAGGGGGAACCGCGAAGCATTGCCGCCATGGCTCTGCTATGATGCGGTTGACACACACTAAATCCGCGGCGTCGGCCTGATCAAGGCCCCCATCCACATAGTGGAATTCCGTTGGCCATCTCTGGGGTGGCATGGGCTGTCCCTTAGCGTCCTGATAGACACTCTCTCCAGCCGGTAGGACGACCTTGTTTAAGGTCATGTTGGTCAATGAGACTACCCAATGTCGGGTACTTTTCTCCTTGGTGCATCCCATAGGAACAACCAGCACTGCCTTGGAGCGGTCCTTGCGAATCTTCGCTATCGCTCTTGGAATGTCCCATTGAGGGCAATGGATCCACATCAAGCCCTGATGCGGACCCCAGTGCTTCTTCCACGCGGAGTCCTGTGCGCTCCAGTACTTCTCACAAACCTGCAGATGGGCGGAGGTTCCTGAAGAGAACGCATCCAGGGCCAGATCCGAAGCCCCCAGGTCCGCGACCACTCGGCTCGCCACTTCCGGCATTACGCCGTACTCCTGGTTTGCTGGCCCAGTGGGTCCAGTGTCCAGCGCGGCCACTTCGAGCTGATGGCGTTCCGGCTGGATCCATTGGCATTCCACATGGTGCTCAGGTGACGAAAGCCACGAGAGCTGGTTGTCCTGGTACAGGGTCATGGAGGCCTGGGCCGGGAGGACGCCGGAGTCCGTCTGCATCATGAAGTCGTACCCAACGATCATGTCCCAGTCCATCTCGGCCTCGTAGAAGCGACCTTGCAGGAGGATTTCCTTGCCGAGGTCTGGGCGGCTCAGCTCACGATGGTTCACGAACTGCAGCCCGATGGCCGCTTCCTTCGTGCCTCCCACCATGTACTGGCCGTTCGCCACCTTCAGCCTGACAGGTTTCCGACTGTCGGTCAAACACTCTGGTGGAAGTAGGCCAGCCTTGACCAAGCTGACCTGTGCTCCCGTGTCGACCAACACGTGGAAGACCTTTTCCACTTCCCCGCATAAGGCACGGACCTTAAGGTGCAACTGCCGCTCACGCCCCACTCGGCGCACGGCGTGCAAGCTCAGGATCTCTGGCCGTTCCAGAAGCTCAACAAGCGACCGGTGCAGGTCGTGGACAATGGGCTCAGGCTGCCCATCTGCAGCATCCAGCTGCGATCCGGGTGATCCTCCAATACTCTCCTAGAGATCGTGAAGGACATCAAACACGTTCTTGGTCGCGAAGGATGGACGGGCGCAAGGGTTCGTGCCTTCACTTGCCCTGACCCCGCCACCGCGACTGGTTGCTGGACCGGGCCTTCTGCCCGAGGCAATCCCTTTGTGCTTACCGGCTCCCGATTGGGATGGTGTGGCGCTTCCCACGACACCATCCTGCGACCGCCCTAGCTGGGGCCCTTGGCTGCAGGGGCTCCGCTAGGGGGCGTCGGTTGTGGAGGTAGGGGTATTCTTCTCTTCATCAACCTCGTTGACACCCTTATTCCTTCGCCTATTCCTAGGCTTCTTGTCCTTGTCCTTGTTCTGGTCGTTCTCCTTGTTCTCCTTCTTCTTGTTGTCCGACCTGGGGACCCAGTTCCTCTTGATCTCCTGGATCTCCTTGGCCAACTCGGTCCCAACCGACATCAGCTTGGAGAGCTCATCCTTGTCCACCTCCACTTTGGCCTCCCGGATACCCGCAGGTGCACGCTTCTTCGACCCGTGCGCCTTCTTGTAGGCCTCCGTGTCGGCCTGGTGGATGGGGCATGTTCGGTGGTCATGGTTGAAGCCTTGCTTCCTCCCATAACACACGAAACAGCCCTGGGGGTGAGCTCGTATGAACTCCCCAAAGGACAGCGGAGGGCTGCCAATGCGACGAGGGTCCTTCTTCTCCTTCTTCTTCCAACCCGGCTGCAGGGGCTTCCAGCTTCCCCGGTTGCTCCCCGCGCCGTTGTGGGCCACGAAGGCACAAACGGCCATCTCGGCGGGCTCATCGTCGTCGTCATCGTCGACGAGAGCTTCATCGCCATCGGCTCCCGCTGGGTCCATGGCAGCTTCGCCGCCAGGTCCCTCGCCAACGTAGTTGACGTCTCGGTCGCCGGGCCTCAACCCGCGGGTGTGGTGGAGGTTCCGGTACTCCTTGAGTACTTCCTCTCCAACACACTCATGGATCTCGTCGCAGCTCATCCGCGCCGGGATGGCCTGCGGACGGATGGTCTGGCCGCTCACGTCACACTCGTCAAGGCGCCACATCGCGGTCTTCTCGCGATCGCCCAAGATGGTGATGAGGAGAGCGTTCCGCAGGGAGTGCCGTTTGACATCCCGGGCCACGTTCTTCCTCGTCCAAGGCACCACGCTCGTATGATACCCCTTGGGGAGCATCATCTTGACCCCGTGGTTGGACTTTGCCCTCTTGGCTTCTCCCTTGGTGACCCTCTTGATCCATGCTTCCGGCAGCATGGAGAGCAGGCGAGCCTGCTCGTCACCCTCGTTCCAGTCCTCCACGTTGCGGCGGAAGAGGGTGTATTGCCCTCGGAAGTCTCGCCAGTCCCGTAGGCGGATCTCCCGTCCATCATGCTGAAGCTTGATGGACTTCCACCGCTTGGCAGCCACCTGCCGAGCGTCCACCCGCTCCTGCTCGTTGAGCCAAGTCTTGGCTTCCTTGAGGGTCTTGATTTTCCCCTCCTTGGTCGCCACGAAGTACAGCTCTTGGAGCACTTCCGGCAGGCGGTACCTGAACCCTCTGAAGACATATTTCTCCGCTTCCGCGGGATCCATGTCTTCAGTGACGGTCACCCCCCAATCGTTCAGCTTCTCCAAGAAGCGGTCGAGGTTCAGGGGGTTGCCATCGTACATGGGGGGCTTGATGTCCTTCAAGTCTTCCCACACGGCGGCATCCGCGGCCTTAGAGACCATGAACGCCGGCCGCGAGGTCGACCGAGGTTCCCATCGGCCTCGCCCACGGACTCCCACGGCCGCCACGTCCATCTCCTCCATGGAATCCCTGTGGCTACGCCGCGGTTCCTCCATGTACGCTGAACCCAGATGTTCACGCCGTACCCCTTCCATGTATGCCTCCTCATCACGGCGCCGGCGGCTGTGTTCAGCAGCCTCCCGTCGTACACCACGCGGCGGGCTAATGTCGAACTCCTCCAGGTCTTCCTCCGCGAACATCCCGACATCCCACTCCACGTCTTCTCCGGGGACCTCATCCCTGAGTCCACCATAACGTCCGCCAGCCATTGGGATTGGCTCCGGGGCTGGTGCGGGGCGTGGGGTGCGTACCGGTGTCCGCGGTGGAGCACGGCGGTTGTGGTAGTCCGAACTGAGCCACTCATCACGCCAATCCTCACTGCCACTGCCGGGCGGCACGCGCCTGTTGCGGCGGCCCGCGCTGTGTTGAGAGGGGGCGGTGAGAGAGGGGGCACTGGCGCTGGGGCGACTCCTGGGGGCTCCGCCGGGGGCGTGGGGTCTGCCTGGACCTGGTCCGGGTCCCCAGCCGTCGTCCGACGAGCCAGACTCCAGGGGTGGGTGGTCGCTGCAGACGCTCCCACGGGCTTCCAGCGCGTCCAGCCCCTGCTGCAGGCCGCTGATGACCTTGTTCAGCGACCTGGTCTCGCCTCTGGCGATGTCCAACAGCTTCTGGGTGGCGGTGGCGACCTGGACGCTCTTGACCATCTCGATCTTGGCAATGTCCAGCTCTCTCTGCGCGCGCGCGGCGACCCTGGCGATGCGAGTCATCTCGCCCTTGCCCGTGTCTACCTCGCGCTCGAGGAACTGGACCCTCCTGAGGAGGTAGACAATCCACCGCCGGGTGGCATCCGAGTCGCCGTCCCCTGCTGGGTCGTCGGGGTCTCCAGGGGGTCCTCCAGGAGGGCCTCCGCCGGGTCCGCCCGGTCCAGGGGGTCCTCCCCCGCCCGGTGGTCCGCCCCCAGGGGGTCCACTTGGTGGGCGTCCTCCAGGGGGTCCTGATGGTCCTCCGCCAGGGGGCCCCGGTGGGTCTCCGCCGGGTCGCCTCAGTGGGTCCGAGGATGGGCGCTTCTTCGTGATGTCGAAGTCCATGTCGTCATCCTCGTCCATGTCACCCCACATGGGCGTCTCGGTCTCGGAAGACTCCGAGCTCCGGTAGGGAGGAGGGGGATCCTCATCCTCACCTTCCGGCTCCATGGGGACGTCTCTGCCTCATCCGCCAGCCACTCCTCGGCAATGTCGGCGGCCTCGTTCATCACCGTCGCTGGCGGTGAAGAAGGGGTCGCTGTCGTGGGGGTGTCCGCCCGCTGGCCTCCGTGGCCTCTCGGGGGTCTTCCTCTTACCCTTCCTCCGTCGGTGGGCAGTCGGGCCACTGCTCCCACTGCTGCCCGTGTCGGCCTCGTCCAGCGTCATCTTAGAGGAGGCGTCCCCCTCGAAAAGCTTTCGAAGGGTCTCCACTCGTGATCCTCCCGGGGGAGTCTCGCGGCGGAGTTTGGCCTCTGCCTCCTCCATTGCGGCGGCAGTGGCTGCGGCAGCTCGCCCTTCGGCTTCCTCCTGAGCACGAGCCGCTTCGGCTTCCCGGGCCTGCTGCAGTCGAGCCTTCTCCGCTTCCAACGCCGCCAGCTCTGCCTCCGTCTTGGCTCTCTCCTCGGCGACCTTCCGTCGCGCGGCCTCGATGGCGTCCTTCTTGGCGGCGTCCGCCTAGGCCTTCGCCGTCGCCTCGGCATGGGCCCGTTCCTCCGCCTCCTTCTTTGTCCTCTCTTGGGCAAGCGCCTCTTCCAGCGCCTTCACCTCGGCCTCCTTGCAGGCAATGGCCTCCTGGGTCAGGCCGGTTTCGTCGGCAGTTGCCGCCACCTCACCCCTGATCCGGGCAGCCACTGCCTCGTGGGCGGCCGCAGCTGTGAGACAGGCCGCGATGGCTGCCACGGTCGAGGCGTGGTAGTCCATGCCTCTGCCCCGCTCGGTGGCCTCCTCATGGGCGATGCCGACGGCGCCCTCCACGGCAGCGTTCTGCTGCGTGGCCCGTTGCCGGGCAACCCCAAGGTTGCAGGGCACCCCACAGGTGCGCTTGCAGGCGCGCGCCACATCCCTTTGGTGGGGAGCGACGCTGCTGCTGGAGCTGGCCGGGTCGGCCGGCATCCTCCCGCGGTGGGCTGACTCCACGTCGCTGCTGGGGCCTGACTTCCTCAGGAGCAGCGGACGGGGCTTGGCCTTGGTCTGCTTGGCGACTTCCAGGAAGTCACCAAGGGTGGTGTGGCCGGGGTGGTGACCGCCATTAGCCCGTTGGGGACTGTGGGCTGGGGTTCCGCCCCTGGCGCCTTGGGCGGCTTCGGCGGCCAGGGAGTCCTGGTACTCCCGCCACTTCCTGTCCCGCCTCCTGTCCCCGGCGGAACGCTTCTCCTTCCCAGGAGACGCGCTGCTACTGCTGCCCTGCAGCCTGCGCTCGTTCCCCAGCGCCGGGAACTCCTTCTCGATCATGTCCCACATGGAGACATTGATCGAGGCGCCTGACGGGTACTCGTTGGGCTTCTCGTCCTCCCCAATCCCGTCGGGGCGCAGCCCCTCGCCGGGCCTGTCTGGGCGGATCCAGGTCCTCCAGCGCCTGCGGCGGAAGCGGTACTCATACCCTTCCGCCCGCAGCCATTCCTCCACTGACCGCAGGCGGTCCTGGCCCATCTCCTCGCGGAGCTCGAAGCTCCGTGGCATGCCGCCTTCGCACTGGGGATTGCTGTGGCGGTACTGCTGCCCCCACAGCAACCCAGACAGTAGGCGCGCCGCATGGGGGTGGAACTGCGGCCAGGTCTTGCCCGCCTCGTCCCAGTTCACCATCGGTGCTCTCGATGGAGTGGTCCTGGGGTGGTTGTTGAGGTGGGTGATGTAGCACTGGACTGCGAGTGCGGGCGGTGCTGGTCGGCCAGTGGTTGTGGAAGTGGTTGACGCGACTGGCCGTGCGGCCTTGCTGGTCGGCCGATAGGACTCGCTGATGAGGGAGTCCTGATCAGTCCACCTCCTCCACGGTCGCGGCGCTTCCGTGGTCGCTCAGGGCGATGCTCTGGGTGGCGCTGCGGACCGCTGCGCTGCGCTGCGTGCTGCTGCGCCGCGCTGCGCAGGGTTGCTGGCCCCGAGTGGCACGCGAGGGATGGGTAACCCCGCGGCGGTGAAACGCTTTTGACGCGTTCCCGTGGGGGGCCTGGCCACGGGACGCTGCGGTGACACGCACAAGCAAGCAGGCAGGCAAAGCACTGCGCTCACAGGGGCATCAATTACGCTCGTGTCATGAGACAAAGCGTTTCAGGATCCATGCCACTCTGAAACAAGGGAACAAAAGTATGTACAGCAACACATCAGGATATGTACACATCGGGTTAAGACTGGACTGGGGTAAGGGCATCACAGGATAGTAGACACTCAGTCCCAACTAGTATCCCAATCCCAGGTCCGACCCTCTCAGTGGCTGGTGGGGGCGGGGGCTCAAACACAACCCATGCCCTGCTCAGTCCGGACCCTGAAACCCTGCCATTAGGGGAGGTGTTCCGCCCAGCCACAGGCGAGTTCCTGCGAACCAAGGAGCTCCAAGGCCAACCAACAGTGGCTCCCCCTGCTCCTGTATCGGCAGTTCCTAACTCTCATCTGAGCCAGAGATATGGCCCCGCCATTATCCCCTAGGAGTTGGTAGCTGAAAATGGGCTGTTTCAGCCCAAACTGACATTCTCTCAAAAATCTCCAAAATTGACCCCTTTTCCGGACCCGCCAGAGGTAGGGACGAAGCAACTGACCCTATGCTCTTCGAGTTTCAACTCGCTGGAGCCCTCACCCAACCTGGTTCCCTCTGAGGTCCCGGCATCAGGGCACCACGGGCTCGTCAAGTGGGGTCATGATGCCAAAATCACCAAAATAGGCATCATTCTCACGCGTGGCTCGCCCGGCCAGGGCAAGGCCAATAGCTCAGAGGTTAGGAGGCAGGACCTAGGACTCATATCTGAGTGTACAACTTGAAATTAGGTCCGGGCGCCCTTGTGGGCATAGAGATATGGGGCCGCCAATCGACCACACGGGGGGGTGAAATTGGGGTACAAAAGGGGGTCATTTTGGCTGCCCGAAATGAGCCAAAATTCGGGGGTGCTCCCAATAGTATATCTCCACGCCGGCTTGGAGATTGGATCCGCCATTCCATACGCCATCCACCGGGAGTCCAACGGAGACTGCCATGCCCTTGGCTCTTGAAGATCTCCATGCCACTCGGCATGGTGAAAATCCCAATTGGGCCCACACATGCCAAAATGGCAAAATCATCCACACTCACCTTGGGCTAGCACCTTGACGAAGGTTGCTCCGCTTCGCCCACGTGGTGTGCGAACCATGGGGACCAATGTCCATAACACCCATGTCATATATGGTCCATTGGTCCATGAGTCCGGCGTGCACGAGGTGGCTGAACATGGTGCACGGCGGGCAGAAAATATGGAAAATTGCTCAAAATGGCCGAAAATGCGCACACTCATGGTTGGGGCAAATGAGGCACATGCCCGACTTGGACCGGAGTGTGCCATAGGATTGGTATCAAGTCATATGTGTCCAACATATCTTTTGGGCGTCGCCCAACTCCTCCGTTTTTTGGAATGGCAGGGTCGCCAAGTGAGCCCATGATTTGGGATGGTCCCAAATCGCCAACATGGGGGTCACGGTACGCCAAGCCCAAGAGGAGTTATTCGCCGGGTCCAAGATATGTTGGGCACCGAAGTATGTACCCTCATAACATACTTGGGTCATGATGTCAATTGGGCGCAACGTTGAGATACACGGTCGCCTCTCGACATCATGACGGGCAAAAAACAGCAATATTGGCGAAAAAACACCCAAAAGTGCCTTGAAAGGCGCACAAATATATTATAATATCTTCGGCTTGGATTGAGTAATCAACCAATCCTTCTAAACACAATGACTTGACACCATTGACCTCCGATTCCACATATGTGCTCTACTTGGGACGCTTTGGAAGGTCGCGCGCGCTGCCTCCCAAGTCGGCACATGCAAAAATCGAATATTGAAAAAAACACACCTTGCTCGCAACGCATCGCTTCGGGAGCGCTCCACAAGCGTTCCTTCACGAAGGTTAGGCTTGCGAGTGTTGGTTGGGAGTACAATGAAGAACCTCGTGCGATATGGGGTCCATTGGCGGGTTAGTCTTGGAATGGTGCACCCGCCAAATGGGCACGCGATATGACACCAAATATGGCATATAACCCTAACCAAGCCTTCTACACCCAACCTAGTGGCCTAGAACCAAAGTATGCCTATATTCTAATGTAACCTTGGTCCCTTAACACGCATGCAAGTGCTTTGGTCGAAAATTGACCTCCTTTCGGAAAGCCGAATTTTAGCATGCACGCAAAATATATTGCCAATATGTATATGGAGATCATATATGCACTATCCAGGGAAGACAAGTGATGTGCCCCGGATGGAGAGGCAAGCAAGGGTGGGACAAACACCAACTCAACATACTTCTACACGTGCTTGGACGCCAAGTACGTGAAAAAGTGCACTTCTTGGAGAACACTCAAAATGAATAACCCTTTGGGCCTATTGAGTTGGGATTGTTTGGCCTCGTCCTATGCCTATGGGGGGCAAAACCTCATACACAGTGCCTATGAGGCACGTTAGTTCGCCTTTGGGCGCTTGAACGCTCGTAACCCTTGTTATTCCACTTGGGGGTTCAAACGCCTTCGGCTGCCCAGATTTTCTGGGAAAAATCTAGGACGTGATCCGTTATATCAAGGAAAAAATTGCGGATCACTCGAAGACCGTTTCAGTCTTAACTTCAAGAGAAATCGTATTATAGATTTATCTAATGCAGTCCACGGAACAGGCGACGACAGGCGGCGCGACTGCGGCAATTTCACGACAATTGGAAATTGCGGTAGAAATCGGGTATTTCACCAATTTCCGACCGAAAATCGCCTAAGACAATAAAGTTATGGTAAATCCACATTGATTCAATGGTTAAGGATCGGATTCCAGATCCCGCGGATTAGAAAACAGGGATATCCCGCTGACAGCCGGTGTCAACGGCTTCCGCGGGGGGGTGACGGCCCACAGGCCTCCGGGCCATGGGCCATGGGTTCCGGGCCATGGGCCATGGGTTCTGGGTACCGCTTCAGTAGATGCTCCTCCTGGTCGGGGCTCCAGACCAGTGCGGGGGGGTTGACCCATCCCGGTTCCTGCCTCTTGTTGGGGGCACTGACGGTGTGTAGCAGGACTGCTAGCGGCCAGGGGTCCGCCGTCATATAGTAGGCCTGGGTGGGCCCCTGCTGCCAGTCGACATGGGGCTGGGGCGGGAATGCCCCTTGCCCGGCGGTGCCGTGCCAGACAGTCCAGCGGCCCCCGGTCAGGACGTGTGACTGGTACCATCCGGCGTGGCCGTGTAGGATGGCCTGGTAGCCTGCCGTCTGCAGCACCAGTGCCTCCCCCTGCTGAGGCCCGGGAGGGGGTGTGCCGCCGCCTGCGTTCCTGACGCGGGTGCGCCTGCGGAGTGTGGCGTGCCTCGGGTGGGGCGCATCGCGCTGCGGCCCTTGTGTGCCTCCCGCGATCTGCCACGGGCCGTGGTGGTGGATGAAACTTCCCCCTACCGGCTGCCAGCAGCGGCGCTGCGACGACGTATAGCTGCTCCGCCGTGAGGGGTGCTTTCGGCGTGTGCGTTGCGGCTCGCTGGCGGGGCTGCGTGTCTCGGCAGGGGACGTGGGGCAGCAGTTGCGCTGGCCACGCCGCCACTGGACCCATGGTAACGGCCGCGACCGCGGACACCAGCGCCGTGCGGTCCGTTGGCCTGTACTGCCTGGGCCCCGTGGTATCTCAGGCGAGGTGCCTGAAGGCCGCCGTCCAGGCCACTGCTCCGCAGTTCGTGCAGTCCGGTTTGGCCCCATCTGCGCCGTTGCTTCCCTTTGCTGTACCGTGGTGGCGTTGTCAAGCGGGGGGCCCTGCTGCAGCACCTCCGGGCCCTGCCCTGGCGAGAGGGCGGGCGGGGCCGGCTGCGGGTAGCTCTGCGCGCCCAGGCGCTCTGGATGCGTGTGGTACGGGTTTTGCCGGCGGTGCTCCGGGGCCGCCCGGGGTAGGAAGAGGAGTTGGTGTAGGTACCAGTGGCCTTGTGCGGTGGACGGGTTGCGGAGTGTCAGCCACTGTTCCACCACGCCCCCTGGCTGCGCGGCCTCGACGCGGCGCTGCAAACCCTGGCGGCCCAGGCAGTTGGACGGGCCCGCGGGCGGGATGTGAATCTGCGGGTAGAGCACCCGCAGCGGCTCCAGCGCCAGGTCCAGCACCTCGTCGGTGAGCTGTTCCGTAAGGGCCGACGCCCTGTGCAGGGCGTGGCGGACCCTGGGTGTGGGGGCCGTGAGCTGTTCGAGCACTGGCCCTGGCGGGTACCGTGCACCCGGGTTTGTCAGCCACTCCCTGGTGTGGCTCAGCATGGCCCTCCATACGTCCCTCGTAAGAACGGGTTGGGGGGCCAAGGAGGGGACCGCCCGTAGGAGGCGGTGGCACGCCGGCGGCGATCACATGGGCTGTGGGGCGGCCGCAGTGATCCACCTGCACGCCGTGCCGGGCACGATCGCCCCCCATTTCCACGGTCCCCATGCCCTCGGCGTGGAGTAGCGCCTGGCCCTGGACCAGGGGGAAATAGGGGCTCGGGCGCCCGCCCTCTTCCCTCCACCGTACCCAGGCCGCCCCTGCCTGCAGGCTGCGGAGCAGGGCCACGCCGGGGAGGAGCGGCTGCGGGAAAGCCCCCTTGACGGGTTGGGCGGCATGGGTCAGGGTGCCCATGGGCAAATACCACAACGGGAGGACCCAGGGGCCCGGCAGCGGTTGCGCCCCCCCTGCGTCCCATCGCCACTCGGAGTCTGGCGGGGCGGCCGAACCGTGCCCGTCTGCAGCAAGTGGCGTGCCCTCTTGTCATGTGCCGCTGGAGAGTTGTCGCGAGGCTGAACCCCTCTGCCGCGGGTGCCAATGGGAGGCGGCCCCGGGGCCTGCGCCAGGGGAAATCCTGGCTGGCCGGCCAGGTGTGGAGGTCCTGGGCGATTTCCTCCGCGGTTCCTGTGGGGGCGTCCTCTGGTGCCAGGTGCCACATGACGGCGAGCACCGCCGGTGTGGAGAAGGGCCACGCCCGTGGGGGGGTGTACACCTGGATGGTCCACTGTAGGCGCGCCCGCCGCACGCCGGATGCGTGGAGCACCCCTCGGACCATGTCCACCGCCAGGACCAGCACCATTTCCGAGGGCTCCACGATGATCCCCTCCGCGGGTCTGCCGTGGCGGCCTCCGGTGTGCAAGGCCACTTCCGCTTGGCCCTTGTGGGCGACTCGGTTGACGGCCTCCTGGATGTTCACGCTGCCGCGTACGGTCTCATCCAGGATCCAGCCCTGCACCACCCCGTAGCGCAGGGCGGCGTGTGCGGCCGCGTGTCCCACCGCGGGCAGCACTCTGTCATCAGGGCCGGGCTGGGGGTGCTGCTTGGGGCACCAGCCTTCGCCGGTGCAGTGGCCCCGTTTCCACGCGGGGCAGAGGGTGGGCGCGCTGCCCGCCGGCGGCGCAGGTTCCGCGGGCGTGCTGCCCGTGGAGGGCTCCGGGATTTCCTTCAGGTCGGAGTCCGCGCCCGTGTCCTCTTGTGGGGGGTCTCCTTCGCCGCCTCTGAGTCCCAGCGCCCTGATGACCCCGAGTGCTGCGTCCAGCGTCGGAGATCGGGGGCGTGTTTTGCGGGTGGCTGTGGGTTCCGCCATTGTTGTGTCGCTGTGCCTAAGAGCAGGGGGTGGGGTGCGGATTTCCTGTGGCTGCTGTACGTGCTGTGAGCGCGGAGGGGCGTGGATTGGGGAGCTCGTACGCTGGTTCCGCGGGCCGGCGTTCGTGTGTGCGTGTGGGCATTAGGTGCCCCCCCCCTGCCGTCCGTGGTGACCCCGTTGCGAGGGGCGTCCGAGGCTGGGCGCTCTCCCTCTTCTGGCTGCCCTCCTCCTGGGGGCTGCCGGGGCCCGCTTTCCACGTGCCGTGGGCACGGGTGTGCGGGTATCGGGCCCAGCACTGTCCCCATGCCTTGTATGCCCTGTGGGGGCGCCTGGTGTCAGGCGCTGCCCCTTCCTCAGCTGCCCGTCCTCGGGGGCGGGCAGCCGGGACTCCGCGGCCCGTGTGTCCCGGGTGCGGTTGTTGCGGGCGTGGGGGCCCAGCACCGGCCCCATAGCGTGCGCCCTTGCGGGGCGGCGTTGTGCGCTGTGGGGGTGGCGCAAGGGCGTCCCCGGGGGGGGGGGCACCGTTCGCCGTCGTGAGGGGCGTCTGAGGTCAGGCACCCCCCCCCCCCGACTGCCCGCCCTTCGGGCGGGCTGTCGGGTTCCGCCGCTGTGCCGTGGGTGCGGTTGTGCGGGTTCGGGGGACCTGCACTGTCCTTTGGCTTGCATGCCCTGCGGGGGCTGCGCGCCGCAGGGGGGCTGGGGGGCCGTCCCCGGGGGGGATGGCCTGCCACTGTTGTGAGGGGCGTCTGGCGTCAGGCGTTGTCCCTCCCTCCGTCGCTTGTCCCCTGGGGCAGGCAGCCGGGTTTCCTCTACCCGTGTGTCCCGGGTGCGATTGGTGCGAGCGTGTGGACCCAGCACCGGCCCCACAGCGTGTGCGCCCCTTTGGGCTGGCGCTGCTCGCTGTGGGAGTGGCAGAAGGGCGTCCCCGGGGGGGGTGCCTTTCACCGTTGTGAGGGGCGTCTGAGGTCAGGCGCTTCCCCTCATCTGATCGCCCGCCCTCCGGCCAGGCTGTCGAGGCCCGCTACCCACGTGCTGTGAGCGCGGGTGTGCGGGTGTGGGGGCCCAGCACTGTCCCCTTGGCTTGCATGCCCTGCGGGGGCTGCGTGCCGCGGGGGTGGTGGGGGGCCGTCCCCGGGGGGGGGGGCCTGCCACCATTGTGAGGGGCGTCTGGTGTCAGGCGCTGTCCCTCCCCCGGTCGCCCGCTCTCTGGGGCGGGCAGCCGGGGTTCCGCGACCCGTGTGCCCCGGGCACGGTCGGTGCGGGCCCGTAGACTGAGCACCGGCCCCACAGCGTGCGCGCTTGTGGGCTGGCGTTGCGCGCTGTGGGGGTGGTGGGAGGGCGTCCCCGAGGGGGTTGCCCTTCGCCGCCATGAGGGGCGTCTGAGTTCAGGCGCTTCCCCTCTGCCGGCTGCCTGTCCTCCGGGCGGGTCCTGGGGATCACCCCCACCCACCTCTACGGGGTAGCACCCGTACCCCGCCCCCCCCTCCCGGCGCCCGCAGCGCGGGACGGTGTACACACCTTCCCGCGAACACAGGGGGTCACCGCTGTTACGGGGGTCCACCTGGTGCGGCTCCCCCCGGCACCACCCGACGACCCCCGGGGGCCCAGGGCCCTGAGCCCCGCCCCTGACTGGGAGCTCTGGCGCGACGCGTGGGCCGCGTGGCTCCCCCGCCTCCCCTCCCAGTGCCGATGGATGGCCGGCGGCCCCCGCCCGTACGGGGCTGACGCCACAGCCAGCCCCCCACTGCCTCCGCCCCTCCCCCCCGCGGAGCACTGCACACCACTGCCCACAGCACGACACGGATGCACCGGGAGGCAGTGAGAAGGGCGCACCTGCCACCACGCATGCCTACCAGGGTAACAGTGATGTCGGACTCCGATGGCTCACCCCAGCGGGATGACCGCCACCACCGCCGGTCCCACTCCGGCTCCCTCGTCTCCCCGGGATGCGTGGGGGAGACCCTGGAGGAGCGCGAGGAGCGGAGGCTGGCGCAGGCGGCGGTGCCGGTCGTGCCGCGGGCTGGGCAGCCCCGGGCGGCCTCTGCCGACACGGGGCTGTTGACCCGGGGGCCTGAGCCGGCCGAGGAGACCGCCACCGCCGCCCAAGCAGCAAGCCCTGCCGCCCCGCCCCAGGAGGGGGCCCCAGGCGCACGGGGGGCTGAGACCGCAGCCCCAGCAAGCCGCGCCGCGGCCCCTGGTGCGCCGCCAGCGCGCGGGGTAGCCCCGGCACAGGACCCGGGCGCTTCGCCCGGGGCTGCCGCGGCCGCAGAGGGGGGCGGGGAGGGTGCACGAGGGGTTGAGACCGCGGACCCGACGAGCCACGCCACCGCCTCGGCCGGCCACGCCGCTGCCCCCGGCACGCCGCGGACGCGGCAGACAGACCCCGTGCGGGCCACGGGCGCCTCACCGGGGGCCACCGCAGCAGCAGCAGTGGGCAGGGAGGGCGCGAAATACCGCGCCCACACCAACCCCATCAACACCCTCACCAGCCCCCCCAAGCCGTCCCCCCCAAAGCCCTTCCCCCCGGGGCGGACACGGCACGTCCGCCCCCCGGCGCCCGAGCGTTCGCCGCCGGGCGTCACGCTGCCGCAGCTGCAGAGGCAGGGGGACGCCCGGTGCGTGATCCAGGAAGGGGGGGACAGCGCGCAGGCGGGGCAGGGTGCCAGCCACAGGAGCGCGGAGCGGGGGACAGGAGGCGACAGGGTAGTGCCCAGGTACACACGCAGGGGGCGGGCCAGGGCACACGCGGCAAAGAGCAAGGGCGCAAAGGCGGGCGAGGCGCCGAGGCCAGCAGCAGCAGAGGGGGACAGAGCGCGGGCAGCGGACGGCGCGACGCGGGGCAGGGAGCCGGGAAGGGACCAGGGCACAGGAAGGGCGCGCAGGGGCGCGAGCAGGGCGCCAGGGCGGGCGGCCACTGAGCGCATGGAGCGGAGCGAGGAGCGGTGGGCGAGCGTGGGCGCAGCCAAGGGCATGGGCACGGGCACGAGAAGGGCACGGGCGCCGGCAGTGCAAGCCAGGGCGCGGCTGACAGGGGGCGGGACCCACGGCACGGACAGGGGGACAGAGGCCTGGGGGCCGGGAAGGGACCCAAGGGCAAGGGCAAGGGCGCCGTGGGCCCCCGGGGACAGACAGGACGCGGCACGGGAGCACTGGCTCAGGTGGCACATGTTGCATGGTAGAAAACGACAGAAAGTGCCCAAAATACACGGCCTCAAAAAACATCAAAAGAACCATTCTTTGGCTTGCAAAAAATCAGGCCGTTTTGAAAACACCAAAAGAACTCTTATGTAAGGAATTTTGGCCTTTTCTTGGTCCTGATGGGTCCAAAAAATGCTTTTTTTGGGGCAATGGACTGTTTCTTGCGTGAGGCTTCGCGCAAGGAGCACTCCATTGCCCCTCCAAAGTTAAGTAATTATGGTAGAATTGAGGAATCAAGCAGGCGCCTACACTGCAGTGACATTACAGGCACCCTTGACGTGATCACATTGTACAATATGTTTACGCAGGCGGACATTCAGCGCTCTAAACAAGCCTTGCAAATCTAATTGATGACTCCAGAAATCATTTCTAATGTTGTTGCATTCCTAACAAAAGGAGCACATACGTTGGAGGTGTTGCACAGGGTGCATCCTTCAGCATTGCTCATGATGCACACCTGCCACAAGCTATGGGGAGTGTCAAGCAAAAAGAAGAGTATCACTGGTAACACATGAAGCATGTCCACTCAACAGATGACGCTGAGCTGGACAGGGACCCCCCTTGTAGCTTTGGTTGAAGAAAAATTGATCCTTACGTTGTTGACTATAGACCAAAGTAAAATGTGCAAAGAGAATATGAATTTGCCATGCGTGGCACTTTTTTGAGCATTTGTTTGGGCCAAAAAAACTGATTATTTGGAGAGTAAAATGCAATGTAGTGAAAACCACACCAATTCTCAAGATGATGTCAGATACCTGGAGAAAGAAGGTGCCCTGGGAGAAGCAGTCTGCCAAGCGCAGGGGCTGACCAAGCCCAAAAAGAGTTTTTCTGCCTCCGGGGGGGGCAAGCTTCTGGTAAATTTCAATGACTCAACGACAATTTAGGTACTCGATGTTTCAGTGAAGGTTGTGCACAAGCGTCATCAGATGAGAACCCATCACAATGGTACAAAGAATATATTTTCTGGGCCTTTTTTTGCGCGAGGCCTCGCCCAATGAGGACTGCAATGCAGTCTCAGAACTTGGGAGTCACAACCTGTACCTACTTTCTGAGGCAGTGCAAATCAAAAATCAACCCGTGGGGTTGGTAGTAAGACCACTCGACCCTGAAGCCGTCTTACCAAAGGAAAATGAATCGGGTGAGGTTTTTGGTTTACTAAGTTATGCGCGAGGCCTCGCGCATGGGGCAGCCCATGAACCACATGTTGCATATGTTTTGCGTTGATATTTAATCCGCCATGCTTCGGTTTCAATGACCCTTGGTCTTGATTGCGCGAGGCCTCGCGCATTGAATTCGATCAATAAATCATTTTTTCAGGTATGCAATGAACATGCAGAACAGAAAATGATGTTGCAATCATTTTTTCCGCAGACCATGTTCATACAAAAGACAAGGGGAACGCAAAATGTATTTATTGGCCAATTTCTGGTAAAAGCACATCATTTCTCACTGAAATCATAATATTTATTTATTTTTTTTATAATTTTTTTTGTTTTCGGCTGTCCGTAAAAAGGCACAAAATG
This sequence comes from Eutreptiella sp. 'Long Island Sound 2002', assembly GCA_964036045.1. Lineage (NCBI taxonomy): Eukaryota > Euglenozoa > Euglenophyceae > Eutreptiales > Eutreptiaceae > Eutreptiella > Eutreptiella sp. 'Long Island Sound 2002'. The sequence continues at coordinate 82,291,809 of OZ038383.1, read as the reverse complement.
GCACAAACGGTAAGAAAGATACTTTCTTTGGGGTAATATTCTGTTTTCAAAAAACAGAGCCTGTGAAAAACTATTTTTTTGCATGGTCCAAATTGGGTGCATTTGGTGTTATTTTGACCATGCAAATTGAGCCGCCTAAGCCTGGGGGAGGGCGGAGCGATAGGAGGGGGACGGGGGGCGGGGCGCCCCCGCAGCCGGACGTGCAGCCGGTGCGGTGCATCCCCCCCGGCATCCAACAAATGCCGGCGCACCACACCCACCACCACCACCACCACCACGCCCACCTCTACAACATCGATTCCGACGCCAGAGAACTGATCCCCCCCCAACCACCACGACCCCAGCACCAGCCAGCCCCCCCCGCGCCGAGGGCGGAGCTGGCGCAGGTGGCCTCGGCGGGGGGGGGCGGGGCGCGGCGACGGCGCCGCAGCCACAGGGGCCGCAGAGGGAGCCGGCGCGAGGGGCAGGGGGGGCCCGGCCCTGGGTCCGGGACTGGGGGACCGTCCCATACCCTCTGGGGGATGAGGCCCTCCCCCTGGTGGTGGAGGTGTACGGGTGGTTGAGCTGGGCCTGCTCGGGGACCACCAGGGGGATGAGGAACCGGCCCTTCGATGCCGTGCTCCTCTGGAGGGACGGGGGAACCTGGAGGTACCGCCGGGGGGGTGGGCGGCCCCGGAGGACCACGAGAGGATCCTCTGGGCGGTGATCTGGGCGGCGTGGCCGGACAGGGAGCCGACGTTGCCGGCCTTCCTGGAGGGGGGGGCGGTGCTCCGCATCACGGATGCGGACGCCAACAACTGGCTCCCCCGGGCCTTGCGCAACGCCCTCACCCACTGGCGCTACCGCCGGCGAAACCCGCCACCGCCGCAGCCCCAACCCCCACACAAGCGGCGACGCAGGTGACGGCCCAGACGGCAGGCGCGGGACGGTTGGGGGGGGACAGTGCCGCGGGGCGCCCCCCCCTGGCGGAGCCGGGCCCCCCGACACACGCCCCCCCCACGGTACAGCGCGAAGGGGGGGCGCGCGCCACCTCCCGTTGGAGGGAGCGCGGGGGCAACGAGCGCGAGGGGGGGCCCACTGCCCCGCAGCCCACTAACCACTGGCCGCTGACCCACACAGCCGCCCCCAGCCCCGCCGGCCCTCCCCCCCCCCCCCCCCAGCCAGCCAGCGCCGCGCGGCGACGGCGGGGGGAGCAGGGGACCCAAGCGAGGGCCTGCACGAGGGTCCGGCTCTCACGGGGTAGAGGGGGGCGGGGGAAGAGTGCGCCCCCCCAGCTGACGGCTGGCCCCCCAGGACCAGAACCGCCAGTCCGCCCCCCCACGGCCGTCCGGTGGCGGCGTTAGGTGACCAGGCCCCCCCCCCCCTCTCCCCCCCCCCGGCCCAAGAGCGGACGGAGGCCGGCTGGAGAGACAGCGGCCCTGCACCCCCCCAGGGGGGCCGCTGCACCCAGGGGGGGGGGCACCGCGGCCGCGGCAAGCGCAGCCGCGCGACAAGCGCCCCCGGTGGACCGCCCGCACACTCCCGCATTAGCCGCTACTGACCGACAACGGAACGGCGGCACCAAGGAAGGCGCAAACGGAGCGGCTCGCACAGAGGCCGGCCTGGGCAAGGCGGGGGCGCGGACCAGGGCGAGGAGATCACCCCCCCCCCTTCCCTCCCCACCCCCCGCCACACTGACCCACTGGGGGCCGACCGGGCCGCGCCTGACGCCCACGGCTGCCCGGCAACCCCCAAAAGCACAAGTATACCCCGGGGGGGCGCGCCGAAGACAAAGGATGACAGGGGCGGGGGCCACAGGCCACCCCACGGGCCAGAGCGGCGGGGAGCAGCGGAGCGGCCCCCCCTCCCCCCCCCCCACGCTCCCCCCCCGGCCTGCGAGCCGCAGGAGCGCCGGCCCTCCGCCCCCCCGGACCCGAGGGGACGTCCCCCCTCTCCCAGAAGGGACGGCGACGCCAGGGGGGAAACGCAGCCGGACCCGCACGCCGCGTGCCCCGGCGCCCCCCACCGCCTGCTCCCGCGGGGGTCGCAGCCGACAGGCGAGCCCGCACCAGCGCGCTGGAGCGACGCACGGACCACGCCCGGGGCTGGCACGCAACGACGAACCGGAACAGTATGGGGGCATCGCCCCCCATGACCAGAGCATCCCGAGTGACACCCGCAATGTTGCCCACTCGGGGAGGGCGGAGGGAGGGGTTGGGTCTGTCGGAGCCCGCGGGGTAGCGGTTCACGGGCCGCCCCTCCCCCCCCCCCCCCCCCGCCAGGCTGCACCCGGTGCACGGGGCGGCCCCGCGACCCCGACCGAACGCGCACGCCGGGGGGGAAATGCGCTCGCGACGAGAGGGGGTCAGGGTAGGGAACCGCAGGCCGCCCCCCAGAGGGAGAGCAGGGAGGCCGCGGCGCGACCCCCCCCCCCCCCACCGGCTAGCAAGCCGCGGGGGCACCGGCCCCCACTTCCCGAGGCAGAGGGGATGGTCCCCCCTTCCCCTCGGCGAGACCGTGGCACCCGAGAGGGGGGTCGGAGCAAGGCCCGCCCCCCCGCCCCAGCCGCCTGCTCCCACAGGAACCGCGGAGAACAAGCGAACCCGCGCCAACGTGCCAGGGCGCCACACGGACCACGCCCGGAGACGGCAAGCGAGCACAAACCGGAGCGGTATGGAGGCCACGCCCTCCATGACCAGAACGACGCCAGTGACACCCACTTTGTTGCCTGCCCAGGGAAGGCAGGGGGACGGAACGAGGCAGAGCAACCCCGCGCCCTACTTGCCCCCCCGGCCGCACAAACAGGGGGCACATCGCACGGGCCGCCCTCCCCCCCCCCCACCCCACCCCCCGGCGCGGGAACGCCCCGGACACGCAGACCAACCCCACGGGGAGCGCACAACCCCAAGCCAGGTAGGGGGGAAACGGGACCGGGCCGCCCCCCCCCCAAGGCACGACAAACGGAGCAAGGGACCGGGGCAGGACACGCGGAGGGGCACGGACCGCGTGGAACGGCCCTACCAGCGCCAAGCGCCCGGACCGCGCAAGGTGCGCGCGCCACACCAACCGGGGGAGGGGGGGGGGGCGCGGACGCCGCGGGAGCGCGAGCGCACACACACACAAACGGCACGCGGGGAATACCAGAAGGGCAACCGGACCGAGCTCGCGGAACGCACAGACCGCGTGGAATGGCGTACCAGCGAGCGAGGGTACGGGACACCCGGACAGGACGGCCCGCCACACACAGGGCGGGACACGGGGGCGGGAAGGGGGAAACGGGGGAGACACGACACCAGGCACCGGCCCGAGCCCCCCGAACCGGCCGCGACCGCCGCGCACACACGGCCAGGGCACTGCACCCGCCAAGGCAGTAGTGGCGCACTGCGCCACGCCCCAACGCCAAGGCTAGGCAGCCACCGCGCCAGCCCAAGGGGGTCCCACTGGCGACAAGCCAGTAGCACGGACCCGGCAGCGCCGGCGCCCCGGGCAAACACGCATTAGGGGGCCGACGCAGTGGGTAAGCACCCGCAGCCACGGCTGCGAATCGATGCACTGACCGGGGAGTGGCGAAGAGGGAAAGCCGGGGAGGGACGGGGCTCCGAGCCCTGTGAACCCGGGGGACTCCGGAACCAGGCAGGAGGTGCGTCTTGGAGGGCCCCCCACTAGGACCCGGTGGGGAGGATATCACCTGGCCCGACCAGGTGGCCCCCCGGGGCCGAAAGGCGTCTAGTACCCGCAAAATCAAACCTCAAACCGCATAGCACACTCTGCGTATGATGCACAAGGTTCTTATGGTTGTGTAGCCCGTGTAGTGAGATGAAACGTTGCAACTCCAGTTGCTGAAGGTGTGCATTGATTTGATGTGCGGAGGCCACTCCATACTGCCCTGGTTCTGCGAACCATTCCGGAAAATCGAACGCACGTGGCAACATGCAAGTTCCCGTACTCCCGGAAACTACCTGCTGATAATGATTCCTTGTCATCCCATTTGTCCGCACATTTAGTGAAGATGTTATCGATCCCATCTTCCTGCACCCAACCAACTTTCTGCATGATAAAATGTACTTCGTCGCCCGTGAGCGGATCCATGTCGCAATCATTTCGCTTTCTGTTCAGAAGCGCGACGGCAATGTACTTTGCCAGGAATTCGGAGACCGTGGTCTTCCCGTGGACACGTTGAATTCGCTGGTGCAGTCCCGACAACAGCGCGCATACGGTCTCACCAGTCCCACCCTTCAAGATCTCGCACGACATGTTCCTGTACTCTTATGGTATATCCTTCTCGGTAAACTGCTCCTCCAGTGCTTGGTAAATCTGCCTGACAACGTATGCAATGTGCTGGCCACCCAGTACCACAACAAGTGCATCTGCACAAAGCGGGAGAAGGCCATGGCCCGTTCTTGCTGACTGTGAGTTGATTCATCTGATTGTTAGCTTTTCGCAGGTCACACGTACCGTCACGTCGTACTCTGAAAATATGTGCCGGTCTTGTCAGCCCATTGGCCTTTAATCTGCCTCAGTCTATTTCGGTTTACCCTTCGTGATTGTCCAAACTCTCACTTTTTGTCGCAGTCGACTTTCAGACCGTGCACGTCCTTTATGCCTTCTCTTGCTTGCTTGATTTCCTTCTTTGTCTTCCCCCACTCTTCTTCCGTGACCGTTACGGTGTTTTGCACCACGTTGTAGGGAAGTCAATCCTAGTCAGGCATTGGCTTTGATTTCAAAGCCGGCTGACTACCTGTACCTCAGCATTTCTGAGGACATTGTGCAAGTTTTCAGTGTCTGCCCTGTCCTCCTTCAGATTCTTCTGCAAAGCGCCCCTTGACTCGGGGTGCAACCTCACAGGAGCGTCAGAGTCGTCTGAAGCTCCTGAATCTTCCCCCTTGTCCCTGTGGTCCTTCTTGTCATTGACTCCATCTCGGGCCGTATCCAGCCACAGCTTTTTTAATCCCACACTGCTGCCTTGAGAAGGGACAGCACTTGGTCCCCGTGGTCCCAGGTCAGTTGGTGCAGCATTCCTCAGCTGGGGATTAGCCGCTAGCTGTGTATTCTTGGCGGCGTCTGCGTCCCGCTCCTTTTGCTCCTTTGGTGTATTGTCAGTTCTCTTCAAATTCAGCACCTCCGCTTCAGCTTCCTGGGTGTCTGCTTGTTGTTCCTTGTCATTCTGTACCTCATCGTCCAGTGGTTGCACAACGTCCTCGATGTGTTTTCAATCAGTCTGAGCAAGGGGCACCTCTGGGTCATCAGCATCGGGAACATCTTCGGTGTTGGCGGCAGGAAAATGCCGAACTGTGCTGTGCGAGGACAGTGGTTAAGTAGGGTCAAGTGGTGTTTCAGTTCGGCACATGGTAACCTCCCCTGGACAGTGGTAAAGAGCAGTTGATTGGCATTGGGCCCGGAAATGAGGTTTGTTTCGGTATATTCTGAGATTATTCCGACCGAAAATGCGGAGTTTGGAGGCAGTACGATCGCCGTGAAGTGGCGCTGAAAAGTGATCATCTTGCAAAATCACGGAAAACAATTGAGCTGCACATGAATATGTACCCCAGAGGGCAAACACTGGTGCGTGGTCGTCACGAGTTGCTGGTTGGAATCGCATATGCCCCTGTGGATCAGGGTTACCTAGTTACACTAGTGCCCCACAGCCCAGTCATGCTTCGAAATCCAAAAGCTTTCTGCCGAAGGCAACAACACCCTTCTGCATATAGGGAAATAGCGTGCAGTTACATGCTCCACAGGCTGGAAAGCTGAGTACTTCTCAAGAAATAGCGTGCACTCCATTCAGAGGCCATGATTTTAGGGAGGTCTAGGTCCTTTCATCCAGGAAGTCTGGGGCACAAACGGAAACCTGAGTCCGCAAGTCTTGGAACAACCGCAGCCCAGCAGTCCCTGACATTCGAGTCTTGGGTACTCCCCTTCATCGTCCGAATCTTTTAGGGTCGCCCGTTTGTTCTTTTCTGTTTTTTTCTGCCCCGTGCAGGGAGAAATCATATTCAGCTCCCCTCTTTTTTGCAGGCATCGCTCTTGCACCACACGCGGCCCTGATCAACGAGCGGCATCCTACAGAGGGGAGAAAGCACAGCATCAGGATTTCGCATGCTTCATGGCAGTTTGTGGGCGATGACAGCGTCTCGCGTCCTGTCTGACTTGTTGGTGTTTGAAAACAGCGATCGTGGTGTTTGAGGCATGCAACGCACCGCTCTGGGTCATTGTAGGGTGTAATATATTGGCCGGAATCGGTCAAACCTTTTGACGACAATCCTACTGGTACAGGGAAATGAGTTTGCATTTGATTTGAAGTTCCCCCCCCCCCCCTTACATTCCTGCACAATCCACATTTGGAGGGACCGCACAAGGACAGGCCACATATTAGCCGCAAAGATAGCATCTTGTAGAGGTCGCGCGCGCTGGTGTTCTGTGCCAGAATGAAATAAAAAGATAGGTAAAACACGACGAAAACATTTTCTAAGAAAGACTTCTGCCTTACACCCTAGCACAAAGCAAAAATTCAGGATCAAACTTGCTGATGAACGTCCACCATTGATTGTAGGTCCATGGCATAAAAGGCTAAACAAAGGACCCAAAAATATGTGCATTCCTCTTGAGTGTAAAGTACAAGAAAAAGGTATGTTTCTGTGGTTTCTGGGGCTATTACTATCACCAAAGCTCAGTTCTGACCTTTATTTCCTCAACTGCCCACTCAGTGATACTGGCCACCATGGATCCACCATGTGGCCCATCATGTCATTTCTGCATCAAGATCTAATTCTGTACAATTGGACCCCTGCGAATCTGCCTGTCACCATCATCTTCAGTCATTCGTCAGATTTACTGATCATCTTCACTGTTCATGCTGTGCAATCTGGGATTTGATGCATCATGCTGTGCAATCTGGAATTGGGGTGCATCATGTGCATTAATGTAGGAAATTCACGACATGGTCTACCAGAGTTCAGCTTAACAACTGAATGCTCATATCAATAGGCTTGTTCGCAAAACAAAACAGCCTCAGTGGGTCCATCTAACTCCCCCCCTGCCGCGCTGCAAGTCCTTTGCGTGCGACACAAATATATAACCCTTAGATGGGCCCACAACATGCATGCGCAATATCCAAACACCCATTTCTTGATTGTGCTCAGACCTGAGGTGCTCTGAAAGCGCGCATGAGAGTTGCGCGTGTCGTTTGGGGCCGCGCTCAGTCAAGCTGCTTGCGCGCGTTGCCCCTCATCGCCATGATCTGTTCGTTGTGTAGGCGTGGAGGCGGCTGACGCGTCTTTTGGCAGCTTTGCGTAGCACGTACCTTGAATTCCACGCGTTGATCGCAGTGTTGTAGTCGCTGCAGGCAGTCAGGTTGATCTCGTCGTCGTCAGACTGCAAGTAGCTGTAGTTGTGGTACTTTGTATTCCTCCGTCTCTCCCTCTCTGTTACTTCATCACTCTCGTGGTAAAGGTACTTGTACGGGCGATTGGCTGAGGTGGACCTTCGTTAGCATTGCACGGACCGCGTCGTGGGTTTGCGTGTTTGTTCAATAAAATCACTGCAGTCCTGCGAGCGTTCATCGATCCACTCAGCAGGGTGTAGTCACCGCACTGCCGTGATGGCCGTCGTACTGCTCCGCAATGTCAGCGTGCACGTGTTGGTTGGTTCATTCGTTGAAAGGGGATGAAATGATTGATTCGCACAAGGAGAAAAGGCTGTCACTGTACACCATTCCCACACGGCGTTCACCGTTCACTTGGTACCTGGGTGCGTAGGCGTCTACCCCTGGTTACAGTTGCGTTGCGCCCTAGCTACCCAAAACCTCGCCGGCGGTGCTCGCTGTTTTCAGCATGCATTTCATGAAATTTCCTCCCTCCCAGTCTCTTACAGTCTTTCCTTCCCCCCTTCTCTGTCTTGCTCTCTCTCTCTTCTGGCCTTTCTGTTGGTTCGGGTCGTCAAGTTCGCGCGCGACAGTTGGTTAGAGGGACGCGAACTCCTGTTCTGGTGCTTTAAACTATACCTAACTGGAGACTGTTACACGTCGCTGCAGTACCTTGTGAGGCTTAACAGCATATGTTCAATGGTTCGTAGCAAGCCTGTTGCCAAGCCCAAGCCTAAACCCAAGCCCAAGCCCTACCTCCAGTTACCTCCTGCACCTGAGTTGCCCAGTGGCACCCTGCCTGTCCATGTCCCTTTCCTGCACGTTCTACTGCCTCTGCCGGCTCCTGTACCACCGCCCGTGGCTATTCCTCCCCAACTGACCCGCGCTGCGCTTCCTGCAGCCTTGGCGCCACCGCCTCTTCCATCGCCTTCCGATTCAGCTTTCCCGATCCGCCCTCTCCAATTTCCTTCTCCGGCAATCCTTCTCCTCGAATTCCTCCTCCAATCACCTACACTCGCATCTGCTTCGCCCACTCCCACCTGCCCGTCCAGTTACTCTTTGGGCCCCCACGCCAGCTGGAGCCCGTCGGTCGCTGGGCGGTAATCCCCGGCACTGGCGGGCTGCGGCTGCGCTGGGTGGAGGCGACGCTGGACAGCATCCAGCTGAGCGAGCCGCGCTGGCTCCCTGGAGCTGTCGATCCGGGATTGGCGTTGAGCGAGGAGTCTTCGGAGACGGTGCTGGGGTCTGAGCCGTCAAACGCCGAACCGGTGGACTTGCTGTCGGGCGTGGAGCTTGAGCTGTCGTACAGGAAATCAGTGGACCTGGTGTCGGGCAAGGAGCCTGAGCCGTCGCCCGAGGGATCACTGGACTTGGTGTCAGGCGTGGATCCTAAGCCGTCGCCCGAGGCATCCCTTGGCTTGCAGTCTTCAGGTTCTTACTTGCTGTGCTTATCATGCTCTTTCTTACTTCTGGTTTCCGCCAGCTTGAACACCTTCTGCAGTTCGTTAGCATTGCAGTAGTCTCAAAATACTGAACTCACGTTCCCTTGGTCCAAGATAAACGCTGTGTAGGGTTCTCACGTTGCCTCCTCCATAGAGTAACCCTCCCACTTGATCAGGAATCTCCACCCATGCCTGTACTTCGAACGCAGTATAGCTTCAACCTTGTAAAAACCTTTTGCTTTCATCTCCTTCGTGTTCATGTCCGACAACGGTCCTTCTCCTTCAGAACCCTCCGTGCTCCAGAGCTCCGACGTCATGTCCTCGTCTTGATCATCGTTGAGCTCATCCCCTTCAGCCGCCATTTCGTAGTCGAAAACCTCCAAATCACAGGTCGTACTCGTCCATCAGGGTGTACCTCTTCAGAAAATGGAAGCCGACTTCAATTTCTCACCCAAACCTCGGACTTGCGCGTACTTTAACCGAACTAGGACCCACATCCGTGACCAGAAAAGGAACATAGTAGGGTAGATCTAGGTCGTTCTTTTTCCAGAGCGGTAACCTTTTGTGGTGTACGAGTACCATGTCCCCGATCTCGTATTCAACTGCTTTGCGTCCACGGTTGCTGCGTGTGTTCTCACGTTCCCTGATCTTCTGAAGCAGTTCTCTGGCTTTGCTTGCTAACACAGCTTGTTTTTCCATCCACTCCTTCACCTTAGGATTCGCGTCTTGCGGCGTCGGGAACTCCATGTGGAAACCAGGACGACCGAAGAAGAGCTCGTGCGGTGAGTAACCAGTACGAGTTGACACCTCGTTGTTCATCAGGTATATTGTGTACGGTAGCACTCTCAACCAGTTCCTCCCCTTCTCCTTCGCCATGAGGATCCGCATCACTGTTTTGAAGGAGCGGATTTGCCTCTCGCAGAGCGCGTTCTTGGTGCGCAGATAGGGTGTACCGAATTGAATCTCGCAACCAAGTGTCTCTAGTACGCCGTGGTATGAGTTGCCTGCTGCTGTTAAGCGCTCGTCCTGATGGGAGTGGATGACCTTCCGTAAACCATAGGCCTGTACCCATTCTTCAAACAACGTTTTCAGCACGGTCTCGCTGTCGGCCTTCTTGTTCAAAGGGAACACCCTTACGAATCTGGAGAGCTCGCAGGTGACCAGCAACGCAAAGTTATGCCCTGCGTAGTGCGGCAAGTGCATGAAGTCGAGGTACACAACAGAGCTCACCATATTGGGGATTTGCAGGTTTCCCATTTCCCTGCGATCGACGTGACTGTTGGGTTTTCCCAGGATGCAGTGGCAGTTTTTCGTCACAGCGGTCATAAGTTTGTTTTTCTCTAACTCGTTCTTGTCGCAGTGGAAGTGGCGGTCGAAGAACCACAAGGACCTTTGCACTGCTGGATGACCGTTGACTGTGTGGCACCATCGTTGCGTACCTTCGAGATGGGTTTCAGGTACACAGACTCGGTTTTCCTTGTACAGTGCGTCTTTTGTCATTGCCCACTGGTCGCCAGCGATCAACTTGACCTGCCCTGGTTGCAGTTGCTTCACTATCGCAGCGTAATCCTTCAACAGTTCCTCCTTTCCCCACTTCTTCTGCGGTTGCCTGGTCTTCATGAACAGGTCGAGTTGCACATCCATCTTGGCGAACGCGTCCTTTGCCATTTCCTCTGATGATTGTCCAAATCGTTCGTCGAATGAGTTGCGGCTCAGGTAATCGCTTAGATGTCCTTGGGTGTGATGAACGGCCAGTCGTACTTGGGACGGGAATACACACCATTGCCGTAGTCTCTTTTGTTCGGGAGGCGGTGAGTCCATAAAGTACTTGACCGAATCCTGATCACAGAGCA